>CM072555.1:41347104-42829604 GCA_036898215.1 Platycarya strobilacea
GTTGCAGATTGAAGAGCGAGATCGAAGAGTATGAGCTCTTCTTCTTTTTCAGCTCCTCTGACTTCTTCTACTCACTAGAAAGCCACAACGCCTCCTCCTTATTTATGTTTTAAGCTTATAGTGCCTCTTTTTTTTTTATGTATTGTACAATGATTTTTTAGTTTTTATACTAAAATTCTAGTTGACAATAATATTATAAAACTCGATGCAGAGATTTGCATAAGTAACATATATATATATATTATATATGTAATGGTGGTAGTGGGGGCAGGGTATATGCAGGACGGGAATCCCCTCATACTGTCCCTGCCTTAGGGGTAGAATGCGAGCGAGATTCTCTCACATCTCGTTTGTTGGACAGGTTAAGTCGTCTCGCTTAAACAGGTGCAGATACTTGCTGTCCACTCCTATGATTGATTGTATTATTTTTTTAATATAAAATAATTATTTTAGTCAATGGAATATATAAAAATTATCCAATAATAAGTTATAACTGTATATAATAAAATAAATTTTGAATTTAAAAAGTATATAAAAAAAAAAACCCACAGCATCGTGGACCTCGTGGTCTGTAGGCAACCCACTAGAACGGTCCCAGCAACATCAATCCGGTAACCCGTTCCGCCCACAGAAACACATTATCCCCCACCTACCACCCAAGTCAAACTGGCCCAGCCAGTCACCAGTGACCACCACAACTCCCAACAATCCCAAATTAAAATATAGCATTCTCCTATATTCGTTTCCACACAGAGCCACTCTCGTCTCTCTCTGGTTTCGATCGGGTGGCAATCGTGGTAAATATTGGGTGGGTTCGGAGTATCATCTTCGTAAAACCATGTTTTTGTTCGATTGGTTCTACGGAGTTCTAGCGTCGCTGGGGCTGTGGCAAAAGGAGGCCAAGATCTTGTTCTTGGGTCTTGATAATGCCGGCAAAACGACGTTGCTTCATATGCTCAAAGATGAGGTACCTTTTCTTCAACTTCCCCCCCCCCCTCCCCAAAGAAAGAAGATTCTTAAGTATTTCTCTAATTGTTTTGAAACTTCATTTAATTTGTTCAAATGTTCTGTCTGGTTGTCGAGGAGAAGTTAGGGAAGTCTTGATTTTTGTTTCTTTATATCTCAGTTGATGGTGTTGTGATTCTTTATTAAGAGTTAAATTTTGGGTGTTTTTTATTAAAATTTGGACTTCTTAGAAAATTGAATGTAGTAAATTAAATGAAATTGAAGAAAGATTCGGGATGATGAAAAAGAAAAGGATTCGACTTGGGTTTCTTTGATTTTAGCGGGTGTTGGAAATTTTGAGTATTGTGCTTTGAAATTGAGTTTTTGTGTTATTTTCTTATAATTGAATGGTGGTTTGGTTGATGCGAAATGTGGGATATGAAAAGAAAGTGATTTGGATGTTAGTTTATAAGCGAGTTTCTGAAATTATGTGATAAGAACTAGATGCTCCACTTGCCTCGAAGCTGATTTGAGCTAAGCCCTGTACTTTTCTTTTTTTTAGTTCGTAATGTTGGTTGTTTTTTTTTTTTTTTTTCATTGAGAGTTGTGCTTGTTGCCTGGAATAGATAGCGAATTGGAAAAAGGACTTATAAATGGAGAGAGAAAGAGAGAGAAAAAAAAAGACGAGATTTTCTATCACTTTCTCAAGACAATTAGTAGTCGTAGTTTATTTGGGACTTTTAATTTGGAGGTCAAAACGACATGAAACCTAGGCTGAAAGTGCATTTTTTTTTCAACCATATTAGTTCTGAGCGAAATTACTTCCACTTACTTGATGTTCTTTTTTCTGGGTATTGGTAATGAAATATTGCAGAGATTAGTTCAACACCAGCCAACGCAGTATCCGACATCAGAAGAATTGAGTATTGGGCAAATCAAATTCAAGGCTTTTGATTTGGGAGGACACCAGATAGCTCGTAGAGTTTGGAAAGATTACTATGCCAAGGTGAATTTCTCAGTATATCAATTATCCTTGATAAGTACGTTCAGTTAATGATACATGTAATATAATGTTACTGATTATGCTTGACATTTTGTTTTTACCCTTGAGAATACTTGAGATTTTCACTATTTTTTTTTCCTATAGAGTCAATTTTATGATTGAAAGTCAAAAAATAGGAAACATGATTTGAACTATTGACAGTTGTGACTATTTGTTTTCAGTGGCCGGATTTAGGCTCTCCCCCATTTTGGTTTACCATTGAAAAGTTACTCCCCTGGTAGTATTTTTAACCGATTTTTTTAAAGACTCATCATATGAGGATTTTGTGCTTGTATCGCCATATGTATCCACCCATATTCACTGCTTTTTCTCTCTCTCTCTCTCTCTCTCTATATATATATATATATCTTTTATAGGTAGATGATAGTCATCCCATATGATCTTCTACTTTTCTATCCCAATTGAACACTTGTGGCCTCTGCTGTTGTTTGTGGGCTTGTGTTATTCGAGCCTTACATCATATGATACTTCTGCCTGGGAGACCTTTTCCATGTTTAGCTGATTCATGGAGGCATAAATTGAGTGCTGGAGTTCGCTGATAGCACCTTTTGGTCTAGAAATGTGTGTTAATGGCATCTCACCATACATAATTCATTCTCTTTGCAATTTTATCAAATTTGTTTAGGTCAAAAATACAAACCCATTCCCTGTTTATCTGATTCATGGGAGGCATATATTGACTGCAGTTTTCGCTTATAGCACCTTCTGTCTTTAAGGTGTGCTAATAGTTTCTCATGGTGCAGTCTTCATTTTGTTTGCCATTTTACCAAATTTGTTGAAGTCAAATAACAGGGAAAAAGTAATACTCATGAATTTTCAAAATTTTTATAATTCGATGCAAGAGGCATGCACTCATTACTTCTTGCATGTTACCATTCTTTCTTACCTAGCCCTTGGTTATTATTAGTCATTTTTAACGACAGAGACAAGACTCCAATTGTTGAGGATTAAATTGCTCTGCATTAGGGAAATGTAAGGAAACTCAAATATTCCTGAGATTCTAGATTGGCAAGTTGGCAAGTTGGCAAGTTTCTGTTTGATTGCCTAACAAGGGGAATATGTTTTGGTTATGCTCTAGTTGTAGGTTGTTCCACCATGCTGCAGGATTCTTGTCTCCATCTTCATTGTCAAGTGAAAGCTCTTTTGCTAAATAGATTTCATCTTTGTTCTGAAGGTGGATGCAGTTGTCTACTTAGTGGATGCTTATGACAAGGAGAGATTTGCCGAGTCAAAAAAAGAGCTGGATGCTCTCCTCTCTGATGAGGCCTTGGCCAATGTTCCATTCCTTATTCTTGGTAATAAGATCGATATACCATATGCCGCCTCAGAGGACGAATTGCGTCTCCACCTAGGCCTAACGAACTTCACTACAGGTAAGGGTAAGGTTAACCTGGCGGACTCAAATGTCCGCCCGCTCGAGGTTTTCATGTGTAGTATTGTTCGGAAAATGGGTTATGGAGATGGTTTCAAATGGCTTTCCCAGTACATTAAGTAATAGGTTAGAAGTGAAGATTTGTCATCTTATTTCTATATGTTATTTTCCTACAAATGGAGCTGGACTTCTTGTCAGTTTAAAAACTACTGTTGGAGATATTCCACACGTTTCCTTTTGTGTTTCTTTGTTTATGGTGAATCCACATAGATAGCTTTCAACATGAAAAATAATTGATGATTTGTGCTCTGATAGAGGGGAGCAGGGCATTTTAGTCTTTAAAGACGAGGAATTCCCATTTTTCTGTTATGTGATTCAGGAATGAGTTCCAAATTCCACTCAACCTCGTTTATGCATTAGTTGCAATCATGCTAGCTATTTCCTGGCTATAAATTACCCATTTGGAAGACCACTGGTTCGAGGAATCTATTTTACAATAAAAATAATTTTATAGTCTGACATATTGTATGAAATCATGTTAATTTGTGGATTTGTTTTTATATAATTTATTTTTTGTTAAAAGCATTTTTTTCTTTTGGAATTCTCTTCTTGGATTGTTGGGAAGAAGAAACATATTATATGCTTCCACGGATTTACCCTATAGCTTATCATTTTTATCTGCCAAACCAAGCCATTCGTGAACAATTCAAGCTTACTTTAGACAAACTCGGTTTGGATTTGGATCACTTAATAATGAATTAAGTCTCTATATCTCAAACTATTGTAAATTCATTTTAACTCACTTAAGATTGAATAATTTAATGTATATATAGATATATTTTTTTTTTAATTTTATGACATAATGTCTAACTTTACAATGAAATTATGTTTTTAATGTGATACATGTTTGAATCCTTGTGATTATAATTTTACAGTATTTATTCTAACTCTACGATGAATATAAATTTTTATAAAAGCTTAATTTGAAAAAAGAAAAAAGAGAAAAGAAGTTTGTAGATGATAATAATCTGCGGTATAACATTAATAATTGTCTTAATAAATACATGAGTTGTCGCCTATATAAAAATAAAAAAATACAAGAGTTGTCACTTAAATGGCATAATCTCAACCCAATACCAACTCGGTTTAGCTCTAGAAAAAATACTTGAAATCCAATTCAAGTATAAAAATTAAAGTTGAGATTTATCATAAGGGGATGTAGCTCAGATGGTAGAGCGCTCGCTTAGCATGCGAGAGGTACGGGGATCGATACCCCGCATCTCCACTTTACGAAGTCTTTTTAATTCTTTCTCCACAGCTGAAGATTTTCGACCTTTCCTTCTCTTGAAAAATGAAAAGGTAAATGCTTAAATCCCCACGTGCTTTTTAACTTTTAGGCAGAGGGATTTTGTTGAACTCTGATAAATATGTGAACTCGATCCACTGAGAAGATGACAAAAAGAAATCAGTTCTTAGTTCCAACACTCCATTTTTTGAAAAGACAAGTACAAGTTGGTGGCCAAAATACCTACTTCAACTCTTCCTCTTTCAGTCCATTTATCCCCAACAATCACGAGCTAACCTCTCTTCATTTTCTTTCTTAAAATATTTCCCAGCTAAATAAAGGACCAAAGGTGGCCAAATCTTTTAGCCTTTTATCACCTCATTCTACGTTTCTATATTAAAGACTTTAAACCATGCCTTACAATAAATACCGCACTGTATTACTCATCCAGCTCATATATTGCTTCCTCTTTTAAACCCACTTCATCTTCCTCGCAGCTCTCACAATGGCATTCTCAGTCTTTCCAAATTATAAACGCTTCATCCTCAGTCTAATTTCCATTGCCATATTTTGCTGCTCCTTAGGTCATAGTCTTGTGACATTCACAACTTTTTCTTCTTTTCATCATACATTTTTCATTAGAGTACTATTACATCTACAAACGAATTATATAAAATAATTCTACAAATTGATGTGATTTTTTGAGATTCATTAGATTTACTTTACAATAAAATCAACTTTATAATCTGAAGAATTACATCAGATAAGATTAGTTTGTGAAATTATTTTTGTATAATTTTTTTATGGTTATAATATTTTTCCTTTTCATTATTCTCATGGATGTTGGATATAATTGTGAACAGGATATGCACAGGACAACCCTGGGCAAGAGATAGCAAATGCCCTATTGTGTTTCAACAATAAGCTTGTGAGTGAGAATCTTCTGTTCATCTTTAACCTTTCTTTTATAACCTAATACCTTTGTAGGCTTATAGCTAGCAAGCTTGTTATAGTTGAGCATTTCATATAAAACCCTGTAATTTCTTTATTTAGTGAGGTTCATGTTTCTTTTTTGTTGGGTCACTTCTTTTATTTTTGTAGTTTGTATGTGGCACAGATCTATAGTGGATGTAATGAGGCATATAGATTGAACCCCAGTGGGAACATTGATGTACCTCCTGTGGCTGCTGACTTATTCTGTAATGGACCTTGCCTAGCTGAAACACAACAAGTTCTCAATTGTATTGATAAACTTTTTTCAAACTTCATGTTCAACAATAAGGCGACCATACCATCAGTGAGATATGCACTAAACGCTGGCTGCAGCTACACCAGCCAAAGAGGTAGAGCATATGTCTACTGCTCTCTTTCATTTTTATCTTTTTTTTGTTCCGTTTTTTCTGGTAATGATCTCCATCATGTGGACTTGTCTTTACAAAATTCAATCTCAATATGCTAGGTATATTACCTGAATATAATGGCATGCTTAAGACGAACAAGAATTCAATTAATAACAAAAGTTTCTGTTTGTATAGGGAATTTCAATGTGGGACAGTATATTGAAGGAGTAACAAGCAATGCACACCGATTGCCAAATTTGATCGGCTTCCACACTTTCATGCTGATTATTGTTTGCCGTTTTTCCATCTCATATGACAGCTTGAAGGATCATTAGAGAAAATGATAACATACCATGTCCGACTGCTCTCTTGATGTACTTCATTTAGAAGAATGTAACCAAGTTTTTCTTTCTTTATATTTGTGATGGAGAAAAAGAGAGGGATTTCCCCACGAAAGAACACTATGATGCTTAGTGTATCTAGCAGGATATCTCGAACTTTAAACGCGTTTCACTAGATATATTTCTCAGGGTATATTCTCTCCATAAGAAACCTAGTTATAAGTTCTGTTACCCCATATGCAGCTTAGCTTCCTTTCTGCCTCTTGCTCCCATTTTCGTGTGGTCTCATAATCCTCTTCATGTATGACCGGGATCTAGGGAGATGCCCAAACCATTCAGCCTCCATTGCCTTTGCTGAAAGTCATTCCCTAAGCATCCACCATGTACAATCTTCATTCATGGTGGAGATGGTAGTAAGTATCACAACTTAGAACCATGGCACCATTACCTTATCAACCAAGAATAAGGACTCCCATCAAAGTGACATTTCATAACTATTTAATCACACTCTGCCCTGGTGCTTTCTTGACACTCTTTTCCTTCATTAAAACCCGGACCTTCTCGACCTCATCCCACCTCCCTTCTTCTGCATATATATTTGACAATAGCACATAATTACCAGAATTCCATGGTTCAAGATTAATTAGCTCTTTTACAGCGAGTTCTGCAAGCTCTAAATCCCCATGAGTACGGCAAGCACCAAGCAATGCACCCCATAAAGCAGCGTTTGGCTTCATATCCATACTTCTAATCAAGCCATGAGCCTCCCCCACACACCCACTACGCCCAAGAAGATCAACCATACACCCATAATGCTCAAGTTTCGGATGGACTTGGTGATTTGCTGTCATAGAAGCAAACAACTCTCGTCCTCTTTCCACCAAGCCTGTATGGGCACAACATGCTAAAGCACCTACAAACGTAGCACCATTAGGACTCATACCTTTATTGATCATTTCCTCAAACAAGTTGACCCCCGCCTCACCCTTCCCATTAAATGCCAGACCCGAGATCATCGCATTCCATGAAACGACATTTTTTACCGGCATTTCATTAAAAACGTTCCATGCAATTTCTAAATTTCCACATTTACAATAAAAATCTACAAGCGAATTACCCACAGAAATAACATCTTGCAGAAGCCCTCTAGAACCTGAGTAAGAGTGTATCCACTGACCAACGTCAACAGCCCCCAAACGTGCACAAACAGGCAAAACAATGACCACAGTCGCCTCATCTGGTTCAAGACCCTGCTGCCGCATCTCACCAAAAAGTTCCAAAGCCTCATTATATCGTCCACTCTGTGCTAAGAAAGAAATCATTGAGTTCCAAGAAACAATGCTCCGTTCAGTCATCTGCCTAAACAAATGTAGCCCCATATCAACGTTACCCATCTTGCAGAAACCCCGAATCATCAAATTCCAAACCACTACATCCCTGTAAGACATTGCACCGAACATCTTCGTAGCATCATCCATTCTCTCACAAGTCACGTAAAACTCTATAATCCCGATTCGAATAGAACCAAAACACTCAAACCCGACTCTAATAATATCCGCATGAACACTTTTCCCAATTTTAAAACCACAAAGACCAGAACACGACTTAAGCAATGGCGCAAACGTGTATTCATCAGGCCGAATGCTGCGACTTCTCAAAAGAGAAAACAGATGGAGAGACGGTTCAAAGGGTCCACAAAGTGAATAGCCTTTAATCATGGAATTGAAGAGGAAAATATTTGGATTGTACGTTTGGAGAAAGATGCGATTTGCATAAGCCATTTTGTCAAGGGACCCGCAAACGGAGACGAAGTGGGCGAGGACTTGGTTGGATTGGTCAAGACCGTGGCGGAGGAAGTGGGCGTGGATTTGGGTAATCTGGGTTCGGGTTTTTTGGCCATGGAGAAGGCGGAGGACTCGCCGTTCTGCCTCACGGTAGGCTTTGCTCATGGTTCCAGCTACGGCAATGTGATACCGCCAGTGCCAGTAATAGCGATTGTGCGAGAGAAACGTTTCAGTCAGAAAAAAAGAATTTTGAAGTGTCGTTGACCTGATGGTGGGTGTGGTCTCGTAAACGACGAGTCGTATATTCTTAGCGTTGTAGCCTTGTAGGGAATTGCAAGAACCGTTTTGGCGCTGAGCACTTCCTTATTTTTACATTCTTTTATCATTTTGCTCCCTTGGTTTCTATTTTTTACCATCTCTGTCATCCGATTTGTCTACATTTGTTTCAATTAAGTGTAAAAAAATTAATAAAATTTCTAATAAAATTTAAAATCGTATAAAGAAAACTAGAAATTCATGATCAAATTTGCAGCTTCCATTAAAGGGAACAAGAACGTATTTTCCTTTCTTGCAACCCAACCTAACCTCGTCCCCGCTTTGTAGCCATATTTTCATCATCTTCTGACTTTGGTTGTGAGATTAGATTCGTTGGATTTCTTTTTGGGCTTGTTACACACGAAGCAAAAGGTTTATACAAAAGTAATCTCTAGTATCGCAAGGATTAAAATGTACAAAGAATGAACAAGGATGATATCGCCTGGGAAATCTGTCATAAATGTCGAGCTTCGGCAAACTTTGATTTCACTATAACTATAGAACATCTCAAAATCATTTGAATTACTGTTTCTAAAAGGTCAAGGTACCTAAAGTAAGCTGTTCCTTCAAAGCAAGACTCCCACGATTAAACGTTATCACTTCTTGGATGAACTGAAACCCCCAAATCCCATCATAGCCGCAACATCAGGATCCATGTCAACTTCCTCCTCTGCCGCCTTCTCTTTCTGAACCCAGATACAGACCAAAAATTATCAGGAAATATTATGGTAAACATGGTATGCCCACACATTCAATAGATAGCATGCTCTTAATTGCATAGCTTTGGTGCAACAAATGCAAATCTAGCAGCTGGCAAATACATGACGTTCTTTTGTTCCGTATAAACTTGTGGCATACCAACTTGTGGCAGATATAAGCAATATGCAACCTGTGGTGATTGAGCACACACCTTCTTTTCTTTCTTCTTTTCTCGACGTTGGCGCTTGCGTTCCTCCTCTTCTTGCTGCTGCTTTAAGATCCGCTCATCAAGATCTGTTACAGAAGCAGACATCAGTTTTCCATCACCAAGTAGTTAAACGTCTTCAGAAAAAATATGCATTTTCTGTTTACACCATAAAATTCTTTACCTTGCTCTGTGAAGCTGCCAGGAGCACTCCGTTTCTTAAGAAGTTCGAACCGCTCTTTGACCTGAGACCATATAATTTGCAGCTCACATACTCTGTTGCTAGACAAATATGTACTTGTGATCAATGACATGCTTAGGTCAGACAAATGGCTTTATCTTTAAAAAAATTGTGGCAATCTCCTCTATTTTCTTTTTCTTCTATTTCGTTTTTGATGAGGAATCTTTATTATAAAACCCATGTACATAATTGTTGCACGTACAAAAATTATGCTCGATAGCAAGTCCTACAAGGGTTGCATCATTTCTCACCCATGTTTAATTATTGGTGCATTCATTAAACTTCAAAGTACTTTCTAAAATCTACCTGTTCGACAGATGCCCGTTCAACCCTCATAGACATACCCAACGCTCTTTGATCTATGAAAAAAAAAAGCAAACAAACAATTAGGAACATGGAAGAAATTGGAAAAAAAATATTTTCCCAAACTAATTAATGAAACAAAATCATCTATAGGTAACCACATACGTTTTTTTCCATTTATATGATCCAAGTAATTTGCAGAATCCTTTACCACACACTCACAAACAGAACAGTAGTATCCGGCCTGCAAAAGAACAGATTTAATAAAAAATGGAGAGCATAAACAAAATTCTTGAAAAATGACAAGAGTTTCAGCTACAAACTCAACTCGGTTCACTAATACCACTATTCTTCTTCCTTCAGATCAATATATAAAAGAAAAACAACCTTTGTACTTGGGCTATGCCTTTCTTAAATAAAATCTTTGATTACCTAAAAAAAAATTACATAAAATAGAAACAAAAAGGAAACCCTCTGTATCCAAATAGAATGGTTCCAAACAAAATGTTATCCCCCCGCTCTTCATCAAATCCATCATCACTATGAAGTTAAATCTTTCCATGGACCTCACGCCTGGAATCCAGGTCTCTTTTTTTTTTTATATATATATATATAGGTAATCAAAGAAACTTTATTAATAGAAAAAGGAAAATCCCAGGTACACAGGTAGTATACATGGGAAATACCTAGTTAGGGTTTACAATAGAACGAAAAAGGTCTTGAACACTTGGACCGTCACAAATAATAGAACCCGCCCATAAAAGCAAAGACTTAAAAAGGAAAAGTTTAAGTTCCTCCTTTAATATAGTTCGTGTGTTCCATTTTTAGTAAAATAATTAAAATTAAGTCATATGAGATGTACATTAACCACAAGGTTCAAGACATTTCGGAAATCCCCCATGAGCAATATCATCTTCCTCAACCAAGCACTTTTGAAAAGTACCACAGGGAAACCACGGGATGAGAAATGGGATCCATATGAATATCTTTTCGATAATTCAAAGATACAGACAACAAATTTTACCTTCACGAGTTCAAGCATTCCCTTCAGCAAAGCAAATCTAATATCTTAATGGAGGTGCTTTTTTTTTTTTTAATGCATAGATATAGACGTTTACAGTCAACACAGCCAAATGAGTTAGCATACTGCTTAAAATAAAAGTATGTGGGATCCAGGGCCTAGATCAGCTTGATCAATCTTGGTTTTTATAATTATCATGGCACTCGCCTAGCTCAACCAGGATTGGTGAGTAGTGACAAGATTTACGCCTCTAATTTGGATTCTTCAACTTGATTTTCATTTATTGAATAATCCATACAACACAATCAGATTACCCTGTTTAATTGTGATTTATTCAATTTGTTAGTTTAAAAATTTTAATCTTATGCTTAGTTCAACACTTCAACCAAACACTAATTTGATAATCTAATCAAAATTTAAGATTGAATCACTTGAAAAATAAAATTAAACAGGCCCTTGCTAGAGATTTGTCTTAAAACCACATCATGTCACACCACCCTCATCCTAACTAACATTGAACAAGTATCAAAATAGCACCCAAAACTTTAAAATAAATGGTAATTTTGCCTAGGAGATTATACAAAAATAAAATTGTACATTTAAGAGGTGATATCAGCAATAACCATATGGTGACAAGGAACACATCAGAACACAGTCGCATACTGGCCGTTAATTTACTTATAAGAAAACAAAAACATGGTTGCATACCTGCTGACTTAAGGGTGCCACTGGAGTAACAACCTGTAAAAATAAAAATGATATAATAAGGTCAATAATTTTGCAACCAAAGATCCGTGCACAAATACTCAACATAAAATGCTGAAAGATGTTTCATCCTTTTGAAACTAAAGGGAAACAGAAAGGCATGCTATTGTGCCAAGAAACTTACCAGGCAGGAAACAAATAAAAATAAATGCAAGCAAGAGGCAAAACATGCCCCCAAACGATTAAGGTTATGATGGTATAAACCCATGAAAATTTGTATAGAACAAATTCAAAATCTAGAACGTGCCAAACTCAGGATCCAAATTTTTATGGTAAATCTCCAAGAACAGGGTTAATGGCCTTGCAGATTTATAGAAAGAGAAATATTTGGTTCACAAAAAGATCTCACAACAATAGAGTTCACAACTAATGTGTATTGTTGTCGTACATCAAAAAGTAAATTTATTTTACTTTAAAAAAGATCAACATATCACATCTAGCCACATCACTTTGTGAACTATACTTTTTTGTGAGATCTCTCTGTCAACCTAGCACTCCTCTTATAAATAGTCCAAAGTCCATAAATGAAACTGGTCAAGGCCATTATATTATATATATAAATCCAAGCCCATTATATCGTGCATGTCAACATGATTAAGGCCCACATGTTTATCGCTCTAGTGTCAGAAGAGTACTCATACAAGATGTACTCATATAGAATGTTAATATATGTATTACTTTAACCATAAGAACATTTGATATTCTACTTCCAAAGTAACATTGGAAAGCCTGATTTCAAGATAGTCAACAGTTAAAAAGCATGCTTGCTTCAAAGTTTTGATACCTCTATATCGGTAGGGTGAAGTCACTCCACCGACCGAATCCCCTTCCAAAGAGGGATAAGTCCTATCATTATCCTCATAAAAACCGCGTAAAAAGCAGCATAGGAGACAACTAGCATATTATAATATTGTCCCAGTCTGCAAGTACCAGCAGAGTCAATCCCAAATCTCAATCATTCTTGAGAAATCTGGCTTGACAGATCACGGGCACATTACAAAACTGGAGCAGAGGGCTAGCCAAATAGTCAACACCTCAATAGGTATAAAAATTAGAAACTCAGCAAGTTGCAGTCAATTATCGTGTAAAATTGCATCAAGTTGCACAATTACATTAGTAAAAATTATTCTGGGTTCTCAAAAGTGGCACATCTACCAGATTATACAGATTAACTGTGACCATTGAAAGTGGCACATCTACCAGATTAAACAACTCCCTTTAACAATTGCTTATCGGAATCGATAGTACTCCAGTAAACATCGTATTGAGCTGCTCATATAAGAAATGGTCTACCAAAAAGTACAACTTACAACCAAAAACGTCTTGGCAGAAGGACATACATATCTACAAAAGATATAAAAACAGCGACACACCTGAGTTTTTCCCAAGCGAGAGTCAAGGTCCACTTCAAAATCCCTATGTTTCAAGGGCTTCCTCTGCACTGGAGGGCCTCTAGCTGTAACAAAACCAGCCAACCAGTTTCTCTATCGTTAACACAGATATGTACATCAATCCACAAAATAAGAAACAAATACAAAAGAAAGAAGATTTTTGGATTACATTACTCACATTTAGATTTCACCCGCGACTCCGCCTCCTATATACAACACAAGATGAGCACAATCAACCAAGGGGAGTTAATCAGAAAAGAAGAACAACCTTAACCAAAAAAAGGAGAATTGGAAACTTTGATTTAGAAAAACCTGCTTTTCACGTTCCCTAGCTCGTTCCAAATATTCTTCCCGATCAAATTTTCTTCTGAAGGTGTTATCAACCCCAACAACCTACACAAACAATTACGAGAAAAAGAACATGTTATTTATCAACACAGACAAAAATAACACAGAGTAAACAACACATAGTGAAAATAAAAAGTATGATTCGGATTTCTACGAAGTTGTAATATTCTGTTAGCAACATAAAAAGAAAAAATGTGATGAATTTTTCGGGTTGAGAAAGTAATGGTAAGAGATTTAAAACTTACATTATCACTGGTGTGAGCCATTGAAATAGAAGGAAGATTCTTGACGTAATTCGCAGATTAGCCCAATTCTAATTCGGAGCAAAACCCTAATTCTGATTCCGAGCTCCAGAACTTCACAGTAGAAAGTGGGGAAGGTTTATAAACAAAATGATAAACTCGTACATGCATGACTATTTTACAATTTATATATACAATAGTTTTTTTTTTTATGTAAAATTAAAAATATTTTCTAATAACTTTGTATAATATCTTAATTAATTTAAAATAAGTAAGTAAAATAATTATAAAAGAGTTTCAGATATAAAATGATAATTGTTCTAGCTGTAAGTTCAAAACATGGGATAATAAGTTGCGCAACTTTTTTTAAAATAAAATTTACTTAATCATTTTTTATAATTACTTAATCATGCTTTAATTTAAAAGTATTTTTATAAAATAACATATATTATAAATTATTTTATATTTTATATTTCGGAAAATAAAACTTTGAAACAAGAGTTGTATAATAGAATTTTGTTGTTTAAATTGGAAGGTATACGATATATAAATAAATTATTCGATATTTATAAATTTTAAAATCAAAATTTGAATTAATATTAAATATTTATAAATTATAAAACTTAATTTACATGTTTACATCTCTTTCCGACGAACGCATAACCACTTCGAAACTTTGAATGGTTTATCTTTAACAGTATTTATAATAGTTTAATTATTATTTAGCTAAATTTTGATTAAAAATTTTACTTTTATAAATTTTAATTGGTTATTTTTTATTATACTAAATAATAAATTCAACAAATCAATAATTATTTTATTAAAATATTAATTTTTAACTTATTTATTTATTTTAATTTTAATTATAAAAATAAATATTACGTGTTAAATGTATTGCATTTTGTAATAATATATCATTTATATGAATTTGAATTATAATTTTGATGAATTATAACTATAGCCTATATCAACTATAATTTTTTTTAAAAAAAATTTAAAAGATTTACAAGTTATATTTTAATCTTTTAGTTAAATAAAATATATATTTATTTTAATTATCATAATTAATAATACACTTTTTTGATATATATTTTTTTCTTTTGACACGTAACTATAATATTATTTATTCTAATTAAAATATTTTTTTATATTTTCAATATTTATTAGATTCAAATGAGGATTTAAAAATTTGATAAAGTTATTAATTTAATTTTATACAAATTTTTATTATAAGTTATACTATTTAGCCAGGAAAAAAAAAAGATAAATATGATTATTTTAATTTTAAAAATTAATGTGACAAATTTTCACTTCTAGTTATATTTAGAGAGCTAAGAAAGAAAATATTAAATTTATTTTTAAATTGTTGAAACTATTATATAATATTTATAATATTTCTTAATTATTATTTAATTAAATCGTAAATTTGACTAATCTACGAGTGTTCTAAGATCATACACACATTCGAGTGGCCTCTAGAATTACAAAATACAAGACAAGTGTCAAATCGTAGATGCAGTAACAAGGCAGTGCCACGTTCTACTTCTACCTTCGAATCGAGGCAGTGTCGGTTGCTTGCTTTCATCTCCGAGCACGATTATCAAGCAATACTTTGTTTGGCTTTTGGCTCATGGCCGCACCCGTAAGAATATTAGTATTGAATTATTTAAAAAATATATATAAATATAAATTTACACATATATTAAAAAAAAGTATTATATTTAATCAATAATAAAAAAAATAAAAAATAAAATAAAAACATTCTTATTTTTTAAAATAAATAATAAATTTAAAATTTTCTTCAAATTAATTTTTTTTATAAATACATAAATTTATATTTAAAAAAAAACAATTAGCCAATAAATCGAGAGCTCCAATTCCAAGCTGCAATCGTTCGCTCGAGGCAGCGTCGCTAATTGATTGCTTGCTCCCATCTTCGAGCACGATTTTCAAGCATTAATATATACTTTGCGTTTTGGCTCATGGCATCCAGTCATGAATCCACATGGTCGGACTCGTCATGGTGGCATGGCTGCAAAGAAGGGCGGCTCAATATCTAATAAGGTTTTAGATTAAATTTATATAAATTATTTATAATTATAATATAATAATTTATAAATTATTATATAAAATATTTTTAAAATATTTAATCAAATAAAGATTTATTTAAAATATATAAATTAAGTTTTTTAAATTTATATCTAATAAACTAAATTAATATGAGATTTCAATATAAATTTTGTACTTTCACTTAATAAAATCTTAAAATATAATTAAAAAATATAAATAATTTATTATATTAAATATTAAATTTAATATTATGAAGTCTTGTATATATTAAAAATATAAAAATTATTTAAAAATTTATTTAATAAAATAGTTTTTATTAATTTAAAAAAAATTTTAAAAAAAATCATTTTTTTAGAAGCTTGTATAAAATGAAAGCCATACACAATAAGACTAAGTGGCCCATTGAGCCGAGCCTGGCTGCAAACTGGCTGCAAACTCTGCAATTTGCACCCCGGGTCACCGCTTACCACTGCCGAGGCAGCCTGAGTCACGGCTGCGACAAATCGACAGAAGGAGCTATATATATACACATATTTTCGCCTTCCTCTCATGAACTGTTTCCATTTTCGATCGTCGCATGCTCATGTAGTATCTGATATCAAAGTAGATAATTAAGCATCGAAAATGTTGAGCTCAAGTACTTCGTTTGCTTTTCTAGCCCTGGCTTTAATATTCTTTTCCTCATCGCTTTTCGCTTACGGTGTCGTCGTGCTCAATGACGACAATTTCGACAACGAGGTCGGCCAAGATCGCGGCGCTCTCGTCCAGTTCTACGTTCCCTGGTACAAAAAAGAATCAACTAATGCTTTTCTTCCTGAGTCTAACAGTAGTTGCTTAGAAAACGTAGCAAAACATTAATAGAGCTTTATCAGACGAGTTAATGCACTCGACCGAGAAATTAACTAAAGCAATTGCGGTTTCTATTTCTTTTTATTTTTTCGTTTTAATTTTCTCGCGAATCAAGCATCAGTTATATAAGCGTTGGTGACGCTGTCTTTTTTTATTATTGTTAATATTTTATGCAAGCTCTATATTGCTATAGGTGAATTCGCGCATGTTTGTATATTCAAACCTATTGGCGTAGAGGAATTCTGATTACTTTGTTTTACACTAATCTTAAAATTCAAATAGTTGATACCATGATTTTACTAAATAATATAACTACTCTTTCGTGTTTAATTGGTTCAATTTAAAGCTTGCATATTACTTGCTTGTCAATACGTCTGCATGCAACTCATGATCAAATCATACATTAGGATAATTTTATCACCGTATATATATTTTTATATATCCGTACCTGTTTATATTTTCTAGTGCTAGTTATGAAGTTCATGTTCGTTTTTTCGGTAAAAGAAAGGTAATCAGGTCACAAATTGCTTAGATCAAGCCATTTGTCATGTATTCATGTCTTGAACGTATTGATGTTTGGGCATCGTTCGATTTTGCTCGGTTGAGCCTTGCTGGATTATATGGCAGGTGTGGGCACTGTAAATAGCTTGCTCCAGAGTATGAGAAGCTTGGCAGAAGTTTCAAGAAAGAAAATTCTGTTTTGATTGGGAAGGCGAGCTCCTTGAATCTTCTAGGTTTTTTGGTTTTTCTATTATTGGTGTGTTTCTGAACGTATGATTGCCGACTAATTGTTCTGATTGTGTGTTTAATCATTTCTCATTTTCTCGTGGTCTCAAATTGATCTTAAAGCCTTATCTATTGTTATACTGCTACTGTTATGACTAATAGTGATCGATTGACATGTTATTTGACTTCTTCTCACTGCGGTTTTTGGTGTAGGTGGACTGTGATGCACACAAGAACATATGCTCTAAATATGGGGTTTCTGGGTACCCCACGATTCAGTGGTTTCCTAAACAGTCCCTACAACCCAAGAAGGGAGTGTCCTGTTAAGTCAACCTCTATCCTTTCTAATCAAAGATTTTCCAAATCCTTGTAAACAGTTTAAATTCTAAAGATCGTAGAACATTTTTCAACCAGTCATGTAGCTGTTAAGAATATTAACATAGATTCTAATAAAGTTCTATATGTTTTAGGTATGAAGGTTCTCGTACTGCAGAAGCCCTTGCTGATTTTGTGAACATCGGAGGAGGTATTAATACGCTTGTAATTTAGTCGAATTTAGGGAACCAAAGAAGTTTGTTGATGCACTATGTTTATGTTGCTCCATCTGTTTTCCCCCAAGTTGCTGCCTTTTTTTTGGTTGCTTATGTCTCACGGGAATTTGCATAGATTCAACAGACCATGTAGACCTATTGTCTTTTAACTTTCAATGGGATATTTAGACTTCTTTACTTAATTCTGCATGACTGGATTGGCAATATTATTGGTGCAAATAACTCTGCGATTGGCCAACTTCTTGGAATTCAGAATATATTTTCCACTCCCTCCTTTAATTGCTGAATAGATGTAGGTTCGTAGGTGTAAACTTGTAGTTTGGTTACAGATCATCAGTATGGGATGCTCATGTGATTTGAAGATTTATCATTTCCTATTACTAATGGGACATGAATCGTGATAGATCTTGATGTTTTTACTGCATACATGCTAGCATACATCTTTTATTAACAATTGAAATAGGATTTAATTGAAAGCATGTTCAACCTCAGAGCTGAATGGCTGATAAATTTAACATTTTATCCGTTAAATGTCCAAGACTCTGGATGAAGGTACTGCAATTTCAGAATTGATTTTGGATGTGAAAGCAAGGGTGAAGGAATCAGGAATCCTGGAAGTAGGAAAGAAACCAATTCACAGCTGCATTTCTCTAGCTTAGGATTATTGGGTGAAGATCTCATGAAGGCATTCCAGATCTGACATGCATGAGCCAGATCTAGTGCCTGAAACAAAAAAAAATTGGTTCGAGCATTTGATCACAGATGGAAGGGGAGGTGGTGCCTATCCAACTGACCAGCAGCTGATGTTTTTCGAGCCACTCTGCATATGCGCGATTAAGCCTCAACAGATTTGGGCAGCATACTTTTGACTAGAAACCAAATCTGAAGCACTCCAACTACTTCAATGGAGCAGCTGTGGTTGGAATGGGATGCTTTTGTGATTTTTGAAGATATATTGTTTCCTATGACTAATGGGAAGCGAATAAAATTTGAATCTATGACAAAGTAAGCTTACTCCATGCACGTTGTATAATAATTGAGATACAAATTAATGGACAAGTACATTCAACTTCAGAGCTGCATGACATATAATTTAACATCTGTTTCCAAAACTTCTTCACAATGCCATCAGTGAATACAAATTTATTCTTGAGTCGTAATGCGTTGTTGAAAGTTCATCCAAGATTTGTGCTTTACTTGTTTGGTTGCTGCCCAGCACGACTTGCTGCATGGAATTGTGGACTCCGTCCAGGGGTGTCTCTCATCTTTATTATGATTTAGTCCTTTATGGTATATAATACTACATTCAAGCTAACTTTAGTTGCTTCATCATACCAGCATATCTCGACTCAACTTAACCATTGAGTATTGACATCGTAGTGCTGCTTTATTCCAGGGACTGTTGTGAAGATCGCTGCAACTGCATCCGATGTAGTGGTACTAACGGCACTCAATTTTGATGAGATTGTTCTTGATGTAACCAAAAATGTTCTGGTTCAGTTTTTTGCACCCTGGTAATATTTTGTGTTCAGTTTTTCTGAAATATGATTTTTATTACATTTGCTATACTTACGTAGTGAAATCAGTAAAGCAGTTTCTGTCTCGATATGGTGGAAAAGTCTGTTTTAATTAAATGAAAAATTGCATCTCTAAATAATTGTTTAGTGTGCGTGCTTACATGGCAGGTGTGGCCATTGCTCAAGTATATTGTTTGCTGCTTGATCGTTGTCTTGCTGCAGAACTTTATCTTGTGCCTAAACGACAGTTGTTCTTCATCTGTCTTCCACATGTTCTCCAGATATATGAGAAGGTTGCAAAAGCATTTAAATTGGAGGAAGATGTAGTAATTGCTAATCTTGATTCTGAGAAGTACAAGGATTTGGCTGAAAAGTGAGTTTAGTAGTATAATATTAATTTCCTACTTTTAATGTGCGTGTGCTATCTACTTTCAGAATTGTGTAATTGATAATTAGTGGGCTTAAATAGGACTCTGTTTAAATCCACAGAGCAAATAAAAGATTTCTGTGAAGAAAATCAAACTTTTGCCGGTATGATGTCAGTGGATATCCCACACTGAAGTTTTTTTCAAAGAGCAACAAAACTGGTGAATCTAATGTCGGTGACCAAGATTTAAATGGCTTAGTAGATTTCATTAATGAGAAAAGTGGCACTTTTCGTGATGGGGAAGGAAAACTTACATCCAAAGTTAGTAAGATATGTAAATTCATGAACGAATCATGGTGTAATATATTCTCATTGTCTTGATAAATTTTATCTCTCTTGATGTAGGCTGGTCTAGTTGCCACTTTGGACAAGCTGGTGAAGGAGTTTTTGAGCGCTGGAAGTGAAGAGAAGAAGGCCATATTTGCCGAGATAGAAGAAGAAGTTGGAAAGCTTAAGGGTTCGGCCACCAGTTTTACAATAATGACTTCATACTTCTGTCCAATATTTATTGTTTATAATTGACTTCAACCGTACTCTATCAGAATGTAGGTGATTAGTGGCTGTCACAAGTAGAATTCTAGATCCAAGTTGACTTTATATTTCTCATAATTTACATCTTTTTAGATATGGAAGTATTTATTTGAAAGCTGCCAAGAACTTTTTGGAGAAAGATGCGGAGTATGTCAAAAATGAAGTACAGCAGCTTGAGCGCTTGCTTGAGCAGCAGGTAATACTACGCCATGCCTTTTTGGAAATAAATCCATCTAATCAAAATGCACTTAAAAGTATTTCATGTTTGAAAATTGCAAAGAATTTTTGAACCCAAGATTTTAAGTCTCGTATTTACGTATAAATTTTGATGATAACAAATAATATTGAAAACTCAAGTTCAAGTTGTCTATGCATGAAAGGAGCTAAACACATCAAGAAATCAAGCATAAGCAAGAAAGAGATCAAGTCTACAAATGAATTTCATAGATTATTTTTGTACATCTCTTGATAAAATTAGAAATTGGATTAAGGTTCTAAATTACTCTTTTTTTCTCATAAAATATCAAATTACTTTTTTCACATATGCAAAATATTTTTAAATGTCTTATTTTTGAAAATTATGTTTTTCACATGTGCATAACATCATCAAACAAAATAATTTTGAAAATTATATTTTTGTTTATATAAAAAAACTTGAATTTATAAGATGATTGATTATCATATTTGATATGTGCATATTTTGTTTGAAAGTCTTAAAGGGAGGTGGTTTGTTTATTTGACAAATGTAAAAGGTAGATGATTTTGTTTGAGAATATTATATGGTGGTTTTGTGTTTTTTTGACAAATACAAAAGGTAGATGATTTTGTTTAAAAATCTTAAAGGGTGGTTGTGTGTTTTTTTGACATATGCAAAAAAAAAAATGATTTGATTTGAAAAATAAATCATATTCATTTTGTCATATATGAAAAATAAAAGATTTGATTTGATTTCTTTGAAAAATGAATAGAGTTGTCTTTGACAAATGCAAAAAGGAAATGTTTTTATTTGAAATTTTTGAAAAGTGAATAGTGCTCTTATTTGATATGAGAGTCTTTTCAAATTTGAATTTGAAGACTCATTTACCTATAAATAGCTTACTTGAGTTTTGTAACAATCACAATAAGAACTTACACATCTATTGCTAAGTTTTGCATCATTCTTTCAAAGTTCTCATTCTTTTTTTTCTAAAATTTTGAGTCTTAATTCTTGTTCTTGTTGAGAGAGATATAGGTTGCGCTGTATTGTTTTTATCTCACTCGTTGAGGAGTGTACTTTGATAGTCTACCCACTATCAACTCTTGTATTTGTAAAAGAGTGCATATAACCTTTGTGTGTGTAGAATGTGTTTTACACAGGGAATAGTTAAATCACCAAGTATGAGGTGATTGGAAGTGTAGAGGGTGTTTTACACGGATTCTTTGGAGCGGTGCTGCTAAAAAATGTAATAGATTTCTATCTCCACTTAAAGGAGATTGACTAGTGAATTCGAGATCATCAAGGGGTAACTTGAGGCGAGGACGTAGGCAGTGGGGCTGAACCTCGTAAAAATACTGAGTTTGCTTTCTCTTACTCTACTCTTTACATTTCTTACTGTTTTATATTCTGTTTATATTTTATATTGTGTATTTGATTAATAAGTGTTACTTTTTATAATATAACTCAATTCACCTCCCTCTTGTGTTAGTCATCTGGACAACAATTGGTATCAGAGTTATTAAAACTCTGTTATAAGATTAACTATCTTTTGAGTTAAGATCTTATGGCTAACATTGCAGTTTTATTTAATGAAGGTCAATGTAGCAGTCGGCCTCCACTCTTTTGCGGAGACAATTACTCATTCTAGAAAGTTAGAATGAGAATATTCATTCAAGCTCAAGGTCGAGAAATCTGGAAATGCATTGTAAATGGACTTTATATTGTAATAAAAGTGGTTGATAGAGTAAAGGTCAAAAAGGAAGAAGAAGAGTTTGATCGTGAAGACGATAGATTTTATACTTTGAATTTAACTGTTATGAATTTATTATATAATGCTCTCAATGGTAATGAGTTTAATAAAATAATGACTTGCGCTACAGCAAAAGAAGTTTGGGAAAACTTGGAAGTTACTTATGAAAGAACTTCTCAAGTCAAGAAATCAAAAATTTATATTTTTACTCATGAATATGAAATGTTTAAGATGAATGATGATGAATTTATTTCTAGTATACACACTCGTTTTACTAACATCATAAACAGTTTGGCAGCTCTTGGCAAAATTTATTCCAAAGTGGAGATAGTAAGAAAAATTCTCAATTCTCTATCAAAATGTTGGGAATCAAAAGTGACAGCGATTCTTGAAGCTAGAGACTTCAAGAAGTTCGAAGTGAATGAACTCATCGAATCACTTATCACCCATGAATACACATTGAAAAGAGGAGAAGAAGAAGGAAAGCCAAAGAAGAGCTGGACACTTAAAAACTGTTCCACATGAAAGTGAAAGTGATGAAAATGAGGAAAATGACGACAAAAATGAAGAAGTTACGATGATAACAAGAAGAATTCAGAAGTTCTTAAAGAAAAATAAAACTCCTCCAAGGAACTCCTTCAAAAAGTTTTCCAAGAAAGATTCAGGTAAAAATGACACTTTGATTTGTTATAAATGCAATAAGTCTGGTCATATCAAGTCAGATTGTCCTCTGCTAAAGAAAAATTGAAATAAAGGCAAAAAAGTAATGAAAGTTACATGGAATGATGATTCAAGTAGCTCAAATAGTGAAGCAAGTAATGGGGAATCAACAAATTTTTGTCTTATGACTAAAGATGACATTGGGGTAACAAATCTTGATAATATTGAAGATCCTTTATATGAAAAATTGTAAAATATTTTAAAAAAAGTATATGAGGAATTTGAAAAATTAGGTATCAAGTATACTGTTTTGAAAAAGAAAGATTCTTCTTTAACAAACGAAATTGATATTTTAAGAAAAAAAAAAGTATTGTTTTGAAAGATGAAAATCTTGAATCGAAGAAAAAAAAAACTGATTTAGAAAATATTATTGAAAACTTTACGAAGGAAAAAGAAATTTTGAAAAACTTATTGATAGTCAAAAATGTGTTTTTGACAAGGCAGACTTGGGATATATGCCAAAATAAAAATACAAATCTTATAAAAACTTCTTTGATAATCCTTCTACATCAAAATCCAACATTCAAAATTCTTTTCATAAAAATAATTTTGTTAAAAAATGATACTATTATAATCACTCTAGTTCTTCATATATGTCACATGCTATTTGTAATTTTTGTAATAGAAATGGTCATAATTATCTTACTTGTCCTATTAGAAGAAAACATACAATGACTATTAGGGCCATATAGGTACCTAAAAATCTTGTTTCTTCTAATACTAATAAATAAAAGACCCAAAGAACTTGGGTACCAAGAATTTTTTTTAATTGCTTTTATAGGTATGCATGAAGTCTTTTACAGGTAAAAGTAAATAGTTTTTAGACAATGGATGCTCAGGATACGTGACATGAGACAAAACTAAATTTATTGACTTCACTTCTAAAGAAGAAAGATGTGTGATATTTAGAGACAATTTAAAAGAGAAGATCATGGAAATTGAAGGAAAGATCATTAAGACTTAATACAAGATGCAACCAAATAGTGAAATTTGTGAAAGATCATCCAGTGGAACAAATTCTGGGAGAACCTTCACGAGGTGTAAGCACTCGATCATCTCTTAGAAATACTTGCAATCATATTGCTTTTCTATCTCAGATTGAACCTAAAAATATTGATCAAATACTTCTTGATGAATCTTGGATTCTAGCTATGCAAAAAAAGTTTAATCAATTTGAAAGAAATGATGTTTGGAAACTTGTTCCTAAACCCAAAAATCATACTATTATTGGAACAAAATGGGTTTTTAGAAATAAGAAAAATGAATCTGGAGTCATTACTAGAAATAAGGCTCGACTTATAGCCCAAGGTTTCAATCAAGAAGAATGAATCGATTATGATGAGACATATGCACCAGTCGCAAGATTAGAAGTTATTCGAATGCTGCTTGCATATACTTGTTATAAAAATTTTAAACTTTTTCAAATGGATGTTAAAAGTGTTTTTTTAAACGGTTTTATAAATGAAGAGGTATATGTTGAGCAACCTCCAGGTTTTGAAAATCATATTTCTCCAAATCATATTTTCAAACTCACAAAAGTACTATATGGACTCAAACAAGCTCCTAAAGCGTGGTACGAGAGACTTAGTGGTTTCTTGATTGAAAAAAGTTTTTCAAAAAGAAAAATTGATACAACTCTTTTCATTAAATACGAAAATGATGATATTCTTTTGATTCAGATTTATGTTGATGACATAATATTCGGTGCTACTAATGAAAATATGTGCCAAGTTTTTACTAAAACTATACAGGAAGAATTTGAAATGAGTATGATGGGAGAGCTTACATTCTTTCTCGGATTGCAAATTAAGCAAGCAAAAAGTGGGATATTCATTAATCAATCAAAATATATTAAGGAATTGCTGAAAAAGTTTGGAATGGAAGGTGTTAAGGAAACTGGAACACCAATGAGCCCATCCACTAAACTTGATAAAGATGAAAGCGGTAAACCAGTTGATTTAAAGGTATATCGAGATATGATTGATAGTTTATTATATTTGATAACTAGTAGATATAATATTATGTTCAGTGTATGTTTATATGCACGTTTTCAATCATTTCCAAAACAATTTCATTTTATTGCAGTCAAGCGGATTTTTAGATATTTTGCCAGTACCATTGACTTAGAGTTATGGTATCCTAAACACATTTCTTTCGATCTTATTAGTTATTCAGGTACCGATTATACTGGTTGCAAAGATAATCGAAAAATTTTTAGTAGAACATGTCATTTCTTAAGTCATGCACTTGTTTCATGATTTAGTAAAAAGAAAATTCTGTTGCATTATCTATTACTGAGGCAGAGTATGTTGCTGTAGGCTGTTGTTGTACTCGAGTTCTTTACATGAAGCAACAACTTGAGGATTTTAAACTTATGTACAATCACATTCCAATCAAATGTGATAATACAAGTGCTATAAATTTTTCAAAGAATCCAATACAACATTCTCGGACCAAACATATTGAAATTAGATATCATTTTCTTAGAGATCATGTGCAGAAAGGCGATATTGTATTAGAATTCACGAGTACATATGATCAATTGGCAGAAATTTTCATAAAACCCCTACCAGAAGATAAACTATGCATGATTAAAAGAGAAATAGGAATTATGCATGCCATGAATATCTGCTAGATACTTTTATTCCATTATCTCAAATAACCTACAGAAACTTGAGACGTTTAACCTCATCATTCAAATGCATTTACTCCTCATAAATCATCATGCCATCCTTGTCTAAAGGATTAGGCAATCGAAATGCAAAGACAAGTAAGAATTTTAAATTTTTATTCTGTTGTTTTAATTCTACTATTTTTTTTGTTAGACTCCTGAACAAGTCGTTGAAAAATATTGATCTTCTCATGAATCTTCTCTATCTCGCCGGTTTTGGACTACAACCGAGCAGAAAAAGCAACAATGGAAGATGAGTATCGAGTCCCGAGACCCACAAGCTCGTAAATGGCATCACGATCTGATTTATTAGACAAATCAGTGTTTTGCTGTTTCATGGCACCTACGACAAATGAAGAAATAGATTGATCACGAGAAACACTGAAGGAGAATTGATGAGCCATTAAGATTTTATAAAGTGAGAATGAAGATGAACTACAACAATGAGAAGAAGATTTGATGCGAATTAGATAAAACTAAGGATTATTTTTATAAAGATGGAAATAAGTAGAAGACAAACTGTCATCTCTTCAAATCTTACTTAGTCAAGCTTACAAGATATGCCGGATGCATATTGTCAAAAGTTACCGAACTAAGCTAGCGAAATTAATTATAATTGTCTCTGTTTCTCTCGTGAAACGCTGCCATTATCTGCTAACGTTGACTCTGTGTTTGAACTCTTACTCGTTCCGATTCCTCTATTTGAAATTTCAGAACACGAGCTAATTCCGTCAAATCTTTATTTTCTTACTTTAACCTCTTATTCTTTATGCCTTTATTTGCAAGCTTTTGATGCAAAACAGATATTTGATTGTTAAGTCGATCAACCTCATTTGCCCTCGCTAGTAATCTCCGAGATATGATCGTAACAGAGGCAGCATATTGAGCACTGAGAGTTTTTGATGCTGCAACAACCGCATAATCCGTTCTATTTGAAAAATGCATCTCTGCTTCTATCATGGTGTTGACAACCTCATGAGATAAAATGACTGTTTGAGACGGTTCCTGATTCAAATCCGGAAGATTATTAGACGAAATTTTCTGTCATTCTATCGTTTTGAATAAATAGAAACTGAATCAATGAGTATGGTAAAAATTTATTTGAGTATCCGATAGGTGAAAACGGTCATTTAAACAGCAACTTTCAAATCTCGATAAATTTTAATTTTTCAACAATATCACGCGGATTTGAATCTGCTTTCGCACCGACTGCTAGAGCTAGGCCTTCAACCTTTGCAGGTTTTTTCAGATACGAGTGGCTCCGCATCGAATTGCCAGAGTTAGACTTTCAACATTTGCAGGTTTTGTCGGACATGCATGGCTCCGCACCGCATTGCCAGAGCTAAGCCTGCAGCTTTTGCTGTCTTTGTCGGACATGGATAATTTTAATTATTCAACTTCAAATCTCTGAAACATCTAATTCGTCAATAACATCAAACAGATTTAAATCTTCTTCCGCACCGAGATGATAAAATTCGGCTTCAACTTTTGCAGGTTTTGTCGGGCACGGATGGTTCCAACTTTTACTCTCTAACGCATCGATTTATTTGGTTATTGCTTATTACGGGAAAAAATCTTACTGAAACCAATTACGGTTCCTTTTTAATGATGCCAAAAGGGGGAGAAGTCTTATACTAGTATTATACTACCCTATTATATATGTTAGAATTATATTTATATTTTTCTTGAAATACTAACGCATATTTTCAGGGAGAGTTTAAGTATTACTACAGGTTGTAAATTTCTACTAAGCATTTGTCATCATCAAAAATGGAGAGATTGTTAAACCCAAGATTTCAAGTCTCGTATTTACGTATAAATTTTGATGATAACAAATACTATTGAAAACTCAAGTTCAAGTTGTCTACGCATGAAGGGAGCTAAACACATCAAGAAATCAAGCATGAGTAAGAAAGAAATCAAGTCTACAAATGAATCTCATAATTTATTTTTGTACATCTCTTGATAAAATTAGAAATTGGATTAAGGCTCCAAATTACTCTTTTTTTCTCATAAAATATCAAATTACTTTTTTCACATATGCAAGACATTTTTAAATGTCTTAGTTTTGAAAATTATGTTTTTCACATGTGCATATCATCATCAAACAAAATAATTTTGAAAATTATATTTTTTTTATATAAAAAAAGTTGAATTTATAAGATGATTGATTATCATATTTGACATGTGCATATTTTGTTTGAAAATCTTGAAGGGAGGTGGTGTGTTTATTTGACAAATGTAAAAAGTAGATGATTTTGTTTGAGAATATTAAATGGTGGTTTTGTGTTTTTTTGACAAATATAAAAGGTAGATGATTTTGTTTGAAAATCTTAAAGGGTGGTTGTGTGTTTTTTTGACATATGCAAAAAGAAGATAATTTGATTTGAAAAATAAATCATACTTATTTTGTCATATATGAAAAACAAAATATTTGATTTGATTTTTTTGAAAAATGAATAGAGTTGTCTTTGACAAATGCAAAAAGGAAATGTTTTTATTTGAATTTTTTGAAAAGTGAATAGTACTCTTATTTGACATGAGAGTCTTTTCAAATTTGAATTTGAAGACTCATTTGCCTATAAATAGCTCACTTGAGTTTTGTAAAAATCACAACAAGAGCTTACACATTTATTGCTAAGTTTTGCATTATTCTTTCAAAATTCTCATTCTCTCTTTTCTAAAGTTTTGAGTCTTAATTCTTGTTCTTGTTGAGAGAGATATAGGTTGCGCTATATTATTTTTATCTCACTCGTTGAGGAGTTTACTTTGATAGTCTACCCACTATCAACTCTTATATTTGTAAAAGGGTACGTATAACCCTTGTGTGTATAGAAGATGTTTTATACATGGAATAGTTAAATCACCAAGTGTGAGATAATTGAAAGTGTAGAAGGTGTTTTACATGAATTCTTTAGAGTAGTGCTGCTCAAAGCAACCACTCATTGGGGCTTGTATCCTCAACTTTCTGAACTTGAAATAGTTACCTTTTCAGTTTAACGCCCTCTTTTTCTTCACATTGCACCTTGTTTTTCCCCGGTGGTTGAGGCGTGTAAGAAAAGAAAAATGTTTGCCTGTGTGGGATCAGTTGTGATGCGGCGTTTTTTGTATGCGAAATGCTAAATGAATCATGGTTGACCGATAGTCGACCGATGGGTTTTTATTTTTTTTGCTTTTGTTTAGTGATTAAGAAATAGAATATTATTTAAAATATATATTTTTTATAATAAAAAAACCATTGAAAAATATTTTAAAAATATTTGAAAGAAAAGCAAAAAAAAAAAAAAAACTTAAAATACACTAATCGGTCTAAAATCGGTAGGGACCCTTCGGTCCCTATAGCACTACCCTGTTTGTATTGGAAATCTGATCATCACGTGCTTCCTTTCCCATGATTATGTGTTTGTTCTAGTCGTATTGTTGTTATTTCGTGGCGGAGTTAATCTAGCTTTAGATATGCAAGTTTTGTGTATTTATTTTAAGAAATAATAGAGTTCATAGTTAAAAAGTGGAAATTTTTCATGGAGTTTTAAGTTTGCCAACATTTTCTTAAAGGAGTGCATGAGATTTATTCATCCTAAAACCGTAAAACGATACAAATAATTTTTTTATTAGTTATTCTGTTCAGTGTACACAATTTATAAGATTTGGTTTTTAAAAATTTGTTTTTTAAATTAAATTGGCCAATGATACTATACTCTCTGAATTTGCTCTCTTAATTTCACCGTTGATGTAATTTATTTAATTTTTTATGTAATAGTTAAGAAATGGACTATTAGTGAATTAGTATTTTTATTTTGTATTTTTTTTAATTTGTTAAACATGTCTACAAAAATATTTGAAATAAAAAAGTATAATTTGCATTAAGGGCACACTAAGCCAGGCAAACTTGAATGGTATAACAGTACCATCCCTATTAAATTATATCTTATAAATATTTAATTCTGCCCAAAATATTTAGACAAATGAAAACAAATAATGTAGTCATATTTTGTGTTATATGTTTTCTCGAGTTAGGCTAGGTTTGGTTTAAAAAACTCTCAAATATTTTCAAATACTTTCTATTATTATTCATTATTTTATTTTTTTTATCTATTATTATTATTATTAATTACTTTTTTATTACTATTTAATATTTAATTATTATTTTTTACCTACTTTTTACTATTATTTATAAATACTTTCAAACACTCTTAACATCTAAATATAATCTTAGTCTAGGAAGAAGTCTCCATAGCAGCTACACACAAGCACATTCATATTTTACTTGTGTTTTTATTTTTTATTCTTTATTATGGACATTTTGTTCAGGTGTATATTTGACTTTTTCAAATAGGAGCTGCATTCCATATTTATTTATTTTTCCACTTAAAAGCTTCGAACAAGAGGGGATTATTTTCCCCAAAAATATATGAGATCGTGTCTTCAACGTTAAAATAATTCATTGCCCAATATTTACTGGTGCTCAGTTTGGGCAGATAGTTTTATGTACTATGCTGCCGTGGCCCATTACAACACAAGGTTTGTGGTTAATATTTCAGACTTTATGTACAGAGTAGGTCAATGGAGCAAGTCTAAATGACAAAAATGATGAATCTTTACGTTCCAAATTACAGACATTTGGGTAGTAAATGTTTACAGTTGGATGATAGGACTCTGAAAAGTTTCACATGGATCATTCAAACCTCTACCTAAGACAATCCAATCAGAAAGTGGTGCTTTTAACATTAGTCCCACAGCAGCAGTGCTGCCTGCTTGACTCATTTCCTGATAAAATTACATGTGATCCTCATTGCTCAGATGATCAGAGGATACAAACAAAAGGGCTTCTCTTTCTCTCACCTCGTCCCAGAAATTCCCTTGTACTTACATGCATGCCTATTGAGATTAGATGTGTGATGCAAGAGAGACTTTTTCTTTCGGGGCTAAAATGCTTTATAGTTGTTATTACGTGATAATTACGATGAATATATAAAATAATTACAAAAGAAAATAAGAAAAAATGACATAAATTTAATATAATTTAGCGATGTAATTACATTTGCAAAAACTAATGATAATTATATTATATATTATATATATAATATAATCACAACGCTAAATTACGTTAATTTTACATTCACAAAAGCGAACTATAAAAATTTTACTATATCGATAATAAGATTATATTATATATATTTATGTTAGTTTTTTGATATCTATTGTTTGTTATGGTACACGCGTCACATCAAATATGAGCTCCATATTTCAACAAGTTGAAATAACGGAATTTTGCCTAATCCTTGATAAACTCGCACTGCTTTATTTCTTCACCCTTTTATTCTTTTCTGATCATTTTCAAACCCTCTGTCAACTGTCATACAATTTGTTTGGAAAAATGTCTTGGTATTGTAAAGCAAGATCTAGTTGAGAATCCAATTTAGGTTGGGTGTACAAAAGTAACGATCCCTTTTTGCCTTTTTTTCCTGAGCAGGACAATCAAGGTACCATTATAATAACTATAAAGATACAGCAAAAGGAGTTATAGAGGGAAGATAAACCCTTTTCTTTCTTTTGAGGTAAACTCACTTTTAATACTTACGTTACGATTACTTGTCTGTAAGGAAAATAAGAAAAAACAAAAACAAAAGAGAGCGGATTCCTTATTTTCATGAATCATTGTGCAGAAAGAGTCTGAACTTCCAACGCATACCCTAACTGTATAAATTACCAGAAATAGTTCCATCATAAAGGAATGCCCATCGTAGGGGCATGCATCATGATTAGATTTAGGAAAATACTCAAGTATAAAGAGATTATATGAAAACAATCTTCTAAACTCATGTCTTGATATAGTTCATCAGATTATAAAATTATTTTTTGTGTAAAATAGATTTAATAAATCAAATAAATCCATATCAATTTATGAGATTAATTTGTAAATCTAGCAGTACTCTTAGATTTAACATGGTCTCTTCTGAGAATTAAAAACTAAAGTTGCTCAGGAGAAATTGAAATAAGAGGTAACAAGTATTAGAATGAAGGCTAGTAGAGAGGAAGGAGGTAGTTATTTTGTTCTCATGAAGAGGTATTACTGATAAGTGAATAGTCATATATATATATATATTTGGATTCCCCGACATATGACTGGAGATGGGACCAGAATCAACCAACATTTTCCACGTCCAATTGGTGATTGAACGGAGTGGAATTTTCACACAGATCTTTCGAGTACAACCCAAACTGTTGTCATTATTATCGACTTGTGGGATAATATTGAAATTGGGATAGTAATGGCCATGGGGACCATTATTTTGTTCTTGCTTCTATTTTCTTTTCTTTTTTCAGGATGATAGTATTTATTGAACATGCAAAGGTGGACAACCAAGTACACACACAGACACAGGTGTTGTATTATGCAATAGATGAACCCGCCATGGGAGATCTTGCTTCTCATTTCAAATGCTTAAGATTTCTTTAATCGGACAGGGACCTAGGATGGATGTATCTGATGGTCTTCTGCTCCATTCTTTTAACAAATGTCTCGAAAGTCCAAAAAATTGATGTGCTTTTCACGTTGGAAAGAAAGAAGGAAAGACCCCAGAAAGTAGTGACCCCAAAAAGAGAATTTTTAGATTCTTTTTTTTTTTATTTTTGGATTAGACAAAAACAAATTCATCAACGATCAAGTCAATGTTTCATCACCCCCACACTATTTTTCTGTCAAAGTCTAGGAGACAGCATGCCCCCATTTGAATTAAGACCATAATCCTCCTTTATTACCTCCAACTACCACATAGATCTACCAGTTGATTGGCTTCAATGCAATCAGAGGAAAATTATTGTATGAATAAGTTGCATTCCTGGGGCCCTAAAACAGGTAATACCACCATAACAGAAGTAAGTTGGCTCGTCTAATCTATATTTCAAAGAATCCCAACGACCCCTTTTATGGAATATGCACATATGAATCAAAGAGCTTGAGCCAGAAAAATACAACCAAACACACGTCCATTTCCTCGTGTTTATGGGTTGATGCGAGGAGGAGAAGGGAGGGGGACCCTTCAGACTTCTGTACCAAACACAGACAGGTCTGGCTATGTCGACCATGTGTATCAAATTATTGATCTAATAATCCAAATAAAGTTTCTATGTCATAATCATGCAATTTGGATTACAATAACAATACTGAAAATTCCTCAAATTATTGGTACAACAATTACATCAACTTTTGAGTGAAACTTTTGTAAATTTCTTGAGTAACCATAAGGAACAAGATTGATAATTTATCTTACCCATTAAAGAAACTGCGATATCAAACTGATACAAGTCAAGTATACAAGCTCTCAACAAAGCAAAAAAGGAGGTGGGGGAGATAAAAGAAACTCCATATTTTCTTTCACGAACCCTATTAAATTTCGAACAGTGTCTCTTTTAGACAAGAGAGAGAGAGACCCAACAATAACTACATAGATAATCATTAAAAAATCCTAAATAATAAAAAGCTAAAAATAATAATATGTACAACCCTTTGCTTTTGAGAACCCAACAGAGATATTTACCTGGAGGAAACTGGGTTTAAAGCTCTGGCAAAACCATTCATGGCTCCATACCCCTTTGAACTAAATCCCAAGCACCCAAGCAACCCTTGCTTGTAAGGCAAGAAAGTCTTCTTCCTCATTTCCTCAGCATGTGCTCTATTAGCCGTGTAATGTAACTCATGCGGCGACGGGGGGATCCGCCGTTTTCCGATCCAATGGGCAGGTTTTCCGGCAGTTTTCTTGGCTGAAGTTCGTGCATTTCTCTTAATTTTCCCTTCTTCTGAAGTCCCGGTGACCGGATTGGTAAACTTGCTGTCCTTCGGAACAAGGTTTGGAAGCGTTTGGTTTCCAGTTTTCTTTTCTTTTGTTGGAGAAAACGAGATTGTCGACCAGAACTTGTTGTTGCTTCTCCCTTCGCTTTTGCTCCTGAGAAAGTCTTTTAAGAAAACCCACCTCTTTGAGCTCCTTCCAGCTGAAGAAGATCTCGACGACGAAGCAGAGACCGAAGCAGTAGTTGTCTCTGAAAAGAACCCCTCGATCTTTTCCCTCTCATTCTCTTCTACTTCCAAGCAACCATGATTGTCTTCAAACCTTGTAATTTTATCTCTATCCTCGTTATCCTCTGTCCACTCAAACCCTGCGTTAACGTTTCTCATCGGAGACAGAGATCTGGTTCTTCTGCGCAGAGACTTATCACGTAACCTCAGATCTCTGCCTCTCTCGCCAACCTGATCCGGCTCATACTCCTCCAATTCTGATTCAAGATCCATCAATGGAGCCAAAACCTGAGGATGCTCCAAGTGAGTGGAGAGCTTCATGGGGCGGATCTTCCCGTTCAAGAAAAGCTCGTCGGCCGAGCTCATGGCCGAACCGGTACTATTCAAAACACTCGATCCGAACCTCGCAGAGAACTCAAAATCATCCATCGTCGTAGAAGACTGAGGCTGTCTCGTCGATGCCAATGCAAAGCTGAGTGCAAAGTGCACCGGGCTCGCCGGAGCACTGTAGAAGAAGCCGGAGACGGGGCCACGGCCAGGGCTGGAGGGAGCGCTGACATAAGGAGTAGAACAAGAGCTATCAACGTCTTCAAAAATGGGTTGGGTTTCGCCATTGCTGGGATTCGGAAGCTCGGGGTTTGAGGTTGGAGTTTCGAGGTTCATTGTGTTCGTGTTTTCGCGTGTAGCCATGTGGGGAAGGAGCAATCTGTTCGAGGCCCAAAATATATTAGAGTGGGAGTGTGAGAGTGGAATTGCCATTGCTTTGTGTTTTATTTCCTCAATGCCATTCTCCTTTTCCATATCCGTACGATACGTCCTTCTGTAATTACTAAAGTATCCCACTAGAGCAGACCACTATTTAATATTCTTAATTTATTTTTTATTAAAAAATAATGTGAGATTTTTTTTTGGGGAATGATAATGTGAGAATTATTGAGTAAATAGAAAGTTGTATTTTGTATGATGGACGTCAATATTATTATGAATTTTGTCTTTTTTTAATCGAAGTATTTTTTTAGAACTTTATAATAAATCATTTAAACAAAAAAAAAAACATTCATTGGTATAAAAGACGATGAAATCTAAAATAGATAATATCAATGACATTAATGCATGCCTCTACAAAATCAAAGAATGATTAATTTTGAAATATGTTAGTTAATTATTAAAATTTAAAATAAATAACAAGTTTTTGTTATTAATTTTAAATTTTTAGAATAATTAATAATTTTATATAATATTAAAATAAAAATCTGGAATTCGAATCCAATTTTATATTTTATTTTATTTTATTAAATATTTTATTTATAAAATTCATATATAAGAGTGAATGTTAAAAAATAAAATAAATAATAAAATTTATTTTTCTATTAATTTTTTTAAGACAAATAATAATTTCGCATTAACTTAACAATCTTTTCAATTTAAAAACTTTCGCACGATCAAATCAGAAGTGTCTTTGAGAATTCAACGCTTTACCATACCAAATCAAACCAACCCCCCTCCAAAAAATAAAAAATGGAAAGAGGGTCAATTTTTTCATGAGTTTTTCTATTTTTTAGTTAGAATATGCAGGAATTGCCGATCTTGAGTTCTTAACACTTTAATTACAATTTATCTTCTTTTTCTTTTTAGAAAAATACTCTTTTTTTTTTAAAGGTAAAAAAAAAAAAAACGGCCATTTCTATTTCTACGATTCTACTGACTTTATATGAGGTATAGGTATAGGTACACCTTGGAAACACAGAGTTGTAGCTGTCATCATAGGATCCCAACTTTTAGCCTTTAGGCAGCTGCTAGGAAGCTTATGTAGTATGTAACCCTCCCCTCTAATTAATCATTATAACAATAATCTGCTTTAGGTAAAGTATTCAATTCATAAATATGCCAAATGCTTACTAATCTGTATACATTATTTATAGAATGCAGGAGAGAGAAGGCCCCACTTTTCAGTTGTTTCCCCATCCCCAAGAAAAGAAAGAATATTGGTGCTACCCATTTCTTTGCACGATAGCAAGCAATCAGCTTTCATCACTCCATTATAAACAAAATAAAATAAAAATTCTGACATCTGGTTGAGCACTCTATTCGGTATTCATGAATCATGGCCCTTTCACCATCAGAATCAGCATTTTGCCCACATCCTCTTTTAAGAAATTAAAAAACTTTTAATTTTTTTTTTGGTTTTTAATTTCCCATTTTGATAATGTTATTCTTGGTCATGGCAAAATCATGTAACAATTGAAAGGTCTTTTAGCCCAATAACTCACCTTATGTTTAGTACCATGAACATCTAATAAAATGCTTATCATGACATAAATTTATTAACAATATTTATGAGATAGATCATCAGTTTCTTTTATCAGAAACTTAAACTTAATTTGGAAGAGAAAATTTCCTCCGAAATTATTACAGATACAATTAAGTAAAACTCTTTATCGAAAATATGTGCATTATAACATTAGTTTTGAGATTTTGTATTCGAACACAAACAATTAAAAAAATCTAAATATAAATATATAAAATTCTAATTAAGAATGGTGATCCATGATGATGATATGATCTCTATGATATTTTCTAATTTTCATGATAAAATCGTGGAAAATTGATACAAAAAATCAGTGTAAACAACGGAGAATCTAGAAAGGTTGATCAGATTCATGGAATCATCCTAGAGAAAGACTAATTTTGATATAAAATTAATAATGTGGAGGAAGAAAGCGAGAAACAAGAGAGGAAAATCACGTGATATGTTGTTTAGATTCGTTTTTCGATGCTATGGCCATGTGAGGAGTGTTCACATTTAGGCATTCATAACTCTATTGCAAATAATACACAAAACCCTACTTTCCCATCAGCATGCCTCCAAAGTGAATGCTAAACATGCCCATAAATGCTCCACATCAAGAGCCACGTGCTTTTGTTCTCAAAGTCGGTCACTGTTTTTAAGGGCTGGTTTGGATTCGTAGACGATATGAACTGTCTCAACTCAGCTCAAATTCATTATTACAGTTTTTAAATTTTTTATATAAAACACAAATTTCAATACAATTTTTTAAATTTCAATACATATTTTTCGAATCTCAATTCAATTTTCTCAAAATTGAAAATAATAATAATATTAAAAAATAAGCTAAACTCATTTTATCTTATCTCATCTCTCAATCTAAATCAAACCTAATTCTTAATAAAAACTTGGGCAGACTTGATGTAAAATTTTCTTTTACATGTTTTCATTTAAAACTTTTGAAGATGTGGTTTGGAGAATTCCACAAAAATAAATTTTAACATTATTTGATTTGATATATCATATTGTAAAGTAATTTTTATTATAAATTAGATTTAATATATCATACAAAATCACACCAATTTTATGAATTTATTTTTATGAATTTTGTTATAATTATAGCAATACTCTTCATAAAAATGGATGCAGGTGGGACCGATTAAAAACTTATTTTTATTGAAAAAATTTGTGTTTAGATATGTTTTTATTAGAGCTTGAAAAAAAAGCAGTGCATCCACTGAAAAGATGAGGAGGAGGAGGAGAAGAAAATTCTGTCAACAGTTATTTTTTAATTTTGTGGAGTTTTTTTTTTTTTTTTTTAATGAAAACTTGGGATTAGAAGAGTTTTTGGAGAAAAATGATGTGCAGCAGCACACCCTGCACGCTGAAAAAAAAAATTAAAAAAAAAAGTCTATAGTGTACGATATGCCGGCTGATACCAAATACACGCCCCTTTTTTTAAAGGAGTTTTATCAAGAATGACCTTAAGCTAGGGTGTCTGATGATGTCAAGCTATCTGTTAAGCTATCTGATGATGTCAAGCCCATGACCACTCCGAAAGAATGAACCCATCGGAATTTTGTCTTCTTGTTTTCCAAACCTGCTTTCTGAGGTTTTGTAATCATCTCCTCCTTAAGAGTTCATCCTTGTTTATTTAAAAATTAGACATCCTTTATTGAGCCCCACCAACCTTTGAGCCCGCTAAACCTTTGCCAGATTGGTCCCTTTTTGCCTGTATTGAGAACTGGACAAGGTTGTGTACTTTTTTAATAAACCCTTTTGCATCAAACGTTGGAAGGCCATAATGCTTTTCTTCGAGATTCATTATCTTTTATTTGCCATCATTACAATTTGTGATTTCGGCTCCCTACCAAAGCTCACCACATTTTTTAAGTTCGAAATTGTTTTGAAAGAAAGACGTTAAATATCATGGCTACTATTCTTTTCTATTGGCATCCAGGAATGAATCGAGAATAAAAGCTCGACTAATCTCAGAATGCACAAACTCTCGATAAGAAATTTCCTAGACAAAAAGAAAAAATTATCCCAATTCAATAGTCCCTAGAGTTAAATCTCGTGGGCACTGGTGACGAAAGGAAAGCCCTTGGCTCTATAAAGTATAGACACCTTTTATATACTAAGGCCCTATTTTGATCAACCAGATGAGAAAAAACTATATCACCTGGATTTGTACGGATGAGAAGTTTTGGACATCCAAATGGTTACAAACTCATCTCATTCTCTCTATTTCATTTATACATTCTCACACTCATCTCAAATAATTTCTAACGTTATAGTAGCAAACAGTTAAAAACATAAAATCATCTCCCAACAAGTCTAAGTGAGATCCACTTATTCATCAAATTTCAAAAAGTCATAACTATATATCTCATGTCATCTCATTATCCAAACATATATACTTTTTTACAAACTATCTCATCTCATCTTATAAAAACTCACTGCTTCTCAAAAATATCTCATTTCATCTCATCTGAACTGCATATACAAATAAGGCCAAAGGTAGAGTGCAAGAAGTTAAAACTTAAAATGCAAAACAGGATCATGCATTGGCTGATTAGGATGCTTCCTAGCTCTTTTCACCAAAGCTGAGGACACCTTCACCCCACAAGCACAAGTCAAAATGATTCCAACCATCAGTAGTTCACCATTCCTTCCCACCGTCTATACCATAACATCAACAGCACTCTCATAATTTTCCTGTAAATGGCACTGTTGCCTAGACTAATCGAGTATACTACAGTGCAAACAAGCTCCATTTGCAACACCACACATGTAGCGCAATGGAAACCCACTCCAGTTTCATTGAATGTTCTCGATTCATGTAAGAATACCAGGATCGTTCTAATCGATTTTAGGAAGTTAAAAACATGGGTGCCATTGAACAAAAATTTAACCAAAACATTATTTGCAATTTGATATTGGGAGCTATTGTAAATTAGAAAATAATTACTGACTAGAGTGAATGATCTGTGATGCTTTGCATCTTTTTGAATAATATATTTACACAAAAGAAAAGGGAAGAAGTACAAGATTTGCTAGGTGACCAAACCACCTGGACACAATAAAATTTAAATGATAGAAAGCAATCTATGCTAATGCGATATATCAGAAACCAATTCATCAACCAAAGAAGCCAATATTTGCTTCTCAATCTCCATACCTTCTTCGCATGCTTCCATGTCAAAGTCAAGCCATCTCCCATTCTGAATGCTCATGTCTTTGTCCACAAGCTCATCTACCATCAAGTCCTCCATGCTTTTCCAACCTAAAATCTCTTTATATAGTTCCTCTGCAATCCACATCTTCCTGCCTGACAGTGCCACTGAATTGGCCAATGATTTGCTGCTGATTCCAGCAAGAATTGGCCCATATCTCAAGTCCAGACATTCACTCACACAATCATATAGAACCTTTCGCCGAAGCTTGTAGTACTCTTCTCCATTTCTGTATCCATTTCCCTGATTTTCCAACTGATCAAAGAGATTTGGAGCCACAACCCTACCGGTCTGACCAAGTGCAAAATCTTCCAACATTAACTCAGCATTGTTGAGTATATCCCTCACATAGTCTAGTTCCCAGTTGCTTCCCATCAAACTGAATGTTCTCCTAACATGCTTTCTGCTCATATCCATTGTAGACGCGGAAGAGGCTGAGTCAGATAATTCAATCTCACCTCCCACTTGTAGAGATTCATAAGTAGAGTGCGAATTAGATGATTCATTTGTGCTCTCTGAAAAAAAATTATATAACGTGTTATAACATTCATTTGGTCAAAGGCAACAAAACATTGTTCTTGGAGTCACTTATATACTACCAAATTAAATTATTCATCATTTTCTCATACAACCTTATGCAGTGAAAGTAATTAAATCATGCAAAACTCCACTAGCTGGTACATATTCTTCGATTGGATAAATTTTCTCCCCATTGAGTGACAACTTACATCCCTGAACAATAGTTTTTATTTTATTTCCTTGGACGTTACTTACTCATGCACAACAGGTTCCTGGCCCTTTTCTGACAGTTTTCAAGATTAGTTTTGAGAATAAGATTAATTTCACATGACCAAATTATGCTCTGATCTCATATGTATCGTTGTCATGTGTAGTAAAAGAAAAATAAGACTAAATTTACCAATGGTACTCTGGCTATTATCCAGGACACTTTCACTGACAAAAGAGTGTTCAAAACTTGAAGCAGGCTTGGGGTTTAGACAATCAAGTTCTTCTCCAGTTGCACTGTTGTTCCTGCAGCTGCTATGCACTTCCATCCATTCAGATCCCTGGAATCGTTGAAGAGAACATAAGAGCGTGCAACTAATATTTCAAGCATATGTTCAATGTATATAAAATAACGTGACATCATAGATGGAAAAAAATATCCAGAAAATTGAAAAAGGAAATCCCACTAAAATACGCTATGGAAATTCAAATATTGTTAGTTATGATTATGATTCACTTGTTGGCACGTATGGATGAAATTTAAGGGTGCCAATAGCTGGCATAGGAACTTTTGCAGTAAACTATGACTTCCAGGGTATGGACTTGTACTAGTAAGAGCAAGTGTCTGCACTTGCACATAGGATGGACACGAACTCCAAACACATTAATAAGCCTAACATCATGGTTGACCCCTGAATTTTCTATGACATAATTAGTGGATAAACTGGAATTATGAGTTCTAGTGGAAAGGTATTTGACCAATTACCACCAATAACATTCAATCATATCGCTGAAGAACAAAGAGAACAATACGTTTAGCAGGAAAAGAAATTAGTTCACAGAACCAGAAGAACCAACCGCCACTTTTTACATGATCAAAGGTTTTAAACATTAATGGATGTCACTGAAAATGCCAATACCTTCACCTTTAATAATGACACCACTTTTGCAGCAAACAACCTCTTGCATTCATAGAACCAATTGATTGCTTCTTCGACCACAGAGAATCAGATAAATTCCTTAGTGGCTACAAAGGCAACTTGCTTGCAAATCTTGACAGATATGGGATCTTTATTAGCATTTAAAATTTACAGAAGGTCACTAATAGCAGTACCATTTGAAATGAGCTAGTTTTAGCTACAGGGAGAATTTGCTTTGCTAAATTTTGCTCTTCCAATAAAAGCAGTTCATGTCATTGACTGGTTGTTTCTAGTCAAGATAAACTATCAATCGGAATCCAAACACTAACAACTTAGCACCTCCAGATTTAAATTGTCCCATGATAATAGAAAACCAAGGGTGAAAATCTATGATAGCTACAACCGAATATGTAAAGAAAGGATACAAACCTGCCTCTGCCGGTTCACATTCTGCACCAGATCATCAAGTAAAGAGCCGTCTAAGTCATATAAACTATCTAATTTATGTCTAAGCAGATCAAATTGAAGCCTCTTATTCTCTTCCCTTGATTTGGAGCTCATGACACTGGGATGTGAATCCTGAAAACCTGATACCAAACTAGCAGAAGTCCCTTCTCTGATCAGGTTACAGTGTGATGAGTCAACTCTATGTCTCAACTCCTGCAGCTTTTGTTCCAAAAGAACACTCAAAGCATCTCCACCAATTGCATTTAGCCCAGGAGAAGATAGTTTGAAATTTCTTAGAAGAGGCTGATCACTATCGGCAAAAGAATCATTACCAATGTGGTTATTAATTCCAATTACATGACTAGAGGAGTTTGCTTCAGGTCTGGATTTTCTCAAAGGAGACGTGAATGTAAATGAAATTACATCCATTCCTTGTTTCATGTTATCTGCACCCCAACTTGTGCATCCATCGATTGCAACATCACATTTTCTAGAACTTTCATCATTATTGAGCAATGCAACATCAGGATTTTTTCGAAGATGAACTTCCCCCCTTACAGGCATTTTCTTAAGGGGGACCTTCGTCCTTGTGGATAACGGAAACTCCTTTTCAGTAGGTATTGCAACTGAGCTCAGCATTTTAGCCCCAGTTTCAGAGTTCACAACAACCTTATTTACAGTCTTATTTGGCCTAACAGAACCATTGGAGGACCGAGTCCTTGTTAGCTGATTAGAAACTGAGGTTTTTGAACTCGAGCTATCATTATTAGATGGAGAATTTTGCTTCTGGTTATTCTGCCGAAGCACATTGCTAGTCCTGTTTGCAAAAGTTCTCTTCTGTTCACTCCTTTGCATACTTGGCAGGTTCTTGGAAATCTGGTTTGATTTCACATCATTCTTTTCCTTCTGGTTCATGAAAGTCCGGTTACTACTTGAAGGTGATCCATTTCTTTTCTCAACATTGACCTTAGCTTGTACTGCAAGGGAAACTGACTTTCCTTTATTCTTCACATTGCCAGAACCGCTCTTTTTTGAATTTGTAACAGATTTGTATTCAGATCCATTGCTGCTCCCATCATTAGAATTCCCACTCTTGTACTTAACAGCAATGGGTCCCTTGAATCTTCCTGGTCTGGATGCTCTATGTCCAGCTTCCAACTTCTGTTTCAAATCCCTGATCCTCAGAGGAACTGATGAGGACCCCAGGGATGATGCTTTATTCTTGGTAGATGCGCGAGGGCTTGCGTCAATTATCTTAGCAGCTGCTTCCATTATATATGCCAAATTCTTGGTTGGGATAAACCCAGGACTCTTGATAGGAGACAACAATCTATGATGCGTAATTGGAATTGATTTAGCTGATTTTGGAGGCAACGTCTCTGATTGAAATCTCTCAAAAGGGCGGTTCTGGTGCTTCTGTGTCCTTGACTCTATAGTATTCCAAGAAGATTTCTCCAGCTTATTGGGCAAGTTCATGAAGTCCATGAGGTGATTATCACTCCACAAATTAGGATTGCTCCTATCATAAAAGGATGGTCTATAAGAGCAGGAGTCCAAAGATGGGGTTGAGCAAGGCTCAGTGACATTTGAAGCTGGCAACATATCCAAACCCATGAGTCGAGCAACTACTCCAGGGGCTCTAGCCCCACCTCCTTCATCATCAGTTACTGATGAAGCACAGCTATAATCCCCACTTCCTTTATTACTTGAACTTGCTTCATTATCATCAACCTCTACCTGAAAATATGACCATAGCAGACAAAACGATTACAATTTTATGTGTTGCATTCCTTTAGAAAACAATAGGGGGAAAACAGTTGGGAGAGAGGAAAAGTTTCCTACCCTATTGAACCATGAATTCGACGCATTCTCTGCATTTTCTTCTCCCCGCTTCACTCCTTCTACTTTCAGATGGAAGAAACATTTAAGAACAGATGAGTAAAGATCATACTCGACCAGAAAGAACGTCATGAGCATAAAAAGAGAGGATCAGCAAAAATATAGGGCACACACGTCGATATGATAAGCATGATCATAGCCTAAAATAATAAATTTTTTATAAAAGGACAATAACTTAGAGAATAGAATCATACCAGGTAATTCGGAATTGTTAGAGAACAGCTTCTTCCGAGATCTACCATTCCAATCAAACAAGTTAAGGAAGCCTCCCTTCGAACGTCTTTTATCAACTTCCATCCTCTTGACTATAAAAGAAAACCACTTCATCCACAAAACCCAAAAAACATACCAAAAACGATGGGAAATCTTATCATGGCCCGTATCATATATGTGCAAAGGAGTTTAAATAACAAAATGTAAATGAGCAGTTCGGACAAAAGGTTAAGTTATTCAAGAAATCAGCCCAAAAAAATTCCACATTGCTCATTCAGACAGGTAACTTCCACAAGACCCTTGCTTTTCTGTAGTATGTTTGTGTGTGTGTGTGTGTGTGAGAGAGAGAGAGAGAGAGAGAGAGGGAGTTTCTCTATCCCGCAAAGATACATTCTTCACATAAGCAAGGACAAGACCTTGAGCGTCTGTGTCGGGATTTCATAGTTTGATTCGAATGGATATCCCTAAAATTGAAAGAAAAAAAACAAAACAAAACAAAACAAACTTTGAGCGGTTCCAATCAATGCCTCACCCACAATATTTCATCAGCAAAAGCCCATTTCCCAGACTTCAATCTCCAACTCCTTTTGCAAGAAAAGCAAAATCATTCAAATCCCTTGCTCTCGGAACCAACCAGCACAATGTAGATGCATAAAAGCAACCTCATCCAAATGGATACCCTTCAAAATAAGCCACAAAAACACAATACGACTGGTTCTGTGAGGCTTAGCTGAACATGAACCAAACAGGAAGAAAATCTGGATGAAATATTCGCACACTGCACACACAGAGGAAGGGCTGTTTCGGGTAAACAAAGAGTCAAAGAGGGTTAGTAAAACGAACCCCAAAAGATTTTGGAAGGGCTAAAAAAAATGCTTGGTTGTGTGAGGATTTAGCTAACCCAAATATTAAAAATTCAATTTTTTATTTTTTTAATTTTTTATCTCAAGCATTAAATATTCACAGGGGAAGAGCTGTCTCTCTCTCTCTCTCTCTCTCTCTCTCTCTCTCTCTCTCTCTCTCTCGCGATAACAAAGTTACAAAGTCCACTCGAGTGCCACCAGAACTTTTCTTACCTTCTCCCCACGTAGCGTTCAAAGTTGGGTTGGGGCCCTTTCAAGACATCATCAATGGTCGGTGCATTTGGGGAATCTGAAGGGTTCAAAACTTCAAAATTCAAATTGGTAGTGAGTTTTAACTCGAGTTTATTCCTTCTTTTATTAAATCAACCAGGAATGAATGGAATGTCTCTCTTTTCATTGTGCCTACAAGAAGTAGAAGAGTTATAGTTAAAACGTTATATTTTTCTATCACTAACAACAAAAAATACATAAAAATTAAAAAGAGGTGTGTAAGGTAAAAATAATATTATATAGTATATATCGATATATTATAAATTTATTAATAATTTTAATAAAATTCTATTAGGTACACTCATTCTTGGGGAGTCCCTGCATACTATACTTATGATTTAATTAAAATATTTATTTTGAATTAAAAAAAGTTATACAACCAATCACATTAAAAAATACATCAAAAAATATGTAAAAATGACTGCACATAAAATTTTTGATATAACATTAGCCATCTAACACAACCAGATGTCGCGCAATAAAAATAAAATCTTTATTTCAAAAACAATACAAATTATACGTAGCTTTCCCGAAATAAGTAAACACCATTCCAAATATGTGACAATATGGCAAGATGGGGATTTCCATCTCGAATCTATGGCTTTGTTTAGAGGTGTACACCGACCCGACCTAATAAGGTCTATTTTCGACTCAATCCGTTTTGAAGCATTTTCTGTTTACCAGTTAACCGATAAGCCGATTAACCAATATATTTTTATTTTTAAACCGTACGCAATGTTTATGTTACAGCTATCTAGTATCTACTGCTATTGCTCAACCCCAAACATTTTACCATAATTTCTTCAATCCCAAAAAGCATGATTTTCTTCAACCCCAAACAACATTTAGCCATAACTTTATTTAGCCCCAAACAGCATCTTGCCATAATTTTCTTTAATTCCAAACAGCAAAACAGAAATCTTCAGCTCCAAACAACATTTTGTTATAAAAAATAATGCTTTGCCATAATTTTCTTTAACCCCAAATAACAAAACAGAAATAATATTTTTGTCTTATAAAAAAAAATTCGCATAAAGAATCATCAAGAAATCTCTTACATGTTCTCCCAAGGAAATAGAGACCCAAGAAGCCGTGAATCTGAGGTTGCCATAGCTAATCCCCTTGGATAAAGTCATGAATCTGAGATTGTACAGACAGAAGAAGAAAAAGAAAAGATTTAAAGTCCCTGGTTAGTTCTCAAGAAAACTCGAGAAAATGGCAGATAGAAAATCAGCTTTACCAACAAGAAGAAGAAGAGTTTGGAAGTCAGATAAGAGTTTGAAAAAGAGAAAAAAAAAAGTAAGAGAAGAAGAAAAAGAAAATATTTACTATCACTATCGCCGTAACTCTTCTTCGAAGCTTTAGGTTTGAATCTCTGAGCTTTCCATCCTCCAAACCCTTGCTTTCCACCAAAATAGTCACCGGAACTCTTAGTCGAAACTCTAGGCTCTAGAGAGAGAGAGAGAGAGTGAGCTAAAATGAAATCAGGATTGTTGGAATTTTTGGGTGTTAAGGCTTAAAGCTGTAAATGAAAGAGGAAAATTGATTTAAATCGGTAACGGGTTAATACCTAATTACCCGATTAAGCCTAACGAGTCGGAATAGCGGGTCTAGATTGATTTGGAATATCGGGTCGGGTTGGGTCTATTTTGCACAGGCCTAGCTTTGTTTATGCCTTTAAAAAGCCAATTAACTAAATAAATGTTGAAAATTTCACATTTCAGTTGATGAATGATATTAATATACAAATGCATAGGACAATCAAATGCATTTTCCTTCTCTTTCTTTCCCTTTTATACACTCAAATTTTCAATTACTTTGATTAATACTAAAAGGAAAATTCCACATTGTTTAAGAAAAAAATTATCTTAAATTTTATATGAGATATCCTCTCTCTTTCCTAATAAGACCTTTTAGAAAAAGATGCATGTACTTCTTTAAATATTAAGATCAATTTTATTGTTTGTTCTAAAAAATTGTGTCAAGACTATAAATAATGAAAAATAATTTATACAAATTTTAAATGGACAAGATAAGCACAAGTATTTGTATAAAAGTAGACCACACATTAAAAAAAATATTTAGAAAAATATATTATTTTTTAGTGAGACCTTTTTCCGAAATTTGTACGTAGAGCATTACTCATATGTCTAGTTTTATATTATAGTCTCCTAATTTAACAGTTGCCAAACACCAGGAAAACAACCTAGCACCGATGAATTGACCCTTCAACTCAATCTGTTACGTCAGAAGGCGACAGAAACAACAATGAACATCGAAAAACTACAAGAATTATGTGCAATGTCTTCTTGAAACCATGGCGTTTTGCCTATAAACACGGCTCCATTTCAGGCCCCATCAGAGCTGCTAGCTCATTGCCCACAGAAATCCAGCAATTCCTCGACACCGGCCGATGCATTCTTAAAGCTTGCCTCTATTATTGAAGAAAAGCCATTTTTGTCACTCAAGTTTTTCATTATTATCGTTGAAGCTGCCAAATAGCTTCAATTAATTGTAGCAAAGGACAGATAATATCGTCTTTTATGCGTTTTCAGCTCCTTCAAAACATGAACGAAAACACACAAAACATATTTGAGATAAAATAGAGATATCTACATCTGTTTTTATATTGGAGGAATGTTTTTTTTTTTTCTTTTAAATCAAATGCGTAGTTCTACTCATCTGCCCAACTACTTTACATACACCACACACTAGATGATGTAGCATTTAAATTTAGAAAATATATTACATTAATTTAAATTTGAATTTTTTTTTCCTATGATCATAATCTCTCTCATAATGTCGGAGAAAGAAAAATGGAGAGAGAGAGAGGTGGAGCTGTTGTGTTTTGTAAAACGAAAGAGGAAAAATGGGATGGAGGGAAGACTTTAAACGAATTGAGTTTGCTACATCGTAAGTGTGTAGAGTAGGATCGCTGAACTGGCTTAGGAATAGAATAATTCTAGTCATTTTTCTTTCCATGACAGGTTTTGGAGGGCTGCACCATTTCAGATTCATTTCTCATTTCACTGAGTTTTTTTAAGGAAAATAAGACTTCTAAAAGAGTACAACCATGTTAATAAAAGAAGTATATAAAAGTAATTTCACAAATTAATTTTATTTTATAATAAAAATAATTTTATAATACGACGAATTACATTAAATCACAATAATTTATAAGATTATTTTTATATAATCTATTTGTGATTATAGTATATTTTTTTTTCTTCCATAATGTTGTTCAAGGAAACAAGAAAAAAGTAAGGCAAGAATATGATGAAAATTGAGTGATGTTTTAGTCTCTTAGATTTTGTGCTCATTATTTAATAAGAGATTTTAGAAAATTTCAAAGGGATTACTTGAATGGGGATAGTTAAGATGTCATAGTCTACGAATCTTTGATATCCTTCTGCAAAGTGGAAGAACAAATATGAATAGTAATAATATACACTATATTTTCGATTTATTTTCATCTTATTAAATAAGATGTAGTATATTTAATAATATTAAATAATAAAAAATCTTTGATAAATGATTATTTAATAATAATAAATATGTTATATTTTATTTAATGAGATGAAAATAAAATGATAATATAATATACAGAATTATCCAACAAATATATATATATATATATATATATATATAAAAGAACAAATTGCATGGTGGCTGCTAAGCTTTTGCATGTGCACTTTCTCAGAATATTCCTCTGAGGTCTTAATAACTTGTACAAACTAACTAATGATCCACCAATCACTGTTGACTACTATTTACATGTCCGCCAAGATGACAAACCACATGAAATATAGATAGTTGGCAGAGGAATGACAGAGGTCAATGCATACATAAAATGATAAATATCAATGTGTCATGAAGAGTTAAAAAATTATAAATATAAATATAAAAAAAAAAAAGGAGATGGATTATTACCAGCGTAGATTCAAGTACTGGTACTAAACAACAAAGGGTGCCAGATGGGTGAAGATTGGATGAGGTGCAGTACCCAATTGTTGGGTTCTGTGTGTCAAGGCCGATCGATCGAGAGAGTCAATTCATCAACAATCTGACACAATTATTACATCTCTGAGACTGAGAGAATGCATTATTATATTTGAATGCAACTTCGTAGTCTTGGAGACGAAGGAATGAACGAATGAATATGCAATCATCCAAATGCCATTTTTATTTCTTGACAGAGCCAGGCTCAGGAGAGTGGTGAGTTTTCAATTACTTCAACCTGTTACTCCTCCTAAACCCAAGCCGCTGAATTAGGAGCGATTTAATCAGTGAATAAAATAAAGTTATTTTAATTACAAATTGAATAAAATATTAATAAAATATATTTTTAATATTATTATTATTTTAAAATTAAAAAAATTAAATTATTTATTATATTTTATATTAAAATTTTAAAAAAATTATAATAGTGAGATAATAAGATAAAATATTTTACCATCGAAAAGAAACCTTACTTGCACAACAGTGTAAAAAGTAATATTAGGTACCAGCTCCAAATATACAAACTTTGTACAAATCTTCTGTAATCACGTGGACTCCATTAAGAAAAGTGAGTTTTTCACAATTTTTACATGATGGGTCTACAAAAGGTTTTTTTTTTTTTTTCTAGCTACAAAAGATAATCGCAGGAATATTAAGAATTGATGGAATAGGTATGCCTGTGTGACGTTGTAAATGAATTGTGATGTACAGATCATAGACACGGATTTGATCCTCATAGACTTGCACTAGTTTTGGAGTCCTTTTTTTCAAAAAAAAAAACAATTTGGCTTGGATTCATGTATCTTTTGGAAATAATCATTTTCTTATAATTTTTTTTTTAAAAAAGTGCAACTACTCATATGCTTAATAGATCTTCACCACACGAAACATTGGTTTCTCCAATATTGATGAACTCAAACACGAATTCCCAAGACAAAACAGAATACTCAATATATTATGAAATCAAATCAGACCTCATCATTTTGGGCTTAAATCATAGTCCCCTGCAAACAACCCAGAGTACTTTCCTTCACATGCACATAACCCTCACACTGCAAAAACCCCAAGCTACAGACGCAAAAAGATATAACTGCCCGATTGGGTTTGGGTTTTTACTTTTCACTTTGACAAAGAGGAGGTTGGCTTTGGTTCCTCCACCAATCAACCATTGCCTCCAATAAGGCGGAATTGGAAGGATAAAAGGGACGAAATTTATGTGGTAAAACACAATTGTTTTACCCTTCCGTTAAGGGCATTAAAATGGGCAGCTAAATCAGGCCGAGCATGAAACAACCCTTGATTGAAATTTGTGTGAGATGTGGCCCAGATGAGAGGGTAGACTTAATCGGGATTGACTCGTGGCACACCTCGCTAGCAAGTAATGATAAGCATGCAGGGGCTCAGGAGTTCTTGAGGCAGTTATCACAAGGATTAGAACCATATTTGCAGGCTTTTTGATCAAAAGACTCTCCGAAGTGTTTGAGTAAGGCTTGTCTCCGACATTCAGCCTGCAAAATTTCAAAACATATTAAGAGTATCAATAAACTCAACGCTGTAATAAGAAGGTTGATATTTTTGGGGGTGGGTTCAATGGAGAATTAGCTGCTTGCTAGAATGTGAAGTTGCCAACCTTGAGTTCACAATACTGTTGCATTTTCTGAGCTTGAGCCATTGCTCTCTTAAAGCTTTCTTTATTAATTCTTTGCCCGCTCCGCAACATACATACAACCCGACTAAAATCCTTCTTCTGGTATAGAGCAATGCATGTTGCTGGGAAATTATCTCTTCCAGCCCTTCCAGATTCTTGATAATAGCTTTCAATTGATTTGGACATTGTATTGTGGATGACAAATCGCTGAACATTGAAAGGGAAAGAAAAAGAAAACACATTACTCAAGTTTTTTTATCAGTAAATCGGACTAAAAAATAACCATGCTGCAAGCATGATACTGACACTGAATGGTGAAACACCAGAGTTTACAACTATTATACTCTCTAGAGGATCTTAATCCTAAATAATTTGAGCTGTGCCTGACGTTCAAATAGTGCAACATTACTCTCATCCACAGTTTTTGGTGTGATACATCTTTGACAAAGCCAGCTCTTGGGCTTGATGCTTTACTAATATATATCAACCACGTCACATTTCAAGTCAGTTAGTCATCTATAGCTATCCAATATATGCAACTCTTCAGATCAGCTTTAATTCTCCACCAAATAAACTGATAGTCCTTGGGCTGGATAGGTAGAGATGATCAACTCAAAGTTGGCTTACATGATGTACAGATTAGTAAAAGCATTAATTTACAATTGGCTGGAGAAATGGTGAAATCCAAACACACAGTTATGGACTGTTGTAAGAATCCCCAAAAAAATTTTCGAACACCAAGCAAAAGCAAATCTCTCCTCTAATAACTTAATAATATTCTTCAATCACAGGTTTATGCGTTAACCTATATATTTAAAAGGTTTTCATAAGTGGCCAATACCAGCAACATACCATAATGGCCATTGTATAAAGTTTGACGGCTGTAGTCATTTGCAGTCACCACAGAGAGCATTTAGTTTCAGCAATAGAGACATCATTACTGTGATTAATCATACAATCACACATGACCACAGCATTATTTGAAAATCCAACAAAGAAGCATAAAAGAGAAAGCAACTGAATTTATCCGGACTTACAACATCTGGTTTGTCTATTCCCATTCCAAAAGCAATAGTTGCACAAACAATATGGATCTCTCCCATGTGCCACTTCTTTTGAACAGAAACTCTCTGGCGAGCCCCCAAACCAGCATGGTAATGTTCTGTCTTAAAATGACATTTCTCCTTCAAAAACTTTGAAACCTCAACACATTCACTTTTTGAAAGGCAGTATACAATTCCACACTGATTCTTGAAGCGATCCATTAGTAGCTGTCCAAGCTGCTTCAATGGCTCCTTGGTCTTTCCAACAACTTCATACTTCAAGTTGGGTCTATCAAAGCTTCTTTCAAGAACCAGAGCATGAGGGATTCTTAAAGCTTTTATTATGTCCTGCATAGCATCAATTTCAGACAAGGGAAACGTATAATGTTTTTTCATAGTAAGGTACAGAAGAGAAGTCCATCATCATTCATATTACCTCACGAACTGAATGGGTTGCCGTGGCGGTCAATGCCATAACTGGAACATCCGGGAAATTCTGCTTAAGACATCCTAATCCACGGTAATCTGGACGAAAATCATGTCCCCATTGGCTGGGAAGAATACGTAACGAAATTAGAAAAAAACAAATCAATAAGATTCTCTTGTTTCAGTTACGTGATAGAAGTTGCATTGACCAGAACCTAGGTATTCCTCCCTTTTCTTTGGGAAGAGGGGGTAATCCAGTTTTTTCCCCCCATAAAGGTCAACATAACTTCTCCAGCAATGGCATGTCTGTAGTGTGTAAAAGACCAGAGGTAATAAACCGGCAGACGTTAAAATGGTGCTTGATGGATTACAAGGTGGCTATGTCAGTAAATTTGGTTAGAGAGACTATTGAGATTGGTAATGGTGATTGAAAGACCGAAGGTAGCTTGGTTATCTCGAGAGGCAAAAGGAGGATGTAAAATACGAAAATGGGGTAATACGTGTCAACCATCGAAGGGTACATATGTGGTTGTGATGTTAATTGAACCTCTATTTCAAAGATTGCATACATCAGTATTGAAATTACATACGGCAATCATCGGTGCATGGCTTTCTCAAGTTAAATTTGTGCTGGTTTAAGTCAAAAACTCAAAAAAAAATATATTACTTATGGGATTCTGTTATTTTTTTTTTTCCTTTTATTCCTAAAAGGGGCATCACGTGACCACTTTATATGTAATTTTATGGTTAAATTATCTTTCAAACTTATGAAAATATGGATCTGAGTTTTCCAACAGATAATTTGGCTTTAGTAGATATTATCAATATCAATAATTCCTACATTACAGACTTATCAAAAATAATAATTCCAACAGTACTTGGCACATAAAATGGCAAAGAAATGATTTTTTCATTTGCTTGGTAGATTTGAACAAAAAATCCTCCCATTCCCGCAGCATTTGTTACCTGAGGCCTGAGTCAGGGGCACACTCATACACTCTTGAATTTTCATTTCATACAAGTGCTAACTACAATCAAAACCAGGCCTCCATGTGCCCACCTTTTGGATGATGCATCAATGAAGAGTAATCGAGTAAAATCTTCAACCAATTATGATGGCCAAAGGTTAAAATTTTGTAGTTCGGTGAGGCCATGGAAAGGTATGGGACAGGTTCCTTCAGAAGGTGGACTGCATCCCCATGCTATGGTTCTCATGTATTCCAGTACCACTTATAGCCATCGATGTGAATCAATAAAACAGAAACAGAAAAAAAAAATAGCATACCTGACGCAGTGTGCTTCATCAATAACAAAACCCGCTAGTTTCCCCTGTAATTTATGTTGGGGTCAACTACATGAAACATTTATTATCAAAACTCTCTAGTAGTAAACAGATTTGAGGAATTCAGTTGGAAACCTGAGATTTTCACCTTCCAATGCAGGCCTTTTAGAATCTCAAGAAATGATGAGTTCCCAGCAATCCTTTCAGGAGTTACATACAAGAGCTTGCATGATGGTTCGTCTTTCCTAGAAATAAGAAAACAAAACGTGGATGAGAAAATCAATTGGAAGTATTTTGTAGAAAGAAAGGGAAGATTGAAACATTGAAAAGGCAACCTATTGTCGCTTATGGTATGTAGAAAACTCCATTTGAAGATTTTTGGGCAGAAGATAAATATACTTCTTTTGGCAGATATGAGCTTAAAGACAAACTGAACCTTGCCTTAGTTCTTGGAGGACAGCTGTTGCTTGGGAAGCAGTTTGTTGAGAATTCAAAAAAGTTGCAGGTATTCCGAACTTGAGGTTCAGAGTGATAATTTGATCCTGGATGAGAGAAAGTAGGGGAGATACAACTACCGTAACACCTGGTTGCAGAGTTGCTGGAAGCTGTACAAAACATGGAGTCATACAATGTAAACAGTAAGTCCACAGCATCTCCTAGTAAAGCTGTCTTGAGAAACTAAAAGCTCCTAGTAAAGCTGCCTTTCTTTGCTGGTTGGTCCGTCTTGAGAAAGTTTTAACTATTAATAATTTGAGGAAAATGGGGCTGCCTATTATTGATTGGTGCTTTATGTGTAAGAAAGCTGGGGAATCTGTTTGTCATCTTTTTCTGCATTGTGAAGAGGTGACAACCATGTGGAATGAAGTTTTCAATAGGGCCAGTATCGCATGGGTCATGCCTTTGCGTGTAGTGGACTTCTTGGAAAGCTAGAATGAATCCCTAGTTCGAGGAGGCCTTGCTTATTCTTGGAGAGTTGTTCCTCCATGTTTGCTTTAGTGTTTATGGTTTAAAAAAATGGAAGATGTTTTGATAATTGTGAACGTTTTTTGAGAAATTTTAGAGTCTTTTTCTTTAATATCCTCAATTTTTGGGTTCAAGATCTTGTAAGGGATGGGAACTCTTGTAAGGGATGGGAACTCTTGTAATGCTCTGTCTTTTCCCTTCTTAGCTTGTAACTAGGTACTTGCCTTTATACATTTCCTGTGTACTTGGTTTTGCCTATTTACTTGAATAAAATTCTTATTACCTATCCAAAAAAAAAAAAAAACAGCATCTCACATTTAACTACTCAAATAAAGGCCAGTCATTCATGTTGCTTGATGTCTAAAGGTGATAGACATGTGATAATATGTTCAATTGAGTAGTGGCAAGGTTAAATTGGCCCATGTAAATCTAAATGAAAAACAACTCAACTCGGAAAAATAAGTTTAGTAAATAATTTGGTAACAACAATGGCTCCTGGTTTTCTGTAATGCTATCCTCTCCATTATCATGGACCATCAGGTCTTAACAAATATAAAGGGAACATTCAACAATAAGTCGGCAACATACATTGTACCACAAATTATATAGACAACTTTCAAGTTTCTTGCACCAATACTACCAACAGGCTTCCCATATGAATCTTGAAGCCACATCAAAAGGGGAAGTATTATGTTAGAGATGTGGCTTATATTATACTTTAGCCTGCCCAGTTTTTAAGAGGACTAGAAACCTTAACAGGATTAAGGGAATTTTCCTCATATCTTAAAGAGAGCATACAGGTAAGTTAATTTAAGAGAACTTACAGGTAAGTGAATCTAATACAAAATAAGGAAGCGAACATGACCTGGTAACATAGACTTTTACCACCTCCAGTAGGCATAAGAATAAAGCAGTCTTGCTTTGCTACAGCTGCTTTACAAGCCTGATGCTGCAATGGCCGGAATTCCCTGTTACCAAATATCACGACATTTGCCAAATCAAAATCATCCAGAGACTGTAATTCTTCATAACTCAGAGTCTCATGTTCCTCTTTCGATGTTTGGGAGTGCCGTCTTTTATAGGAAATTGATGTAACTGGAGTTTGAATGATGCTGCTCCTACAATCCTTCAACAAAAAATGACTACTTCAGTGTCTGAAAGGCTGAAACTATTTTGCTTACGTTATAAGCTTACAATCAGAGAGCAGGAAATTGGGGTTGGGGGGGGGGGGGGAGGTGGAGGATTTTGTTTAGGCTGTATTCATTTATTCATTTTAACTGAGAATACAAACGTTGTAACAAGCTGACTACAACGTGCAATCATTTACAATCACACACAGATTAGTTTACGACAGCCATGCTTTAACATTTTCCCTTGACTACTTAGCAGCAATAGATGATAGCCAAAAATATTGATATTAACAATAATTACCGAAACAGTTATGATGCAACTGTAGCAGTTGCACAAAAATCGAGCTCATCACCATGTAGCAAACAGAAGATGAGAAAAAACTTTTATTAGCTAAACATCATACCACAGATTTTGAATGACATTTACTTGACCCTTGCATGAAGACAGGACCGTTCCAATCAGTAGAAGAAGGGGTAGATTTGACACCCCTGTTATTTGGAGTTCTTAAGTCTTCACCATCACTAGAAGAATCCAAATCCATAAAACTCGAATGCTTCTGAGATTTGGGTGAATCCTCTATAACATTGATATAGCTTCTTCCACCTTCATCATTATCTGCTTCATATCTGTTGCAAACATCTTTGTCAAATATATTCTTTAAGGTTCCACAAGCTTCTGACTCAATGGCTTGTAAATCATCCCATTCTTCAGTGTCTTGCATTGATTCAGCTAATGCCGCGAGAAAATCATCACCACAGTGCTCCACAGAGATAAAATCATGGCCATCCTCTCCTAAAAAATATTTTTTTGTTTAAGGAAAAAATAAATGGTGATGAAGAAATGAATACCTACAGCTGAATAGAGGATCAAGTGCACTAGTCACAGCTAACTTTAAGAGAGCAATTCAACCCAAATGATGTTTTATTATCAGCCTGTGCAATACAACAGCTTAACAAACCAATATATAAATACCATTTCGGTAAGATTTAAGCCTGATTTGAATAAAGAGATGCTTCCATTTCATCCCATGTCATCTCAGTATCCAAATACTACAAACACAAACACTTCTCAATTTCAAATCTTCAACTTTTTCATCTAATCATTACCTAATTATTACAACTTTCTCAAACTTACAAACAAAACACAAAAAACAATTCAAAAATTTTAAATTCCATAATAAAAATTATATTAAAAAATTATATTCTAATAATATTTTAACTTTATAATATTTCTATTCAAAATTTTCTCTCCCTCATTTCCCAAAACCCCATAAAACATTTTAACTTAATCCATTATCACATCTCAAATCAAATATCTCACTACTATTCACGAACAAATCTAACTCTTCTAATCTCAACTCACTATCCAAACCAGTGCTAAACTCCTCGTAGAATCCAACATCAAAACCCTCACTAAACAGGCAAAAAATCCACATATCTAAGAATTAAATCAATAAACAAGACCTATTTCGTTATTTAATGAAATTACATGCACAGATTCGTATGTGGAAAAAGACAAGACTGTTTTAGGGTTTAAGATTTTTGGTGAAGCAATGAGGTACCATAGAGCTGAACCAAACGATCCAAGCACTTCTCTGCCGACTCTTGATCGAAGCCGAACTCGAGGGCTAAGCTGAGCAAGCGAGCTTTCTCCAATTCCAGATCATGGTCGTCCATTTCTGTGGCTCGATCGAATTGAACTCTAGTCTCCCGCGCTAAATTGGTTTGAAAAACCATGTAGGAGGAGAAGCTCGTTTATATAGAGGAAGAAAAGCCTCTAAAACGAAGTCGTTTTGTGTTGTCTATTCGCGTTGGCGAATTTAGGGCACTCTCATGCTCAATATTTATTATTTACTTGCTCGGTTTATGATTGATATTTTAATTTTGTCACCTAAGTACTAAAAGCAGTGTCTGTTGATCATTTTACTTTTATTAGGATCTTCTGAAAAACAATATGAAATGAACCTTTTTTTTTTCTTTTTACGAGAACGTCAATTTTAAAATGAAAGAAAAATTCAATTTATAAATCGGTGCTAATGACACAATATGATTTGATTTAAAAAATATATATTAAAATTTGAATATACAAATCAAATCTTATCACGTCAATAATGTGGATAATTCCTAGATTAAGGACACATTGATTAGAGAGATTAAAAGATACAGATTTCTTACAAATTAATGAAATTTAAGCCATCTAGGTAAAGAGGTCGGTAGGAGGTTCTCTTAGGCTTCGTTTGATTGTCAAAATATATTCAATATATTTTATTTTAAATTTATTTACTTTTTATAAACATAAATTTAACTTAATTAAAAGAGAATTGAACCTAATACGGTAGTGTTATTATAGTTGTCACTGTAAATACAGGACAACACGTTTACTTTTTTAATTTGTAATGAAAAAACTCGCTACTCTCTCTCTCTCTCTCACAATTATGTTATAATGTTATTATTGTAATGAACAAACGTCGGTTAGTCGCCTCTTGTCCCACCATTAAAATTATGTGAATAACCCCACCATTATTATTTTAAATTCTATATAGTGACTTGCATAGTATTTTCAAAGCCTATAAATAAGGACTTCAATTGTAATGAAATTCATAAGAAAATATAGAGAGAGAAAGAAAGTTTCAGTTCTTAAGAGTTTCAGAGAGAATTTCTTATTTCTCTTTTGCAATAGTAGTTTCTTTCTTTAAGTTTTATAACACGTTATCAGCACGACGGTTCTACCAATTCTGAAGCTAGTGGTCTTATTCCTCTGTAAGTTTTTCAATATATTATTTGAAATCTTTGATATATTTTATTGATAATTATCTGTGTGAATTTATAAATATATTTTCTGAGATACACATATTTATTTCATTATTTATATGTGTAGAAAATGGAAAATCTTACAAAATTGGAATTTGTTGCTCTTGATATATCTGGAAAAAATTATTTATCGTGGATACTTGATGCTGAAATATATCTTGATGCAATGAACCTGGGAGAAACTATTAAAGAAGTAAATCAAGCATCCCTGCAGGAACGTGCTAAAATAATAATTTTCCTTCGCCACCATCTTCATGAAGAATTGAAAACTGAATATCTCAAAGTAAAAGATCCCTATATTTTGTGGAACAATTTAAGGGAGAGGTATGAACACCAGAAGACTGTCATCCTCCTAAGAGCTCGTTTTCAATGGATGCACCTGAGGTTGCAAGATTTTAAAAGTGTTAGTGAGTATAATTCCGTACTTTTTAAAATAAGCTCAGTATTAAAATTATGCGGTGAGAAAATCACCGATGAAGATATGTTAGAGAAGACTTTTACTACATTTCATGCCTCGAATGTGCTCCTGCAGCAGCAGTATCGAGAGAGAAAGTTCAAGAAATATTCTGAACTTATATCATGTCTTCTAGTAACTAAGCAGAATAATGAGCTCTTATTAGAAAGCCACCAATCACGCCCTACTGGCTCAATATCATTCCCTGAAGTGAATGGTAATAGGTTTGTATCATTCCCAGAAGTGAATGGTGCATTCTTTAGAAGAAATCGGAGGCGTGGATATGGTAGGAGAAATTATAGAAATATTGGTCCCAGGAATGACAACATTAAAAGGGATTATAATATACCATATCACCAGAAGTGGTACAATTCGGACAGGGGTAAAAATCATCAAAATAATTCTTCAAAGAAAAGTGAAGAGGTGTGCCATAGATGTGGAATGACTGGACATTGGTCACGTACCTGTCGTACGGTCAGGCACTTAGCTGATTTATATCAAGCTTTTATTAAAGGAAAGAATAAAGTGCATGAAACAAATTTAGTAGATACATCAGATGATTTATTAGATTCAGTAGATGTAGACGTTACTCATCTTGATGTATTTGATTTCTTTAATCATCCTGATGGTAGTATTGAACATTTAATTGGAGATGGAAGTGTTCCACTCAATTAATGTATTTTCTTTCTATCAGTAATAAAAGTTTTGTATATTTTGTAGAATCATGGATCACATTGATGAGTTTTTTATTTCTGAGTTGAATGATAAAGATATATGTCTGGCTGACAGTGCTACAACTCACACAATTCTCAAAAAAAAAGAAATATTTTCAAAATCTAACACTAAGTAAAGCTTATGTCCATACCATATCAGGTTCATCGGATTTAATTGAGGGCTCCGAAAGAGCTTATATTGTGTTGCCTAATGGCACCAAATTTTGTATTGATGATACTCTATTCTCTTCACAATCCAGAAGAAATTTATTGAGTTTCAAATATATACGTCGTAATGATTACCATATTGAAACGACCAATGAAGGCAGTAAAGAGCATCTTCTTATTACTAAAACAATATCGGGCCAGAAGCTCGTATTAGAAAAACTGTCTACTCTATGTTCTGGATTGTATTATATAAAAATGAGAATAATTGAATCATATGTAGTAATGCACCAAAAGTGCATTGACCCTAAATTATTTATAACTTGGCATGATCGCCTTGGACATCCGGGTTCTATAATGATGAGACGAATTATTGAAAATTCGCATGGGCATCCCTTAAAGAATCAAAAGATATTTCTACCCAATGAATCTTCGTGCGCTGCATGTTCTCAAGGTAAGTTAATTATTAGACCATCTCCCTCAAAAGTCATTGTTGAATCTCCATCCTTTTTACAAAGGATTCATGGAGATATATGTGGGTCTATTCATCCATCAAGTGGACCATTTAGATATTTTATGGTTCTAATTGATGCATTTAGTCGATGGTCACATGTTTGTCTTCTTTCCACTAGAAATGTTGCATTTGTTAGACTTCTTGCTCAGATAATTAAACTACGAGCACAATTTCCTGAGTATCCGATTAAGACCATTCGATTGGATAATGCAGGTGAATTTTCATCTCAAGTTTTTGATGATTATTGCATGTCAATAGGAATAGATGTTGAACATCCTGTTGTCCATACACACACACAAAACGGTTTAGCTGAGTCTTTGATCAAAAGGCTTCAACTAATCACTAGACCTTTACTTATGAAATCAAGACTACCTATTTCTGTTTGGGGACATGCTATACTTCATGCAGCATCTCTAATTCGTATTAGACCATCTGCATATCATAAATATTCTCCATTACAGCTTGCATTTGGTCAACAACCAAATATTTCTCATCTTCGTACTTTTGGATGTGCTGTATATGTTCCAATTGCACCTCCACAACGTACAAAAATGGGCCATCAACGTAGATTTGGGATATATGTTGGTTTTGATTCTCCATCCATTATTAGATACCTTGAACCCCTTACAGGGGATATGTTTAAAGCACGTTTTGAAGATTGTCATTTTGACGAATTAAATTTTCCGTTAATGGGTAAAGAAAAGTCGGTGCGTGAAGCACGACAAGATATTACTTGGGATAATAAGACCCTATCTCATTTTGATCCTCCTACAAATGAATGTAAACGGGAAGTTCAAAGGATTATTCATTTGCAAAATGTTGCAAATCAGTTACCGGATGTATTTACTGACACTAAAAGTGTAGTAAAATCTTATATTCCTGCTGTTAATACTCCAGCAAGGATTGAAATCCCTGAAGGACAAATTGTCAAAGCAGCAATAGGTGAATCTAAAATACGCCTGAAGCGTGGAAGACCTATTGGTGCAAAAGACAAAATTCCCAGAAGGAAAATAATACAAAATGAATTTGGTGTTCTTGAAGAACACATATCCACAATACAGGCTACAAATATAATTGGTGCTCCTAAAGAGTTCAAATCTTCTATTCCAGAACCTCCTGAAGAGGAAACTCCTGACAAGTATAAATCTCCTAAAAAGGGACCTCCTGAAGAGGTGTGTCATGAAATGTTTTCCCCTGAAAAGGAACAGATACCTGAAAATAATGATATCTCAATACATTTCATGAAAACTGGAGAAATTCTGGATAGAAATAAAACTGTTGTCGACAACATATTTTCATATAAAATGGCCATTGACATTACCAGAAGTAATGAAGAAAGTGAGTCAAAAAGCGTCGAAGAATGTCGACGTAGAAACGATTGGCCAAAATGGAAAACAGCTATTGAAACTGAATTAAATTCGCTAGCAAAACGAGAAGTATTTGGACCTGTTGTCCAAACACCAAAGGGTGTGATGCCTGTTGGATATAAGTGGATATTTGTACGAAAACGTAATGAGAAAAATGAAATTGTGCGATACAAAACACGGCTTGTTGCACAAGATTTCCTGCAGAAACCCGGGATTGATTATGAAGAAACATACTCTCCCGTTATGGATGCAATCACATTTAGATTTTTGATTAGTCTGGTTGTTACAAAATGATTAGAAATGCGGTTGATGGATGTGGTCACTGCATATTTATATGGATCCTTAGACCATGACATATATATGAAAATCCCTGAAGGATATAAGATGCCTGAAGTATCTACAAGTACATCTAGAAATATGTACTCAATCAAATTACAAAGATCTTTATATGGGTTGAAGCAATCCGGACGCATGTGGTATAATCGCTTAAGCGAATATCTATTGAAAGAAGGATTTGAGAATAATCCTATATGCCCATGTGTTTTTATTAAGAAATCAGAATCCGGATTTGTCATTATTGCGGTTTATGTTGATGATTTAAATATTGTGGGAACTCCTGAAAAGATCTCAAAAACCGCTATATATTTAAAGAATGAATTTGAAATGAAAGATCTTGACAAAACAAAACTTTGTCTCGGCCTGCAGCTTGAGCACTTGCCAAATGGAATTTTTATTCATCAGTCCATGTACACTGAGAAAGTCCTAAAGCATTTTTATATGGACAAATCTCATCCTCTGAGTACTCCAATGATTGTTCGAACACTTGATGTGAAGAAAGATCCATTCCGTCCTTGTGATGACGATGAAGAAATTCTTGGTCCTGAAGTACCATATCTCAGTGCAATTGGAGTTTTGATGTATCTTGCAAATTGCACTCGACCAGATATTACATTCTCAGTTAATCTGCTTGCAAGATATAGTTCTGCACCAACTCGAAGGCATTGGAATGGCATTAAACATGTCCTTCGTTACCTTCATGGTACGGTTGATATGAGATTATTTTATCAACGTGGTTCAAGTCCAGAATTGATTGGGTATGCAGATGTAGGTTATCTTTCAGACCCACACAGAGGTAGATCTCAAACTGGATATTTATTTACTTGTGGAGATACTGCCATATCATGGAGATTTGTTAAGCAGACACTATCTGCTACTTCTTCAAATCACTCAGAGATCATTGCTATTCATGAAGCAAGTCGAGAGTGTATTTGGTTGAGATCAGTTATTCAACATATCTAGGAAAAGTGTGGACTTCCCATGATCAATAATAGCCCAACAATCTTATATGAAGATAATACTGCTTATATCACTCAAATCAAAGGAGGATATATCAAAGGTGACAGAACCAAACATATTTCACCTAAATTCTTTTATACTCATGAATTTCAAGAGAAAGGTGAATTTGATGTCAAGCAGATACGATCTAGTGATAATGTGACAGATTTATTCACAAAGACGTTACCAACTTCCACATTCAAAAAAATTGTGCATAACATTGGAATGCGAAGACTCAAAGATCTTTTGTCATGCACTTTTCAGCGGGAGTAAATGTGCTGATTGTACTTTTTTTCCTTCGCTGAGGTTTTGTCCCACTGGGTTTTCCTCTGCAAGGTTTTAATGAGGCAATCTTAAAGCACTTGTGGATACATAAGAAGACTGTACTCTTTTTCCTTCGCCATTGGTTTTTCTTCCCACTGGGTTTTTACTTGACAAGGTTTTAATGAGGCAGATTCCTTATTGGCGGTCATTCAAGGGGGAGTGTAATGAACGAACGAAACGGCAACCTCCCCCTGTCCCACCACTAAAATTATGTGAATGACCCCACCACTATTATATTAAATTCTGCATAGTGATTTGCATAGTGACTTGTATAGTAACTTGCATAGTAATTTCAAAACCTATAAATAGGGGCTTCAGTTGTAATGAAATTCATAAGAAAATATAGAGAGAGAAAGAAAGTTTCAGTTCTTAAGAGTTTTAGAGAGAATTTCTTATTTCTTTTTTGCAATAGTAGTTTCTTTCTTTAAATTTTATAACAATTATAAAATTTTAAAAAAATATTATTATTGTAAGAAAAAAATATATAAGAAATTTTTTTAAAACTTTCTGAAAATTTCTTCTCTCTCTATTTTTTTTTATGAATTTCATAACAATTGAAACTCATATTTATAAGTCTTGAAATTACTATGTAAATTACTATACAAGTTACTATGCAAGTCACTATACAAGTCACTATGCAAGATTTAAAATAATAGTGGTAGTGTCATTCACATAATTTGGTCGGCCATGGAAGAGGTGGCTGCCGACGCTTATAATTCATAACACTCTCCCTTGAATGACCACTCATGAAAAATCTGTCTCGTTAAAATATTGTCAAGGAAAAATCTAGTGGAAAGAAAAATCAATAGCGAAGGAAAAAGAGTACAATATTCTTATGTATCCACAAGTTCTTCAAGATTGCCTCATTAAAACCTTGTAAAGGAAAATCCAGTAGGACAAAGTCTTAGTCAAGGAAAAAGAGTACAATCAGCACAAGTTTTATAAACATTTACTCCCCCTGTAAAGTGTATAACAATAGATATTTGAGTCTTCGCATTCCAATATTATACACAATCTTCTTGAATGTCGCAGTTGGTAATGCCTTTATGAATAAATCTGTCAGATTATCATTAGATCGTATCTGCTTGACATCAATTTCACATTTTTCTTGAAGTTCATGAGTATAAAAAAATTTAGGTGAAATATGTTTGGTTCTATCACCTTTGATATATCCTCTTCTGATTTGAGTGATACAAGCAGTATTATATTCATATAAAATTGTTAACTATTATTGATCATGGGAAGTCCACACTTTTCCTGAATATTAAATTACTGATCTCAACCAAATAAACTCTCGACTTGCTTTATGAATAGCAATGATCTCTAGGTGATTTGAAGAAGTAGTAAATAGTGTCTGCTTAACAAATCTCCATGATATGGCAGTATCTCTATAAGTAAATAAATATCCAGGTTGAGATCTACCTCTGTGTGGATCTGAAAGATAACCTGCATCTGCATACCCAATCAATTATGGACTTGATCTACGTTGATAAAATAATCTCATATCAACCATACAATAAAGGTTACGAATGACATGTTTAATGTCATTTCAATGCGTTCGAGTTGGTGCAGAACTATATCTTGCAAGCAAATTAACTGAGAATGTAATATCTGGTCGAATGCAATTTGCAAGATACATCAAAGTTCCAATTGTACTGAAATATGGTACTTCAGAACTAAAAATTTCTTCATCGTCATCACAAGAACGAAATAGATCATTCTTCACACCAAGTGTTCGAACAATCATTGGAGTACTTAGGAGATAAGTTTTGTCCATATAAAAATGCTTTAGGACTTTCTCAGTATATATGAACTGATGAATAAAAATTCTATTTGGCAAGTGCTCGAGCTGCAGACTGAAACAAAATTTTATTTTGTCAAAATCTTTCATTTCAAATTTATTTTTTAAATATGTAGCGGTTCTTGAGATCTCTTCAGGAGTTCCCACAATAGTTAAATCATCAACATAAAGCGCAATAATGACAAATTCGGATTCTGATTTCTTAATAAAAACACATGGGCATATAAGATTATTCTCAAATCTTTCTTTCAATAGATATTCGCTTAAGCGATTATATCACGTACGTCCAGATTGTTTCAACCTATATAAATATCTTTGTAGTCTGATAGAGTATATATTTCTAGATGTACTTGTAAATGCTTCAAGCATTTTATATACTTCAGGAATTTTCATATATATGTCATAGTTTAAGGATCCATATAAATATACAGTGACCACATCCATCAACCGCATTTCTAATCATTTTGTAACAATCAGACTAATCAAAAATATAAATGTGATTGCATCCATAACGGGAAAATATGTTTCTTCATAATCAATCTCGGGTTTCTGCAGGAAATCTTATGCGATAAGCCGTACTTTGTACCGCACAAGTTCATTTTTCTCATTACGTTTTCGTACAAATACCCACTTATATCCAACAGGCATTACACCCTTTGGTATTTGGACAACGAGTCCAAATACTTCTCGCTTTACTAACGAATTTAATTTAGTTTCAATATATGCTTTCTATTTTAGCTAATCATTTCTACGTTAATATTTTCGACGGTTTTTTACTTACTTTTTTTGTTATTTCTGGTAATGTCAATGGCTATTTTATATGAAAATATGTTGTCGACAACAGTTTTATTTCTATCCAAAATTTGTCCAGTATTCACGAAATGTATTGAAATCTCATTATTTTCAGGTACATGTTCCTCTTCAGGGGAAAATATTTCATGAAACATTTCTTCAAGAGGTTCATTTTCAAGAGATTTATATTCTTCAAGGGTTTTATCTTCAGGAGGTTCTGGAATAAATTTGAGTTATTTAGGAACACCAATAATATTTGTAGCCTGTATTGTGGGTACGTGTTTTTCAGGAACACCAAATTCATTTTGTATTCTTTTCCTTTTAGAAATTTTATCTTTTCCACTAATAGGTCTTCCACGCTTCAGGCATGTCTTAGACTCACTTATTGCTGTTTTAATAATTTATCCTCAAGAGACTTTAATCCTTACTAGAATATTAACAGCAGGAATATAAAATTTTACTGCACATTTAGTATCAGTAAATACATCCAGTAATTGATTTGCAACATTTTGTAAATGAATAATTTTCTGAACTTTCAGTTTACATTTATTTATAGGAGGATTAAATTGAGACAGGGTTTTATTATCCCAAGTAATATTTTGTCGTGCTTCAGGTATCGACTTTTCTTTACCCATTAATGGAAAAATAGATTCGTCAAAATAACAATTCTCAAAACGTACTTTAAAAATATCCTCTGTAAAGGGCTCAAGATATCTGATAATAGATAAAGAATCAAAACCAACATATATCTCAAGTCTATGTCGAGAACCCATTTTTGTACGCTGTGAAGGTGTAATTAGAACATATACAGCACATCCAAAATTACAAAGATGAGAAATATTTGGTTGTTGACCGAATGCAAGCTGTAATGGAGAATATTTATGATATGCAGTTGGTCTGATGCGACTTAATGGTACTGCATGAAGTATAGCATGTCCTCAAGCCGAAATAGGAAATCTTGATTTCATAAGTAAAGGTCTAGCGATTAGCTGAAATCTTTTGATCAAGATTCAGCTAAACTGTTTTGAGTATGTGTATGGGCAACAGGATGTTCAACATCTATTCATATTGACATGCAATAATCATCAAAAGTTTAAGATGAGAATTCACCTGCATTATCCAATCGAATGGTCTTAATTGGATACTCAAAAAATTGTACTCGTAGTTTGATTATCTGAGTAAGAAGTTTAGCAAATGCAACATTTCTAGTGGAAAACAGACAAATATGTAACCATCGACTAGATGCATCAATCAAAACCATAAAGTATCTAAATGGTCCACTTGATGGATGAATAGACCCACATATATCTCCGTGAATCCTTTGTAAAAAGGATGGAGATTCAACAATGACTTTTGAGGGAGATGGTCTGATAATCAATTTATCTTGAGAACATGCAGATCACAGAGATTCATTGGGTAGAAATATCTTTTGATTCTTTAAGGGATGCCCATGCGAATTTTTAATAATTCGTCTTATCATTATAGATCCCGGATGTCCAAGACAATCATGCCAAGTTATAAATATTTTGGGGTTAATGCACTTCTGGTGCATTACTACATATGATTCAATTATTCTTATCTTTGTATAATACAATCCAGAATATAGAGCAGATAATTTTTTTAATACGAGCTTATAACCCGATATTGTTTTAGTAATAAAAATATACTTTTTACTACCTTCATAAGTCGTTTCAATTTGGTAGTCATTAAGACGTATATTTTTGAAACTCAATAAATATGTTCTAGATTGTGAAGAGAATAGAGTATCATCAATACTGTGAAGAGAATAGAGTATCATCAATACAAAATTTGGTACTATTAGGCAACACAATATAAACTCTTCCAGAGCCTTCAATTAAATCTGATGAGTCTGATATGGTATGGACATACGCTTTACTTAGTGTTAGATTTTGAAAATATTTATTTTCTTTAAGAATTGTATGAGTTGTAGCACTGTTAGCCAGACATACATCTTTATCATTCAATTTAGAGATAAAAAACTCATTAATGTAATCCATGATTCTACAAAATATACAAAACTTTTATTACAGATAATAGAAAGAAAATACATTAATTAAGTGGAACACTCCATCTCTAATTAAGTTGTCAATTTTACCTTCATGATGATTAAAAAAATTAAAGACATCAATATGAGTAACATCTACATATAATAAATCTAATAAATCACCTGATAGTTCTAATAAATTTGTTTCACATATTTTATTCTTTCCTTTAATATATGCTTGATATAAATCAGTTAAGTGCATGGCCGTACGACAGGTACGTGACCAATGTCAGTCATTCCACATCTATGGCACATCTCTTCACTTTTCTTTGAAAAATTATTCTGAGAATTTTTACTACTTCTAGTGATACGGTATATTATTATTATCCTTTTTACTGTAGTCACTTCTGAGACCAATATTTCTATAATTTCTCTTACTATATCCACGCCATCAATTTCTTCTAAAGGATGCACCATTCACTTCTAGGAATGATGCAAACCTATTACCATTCACTTCAGGAAATGATATTGAGCCAGTAGGGTATAACTGGTGGTTTTTTAATAAGAGCTCATTATTCTGCTCAGCTACTAGAAGACGTGATATAAGTTCAGAATATTTCTTGAACTTTCTCTCTCGATACTGCTGCTGCAGGAGCACATTCGAAACATAATTTTAGTATGAGCTTTGTTGCCGAGATGACTAACACAAGAGGGGGGTGAATTGAGTTGTATTTATAAAAATAACAATTATAAATCAAATATATAATATAAAATATAAATAAAATATGAAACAACAATAAATATAAAGAGTAAGGGTAAGAGAGAAGCAAACTCAGTATGTTAACGAGGTTCGGCCCCACTGCCTACGTCCTCGCCTCAAGCTACCCCTTAAGGATCCTCAAATCCACTATTCAATCTCCTTTAGGTGGAGATAAAAACCTATTACACCTTTGAGTAGCACCGCTCCAAAGAATCCGTGTAGAACACCCTCTACACTTCCAATCACCTCATACTTGGTGATTTAACTATTCTCCGTGTAGAACACCTTCTACACTTCCAATCACCTTACACTTGGTGATTTAACCATTTCCCGTGTAGAACACCTTCTACACACACAATGGTTATACGCACCCTCTTACAAATACAAGAGTTAATAGTTGGTAGACTATCGAAATACACTCCTCAATGAGTGAGATAGAAACAATACAGCGTAAACTATATCTCTCAAAATGAACAAGGGTTAAGGCTCAATGCTTAAAGAAGAGAGAATGAAAGTTTTGAATGAATGTTATATGCTCTTGGTGTTGTGAATGTGAAGCTCTCAAATGATCTATTTATAGGCATATGAAGCTTCATATTCAAATTTAAAAAGATTCACATGTCAAAGACATCATCATTCACTTTTCAAAAATTTCAAATCAAATCTTTTTTCTTTCTGCATGTGACAAAAGGAGTACACTTTACTTTTCAAAAATTTCAAATTTAATTTTTTTACCTTTTGCATATGACAAAAGGAGCACACTTTACTTTTTAAAATTTTCAAATAAAGATATCTACCTTTTACATAAGTCAAGAAAAGCATCCATCACTTTTGAAAATATTCAAATAAAACATGCACATGTGAAAGATGACAATCAATCATCTTAATATTTTCAAAAGTCAAACCTTTAATCATGTCATGCACATGTGAAAGATAACAATCAATCATCTTAATATTTTTAAAATTCAAACATTTAATCATGTCATGCACATGTGAAATATGACAATCAATCATCTTTCAAAATTTTCAAATTTAATTTTTAAAATATTCATGCACATGTGGAAAATGTATTTTAATGCTTTATGATAAAATATTAATTTTGAGCCTTAATCCTAATTTCGAATTTTTTAAGAGATTTACAAAATTACTCTATGATTTTAATGTGAATTTGTTCCCTTCTTACTCATGCTTGCTTCCTTAATGTGCTTGATTTTATTGTGTGGACAACTTGAACTTGAGACTCCTTTATTCTTTGAATTCATTTGTTATCATCAAAATTCATGTGTAGATTTACACGAAACTTGAAATTTTGAGTTCAACAATCTCCCCATTTTTGATGATGACAAATGCTTGATAGAACCTGAAGCCTGTATTAATACTTAAGCTCCCCCTGAAAATGTGCGTTAGTTTTTCAAGCAAAAATATAAATATAATTCTAAACATATATAATAAGTTTAGCAATTTAAACAATATTAATGTTTTAGTTTAAAACTTCTCTCCATTTTGGCATCATTAAAAAGGAATTATAATTAGCTCAATAAGATATATTCCTACAATAACCAATAAATAAATAAAACGCTGCGTTAGTAGAAACTGTAGAGAATTCGATACGTAGCCACACGTGTTCGACAAAACCTGCAAAGACTAGAGGCTTAGTTTCGGTAATTCGGTACGGAAGGAGATTTTGTAAAGAGCTGAATAATTGAAACCACCCGTGTCCGACAAAACCTGCAAAGGCTGGAGGCGTAGCTCTGGCAATTCGGTGCAGAGATTTGATCCGCTTGATGTTGCTGAAAAATGAGATATTATCATGATTTGTAAGTTTGTCTTATTCTTATTTCCGTTTCTATAAGAGCAATCCTTAACTTTATCTATTTCGCATCAAGCTTTCTTCTCATTTTTGTAATTTGCTTGCATTCTCATTTTACAATTTTTCAATGGCTTGTAGATTTCCCTTCAGTGCTTCTCTTGATCAAGATTTGAGGTATCTTTCACCTCAATCTCAATCTATTTCTGCATCTGTCGTGGGTGCCATGAAGCAACAAGAGACTGATTTAGCTAATAAATCAGATCATGACGCCATTTACGAGCTTGTGGGTCTCAGAACTCGATACTCATCATCTATCGTCGCGTTTTCTGCTCGGTTGCAGTCCAAAACTCGCGAAATTGAGAAGCTTAACGAGACTGTTTCTGTACTTCAACGACTTGTTTATGAGTCTAACAAAAAAATAGTAGAGTTAAAGCAACAGAATAAGGATTTGAAATCCTTGCTTACCTCTTCATTTCGATTGCCTAATCCTTTAGACAAGGATGTCATGATGATTTATGAGGAGTAAATGCATTTGAATGATGAGGCTAAACGTCTCAAGTTTCTGTAGGTCATTTAAGATAATAAAATAAAAGTATCTAGCAGATATCCATTGCATGCATCATTCCTATTTCTCTTCTAATCATGCATAGTCTATCTTCTGATAGGAATTTTGTGAAAATGTCTGCCAATTGATTATGTGTACTAGTGAATTCTAATATAATATCGCCCTTCTGCACATGATGTCTAAGAAAATGATATCTAATTTCAATATGTTTGGTCCGAGAATGTTGTATTGGATTCTTTGAAAGATTTATAGCACTTGTATTATCACATTTGATTAGAATGTGATTGTACATAAATTTAAAATCCTCAAGTTGTTGCTTCATGTAAAGAACTTGAGTACAACAACTACCCGCAGCAACATATTTTGCCTCAGCAGTAGATAGTGCAACAGAATTTTGTTTTTTTACTAAACCAGGAAATTAATGCACGACCTAAGAAGTGACATGCTCCACTAGTGCTTTTTCGATCTATTTTACAGCCAGCATAATCTGCATCTGTGTAGCTGATTAGATCGAAAGATGTGTGCTTAGGGTACTATAAACCTAAGTTAATTGTACCACTAAGATATCTAAGAATGCGCTTAACTGTAATTAAATATGATTCTTTTGGAGATGATTGAAAGCGTGTACATAAGCACACACTAAACATAATATCTAGTCTACTGGCTATCAAATATAATAAGCTACCAATCATACCTCGATATACTTTCGAGTCAACTAGTTTACCGGTTTCATCTTTATCAAGTTTAGTGGATGGGCTCATTGGTGTTCCAGTTTCCTTAGCACCTTCCATCCCAAACTTATTCAGCAATTCCTTAATATATTTCGATTGATTAATGAATGTCCCACTTTTTGCTTGCTTAATTTGCAATCCGAGAAAAAATGTAAGCTCTCCCATCATGCCCATTTCAAATTCTTCCTGCATAGTCTTAGCAAAAACTTGGCACATATTTTCATTAGTAGTACCGAATATTATATCATTAACATAAATATGAATCAAAAGAATACTATCATTTTCGTATTTAATGAAAAGAGTTGTATCAATTTTTCCTCTTGAAAAGCCTTTTTCAATCAAGAAACCAATAAGTCTCTCGTACCACGCTCTAGGAGCTTGTTTGAGTCCATACAGTGCTTTTGTGAGTTTGAAAACATGATTTGGAAAAATATGATTTTCAAAACCTGGAGGTTGCTCAACATATACCTTTTCATTTATAAAACCGTTTAAGAAAGCACTTTTAACATCCATTTGAAAAAGTTCGAAATCTTTATAACAAGCATATGCAAGTAGCATTCGAATAGTTTCTAATCTTGCGACTGGTGCATATGTCTCATCATAATCGATTCATTCTTCTTGATTGAAACCTTGGGTTACAAGTCGAGCCTTATTTCTAGTAATGACTCCGGACTCATCTTTCTTGTTTCTAAAAATCCATTTTGATCCAATAATAGTATGATTTTTGGGTCTAGGAACAAGTGTCCAAACATCATTTCTTTCAAATTGATTAAGCTTTTTTTGCATAGCTAGAATCCAAGATTCATCAAGAAGTGTTTCATCAATATTTTTAGGTTCAATCTGAGATAAAAAAGCAGTATGATTGCAAATATTTCTAAGAGATGATCGAGTGCTTACACCTCGTGAAAGTTCTCCCAGAATTTGTTCCACTGGATGATCTTTCACAAATTTTCACTGTTTAGTTGCATCTTATATTAAATTTTGATGATCTTTCCTGATGTCTCTATGTTGGACTTCCTCTATTGTGTTCTCTTTGTTGAGATTGAGACTTTCCGTATTATTTATACCTCCTGTTTCTTCATCAATAGATTTCTTGGAGAGTAGAGAATTAGATTCATCAAATACTACATGCATAGATTCTTGTACAGTTAAAGTCTTTTTATTGAATACTCTATAAGTTTTACTATTAGTAGAATACCCGAGAAAGATACTTTCATCAGATTTTGCATCAAACTTGCCTAAATTATCCGTCATTTAAAATAAAACATTTGCATCCAAATACATGAAAGTAACTAATGTTGGGTTTTTTCTCATTCCAAAGCTCATAGGAGGTTTTATCTAATTTGGACCTTAACATAACTCTATTTATAACATAACATGCAGTACTTATCGCTTCGGCCCAAAAATAACTAGGTAAGTTGTTCTCATTGAGCATTGTTCTTGCCATCTCTTGAAGAGATCTATTTTTCCTTTCTACTACCCCATTTTGTTGAGGAGTTCGAGGAACAGAAAAATTATGCACAAAACTATTTTCATCACAAAATGTTTCAATATTTTTATTAACAAACTCTTTTCCCCTATCACTTCGGATACTTGAAATAGTATAACTCTTTTCATTTTGAATTCTCTTGCATAACTTGGTAAAAGCATTATGTGCCTCATCTTTATGAGCAAGAAAGATGACCCAAGTATATCTAGAGAAATCATCAACAATAACAAATGCATAATATTTTCCTCCTAAACTTGCAACTCTATTTGGTCCAAAAAGATCCATGTGTATCAGTTGCAGTGGTCTAGTAGTGGAAATATGTTTCTTGGTTTTAAAAGAAGTTTTTGTTTGTTTACCAAATTGGCATGCATCACAAATTTTGTCTTTAAGAAAATTTGCCTTTGGTAAACCTCTCACAAGATCATTTTTTGAAAGTCTGGAAATAAGTTCCATGTTGGCATGACCTAGTCTTCTATGCCATAACCAATTAGTTTCATTTTGAGCTGAAAAATAAATCGCATCTTGTGAGGTAATTTCTTCAAAATCAATTGTATAAACATTGTTACTTCTAAAAGTAATAAAACAAATATTACAATCATAATCATTCAAAATAATGCATTTATCCATTTTGAAAATAACTGTAAATTCTTTATCACATAATTGACTTATACTTAAAATATTATGTTTTAAACCTTCAACAAGTAGAACATCTTCAATTATAAGAGAAAACTCATTACCAATTTTACCTATTCCCACGATCTTCCCTTTCGAGTTGTCACCAAATGTCACATATCTTTCTTCTTTAGATCTAAGATCAAAGAACTTAGTCTTGTCTTCCGTCATGTGTCTTGAACATCCACTATCTAAAAACCATTTATTTTTGTTCGTGGAAGACTTCATGCACACCTATAAAAACAATTAAAATGATTTTTCTTGGTACCCAAGTTTTTTGGGTCCTTTATTTATTAGTATTAGAAGAAACAAGATTTTTAGGTACCCATATGGCTCTAATAGTCATTGTATGTTTTCTTCTAATAGGATAAGCAAAATAATTATGACCATTTCTATTACAAAAATTGCAAATAGCATGTGACATATATGAAGAACTTGAGTGATTATAATAGCATCCTTTTTTAACAAAATTATTTTTATGAAAAAAATTTTGAATATTGGACTTTGATGTAGAATGATTATCAAAGAAGTTTTTATAAGGTTTGTATTTTTGTTTTGACATATATCCCAAGCCTGCCTTATCAAAAACACATCTTTGACTACCAAGAAATTTTTCAAAATTTCTTTTTCCATTCGTAAAGTTTTCAATAATATTTTCTAAGTCATTTTTCTTTTTCTTCAACTCAAAATTTTCATCTTTTAAAACAATATTTTATTTTCTTAAAATATCAATTTCGTTTGTTAAAGAAGAATTTTTCTTTTTCAAAACAATATACTTGATACCCAATTTTTCAAATTCCTCATATACCTCCTCTAAAATATTTTGCAATTCTTCATATGAAAGATCTTCAATATTATCAAGATTTGTTATCTCAATGTCATCTTTAGCCATAAGACAAAGATTTGCTGATTCTCCATTGCTTGCTTCACTATCTGAGCTACTTGAATCATCATCCCATATAACTTTCATTGCTTTTTTGCCTTTGTTTCGATCTTTCTTTAGCAGAGGACAATCTGACTTGATATGACCAGGTTTATTGCATTTATAACAAATTAAAGTGTCATTTTTACCTGAATCTTTCTTGGAAAACTTTTTGAAAGATTTCCTTAGAGGAGTTTTATTTTTCTTTAAGAACCTCTGAATTCTTCTTGTTATCATCGCAACTTCTTCATCTTTGTCGTCATTTTCCTCATTTTCATCACTTTCACTTTCATATGGAACAGTTTTAAGTGCCAAGCTCTTCTTTGACTTTCCTTCTTCTTCTCCTCTTTTCAATGTGTACTCATGGGTGATAAGTGACCCGATGAGTTCATTCAATTCGAGCTTCTTGAGGTCTCTAGCTTCAAGAATCGCTGTCACTTTTGATTCCCAACGTTTTGGTAGAGAGTTGAGAATTTTTCTTACTATCTCCACTTTGGAATAAATTTTGCCAAGAACTGTTAAGCTGTTTATGATGTTAGTAAAATGAGTGTACATACTAGAAATAGATTCATCATCATTCATCTTAAACATTTCATATTCATGCGTAAGAATATAAATTTTTGATTCTTTGACTTGAGAAGTTCCTTCATAAGTAACTTCCAAGTTATCCCAAATTTCCTTTGCTGTAGCACAAGTCATTACTCTATTAAATTCATTACCATTAAGAGTATTATATAATAAATTCATAACAGTTAAATTCAAAGTATAAAGTCTATCGTCTTCACGATCAAACTCTTCTTCTTCCTTTTTAACCTTTACTCCATCAACTACTTTTGTTGGAATATAAGGTCCATTTACAATGCATTTCCAGATTTCTCGACCTTGAGCCTGAAGGAATATTCTCATTCTAACTTTCTACAATGAGTAATTGTCTCCACAAAAGAGTGGAGGCCGATTGCTGGATTGACCTTCACCAAATGAAGCTGTAATGTTAGCCATAAGATCTTAACTCAAAAGATAGTTAATCTTATAATAGAGCTCTAGCTCTGATACCAATTGTTGCCGAGATGACTAACACAAAAGGGGGGTGAATTGAGTTGTATTTATAAAAATAACAATTATAAATCAAATATATAATATAAAATATAAACAAAATATGAAACAACAATAAATATAAAGAGTAAGGGTAAGAGAGAAGCAAACTCAGTATGTTAACGAGGTTTGGCCCCACTGCCTACGTCCTCGCCTCAAGCTACCCCTTGAGGATCCTCAAATCCACTATTCAATCTTCTTTAGGTGGAGATAAAAACCTATTACACCTTTGAGTAGCACCGCTCCAAAGAATCCGTGTAGAACACCCTCTACACTTCCAATCACCTCATACTTGGTGATTTAACTATTCTCCGTGTAGAACATCTTCTACACTTCCAATCACCTTACACTTGGTGATTTAACCATTTCCCCGTGTAGAACACCTTCTACACACACAAGGGTTATACGCACCCTCTTACAAATACAAGAGTTAATAGTGGGTAGACTATCGAAATACACTCCTCAATGAGTGAGATAGAAACAATACAGCGCAAACTATATCTCTCAAAATGAACAAGGGTTAAGGCTCAATACTTAGAGAAGAGAGAATGAAAGTTTTGAATGAATGTTGTATGCTCTTGGTGTTGTGAATGTGAAGCTCTCAAATGATCTATTTATAGGTATATGAGACTTCATATTCAAATTTAAAAAGATTCACATGTCAAATACATCATCATTCACTTTTCAAAAATTTCAAATCAAATCTTTTTACTTTTTGCATGTGACAAAAGGAGCACACTTTACTTTTTAAAAATTTCAAATCTAATCTTTTAATTTTTGCATATGACAAAAGGAGCACACTTTACTTTTCAAAATTTTCAAATAAAGATATCTACCTTTTACATAAGTCAAGAAAAGCATCCATCACTTTTGAAAATATTCAAATAAAACATGCACATGTGAAAGATGACAATCAATCATCTTAATATTTTCAAAATTCAAACCTTTAATCATGTCATGCACATGTGAAAGATAACAATCAATCATCTTAATATTTTTAAAATTCAAACCTTTAATCATGTCATGCACATGTGAAAGATGACAATCAATCATCTTTCAAAATTTTCAAATTTAATTTTCAAAATATTCATGCACATGTGGAAAATGTATTTTAATGCTTTATGATAAAATATTAATTTTGAGCCTTAATCCTAATTTCGAATTTTTTAAGAGATTTACAAAATTACTCTATGATTTTAATGTGAATTTGTTCCCTTCTTGCTCATGCTTGCTTCCTTAATGTGCTTGATTTTATTGTATGGACAACTTGAACTTGAGACTCCTTTATTCTTTGAATTCATTTGTTATCATCAAAATCCATGTGTAGATTTACACGAAACTTGAAATTTTGAGTTCAACAAATATTTCTTAAACTTTCTTTCTTGATACTGCTGCTGCAGGAGCACATTTGAAACATAATTTTAGTATGAGCTTATTTTAAAAAGTGCAGAATTATACTCACTAACACTTTTATAATCTTGCAACTTCAGGTGCAACTATTCAAAATGAGCTATTGAGAGGATGATAGTCTTTTGGTGTTCATACCTCTCCCTTAAACTGTTCCACAAAATATAGGGATATTTTATTGTAAGATATTCAGTTTTTAATTTTTCGTGAAATGTTGGCGAAAGAAAATCATTGTTTAAGCACGGTCTTGCAGGGACGTTTGATTTACTTATTTAATTGTTTCACTCAGGTTCATCGCATCAAGATGTATTTCAGCATCAAGTATCTAGGATAAATAATTTTTCCCAGATATGTTAAGAGCAACAAATTCTAATTTTGTAAGATTTGTCATTTTCTACACATATAAATAATGAAATAAATATGTGTATTTCAGAAAATATATTTATAAATTCACACAGATTTTAAATAATAATTATCAATAAAATATATCAAAAACTACAAATAATATATTGAAGAACTTACAGAGAAATAAGACCATTAGTTTCAGAATTGGTAAAACTGTCGTGCTGATAACGTGTTATAAAACTAAAGAAGAAACTACTATTGTAAGAGAAAAATATATAAGAAATTCTTTTAAAACTCTCTGAAACTTTTTTTTCTCTTTATATTTTCTTATAAATTTCATAACAACTGAAATCCATATTTATAGGTTTTGAAATTACTATGCAAGTCACTATGCAAGATTTAAAATAATAGTGGTGGGATCATTCACATAATTTGATGGGCCATTGGAGGCGGCTGCCAACGTTTATAATTTATAATAGGCCAATCATTTTTTTTCATGGATTTGCTGCAGTAAACAATGCAATGTGAGAGAACAAAAAAAAGTACAATGGGTCTTATAAAATTTATATATTTTCATAAATATATTTAAACTCATCGTAACATTTAAATATATTTTAAATTTATTTAAATAGATTTTATAAAATTCACTTAACTATCTCAAATCATTATTATTCATAAAGAATTTAACTCGATTCAATATTCAAATGCAACCTTAATTTTCTTTTAAAGAGCTAATTTTTATAAACGCCATCGATGACATGAAACTTAAAAACATTTTGGTAGCAATTAAGTTAATTAACATTTTTTTTTATAACATTGAGGGAGATGAAAAGAATATATATGGATGGCCATTTTAACGACCATTATCTTGCAGTTTATCAAACATCATCTAAAATGGAGGCGAGAGTAACATCAACATGCATGGGAAACAGATTAGAGAACAAAAAAAATTATATACTATAGTACTATTCTATTCTCATCCTATCATGTTAAAAGATGTAATATATTTATTATTATTGAATGATTCATTAACATGATCTAATGATGATAAATATAACATATTTTAGGCATTGAGACGAAAATAAAATGATATTGTGGAATATAACATTACTCATAATGCTCAAGCATGTACGGATTTTATGTGTGTTCATATAGAACAATCTGGAGGATAATTTTGAATGATGGTTATTGTATTGGATGGTTTATAATAAGTTGGTTTATGTTGTAACCTCGGTTTTCTTCTATCACAAGAAAGAATTATTAATAAAGTTTCAGAAATGCCGTCCTCTTTTTGGCAAAAAAATAAAAAATAAAAATTGGAGAATGGTCTGGATGCATGCATGGCAGTGAAGGCAATGGAAGAGATAATGCATTCACCAAGATTAGAGATTCAATACACAACCTGGCCTCCGGCAGGCCATGTTAAGCATACACTACCAAATATATATATATATATAGTGAATATTATCAACTTGAAACGGATCGAAGCTGGATTCTTATTTTAATTTCTCAACATTTAAATTTTTAATAAAATTTTAAAGTGTTTTGTATGATTAATCCTCTCTTTAGTTTGGATTCAATCTTGTCAAAACAAAACAAATACCCAAGACTAAAGATTCATATTAGAAAAGAACACAAATTAATTAGCAAAATTAAGGATATATAGCACTGGTAAGATCATCTAGAAATAGCTAGCAGCTTTTGTTAGAAATTAATACACGTACAGACATACATACTCTTCCCTCCCCTCCCCTCTTGTTGATCTTTTCTTTCCCTCTTTTTTTTTTTTAATTTTAATTTTTATTTTTCATGCTTGATCGATCTCATTAAATTAATTTCTCATAATCGGCTTACCATCGTGATGCACTTATTCTTGAGCCAACGAATCCCTTTTTTGAGAGATGTCTTCATTTTTCCTTCAGCGCTATAAAGCTTATATTTGGCAACTCTCCTTCTCCTCTTCATCTCAGGGTCATTCCACCATTTTTTGGAGGTCTTTGTGGCCTTGACGGCTTTGTGTTTTCTAGTTGAAAATGGATATTCGAATGAATTATTATAATTAGGACGAGACCGACCACCTACAAACATCTGATTTTCTGTCAATGCCTTCACACTAACGATCTCAAGGTTCCGGTGATCATGATCAACTCCATAGCTGGAACGGTACCCGAGCTCCTCCATTAATCCACCCTCCCCCAAGGCCCTACCTATCTTCCTTCTTTAGCCAAACACACAAAAATAATCAAGAAGGGAGGGTGGGTTTTTTTCTGTTTGGGGAGAGAGTGGAATCATGTATTGAGATAGGATCGTGAATTATGGGGTTGAAATTTATTGGTTAAAAACTGAAAGTCTTTTCCTTTTTTAGGTTTATCTTGGTATGATCCCTAACTAATAAGCTGTTGCTTTGGGTGTGTGCCCGTTAATTTGAAGCACCTGTTTTTGTTCTTGTTTTTTTTTTTTTTTCTAGAAACACTTTAGCTTTATCCATGACCAACAGATCATTGTAGTTTTTTTTTTTTTTTTGACAATTTAAAGTATCCGAAAATAAAAACAAGTCAAATAGTCATAAAATGTAATTTTCTGTGATGGTTAATAATAATCTAAAAATGTCCACGTTCCCACACAATAACCATATCTTAAAATATATATATTATGTTGATTTATTACTCAACTGTCACAAAAATATATTTTTTTTTTTGTGGCCCAACATTAAATTGAACTTTCGAACGTGACCAACTTTTGATGACAGTTGGTTTCCATCACTTAAAAAGTACGTTTGATCATGCCAAAAAGCATTTCAACGTCATCAAGGTTCGAACGTCAAGTAACATTATATTTGAAAGTAAATTGTTACATTCAAACGTCAATTTTTACATTTGATCGTTAATTGTTATGTTAAAATGTTAAAATATTTCACATTTGAACGAAGTATTGTGCATAAATGATCAGAAAGGGAGCGGAGGGTGGGTTTTTTTCCTGTTGGGGAGAGTGGAATGGAATGGAATGTATTGAGATAGGATTGTGACTTACAGAGAAATTTATTGGTAAAAAACTGTCTTTTCCATTTTTAGATTTATGTTATAGAGTACGTATCTTTGTTTTACCGTCGAATCTCTTACTTATCTACAGCTTTGGGTGTGTGACCGTTTGAAGTACGTACCTGTTGTTTACCTGTCCATGTTAACATGGCATAACATATAACTACTTTTTGCTTTCTTTCTAGAAACTCTTTAGCCTTATTGATCGCCAAGAAAAATATCCGTACAAATTAGGATTTAAAATCAGTGAACTAAAAGACTTCTAACATGTTTGGTATGTTGGTATTCATTTAAACCTCGTAAAAGAGAAAATATTATTCAAGTAAAGCTAGTCTGGTGGAAAGAACCACATTTCCAATCAAGCAGAATCATGTATAATTTTCTTACCGGTTCTGTTTGATAGTTTCATCAAACCTAGTTAGTTAAAAAAAAAAAAAAACAATGTTTCACTTATTATAAAATGCAGAGTATGTAAAATAAACAGCTTTAACCAGCAGTGTCTTGTTCAACCTCATAAAAATATTTACAAATTTTTAGTCTAAGTTAATGAAATTCTGCACTAACTCGATTGAGAATGCTCTCTAATCAGAGCTGATTTCATCTGCTTTTTACTTTTAATTCCCTTCTTGGATTTCTTGATGTTATTATCCATATGGGAAACCTGTCATTAGTCCAATACAAACAAAAAATGTTTAATATGCAACATTAATAAAGGTGTCATATTTTATGCTTGGTTTCTTTGGTAAGTCTGTTATCTATACTTACAATGTGGGATTTCCAATCAATTTTACCATGCTCCTCGGTGACAGTAGCAGGCTGAGAATGACCGCAAACATGGAGGAAGATGCGAACAAGTATGACAGCATCCAGAGCAGCATATTCTAGCTGCGCCCAAGGTATAGTTTTTTGTTTCATTAAGAGATTTTAGATGAATTTATAGGTCAAAACTTTGATGATTCCACGTCTGAAAACTTCTATCAACATCGAATCGATAAGAGATGCATGCATGCTTGAACAAAGACTAAAAACCTAATAGGACAGGGAGTTCATCCTGTATGAAATTTAAGAGCTCATAATATTTTCATTGCTTGATATATGTTAAAAGCCTTTTCTGCATAGCTAATATGAAATATTCCAAATCGACATTACAATGGAATCCAAGAGCTCTTTATTACGCAATTAAATGGTGTTCATTCAAATAGTTTCTTGTATTAAAATAACCCGTAATTTAATACTGCACAGGATCAGATATTGGACTGCAAACATTATACATGCTCATTGGATGGAAAAGAACTGCTTTCATTTCCCCTAAATGGAGTAGGCTTCTTTAGTTATCTTTCATAACAGTCTTCCTAGCTTTAGAGCATGTTTGGGATTGCGTTTCAAAGTTTTAAAAGTGCTTTTAAGTAGTTAAAAGTACTTTTAAAGAAAAATGAGTTATTTGGATAATTTTATTAAAAGCGCTTTAGTCGGTTGAAAAAGCTAAAAATCAGCTTTATTAATAAGCACAAAATTAGAGTTTTTATCAAAAAACTCCTGCAGATAACTATATATTTTTAAAAAACTACCGTAACTAACTCTAACAGTGCTTTAGACATATGGATCCCAAACAATAAATGACTTTTTAGTTGTAGAGCTTATTAAATTAAGCTTTAAGCTATAAGCCTTAAGCTAAAAGCAATATTTCTCACCGCAATCCCAAACATACACTTAGTAAGTTATGGTGTGAAGAAGAAATGAGAACGATACTTTAAAAAAGAAAAAAAGGACGAGAATGAATTTACCTGATTCTGAGTCAAAGGTCGTTGTTCCCAGTTGCTATTCCGTCTTGTCTTGTTCAAACCAGCCCCCAATATTTTCTATATGGTAATGATCAACAAGAGATTGTGTCACAAAATTACGTACTTACTGGATGTATTGCAAGGGAAAATCATAAAGGGCTGGAGGGGGGGAGGAGAGTGTCGTATGCAAACAGCAGTTTAGATAGCATGTAACATACAAGAGATTATAGTAGGAGCTCAAACTAACTCATCCTTAATTTACCTTTGCAAGCCCAGACAGACCACCTCGACGTTCTTTAAACACATTCTGAATGTCCAGTAACATTTCATACTGCCTGAAACATTCCAACTCTCCATACGAATGAGCCAGCTGCTTCATATCGCATTGAAAGTTATAGCCTACAAGGTACACAGATCACAAAGCAGCCTTGTTCAGGCAGGTGTTGATAAAATAAGCCCGAAACTCTAGCAGCAATGAAACTTTGAACCACACCATGAACGTTACAAGCATCAAGAAGTCTAGGGCCACATCCGAAAGGAATACCTAGACAAATTTTATTGTAACAAATAGTTCCATGAAGCTTTCCTAGCAGCCGTTTACATGGTCAATCGAAATAAATGTAAAATATCACATGGAATATGAGGATTTGATCTTCTGTCCCTGCAGATAGAGAATTCCTTTCAAGCATATTCATTTTTTTAAATGATGAGGAATCCTGGAGACTGCAAACACAACATGTCTTTTATCTGGTTAAGCCTCAAACCTGTTTAACGCATCCCATCACACGGATTATGTACATCATTAGTTTTTTGTCGATGGAACATGGTCTCTAGAAATTGTTTGCATCCAAGAGTTCAAACCTTAATCTGGTAAGGAGCATACCACCAAGACAGAGACCCTTACCACTCGAGTCAATCCCTAGGGGTTAACATATTCATAAAAGGCATTAGAAGTCATAGGTAGATTATTTCTTCCGCAGACATTCATTTGTGCAAGGCTTCACGAGTCAATGAACCCCAATGTATGTGTTAGATTTATCATACCGAGTTTAAGAATTCTTGGAGACTGCAAAATGCGGGTCATACAGTTATCTAAAATGTGAGGCACATCTTTGAATAACTTTATCATATCAAAGATGAAAACCATCTTTTCGGAAGCAATCTGCATGATCGAAACCTGAAACGTGGAACACAGTTATTTTAAAAGGGATTATCCAAATATCATAATGGACAAGAAACAAAGTCTTAGCTGGCAATAGACAAAATACCTATCCATCGGATTATAGACAATGCCAATAGATTAATATATCTCCCACCACACAAGGTTATTTTTGTAATTAAAAAGTACTGCTCCACAAAGAATTAGCGTAAGAGACAAAGTCTCTTCGTTATTCCCATCAAATTCACTTTCTTTTAGTTATTATTTTTGTAAATTAACCATGAACGTAAAACAATAGCCAGCCCAAATACAGTTTAAGTAATCACAGCAAACCAATATTGCCCCAGGAACTATGACATCATTATTAACAGATTTCCAACTCCATTGCTACTGCACTTTATCCATGAATTTCAAGCATTCCACCTTCTGTTAAATCATATTCACTTGGGGGAGATAATATGATTGAACTTGGTTTCTGCTTCATAACAGACCATGTTGATGAAGAAACATATGTCCAGACTTGAACTAAAGAAAAAGCAGTCTCCGCCCACCAGTCAATCTAACTTAGGTAAATCCTACCAAATATTCCAAGATATAGAAGAGCCAAATTATTTTCTATGGTAAGTTGGGTAGACAAAAAAATTCAAGGTCCATAATTAATATGCCAACCTAGAAGTCCGAATACTAAGGATCCAGTAGAATGACAACATTTATCTATTAATGGTCCAGTGGGCCAGCACGGAAACCAATGAGATACTTATGCGAGAGGATGAGTGGGAGAGGGAGAGAACTAACAAGGAAAATGGTAGAATATAAATTCGATTACCTTATTTGGTTTGCTGCCTTTTTCATAATTGGGCTTCCATTCACAATCAACACCCACAACTTTACATCCCTCCAAATGGCATGTCGCATTTTGCAAACCATCAACTTCATCAACCCAATTTATGTCTTCAACCGCCAATTCATTAAGATGAAGATAGCAACTATGCATATGACTTGTGTCGGGCACTATAAAGCATACAGTAGCAATGCATAAGGGTTTATTTGTTTACAGCCAACCAAACTACCCAATTTATACTTCCATATTTACAAGTAATAACTTATTATTGATAATTAGACCTCAAGTAAAACAATTTCCTTACACAATATAAACGACCATAGGATTTTATGATAATATGATGTCTATTGGTTCTACAAAGCAGGAAAATGATAGCCACAATGCTAAAAGAAAAACGTTGAGCATTAAAAATGACACATTTATTCAATAAAGCTGACTGTCAGAGAACAATATAAGGCTTGTCAAGAAATCATTATATGGAGAACATATTTAAATCAGGTAATGATGAAAGGTCGAAGAAAAATAATTCCATGCTACCAAACAGGTGGAAGGGCATAGAGCACTTTTAATAACTCAAGGATCTTTGATTCAGAGTAATAAGTAGGTGCAGAAGTGCAGGGGTTTTGTTTATTGAGAAAAAAATTAATGGATGGAGAAAAATCCCAGCTTGAGTTTGTGAGAATAGTGAGGGTTTGTGTACATGCATGAAAAGTTGGAGATTAAGGCTTCGTTTGGATATAAAAACGGTTTCATCTCATATCATTATCACAATTTTTCCAAATTCACATACAAATATAATAAAAAATTCAACTTTTCAAATCCCAAAATAATATTATTAAAAAATAATATTTTAACAATATTTAATTTAACTTCAACTTTCATCTAAAACCATCTCATTTCACTATCAAACTGGGCCTAAATGACTATGGGCAGGGCGAGAGATACTTATAAGGGAGCATTCAGGTGCAATGAAAACAAGTTGATGCACCAATACAAGGAAGAAGATATGAAGTTGTAGCAGTGAGAACACGGAGAAGGCCAAGGCTGCAGGCATTGACTAAGACAAAGTGTCGAAATAATTCGCATGATCAAGAGAGGCTAAACTCCAGCCCATATTGATGACACAAAAGAGCTTGCCATTAGCCAAGTATGATGACAGTGATTACAAAGGTAAACAGAACATATGCAGTATACCTTTGACATGCAGAAAACCTTCAAGGGAGTGTCGATCACACAGCTCATTGACCTTCTCAGAGTAACCAGCTTCCATTGCCAAATTAACCTTGAAATGGTAATAGATTTAGTGTGTATAATCAAAGAAAAGAATACCCCCCCCCCCCAACCCCCAAAAAAAAAAAAAAGAAATGAAGCAGTTTAAAAAATGTAACTAATGTTCCAAACAATAGTTCTGCAACTTCTATGCATCTCACACCTTTTGGTAAGGGGAAGTTTCAACACAGTTCCTAGCTAAAAGCAAGTAAATGATAGATACGTAATTCTGGTAACTATTCATGTCAAAAGCTACTAACCAAGTATTCAAGAAGCTGTCTATCACTGTTTGTCTTTGCCTCTGCAACTTCCCAACATCCTTTTTCTGCCAGCTTCTTTAGTGAGCTGCAATGTTGGAGGTATATTCTTATTGTTCATTTTCAGAGGAAGGGTAGGACTAAAGGCATCAGACTCTGAAAATTGGGTTCCAGGGAATTCAAATCATTTAAAATACCTTTCTTTGCTCTTATGATATACATCGGGAAACTCCTGCCGCAGATTGTATTTCTTTACAATATCATTCGCATGCTTTAACATGTTCCTGTCAATGTACTCCTGAACAAGTACACATAACATTTGCTTTCCCATAAATGTTGCCCACTTGTCTGCTGCTTCAAATTGTTTGTTCTGTATCATACTAAGGAGAAAAGACTGTCTGGATTGGCGAATAGAAAATTGTTCTAACAGAGAGACTGCTGTCATGTATGACTTAGATTCTACCAGTTCAAAAATGTATTGCTCAAGAAATGACTTGGCTGCATCACAACCACACTCGTTCCTTTCCTTTTCTTGGTACATGGCTTTCTCAATATTATTCAATTTGATATCAAAAACTTCAAGTATCTTCCTAACAATCCTCTCATCATGATTCACAAAGCCCCGCGCAATATCAAGAAATAACTTAGTTGCTAGGTCCTTTGCCTCCAAGGAGTCTGCCGGATTGGTTCCTAATTTTAGGTAACGACGTAGAGCAGATACAATTAAATGACTGAAGCCTTCACAATATAATCCAAATATGGGCAAGACATATAGACACTGAATAACAAACGTAGCTGGGCCAGGTTGGGGATCATTATGTAGCACTTGATAAACTTGTTGTTGAAGAGCTCGAAACTTCATAGTTGCCTTACATGTGCCTGGGAAATGCATTCAATGAGAAACAAACACGCAAAAGGAAGCATGAAATTTGAATACTAGCAAGGTAAACTACTGGGATCTTAGTTATTAATTCTTCATTCTTAGTATTCATAAAACACTGTGTTCAAATTAGATGCACTAAATTGACCAGCTAAATAAGGTGTCATAATGAATGTTCAGATTACTTTATTGATCGGTAAATGATTAAATTACTTTGCAATTTAGGAATTGTTTATCCCCTAAATAATGTGCAAGTCAACAAGACCTGGAGGATACTATAGTAAGTTCAAATTTAATCAGCAGTGAAGCTGATCTAACCATATAATGCAAAATCAGGTTAATAGCAAACCTAAGCATCTGACTACACCTCACTACCATAAGTATAGAATTCAGGCAAAATAATCAAAAGTTTTCCATTAAGATCAGCTTTATGAGAAAACTAGTTTCTGAGCAGGATAACATTGGCAATGATTCAACAATAACTGACCATCTTGTAGTAAATCGCTATGCTAGCTTAAGAACCAATGGTCACAGTATGTAAGGGAGTTAATACAGGTAAGGAATGGAAAGAAAATAATGAATTGAGATTGAATGGAATGGAATGCATTAGAAAGGAATGGGGTGTTCTTCTTCTGGTCTGCTTGGCAATTTATAGAAGAAGGGATAGAAAGGGACCCGTCATTTCATAATCTGTCCTCTTTCAAGTGTAAAAATGAAAGTCCATATCATTTAATGAATGGAATCAAGCATTCTGCCCACATCCCTGTGGAACACATAGGAGGAACTCATTTCAACCTTTATTTTCCTTTAAATATCTCCCCAAAAAAAAAGGTAATAGCTCCACCATTCCTTTTCCATTTTAATTCATCCCAGTTCCAGCCACCCAAATGAGCTATTAAGGTGAGAAGCTCGATGCAAGTACTTCCAATATTAAAAAAAAAAAGTAAAAGGAGAAAGATTAAATAGGTAGTCGAGGCAGATTAACGATCAGATCAAAGTGATGATTGGAAGATCCATCCTACCATGAATATAACATTCTTTCAGCAGATATAAGAATACCACCGGAGAAATGTAGGTTAGATCAGAAAAGGCATGCACACATATAGTTCCCGTTGGGTGAGTTTTGTCTTTTTCATTGGGTAGCTCAATAGGCCTTTCCTCCAAGCCCATATCAGAAAATTCAGTAATGATCCTACAAATGGAAAGAATGATTAATTTGAGGATAACATGTATATTGAAAGATCCATATCAATTAGTAAATCACTTCAGTGCCATTGATCCAATACAACAGCTGCAACCCAACAACTAAGTGCCCTATAACATTTTACAGAAAGTAAACAAATCTAGTCTGATCTTAAATTGATTTAAGATGTGTGTACCGTCCACTAGGAAGAAATACAGTTCAGATACTGCCAATTAAGGCACAAAATGAAAATCTCAACGGTAAGTATAGTTGCTTTAACTATAAATCAGCACTCGGATCTGTTGTGAATGAAACAGAAATCCATATGCAGATAGCTCCAGAGCCTGATGCCATGGGGTTAACACATAGAGAGTCAGCATATGAGTTTTCAAATCAGAAGTCAAACTAAATTAAATCATGTATTTTACGACTTGCAGCACAACATACACAAGTTAGATAGATGAGCAATGCTAATGCCATAGTCAATTTATTATTTCATCTCAATTCTCTATTCTTCCATATCTACCAACTCCCCCAATCACTAAAACTAAATGAACAATGGATGTCCACGATAACCATAATTGTGTTAGGGGATTATCTGATTTCACCTTTTACAACCATGGAAGGGTATTGACTTGCAGCCATCTAATAGGATAAATCAGTCAATCAACTTACCTTAATCTTAAGTCAAGACTCATGTCTCACAATATCTTCACACTAACCCTCAGGAGTTGGTTCAAGTGATAAAGGCCTTGGGTTTTGGGGTATGTTCCGCCTAGATATAAGGTTTAAATTTCCTTGGATGCAAACAATCTCTAGGGGTCATCAGACTGGGAGATTTTCTACTTGAATTAACCGAGGTGCACTTGTGGAAAATTTCTTATCAAAGGCCGGTGCATCTCCGGGATTAGTCGGGACGCCGTTCTGGACACCCGATGCCAATAAAAAAAATATATCTTCACCGTTGCTTTCCTTATATTACCTAAACAGACAACAAGACTTCAACCCCATCTAATCCAAATGTCTCCTTAACTAGTCCCTACTATTTCATTCATGAGTCATGTCCAAACAAATTGAAGGTAATTTATGTTTTACACTTTGTCTATATTTGAAACCCAAACAAAATCCATGGCACTCTAGAACTTACCTTTTCCTCAGATACCCCACAGACTTTTTTTTTCTCAGCTGCATGAAAACGCATTCCACACCTAGAAACTTTTCTGCTTTCTTAATATTGCCAAATATACAGAATTCACACAAATTACTTGTATCCTACTTCTTCTCGGGATCCAAACAGAAGGTGAGACTCACCTTCTAATTTAGGCTAGAAAGCATAGCAACAAACTAGACCAAAATACTTGAGCCAAACCGTACAAAAAAACTAACATCGCAATTGACTAAAACAGCAAGTCAGTAAATGATTAATTAACACGTGCATTAGAATCTAGCAAATAGCACAGAAATGGCACGCACAAATGCTTATGCGGCCATTTTTGTACGGTGAACCATAAAGAACCAAAAAAGGATATCACCAAACATTCCAAAGAGAGGAAAAAAGAAAATACTCATGCATCTTTTAGCACAAATTTCTCTCTTTCATGGTTTCATAGAATCTTTTGATTTTACTTGTTTTTTAGTCTCTTTGGTTCCGGAGAAAATGCAAAGAAAACTTCGAGTGGACCGAAAAAAGGTCCAAACAAGCACCGAGATCGCCCTCAGCTCGCGGCAATGCAACTATATAGCTAGGTTTCTAAGTTCATCATAGCTACATAAATCAACTAAAAATACTATTCTTCCCAAGAATTTCTCATCAAACAAACAACGTACTACATTGGGGAGGGAAAAAAAAAATGTGAAGATGAGAAGCGCCGACTTTCTCGTGCTTTGAATGCAAAAACAATTTCTATAACCATAAAGACTCGGATGTTACACTTGATATCGGTTGGAATGCAAAGTTTCTTCGCAACCAAACAATAGATAAACAAAAACAGACAGAAAGAAACTCACCGAAATGATTCAATGAATTTCTTTAAGCTTCTGCAGCTCTCTATCTCACCCTCGTTCTAATTCTCGCTGTTCCGCAATTACCATTTGCGTGTGGCTTTGTATTTATAGATTAGTTGAACTCACTGTTGAAGTGCAACATCTCTTTTATGTAGATAATAAAAACTGAAACAGTAAAAAATTAATAATAGAATTGAGGAAAAAAATTGGATGTCGCGTTAATAAATATTAAACGAATAATATTATTAATACTTTCATAAAATACCAGTGATATTTTCCATTTTTATAGGAAGACACGTAGATTTATCATTTAAGTATAAATATTTATGAAAAAATTATATTTACAAATTGGCATGAATAATATAAATAATAAAATATCTATAAGATGCAATTTGTTTATAAAATAAATTTTAAAATTAAATCTTATAATTTAAATCTTATCATGTAAGAAAAAATATAGATGATGTCTTCTCTCTGCCAATTTCTAATTATAATAACTCAACTAGTTTTAACAAGTCATCTAATAAAAATTTATATGAGAAATACATAGAGCACTCTTATTAGATTATTGAAAACTAAACTTAAAAAAATACAAATTTACACATATATATAATTAAAAAAAATGGATTTACACAAACTTTTAGCTTTATTATTTATTTTTGAAAACAAAAAATATTTTTTTTTTACTTTTTTTCCTTATTTTTGATCAAATATAATCATAAATTTTTAATATATGTATAAATTTATACTTTTTAAAATTTAACTTTAAACAATTCAATAAGAATGTTCTTATCTTATCGACTAAAGCCATGGAGAAAGGTTACTGATATTGATTTTTTTATTTCTTAATTTTTGAATTTCTTTTGAAAAATTCTTTCAAGTAATTTAAAAAATATTTGAAAAAAATACAAAATAAAAAATATATTTTACACCTCTGGGTAAAAAATTTTGAGACCCTTTGGGTGGTGCTAGCAATTCCTAAGGGCCGAAACCATATTATAAGTTCATATTAAATTTTGAAAAAGGCTACGAATATTAAACTTTGTAGTGCAAGTATTTTAGAAAAAATAAAAATGATAAAATTGGGTTTTGACCATTTTACGTGGCTTTTTGAGTGGACGTGACTCGTGACCACATGAAAGTTCAGTTTCACCGTTATATGGCATTCGCGGAAAAGGACGATTTCAACTTTTGTCGTTTGCATTCAAAGAGTAACTGCACTTTTTTAGTTTATTTATTTAGGTTATTTATTCTTGAACTTTATTTGGCTGCTGATCTGCTTGGCGTATGACACGTGTAGCTTCCTAAAGAGGTAGTGACTGACCATAGCGGAGGAGATGACACGTGGACTCATTGTGTTAATTATATTTATCGTGACGACAAATATTTGACCATCTACAAAATGTAGGATAATAATAGTCTTATATATTTTTTTAAATTTTTATTTGTTTACTCTTTTTAAAACAAATGAAATTTATTAAATTAAAAGAGATACAACAAAAGAGGTTGGAGTTCCTAACAAATATCGCAAAGCAAAAAATTATAATATAAATATGGTGGAAAAAAAAATTAATTTATTTAAGATCAATAAGTTAGTCCTTACCTTTATTTTATTTGAGAATATAGTCTTATTTCCAGACAAAAATAAAATGTTTGCATAATTGCAAATAATGGAATCACTCCACACGAAGCGATAAAAATGGCAAGTGATGAAAAAAAGAATGAAAAGAGTACAAAAGTTGTTTGTGAAAATGTTTCGTAGTGTATCGTATTTCTCCACATAATCATCGATGTACAGAATGTATATATATAGAAAATATTCATAACAGAATTAACTGTAAGGACCACTACTATTGTGACATCTAGCCCTGCTTATTATTATTTCTATTACAAGGAATATTCTCATATATTCTAGATGATTCTTGCTACTTTGCTTGTGGTATTTCTTGTACCTTAATATCCCTCCTCAATTCGAGCGAGACTGAGGAAAGAGTAAAACTGGATTGAAGAAGCGAGAAGCGGCCTGTGGACAATGGTTTGGTGAGAATGTCTGCCACTTGATCCTTACTGGAAACGAAGGCCATATGTAAAGTCCTTGCAGCAACCATTTCACGAACAAAATGATAGTCTAGTCTCACATGCTTGGTTCGAGAGTGTAAAACTGGGTTCATTGAAAGATAGGTTGCTCCGATGTTATCACACCAAAGAGTGGGTGGTTCCGATAGTCCAACACCAAGTTCTTTGAAGAGTGATTGCAACCAAAGAATCTCACAAGTAGTATTAGCAATTGATTTGTACTCGGCCTCCATAGAGGATCGAGCTATAATAGTAGGCTGCTTTTTAGAACCTCATGAAACAAGATGATTTTCAAAATAAATGCAAAAACCTCTAGTGAATCGCCTATCATCTGAGCAACCAGTCCAATCAGCATCAAAGAAGGCTGTCAATTTTGTGGAAGAATATGAAGAAAAATATAGACCAAGATGACGAGTGGAATTAAGGTAACGTAGAATGCGTTTGATAGCAATCCAGTGTGGAAGATGGGGATTATGCATATATTGACAAACACGATTTACAGCAAAAGAAATATCAAAACGGGTGAAAGTAAGGTATTGCAAACTCCCAACAACACTACGATACCACTCTGGATCTTCATATGTACACCCACCTAAGGCAGTGAGTTTTTCAGAACAAGACATGGGAGTTGTTACTGCCTTAGAGGTGTGCATATTAGTACACTTAAATAAATCAATGATATACTTAGTTTGAGATAAGTATAATCCAGAAGAGGTCCCATAGGCTTCAATTCCAAGGAAATAGTGAAGCAACCCGAGGTCTTTAACAAGAAAATATTTTCCAAGAGCATAAATAAATTGTGAAATTGGGTAAGCATTTGAGCCAGTGAGCAAGATATCATCAACATATATCAAAAGATAAACACAATCAGAACCATTTTTCAAAATAAACAGAGATGAATCAGCACAAGAGCAACAAAAACCAAGAGTAAGAAGACAATCACTAAGTTTTGCAAATCAAGCTTGGGAACCTATTTTAAACTATAGATAGATTTATTCAACTTACAGACATGGCGAGGATAATCAGGATTCACAAATCCAAGGGGTTGTTTCATGTAGATTGCTTCCTCAAGGTCGCCATGAAGAAACGCATTTTGTATATCCAGTTGATGCAGAGCCCAGTTAGAGGAGACAGCCACAGAGAGAAGAAGATGAATGGATGTGGGTTTGACAACAGGGCTGAACGTTTTAGAATAATCAAGACCATGCTGCTAATGAAATCCTTAAGCCACAAGTCTGGCTTTACGCCACTCAATGGTTCCATCAGCATGCCGTTTGGTTTTCAAAATTCATTTGGAACCAAGAACATTATAAGTGGGAGAGAAAGGTACCAAAGTCCATGTTTGATTTCGAAGGAGGGCGTCGAGTTTGGACGACATGGTAGATCGCCATTCTAGATGTTTTGATGCTTCGGTATAAGAGGATGGTTCTTCTGGAATTGAGTGAGTGGTTGGGGATGATAGAGAAAGAGAGGCAGTAGGTTTAGGTGAAGGTCATAGAGTGGTTCCATCAGTTCATTGTCGAGGATGAAGAGATTGTGTCTTAGATCGGGTCTGTTGCCCAGATGACTAACACAAGAGGGGGGGTGAATTGGGTTATATTAAAAAATTAATACTTATAAACTAAATATACAATATAAAATATAATCAAAATATAAAGCAGTAGAAAATATAAAGAGTAGGGTAAGAGAAAGCAAACTCAGTATTTTTACGAGATTCAGCCCCACTGCCTACGTCCTCGCCTCAAGCTACCCCTTGAGGATTCCCAAATCCACTATTCAATCTCCTTTAGGTGGAGATAGAAACCTATTACACCTTTGAGCAGCACCGCTCCAAAGAATCCGTGTAGAACACCCTCTACACTTCCAATCACCTCACACTTGGTGATTCAACTATTCCCTGTGTAGAACACCTTCTACACACACAAGGGTTATACGCACCCTCTTACTTCCAATCACCTCACACTTGGTGATTTAACTATTCCCCGTGTAGAACACCTTCTACACACACAAGGGTTATACACACCCTCTTACTGATACAAGAATTGATAGTGGGTAGGCTATCAGAAAACACTCCTCAATGAGTGAAATAAGAACAATACAGCACAAACTATATCTCTCTAAACAAGAACAAGAATTAAGGCTCAAAATTTTAGAAAAGAGAGAATGAGAGCTTTTGAAAGAATGATGCAAAATTTAGCAATAAATGTGTAAGCTCTTGTTGTGAATTTTGCAAAACTCAAGTGAGCTATTTATAGGCAAATTATTTTTCAATTTCAAATTTGAAAAGATTCCCATATCAAAAACATCATCATTTATTTTTCAAAAATTTCAAATCTAATATTTTTACTCTTTGCATGTGATAAAAGGAGCACTATTCACTTTTCAAAAAATTCAAATAAAAACATTTCCTTTTTGCATTTGTCAAAGACAACTCCATTCATTTTTCAAAGAAATCAAACCTAATCTTTTGCTTTTCATACAAGACAAAATGAGCATGATTTATTTTTCAAACCAAATCATCTTCTTTTTGCATATGTCAAAAAAACACACAACCACCCTTTAAGATTTTCAAACAAATCATCTATCTTTTATATTTGTCAAAAAAACACACAACCACCCTTTAAGATTCTCAAACAAAATCATCTACCTTTTGCATTAGTCAAAAAAACACACCACCTCCCTTCAAGACTTTCAAACAAAATATGCACATGTCAAATATGATAATCAATCATCTTATAAAATCAAGTTTTAAAAAAAATATAATTTTCGAAATTATTTTGTTTGATGGTGTTATGCACATGTGAAAAACATAATTTTCAAAACTAAGACATTTAAAAATGTCTTGCATATGTGGAAAAAGTAATTTGATGTTTTATGAGAAAAAAGAGTAATTTGGAGCCTTAATCCAATTTCTAATTTTATCAAGAGATGTACAAAAATAATCTATGAGCTTCATTTGTAGACTTGATATCTTTCTTGCTCATGCTTGATTTCTTGATGTGTTTAACTCCCTTCATGCATAGACAACTTGAGCTTGAGTTTTCAATATTATTTGTTATCATCAAAATTTATACGTAAATACGAGACTTGAAACCTTGGGTTCAACAATCTCCCCCTTTTTGATGATGACAAATACTTAGTAGAAATCTGCGACCTGCAGTAATACTTAAGCTCCCCCTGAAAATATGCGTTAGTATTTCAAGAAAAATATAAACATGATTCTAGCATATATAACAGGGTAGTATAATACTAGTATAAGACTTCTCCCCCTTTTGGCATCATTAAAAAGGAACCGTAATTAGTTTCAATAATTTTTTTTTTTTCGTAATAAGCAATAATCAAATAAAACGGTACGTTAGAGAGTAGAAGTTGGAACCACCCGTGCCCGACAAAACCTGCAAAGGTTGAAGCCGAATTTTATCATCTCGGTGCGGAAGAAGATTTAAATCCGCTTGATGTTATTGACGAATTAGATATTCCAGAGATTTGAAGTTGAATAATTAAAATTATCCGTGTCCGACAAAGACAGCAAAAACTTCAAGCCTAGCTCTGGCAATGCGGTGCAGAGCCATGCATGTCCGACAAAACCTGCAAATGTTGGAAGTCTAACTCTGACAGTTCGGTGCGGAGCCACGCGTGTCTGATAAAACCTACAAAGATGGCCTAGCTCTAGCAGTCGGTGCGAAAGCAGATTCAAATCCGTGTGATATTGTTGAAAAAATTAAATATTATCGAGATTTGAAAGTTGTCGTTTAAAAGACCGTTTTCACCTGTTGGATACTCAAATAAATTTTCACCCCACTCATTGATCCGGTTTCTGTTTATTCAAAACGATAGAATGGCGGAGAAAATTTCATCTAATAATCTTCCGGATTTGAATCAGGAACCGTCTCAACCAGTCATTTTATCTCATGAGGTTGTCAATACCATGATAGAAGCAGAGATGCATTTTTCAAATAGAACTGATTCTGAGGTTGTTGCAGCATCAAGAACTCTTAGTGCTCAATATGCTGCCTCTGTTACGACCATGTCTCGGAGATTACTAGCGAGGGCAAATGAGGTTGATCGACTTAACAATCAAATATCTGTTCTGCATCAAAAGCTTGTAAATAAAGGCAGAAAGAATAAGAGGTTAAAGCAAGAAAATAAAGATTTGACGGAATTGGCTCGTATTCTGAAACTTCAAATAGAGGAATCGGAACGAGTAAGAGTTCAAGCACAGAGTCAACATTAGCAGATAATGGCAGCGTTTCACGAGAGAAACAGGGACAATTATAATTAATCTCGCTAGCTTAGTTCGGTAACTTTTGACAATATGCATCCGGCATATCTTATAAGCTTGACTAAGTAAGATTTGAAGAGATGTCAGTTTGTCTTTTACTTATTTCCATCTTTATAAAAGCAATCCTTAGCTTTATCTAATCCGCATCAAATCTTCTTCTCATTGTTGTAGTTCATCTTCATTCTCACTTTACAAATTTTCAATGGCTCGTAGATTTCCCTTCAGTGATTCTCTTGATCAAGATTTGAGGTATCCTTCACCTCAGTCTCAATCTATTTCTGCATCTGTCGTAGGTGCCATGAAGCAACAAGAGACTGATTTAGCTAATAAATCAGATCATGATGCCATTTACGAGCTTGTGGGTCTCGGGACTCGATACTCATCTTCCATAGTTTCTTTTTCCGCTCGGTTGCAGTCCAAAACCCGCGAGATAGAGAAGCTTAATGAGAAGATCGATATTCTTCAACGAATTGTTCAAGAGTCTAATAAAAAAATAGTAGACTTAAAACAACAGAATAAGGATTTAAAATCCTTACTTGCCTCTGCATTTCGATTGCCTAATCCTTTAGATAAGGATGGCATGATGATTTATGAGGAGCAAATGCATTTGAATGATGAGGCTAAACGTCTCAAGTTTCTGTAGGTCATTTGAGTTAATGGAATAAAAGTATCTAGCAGATATTGATGGCATGCATAATTCCTATTTCTCTTCTAATCATGCGTAGTCTATCTTCTGGTAGGGGTTTTGTAAAAATGTCTGCCAAATGATCATGTGTACTAGTGAATTCTAATGCAATATCGCCCTTCTGCACTTTGGTCCGAGATTGTTGTATTGGATTCTTTGAAAGATTTATAGCACTTGTATTATCACATTTGATTGGAATGTGATTGTACATACGTTTAAAATCCTCAAGTTGTTGCTTCATGTAAAGAACTTGGGCACAACAACTACCCGCAGCAACATATTCTGCCTCAGCAGTAGATAGTGTAACAGAATTTTGTTTTTTACTAAACCAGGAAACTAGTGCATGACCTAAGAAATGACATGTTCTACTAAAACTTTTTCGATCATCTTTGCAACTAGTATAATCGGTACCTGAATAACTAATAAGATCGAAAGAAGTGTGTTTAGGATACCATAACTCTAAGTCAATGGTACTGGCAAAATATCTAAAAATCTGCTTGACTGCAATCAAATGAGATTGTTTCGGAAATGATTGAAAACGTGCACATAAACATACATTGAACATAATATCAAGTCTACTAGTTATCAAATATAATAAACTACCAATCATACCTCGATATACCTTTGAGTCAACTGGCTTACCGCTTTCATCTTTATCAAGTTTAGTGGTTGGACTCATTGATGTTCCAATTACTTGATTTGCAATCCGAGAAAGAAATTAAGTTCTCCCATTATGCTTATTTCAAATTCTTTCTGCATATTCTTAGCAAAATCTTGACACATATTTTCATTAGTAGCACCAAATATTATATCATCTACATAAATTTGAACTAGAAGAATATCATTCTATTCATATTTGATTAAAAGAGTTATATCGATCTTTCCTCTTGAAAAACCTTTTAAAAAAAAATTATTTAAGAAAACACTTTTAACAACTATTTGAAAAATTTTGAAATCTTTATAACAAGCATATGCAAGTAGCATTCGAATAACTTCTAATTTTGTGACTGGTGCATATGTCTCATCATAATCGATTTCTTCCTCTTGATTGAAACCTTGAGCTACAAGTCGAGCCTTGTTTCTAGTGATGATTTTAGACTCATCTTTCTTATTTCTAAAAACCCATTTTGTTCCAATAACAGCATAATTTTTAGGTCTAGGAACAAATGTCTATACATTATTTCTTTCAAATTGATTTAACTCTTATTGCATAACTAGAATCCATGATTTATCAATAAGTACTTCATCAATATTTTGGATTTAATTTGAGATAGAAAAACAGTGTGATTATAAATATTTTTAAGAGACGATCAAGTACTTACATATCGTGAAGGTTCTCCTAGAATTTGTTCTACTGGATGATCTTTCACATATTTTCACTGTTTGGTTGCATCTTGTACTAAGTCTTGATGATCTTTCTTTCTATTTCCACGATCTTCCCTTTTGAATTGTCTCCAAATATCATGCATCCTTCTTCTTTAGAAGTGAAGTCAATGAATTTAGTTTTGTCTCATGTCATGTATCTTGAGCATCCGTTGTCTAAAAACCATTTACTTTTACCTGTAGACGACTTCATGCATACCTACAAAAGCAATTAAAAAAAATTCTTGGTACCCAAGTTCTTTGGGTCCTTTATTTATTAGTATTAGAATAAATAAAATTTTTAGGTACCCATATGGCCCTAATAGTCATTGTATGTTTTCTTCTAATAGGACAAGCAAAATAATTATGACCATTGCTATTACAAAAATTGCAAATAGCATGTGACATACATGAATAACTTGAGTGATTATAATAGTATCCTTTTTTAACAAAATTATTTTTATGAAAAGAATTTTGAATATTGGATTTTGATGTAGAAGGATTATCAAAGAAGTTTTTATAAGATTTGTATTTTTGTTTTGGCATGTATCCCAAGCCTGCCTTGTCAAAAACACATCTTTGACTACCAAGAAGTTTTTCAAAATTTCTTTTTCCATTCGTAAAGTTTTCAATAATATTTTCTAAATCAGTTTTCTTTTTCTTCAACTCAAGATTTTCATCTTTCAAAACAATACTTTCTTTTCTTAAAATATCAATTTCGTTTGTTAAAGAAGAATTTTTCTTTTTCAAAACAGTATACTTGATACCTAATTTTTCAAATTCCTCATATACCTCTTCTAAAACATTTTGCAATTTTTCATATGAAGGATCTTCAATATTATCAAGATTTGTTACCTCAATGTCATCTTTAGCCATAAGACAAAGATTTGCTAATTCTCCATTGCTTGCTTCACTATCTGAGCTACTTGAATCATCATTCCACGTAGCTTTCATTGCTTTTTTGCCTTTGTTTCGATCTTTCTTTAGCAGAGGACAATCTGGCTTGATATGACCAGGTTTATTGCATTTATAATAAATTAAAGTGTCATTTTTACCTGAATCTTTCTTGGAAAACTTATTGAAGGATTTCCTTGGAGGAGTTTTATTTTTCTTTAAGAACCTCTGAATTCTTCTTATTATCATCGCAACTTCTTCATCTTTGTCGTCATTTTCCTCATCTTCATCACTTTCACTTTCATGTGGAACAGCTTTAAGTGTCAAACTCTTCTTTGAATTTCCTTCTTCTTCTCCTCTTTTCAATGTGTACTCATGGGTGATAAGTGACCCGATGAGTTCATTCACTTCGAGCTTCTTGAGGTCTCTAGCTTCAAGAATCGCTGTCACTTTTGACTCCCAACGTTTTGGTAGAGAGTTGAGAATTTTTCTTACTATCTCCACTTTGGAATAAATTTTGCCAAGAGCTGTCAAGCTGTTTATGATGTTAGTAAAATGAGTGTGCATACTAGAAATAGATTCATCATCATTCATCTTAAACATTTCATATTCATGAGTAAGAATATAAATTTTTGATTCCTTGACTTGAGAAGTTCCTTCATAAGTAACTTCCAAGTTATCCCAAATTTCCTTTGCTGTAGTGCAAGTCATTACTCTATTAAACTCATTACCATTAAGAGCATTATATAATAAATTCATAGCAGTTAAATTCAAAGTATAAAGTCTATCGTCTTCACGATCAAACTCTTCTTCTTCCTTTTTGACCTTTACTCCATCAACTACTTTTGTTGGAATATAAGGTCCATTTACAATACATTTCCAGATTTCTCGACCTTGAGCCTGAAGGAATATTCTCATTCTAACTTTCCAGAATGAGTAATTGTCTCCACAAAAGAGTGGAGGCCGACTGCTAGATTGACCTTCACCAAATGAAGCTGCAATGTTAGCCATAAGATCTTAACTCAAAAGATAGTTAATCTTATAATAGAGCTCTAGCTCTGATACCACTTGTTGCCCAGATGACTAACACAAGAGGGGGGGTGAATTGGGTTATATTAAAAAATTAATACTTATAAACTAAATATACAATATAAAATATAATCAAAATATAAAGCAGTAGAAAATATAAAGAGTAGGGTAAGAGAAAGCAAACTCAGTATTTTTACGAGATTCAGCCCCACTGCCTACGTCCTCGCCTCAAGCTACCCCTTGAGGATTCCCAAATCCACTATTCAATCTCCTTTAGGTGGAGATAGAAACCTATTACACCTTTGAGCAGCACCGCTCCAAAGAATCCGTGTAGAACACCCTCTACACTTCCAATCACCTCACACTTGGTGATTCAACTATTCCCTGTGTAGAACACCTTCTACACACACAAGGGTTATACGCACCCTCTTACTTCCAATCACCTCACACTTGGTGATTTAACTATTCCCCGTGTAGAACACCTTCTACACACACAAGGGTTATACACACCCTCTTACTGATACAAGAATTGATAGTGGGTAGGCTATCAGAAAACACTCCTCAATGAGTGAAATAAGAACAATACAGCACAAACTATATCTCTCTAAACAAGAACAAGAATTAAGGCTCAAAATTTTAGAAAAGAGAGAATGAGAGCTTTTGAAAGAATGATGCAAAATTTAGCAATAAATGTGTAAGCTCTTGTTGTGAATTTTGCAAAACTCAAGTGAGCTATTTATAGGCAAATTATTTTTCAATTTCAAATTTGAAAAGATTCCCATATCAAAAACATCATCATTTATTTTTCAAAAATTTCAAATCTAATATTTTTACTCTTTGCATGTGATAAAAGGAGCACTATTCACTTTTCAAAAAATTCAAATAAAAACATTTCCTTTTTGCATTTGTCAAAGACAACTCCATTCATTTTTCAAAGAAATCAAACCTAATCTTTTGCTTTTCATACAAGACAAAATGAGCATGATTTATTTTTCAAACCAAATCATCTTCTTTTTGCATATGTCAAAAAAACACACAACCACCCTTTAAGATTTTCAAACAAATCATCTATCTTTTATATTTGTCAAAAAAACACACAACCACCCTTTAAGATTCTCAAACAAAATCATCTACCTTTTGCATTAGTCAAAAAAACACACCACCTCCCTTCAAGACTTTCAAACAAAATATGCACATGTCAAATATGATAATCAATCATCTTATAAAATCAAGTTTTAAAAAAAATATAATTTTCGAAATTATTTTGTTTGATGGTGTTATGCACATGTGAAAAACATAATTTTCAAAACTAAGACATTTAAAAATGTCTTGCATATGTGGAAAAAGTAATTTGATGTTTTATGAGAAAAAAGAGTAATTTGGAGCCTTAATCCAATTTCTAATTTTATCAAGAGATGTACAAAAATAATCTATGAGCTTCATTTGTAGACTTGATATCTTTCTTGCTCATGCTTGATTTCTTGATGTGTTTAACTCCCTTCATGCATAGACAACTTGAGCTTGAGTTTTCAATATTATTTGTTATCATCAAAATTTATACGTAAATACGAGACTTGAAACCTTGGGTTCAACAGGGTCACCATAGGATGCGGAATGGATCGGGAAAATGATTCAAAGTTTGTAAAGGGAAGATCGGGAGCGGTGGTGTCCGAGTTTGATGAAAAGGGGAGGTCGGTGTGAGAGTTAGTGGGTGCTACTATATTAGGGTTTGAGGAGGAGTTTAGGGAAGAAGATGTTGCAGAATCCCAAGACTGAGTGGGTGAGGTTATGTGATTGGAGGGTGACCTGGGTGACAATAAGGGAATGGGTGTAGACGTGGTGGGTCTGTAAAGAGAAGAGGAGAGACGAAAAAGAATGAACTAGACGCGAGTCCTAAGGCTCATGATACCATGATGAAACAAAGAATGAAAAGAGCACAGAAGTTGTTTGTGAAAATGTTTCATGGTGTATTGTATTTCTCCACACAATCATCAATGTACAAAATGTATATATATATATAAAATGTTTATAACAAAATTAATTGTAAGGACCACTATTATTGTGACACTTAGTCCTGCTTGTTATTCTTTCTGTTATAAAGAATATTTTCATATATTCTAGATGATTTTTGCTGATCTACTTGTGGTATTTCTGGTGCTTTAATAGCAAGTGTACCGTTGCTTGTTTTCTATAAATATTTGTTAGAGACGGCTATAATCCATTTCTCAAGATTACCAATTAGAAAAAAAACAATAATATAAAGAAAGAGCCAAAATCACTTGTAATAATTTTAAATTACATAAAATCAAAAATCATAAAAATATAAATTTATTGTTTTATTTGCTTGCATTATTCTTTTAACTGGCATAAGGTGTCTGAAAACAAAATCTCAATTAATTTTAATGGTATACAAATTCTCGACAATGAATATTTTGCAAGTAAACATCTAAAAGTTTAATATAAAATCTTTCAATATGACAGTCCTTATAAATTTGCTCGAATTAATTATTACCAGGGAATTATGACAAGTAACCACTTAATCCAGCATTAGTGTAGTACCTTAGAGCTTAATAGATTGAACATTTTTATTTATCATCTCTTATAATATAGATTAATATGTGATTTATCTTTTTGTCATTTTATTTAAATGCACACAAATTGATGTATAAATATATGTATTTAAATAAAGAATAATATTATTTTAGTTGTTGAGTGTATAAATATTATATAATTATTTTAAAAAAGAATGAGATTTATTATTTAAAAATTAATTTTTTATATGAATTTGTATGTACTTTTTTTTTATTAAAGTATTGTAGATATCAGACAAAATAATAAATTATATATTGATAAGGGGTGTGCAAAATGATAAGTAGCACTTCTCTAAAAGGCACGGATGTGCCGTCATCATTTTGGAAACAAGTTGCATGCACAATTTTTGTGAGGTGTGATTCGGATATTAAAATAAGATAAAATAAGATAGTTTTATATTAAAATTAAAAATTAAATAAAAATTAAATAAAATATTAATTTTAATAATATTATTATTTTGATATTTTAAAAAAAATTAAATTATTTATTATATTTTATATAAGAATTTAAAAAAAAATTATAATAATAAAATAAAATATTTTTACTGTCCAAGTAGACCTGTATCTGCCAATTTCACATGCTAATTCAGCCAACAAGATTGTACGTGGCATGTGAAGTCGGGCTGGTGCATGTACAATCAGTCCAAAAGAAGAAAAACGTTTTGCAAAAGTGACCAGAAATAGCGGCAGAACCTTTGAGAGCTAGAGAAGGCACTTGATCATTATAGGTAAGACTTTACTTAGCGTCGTAGATGGATCCAAACCAAAGACATTTTAAAGAAATGGATGACAAAAGGATGACATCTGAACCATGCCTCTAAACAAAAGAAAAACAATACAACGGCCACAAAAATCTCTTACAAAAATATACGTATAATTTAATAAAATTTTATATAATATATTATATTTCTTTTATTAGAAAAATAATTTTATAATTTATCAGATCACATCAAATTATATCAAATTTTAAATTTATTTTTATAAAATTATTTTATAATTAAAATATTTCTCAAAATGTAAACCTTACCCATCTATATGAATATCTTTCTATATTTTTAATGCATAAAACAAATTATCGCAATTTGTATAAGAATGGAGAACCAATTTAGTGTATTTTATATATAAAAATATATATTTAACACAACTTAACTAATTATTTTCTCACGTCAATGAAAAATAACATATTCTAAAGTAATTATAAAATTATTCTATTAATATATTGTTTTTTTTTTCTAGCGTATTTAATATACATGAACCAAAATATGTAAATGGTTCAAGATGGGACCATAAAATGATGATAGGCTTAGATGTGCAGCAGTGATATAAAGTTGACCCACTTTATAAATACAAGACACCAATTATTGATGGCCGACCATTTCGATTTTGAAATGCATTGCCAAAACAAAACTGGATATATAGCACTTGTCCACTTTGTTGAAACGTCACAAACCCATTAGTTATGTATTACTCTCATTAATTGAGCTTAACCAAAAGCTCCACTTATTGTCACCAGACAAATTTGTTTTTTTCTTTTTAGGAAGATGATACACATGCAGTTATTTTATTTTTCAACATTTTATATAATTATGTCTAAGTAACATCATTTATAAAAATATCCTCGTTTTAAAATATTACTGTACAAAAAAAAATTATAGAAAATTTTAACAGGAATATTATTAGGACGGGTTTGGATTGAGAGTGGACTCAACTCAATTTCATCATTATATTTTTTTTAAATTTTATTTAAAAAAAATATAATAAATAATTTAACTTTTTCAAATTTTAATTAAATCTTTTTAAATTTTATAATAATAATAATATTTTAAAATAATATTATAATGATAATTTATTCAACTTTTATAATTCTTTTTATTTCATATCTCAATCCAAACAAAACCACTTTTTTTTTTAACAAGAATAAACTGTCGAAGTACATGAGTAGAGTAGCCATATATAACTATTATAGAGCATATAATTAAATTAATTATCTGATTTCCTTCTAATCAATTTTGATCCTCTTTCATTGCTATCTATTTACCATAAATAGTAGACGTCCCACCATGATATATAATTGAGATTCCATTTGTTATTTTCTTCTCTTTTGGTAATAAGTGGTTGAGAGAATACATGAATATTGAAGATAGGAATTATTCAGTCTAGGGGTCGGGCAGAAGTGAGATATAATCATATAAAGTACGCCTAACATAAATCAGATGAGAATTAGGGAAAAAAGAAGAAGCCTATAATCTAATCTAATCTATGGGGATAGTATAATTTGTCTACTTTTTCATTAAATTTGTAGATGTGTGGTTTGTGTGCTTGAAATGCGTCCAATCAATATCATGATCAATGAATTCCCCGTTATCTTATCACTCGAGTCCCACGAGTCATGATATGTTGATTGTACCAAGGCCATCAACCCTTTCACAAAGTCTAATCAAACTGAGGCATCAAAGAAAACAAATTAATATGATCAACCTTTTGTTGCCATAACTAGGGTTGGCAGGAAGTCACCTCCTTTGCCTCTGCTTCGGTTTAGGTGGGGGCCGGTAGGTGCATTTAGATGTCGAATTAAACTAAGTTAAGTTGAATTTAATTAAATAAAATATTATTAAAATATAATTTTTTAATATTATGAATATGTTGAAATTTAAAAAATATAAATTATTTATTATATTTTAGTTTGCTATCTATATCCACGTCTATCTATTGATGAGGAAGAAAGAAATGAAAAATAGATTGTCAAATGCAATTTTAGGATTCTTTTTATTTATATTGTTGCATTATTTGTCTCAATTATTTAAGAAGTTAAATTCAAGATAACTCAAATTTAGGATTGTATACTAAACTTGATCAGAAAGCAAACCAAAATGACATATAAAGAAAACATGAAAAAATAAAATATCAAAAGGAAATAAGAATATATACATAAAATTTACGTGGTTCGATGTTAATAACCTATATCCACGATAAAAACAATACCTATGAGAACTTTCATTTATGGTATTGTAGAGTGTGATATTCTATATTTGCGTGTATTTTTATTCAATGAGTATTTAAATTATTATAATTAATGGTTCTATTATTTTAAATTTAAAAGTGTTTTTTATTAACTTGTTTTTATTTTATTTTAAGTTATATAATTTAATTTGACGTACTTTCTTTATAATAATTAATGTTTTATATTTAGATTGCTCTTTAATTTAAATTAGTTTATTGTTAGATTTTAAATTCTAGTTTCATGGAATTTTATTTATTATTTTATTTTAACTAGTTATTGCATTTAAATTAATTTATTCAAGTTATCGTTTTGAAATTCTTTTCGTTGAATCAATTTTGTGACCCAGGTTGTGAGAATTTGATCTCTTTTCTTTTTCCTTTTTTCTTTTTCTTTTTTCTTCTTATTCTTTCTTTTCCTTCCTATTTTCTTCCCCAGCTTTGCGCCACCCCCTCCCCCTCTCTTCTCTCGCCCGTTCTTCCTCTCTCCACTAAGCGCTGCCGCGTGCGGCCGTAGCCGTCACCGCCCTTCCCATTCTCTTCCCCACTGGGCGGCGACCAACTCCCTTCAATTTCAGCCCAACTCGTGCCGCCGTTTGTCTCCATGCCCACCTCCAAGACGCGGCCTTTAAGTGCTCCAGCGCCACCGTCGCTCCACCACTAGCTACCATCTCTTTGCCACTTCACCACCAGCCTCCCAGCTACCTAACCCACCATGCCTTAGTCCCGATCCACCACCTTTAAGGTCCCTTGAGCTACACCTCTATTTTATACTATTCGGCCTTCTATCGCCGCCCACGTCGCCACTCACGGCCAACCACCACTATCAATCACTTCACCAACACCTTTAAGTCATTCCCTAGCTATCTCAAGTCTTAGTTTGTTCCCGCTCAAAAGTTGAGTTTTTGAGATCCACGGTCGTTGTTCGTTTTGCACTGTTACATTACTTTGCTGTTGTCGCTTGCACTTTCGTGATTCTTCAAAAATTATATTTTAGCATTGTAACTATTTTTCAAATAAATTTCAAAAATAAAATATATTTTGCATTAACAATTGCGTGTTTCTTTGATGATTGAACTTGTTGATTGTTAAATAATTGTTTATGATGGTGCGCATTGTGTAATTGCACACTGGTTCATATGTATAATTGGTGTTTTGAGATTTTTATGTGGGATGTGATTTTTGGGTTATTGAAATGATTTAATTGATAGTTTTAAAGGAAAGATACTGTAGAGATGGTGGTAAGCATGAACGATGGTTTAGTCCTGCTTGTGATTCTTGCCTACAGTATTACTGGGTTTATAGATCTTAATAGTTTTGACGGAGTCATAACGGGGACGACGATACGTAACGCTCGTTATGGTCCGTGCATATATTTTATGACAGGGACGGCAATACGTAACGCTCGTTATGATTGATAATGAGATCTCATATTGGAGATGTCAATACGTAACGTTCAATATGATTAGTGTGTGGATGTCATAATGGGGACGGCAATACATAATGCCCATTATGATTGGTATGTATGTCATATCGGGGACAGCGATACGTAACGTCCGATATGATTGGAGTGTTTGTGTCATTACGGAGACGGCGATATATAACGCCCATATGACTGATATGAATATGAGGGTAAGTAGGGATGGTGATAGAGTCCCGCCTACGATTATCGCCTTCTATGTTATTTAGATTTGTGAGTAATTTTCTGGGAAAATGACGAGTTTTGATAAACTGATTTGAGTACTATTTTCTGAAAAAATTGTAATTATTTTTAAATGGATTTTATTTTGGAGCAAATAGGATTTTGGCGTGCGTGGTTCATTTATTTATTTTGAGGAAGATGATTTTAAGTTTCATGCATTTGGTGTCACGTTCATGTGTTTTGTTGTTACATGAATATATTTTATATTTTGTGGGTTGTTTGAGTTGTACTTACCTGCAATACCATTATTGGCATCGTAGTTTTTTTTTTATGCAAAGGTTGAGGAGGTTGAGTCTGAGGAGGCAGTTTCGTCGTTGAGTATTTTGTATGAATTGTTATTTTGGGAACTGTTTTTCCTTTTATAAATATTTTTTTATGATTTGTCTTTAGTATGACTGTATTAAATCTCATGTTGGAGAATTTGTATTAAAATGATTTGTAAAATAATTCTGGTACTTAAATATTGGTTTTATTTATTCACTACTTTTATTTATACATATTATGTGTTCACACACTTAGTACTTGACGTTGGAAATATGTGATTCGTGTTGTCAGTATTCTGACATCATGATTCCCATATTTTTATACGTGAGAGTTAGAAACATCACATAGAGTTACAAAGATCAAGCCACTTTTCTATACAGAAAAAACTCATAGATTCGACTCTAAAAAATTCAAAATCCTGACCTTAGCAAATGATTCGCTAGAACACTCTCTCAGTTTCTCTCTCTTTGGAATATATGAGATACACAAAATGAATCAGTTCAATGTACACTAGCCATCACTTTCCTTATATACAAAGAGATGCAAAAAGACAATAATGTCCCTTAGTAACCATAATGACTCCAACAGATTATGATGCTTTGCAGTCATTAGATGCTCGAGTCTTTATACGCGTGTACAAATCAGAAGCTTGACACTACTTACAACATATATATATTAAAAAATAATATTTACAGTCGTGCAAATATCATATACTTATTTTTAATAAAATGAATAAATATAAGATGTAATGAGCGAACGAAACGACAGCCACCCCCTATCCCACCACTAAAATTATGTGAATGACCCCACCACTATTATATTAAATTCTGCATAGTGATTTGTATAGTGACTTGCATAGTAACTTGCATAGTAATTTCAAAGCCTATAAATGGGGGCTTCAGTTGTAATGAAATTCATAAGAAAATATAGAGAGAAAAAAAAAGTTTCAGTTCTTAAGAGTTTCAGAGAGAATTTCTTATTTCTCTTTTGCAATAGTAATTTCTTTCTTTAAGTTTCATAACACGTTATCAGCACGAGGTTCTACCGATACTGAAACTAGTGGTCTTCTACTTTAAGTAAGTTTTTCAATATATTATTTACAATCCTTGAGATAAATACTAAAGGTAATATTGCTGAATATTACTTGATAAAATTTTATTTTTATTCTCATGATAATGTTAATATATTTCTTAAATTCATAGATTTATTTTTGTAATATAATGTCAAATATTGAGATTTATTACTATTGACATTTCTGAAAAATATTATTTATCCAGGATCCTTGATGAGATCTATTTGGATATGATTATGAACTTGAAAGATACAATCATAGAAGAAAACCATGTGTCCCTGAAGGACCGTGCTGTGTATTTCATGATGAAAAATCATCGTACTGTGTGAAATGAATTAAGAGATTGATATAAGTACCAGAAGATGTAATCCTCTCAAAAGATCATTATAATTTATTACACCTGAAGTTGCAAGATTTTAAGAGTGGTATTGAATATTTTGCACTATTTAAAATCAGCTCAATATTAAAATTATACAGTGAAAATGTCACTGATGGTGATATATAAAAGAAGACATTATTTTTCATACCTCGAATGTGCTCCTGCAGTAGCAATATCGAGAGTGAAAGTTCAACAAATATTCTTAACTTTTGTTTTGTCTTCTAGTGATTGAGCTAAATAATGAGTTTTTGTTACGCCAGTTATGTCCTATTAATAATATCGAATTTACACAATTCCTAAAAGTGAACGGTGCATCCTTTCAAAGGAATTAAGGGCATAGACGTGGTAGAAAAATTATAGAAGTGTTGGTCCCAAAAGCGACAATACTAAAAATGATAAAAATATATCGTATCACCAGAAGTGATTCAACTCAGAGAAGGGTAAAGGCCCTCAGAATAATTCTTAATAAAAAGATGAAGATGTTTGTCATAGATGTAATATGACTAAACAATAGTTACGTACCTGTTGTACGGCCAGGCACTTAACTGATTTATATCAAGCTTCTATTAAAGGAAAGAATAAAGTGCATGAAACAAATTTAGTAGAACCATCAGATGATTTATTAGATTCAGTAGATGTAGACGTTACTCATCTTGATGTATCTGATTTCTTTAATCATCCTGAAGGTAGTATTGAACACTTAATTGGAGATAGAAGTGTTCCACTCAATTAATGTATTTTCTTTCTATTAGTAATAAAAGTTTTGTATATTTTGTAAAATCATGGATCACATTGATGAGTTTTTTTATCTCTGAGTTGAATGATAAAGATATATGCCTGGCTGACAGTGCTACAACTCACACAATTCTCAAAGAAAAGAAATATTTTCAAAATCTAACACTAAGTAAAGCCTATGTCCATACTATATCAGGTTCATCGGATTTAAATTGAGGGCTCCGAAAGAGCTTATATTGTGTTGCCTAATGGCACCAAATTTTGTATTGATGATGCTCTATTCTCTTCACAATTCAGAAGAAATTTATTGAGTTTCAAAGATATACGTCGTAATGATTACCATATTGAAACGACCAATGAAGGCAGTAAAGAGCATCTTCTTATTACTAAAACAATATCGGGCCAGAAGCTCGTATTAGAAAAACTGCCTGCTCTATATTCTGGATTGTATTATAAAAAAATGAGAACAATTGAATCATATGTGGTAATGCACCAGAAGTGCATTGACCCTAAAGTATTTATGACTTGGCATGATCGCCTTGGATATCCGGGTTCTATAATGATGAGACAAATTATTGAAAATTCGCATGGGCATCCCTTAAAGAATCAAAAGATATTTCTACCCAATGAATCTCCGTGCTCTGCATGTTCTCAAGGTAAGTTAATTATTAGACCATCTCCCTCAAAAGCCATTATTGAATCTCCATCCTTTTACAAAGGATTCAAGGAGATATATGTGGGCCTATTCATCCATCAAGTGGACCACTTAGATATTTTATGATTCTAATTGATGCATCTAGTCGATGGTCACATGTTTGTCTTCTTTCCACTAGAAATGTTGCATTTGCTAGACTTCTTGCTCAGATAATTAAACTACGAGCACAATTTCCTGGGTATCTGATTAAGACCATTCGATTGGATAATGCAGGTGAATTTTCATCTCAAGTTTTTGATAATTATTGCATGTAAATAAGAATAGATGTTGAACATCTTGTTGCCCATACACACACACACAAAACGGTTTAGCAGAATCTTTGATCAAAAGACTTCAACTAATCGCTAGATCTTTACTTATGAAATCAAAACTACCTGTTTCTGCTTGGGGACATGCTATACTTTATGCAGCATCTCTAATTCGCATTAGATCATCTGCATATCATAAATATTCTCCATTACAGTTTGCATTTGGTCAACAATCAAATATTTCTCATTTTCGTACTTTTGGATGTGCTGTATATGTTCCAATTGCACCTTCACAACGTACAAAAATGGGCCCTCAACGTAGACTTGGGATATATGTTGGTTTTGATTCTCCGTCCATTATTAGATACCTTAAACCCCTTACAGAGGATATGTTTAAAGCACGTTTTGAGGATTGTCATTTTGACGAATCAAATTTTTCGTTAATGGGTAAAGAAAAGTCGGTGCCTGAAGCTCGATAAGATATTACTTGGGATAATAAGACCCTGTCTCATTTTGATCCTCTTACAAATGAATGTAAACGGGAAGTTCAAAAGATTATTCATTTGTAAAATGTTGCAAATCAGTTACCGGATATATTTACTGATACTCAAGGTGTAGTAAAATCTTATATTCCTCCTGTTAATACTCCAGCAATGATTGAAGTCCCTGAAGGACAAATTGTCAAAGCAGCAATAGGTGAATATAACATACACCTGAAGCGTGGAAGACCTATTGGTGCAAAAGACAAAATTTCCAGAAGGAAAAGAATACAAAATGAATTTGGTGTTCTTGAAGAACACGTATCCACAATACAGGCTACAAATATAATTGGTGCTCCTAAAGAGCTCAAATCTTCTATTCCAGAACCTCCTGAAGAGGAAACTCTTGAAGAGTATAAATCTCCTAAAAATGGACCTTCTGAAGAGGTGTGTCATGAAATGTTTTCCCCTGAAGAGGAACAGGTACCTGAAAATAATGAGATTTCAATACATTTCATGAAAACTGGAGAAATTCTGGATAGAAATAAAACTGTTGTCGACAACATATTTTCATATAAAGTGGCCATTGACATTACCAGAAGTAATGAAGAAAGTGAGCTAAAAAGCGTCGAAGAATGTCGACGTAGAAATGATTGGTCAAAATGGAAAACAGCTATTGAAGCTGAATTAAATTCGCTAGCAAAACAAGAAGTATTTGGACCTGTTGTCCAAACACCAAAGGGTGTGATGCCTGTTGGATATAAGTGGGTATTTGTACGAAAACGTAATGAAAAAAATGAAATTGTGCGATATAAAGCACGGCTTGTTGTACAAGGTTTCATGCAGAAACCTGGGATTGATTATGAAGAAATATACTCTCCCGTTATGAATGCAATCACATTTATATTTTTGATTAGTCTGGTTGTTACAAAAGGATTGGAAATGCGGTTGATGGATGTGGTCACTGAAGGATATAAGATGCCTGAAGCATCTACAAGTACATCTAGAAATATGTACTCAATCAGACTACAAAAATCTTTATATGGGTTGAAGCAATCAGGACGCATGTGGTATAATCGCTTAAGCGAATATCTATTGAAAGAAGGATTTGAGAATAATTCTATATGCCCATGTGTTTTTATTAAGAAATCAGAATCCGGATTTGTCATTATTGCTGTTTATGTTGATGATTTAAATATTGTGGGAACTCCTGAAGAGATTTCAAAAACCGCTATATATTTAAATAATGAATTTGAAATGAAAGATCTTGGCAAAATAAAATTTTGTCTCGGCCTGCAGCTTGAGCACTTGCCAAATGGAATTTTTATTCATCAGTCCATGTATACTGAGAAAGTCCTAAAGCATTTTTACATGGACAAATCTCATCCCCTGAGTACTCCAATGATTGTTCGAACACTTGATGTGAAGAAATATCCATTCCGTCCTTGTGATGACGATGAAGAAATTCTTGGTCCTGAAGTACCATATCTCAGTGCAATTGGAGCTTTGATGTATATTGCAAATTGCACTCGACCAGATATTACATTCTCAGTTAATCTGCTTGCAAGATATTTCTGCACCAACTCGAAGGCATTGGAATGGCATTAAACATGTCATTCGTTATCTTCATGGTACGATTGATATGAGATTATTTTATCAACGTAATTCAAGTCCAAAATTGATTGGATATGCAGATGCAGGTTATCTTTCAGACCCACACAGAGGTAGATCTCAAACTGGATATTTATTTACTTATGGAGATACTGCCATATCATGGAGATCTGTTAAGCAGACACTATCTGCTACTTCTTCAAATCACTCAGAGATCATTGCTATTCATCAAGCAAGTCGAGAGTATATTTGGTTGAGATCAGTTATTCAACATATCCAGGAAAAGTGTGGACTTCCCATGATCAATAATATCCCAACAATCTTATATGAAGATAATACTGCTTGTAATATCACTCAAATCAGAGGAGGATATATCAAAGGTGACAGAACCAAACATATTTCACCTAAATTTTTTTATACTCATGAACTTCAAGAGAAAGGTGAAATTGATGTCAAGCAGATACAATCTAGTGATAATCTGGCAGATTTATTCACAAAGGCGTTACCAACTTCCACATTCAAGAAGATTGTGCATAACATTGGAATGCGAAGACTTAAAGATCTTTTGTCATGCATTTTTCAGGGGGAGTAAATATGCTGATTGTACTCTTTTTCCTTCGCTGAGATTCTGTCCCACTGGGTTTTACTCTGCAAGGTTTTAATGAGGCAATCTTAAAGCACTTGTGGATACATAAGAAGACTGTACTCTTTTTCCTTCGCCATTGGTTTTTCTTCCCACTGGGTTTTTATTTGGCAAGATTTTAACGAGGCAGATTTTTTATTGGCGGTCATTCAAGGGGGAGTGTAATGAACGAACGAAACGGCAGCCGCCCCCTATCCCACTACTAAAATTATGTGAATGACCCCACCACTATTATATTAAATTTTGCATAGTGATTTACATAGTAACTTGCATAATAATTTCAAAACTTATAAATAGGAGCTTCAGTTGTAATGAAATTCATAAGAAAATATAGAGAGAGAAAGAAAGTTTCAGTTCTTAAGAATTTCAGAAAGAATTTCTTATTTCTTTTTTGCAATAGTAGTTTCTTTTTTTAAGTTTCATAACATAAGATTTATTCTAAGATTATATAATTATATAATTTAATAATAGATTCTATTTAAAAAAAAAACATTGCGGTTATATGATTTATAATTATATCTAAGATTACTCGCGTATATTTGAGATAGCAAAAGAGGCCAACGCACGAGCTTCTTCTACCAGTACTGGCTTGCTGATCTAGCCCGACTCGCTTGGGCCCGAATTAGCAAAGTGAGCAGTGATTTTAGTGCATGCGACATCAAACTAGAAAAAATTCATGACAATTTAACATCACTGCCCATAATATATAGCCACCTATAGCACGTGTTACACAAGTGTTAAACGACACATGCACCAGATATTTATACGCGTAAATATTGTGGATCAATAGCAGAAGAATGACAAAAATTCTTAGTTAATGCAAAGCAATGAAATCAAATAAAAAAAAAAGTAGCTTTTATAGTAGATAAAGGCAAAGAATAGAACATTTTCCTGAAAAATAACCCCAAACTGTCCTGATTTTTCCTCACATTTGCCATATAATTTGAACAGCCGAATACGCGGTGGAGAATTGTTATAGATATAAAAAAAAAATTATATAAAAGTAAATTTATAAATTAATATAATTTTGTTTGATACGTTTGATCTATTGTATAAACTCACAAAATCTTTATAATATTTTAAATATGTATTATAAAATAAGAATATTTTTATAAAAAAGTGAGAATAATTTTTGTAAATCCAGGTGTACTTATCTATAGCTTTTGAGAATCTGAGATTGAAAACTAGTTTACATAAATTACATTAAGTGCTTGCAGTAGTACTATTTGAGTCAAGTAATCATTGATAATCATCACTTTTCTTCTTTATTTTTCGATATTCAGTTTGTCAGAGGCTACTTGAATTGGGAAGTGGGTTGACTTCATCTCAACTCACTTTCATTTCATCATTATATTTTTATAATTTTTTATACAAAACACAAATTTCTATTTCAAATCTCAATACATCTTTTTCAAATTTCAATACACATTTTATAAATTCTAAAATAATAATAATATTAAAAAATAAATCAAACTCATCTCAATTCATCTCATATCTGAATTCAAGCGAAGCCTAAAAGAGTGCAATCCTCTAGCTTCTTGTCTTCGAAGTTTTTGCTCAGTTCTAAAGTTCGCACCTTTCGAATTATTTCCGTATAGAACTCTGCTTTTAGGATTGATTCATGCATGCTTAAAGTTATTTTTTAATTTTTATAGTTCTTTTTAGATCTTATTTGAATTTAGAGAGTTAAGCTTAATTTATTTCAAATTTATTATTATATTTTTTAAAATATTAAAATAAAATATAATTTTAATATAATTTTTTAAAATTTTAATATAATTTTTTAAAATATTAAAATAATAATAATAATAATATTTTATTTAAATTTTAAAATTATCTCATTCCATTTCACGAAATCCAAACGCAACTAATGGGTTATGCCATGGTCAAATTTTAGAGTTATTTACCCATTAGGTTCCTGTTTTAATATAATTAATATTCTATTAGTTCTCCACCTATTGAGTATTCTATGCTACAATGACTAGTTGCTTGTTTAAGATGGCGGTTACTGTGTTTGATATTCTTAAGTTCCAGTGCCTGAGGAAAAAAATATATTAAAAACAAGTATATCTAAAAGAAATTCCAGGAATCTTCCCTGGGTAGGATTTTCCCAGAACTGGGAATTCGTTGAAAAAACTGCTCCCACCGGAAGTTGCAGAGAACCATGCATTTCTGCACGCCTATTGACTAAACAACACCGATTCTCTTTGGCTGCCACGTGAAATCAGCAACCCGGCAACATCTGAAACCTACCATTCAAAGGTAAACCATTTGAGCATTTTTATGTTTATCACTAACATTGACTCTGCTACAGTGGAGCCATGTCGGTAACTTTAATTTCTCCGACATTCCGAAGAAACTCTTTGGAACTGGCTCAGTTTCTACCTTCAGCCATTTATGCTTTTGGTTTCTGCTCAGCTTAGTGTGTGGGTGATAAATTTCATCAATTTCGTCACAATCAACACACCTAAACTAAAACGCGTATACGTGGAAAATTTAGTTCCTCCCCGGATAGCAGCATTCTTTATTACTTTTCAATCATTACGCGTTTGTTTTGTTGGCTGAAATATAGCAAAAGCGTGAGAACCTTTAAAATCTATATATTTAATGAATAAATCAAGCAATTCTAAGTTCAAGCTGCTACTTTGTAGTATCTCAAAGATTTAATACTATATCTATATAATACTGAATATAAATCTTCTTTTCCTACATCAAATACCTTTGGGATATTCAGTATGCTCTTGACTTTTACGATTTGCCCTTATTTGTTTTAGAATATGTAAATATAAATTATAAAGAGAGAGCTGACGTTTGAAAATGAAGCTTCGCTGCACCTTACCTGTTCCTGTTTTATAAATTTTCAGAAACTGTAGTTGGTTTGGTTACATTGTTTTGGGTATTTTCGCTGTCTTGCTTTGATGGTCTTTAAGAGGCATTTTAATGGGGATAAAGATGGTTCTGAACCGTCTAAGCGCAGACAAGCATTTCAGATGCGGTGGGTTTGGTGGTTTAGTTATGATTTGGTTGCTGCTGTCAGTGTTTGATGCCTTCTTTTAATGATTTATGTGTTTCTGAATGGGGGTTTTGTATTTTTTTTTTCTTGCAGGGCTTTTCCACGTGTGATTTCAGAGCGTGAGCTTCAACAATTCTGGGAACCTTTTTTTCGAAGAGTGGTAATTAAGCTGATTCTCTGTCCACCTATTTCTGTCTTCCTTCTCTATTCTTTATTATCTGAACTCAGTTTCAGGACTTCACTCTTAGAGAAAATAAGAGCTTGACCTTTATTTATTTTTGTTTTGTTTTTTTTCTTTTCTTCTTAATGTTCTAATGGTGTATGGTTTCTCCATTTGTTGATATGTATTTGATCACAACTGCTACAAGACACACTTTTCGACTAAAGGTTTGATCTTATTGTCCAGTAAGTGATTGATATTAAATGATTACAGAGTATCTTGACTATTCAAAAGTTTACTGGTTCTTTCATTTTGTTTGGTATACATGGTATAATTTGTTGACCGTGGTCTGTCAATTCACCTGAAATCATTTGGTTTGGCATGATGATACTCCCGTGACTCAAACCCATGACTTTTGGCTCTGAAACCACTTATCGAGCTGTGATTGTGAGCAGCCAACCCACCTAAAACCAATTGGAGTTAGCAAGACATGCTCGAGTCTCTTACAGCACTCGACATCACATCCTACAAGCCATTTTCTGAGCTATTGCAGGGAGGGGTATCGTGGGCTACGCAACCAAAATTACTGGTTTAACTTCCTTGTTTGCTGTATCGGTTACTTGATCAACCGGTACAAGATGCTCTTTTTTACTAAAGGTTTGGTTTTATTGGTTGATTAGTTTGATCTTAATGATTGTCAAGTATATTGGCTATTTAATACTAGTCTGGTTATTTTGATTGCTTTACCATGCATGGAAAAGTATCTCAGTTTAACCTCCTAGTTTGCACTTGATCTGTACCGGTATGTATAACATCAACCCTTTATTATAGTTCTGTTAATTAGTGATTGGATTTGATTGAATGAATAAGTTAGCTGCATCTACATAAACCAGGGTTGTCAATGTTAAAGATTTTTGTATACAGTTATGTTATACAGATCAACCGAAAATATGCTTGTATCCTTCTCAGTATTGTATAAATGTACTTAACATGTCTCCAGGTTATAATGGCACAGGCGCAAGGTAAGCTATTTCAGGCTAACTTATATGGGATTGAATAACAATATAGGTTTTCATTCCCTCTTAACAGTGTTTTGTAATTCTGTTCTGGCTGTCAATATGATATTGGAAAGGTTGAGTTCATTGATATATTAATTAAAGCACTCTTATTTTCAAGCCTCTGGACTGCTTTATACCCCATATCTCTGTCATAGGTACGGGAGGAGTTGGATCGTGTTTTGCAATCAATTCACCCATGTCCAAGGTCTGTTCATTGGCCCAGCAGTTAGTTTTATCGAACATTTATGTTCTACAAGCTGTCTTTGACCTCTAACACGAGAATATTAGGGTAAATTGGCTTCAATTTATTGATAATCTCATTTGAACAGAGGAATATTGTCAAATGATAATCTCATTTGAACAGAGGAATATACTTAATCTCATTTTTGTTTTCTCTATAATTGTAAATCTATGTAACAATTGAGACAAAGTTTATTATCTTATTCACTTTACCTTAGGTATCATCATTACATTAAAGGTTTGCGTTTCACGTAGTTCTAGATTTAAAAACCCCAAACTCCCCTTGTTTTCCAGTCAAATATGTCTCGAGGCTTCCAATAAATGTATCATGTGCTCCATGTTGTAAAAATCTCATCTCTCAACATGCAGTGTGTTAACTTTATTGCAGATCCTCACCTCAGCCTGCTTCATCTGGGGTGAGGAGCTTGCATTTGCGCTTTGTCAATGCAGTGCCCTCTCCCCTATTCACAAAAAATAGCTTAAAAGCTGGGGATGGCACACCCATCAGAATTGAACTGTTTGATACTCGGTCCGGGACTATAGTCAAAGACGGTCCTCTTTCCACAGTAAAACTTGATATTGTCGTCCTTGATGGTGATTTCCCTTCCGATGACCATGAAGACTGGACTGAGCAGGAATTCAATGCCAATGTTGTTCATGAAAGAGAAGGTAAAAGCCCCCTATTGGTTGGGGATCTGAAAGTAACCTTGATCAAAGGTGCTGGATGTATCGGTGATATCCATTTCACTGATAATTCGAGCTGGATGAGAAGTGGAAAGTTTAGGTTAGCAGCAAAAGTTGAGCAAGGGCTTTCTGGTGAGGTAAAAATCAGGGAAGCTACAAGCAGAAAAATTGTGGTAAAAGATCACCGTGGGGAACGTAAGTTATAAGAGCTTAGCATTAGCACCTTCTGACCATGACTAATTCATATTCTAGCATGCTTGCTGTCATGCTTGATACTATTAATATTCTTACCATAGGTGGATAGATCTATGAGACTGATGGACAATCTCTTTGTTTTCAGTGAATAAGAAACATGAAATTCCATCCTTGGGGGATCCAATATGGCGTTTGAAGAAGATAGGAAGAGAAGGTCCAAACTATAAACAATTGGCTTCTTCTGGAATTCTAACCGTCAAAGACTTACTGCTGCAACACGCAATCAATCCATCCAAATTACGCAATGTGAGGACCTATATAATTGCATAGAATTTATACAGCAATTTAAGTACGTAGCTCAGCACACGTAATCTAATTCATCTACGAACTCTCTGCTGTGGAAATGTAGCTTCTCAAAAGGGTGGCAGATAGAAAATGGAACGAAATCATAAAAAATGCAATGGCTTCTGTTGCAAATGATCATAAGCTTCGTGCTTACCACGGGGCTGGACCGGCTGGCGAACGTGTTGGCCTCCAGTTCAATTCTATCTATCAGGTTGTAGCGGCCACATTCGATGGCCAAAACTATCGTCCTGTGCAAACACTACGCTTAGATGAGCAGGTACTCAATGACATCCTGGGGCTCATTTCAGTGTTTTTCAGTGCATCACTTACTGTAGTTTTGCCCTTATTTTTTTTTTCTTGCTATATATAAAGTTAGCTCGTTTGGGATCCAAATGGACATTACTATCTCGTTGTTATTGCACATCAGTTTCCAAATAATCCTTTTATGTTAGAAACTGATCACCTCTCTGTTCCTTTGGCAGCATGCAGTGGAAGTTCTGAAGCAGCAAGCATACGAAAATATGGATGCTTGGGTCCCGGCCAATGAGCTATCAACTGTAGGCGTTTCAGGGCCCTCAGGAATTCTACAGGATTATTCACATTGTGTTCCAGAACAAATTCCACAACCATTTGGATTCCCACATCCAGTCACATATCAAGGTATAAAGGCTTGTATCATCCATATGATTAACATAAGTCTGGACAGGGGGAAACAGTACCCAGTTCAATTCCTTATTCTAAACTGTTAAGATGAAGGTCTTCCCCCAATATCAATGAAATGGATGGATTTTTAAGTTTATATTTCTTGTTGATCTGCACAAATATGAAGTTTTATTTTTGACACTTCATTTTAGTATATGTTTCATAATTTCGCCCAATATATTTTGAAGGAGCTACTTCTTCGTATTTGTGCAGATCAAGAAGATATAGGACTGAGTTTCAACCACTCACTTCCATCATGTTCAGCATCACATGTCTATGCTGGAGAAACAAGCAATCAAATAGAAGCTTTTGGACCGCAAAGCACTCATCTAATGCCGGGCAACGGTTTGATTGCTGATGATTCGATTGGACATTACAACACAGAGGTGCAATTTTTGCCAAGTGGTTATACACCTGATAGCATTCCCGGGACACCATGGATGCAGGGAAATGATCTTTTCATGTTTCGGAGCAACCAAGCAGATTTTGGCAGCTTCATTCACTCCAATTCTGGTGCATGGATGCAGGAAAATGATCTTTCCCTGTTTCAGAGCAACCAAGCAGATTTTGGCAGCTTCATTCACCCCAATTCTGGTGTGCCTATTTCAAGGGCTGGAAAGGCAGCATGGTGTAAGATTCGGGCTGCTGTCAAGTGGAGGACAGTTTGGCGGGATGTGGCTGCTAAAAGAACAACAAGGCCAATCTATATATAATTTCTAGACTCAAACTGTGAAGAAGTTCTCCTTTGTAAGTTTTTACCTAGATCTTTATTTGCTTCATTTGTAAGATACCTTTTTCAGCAACCCCATCCTTTCCTTTCCTTTCCTTCGTATCAAGTTCAGTGAAGGAGAACCTGCTGCTGTGTGATTCTTGGGTCATTATGTACAAAGTATTTTAGTGATCGACATGACACTGTATAATACCTCATATCAGGGTAAAGGAAGGTGGTGATTAGCATTCCACATGGTTTGGGAATAAAAAGTTATTGCCCTTTATTTTCGGATTCCACGTTTCAATTATAACATTAACTAATCATTTTGAAAAACAGCTTTAGTTTTCTTTGAGTCATTACAAATAGCATCAAAGCCTATTTGAACCCGGAAGTGTGGGATTGGCCTGTCCCAGAACACACTAGTTTATGATAATACTTCAAATGATACTCTTCGAAATTCACTTCAAAAGCAGAGAGCCCGCAAATATGGTCTAGCCTCTGAATCTCTGATAAACTTTCCATTTAATGAATTTTGGTGTCAGTGACTCGACTCAGTAGCATAAGCTTCTGGTTTTATGCTTATTCTAGAAATTTAGGTCTTGTTTAGTTGTTTATGTACACGTTTTCATATATTCTCAAATATTTATCTTCAAATGTCACTTAAACACAAGGGTGCTGCTACTGTGCCGCCTACACAGTACTGCCCCAGATGACCACCTGGCATGCCATGTCAGATAATATTAATTTTATTTAAAAAAAAAAAAGAGAAGTTGAGCTGAACAAAATCAAAGAGCTGGAGAAGAGAGCGAGAGAGAGCTTCAATCTGGCCTAAAAGGTACTGAAAACAAAACAATTGCAAGAAATAATGCTGCACCCTAGAAAATAAAAACAAAACAAAACAAAAACAAAACAAAAAAAGCAAGAAAAATGGGAACCTTTAGCTCAAATGAACACCCTTGAATCTGAAGCAAAATGGGAAGATGAAAAAATTTGGCCAAATTTGTCTGTACACCCTCACATCATCACGGAAGTATGACAAAAAATGTCAAAGTTGGTCAATGGCAAAGCTTGCTTTTGGGATCTTTGACCTTTGAAACCTACCATGGCATGAACTCGGCAGGCCCATTTGCCTCTTCCTCGACAGGAGCAGTAAGGTTAGGATCTTGCAAACCAGACTAGGAAACTCGCAGTCCAGGAAGGTTTTTTCTGCTCAACTGGTTTTTTCAGGTACAGTTTTGTCGATGAAGGGCGCCATGAGGGAGGGGGCAGGTGGATGCGATGGGGCTAGGGCTCGGTTCATTACCCAGAGAACCAGTTGGCTAGCGAGAATGGAGTTGATTTTCTTTTTTGTTTTTTTTTTTGTTTTCGTCTTCACCGTGCCACATCAGGAGCTACACGTCAGGCGCCACATCAAGCGATCTGTTGGAGCCGTTAAATACAAGCGGCAGACTAGCATTATTCTAAACACAATATTTTTTAATTTCAAAATTTTCATTTTTTTTCTTAATATTTATCTATTCCTTACAATTTTCAAAATTTAAAATAAAAAAACACAAAAATAATACAACTTTTTAAATTTCACAAACAAAATACTATAAAAAAATTATATTCAATCAGCATTTTAAATATATAATATTTTTATTCAATTTTTTCTCTCATTTTCTAAAACTCAATAAATCATCTTATAGCAAATAATTTTAGTTCCATTCATAATTCATTTTACTATTATTCACGGAATTATCATCTACCTCACTTCTTAAACATGCCATAAGTGTCCAAACGAGCCCTAATATGGATTATGCCTTTTTTTCAAAATTTTTTAAACTATTTTCTGTGTAAAAAAAAAAAAAGAGAAGGCATATTCATGGGGGTGATTACAAGCTGCACATGATGGCGAGTGATTCTAGGTGCATGGTTTTGAGTTTGAAAGCTCGAGGCTGTCGAGTAATCTCAATCTTGACTCATTTAGCTACTTTATCCCCAAAAGAATAGCAAAGTTGCTTTCTTGAGTCTTAAAGATGTATTCTTTTTTCTTTGGTAGTTTGAGCTCCCAAACCTTGTTAGTTAGTTGTTTGAACATTTTCCTGCATGGGTGTGCCTAATTTATGCAATAAATAGTTTTGGGTTCTTTTACAATATTGTTGAAGGTAATCCCACTTTATGTTGACTTTTGACATGTATGCCAAAATCGATAACTTTTTATGTCATTAGTCCTCGAGTATGATGTACTTATTCAGGCCTCGTGGAGGTTTGCCAATATGCATAAGTAAATAGGTCCAAATCTATCACTGGTTGAGCATCCATAGTCTAAATCTATGATGAAGGTATTTATAAATGAAATGAGTAGAGATGAGTTTAGTTTATTTTTAATATTATTATTATTTTAGAATTTAAAAAAGATGTATTAAAATTTGAAAAATGTATATAAGAATTTGTGTTTTATATAAAAAAATTAAAAAAATATAATGATGAAATAAAAATGAATTGAGGTGAGTCTCAAATACAAACAAAGCCTTAGACTATTCTTAAAGATCTCTTGTCATTGAGTTTCTCTATGAAAATGGCATGTCTTGAAAAATGCCATTCTTGAGACCTAAAAGCATACGGTTAAAATTTTATAAACAATACAATTACTATAAGAATAGAATAAGAGGATTGTACATAGTATTTTGCTAAATAAAATAATCTTAAAAAAAAAAACAATAGATGTAAGGGTTTAGGTGTTCAATTGAAACAACGTGCAGGTCAAGTGATTTTCAATGGAAGATTCTTGATATATTCCAATCTTTAGTTTATTAATCAAGTTGGATAATCAAATATAGAGAGATAGACACGACTTTAAATATTTACTCGAAGTTTGTTGTACTCGAAATTTCTATATAGACAGTATTAAATGTAATAGGATCTACATGATCATGTATATATATATTTTCAACCGTTCAATTTGAACTAGCAAAATCATATGTTGCTCTCACCTTTCTCTTTGTTCTTTTTCTGATCTTATTGTGTGTATATGCTATCATGATAGTGTTTTCTTTTTTTCTTCCTTCCACCGGTTTGGTTTTGGTTAGATTTACTGCATTCTGGCCAACACCAATTGACACATCTGCCACCACGGAACCCTCCAAATCTACTGCGTTCAAAAACTCAATCATCCAATTTGAACTAGCAAAATCATATGTTGCTCTTATTTGATGTTCCATTTGGGGTAGGCTTTTGATTTTATTTGATTCTAAGCACTGCCAATTTTCCAACTCGGACAACAAATGGCTTGTTGGTTCCTTAACATGGAAAAAGACAAAGGATTACTGTTAGTACTCTTACTAATTTGGGTATTGTCCAAACAATGGTTGGAAAAATGATTGGTTTTGGATTCTTCATTAAAACATAAAAAGAACAATCATGCAATTATGCATTAATTCTCTTAGTTGGTGTATGAGAATTGATACCTTAGCTAGCAAGCAAGGTGCAAGCTCATTAACTCAACAAATGCTTAATAAATGTCTAGGTTTGACAAAAGTAGTTGTTGGACTAATTTATAGCATTGACTTTAACCCACAAACAAAGCAATATCCTCTTAATCAGAGTTCCAACTATATTAATTGGGTCCAACTAGCATATAGTTAAGCTTTTTTTTCGCGGGGAGTTTGAACAACTTGCAAAGTTTTTAAAAACTTTACGAGGAAAGAAATCTCATTCATATTAGATGAGGTATGGATTAATTGTGTTATGATGTAAACAATAAATTGTAGTGATGTTGACAATAATAAATTGAGACCCTGTATAATTTTTGACCAAATTCTAGATTTTAGAGCGAAAGATAGATATAAAGTGGATTTATCTGTACGTTTAAATATTAGTAAAAATAAATTAATTCAGGTATTTAAAAATGTTGTGAGATCTATTTTATGTGTCTATTTCTCTTTTACTAAAGGAGTTAGAATTCAATCAAGAAAATAACGATCATAAATTCAATAAAAATAATATATTATAAACCATGCTGTCAACATTAACAAGGAAAATTCATGGTTCGTGGACCGTTGGGCTATATACCTTGGGAAGCACCGGGACCTGGAAACTGGGCCTTCCTATAATTGATAGATAGGATCCAACTAGAAACGACTTCGAGCGGATCCAGAGTAAATCTAGTTCCAAGCAACCATCTACGAGATTATATCTTTACACCACACATTATTAATATGAGATAAATTATATTATATTACGTAAATAGTGTATAGTATTGAGACATTCTGAATGATATTACTCCAAAAATAAAAGAGAACTGTTAGATAGATAAAATTAAGAAATTATATAAAAAATAAATTTATAAATTGATGTGACTCATGAGATTTATTATATATCTATAATAAAATTAATTTTATAATTAGATATTGAATTGAGTTGAGTTAGATTAAGTTCTTTATAATAATAGTGAGTTGAGATGGTAAAATGAGTTTTATGCAGTGACTATTTAAAATGTGTTTAATGTGTTTAGATATTAAAATGAATTTAAATATATCAACAAAAAATTAAAAAAAGATTTTGTATCTCATGCATAAAAAAGTATTAAATTTTAAAAAATATGAATCTTATATGTAAATAAATTTTGAGTTGAAATACGTTTAGTATATTTAGATACGAGAGTTAACTTAAAATTAATTGAAAGAGTGAACTCATTTGAGTTTAATAATCAAACAGAATCTTTTTAAGCGTATTATGTAAAATAGTATATATTTAGAAACTTATTTTTATGTAATTCTTTATAGGTAAATTATTTTTTAAAAAATAGTACCATATATACTTTTATTTTATTTATAATTTTATTTACAAGATTTATTATGTTAGGTTTTTTTTAATGATTTTTTGCTTATTAATAATTGAGATAGAGATAAATATATTTTACTTTTTTTAAGTACTTTCAGTACTTCTTTTTGAATAAAAAATAATGCGTCCTATTATCTATCGAACTTTGCTACTTAACTTCTATAATATTCACACATCACATTTTTAAAGTTTTGTTCTTCTAAAATTTATTTTTTTTAACAAAACTTGAATTTATTTTTTTAAATTAATTAAATTCTAATATTCATTATTTATATATTAAATATTTGATGAAAGAAAAAAATAATAAAATTAAAAAAAAAAAGTATAGTTAAGAGAGGTTGTGTAAAAGTACGAGATTGTTTAGTTTTTTTCTTATTTAAAGTTTGGTTTATTTTTTTCAATAATTTTATCATATTTGATTTGATTTGATTATTAATTTTTAAAATTATCATATAAAATAAAATAAAAAATTCAACTTTTTAAATTTAAAAATTATTATTTTCTCAAGTTGAGATATAAAGTAAAATAAAAAATACAACTTTTTTAAATATAAAAATAATTTTTTTAAATCTTAAAATAAAATTAATATTAAAAAAAATATTTAAAAAATATTTATTTAATTTTTATATCATCTTATCTTATTAAAAAAAAATTAAGTCCTATTTAATTAAAAACTCTTCTCAACTCATTTCAATTAATCTTTATTTTATTATTATATTTTTATAATCTTTTATATAAAACATAAATTTATATATATATATTTTTAAATCTTAATATATAATTTTCAAATCACAATAAATATTTTTTAAATTATAAAATAATAATAATATTAAAAAATAAATTAAATTCTTCTGTACTCATTTTATCACTATCTAAACGAGCCTAAATGAAGTTATCTGGAGTGGCACAACCGTAAATATTCGCCGATCCGATGCTCGTTTCCTTCTACCACTACCATCCACCCCTCCACAAAACAAAATGATATAAATAACCCCACTCTGTTCTTCGCAAACCTCTCGAAAGTCGAACACCCCGACACATACGTACTTGGCAGTTCTTCCTGAATTCCATTTGTTGGTTTTCTCTGTTGTTTCTTTGAGTTTTTTGGTTCAATTTTTTTTCTGAAGTCTTCCGGAAGTAAACGATGTCGCTGAGGCCGAGCGCGAGGACGGAGGTGCGTCGCAACCGGTACAAGGTGGCTGTGGACGCGGAGGAGGGGCGACGGCGGAGGGAGGACAACATGGTGGAGATCCGAAAGAGCCGTAGGGAAGAGAGCTTGCTCAAGAAACGCCGTGAGGGCCTCCAGGCCCAGCATCTCGCTTCCTCTTTCCACTCCTCTGCAGTCGAAAAGAAGGTATGCCCAGCCTCACTACCACAATCACCATTTTCCATTCAGCTCCTTAGTAGGGCCTTTTCCGATCGCTTCATACAGCTCTAAGTCTGTTCTATGACTTGGATGGATTTCCTTTCCGGAGTTAGGGTTTGGTTGGATTGTTTAATCGTTGCTTTAGCTGGATGATGGTTTGTTTTAGCCGTAGAGCTTTCGATGGAAATTAGTCTAAGTGAAGTCTCAAATGGATTGGTGTCTTTCAGTTCCATTCTATGAATTTGATGAATTCGGTTGGGGATTAGGGTTTGGTTGGATCATTTATTGGTGTTTTATCTGGGTTTTGCTTAAGTTTACTCTAAAGGTATCGTCTGAATTTTCTTTAATTTATGGTTTCATTGGATCGGTGTTTCAGTTCAATTTTTATGATTTGGATGAGTTTACTTGGGGGATTAGTGTTTAATAAAAACTCTTCGGTGTTTTAGCTAAATATTGTTTTACTTTTGAAGGTCTTGATGGAAGTTGGGTTCTTTTTGGTGTTTTAGTATGATTCTACAACTTCGATAAATTTGGTTGGCAGTTAGTTTGGTTGGATGTGATTTAGTTTTTAGGTGGGTATTGTTTACTTATTAAAGGTTTTGATGGAATTTACTTTTGGCGTGGGCTTCTTTGGATTGTTTCACAGTGCTTTAGTTGAATTCTTTGTTTGTTAATGGCTGTGCTTTTATAAGCTTGGCTATTACTTGCACTGTTGCTTTAGTGGAATAGAGTTAAAATGAGTATCATATTGTTTATTTATTACTTAAATTGATACTTTTTATTGAGTTGACTCTGTTATGATTTGGATTTTGTGTAGTTGATACAGTTGATTATGTATTATCTCGTATTTCTCTCTCATATAATTAAAGCGGTGATGAAATTTTTTATCTATTTTTTAAGTTGGGCTTGATTGAATTGAATCTCAGTATTTTGTTTGAATTTTTTTCAAATGAGTGCAAGGCTTTGTAAGCTTGATGATTGGGCAGCCTCTTGGATTTTTTATATTTATTTTATTGGCACCGAGTGTGTGGAACAGCGTCCCGACTAATCCTGCGGGTATATAGGCCCTCGGCAATGAGTTTCTCATAAGTGCACCTCAATTAATTCAAGGAGATTTGAACCTTAGACCTAGGGGGAGCATACCCCTAACTCCTAAGCCCACTTGAATGAACCCCTAGGGGTTGGTAGCCTTTTGGATTTAGTCGTATAGCTCTTTGAACAATGAGTTACATTTACGTACCATCAATGCTAATATTGAGATATTTGGCATGCTGAAATAAATAACCGATTGGTCCTTTTACTCTAGGCATTATTTTTTTTTCAAAAAAAAAAAAAAAATAATAATAAAGAAATACTCATGGTAACCATTCGCATAGATGAAATAAGTAACATTATTCGTGAACTAGGCTTTGGTTGAATTTATTTTTGTTGCCTTAGTTGGATTTTATTTTATGTGACTGTAAGGATTGGTGAGTATTGATTACATTGGGGTTTAAATTTAGTAATGAAGGGGTATAATTAGGATTTTTTGAATTGTGTGCTCAATTGAATTGACTATTGTTGGTGTAGGGCTATTGCAAGGAATGGGTTTTCTTGAATTTGATATAGTGATTGCAAGGGTTTGTAAGCTTAGCACATTGCTGTTGATGGGTTTTGGTTATTATATTTTTGCCTTGGAGTTCAATGAACTGATGCTGGTGGTTTTGGGCCTCCAAGTTCATGATGGTTGGGTTAGTTGGATTTTTTTTTTCAATAAGGTTTGTGACCTCCATGACTGTGTAAGTTTTGAGTCCAACACATGGAATACCAAATAAGAAGAATGGGGTGGAAGGTGAGGTTAGAGGTTCAAGATTTATTGGTCGTATGTGTAACTTACCAATGACAAAAGGTGTAGGAAATATTTCTTTCATTGCCGCTTTGAGAGGGGCTTGGTACTTTTTATACAAGTTGGCTTGATGCTGAGTGCACTAAGGGTTGTCTTATTATGTATGAAGTCAGAAGAATTTTCCTTGCAATGGAGTCTTGTTATTCTGATGAATTTGTACCCAAATTTTCAAAATCATACTTACTTGAACCTGTTCCAGTGGTAGTTATTTGTGTTATTGGTAATTATTATTCTAATGGTGGTTGAGTTGTTTGGTTGCAGTTAGAACATCTGCCATCCATGGTTGCAGGAGTTTGGACTGATGATGGTAATCTACAGCTTGAGGCAACTACTCAGTTCAGGAAATTGCTTTCAATTGGTGAGGAATTGGTCTGTCCATGCGTTTGTTGTACATGTCTATTTGATACAGCCATTTATTTATTTTTATTTTTGTTTTTTGTGTGTAGAGCGCAGCCCTCCAATAGAGGAAGTGATACAGTCAGGTGTTGTTCCTCGCTTTGTTGAGTTTCTTGTCAGGGAGGACTTCCCACAGCTTCAGGTTTATTGCATGCTATCAATTATCTATTCTATATTTTTTACACGTGACCAGGAACTTAGCGGAATTATTGGTTGAAACTTCCTTCAGTTTGAGGCAGCTTGGGCTCTCACTAACATTGCTTCTGGGACATCTGAAAACACTAAGGTGGTAATTGATCATGGGGCAGTCCCAATATTTGTCAAACTTCTTGGTTCTCCTAGTGATGATGTCCGTGAGCAGGTATATATATGATTTATGGTTTTATCTTTTATACTTTCTGCTGCATTCTCTGTAGTTAATTGAAACTTGCATTTTCAAGTAAAGTCTAACATGAACCCATCTCTCCCTTATTTTATTTCAATTATAGGCTGTGTGGGCATTGGGAAATGTTGCTGGTGATTCTCCTAGATGTCGTGATCTTGTCCTTGGCCATGGGGCTTTGCTTCCATTGCTGGCACAATTGAATGAGCATGCCAAACTTTCTATGCTGAGAAATGCTACGTGGACACTCTCAAATTTTTGCCGAGGCAAGCCACAACCTCCTTTTGAACAGGTTGGATATCTGAGATGCTTTTTAGTTTCTTCTGTTTGGTATTTACTCTCCATTAATATAATTATCTCAGTTATAAAAAATTTTAAATATCCTAGTTTGAAATGGCATTCTTATTAGTAAAAATGTACTGATCTTTCTAAGACGTCCTTTACTTTGTATGAGAGGGGAGAGTAGATGACTATTATAGAATGCAGATTGCTTTATTATAGGAAATTGAAATGGTAAAAACTTATAGTAGAGAAATTGGACATCAAAAAATTAAAAGTACGTCCAAAAATTAAAAGTCTGACATTTGAATTGGAATATATATAAGGAACATGTGAAATTTAATAAGAGGCATTATGGTTGTTGAAACGTCATTATTATCTCTCTCGGGGTTTATTGACCACTGTTTTTGTTATGTATTATGTGGACCACTAGGTTGTTAATTGTTGCTTTTTATGGTATATTGCTCAGGTTAAGCCAGCGCTTCCGGCTCTTGCACGCCTTATTCATTCAAATGATGAAGAAGTCTTGACTGATGCTTGTTGGGCACTCTCATATCTTTCTGATGGCACAAATGACAAAATTCAAGCTGTTATTGAAGCAGGTGTTTGTCCTCGGCTTGTTGAGCTTTTACTGTGAGTGTTTAATTTTCAACTTTGTTGGTTCATCTTTTTTTCCCTGTAGCAGGAGGTGTTTTAACTTAGAAAATTATTCTATATTTTCTTTCCATTTTTCCAGCCACCCGTCTCCTTCAGTTCTCATTCCTGCTCTTCGTACAGTTGGAAATATTGTCACCGGAGATGATATGCAGACTCAGGTATTGGAACTTTCTGTACCTTGAAAAGTTCTGATTTCACTCTCTTTCTAAACTTCCACCATGCTTGGGAAGCAGAGATATGGTTCAGTTCTTTCATTAAAATTGGTATTTTAATGAAAATTTTCTTTCTTTGACAAAATATAATTAATATTATAGGTTTTAGTACACTTTAAGAATATTTGTCTTCCCTAGCACTTTTGAATTCCAAGGCATCTATCAAGTCAAGGCTTGTGAATGGAGTGATGTTTTAAATACTGGCGCTGACATTTGTCTGCGGGGAACTGAACTTAAGTGCTGATTCTTTTGCAAGGTTTTGTACTGTATTATTAGATCAGTCGATAATTTGATCCTAATTGGAATCAAATGAGGCATGTACAAAGAAATAGTTTACTTCTATCCGTTTTCAAAATTAAATTTCTTTTCTTTCTACAACACGAACTCAAGTTTCTTTTTAGAAATAATTGGATTGGGCACGGGCACATGATTATAAGCTATCTTCTTTTTCTATTTCGTTCCTTTTTTGTTGTTTATAATGAGGCTTGAGGGGCGTCACCCTTTACTTTTTAAGGCTTCATGGCCTTTTGAAAAAAGACAAATTGCTTTCTGGCATTCTGCGATATTTTCTTGCTAAGTACTAACATGGCATAAAATGATCAATGTATCAAATTAAAAAAAGCGTGATGGCTGCCGCACTTCCTTCCCTAATCAAGTGATGCTCTCTCTCTCTCTCTCTCTAATATGTAGACTAATTTCCCAACTGAAAATCTTGTTATTTGAGTCCAATTCTTTGTATCTATTCAACTAATGAATGCCAATGTTGCTCAGGTTATTATCAACCACAATGCCCTGCCTCGCCTTTTGCACCTCTTGACCAATAATTATAAAAAGAGCATCAAGAAGGAAGCTTGCTGGACTATTTCGAATATCACTGCCGGTAACAAGGAGCAGATTCAGGTTACTTATATATCCCAGCTTTTGTAGAATGAATTTATCTGTCATCTCTTAGTTGTAATTATGCTTGTCTAGGTTTTATTATTTGGAATTGTATGGACAATTTCCATCAACCATGACGTCAAAATGGTGGGTTACCTTATGTTACAGGCTGTTGTTGAGGCTAATATTATTGCCCCTCTTGTTCATCTGCTTCAAAATGCTGAGTTTGATATTAGGAAAGAGGCTGCATGGGCAATCTCAAATGCAACATCTGGTGGTTCTCATGAACAAATCAAGTATGCAACAAATATGTTTTTCATACCATATTTTTTCTCTGCAAATGTGTATGGCCTTTAAATTTTATGTTTCTTTGTCATTTACAGGTATTTAGTGGCTCAAGGATGTATCAAGCCACTGTGTGATCTTCTTATCTGCCCTGATCCAAGGATTGTAACAGTTTGTTTGGAAGGCCTTGAAAACATATTGAAAGTAGGAGAAGCCGACAAGAATTCGGGAACTACTGGAGATGTCAATTTCTATGCTCAAATGATTGATGATGCCGAGGGGCTAGAGAAAATTGAGAATCTCCAGAGTCACGACAACACTGAGATTTATGAGAAGGCTGTGAAGATTCTTGAGACATACTGGTTGGAGGAAGAGGATGATACAATGCCACCAGGTGATGCTCCCCAGTCTGCATTCAACTTTGGAGGGAGCGAGATCCCTTCTGTTCCTTCTGGTGGATTTAACTTCAACTGAAGGTATCCTTTTATTGATGTTTTACTAGTCCTGTGTGGTGTCTTATTCAATTAGTTTTTGCTCTTGCCGGTATCCATCCTCACAACGTTATTTCTTTTTAAATTATAGCAGGATTTGGTGGTGGGAGAATAGTTGGGTCAGGTCAGGTGTCTAGTCTTGTTTGGGTCGGTCCACTTTGGTCAAGTATCGGTTGTGCTTTTTGGGGTTGCCAGACGGGCCGAGTGTCGGCAATGGCTGGATTTTTGGTTGGGGAATGATACTTGGATCTTATATGACGAATTGGTATTTATCGATGCAACATGGATGTGAAGCCAGGGTTCTTTATATGGGGAACGGTTATCCCGGGTGATTGGGCTCTCCAATAAAGTTGATGTTGAGTCTGTCATAATTTGATTTTATTGGTTCAGTTGCCATAGAAGTGGAGTCTGTCTGGTGTCAGGTCGGGTCAGGTGATTTTTGCACTATAAAACTCTCTTGTAGGTTGTACAAGTGGGGGATATTGGAATTTTCCGTTCCATAGTATTGTACGTGTTGATCTTTTTTCTGTATCCTTATGGGTCGAAATTGTATTATGTGGGGTATACCATTTTTACTTGTTTGATACGAAAAGCTGTCTAAAACGCATTGAAGGTAAAGAGTTTCCGGTATTATTGATATAAATAACACTTCCAGGGTGCCTTAGCTTGTATCATCAATCGGCTTGGATTGCACTTAAAGAAATGAATGTCCAATAAAGAATTTTTGGCATCACTGTTATTTTCTCCAATTTTTGTTGTAGATATTTTTTCCTGTAAAGGTTGGAAGGTATATTACAAAAGTTGTGACGTGTTTTATCGTATTAGATGAAAAGCCATCTCTCGGGTAGCCATTCCAGCTCGCTGGGAAATCTAACTCGATTAAAAATCTCTTAGCCCCAATAAATTTCAGGGAAGCCTGCCTTCAAGTCTAGGCAAATTTCAGTCTTCGATCGTGTTTAGATCTTTCTGATAATAATCTCAATAATACCATTCCACCTCAGATCATTGCTCTCTTATCCTTATCAATCTATTTGATTTGTCCCTAAATTATTTCACGGGTCGGAAGCTGGAAATCTGAAAATTTTTAGGTCAGTTGGATGTGTTGGAGAACTTGTTATCGAGTGATTCTGAGTAGTCCTGACAATTGTGTTAAGCTGGAGCTTCTATACGTACCGGGAAACTTCTCTATGGGGGGACCATTCCATCAAGTTTTGGTTCTTTGAAAGGAATTCAAAACTTGGATTTTTCTCGGAACAATTTATCAGGAAAAACTCCAGATTTCTCTGTGGATTCCAATTCGTGGCAGATTTTGAATCTTTATTTTAAGAATGTTGAGGGTATGGTGCCAATACATGGTGTTTTTGAAAAACTGAGTGTGACTTCAGCAGTAGGAGACAATCAACTATGTGGGGGGAATACCTGAATGTGCTTGCCTGAATGCAACTTTGTAGAGTCCAAGAAGAAATTGACCTCAAATCTTTTTTATTTTTTTGGGTCCTCTAGGACTTGCATCTATATTATTTTTTGTGCTTGTCTGTTGGTTAAGGGAAAAAAGAAATGAACCAAAGCCTCTTAAATGCTACAGATGGGTTCTTCTCTGCTAAATTGATTGGTATTGGTAGTTTTGGAACAGTATATAAAGGTATCTTGATGAGGGCAGAACTACAATTGCTGTCAAGGTGCTCGATCTTCTGTGCCACGGAGCTTCCGAGAGTTTTGTTGCTGTGTGTGAAGTCCTGAGAAACATTAGGCATCAGAATGGGAAATAAGTTAGCCAGATATGGCTATGTGTACAGCTATGGCATACTCCTGTTAGAAATGTTTACGAGAGTTTTGTTGCTGTGTGTGGAGTCCTGAGAGACCCACGGATGATATGCTTGAAGGAACTTTGAACTTGCAGATATGGCACAGATCCAGTTCTTCTTTGGGGGAAGAGGAGTGATGAACATGAACAATGACCATAAAGATGGCAATTCAAGAAGAAACAAAGTCCCGAGAATGCTTGGTTTCAATTTTTGAGATTAGAATTGGTTGTTTTGTTGAGCAACCCAAAGAAAGAGGATGAACATCAAAGATGCTTATAACTGAGCTTCATTTGATTAGAAAAGAGCTTCTTATGAATTGAACGAGTGCCGAACTTGAGATCATTTGAGGTCATTTGAGGAAGCCAAACTACAAGTTGTCCAATATCCGCCAGGTAATATCATTGGCCATGAAATACTCACTGTTTAGAGTTAGCATGCAATGAAACCCCTTCATCACTTTGGTTTGGTTATATTGCGATTTTAATTTTGCCCATTGGTTGTGTAAAGGTCAGTTCAATGGATTTTAATGGTTTTTGTTCAGACGTGGGAGTCTTGATTGGTTATTTAAACGCCAAACCACACACTCTAATTACTGCATAACTTTAAATTATGCTTGAAATTGCCAAAAAAGCTTTCACCATACATCTTCTACTAGACTACTTGCGTACATGTCTTCTGACAATAATGAGTTTATAATTGTTTTATAACGAATTTACAACTCTTTTATAAGTGCAAAGGATAATTTAGTAAAATCAAAATTATATTAACCGAGTATAATAATTATATTGATTAATAAAATGACTTATAATAATAAGTTTGGCATCTCTCTTTTTCTTTTCATTTAACTTTTTGTGATTAGCAAGAGCATTATCTGAACCAAAATTACCCAAATCCTACCTTTATCAACTCCTTCCCTCGAGCCAATACCTAAGGGTCAGAAAGTCCACAATAGAAGAGTTAAAAGACCTGAATCTTCATCACTTCTTCACTAGAATATACAAAACAACACGGCTGCTGCAATATTCTGGATGCCACTGTGTCTGATCCACACGCCCAATTACAAAATTCTTCATTGCAACTTCCAGAAAGTACTCAAGGATTGCATCTGCAACATGAAGAAGAATTGAGAACAATAATCCGTTGGAAAGAAGAAAAAACAGATATTCATATCATACCATTTCGCAGTTCACCAGCCAAAAATATTGTTGTTTTAGATCCACATAGTTGGAGTAGGGTAGTCACTAAATCTGTAACTGCTTCCTCGCTATAGATTACATCCGAACCTAGCACATAATCAGGGTGGGGTTCAATTAGGTCCCTTTCAGGATCATCACCCCATACAAGCTCTCTCACTGTTGCAGAAATCTGCACATTTCCATGTCTAAGATTGGCTTCAACATTCTTCTTTAGTAGCCTCAGTCTATCGGGCAGATCAGTAAGGATAACTTGACCACCCAAAAGAGATGCAACACAGCCAACTAATCCACATCCGGACCCCAACTCAACAATTTTTTTGCCTTGTAGAAGAAGCATCCTTGAGTCCACGGCATGCTCTAGAAACTTCGCCAGTACAACACCACTGTCCCACATTACCGCGCCAGTTACTCCAGGAGTGCTCAAGGAACAAGGGGACTGGAGAATGGAGATAGATTGGCCGCAGGCGTCGAGGCTAAGTTGGAGAGAGGATTGGGAGACGAATGCGTTAGGTTTCCAGAAAGTGGGCTGTTGAATCCCCCAAAGCAGCATGGTCTCCTCCGCAGCAGATTCTTCTCCGACCGATAACAGCTTCACCTTCCCTACGTACGATCCCATAGACACCATTACCTCTCCTTCCATTTTTGCTTCCTCTGCAGTGGCCATGAAATAAATAGATTCGCTTGAATTTAGAGGTAAAGGAAGTGTGCCTGAGGAATCTGGATGGTTTTGCCGCTACCGATCTCGCCAAGAATGATGGTAGTTTCGTGCTTCTCATCCAATTTTAGAACACTAGTATGATTCATGCACACAGAGGAAGAAGAATACCTAGAAGAGGAAAAGAAGGTGCAGAGGCTCAGAAGAAGAAGAATATTAACAAAAGTTATGAGTTATGACCCATCTCCAATAGCGCGTGCGAGACAAACGCCAATACGGTTTCTTAACTTAGCTATTAGAGATAATTATTAAATTTATATGGTCTAATTATTAAGATGAGTATTTTTACACAACATTCTAACTTTTACACATTATTATTATTTATTTTTTATTAAGATTTTTTTAATATTTTTTTTGAATTTGTTCTTTTTAAATTAAATTAATTTTTTATTAATTTTTTATATATTAAATATTTAATTAAAAATAAAATAAAATAATTTGTAGTGTGTGGAGGTTGTATGAATAGTAAAAGGATGAATAGATTTTTTCTTATTAAGATTGATGCAGGCTACAATTTTTATTATCAACATGATCAGATCGATTAACATATTCTTTTTCAATTAATAGTTATAAAGTCGTGCTGTCCAAATAAATCTCTCGAATGGCAAAATTTGTTTTTTGTTTTGTTTTAATTTATATTTATTCATTTTTTAGTATTTTAAAATAGAAAAAAATTATAATATTATTAAAAAATATCTTCTTAATCACCAAGGAAAAAATATATACATAAATAATCTTTTTTAGCATTTGAGAAAAATTTTCGACATAAAAATTTGGGAGAAATAATATTTCTCATAGTTATATCATGAATAGTATTTCTCACCGGCCAGAAAATTTTCTCATTTATTAATTAGGAATCTTTATCTAAGCCTTCTATTGTATAACATTAATATTTTTTATATTTTGAAAAATAATTAATAGACTTTTAAAAATAATATATTATTAAATTAATAATATATTATTATAATTTTGATTATAAATGAATAATCTAATATAAAAATAAATTTTGATTAGAATAATCAAATATAAAATAATATAATATGAGACGAATTTCGTGTTATCCAGAAAAGTTACAGCTTTTGAGGGAGAGAGATTTGGGGAGGGAGGCTCGTCTTTTGGGGGATAGCATGACTTAAAATTGAAGGCCGAAGGGAATGTTGTCTGCTGCTTCGTTGGAGAAAGAGCTTTTGAAGCCACCCCCAACTCTCTCTCTCTCTCTCTCTCTCTCTCTCTCTCTGTGGCTAGCTTCGAGCATGGTGATGCTGTACATTTTAAACCATTTTTTAGGGTTCATTTGCTGACGGTTTAAAGGCTTTTGAGCCATTTTGTTCGGATCTTCCATATAACACGAAGTTTTTTAGCAAGAGAAATATTCTAATTATAAATAGATTATATAAATTATTTTTATTATAAAATAAATTTACTAATTATCTGAAGTGTTATCAATTTATAAATTTTTTTTATATAATTTTTTTACTTGCAACAGTATTTTAATAACAAAATATTTACAAATAATAGTAAATAATGTCTTTTATTTTTTATACAAATATCATATAATCCAGACATCAAAAAAGAATTATTAAAAAATGACACGAGTGTATAATATCGGTTAGGTCATAGGTTGTAATGTATCGCGAGTCTGACATATTTTTGTAGGCGAGGCGAATACAGAAAATGACACCCCCACCCGTGCATGCTGACACGTTGTCCCCTGCTGCTCACCACAATTTGGCGGTTGTGCTGCCACCAAATGTTCTGCCTGATCAGGGATATTTCCGTCATTCCAAAAACGAAAAGGAAAAACCCTAAAGGCTAGGGTTTTCTGCATATTCACTGTGCACTCTCTGTTTGTTTGTTTGGGAAACTGGGTTCCATGGGCGTGATGGATATAATTGAGAAAGTGGCGTGTTTTCAGAACTATTCATGCCTTCAATGCTTCATTTAGAGAGCAAAAAGAAAATATAACTTCGAAGTTTTATTCTCTGATCTTATTTGGGAGTTTTTTGTATGAATTTATGCAACATTGTTGGTTATGATTCAGGAATCATTGTCCGAGGCTGTAACGGCTGAGAACAAGAAGTGCTGTGCTGATTGTAAGACCATGAAGACTCCCTTGTGGAGAGGGGGGCCTGCTGGGCCCAAGGTTCTTTCATTTGTTTCATTTTGCCGCTTTTTCATTTCTCTTAATAGGTTAATTTCTTCGCGTTTGTTTGGGATTTTCAGCCTCTGTTTCTCTCCTTTTTAGTTTCTATTATTTACTCCTGGGTTTTTTGTTTTTTACTCACTGGGCCTCAAGTGTTTATACTTTCATTGGCTGTCTTCCAATCGATATTGTTACTTTTAAGCCAATGATCATTACCAAGTTGATTTTGATTTCTTTTGGCTATATTATCTTCTGGTTATTTTCTTTCTCTCTTTCAGTTGCTATTTGTAAATATACTAGGCATTGTGGACCTATTTTCTTGGTCACTGCATGGGTAAATATCATTCTGCATTTTTTTTTGGATTTTTCATCGGTTGATCTTAGTTTCTAGGTTTGATGTAGGTAGTTTCTATTTTGGGTGATAAATTGGGTTACTATTGTTAGGAAATTTTGAGAAAGGAAAGAGAATCTGAAAATTTATCAAGACTTTGAGGCGTATGATAATACTGTCTTTAAAACGATATTTGCCCACACTCACAAAGAGTTTGTTAATAGGTTTCTAGCAAATCATCTCTAGGATACAACAAAGTTTTAAATTCTATAAATAGCAATTTTGTAGAATTCCTAGAGTTACTATTGAAAAATGACAGAAACAGAGTGAGATTAAGAATATTCGTTTTTAGACATGTCTGTCACGAATATATTTATAAAGAGTAAAGAGGTATGTGTGAAAAAGTACGTCTGGAGGAACTTTACCATTTCTCACTCGAGCGAGGTATCGAGCGAGGGTTGAGCGAATTTACTGCCTGACCTCTCGCTCAAGCGTTACATCTACTAAGTATCAAGTGATATCTCGGTCTGATTCTCACTTGAGCGACCAGTCGAGCGAGGTCGAGCGAACAACGGTAAAGTCACGTATATTTTTGGTTGAGACGCATCTGTCCTTCAGACGACACATTCATTCAATTTCGCGCTCGAGCGAAATGTCGAGCGAATATCTAGCGAGATTACTGCCTGATTCTCGCTCGAGAGGTATATCGAGCGAATATTGAGCGAAGTCTTGGCCTCACCCTCGCTCGAGCGACATATTGAGCGAGATGTTGGCTCAAGTTCAATTCTCAACCATTTTCACACATTTCATCCCTTCAACTTTATATATATATTACAATCTATTCCAACAATCCCCTACTAGGTTGTAATTTATATAATTAAAGTTTTGTTTCACTATTGATATTATCACTCATAAAAGAATGTATCTTTCGATTTAAACATTCTCTTAGTGTAATTGGTTCAAGATTACGAAAAGTAATTGGTGGCCTAGGCTTAAACCAAAACTCTTTCGTTCAGAACTGGAACCAAAACACAAAAGATAATATATTTTTTTTCAATAGAATTTCACAATTTTTATTTTATTTTATTTTAGCACTATCATAGCCTTGTGCTACAACCTGGTTTAATGAACATTTACAAGAGATAAATCCAGATCTTTTGTTAAAGCTGCACCACTTCTATATTTACATAGGCGAAGTTTCTCTTAAGTCTCCATTACCAGGACACTTCTAAATTTGAATTTCGTTAAGAGTGTAACTCATCCTTTTCAACGTAACAATCAAGCACTTTCCATCCTGAATGAGATTTTGTTATTGTAGTGCTTTACTAATCACAAATCAGTAACTTGTTTTTACCCATTAAACTCTTTTAAGAAAATCTTAAGAGTTGGGTTACCATTACCGGTGATTCTCTTAAAATGAATTTAGTCCCATACCAATGGATATGATCCTTACTAGTTCTCACGATAAACTTTTAGTAGAAGGATCTGCCAAGTTATAACTTAACCTCACATAAACAATCAATATGATCCCATCAACTAGTAATTGTCTAACATAATCATGTCTCAAACTTATATGTCTAGACTTTCCATTATATACTTTATTGTATGCTCTAGACATAGTAGTTTCACTATCACAATGCAGAGAAATAGCTGGCATAGGTTATGGCCACAACTCTATTTCTATTAACATATTTTTAAGCCATTTTACTTCTTTTCCTGCTGCTGCTAAAGTTATAAACTCTGATTCCATTGTAGAATGAGAGATATATGTTTGTTTCTTGGATGCCCAAGAAACAACACCTCCACCAAGGGTAAATATCCAACCTGTCGTGGATTTATTATCACTAATGCTAGTGATCCAACTAGCATCTGAATATCCTTCAAAAACCGTTGGAAACTTCGAATAAAAGAGTCTTAAACCAATTGTCATTTTTAAATATCTAAGGACTCTACCAATTGCTTTCCAGTGGATTACACTAGGACAACTAGTGGATCTTGAAAGTTTGCACACAGTAAAAGCAATATCTGGTCTAGTACAATGCATAGCATATATCATACTATCAATTGCACTAACATACTCCAGTTGTGCTACTGCTCTTCCATAATTCTTATCCAACTTGACACTAGAGTCAAAAGGTGTATTAGCTTCTTTTATTCCTAAATGATTGAATTTAAGAAACACTTTTTCAATGTAGTGAGATTGACATAACGCATAACCATCGCTATGCTTCTTCACTTTAATATCTAAAATGGTATTTGCTTCATTAAGATCTTTCATTTTGAACTTTGAAGTCAAGTATTTCTTTGTTTCACAAATGCCTTCCAAATTAGTACAAAAAATTAGCATGTCATCAACATAAAGACAAACAATAACACCATATTTTTCAGTGAACTTTGAATAAATGCACTTGTCAGCATTATTGTGTTTGAAACCATCAACCAATATAACAGAATCAAACTTTTCATGCCATTGTTTAGGTGCTTGTTTTAGTTCATATAATGACTTAACTAATTTACATACTTTATTTTCATTTCCTGGTAGATCAAATCCCTCAGGTTATTCCATGTAAACTTTCTCGTCAAGTTCACCATTTAAAAAGATAGTTTTTACATCCATTTGATGCACAAGTAGATCATATATAGATGCAAGAGCAATAAGTATACGAATTGATGTAATTCTCGCCACTGGAGCATAGGTGTCAAAATAGTTTATCCATTGTTTTTGACTAAAGCCTTTGGCAACCAATCTTACTTTAAAGGTATGAATAGTACCATCAATATTATACTTCCTTCTTAATACCTATTTGCAGCCAATAGCTTTTGAGTTAGGAGGTAAGTCTATTAGTATCCAAGTATTATTAGATAATATTGAGTCAATGTCATCATTTATTGCTTCTTTCCAAAAAGCTGCATCTCTAGAAATCAAAACTTCTTTAAAACTTTTTGGATTATCTTGCATGTTTAGAACAATGGGTATTTTGTTAAGAACTGTGTTTAAGTCTCATTCCACAAGGAAAACTAAGGCAAGAGTTGATACAAAATTAGGACCAAAATTCTTTTCTTTTCTAATTCTCTGACTTTTCCTTTACTTTTTTGGCAAATCCAAAGTTTTTTTTTTTAAATTTTATCAAGAGATTTATTCAAGTCAGAGTTAGAATTTTTTGTTTGATTGGGTTCTGATATTAATTCAGAATCACTGTTAAATTTATTTTCAAGAAATTCAACATCTCTTGTAAAAAAGCGATAGCAAATTACCTTACACACCTAGAGGGGGGGTGAATAGGTGTATAACAGAAACTATGGCAGTTTAAAAAATTAATCAACATAAACAAGCAATCAACGAAGAAATCAACACACAGATTTTGGTTACGAAGTGGAAACTCATTTGAAGAACCTCCTCAAAATCTAAAACCACTCCGGGTGTAAGACACCACCTCTAATCCACTATAGAAATTTTAGTTTGTTACAACAAATTTAGAAACACTCACAAACCCACTGTAGCAACTAAACTTGGCTTGCAACACCACGAGTGACCCACTCGATCTCTACACGCATGTAGTGCCGGAACTCCGACCTTTCTATAGCTTCTCACACGAACAACTTGATTTCTTCATCCAAGCTCCTTGAAGAACTCTTCCAGCTTGATGACCACGTCCACTCCAATGAACTCACTAAAGGTTTGAATGTGTGTTGTGAGGGAGTAATATAATCCAAGAGAGAATGATCTTTGAAACAATGGAGAAGTTTCTCTCAAGGGATGAAATGTGGCTCCTTGGTTTTTCCTCTGTGTTTCTCCCTAACTGCAGCAGAAGACTTAAGGATATATTTATAAGCCACCTCCTGAAACGGCGCTTAAACCCTAGAGAAATTCGTGAAACCTTAACTTCGCTCGAGCGAAGTGTCGAGCGAGGGTCGAGCGAAGTCTCTGCCTGGACTTCGCTCGAGCGCCATGTCGAGCGAGTGTCGAGCGAAGTCTCTGCCTGGACTTCGCTCGAGCGCCATGTCGAGCGAGGGTCGAGCGAGATCACTGTGTTCGGTTTTTCTCGAGCCATTTTGATCCTCTTCAAGTGTACTCTGTCCACCCTTAGTTACAACTCAATTATATTAGGTTTTTCACTAGAAAATTGCCAACTACCAAATTTTACATCAACATCTTGATTCTACTATAGTATTTGAACTCAAGTCCAATAACCTATATGCCTTGGAATTTTCAGCATATCCAACAAGCACACTTTTTAATATTCTTAGTCCTAATTTAATCCTCTTTGGATCTATAACTCTATAAAAGGCTAGACGCCCCCATACTTTAAGATAACTTAAATTTGGTTTTCTTCCATTCCAGAATTCATAAAGTGAGACTTGTAGCTTCTTAGATGGTATTCTATTATGTATATGGCATGCTGTCAATAATGCCTCTCTCTACAAATTAAGAGGCAATTTGACACTTAGAATCATAGTATTAACCATATCCACAATAGTCTTATTCTTCCGTTCTACCAAACCATTTTGTTGTGGTGTGTAACGTGAGGTCATTTCATGTATAATCCAATACTCGTCACAAAATCTAGAAAATTCATGTGAGAAATATTCTCCACCTCTATCTGTTCTAAGAATTTTAATCTTCTTTTCCTTTTGATTTTCTACTTCTGATTTATACTGAATGAACATGTTATAGGCCTCATCCTTATTTTTCATTAAATACACAACAGTATATTTAGAGAAGTTATCTATGAATGTAATAAAATATCTTCTTCCTCCTCTAGTTAAAATACCATTTAACTCACAAATATCATAATGAATAAGTTCTAATATTTGTGAATTTCTGTTAGCAGTAGGAAAATGTTTCTTAGTCATTTTTGCTTGAATACAAATTTCACATTTCGAGTAAACTACATTTTTGTAATCTATCAAGCCATGTTTTGACATGTATTTCAAGTATTTAAAATTCAAATGTGCTAAACGACCATGCCACACAGAAAAAGAATCAAGCATATAAGCAGAATTTGTAACTTCTTTATTAATAATAATACTGAGTTTGAACATCCCATCACAAGAATATCCTTTGGCTATGAATACACCATTCTTAGACAAAATTAATTTGTCAGACTCAAGGACAGCCTTAATGCCCCTTTTTACATAGTAAATTGGCAGACAAAAGGTTCTTCTTAATTTCTAGAATATGATAAACATTAGTGAGTACAAGTTTCTTTCCAGAAGTAAGTTGAATCTCTACATTTCCTTTTCCATGAACTTTGACCGCATTGTGATTCCCCACAAGAACTTGTTCACTATCAGTAGTCTCAACATAATTCTTGAATTGTGTTTTATCATTGCACACATGCACTGTAGCACCAGAATCAAACTACCAATCAGAATTATTTACAGTCAAAACGAGATGCACTTCTGTTATCATGCCAATTTCCATTTCTTCTACTATCGCAACAATTTTCTCAATTGCATTTGCAACATTTGAACTGTTGCCATCATCTTTCTTCTTGTTTTTCAAGAATCTGCACTCACGAATATAATGACCTTTCTTTCCACAGTTGAAACATTGTCTATTTTTCTTCATTTTATCAGTAGAAGAATTCCTTTTGAAGGTGTTTCTTTTCTTAGGCTTAAGAAAATTCTTTTTCTTTTCATCACCCTTTTGCACATTGTTCACATTTTCTTTAGAATCAAAATGGCTATCATTACGAATTCTATTCTCTTTTTCAATTCATAGATGCTTTCCAATTTGTTCTAAAGTAAGTTCTTTTGTCATATGCAGAAGTTTCTTCATGTAATTATTCCAACTTGGTGAGAGTTTTGCAATAATTGCTCCCACTTGAAATGATTCAAAAATGACAATGGACAAATCATGAAATTTGTTGACCAAGACTTGCAACTCATGCATTTGATCCAACACAGACAGATTATCCACCAATTTAAATTCAAAGTATTTCAAAATAATAAATTTATCAGTACCCAATTTTTCTGTCTTATATTTCGTTTCAAGAGTATTCCATATTTCCAGAGGTGATTTCATAGCGGTGAATAAATCATATAATCGATCAGAGAGAGTGTTAAGAATGTGACCTCTGCAGACCAACTTATCCTCTTCGCGTTTCTTCCTCAATGCCTTGACAGTTTCAGAATCTTTTGGAGTTGATGCAGGAATTGGCTCCAAACTTCGATCCATAACATAGAAGATCTTCAGTGCAGTCAGAAGAAATCTCTTCTTGTCTTGCCAACAAGTAAAGTTAGAGCCATTGAATCTGTCTAACTTCACAAAATCTTGATTCATTACTTTGAAAGTAGCGGATTCTGAACCTCATTCCATTCAAATATCGTTTTTAAATTATTAGGAAATTTTGAGAAATGAAAGAGAATTCGAAAATTTATCAAAACTTTGAGGCGTATGATAATACTGTCTTTAAAACGATATTTGCCCCCACTCACAAAGAGTTTGCTAATAAGTTTCTAACAAATCATCTCCAGAATACAACAAAGTTTTGAATTCTACAAATAGCAATTTTGTAGAATTCCTAGAGTTACTATTGAAAAATGACATAAATAGAGTGAGATTAAGAATATTCGTTTTTAGACATGTCTGTCATGAATATATTTATAAAGAGTAAAGAGGTACAAATCATGGTGGGTTTCCATCTCGCTCGAGCGAGGTGTAACGCCTGTGGGATCAGATACAGGAAGAGGAGGATTTCCATGGTGGGTTTGAGCTACAAATCATATAGGAAAAAAGACAAGTCAGACTTTCATTGTACTTCTTGTGTCACCACCATGCCTATTGCTGCTGATATAACCACATACACTGCTATAAATGTCGGTAATGGTGGTGATAGAGACATTAGTGTGTCCTTGAAAACAAAATTAATGGCATTGGGTAAGGATTTGTTGCTGCAAAGGTACCATCACTGATGAAGAAATAGAGGTGGAGGAGGAGGAAGTTGAAGGAAGAAGAACAAGTAGCTGTGTCTCTAATGGCACTGTCCAGTCGTCCTATTTTTGCCTGAAAGGAGTAAAAAGAACACAGAAAAAAAAAGAAATGAAAAAACTCCTAACCAACCAACCAAGCAACACGGCATCACATATACCTTTTGTTGTCATTCTAGATTACTTCAGAGAAATTCCCGTTTGATGTTATTTGGATTTTTCAAATACAGAAGAATAAGAATATCTTATGGAATAGTGAGAAAAATAAGGAGCCATATAGTTAGTGTTTAGGGAATGATATTCCTGTTTTTGGTGTTACATCTTTAATTATAATGTACATGTACTCGGAAGTAATATATGATCTTTCATTTCGATATGTGCCGTTCTGTATGTATGGTTCTGGTGTGGTGTGTGGGAATTGTTAATGAAATGATGCTTGAAATGTTGCCAAATTTGACTTTGTTTAAGGCCGAATGCTTCAGAGCATGGGGTTCAAGACTCCAAGAGGCACTTAATTTGGGCCGAAGCCTCTATCTGCAAATAAAATGTTTCTGTACATTGTCCAGATGTATGAGGTCAAACGGGCCTTGTTAGTTTGGATAGCTTAGAATATTTCATTATTACTTATTATTATATTAGTATTTGTTTTTTACTCTTAATCATTATTATTTAATATTTTATCATTATGTTTTTTGTTCCTATTTACAAAATTCTAAAATCACTTCACTACTCAAATGCAATATTAGAATACTGTTGCTCCTTATTTGGTGCACAAAATCTCTTTAAAATTGTTTCTAATTTATGAAAGAGAATTGATATTTGTGATCGTAAATTATGCATATGTTGTTTAATTGTTTTGAAAAAAATGAGTCAAATATGGAGCTCATATGGAAAAAACTCATTTTGAATAGCAAACTTTACGTTTTTTAAAGTAGTTATGCGATATTTATATATTTTACAATTGTATATAATATTTTATTTTTTGAAATGAAAATGTCTTGTACCGTTTATCATTGCTGTTTTGATATGTCATTGTAGAATTTGTTATTTTTAAAAAGACAAAAAAATATAATAATTTCATATTTAGCATAGAATGATGAGAATATAATGACTTATTAGATGAGTGTATCTAATATATCTTAAAATTTCCAAAGAAAAAAAAGAGAATAAGAAGATGGTGTAGAACTCGCTAATAACATTCAAATAATTGAAAGGAATGGCATCCGAAAAGAACTCTTATTTTTGTTGTTTTGGCAGAAAAGAATCAATATAAATCTCATCCTTGTGTGGCCTAAAACAAAACAAAATGGGACAAAAGTATCTTTTGCAAGATTCCTTCAATAGTTACACGCAGTGTCCTTGGAACGTTATTGAGTGAGGGGAAGCCAACAGCATTTGAAAATGAAAGAAAGACAACAAATTTCCTTCTAAAATAATGGGTTACTCAATCCTAGCCATCCACTTTGGATAGATTTATCTCTTGATCACCACCTTCTTCATCTTTTGTTAGATCAAAGATTCAAAACCCAACAACTATACCTCATCAACACATAATCCAATTTCTTGCGTACACTTCTATCTCAAACAAAGAATATATATATATTTTTTTTCTTTAGTTTTTTTGAGGAGAGAGATGCAAATCTTCACGTTACAGAAATGCCTATTGACTTCATCAAGTCAAGTGGTGGAGCACCAAGTTTTGTGCCCCTAGAGATCTGCATAATCAATGGTGTTGATAATATCAAGACAAATTATCATGGTATCCTAATATACAAGCAACCATTTTCATCTTTATTACATTTTACTATAATTTTTTTTTTCGGATAATTTTTATATTTTATATTATAGGTATATGAGTTTAGATATATTGAAACAAGTAAATTTAAGTATTTAGATAATATTTTACAAGGGGCATGCTATCTTCTGGTATGTGATTGAACAAACTTATTAAATTTATTATTACTATTAAGGCGACAGGATCTAATAATTTTTAGATTATTATAATTAAAAATATCAAAATTAAAAAAAAGTTATTATATTCTGAGATTTTTGTAATAATTCGGAAGGTTAATTGGGCAGACCGTCTATCAGAAAAAAAAAAAATTGGACAGACCGGATAGACAGGCAAGTGGTCGAAACCGGAGAGGAGATGAATCTGGACCGGAACATGCGATCCGAGAGTTTCGGCTGGAAGTTGGAACGCAAAAAATAAATAAAAAAAAGGTTCTTTACCATTTTTTCCTTTCCTTATTTTCTTACTTTCAGTTTCTTCTCCCACAAAAATTATCAATCTGAAAATTCTCCATACCCCATTTCTTCCGAAATAAACTCAATCAATCTCTTTACTTCTATAAATATCGCATTTGAATCTTGCGCTAATGCGCTTTTTTGTATGTTCTAATCTTAAATAGTTACCAGGCATGTCCATCTCTCTCTCTATCTCTCTCATCTTCATTTCGTATTTGTATGAACATATTTTCTCTATTTGGTTTCTAGGATGAAGGTGATTTCGGTATCTGTTTTTGTTCTATGAAAAGGCAAATAAACCAACTTGAATCGAACAATATAAATTTGGTGGAATCTCTTCTTCTTCGTATGTGCTTGTGTCAGATTGTATGAATTTTAGAATAAAAGAAATACTGGTTTTCTTTTAAAAAATTAGTTAGCTCTGTTAAATTTGATCACTTAATATGCCGATTATACGTGGGTCATTGAGTTCGATCCATTTTAATATAATGGGGTGTTTTTTTTTCTTCTTTCAATGTGCACTCTTGAAGGGTCGCATGAACTTTGTAACTGGCATTTTGCCCATTTGTTTATTAATAATACTTGTTTACCTATCAAAATAATAATAATAATAATAATAATAATGGGGTGTTTTATTTGTCGTAGTTTTGAAGTATGCAGCTGTACTTCAGAGGATAGGTTGGTTTTCATTTTAATTTCTATGATAATGGGTCACCTTTTGTGACAAGGGTTGGTTTAAACATGTCCTTAGTAATGGGTTTGTGGTGGTTGGGAACAAGGTTTCAAAATGTGATCAATAGTATTCATCGATCTTCTGTTGTTTAACTACAGACTGTTTTTCTAATTGTTATTTGGGATTTTAGAGTTTAGATCACTCCTTCACCCTTTCTTGTTTGCTAGGAATACTCTCATGTAATGATAACAAATGCTTGGTTTTGACTAAAATGCAATGGGGCTAATTTTCTTTGGGCCCAAATATCTTCCCTTTTTCTTAAGCCTTTAGATATCAAAATGAGCAATAAGGTGAAGTTTTGCTTTTGGGTATCATTTTCTTATTTAGCATTGGAGGATTGTTGTTTAAGGCAGAAGTGGATATAATATTTGACTGCTGAAATTTGCGATGGAATATATAGGTGTACGTTATGGAAGTATGCTCATGTTTTTTGTAGGTACCCTTTCTTTGTCTGATTGAAAGGCCTTTTCATTCTGGTTTTTGTGGGACTTGAGTGGTGGAACGATTTTGTAGCATTCACACTATAATTGGTGTATGATATCCATTTCAGAGTTCAAATGGATTTTTATTCTGGATGATAGGGTTCCCCTCCCCCGTCCCCCCCCCCCCCCCCCCTCTCCTTTGATGCTAATCCCCAGTTTAGAAAGAATGTCATATTTTGAAAATCAAGTGGCGTAATCTTGGACTTTTAAATTTAAATTACATAGTTTATCATTTACCTTTCTCACTTGTCCTCAATTGAACTATATTATTTGATTCTCCTCTAATGCTTGAGGTTGAACTAGATTAATTCATTCTTGTATATGTTTCTTTCATTTTCCATCCACAGGTCAGAACCAGCTGTTTATGTTACGTGGAATTCTTCACCTGTATACGAATCTTGCTTTGCTGTATTTCTTGAATTCAGATGAGGACAGCTTTCATGTGCTTTTCCATCTTGCAAGTTCCTAGATGTAGAATCCCCACCTTAGCTAATGTGTGGAGGGAAAGCTTTCACAGCTTGAGTAGGAATGATGGTAACACTACTAGCTTTAAGCTGATTGGTCCCAAAATCTATGGGCTTGAGAGAGCTCATGATAAAAAATGGTCACGAAGATCGGTATCTTCAAATGCAGGAAAAAACAAAACTGTCCAGCATAGCAAACCAAGCAACATTGGAAATGAAATTTTGGTTTCAAAAACTTCTTCGGTCAATGTAAATAAAAAAGTGACAAGTCAATTCCCAAAAATTCAATATGCTGACATTCAACAAAAGATTGCTGAAAATAAAGATCTGGCTGGCCTTCTGACAGTTATTGTCTTCGATATTGAGACTACTGGTTTTAGCAAAGAGAATGGACGGATCATTGAGATTGCGCTTCAAGATCTTCAGGGAGGTGAAAATAGCACTTTCCAGACACTTGTAAACCCTCAAATCAATGTGACAAATTCAGATATACATGGCATTGCAACCCATATGGTCAGGAGACCTGATGTTCCTAGGTATTTTATATTTATTTGCTTTCTATTTCCCTGGGTTGTTTGTCCAGTAAGAGTCTCTGCTTATGAGGGGAAGGATTCCATTTGTTTGATATGCAGCCGCATTGACATATGTGTTTATATGATATAGTTTTTTGAAGACAACTCTGAAAAAAAGGAATTAAATGTCACTGCTTTTATGGCGCGTCTTGGTCCATGCAATCAATTGAAATTTTGTGATAACTGTCTCTACTTGTCTGTGTCTGAGATCATTTCTTGGCATGTTGTGAATTTATTATTATTATTATTATTATTATTATTTTTTTGCACCATGGGGTGAAAAACCTCTTTTGGAATTCTCACTTGGCTGCCAAATCTTTCAAAGAACCTTGGTTTATGTGTGTGTCTGGACGTGCATAAGTGTTTACTGTAAAGTGCGATCGAACTAGCCTTTATATCTTTCACCAACCATGGAGGATGGTTTGAATGATGCTCAGAGTTGCCAGTCGATACTAAATCCTAAGGTGGTATGCTAAACTAGAAATATTGAAAGGTGCCTTCAAATTCCAGAATCCAAAATAATGTTTTACCTATATGATTTATGTGATAAAAAAACATGAATATGAAGGTCTGGTTTAGCTAGAAATTGATTGTTTACCATCTCTATTTCCTTTGTAATGTTCTGTTGAATGCAGTAAAGCTGTGACTTTGGCGGGTAGAGTCTCCAGTTTAGCTGATGTGCTCTACCTTGAATGACTCTTTCTTCCCCTATAGGGTGATGTTGTGGGTTCAAGACTCATTGGGTGTGTGTGCAAACTTATTGACCGGAAAAGAAGAGAAAATAATAGTTTGACTTGTTTTGTCAAATCTTTTTTGATTTGCTTCATTATTCTGAAGTGCCTGGTTAATAGTGCCTGGGTTAATAGTTCTGAATGATGTGCAGTTTATTCAAATGTTTGATCTAATTTTTTTCAGATCGCCTCTGTAAGTTGTTACTTTACGTCTCTTAAGTTGCTAAATCTCTTTTATAAGGCTCTGAGGTCTGATGTTAGTGAGTTACCTTGAGGAGAGGATTTGAACTCAGGGTTCAGGGCCTTTGCCAATGAGGGTTTACCACTTAGGAGCTTGTCACTATGGACTTGCGTGGTTATTTATTTTTATCTTATTTTCGACTGACTGGAGAACTGCTTGTTTATACATGTTAGGTGATTGGCAATCTATCAAAATCATGTCATTATTTTACTTATTGTTATTGAGTAAGGTTCAGACTTGTGTAAAGTAAGTTTCGCGTGTCTACCATTTCACAACCAAGGCATCTTGAAAGTCACTTGTATTTTATGAATATGATATCTATCTAGTGTGATATGTGGAATATATGACAAAAGGTGGAGTGTTAAGAGTATTTTTATTGATTGGTCATGTCCTATAGGCTCCAGTTGGACATCCAATTGCTTCAATTTGAATTATCTGGAGGATGCCTAAAGTGCTGTTGTGGATTTTGTGCAGGATGGAGGACCTGATACCAATCTTACTGCGGTATGTCAGAAGCCGACAACAACCTGGGGGATATGTATTGTGGGTTGCTCACAATGCTCACGGTTTTGATGTACCCTTTTTGTTTAAAGAATTTAGTCGCTGTTCCATAGATGTTCCTCTGGATTGGCTATTTCTGGATACGCTTCCTTTGGCACGTGAGTTGATGAAATCCAAAGGTCAATCTTTCTCCTCTCTAGAAACGTGTTTATGTCCCTACATGCTATTGTGGTGGTATTAAAGACTTGATATTGATTTTGTTTACAGGTTTAAAAGTTGCTAGAGCTTCATTGCAAGCCCTTAGAGAGTTTTATGGAATTCCATTGGTTGGTAAAGCTCATAGGGCCATGTCAGACGTGAAGATGTTGTCTTTGATCCTTAAGATGCTGACTTTTGACCTAAAACTGAATCTCTCTGATCTCCTTGAAAGATCTTTCAGATATGACCAACCCTAAGAACAAGAATTTGAGCTAGTTTTTAGCATTGTTGTTGGTTCTTTACTAACTATTTAGTTTATCAATAACCGATTGGCCCGATATTACTGGGTTTGGCATGCAAGGGACTTCAACTTGAGGGGGCGGGAGTTTGAAATTCTTTTGGCATGCATCAGCAATTAACCCTTGGGTGACTGACCCACCCCGTGACTCTAGGCCTAGGGGTGGCATGCAAGCAATGGTTGGGGTGTCGGATTTTGTAACTTCAAAAAGAAGGAAACCATTTGTTGTAATTTCAACTCAATTCATAACTATATGTTCTACGTCATGATTCATATACATTTACATACATACAGGGATCTCTGAGACAGAATTTGCAAAAAAAATCTCTGCTTTCGTTGAGAGTCGAACTCAAGACCTCCCGCTTACTAAACGGGTGCTCTAACCAACTGAGCTACGAAAGCAATTTTGTCAGTAATTTTTCGTGGTTTTGATCTTCAGAAGCTCGTATGTAACCTGAATATTGGCAGGCACCTCCGATGGACCAGTTATCGTGTCCTCCAGAGCATTCCCTTGGTCTAACACCAACCTCCAGATGACCAATCTGATAGCTCACTCGAACTATCCTTCGCCTTTCATTTCGCATAATTAAGCTTCAATTTTGTATGAAATTTGAATCAGGTCTATTTTTCCCATCACAATATTGGGAAGCAAGCCTGATCTACTTGCGGCCACTAAAAAATCTACCTTACCTGCGACAACCCCACCCAAATGTGAAATAAGGTCCCATCACGGACATAATTGGGACCAAAACCAAAGATGGAGAAACTGTATCCACTGCCCTCTCCCTTACAGCCATCTTGATCTACATAGACCCAAAAGCTTGCAATTCTCCGAACAAATTCCAATTCATTTCCAAAAGTTTCAAATTGTGTTATTTTCTATTTCCAGAAAATGCAAGTGAAACTAGATAGTACAGAGAAGACCGGTCCAGGATCACCCACTGCACAATCTGCGCGCAGCCTACTCTGACTGGCTTCAAGGCGAGCAATCTTCTTTTCATTCAATAATCGGTTTAGTCGCATTCATCACTTATTACAGAATTTTAGCTTATATTACGAAGATGTAAGAGTTTCAAAAGGTACATTTGACATCAAGGTAAAGACTAGAAGTCTGCAATGGGCTGTAAACCAAAAACTATCAACTCCAAAATATTTTCAAATGACAGTTCATATTAGACATTTTCATTCGAGTCGGGTTTTGCAAAATCCAGCTTGGTCTTGAAATGTTCTTTATGTTTTAATAATTTCGAAACTTTCATTTAAGAGGTTCAAGAAAATTACTTATTTTTCGAATCTGAATTTTCGAATCCGAAATCTGGATGAATAAAGCTAGTCTATAATATGTTAGATCTGAAAGTTTAGTTTTTTCTTGTTAAACATAGATCGCATCCTTCTGATAATTTGGTATCTACTTCGAAGAATGAAAGAAATAATTTAAGAAATTTAAAATTGAGGAATGTTACTCATTATTCTATATCACATATTTCACATATTTTTAAATTATTTTTCAATATTCTTTTAATTTTAAGTTAATTTTATTCTTGTTAAATTAATTGAATTGTTATAAATATATATATATATATATATATATATATCATTCATACACTATATATTTATTATAGGAAAAATGAAAAAAAAATGTGGGGTGTGGAATGCTAAGCACAGTTTTTTTTTATCAAATTTCTGTCGTGGTATCAAATTTTGTTGAAAGGGACCTCGAATTACCATGGTCCTTTTCGCTGAGCGGAGTATAGAAACGATTCGGATTAAGAAGCAAATTGTTGACCAACTCGATCACCGGAACGCCGTCGGAGCTCATAGACGAATATGCCAACAGAGAACTGAAAGGAAGCCTGACACCCTTCAACGCATCCCCCAGCCTATACCTTCTGAAAATAAGAGTTCGGTTCCTCGTCGCCACGGTGAGCTCGAGATTCTATAACACCCCGCTCTTCAAAATAAATATTTAAAAATATTTCGAATTGTCAATGTGTTATTATTATTATTATTATTTATAAATAATATGCTAGATACAAAAATTTTGACAAATAATTAAAATAACTTTTATAAAAATTTAAAAAGAGTCAGCAAAAGTATTTAATTAAAAGATTTAAATCTCATCTATTTATCAAAATATTTTATTCAAAGAAATTCATATACTTTCACCTATCATAAGTTGTATAGGCCTTGAGTCACATTCTTAAGTCAAATTTTATCCTATTGTGTATCAACATTAACCTCATTATCTGGGATGATTTAAAAAAAAAACATAAAAAAACATTCAAAATGAAAAAAAAAGAATCGAATGTTCAATAAGTAACACATTATATGATAAAAATAATAATAATTTTTTAAGCATACTTAGAGATACATACATAATTACATGAATATAAATTTTTCATAAATGCTGAACGTGTAATTTTCCTAAATCTAAACATGAGCTTTTCATAAATGCATATGTAAATACAAAACTTGAGTTTATCATTCTTATCATATCATAAATCGTTACCCACTATTGACACTTGACCCTCGTAAGTTAAGAGTAACAAATCTAAAAAAATTGCGATTCTGCTTGTGATCGCGGGTTATAGAATCTATACATAAAAAAGACATACTCACTACAACATTAACTACTTTTTGCCGCGGCCAACATTTACCGCAAATGTGACGTTAAATGTGGTAAAAAGATATCAGCTGCATTTTTGGACCCACAGGTTAAACACGGGTACTTGGAGGTGACACATGCTTTGTTTCTCCCTACAAGCTTGCTACCGACGTTTCAATGGCTATTTACCACGACCTTGCCGTCGAGAAGTCATCAACATAAATTGCAGCCTTTGATGGCCTCCAAAGTCACTCGAGTTGCTAATAATGGGATTTGAAACCTCTGCGAGGGGACGCTCGTTGTACTCTAGGATTTAGTGTTGGCGACCCCCATCTTGCAGCAATTTTGACCTCTTGGCGGTTCAAATCTCGTCGGCGAAACCCTCTACTTCGCTGTCTGGTGTTTACGGCGTGATCTCAACATGCAGCAAGTACTATTTGCGGTGACGTCTCATTCCGTCACGATTAGAGGTCCATGTTGGAGTGTAAATGGTCCGGTCTGAAAAAAATATGGACTGGTTCTATTCGGTCCAGGAAATTTCCCACCCTAAACCGAACCGAACTTCTATTTAGTTCATACTGGTCTAGCCTTGTTCGGTCTAGGGACGGTCCGGTCCGATCAAGAGGCATTTGATATGATTTAATAAAATTTGGTCTAAATTTAATTATTTTCAACCTAATTTACGTATTTATCATAGATTTAATCTAAATAATATTTTTAAAAAAACTTACTCTTAAAACAATTGGCAAAAGAAAAATAATCTAAATAAAAAAAAAATCAGTCCTTAAAAACCCAAATAAAATAAAAAAGAAATTAACTAATTAGTTAATAGTGATTTAGTAATATATTATAGGTTGGTAAACTATAACTAATAATACTATTACATTAGTATATTATAAATTTATCTGTTAGCATATTGTGATAAATTAGTAATAATATATTAAATAATAATAGTACACTTATTACTTATAAGTCATTACTAATATTCTATATAGATATACTATAATTTATATTTTTATACTACAACTACTATAAATTATAATACGTTAATATTATAAGAGTATATATTATATATTAATATGTTATACTATCATTGTTAATCTATATTAATATTAATATTATAATTTATGTACTATTACTTATATATACATATATATATATATATATAAAGGTGTGTATTCGGTCCGTTCTAGGGAGAGAAATGCCTTGGATCGGGATCGGATCTAAAATATTTAGTCCATATAGAAATTGGACTGGATCGGATCAAATTCCATCCAGTTCGGCTTACCGGTCCGGTTCGATTTTCTTACACCCTTAACCGTCCACGTACGACTGACGACCCAATTTGTTGTTGTAGCTCAGTGGTCGTCATATGGCAAGGGATCCCTTTTTGCGGCGTGCCCTAATCTTGTCAGAAGCAATTTAGGATACGTACTAGCCAAATTCTCGGAGATTACATGTTTCCCCAATATTATAGTTTTGTAATTTTTTCATGTCAATTTTTTGCTTTTAAATTTGAGGTTAATCATTATCAATCCCATCAATCACATATTTTTAGGAAACCCTTAAATTGTTAGATCTAGTTTAATTCTAGTTAAATTTCTTCCAGATAGCTTGTGGGGAAATGCAACTCCCATAATGACCTTGTACAAGGCACCATGCAGTGTAAGAATGGTCATTGATCAATTGTAGAGCTAGAGATGGTTGGATTATAGGTAATAATTTATACAAGGCTGATATCTTTATAAAACGAGTACTTTGATCTATAAAGAACACACATTCCTTATCCCATATTCTTGTTTGCACAAATTCGAGTTAAATAATCACATGATAGCTAGTGATATATAAATCCTGCTCATATAGGTCTTCAAAAGGGTTTTGCATGTATAAATATTTAGTTGATCAAATCTTCCAAGTCTTGCTTGTAATATATATATATATATTCATCAGCAAGGCCTACATATAGATTTTGGAATGTGTGTCTATCAAAGAAAGAAAAGAAATTGCAGTTTCATACATATATGCAATCGAGCAATAAAAATCTTCCTAATTCATTTTGAAGTCTTTAGTAGTTTTACATTCTTGCAAAAAGCATGCTTGCTATTTTATAAAGTTGAATGACCATGTGTAAGTTGAATGACCATGTCTACACATAGTCATTCAACTTTGTCCATAACTTAGTTTAACTACTTATACATCTCAAATCATATAATATCCATACTTGCTATTTTAATAGGTTTGCTAGTAGTTATTTATCAAACTTTGGGTGCTCGAGTAGCACATCTAAGTCATCTCTAGCCTCGATCATCTAGAAATAAAGTACCTGCCACAACATACACAATATTATATATAAAAAAAGCACAAAACATAGTTCATGTTTACCCATCTAAAGTAGTAGCTAAAACAATCACTTTATGATTTGTATCCAGAAAAATACCAAAACAGAATGCATAATCAGCTGATATATTGTGTCCTAGGCACTTAAAAACTTGTGCAATTTTTAAACTAAATGTTATACTTAGTTACATACTTGCATGTTTACTTACTTTTAGCTAAGTGTGTATATATATAAGTGGTTATTTATATACTTAGTTAAAACTGTCAAACCTAAAACCATTGCCAAATTCCCAAAAATTTCTATGTCTAGTGACTTAAAATATATTATAGATATAAATTCAACGTGTGAAAGACATTGCACCATAATACTACTTTTTGTTCCAATAACATTACTGGTTTCACATAAACTTGTTGCAAAAATGAAATCCTAAAATGCTCCCCACTGGGAGTTGTACCTGCTGTGTAATTGAAAATTTCTAAAAATGCCATAAGATTTATGCCAACTTCCAAATTAATATAACTCATTTATTTTAGCATGCAGTTTGGAAATATTATATATTTTTGAACTTAGGGGATTTAACAGGCAACCAAGGTCACTCTATGGCAGTTTAAACATTGTAGCACATATGAGGCAATTCCCTTTAACATTCAGCTACAATAAATAACAAACCACTCAACCAGCATGAATGTAAATAATGATTTTGTTGGAAAGTCAATCTAAAACTTATATGCAAATCAGGAACCAGCAGTAATAGTACTATATTAGTCATATATAGGATATTAAAGCTAATTACCTCAAAGACTTGACCCGTCATGGCAAAATCAGAACACTATTGTTCCTTTCCAAAAGTAAGACATAAAAAATAACACTTCCAAACTATCCTTCGTAAAAGTGAAGCAAGAGCAAAGGTCAAAATGCCAAAAATAAGTACTGCTGGCAATCATAAATGAGGCTAAGGGATTGCATTTTGAGTCTCCTGAGACTCCAATTTACTCTCCATTTCTGACATTCTAAAATATACCATTTCCTCATGCTCCCTCATATGCTCTCCAATTCTGTGGAAAGCATCTTTAATCTCTGTTACCCTATTTAGGTATTGCTTTGCTTTTTTTTTTTTTTTCTATTTTCTTCATTCTCCGTGACAAGCCGTTCATACTCTTCATTGGATACCCCTGCCACTTTAGTAGGTTCAGGCATAATAGAGTGGCCCAGCCCTTTGGAGTACCCTGACCTATGTCCCAATACTTCTCTGAATATACTTGTCACTGCCTCATCTGTGTGAGCTTTGGGCTCTTTGGCATTCCACAATGCCACCATCCGATTCTGTATTTAAAACCAGCACTGACCATTAGTAACTTGCTACCAACAACTTAGAAGTTAGCAAGAAAAAAAAATCAGCCTATCATTCTAAAGAGTGAGGTTTGCCAAGATAAAATAGAAAATCATTGATCAAACTATTAGTTATGGATAAACAACGAGTTGCTCACATAATTTTCTTCCGTGGTTGGTGTGATAAATCTCCCTTTCTTACTCGACCAATGCGCATCTTTGTAAAAGTCTATATGATTCATGTGTTTCTATTATCATATATCATACTAATCACATGAACATAGCAGGAAAATTAATAATGCTGAAAATTTAGCCCATATAGAATAATGACAGCGTAATAGAAAGAATACATTTCTTTCCATGAGTACCACAAACGAGGTCTTTTCGCTTGTGTGGTTGACCATTTGTTTACTCTTATTTTCTTTGTTTTGCATTGAAATTTTCTGCAATAAATAAGATAATTAACCTTTGTAAAATTATCTTAATAGGCCATTTATTAACAAAAAATATCATTTAGCACTTATTGTAAAAACAGGATGTTAATTATTTTATTGGTTCAGACTACAGTTTATGTTTTTTCCGTATTTCCAGCACACATATTTATATATTTTTAGTATGAAGTTCGTATAAGAAAAATAAAAACGTGTTTACCTTGAACTCATCACTCGCCCACCTTGTGCATAACCAGTCCCAAACTGGCTTTTTCATCAACGCACCTTGATTACTAGCTAGTGTCTCTTTATGTGATGTATAACTCAAATATTTTTTGTGTAGCTTGTAATGAAAAACATTGTATGCCCAGGATAACTGACTAGTGACAGACCGGTGATGGTTTTTCTTGGTCCAATCCAAGACAAAATCAACCTATCAAAAAAGTGTATTGTGTTAAAGCAACCCAGAGTACATTGTAAAACTAGCTACAGCTTTTAATTGATTCACGAATGCAAGATAGATAAATCACACAAAGGTCAAGTAATCTGTTTACTTCTACATCAGATTTCCACATAATTAGAAAAATAACTTGCATCTAATTTAACCTTCTCCTATGCACAATCTGAAAGTATATTTAGTAAAGCAAACATGTATCAAATTAAAAATATAATAGGATGATTATAAAACCAGTTGCTGTATTAAAACTAACAATAGCAACACAGACAGATGGAAAACATTCCACAATCAATCTATTTACTTCTATATCGACTTTTCGTGTGTAAAGTGATGTATATTGCTAATTAAACTTCTCCTATGCACAGTCTGAAATTATATCTTTAATAAATCATATGATTGCAATACTCAACTAATTCTGATTTGTATAAATCTAATTCAGTAAAACCCAATTTTGCTATCACTAACACTATTATCTTATTATTGACACGATATGCAACTCTTGACGAGAGTAACAATTGTCTACCATTTGTTTTTACTTTTGGTTGAGCTTTAGTTAGTTCTGTTTGTTGGATTGGAATTAGATTAGAGCATTGTTGCACATAATATTATATAAATAAAATATTATATATTATGATCAAGATATATTTTTTACTAAGGGTTTGCACTGCAGCAATCTAAATTGGAAGTTTGCTGGAAACAATAGCATAGGTCGTCAACATCTATTAACTTCACTCTATGCATAAAGACTTGGTTACTATGTTGCTAAGAATAATTTAGGGATCTACCATGCATGCAAGTACAATACTCATCTTGTGAATGCATGCTTGTGTTAAATACCAGAGGGATATACAATAAAAGAATGAATTAGACTAAAATGGTGCAACCAATACGCATGCTGGTTGTAATTTTTATTTATAAAAAACAGCAAAGTTAGGATGGTTGTGTTTGACAAATAAAATACATTCTTAGATTTCAAACCACTTATACATCTAGTACTTGGAAGAAGTAAACAAGTCATTTTGGGGAGCCATACTTTAACACGGGAAATTAGCATCTTTTTCTCCGTCTCGTCTAGAACACTCCAACTAACATGCCACATATCTGCAGAGTGCTTCATGATGCACGTCACTCTAGCTGTGTAGATTGTTCTATTGCTGCATGATGGCCCTATCTTACCCTCTTTCATCTTAAGGGGTATTTTTCCATAGTTTCCCATCCTCTCAAACTCCATCCCTTTAGCTACTCCCCTATCATGTTTGAGGGTGTTTGTCGCTAACATGTCACCTTAAAAAAAATCAACCCACAATGTATAATCCCCTATCCTAAGCTGTTTGTTAATAAGAAATAGGGGGTGGAAAAGTTATAAGCACTTACTCTTAACTATTGTATTCACTTCTGCAGGAATACTTGGAGGTAGAAGTGATGAAGAGATGTCATCTGGTCCTTGTGTGGCATCAACAGAGTCCACAACAGCTTCATCTCTCAAGCTCCAAGCTATTGGTCCACATTTGCGGCTGTCTAAAGGTTGTAGGCAAGATCCGTCTCCCTGTTTCAATAGGTATAGCTTGGCCATGATCTCTATTAGAGTGCATTATCTCTATTGTATGCAAATAAAATTCGACTTGTTATAATAACTATGTTGACTAAAATATACATCCTTACCACTACAAGTAAGTAGTGGTTGATGCCAACTTGAAGTTTCAAACAATGGGAGGAAACTTGTTTTTTGGAAATTGTTTGCAGGAAATGTCTTTATTTTTTTATAATGTTTTTGCAATATATACATGCAGCCACTCTATGTGCATTGAAACCCATTGCAAGTCTTTGTGCTTATCTAGTTGTGAAATAAAAAAAAAAATTAGCTGATCATTAATATAAGCTTTGAAATACTTATAAATAAAAAACTAAACAAGTGAACAGCTGGCAATGAAAATATTGTGTAAAACCATATAAATATAAGCAGCTTTCCTACTAATCTTAAGCATAAGGATGCATGCTTAACAAATCAGCAAGTACTAGGGGGTATTTGAATGGTAAAATATTCATTTAGTAGCTTAAAAATGAGTAAATACATTCCTACCATGTTTCTGTTTGTTTGCTACTAACACCACATATTAAAAAACAGCTTCACAACAATGTATAATAACCTATTCTAAGACATTTATTAATACGAAGGTTGGGTGTAAGAAAGTTATAAGCACTTACTCTCAACTGTTGTATTAAGAATTGCAGGAATATTGAGAGGCATAAGTGATGAAGGGATGTCATTTAGACCTTATGTGGAGTCATCAGACTCCCCACCATCCCATTGTCTCAAGCTCTTGGCCGCTACTTCGAACTGTTTATACCCACTAACTGCAGGCAAGACTAATCTCCCTATCCCAATAGGTATAGCTCAGCCTCTCCCTCTATTAGAGTGCATCATCTCTATTGTATGCACATAAAATCAGACTTATTAGAATGACTATGCTGGCTAAAATATAAATGCTTACCACTACAAGTAACAACGGTTGATGCCAGTGGGAATTTTCAAACAATTGGAGGAAACTTGTTTATTGGAAATTGTTTGCTGCAAATGTCTTTTTTTTAGTAGATGCTGTATATACATGCAGTCACTCTATGTGCATTGAAACCCATTGCAAGTCTTTGTGCTTATCAAGTTGTGAAATAAAAAAAAGCTGATTATGAATATAAACTTTGAAGTATTTATGAATAAAAAATTAAACAAGCGAATAGTTGGCAATGGAAATATTGTGTAAAACCATATAAATATAGGCAGTTTTCCTACTAATCTTAAGCATAAGGATGCATGCTTAACAAATCAGCAAGTACCGGGGGGTATTTGAACATTAAAATACTCATTTTGTAGTTTGAAAATGAGAATATACATTCCTATCATGTTTCTGTTTGTTTGCCACTAACGTCTCCTATTAAAAAATAGCTTCACAACAATGTATAATAACCTATCCTAAGTGGTTTATTAATACGAAATCGGGTGTGAGAAATTTATAAGCAGTTACCATCAACTGATGTATTAAGAACTGCAGGGGTACGGGAAGGCAGAAGTGATGACGGGACGTCATCTAGACCTTGTGTGGAGTCATCAGAATCCACACCAATTTCATCTCTCAAGCTCCAAGCTATTGGTCTGCATTTGTGTGGTTGTCCAAAGGTTGCAGGCAACACACACTTCCCTATTCTAGTAGGTATAACTCGACCACTCCCTCTATTAGAGTGCATCATCTTTATTGCATGCACATAAAATTTGACTTGTTAGAATAACTCTGCTGGCTAAAATATTCATACTTACCACTACAAGTACATGCAGTCACTCTAGGTGCATTAAAACTTATTGCAAATCTTTTTGCTTTTCCAATTGTGAAATAAAAAATTAGTTGATTGATTATGTTCAAAGAATAATATAGTCGTTTGTAGTATATATTTGAGGTGTCGATTCCACAGGGAAATGGATTGAAAAATTGAAAAATAGTAACGAAAAGATTTAAAAGAGTGTAAAAAGTGATTTTTGAAGTGTGACGTAAATTAAAACTAAATGAGTAATTTGAAAAATTTTAAAATAAGATGAAAAGTAGAGCGTAAGGAATTCATTACGTATTTTTGGTATTCAAGTTTATTTTTAATTAATTGATAATTCAATTGAGAATTCTATGTCCACATTCTCAATCGGAAATATAACATTAATAACCAAAATTTAAATCAAATGTAACTCTTTTGAAAAATCATTCATCGCGATTTCAGAATAAAAATTGTTATCACTATTGAGAAAATCTAAAGTCGACAATATACCCAAGAGGAGATACTGCAGCAGAGAATTAAATCAATATAAATAATCAATTGCTCCAAACTTAATCATAGAACTAATCCTTTCGATGGAAAAAGCACGACTGAATCCATAAATGAAAAAGAATCTATAATTATTTGAAAACGAAAAACATCACAAATAAATTGAGAATAATAGAACAAAATAGTTTTAATATTTAAAGACTAAATACATGAATAAAAAATAAACTATAAATACCATCACATAAAAGTTCATACCTAGCCCTTATTTAGTTGTTCATCCACATGATGAACAACCAAATTCTTCAAGAGAGGAATAAAATAACAACACTTGATATGCTCCTCCATTTTCTCAAGGGTTGAGAAGGCTCTCCCCTCATCCAAGCATATATTTTTATACACGTCCCACCTCCATCTATTTATAGAATTTTTATTGCAAGTTGTCAAGTCAAAGTCATAACAAATCCAAGTTGTCGTGTATCTCTTGGGTTCCAACTATGAATGTGGCAAATTGTAGTCAAACATTTCAGCTTTGAGATTGATCCAAAAGTTGCATGAATTGGCATGGATGTAAGTTGCATATAGCCGAAATTTGAGTGAAAATTTATTCCAATATTTCGGTTGGAGGAATTTCATATGCAGCTATGTTTCTTCATTTGATTTATTTGAGTTGTCGGTTTCTTCTTCAATTTAATTTTTGTGATGTCCGAAACTTGCATGCATCTTCTTCCAATATTTGTGGCTGATTTTCTTTGAATTAATTGATGCTGGTTTAATTCCTATGATGAAGTGCCGTGTGTCAAGATTTGCAACTTGTGGCTTGAAATTGTCTTGTGAGCACCGAAACTTGTCTTGTTTGTGATTGAGTCCAATGAGTTGTAAATAGATGCAAGCGCCAAGTGCCTCTTGAATTCCAGTTATAGCATGCGACTGTCACTTAGCTTCCTCCACTTGTCTTTTTCTAAAGTTGATCAAATATTGTGGCTTGGGGATTATCCATGCATTGGAATGTCTTGGTCGGTTGAAATGCATGCTAGATTCATGTGAATTCCCATCCAAGTGTTTCCTTTATTGCCATGTATAACTTCTTTCAACATGACATGTGTAATCTTGTACATGTGTTGATATTTCCTATAAGTGGCTGCCAATAGGAAGATAGAACAGAAAAATAGTGAAGAATATTTAGAAAGTTGGCTTTTAAATTAAAAATGGCAAGTAGGACTTTAAATGGGATGCATGGGTGCAAATGGCCTTATGTGAAGTGTAAGATGGAAATTCATGAGACCTATTTAATGAATTAAACTCATGTATTTTTTTTTTGTATTTACTTGAGACTTGAATATATTAAATTATTCTCATATCTATCTTAAGATAAATAGTTATAAAATTAAATAAAATGAGTTATATTATTATTTTCTCTTTTATTTTAGCATTTAAATGGAGTATTTAGAGTGCATTTTTATATATTCATCACACCCCCAACTTGCTCATTGCTAGGACAATTTTCATGCAAAATGATAAGAGAGATAAAAGAAAATCACATATAGGAGCCATCAAGACACATTTTCCAAATTCATATATCAACACAACTTAGGAATTCAATAACCCTTTCACAAGTAATTTAAATATAGCAATCCACAGAGTGTCTGTGTTCCAAGTTGTTTTTATTAAATTAGAGGTTTCGATACATGAAACATCAAGAATATCTTCAAGCAAAAGGCTCAACTCCATAACTCACGGGTATATAAGTGTTTCATGTAAGAGTTCTCTCTATGGAGTTGACAATGAGTGTGTACAGTCTCTCATGAAAATTTAGGTAATTATATATAAGCAACAAACAAATTTTGATCCTATGATAAGAATACTAATAATTGAAAATTCCGCCATTCTTTCCACAAGCATACTTAGGATCAGAATAATCAACACAAAATGTTGTAATGTGGCTTAGGTTTGGGGCTATAAGAAGAAAAGGGTGAAGATGATTCAAAAACTCCAAGTATACATAAAAGGAAATTTATTAAATATTTTAGTAGATCATATTTTCCTTTTGATGTACTTTTCAACTTTTCAGATTTTTTTATTTTAAGAATGAATTTCTTTCTTCTTTGCCTCTTAATATTTTTTCCATTTCTATCAAACTTTTTTTAAAAAAGAAAATTCCACACCTAGTACACACTTGGAAGTAAAAGGGTAGGAAAAAGTAGTGTATAAGCTATACTCCAATGTGGAGAGGTATGGGTGATGTATGTATGAAAAGAAAAGGCCATATGTATTTATCGGCTCAAAATTGGCTGCTAGGGGTTTATGATGAAAACTGTCAGCTTGAAAGGCTCAAATATTAATCCTAAATTGACTTTCATCATATTCCAAGTATATCCGCCATCTTATTGCAAACCATCTAATGATATTCTCAAAAGAAGTGTCCAATATAACGGATCAGTGGACGCTTATCATAATTTTTATATTTGTAAGTTCTCAATTCTCTCCCGAAATTTACATGAATACTTAAGCAAAAACATTTTCCAGGCATATGTGTCAAACCACCATCTTACCACAAAATTTGGATAAGTGCATTAAAGATTTTGTGGATGCTTTAGCAAAATGATTAAAATAGGCTTGTTGAATTCACCAAGATGGTTATGAATGAGCATGAGTATACATGTGTGAAAAAATGCCTGTGTGATGCAAATTTAAAAAAATAAAATTGGTAATTTTTTATATTTTGATTGAAATATGCCACATAGTTAAATGAAAAATTTGCATTCTCACCCCCCAACTTAAATGAGACATTGTCCTTAATGTTTAATAATAAAAATTGAATGGAGAGTAACTAAAAATGGTAGGATACACCTGATATGTGATGTGAATAGCTTGCTAAGCATCATAAATGGTGATCTGAAATGATAAAATGAAACTATCCTGCATACAAAAATTAAAAAAGTAGTAAACAAAAACAAAACAAACAATATAATAATAATAATAATAATAATAATAATAATAATAATAATAATTATAATAATTATTGTTGCATGCTGTGGTCAAAGTTGATTGACCAAGTCCGCAACCGGACTATCTTCCACTTCTAGAACTGTTCCTCCTAAGTAAAAAATGAAACGCTTGTCTGCCCAATAAGCTCGGTGCTCGAGCTTCACAAGTAGGTGGCAAGTCTTCAGATTAACCTATGGTACTTCCCCATTTGAAGGAACTTGTTTTTCATTTTTCTTCGGCAACTCCTCAAACTTCGGTTGCCAAGCCTGTGTGCCATAATCTTTAGTTTTGTCAAAAATTGCACAAATATTAGCTACATCGGACGGATTACTGATAGGATTAAACTCATAATCAACAATAAAATTCTCAAGGGGATCAAAATTATGAGTTGTAAAAACTTTCCTGTCTATGATTGAGTCAATTATATATGTTTGGTGGCATTCGTCATTCTTCACAGTTTCTTGTGCCATATGTTAACCATGAGATGCAGATTGAGTTTGAAAAGGAAACTTACCTTGGTCATTTACACTCAAAAAGCGTGTTATCTTATATATCTGACTTTTTATCTCCTTTTGTTTTTCAAGAACCTGCGTAATCAAATATTCAAAGTTTTGATTAGTCTTACCCTGTGCTTCTATAAAAGCATGCAAAATATCTTCTAAAGAATTTCTAGAAGGTGAAGGCGCATGGTATGATCTAGAGGATTGTGCAGGTTGTGAATATATTAAATCATGCTCATATCTATCTTAAGATAAATAGCTATAAAATTAAATAAAATGAGTTATATCATTATTTTCTCTTTTCTTTTAGCATTTAAATAGGATATTTAGAATGCATTTTTGTGTACTCATCATTGATCATGACTTGTAAACTTTGAAGTACTTATGACTAAAAACATTATACAAGTGAAACACATGGTAATGTGGAAATATGATGTTTAAACCATATAACTATATTAGCTTTCCTGTTATTCTTAAGCATAAGGATACACGCTTGACATGATATCAGCAAGTACCAGTAGTACACTCATTCTGTAGTTTCAACTTATGCTGTTAGTAAGTAGAAGTTCACAACTCATAATGTACTTAAACCGGGAAGGAGTATATACATTTCTACCTATACAGTAGTTGAACCTCAAAAGTAGCAGTATTGTGGTCAAACTTTCCTATGAACTGCTAACTTCAAGTTCTAATATCCCCCTAGTATTTGTAGTCATTTCATCATTTGTATACATTAGTTAAGTATGACAAACAAAAGTTTTAACATTTCTATATATTAGCCACCAGATTGGAAAATACTTGAAATAGGTTATATATACTTTACAACTTTAGTTTTGATGGAAATGTATAGATATATAGCTTAATCCCTAAATAAGCCTAAACACAATTGCTATGCTTAGCCATTATATTCATAACTTATCTAGAAACCAACAGTTTTTTTTAACTGCATCTTAACTAGTATATCAATGAAACATCTCAACTGCATCACTGGAAATGTACTTATCAAGGAAAAAAATAGGTGGACTCATCACTAGAAATGTGTTTAGCTACACAAGCAAAATCAAAACTCAAGGCCGACCAAGTTGAAGTTGTTTTCCAGATTGGTTTACTTGATTGGAAAATCTCTGGGGAATAAGACCTTCATTGAGCAGGAGAAATCAATAGTTAAAAAGTGATGTACAAGTTATCTTGGCACTTCAAATGAATACTTTGACTATTTGGTTTCCAGTTCACAAAATTCTTTGATTTTTCCCGCCTAACTGTGTGAAATCTCGCGCATGTACAAGCATAACATCGCCTATAGTAGTATTGTGATGATCACTACCTAGCTTCTTGGGGTGTCATGAGTGCTACCGTGCTACCTACAATTGGCCATGCTTCTTGCCATCAGAAATGAACTCTAGTGTCGTTCACATGATTTTACTATCAAGCTATTTAGCTAAAGTTTAGTTGTAAACGTATAGAAGTGCTGCATATATATATAAAACTGATCAAGATATTTTGTTGGAAACAATATCCATGTATCAGACATCTTGATATGTGGTAACGCCATTTTATTTGTTGTGGGATATGTAGGCACATGCATCTTACACTTGTAATATTGTTATTGAATTTATAGTTTTTTTTAATAATAATCAATTTCCAAGTTATTTATTTTTTTAATATATATAAATCTTGTGTAGATTCTAGAAACTAGAAAAGAATTTTAAAAACATGAAAACGGATTTTTCCTACCTATGCATTGATTGTGGGGAGACATGAAAACCCAGATGAGCTTTAATTTAGAAGAACTAGTTTGGCCAGTTCATGAATGAGACATTCTTGCAAAAACAACTACTTTTTGAAAAACAACTTCTCATTTTTATATTTTAAGTACATTTGTTCCGACAATTCTTATTTTGAAAATACCTGGACATATATATGTTAATGTGGCAAAAGTGCTAAACAAGTTAATTAACTTATTTAGGGGGCGCACAGGGAAAAACGCTCTTAATTGGAAGTTTAGCAACTTCTATAGTTATTTTAAATTATTATATGAAGTATGTAGATAAGATTCTTCGTTATTTGACAAAAGTAATGCACATTATACTAGTAGCATTGCTCATTAAAAAACCTGCATAACTAAAAACTTTGGAAAACTCTATAGGAACAGTAGTAGTAACTTCGTTGCGGCTTCGTGTCCTACATGACACAATAATGAAATCAGCGTTGATTTTGATTCTTCTTGCATCCTTCGATTTCCTTCAATTTGCGTTCTCTCTACTCCATGAAGCATCGAACCTATATCCCTTCTCTGCATTATCTTTTCTCCATGAGGTTTGCGTCCTCTATACGTCACTCTGTATGCAGATATTTATATGAAACTATTCTGAATTATCTAAACAGGGTAAACCAATCCTTTGGTGATGTGTTATATTTTTGTACCATGTTGCTTATGTATAAAATTAATTAAGTTAAACTCAAATGGATCACTAACGGGTTTGCAGGTTGGAATGAGTCGTGTTGTGTTGTGTCATATAGTGTCCAATGATCTTAATAGGTCGTGTCATGTCAACCCATTATCTTAACAGATCATGTGAGGATTGAAGTTTTTAATACGAAATCTTTAACGGGTTATGTTCGTGTTGGTCCTTCAGGCGTAATGTACATGGTCTACACGACTTGAATACGATCCATTAACACGTTTTGACACCCATACACAGAATGCAATGCTTGATATGTAAATGATACAACTCGTATAAAATTCAACTGACTCATTTAATGTTCACGAACAAACCTGTATAGAGCTTTATCTTGCTAAGATACGACTCGGTTCAATTAATGTTCGTGAACAAGCTCGTTTAAAACTTGATACTTCCACTTTTATAAACGCGTGAACTCGACTTGTGCATCATTTTTACATATATAATATAATATATATGTTTTATAACATACATAATGTAGGGTTTATACTAATAATATAAATTTATAAGTCAGTATATTGACATAATTATGAATATAGTCATTAACATAGACTAATATACTAATATATGAAAGAAATATGGTAGAAACACTAATAGTGATGAAAATTTAAAGAGATATATACTAATACTATATATTATAGAATATAAATTTATAACTATAATTATAATATTATAATTAAAATTTATAATACTATAGACTATTAATAATTTGTCACTAATTATTATTCTTATTACTTCATATATAATTAATCAATACTAACTAAACTATAGTATTATATTATTCATAAAATTATTATTAGTATTAGTACCATATAGTATAATTAGTACTAGTATTAGTATTATATAGTAATAGTAAACTATGTTGCTTATGTAGATAAATTAAAATATTTGAATAAAATGTTTTATATTATTTTTATTCAACACCATAATAAAATAAAATTATCAATATTTAAATAAAAACACTATATTTTGCCACTATTAAAGAGATTGGTGCCGTAGGGGATGTTGGGCATTGGGTTTGATTTTCTCTTCAACAATAAATGTTTTAAAATAATTCTATGATGATGGTCTAGCATTATAATTTACAAATTATAATTTTATATTATAATTTGTAATATAAATTTGTAATCTAAAATATATAAATATACTTGACCATATATGTTAAGTCCAAACGAAATCCTTAAGTCCTTCAAGCCCAATTGCACCAAACGATGTGTTGAGACTTTAAAATGGTAAAGCCACGGCACTTTGTTGCCATCTCGATACTTCCACAATCCATTATGACATTTTAGCAACTTCACAGCTTCTCTTCTCTTTGACTTCTCTCCTCCAAACTCTAAACCGAACTTTGACCTCCATAGATTCTCACGATCAAAGCTCCCTAACATCCAGCCCTACCTGTGTGTTAGCTCTTCTCCCCCTTTCCCAATTCTTGATTTCTTCATCTTCTCAAAAGAGAAACATCAAGGTAATATCATATTTTCCTTTAGTGTATTTTGATTTTATCTATGGTTTAATCAAGTGACGATTTTTTTTTAAAATTTTAGCCAAGAATTTCGTGTGTTCTCCAGCTGCTGCCGAAGCCAATTCTACCTTGTCTACTCCATTTTGTGTTTTAGGAAGAGATTTATCAAAGTATAAACCTTGACTTGGATTTCTTTGGTTGGATTGTTGTTTACTGCTAACCAAACCATTTAAAGTTAAAAGCGTTTATTTTCCAGATTTTTACCTCTTTTAATTCCATTGTGTGATTTATTTAGTTCATCCTTTAGTATTGTTAGCTGTGTATATTGAAAGAAGCTATTTGGTGTTCTTTAGCAAATATGATTTTAGCATGATTTGATTTTCTGTTAGCTTTTTATGAAAGTAAGGATTAGAGTTTATGCCAGTGGATTGTCATGTTTTATTGAAATTTATATAGTTTTCTCTACCCCCTGTTATCTTCTTTTTTTGCCTAATTAGATTCATTTGCTTTCCTCCACAACAAAGTGTTGGTCTCGGTGGGTTTCCATCAATGATGTTAGAGTAAAAATTAAGTTTTTTTCATGCTTTGACGGCTTCTCAGTATGTTGCAGACTCTTTAGCTCAATAATTAAAAATGACTATGTTGTAAACCTGAAAAAAAAAAACTCAACAATCGATTCTATTACATGATTTTAACTACTTTTTTTTAATAATCCTACACGAATTGACAAGATGTTGTAGTTTCAATCCTAAATTATTTGTGAAATCAGCTATTGTTGTTATAATAACTGGTATCATATAATTTAATAGTTTTATGGTCCCTTAACTCAGTTGTGGCTTAGACCATTCTTTAGGTGTTTCCATTCAAGTCTTTGTACATAGTGATTCTTTCATTGTCATTCAAGTTTAATTCTTGGTGTTCTCCCAACTAATTATCAATAAAATTTTAATTTCACAAATTTGAGATGACCTTTGTATTTGTTTTGATCATTTTTTCTATTTATATAAAAGTATCTTTCAAACTGTTTATTACCATTGGTATCTCTTGGAAATCTTGCAAAGGTATTCTCCTTTTTATTTCATAGTTCCAATTTTGATGGCTACAATATTAACCCAACTATGCAGTTAGGATTTCACTTTCACTCTTCTCACAATCCTAACCAAGCAATCTAGGGTTTCTTTCTTGTTTCTTCCACTTTCCATTGCGATTTTTAGAAACCCTATACGCTTGTCGAGTTCTATGGTCCATGGGAATATGACTCTCTAGAGTTAGGGCTGTGAAAAGACCGGATCAGACCAGTGGACCGGACCGGTTGTCTCGGACCAAGACCGGACCGATTAATTCCAGTCCATTCCCGGTCCAAAGGATTTCTTCCCCTGGACTGGACTGGATCGGACCGAATCCCACATATATATATTTATATATGTATATATAAAAATAGTATATAAATTATAATATTAATATTAATATAAATTAATATATAATATATATTAACATATTAATATATAATATATACTCTTATAATATTAACATATCATTATTTATTGGTTGATTAGTTGTAGTATAAAAATATAATTTATAATATATCTATATAGAATATTAGTAATAACTTATAAGTAATAAGTGTATTATTATTAATTTATCACTATTTACTAACATATAAATATATAATATACTAATGTAATATTGTTATTTGTTATAATTTACTAACATACTTAATATATAATATATACTAACATATTAATATATAATAGATACTCTTATAATATTAACATATTATAATTTATAGTAGTTAAATTTAGGCCAAAAAAATATTTAATCATTGTAGAATTTTAGATTAAATTTAGCCCATTAAATCATATGGGGCACTCCTGGGCGGGATCGGACCGCCTATGGACCGAATTGGACCGGACTGGTATGGACCGAACCCCTGTTCGGTCCGGTCCAAGGTGATAGAATTTTTGGACCGAATGGAATGAGTCCACAAATTTCTCGGACCGGATCGGACCATTTACATCCCTAGCTGGAGTAGACTAGTAGTACTTGTCCCAAACTTTAAACATGCTGATCATAACTAGCGACCGTCAAGTTCTGTGGCAATTGGGAGTAGGAGCTCGCCATCATCGGTGCATTTCTTCAAGATAATACTCCCTTCTACTTGCTCGACAAAAAATTGGTACTTAAGGCATATATCCATTAAGTATTTTTGATTAAAATAGTACTTTAAACTTCTATTCTATTTAATTAGTTTTGTTATGTTTAAATAAAAAACATCTGTTTACAATGTGATTATGATATCATAATTTCATTTGATTTTTGTAGAGTATTTCTAAAACTTTTGTGAGGCTGTTGGGTCTCAACTTGGAGCCACTGTTACACTCACTCCTCTTGGTGGTAGTTGACAAGTGAGATTGGAGAAAGCCAAAAGGAAGATATGGTTAAATGAAGGCTGACATGATTGTGCATAGCATCATGCTATAAATAATGGCTACTTTTTAGTATTCAGATATGAAAGGAATCCCACTTTCCTTGTTTTTGTATTGGACAAGACTGCTACTGAGATCCAGTATTCAGCAAGCAATATTACTGATGCAATGGCAAGCCTCATTCATGTACCAGACTCTGAAAAAAAATTAAGTCACGACAGTTCATCAATTTTTGAAACATCTAAGCAAGAAAGACTCAAGATTATTAATGGAAGAAAGAGAGCCATCCAAGCAACCAACACACTGAAGCCTACAAATCCTTATTTCATGTGTTCCTTGCAGTCTCATAATGTATAAAAAGGTTATATAGTGAGTCTAAACTTGTTGTAGTCAATGCAAGTTATGTTCAAATTCAATTATTTAAAAAAAATATGTTGATGAGTTTTACCTCTTCTATGTTGTGTAGTATGTGCCTGCTAAATTTGTTGCAAAACATTTATCAGAGAGTTTAAGTGTAAAACTTCAAACTTCTGATAATACAAGACAATGTGATGCCATTTGTTGTTATAATAACAAGGGCTGTTCATCAAGGAAAATAGCAAAGGGAATGAGTGTATTTGCGAGGGCAAACAATTTGGAAGAAGGAGATGCCTTTGTGTTTGAGCTCATCAAGAGGAAGCATGCTGTGCTTAAAGTCTACATATTTCGCGCACCTGCCTATGTTTGAAAAAGTTTTTTAATAACTTCTTTCCTTTAAATTTCTGGTAACTTTCTTATGGGGACTGCATTTTTAATCTGGACAGATTGCTAATCTCTTTACTTCTTCTTTTGGACACTTCATTTCCTTTTCGTATTTTGTGCAATTCAATATTTTAGAGAACTTGGACAGTTTAGTATTTTAGGCAGTTTGGTAGTCTGTATGTAACATATATGACCTTATGTTGACAATTTAGTATTTTATAGAACTTGACTTGGTTGTTATTTTGTTGACGAGCGTTGTTTTTGGAGGCATATCGCACTACCACAACAAGACTATGTTGAGAATGTTAAGAGTCAAAATTGTTTTACTTTAACTATTTAATGTTATTAGCCTTGCCTTACAGAGGCACATTGAGCCACCAAGCTCCATCAGCTTCCGGAGACACATTGAGCCACAAAGGCAAGGTTGTATAAGTAAAATTTCTATTGGAGTCAAATGGTTTATGGATTCAACATTTTTTGGTGTCCTTGCTCAAATAGTTTAATTTTATTCTGTATAACTTAATAATTTGATGATATGCTGTTAGTTTACTATTTTAGAGAACTTTTATATTTTGGTTGTCCTAACTTTAATATGATTTTGTGAAGTTTTTTGGGATGATATTACTTACTAGTTACCAGTCAGCACAGTTAAGGTAATTGCTGAGTTCATACTCACTACCATCCGGATTCCTTAAATATTTTGAATGGTGAATTAAGTTTTGCATTGCAAACATCTATTGACAATATTACTTAGTTAGTAGTATTTGAGTAATAATACAAGAGAATCAATTATATTGTTGCCCAGATGACTAACACAAGAGGGGGGGTGAATTGAGTTGTATTTAAAAAAAATAACAATTATAAATCAAATATATAATATAAAATATAAATAAAATATGAAACAATAATAAATATAAAGAGTAAGGGTAAGAGAGAAGCAAACTCAGTATGTTAACGAGGTTCGGCCCCACTGCCTACGTCCTCGCCTCAAACTACCTCTTGAGGATCCCCAAATCCACTATTCAATCTCCTTTAGGTGGAGATAGAAACCTATTATACCTTTGAGCAGCACCGCTCCAAAGAATCTGTGTAGAACACCCTCTACACTTCCAATCACCTTACACTTGGTGATTTAACTATTCCCCGTGTAGAACACCTTCTACACTTCCAATCACCTCACACTTGATGATTTAACTATTCCCCGTGTAGAACACCTTCTACACACATAAGGTTTATACACACCCTTTTACAAATACAAGAGTTGATAGTAGGTAGACTATCAAAGTACACTCCTCAATGAGTGAGATAGAAACAATACAGCGCAACCTATATCTCTCTCAACAAGAACAAGAATTAAGGCTCAAAACTTTAGAAAAGAGAGAATGAGAGCTTTAAAGAAATGATGCAAAATTTAGCAATAGATGTGTAAGCTCTTGTTGTGAATTTTGCAAAACTCAAGTGAACTATTTATAGGCAAATGAGTTTTCAATTTCAAATTTGAAAAGATTCCCATGTCAAAAATATCATCATTTATTTTTCAAAAATTTCAAATATAATATTTTTACTTTTTGCATGTGACAAAAAGAGCACACTTTACTTTTTAAAAATTTCAAACATAATCTTTTACTTTTTGCATATGACAAAAGGAGCACACTTTACTTTTCAAAATTTTCAAATAAAGACATCTACCTTTTGCATAAGTCAAGAAAAGCATCCACCACTTTTAAAAATATTTAAATAAAACATGCACATGTGAAAGATGACAATCAATCATCTTAATATTTTCAAAGTTCAAACATTTAATCATGTTATGCACATGTGAAAGATGACAATCAATCATCTTAATATTTTCAAAATTCAAACATTTAATCATGTCATACACATGTGAAAGATGACAATCATCTTTCAAAAATTTCAAAGTTCAAACCTTTAATCATGTCATGCACATGTGAAAGATGACAATCAATCATCTTTCAAAATTTTCAAATTTAATTTTCAAAATATCATGCACATGTGGAAAATGTATTTTAATGCTTTATGATAAAATATTAATTTTGAGCCTTAATCCTAATTTTGAATTTTTAAGAGATTTACAACATTACTCTATGATTTTAATGTGAACTTGTTCCATTCTTACTCATGCTTGCTTCTTTGATGTGCTTGATTATATTGTGTGGACAACTTGAGCTTAAGACTCCTTTATTCTTTGGATTCATTTGTTATCATCAAAATCCATTTGTAGATTTACATGAAACTTGAAATCTTAGGTTCAACATATATATTAATGTTTTTTTAGTGAATGTGTGTACAAGTGAATAATGATGAAAACATATTTTTCAAAAGCTTGGGAAACTGACATTCCGGACCAGCAATCTAGTAACTTATCAAGTTTCGGTACATGTTTATCTTTAATCTAGAAACCTGCTTGCTGGTTTACATGTTCGGTAATTGATACATGTTTAATTTAAATAGTAACCTGGACAGTTTTGGTTCCTAATTATATTCATCTGGATAGATTGGACTTTGGTACTTGTTTGGCCGTAAACAGGTGTTTGCTAATTGGCAATTGATACCTGTTTAGTAACTTGCACATGTTTATATGAAATCTAGACATTTGATACATGGTTTATATGTTTGGTAAATGGCATCTTCTTTAGTGTTTAGTAAAAAGAAAAGTTTGGTGCCTGATTAGTGACTATCTAGTTAGTGTTTAGTGTTTGGTAATCTGGACAATAATTTTAACTGATTACTATATGTAATCTATTTTAGTCTGTTTGGTACTTGTTTTATGTTTGTGGCATTTGTTAACTCATCACCTTTAAGGCAAATTAACTTTTGCAATTCCACTCAAATATCCCTTAACAGTACCATTAAGTTAACACTTAACAGTACTTGAGTAATGAATTAAAATTATGCTTAACTTTTTTAGTCTCATTAGTGTATGTGGAGGCAGGCCGACAGACGATAGTGGACCAGTGGCAGGTTGTGCAAGTGGCGTGCTTCAGCTGTAATTTATTAGAAAATTGAGATGTAATTTAATTATTATTGTAATTTGTAAGTTGTAATATGTTTTAATGGGCTAATTTGTTGTAATTTGTAGATCTAATTAAGGTCAATAATGTAGTATTTACATTTAAATCATTAGTATATTGTCAATAGGCTATTACAAATTATAGTCTATGGATTACTTTTGTATGAAACAAGTATTGGTAATTCATTTTGTAATTCAATACCAGGAGCTGCACATATATATTTATCTAGAGAATTAGCTTATTCCCATATTTCTTTACAATACTCAACAAGTTAAATGTAAGAATATTGGAATGATCTAGTAGCTAGATTAGTAATCACTACAACATATGACACATTTTGCTGCGTTTTTTAATTTCATGAATAGTAACCTATAGGTAATTTCAATTGACACTCTTCCATTTCTACGATTCATCAAATCCAAATTGGACTTGCTGCTAATAATACATCTTTTGTTGCGAAATCTGCTTGCAGGAAATAGACTAGTAACTTAAAGTGTAGCAACCCGTGGTGGGATTAAAATCGTAGATAGAAGATCATGTTACGACGACAACATGATTTATTTTGCCATCTCTTATATACAAATGCCGTAATATTATTTCCACAATTTCTTTGAGGGATATTTGATTCAGTGCATGGTTTGATTTAGTGCCAAAAGTGGATTGACTCGTGATAATACAAGATATATTGTAAATATTCAATCCACTACCAAAAAAGTTTAATCCACAACGAAATATTCACTCCATGGACAACAAAAAAACATCTACATCAAATTCATTTTGTATTAGAGTAAATGTAATGCTCGTATGTATTTGGCCAGTAAATTACCTTCTATTTGCTCAAAATAATAGTTTTTTTGATAGATATCTTTCTAAATTATTATATTTAAGCTTAGCCAGTATTTTTTATAAACTGTCCAACAAGTTATATGTAAGAAGTAATCTAGCTAGTAGCTAAATTAGTAATGCATGGTTCGATTTAGTGCAGAAAGCGGATTCACTCCATCCAAAACGAGATATAGTAAATATTCAATCCACTACCAAAAACTTTCAATTCACAACAAAGTATTCACTCCATCTACAACAGAAAACATCTACATCATCTATCCACAATCCATTCCATATTTAATCCACATAAAAAAATATTAATTCCTACCAAAAAATTGAAGCTGTTTTCAAAAAAGTATTCATTCCATTTGTACTTCATCCATCCACAATCCATCCCATATTCAACCCACAAAAAAAAATATATTCAATCCACTACCAAAAAATACTCAATTCACAACAAAGTATTCATCCCTTCCACAACAAAAAATATCTACATCATCCATCCACAATCCATCCCATATTCAATCCACTACCAAGAAAAATTCAATCCACAACAAAGTGTTCACTCCATCCACAATAAAAAATATCTACATCATCTATCCACAATCCATTCCATATTCAATCTACAAAAAAAAAAAAAAAGAAAAATCAATCCACTACCAAAAAAATTCAATCCACAACAACGTAATGAATGCATCTGCACCAAAAAAATATCTACATCATCCATCCACAATCTATCCCATATTCAATACACAAAAAGAACATTCGATCCGATATATAACAAGCAATATTTCTTGAATGCATTCAATACTTTGTTGAAACACTAGGGAACCCATCCATCAAATACAAATCACATCATTGCAATGGTTGTGAGGAAACCCAACCCAAGTTGCATTTATAAAGAATAAAATGCAAATATTAATGAGATATCGATATTACTATTAAAATGGAAGAAGAGAAAAAGTACTGAGTTGCAAGAGAATATAAATAAACAATGCTAGAAATTAACAAAGCTTTTGTATGATGTCAATGCAGTGACGATATTAACTCAGATAGTAGTAAGTAAGAGCACGAGTAGCCTCAGTCACCTAAAATATGAGAATAACAAAATTATGCTAGCAAACACATCATCTAGTAGCAGATTAAGCATGAATTTCAACAATTGTAAATAGAAGATGGCAACTATTAGTAGCAAGAATTGTGTATCATCATCAGACAAAGTCCCACTATCTAAAAAAGGATCTTTACTACTCCCACTTTGGTAATCATCGCTTTCATCTAACTTGTCATCGATGAAGTCTTCACTATCGTTGTAGCCTACAGTTTGTTGGAATAGTGTCTCCACAACAACATCGATTGGTTCTACATCTATTCTATGCAAGGGAGACATAATGACAATATCATCTCCTTCATGGGATTTTACCACCATATACGAATGGTCGTTTTCTTGAAAAGCAGCATAATTTAGTTCACACTCGTTTTCTTCCCCATCCACTTGTTCCAATGGTATAACTAGAACATTGTACATGTTTCTTAAAGTCACCCTTTACACCACTGATCAATTACCCTATCTATAATTGTCAACAAGGTAAAACACTTGTTTTGCTTGATTGGCAAGTGCAAATAGATCATCCTTATACCATTTTCGAGGGGTATTGACACTAGTTATGTGGTTTGTAATATGTACCCCTATCCTTGTATCACCGACACCGAACTAGATATTTAAACAAATAGATATGACGCCATCCCATATAACGCAATTGGAAAATGTCAATCAGGACTCCATAGAAATCAATAACCTTTGCATTGTGTCCCCCTTTAATGACCACCCCACTATTTTGAGTTCGACGATGTTGATCACGAGACACTGTGTAAAACTTGGTACCATTCATGATGCATGCAGAGAATGAAGCAACCCATGGGACTGGTCCATAAGCTAGTGCATATTTATCATCAGAGACATCATTAGGGTTGGATGAGTGCAACTCTTGAATGTGTTCAGCATGGGAGGCAAATATTAGAATATAATTTAGTGGTAAATAACTACATGTGCACTGAAGTCATGGACTCATCGATAGGTTACGTACTTGTTTGCAAAACCAATAGGGTAAATCGTTTTGGTGGCTACGATCTAAGGTTGCAGAAGAAATTTCTTTCATCATCGTGTAGTGCTCACTAGAGATGTAAAAAAAGTAAACGTAAAAAGGTGGTAAGCATTACTTGGTTAGAAATAAAGTACAAGTTTGTATTGGTAATAACTAGTGAGAAATATAGTACACGTTAGGAATGGATATAACCAGTAGTACTTACTCTATGTACTGACTAATCTTTGCACAAATGCTTAACACGTACCACGTTGCCTTCGAAAGTAGAGTCTGATCCATTCGAATGGAGGTAGGAGAGCCACACTGGCGTATCTTTTGTGAAAAAATAGAGAAGTGAGAAGATTTTGTGTCGTTCCTCCCGATGATGTATGGTCTCAATATCATGGATATACAACGAACAGAAGGTCAATCATTCAATGTGAATATATGCTTGAGCAATTAAGGTTTCAGGATGAGCCTTGTTTCTGATATAATCTTAAATTTTTCCAGATATCTTTTTAAAGGGTACATCTACCTATATTGAACTGATATCCCAAGGAAAGTCTCACAAGGTAAATGAATGGTGAGATGTACCATTATATCGAAGAAGGTGGGTGGAAAAATTATCTCAAGTTTGCAGAGGATGATTGCAATGTTGGATTGTAGTTGCTTCAAAACTCCCAAAGTCAACGCCGTGCGCACAAAGCCTTAAAGAAGGAACTGAATCAGTCAATGCAAATCATATATTAGGTCAGAAAAACCCATTTATTGCAACTAGAAACAACCTTTGCATGAACACATGATAGTCATGACTTTTCATTCCTGATACCTTGTCATCACCAACTGAAACACACCTAGAAATGATTGAAGCAAAACCACCAAGAAATTTTACAATTGCAATCCATTCACAGAAACGTATCCTCTTATTCTTTTCAAGCATGTATGACCTAAGCAACATGGAGTGCCCACTACCTGATGGTTGTAGATGTAATTCATTTTTTTAGACCAAGCTCTATCAAGTCCTTACATGCCATTAACAACATCTTTAGTTTTCCCTTCAATATTTATCAACATCCTTAGGACATTCTCGCATATGTTTTTTTTAATGTGTATGATATCGAGATTATGTCGTAAAGGCAACGTCGACCAGTAAGGTAATTGGAGAATATACTTTTTTTAGTCCAGCTCAATTCAGCTGGTCTGCGTTTCCTCTTTCTCAAACCTTTGCCAAATTCGACATCCCCAACCTGTAGTAGTTGATGCAGCACATCATGCCCCACGAGTTCTGGTAGAAGCAACCGATGGTCCTCACTTTCATTGAATGCACCATTTTTCTTTCTCCAAATATGACTGGAAGGCAAGAAGCGATGATGACCCTTGTAATAATATTTTTTTCCCATATTCCAACCACATGGAGTTTGTATCCTCATTGCACAATGGGCAAGTCAACTTTCCTTTGGTGCTCCACCTTGAAAGATTGACATATGTAGGAAAATCGTTGATAATCCACAAGAGTGCAGCATGTAAGCGGAACTAACCCGACGTTGATGCATTGTAAGTATTGACACCCGCCTCCCATAATTATTTTAGATCATTGAGTAAAGGTTGTAAGTAAACATTGATATCATTTCCCAGTGCTTTTGGTCCAGGAATAAGCAAAGATAGCATTGAATATGGATCTTTCATACATAATCAAGCGGGCAAGTTGTATGGCATGAGTATCACTGGCCATATGTTGGAGGATTTAGTCAAATTATTGTACGGGTTGAACCCATCACTAGCTAGCCCCAATCTGACATTGTGAGCATCATATGCAAACCAACTATTGTCTTTATCAAACTGTCTCCACATCTTAGAATCGGTTGGTTGTTTGAGAGTACTATGTTCATCAACTCACTATTCTTTACGCCGTATCATCGATTTTGCTATATTTTTCGACATGAATAACCTTTGTAATCTAGAGGTCAAAGGAAAGTATAGCAAAACATTTTGGGGAATTTTCCCCTTTTTCCTAGTCGTTAACTCTCACCTTGACTCATTACATTTAAGACAAACTTTTTTGTTAGCATCTTGTTTTCAAAATAACATGCAGTCATTTGGGTAAGCATGTATCTTCACATAACTAAAACTTAAACCATGCTCTAAGCGCCGAGTCTTGTGATATGAGGCAGGTAATTGAATATCTGGAAACATCGTCTTTAACAACCCTAAAACCATATTAAATGACTTGATAGTCCACCCATCGACGGTTTTTATATGGAGTAGCTTGACAATAAATGAGAGCTTGGAGAACTTCTGGCACCTTGGATAAAATGTTTTTGACTGCGCTTCCAATAGATTGGTGAGGAAGTAGTGAAGAGATGGTTCTCGACTTCACGGATTGGTAGGATTAGGTTATTACAACATGTCCGACATGGATACTGGAAGGTAGTACTTCCATATGCATGAGCCTTTGCCATAGTCAGGAGTTTATTAATCCCTTCATTATATTCAAGTGACGTAATCTTGTTCGGCATGTGCATCTGGTCTTTATCTATTTGAGCATAAATTACGAAATAGGCCCCAATGTCGCTGTAAACAATGAAACAATATAGTGGATCAAAGGGCTAGATATTGCAACACGTCCTATAATTAATAATAGGCTCCATTTTATTCTCATGATGTATAAAGCATTAACATGATTATATGCCACCTGAAATTAGTTTATATATATAGGAAACACCCCAAGGGCAAAGGTGTGTACAACATGAATATATATACCATTTGTTTCTAGAGTAAGATTATATGTTTTTCCCCAACACTTTTTTATTAACATGACAAATTTAGCAAATGAGATGGCATAATTCAACTTCCGGCTATATATATATATATATATATATATATATTTGTAGCTTAAAAAGTTCTTCTATTATCACATACAAAGTCTTAAAGAGATAAGCTTTATTTGTTTGTAGTAGTACCAATATTTAAAAGTAAGAAACCCATGATACTTGTGAAAGGTTTGAAGTTCTAACTTCTTATAACAAGATAAGGGAAGAAAGTTGAATCTTGATGACTTGGATGATCCAACTCGAAATGAACCTATTTAGAGTAATTTGAGAAAAGAGAGAATAAGAGAAAATATCTCAATATAAAGTTTCAGAACTAAATAGAAGTGTCAAAAGTATTCACGAATTAGCATTCCACAAGCATTAAGCAAGCCCCTTGGATTAGCATTCCTTTGATGTATAAGTAGGTTATAACTAGCTAGCTAGTGACTTCTATATGGATTATGTTATTATATTCCTTTATGACCAAAAATGCCCACAAATGAATATTAGTTTTTGGACACAATTAAACTTAACGTATGTATATATAAATATAGAAATGGTTGGATTCATTCTATACCAGCAAAATTAGCAAATACATAGTGCTTATCAGATTTACCTGAAACAGAGAATTCTTGAATCAATGAAAAGCAAACTTACCGCAAAGGCTACCCCTGGTACTTTCAGATGATGTTCAATTGCAAATTAAAGCTGGGAGCTACCGAGGGGGAGGCTAGGGTAGAATCGGTTAGTAAGAAAGAGGGAGGGAGAAGGATTAGGGTCGTCGTGAGACTTAAATACGCCCAGGATATGAAATTGAATCAAATGGTTGCCAGAAAGTACCCACATGTTGAAAATCACTCCAGCTTACTGGTGAAGATGCGTCACGACAGCAGGATCCCTTCATGACAGTATTGATGGCAATGAAAAGCTTAGGCGAGAAGCCGGACTATTAACAAGGGAATTGAGGTTACATCGATGTGTGGCTTCTCACATCAGTATTGCTTTAGGTCGGCAGTGACTCACTGTAACAAGGCCCCTCAAATGAGGTTACGACGTTTAAGATCGATCCCTCAAATGAATCCTAGAAATATTGGGCAAAATATCCTATCGTGGCGACTCACTACCATTACCATAAAGTGACGTTTGTATATGTGTTAATCAAAGTGAATAATCATATTGCAGTGCCAAACACTGATAAAAAAAGTCAGCGCAATATGCATACACGAAGTTTTATTGGGTTTGACATATAACGGCTAGACCTAGTCGTTGTAACATCATCTCCTATATGCGAAACCTCATTCCATCATGGGCTGCTTCACTTTTTGTTGCAAGCAGAATTCACGGAAAAAAGTGTATTATTGGCCACGAGTCAATTTGGATTGACGAATCGTGGAAATGGAAGGTGAAACATTGAAATTAGCTATAGGCTACTATCGTGGCAATTCAAAAACGTTAAAAAAGCTTATATATGTTATAGTGACTGGATTTACTGCCAACATATACGATCTGGCAATGCAATATGCCCATACATAGGTACTATCTTTGTATCATACATAGGTCATTACATATTTCATTCATATCATAGTTGCATACTTGTGGATTAATCTTTTACGTATGTGACCCAATGAGATAGTAAAATTTATAAGGAAGTCGGAAACGACCCCTAAGAATGGTAAAATGGAAAGTTGGATATGATATATTATGTATGTGTTTTGAAACAATTGGGATGATGTAAATATTTGGTACTCTCCAATGAGATGAATAGTAAATTATGGATTATAGTTGTACTATGCCATGTGATCACTTTATGCAAAAAGTTAGATCTCTTTGCAACTATTGGAATTTACCTCATTCCGTTGTGATTTGTACTGCAATTAATTAGTAAGTTTAGATGCATGCATCTACCCCTTACATTTACGAAGGGTAGGTAGTTTTGTGTTACTTATCCTGACTTTTCAGTTTATGTTAAGTCCTGGATGTAAATTGAGAACTTTACAAAGTGGTATCACAGCAATACGACTTTGGATAAACTTCAAAATGTCCTAGGAAAGAGAATCATATGGTATCAAAATAGGTTTCGATTTTTTAAAGATAGACTTAAATTTTGAAAAGGGCTAGGTCAAGTTGGCTTTTTGTATGAAATTGTGAATATTCTGGATTTCTAAATCAAGAATTTTAAAGCAGGTTATGTGATTATATCGAAAAAAGTAGAAGTGGAAGTTGATAATACAGTTAACATCAGCATCACCATTGGTAGATTGATGAGAAGAGTGATGTGACAAGTTGTTTGTGTGAATGCATATAAAAGTGTAAAGTAGATATGGATATGTTTTTTTTTTCGAAAGGTCCTAGTGGAATATTTGACGGGAAATGAATTTAATGATATCAAGTGGTAAAGAATTGTCTTCTAAGGTTGTGAGTTTGAAGGTAACCAAGTGACCTGACAGTTTCTTATTTGGTGGGATTTGATCTTGGGATATAGTAGGTTAAAGATTAAGCTATGGAAGAAAATGTTATGACTAAAAATGATATAAATGGTCAGTATGGTGGGCTCAAACTTTATTTGACTTGTTTTTTTTTTAAATATTGAGGTCATGGTCAAGGTGATCTCCTTGGGAAGTAAAATGACAGAAGTCCTAACTCTTGTGGAGTTCAACGAACTTGAAGGATTGATTTTTAAGGATGTGACTAAAGGTTTAGGTTTTGTAGACTCTAGAAAATGATTTGTTATCATTTAATGTTTTGGATTGTATCTTGTATTCTACCTAATGTTGATATTTGATCTTACAAATTTTGAGGACGGAATTTATTTTATGGGGGGGGGGGGGGGGAGAATGTGATAACCTGAATTTTAGGTGTCCTTTTTAATTCCAGTACTTGGCATGATTATATATTTTTAAGATTATTTTAGGAAACCTTTAGAACCTTTTAGATATATATATATATATTTTATATGAACCTTAGTTGGTATTAAACCTATATGTATTAGAGGAAAAATATTTGGAAAATACCTAAATATTGGAAAAAAAATCATTAGAGACACTAAATGTGATGAGAATATATAGATTTTGAATATTTTAATAGATATTTAGAAATTAAAGGAAAGTTGACAAAGGAAGTCAAGTAGTATAAGTAAGGAATATGCAACATGATATTTTCGGATTAGGAAATTTCAGACAATTTCGATGTCCTTTGGTAATTGGGGCATAAATTTCTCATTTGATTTGGGATTGAGACGATTCAAGATTCTATATAAATCCAAGAGATAGATATAAAATTTTATGCGATGAGTTTTAAGAGATACAAGCTTAATCAATGACGAAATTGGGCTTGAAGTTGGCTCAACTGAAATGGATTCAAGTGATAGTCAAAAATCACTTTATCTTATTTCAAGATATTTTCAAAGATAAGGATGATGATTTGAAGTTTGTCTAATTTTGTCATCTTTTACACAAAGGGAACTAGATTATATGTTTACTTTTAGAAAATCAAACAAAGAGAACCAATTACATGAGAATTTCATTTACACAAGTAAATTATCTTTGAAGAATATTCTTAGGCAATGGGGGGTATATGGATTGGCTATTTTTCGTAGGACCATGGATTGACTTTTCCTTTGTTTTTCTTACCATGTTTAGTCCACTTCTTAAGCAAGAAAAAGAGGCAAACGGAAGGATATGATTGGAAGAGAAAGTTGGCAAATGGAAGGATGTGATTAGAAGAGAAATGTTTGATTTTTTCTATATGTGAAGCAATCGGATTAGGTGGAATTGGAGAAGATGACCGACTTAAGTTGTGTCCTTTTCTTCCCCTATGTTAGCTTGATTCTCTTGTGGAAAGATGGAAAATTTGGAATGTGGTGATTTGAGGATAAACAAGGGGATTTTTTTGGGAAAGTTTTGGATGAGATAAAAAGGAGGAGGCCTTAACCGAGTAACCACTTTGCCTTTTTCTTGGATTAGTTTGGCACCAAAGGACTAGATAAGAACATAGTCCTATTAAGACAACTAAGCCTAAGTAAGAGGCATGATTGCACTAAGATCTACTTGAATACTTGAAAATAATTGGAATAGGTTGAGTGGTTTGTCTTTTTCCTCCCCAAAGTAGTCGACTAAGGCTTGATGTGGAATGCTCCCAATCTCATTTTGGATACCTCTCGGCAAAAGAGACCCCAAGCCCTCTCCCTTTCTTTCTTTCACTCACGTACGCTCTAAACACTCCTTTCACTCTTCTAGATGTGGGATCTTCCAGGAAACCAAGTAGACATTTCTTCAATAGATTTCATTTGCTAAGCTTTAGAAAAATTGGTAAGTGCACAACTTTAACATTTTGGTTATATATTTTATAAATTTGTTAATTAGGTGCTATTTGCTATTTGATTGTTGGATGAATATATTATATTTCGGTGACTCATAAGTAGTAGAAAGAATACTTTCTTATTATTGGAAATTGATTGGTAAGTGTTGATAAGTAATTAGCTCTTAATTTCCTTATGTTATATGTGATAATGACTTAAGACTTAGTTTAAGAATTAATTTAGAAAATATATGATAAAAAGCTTAAGAAAAGATATTGAGGATTTAATTAGGAAATTTGTAAGTACACTTATAACCCACTCTTCGTATTTGTTTGTATATGAAGAGTTAACATGTTGAAAAATATTTCATTTGAATGCCTAATGTATTCATATGATATGTTATATTTGTGCTAAGTTGATTTTAGTAGGAAGTAGTTGATAAAGGGAGAAAAAGTATTCTGAGGAGCAAGGATCTAATTTAGTAAATTGTGGATTGAGAATTGAATGAGGATATGTGATGATGAAAGAACAAAAGAGATAAGCTAAGGACTTATATGGTTTCGGCTTTGGTGAAATACTTTAGGATATCATTAATTTTACCTTTTTAGATGGATGATATGATAATTAAATTAAGTTAGTGAGTGGTTTGAGAAGAATTTCATGGAATAATTCTTTTGAGAAGTAGTGGAAGAATTAAGATTATTTTGGGATAAGGAAGAAATTGAAGAAAAAATAGATTTATTGAGGGAAGAGTGATTCGGCTATGGCTGAAATTAGTATATGTATGAAATTTCCATGTCATGTTAAGAAGAAAGTAAAATTAAGTTTAAGAAGGAGAAGAGAAAATTGGAATTTACATGTATAAGTCATGACTCGGCTCTACATCTACTAGGGCTGAAGATAAATGTTTTCTTTAAGTTTATATGTTTATGTTTTTATTGTTTATAAGTGACTTTTCTAAGTTACTATATGCTAGTTATGCAGTGATAAGACAAGTTCTATATGGAATATGACCCCATGAATAAGTAGCATGAATGAAAAAGTCAAAAAGTATATACATGCCCAATTACGCCACAAGATCATATGTTTTGAGTTATGAACCATGCACAAGTAAAGTCAAGTAGGCATGCATAATCTTTCATAGTACAAATCACATATTTTAAGATCTCCTGGGTTTCAAAAGAAAATAGGGAAAGAATAAGGAAATAATAAAAGTTATGTCATGATGAGGAATGCGATACGTAACTCCTGTATGACTGACGTGCCGATAGAAAAGGTGATACGTAACTCCTGTCGGATAATAAGAAGTTATGTTATGGTGGGGACGATGATACGTAACGTCCGTATGGCGGACACGACTAGTGGAGATGATGATCCGTAACGCTTGCTATAATAAGAATGTTTACGTCATAGTGGGGATGACGATACGTAACGCTCGTATAACTGACACGAATATGATAATGCTCGTCACAATGGTAACAATGATACATAATGCTTGGACGATTGACGAGAATACAAACCCAGCGGAGATGACGATACGTAATGCCTGTTGAGGTTTAGAAATAGTAATAAGACTCAACCATGGGTAATAATAATGGATAAGACCCCACCACTAGTAATAATAGTGATAAGACCCAACCACGAATAATAATAGTGGATAAGGCCCAACCACGAATTATAATAGTGGATAAGGCCCAATCACGGGTAATAATAGTGAATAAGGTCCAACCATGAATAATAATAGTGGAGAACTTGATGGGGAAGGCCATACTTAACTACTGTCGAGGTTGAGGAATAAGCGTGACATTAAAGATGATAAGTAACGCCCGAACAATTGACAAGAATCAAAATCCGATAAGGATGACGATACGTAACGCCTGTCAAGGTTCAAATATAATAAAAAGACTTAAGAAAAGATTATAAAATTTAAGAAAAGTCATTGCATGACACGAAAAAATGTTGAACCCATGTGCATATAAGTTTCTCGTGAAAACATGTAAGTCTATGTAAAAATGGTACATAAGTTATGCATAAAACATGCATATACCATTTATGAATCATGTGCTATACTAATCATTCCGGATATTTGTTGTGTCCTATATTATTAAAATATTTTATTAATGCTTTTGTTATGTTATTTGTGTACTTACTGAGGTTTTTTGAAAATCTCACTCTTCTAAATTTTATCTATCATTTCTTATGGAATGATAGATTTTATTGCAGGAATAGGTAACTCATCATAAGACCCAGATATCGCCAGAGATTCTGGGGTACCTTGAGGTTCCACAGAATACTCTCCTCCTGTGGATTAATTTATCACGTATGTGACCTAATGAGATAGTAAGATTTATAAGCAAGTCAGAAACGACCCCTAAGAATAGTAAAAAGGGAAGTTGGATATGATATATTATGTATGTATTTTGAGCCAATTGGGATGATAGAAATATTTGGTACTGTCCAATGAAATGAGTAGTAAATTATGGGTTATAGTTATACTATACCATGTGATCACTTTATGCAAAAAGTTATATCTCTTTGCATTTATTGGAATTTACCTCATTCTGCTATGATTTGTACTGCATTTAATTAGTAAGCTTAAATGAATGCATGCTACTCTTTACATTTACGAAGGGTAGGTAATCTTGTGTTACTTATCCTGACTTTTCAGTTTACGTTAAATCCCGAACGTAAATTAAGTATGTCACATAAGGTTTCACAATCAATCAACTACATGTGTGTTCCTATCCTCTATTATCGACCTCAGGCCTAACCAACTAAGTTTCAACAGATCCCAACACTCCACTGGACTCGAGGCCCAGTCCAACCAACTAGACAATAGGAAATATTAGTGCATAAATATCATTTTAAATTTCTAGAGTTGTGTTAGAAGATTACTTACAGCGTGGATAAACAATCTTAATCATCATACACACGCCGGCCTACGGTGCCCTGCAATTTGACAGATGCGTGCACTGCAACTCAGATGGACAGAAAATCGTTAGTAAACTAGTAAAACCCAACATAATTTAAATAAATAATAAGCGGCAATTTTGGCTCACCGAGGTGATGCCAAATGTTGCGAGACAATGACGATACACGAGGGCAGAGGCCATGCAAAGGTGGGAATGGACTACAACGCACGAACTAGTGGTTTCCAAGAGGTAAAATGGGTCTGGCTAAGGGAAAAGACGGGCTTGCCACCAAGAAACCGCAACGAGTGGCAGCCCACTGCAAAACTTAATGAACGAGAAATAGAAGGCAACACTAGTGGAGATTTGACCTTAAACTGGCTGTGAAGCTCGGGAACAAAATGGGCAACTTGGGGGGTTGTGATTAGAGACGCGAGACAGGTGGTGCTTGACATTGAGGATTTCACACAGTGGCTTTCAAGTTGCAGGTGGCGGTGGCGGGAGGAGCTGGAGAGGGGGAAACCCATGCGTGAAAGGGACCCAATTTGAAACCTAAAGCCGTGGAAAGAAGGGGCTCTAGAGGGGGCCTCGACGACGGCGCCAAGCAAGCTAAAGTGAACCCGAGAGAGAGAGAGAGAGAGAGAGAGAGAGAGAGAGAGAGAGAGAGAAAGAGAGAGAGAGAGAGAGAGAGAGAGAGAGAGAGAGAGAGAGAGAGAGATCTGCAGGGAGGAGAATCGATGCCGAGGCGAGGCAGCGACGATGTGAGGTGGTGGATGCCGCACAAACTCCACTATTTCATGTAGAAGAGATCTCCTTTGGGGGGGGGGGGTGTTTGGTGTGAGGCAGCAAAGGAGAGGAAGAAGATTAAAACCTAGGGTTTTCTATGGAGGTCAAAACGCACAAGCTTAAGGGCTGACTTTACAAGCACATGGGTTGGACCCTCACATACCCTCGGCCTGCTATAAGAAAGGCTCACACAAACACAACACACACACTCAAAGCCCACTCCGGAAATCAAGTAAATAAAACAACGGCATATTAGCATAACTTACACACCTTAGCAATAATAAAATAAAACAATTAAAAACCCCAAAATACTACTTAATAAAAATAGAGGGGTTTATAGGATGATTTAATAAAACAATTAAATTAGATGATTTTAATATTATGATTTGCTGTCAAAAGAGGGGATTATAGGATAGAACCTGAATATTTCAGGATAGGTAAATATAGAGATCAAAAGATTTATATGAACATATGTAGTGTTAAAAATCGATGGTCTTAATGATTTTTTACTTTATTAATTTACATACTCTTGTATAAAATTATGAGCAAAAACATTTTCAATTGACTATCAAAAGAGGCATTTTGATGAATTTGGTTGATTTGCGAACAATCAGAGAGAATTAATTTCAGTTAGTTAGATGAGAAAAGTATAGTGAGAGATTAGGTGAAATCAGTTTCCTAAAAATTCTTTTTCTCAGTAATTTGATCATAAAACTACAACTTTATTTTTCGTTGAATATTTTCTTTTAATTAATTTTATTTCAAATTGCAATCTCAAAAATCTAAGTCACTTTTCTAAATAAAGTCGAGATTAATATAATTTCGATAATTGTCAAAAGTAAGATATTAATTCCTTAGGTTGATACCTTTCTTATTATTTTACTATAAAATTATGATACTGTGCACTTGCAGTTTGCACCGATCAGGTTTTGTAAGAACAATTACATAATAAAATAAAGTAAAGTATAAATCCATATAATAATATAAATAAATATACTGCACAAAAGCCTAAACTTAAAAATAGAATAGAGAAAAAAGATTCAATAGATTAATTTAAAATACCACAATATAAAATAGAATAAAATAATAAGACCAAATAATTTAATAAGCTAAAATAAAGGTACCAAATATGAAAAAGACCCAATAGAATAAAATACTCATTAAATAAAGAAAATGCAACAAATTAACGTATAATAAAACTAAAACTATTAAACCAATAATAATAATAATAACAACTCATACAAAAGAAACAATATTAATAATTAAATAAAACAACTAAAAACACTAAAATTAAGAATCTCACAAACAGCCAATAACAATAATAAATAACATAACCCAAATAATAAATAAAAACAACAACAATAATAATAAAATAAAATAAAACAAGTCAACAATAAAAATAAAAGCCATACGTAAAAATCCACAAAACCTGGAGTCTCACAAGAATTATATAAAAGTAAATCATAAACTAATGTGAATTGATAAAATATAATTATTTAATAATTATTATAATTTTATTTATAAAATACTATTATTTGAATTTAATGTTTCATAATGAACTTAAATTGAGAAATAAATAATATTTTATTTAAATAATTGTGTTCACAAGTTATTTAATATTATCAGAAATAATTTAACGAAAGTCTCTAAAATTATTTAATTCGTTTACATGAGCATTTTTTGATATTAATGGTTTTTGATATTATCAAATAACTGTTTTATTTAATGTTTTGTTTATATTTTGTAGTGATAAAAATAATTATTATCAAAAATAATTTTTAACATCTTTAAAAAATAATTTGCATAAATTGTTTTTTAAAAAACTTTTATTTAAATCAAAATTGGTAAAAATCAATCCTTGATTATATGTTATTTTTTATAAATATTTTTTGTAGTACTGTAAAATTTATTTAATTCAATTTATTTATAATTATAATAAAAATTAGAAAATAAAAATTGAGAATGAGTTGTTTTTGGAAAAGAGGGCCAACGAAATAATAGATTTAAAGAGGGAGAAAGAGTTGCAAAGATGGGGGGGGGGGGGTTGATTATTGAGAATTCATTTGATGCATTCATAAGGTTTCAAACTTTCGACATTCTTTGAAGTGTTTTTGTGTTTTGATGTGATGTAGAGAGATTCGAGACAGATATTGAACTGTCTGATTGCATGTTGATGGCGCTGAGGTACCACGAATTAGCAGATCAGCGTAAAGGCCAAAAGTGATCGTGATCTTTTTCTAATTTGGGGAGTTTTGGTGCGTTTCAGTCTTTTAGCTATAACTTTGGTTACGGGTGTCAAAGTTGCGCATAAGACCCTGATTCGGAAAGCACTTTTCGATGCGTACGCTGTCCACATTGAGTACGGCTCCATGTCCCTTTTTTTCGACCTCAAATTCTGCTGTTTTTCTTTCTGAATTGTCATTTTTAATTATTTTTTTACTATTTTTGATAATATTTCGTATGTTTATTAGGAAGTCATTTTAAATCTGATTTGTACTGAATTTTTCGCATATTGCTTATTTGATTTTGAATTTCAATTTTACGTTATTTTCGGGATTTTGCCATTTTTGGTAAATTTCGGTTACAGACGAATTATAGCTATACAGTCCGGCTTGTGGACTGATTTTCAACAATATTTCATTTGGTAATATTTAGTTTTTTTCTTAAAGACGTATTCTATATATTTTGGATGAATTTCTTGTATTCCTCCCTGTAAATTCATCTGTTGAAACTAGCTTACAGAATAATCGCTATTCTATTTAGCGTCAAGATAATAAGAGTTTTCATTTATACCAAAATATTTGAATATTTTTCAAAATTTTTGAGTATCCAAATTACCCAGCCTTAGTAATACAGACGGATGGACTTAAATTTAACAAAAAAATAAAAAACAATTTAATGAAAAATAAGAAAATTTGTTAAGGTGGCTAGTTGATAGTTATTTATTATAATAAAATAGAATAGGAGAAAGATTATGAGAATTAGTTAATAAAGGACGTGCATGTACATCATGATCAATATATATGGTTCCTCTAGTCCGGCGGATTTTTTTATCCAATAAAAGAAATGGATCGTCTAGTGTAGTTTTCGTTTAAAGTTTCTATATATGAATTATGAAGACTAGTGCAGTATTAATTAGTACTACTACATGATGAACTAGAAATTAAAGTTCTTACATACACACCTTGATCAAAACGTCTATAACTAGTTTAATTAATTAATTGCCACTTCAGCAGCTTATATTATTGGTTTCGGGCAATTAATTCATAAACACATGCATATTAATTTTACATACTAATGAATTCACCCATAAAATATAATAGCCCAGGGCCATTTCCGCAGGTAATTAGGCCGATAAATCATGATTACAGTCGATTTTAATGATGATTGCTTTGCCGTTTCTTTTATAAAACATCTATTTATTTCATTTTACGTTGCACAGCGTTACCGAATGTTTGAAAAAAAAAATGTTTTCTTTAAGAAGCAGCACATTATATTAAGTGCATCGGATATGAGGAAGTGACCTTTACTTCCGTTTATAGCCAACGTGAAATTTAGTTTCATAGATACTTATTATTATAGAGATATATGCCCTTGATCTTACGAGCATGCAAGTGCAAAGTTGCATATAATATATATATATATATATATATATATGTGCTATATCTTTATATATATAAAGTGACTATCTAACGAAAAATTTTGTTTTAACGAAAAATTTTATTTTTCTGTTAAAATTAACACTTTCCATCATTTTTGTTAAAATAAATACTGCATTTAATAAGAAATATTATTTTAAATACAATCCATTAATTTTATTAATTACCGAAATAATGTTCTTAACATTAAATTTAATTACACTATTTCAATTTTCTATAACGATAAACTTTTCATTTAATTTTTTTTTTATGTAAAATAAATATAGAATAATAATAATAGTATAGAATGACATAATAATAGTATAGAATGTATAACAATATATATAAATAAATCATTCATAACAATATAACAATGCAATTATCACTTAGAGATGTTAATTTATACGTTAGAGAGTTTAATTTTATTCATGAAAATTTATTTCTATTATATGATTAATAATTTCATTTTTTAAAAATTATTTTATAGTTTTAAAATGAATGTATTATTTTTTTTTGAGATGATAAATATACGGTATATACAATTAACTATAATTATATTAAATTGGTAATAATAGACAACAAATATAATTAATTTATTATATATGTTTGATATTTAATTGAAATATATATGATCTAATAAATTTATATATTTAAGATTAAAATTTCATGTATAAATTATAATATAACATTTTTTTTATATAAATTATAAACTACATAATTTATTTAAAAAAAATTATATTATTTCTTAAAAATAATCACATAACTAAAAAAATTGTGAATAATTCAAGTTTATGTAGATCTAGAAAAATTCAAAGACTAAAAATAGAGGTATTTTAATGTCCTCTCTTTTGAGGCTGTGCAAAATGATGCAAATATTATATTATCGTTTTAAAATTATAAAAATATAATATTTTGAACGAATTTTTTATTAAAGTTTCAATTAAAATTATCTAAAAAAAATTTAATAAAATTATAGGTTATGTTTATTTATAAGACTATCTTATTATTTTTATTAATACTTTTTTTATAATATATGAAAATGTGTAATTATTTATTATTCATTTAATTATGAATAATATTCTAATTCTTATTAGAAATTAAATTAAATAAACATATTTTGTATGTTATTTTTATCTGATATATATATAAATATATGTGCGAGCATCTATGGGCATGCAAGCAGATGGCAAAGGCAATTTAATTTTTCCTTCTCGTCCTTGAAGGTGCATGATCGAATGATGATGCAGCCGTCACTCACTCAGCCTTTTCTTCTTCATTTATTAATTTTTTCTTGAACGCCAAGATCATAGGGGCCTGTATGTTATGGTCAAGCAACCTTTTGACAAGGAATTATGATTATATGCTACAGTACATAATTTATAATGAGTTTCGTTTATTTTTATGTTTTGTTGCATCATGCATGTTCATGTCATCAATAAGAAAAAATTTATTTTAAGAACTCTACATGATTATAATGCATATTCCATCTACGTGATAACATAATTTGATTGGTAAAATTTAAATTTTAAGATTTATCATCTAAAATTAAGTAAAATTATGCCGACATATAATAGAATATGAGATGACAAGCGCACAAATATGATAATGATTGTCCATTTCACACGTTTGAATTTTTAACGGTGTTTGTTATATATCGTACATAGTTAATGCTCCGAATTGATTTATATATAAAAAAATTAGAATTTGGAATACCTTCTTGAGCTTTAATATATTTTATTGGACTTCTAGTGGAAACATTGATTGCCTCATGTACTCTTTCTGAAAATGATAGCATGATTCCAAATGTGCTCACCTTTTGGTTGTTAATTAAATATTTAACTTAAATCAATTCAATTCAATCTAATTTTAAATTAAGATTAACATCTAATAGGTTTGAGCACTAAAATACTTCAACTATTAATCTTTAGAATATTTCACTACTATTTATTACTCTAATATTACTTTTGATCACTAGACTGGACCGAACTAGAATTCTATATTTAGAGAACGATTGACAAAGTGCAGTATGTGTGGTATAAGTAATGTGTTTTTTGTATATGATTATATAAAAATAATAATCATACGTTATAAAATTGTATTAAAAAAAATACATATCTATAAATCATCTTATAAAATAATTTTCTTACTTTGCTATAAACTATTACAAAAATAAAGTAAAATAAAATATTAACTTAAGATTTTGTTCACAAATTAAGTTTGACAACGATCTTTTATGTAATAAAATTTATCTATTATCATATTTGAAGTGAAATTTTTAACAATTTCTTTTTTAATATAAACTGGCAATTTTTTTTGTTTGTTTTTGGGAGCAAATTTAAAAATTAAAGTGAGAGTATGTGAATATTGAGATTTGGGAGAACAATATTAATAAAATTTTTAAAAATTTAAATATTGGGAGGCAATTTTAAATATATAAAAATACCTAATTATTTATCGGCTAAATTATTATTATTATTTTTTAAATCAGGGGGGACAAAATTATTTTTTATTAAAACATCTTTAAAAAATTACATATTGAATTGACTTTATGAAAATATTGCTCCCAAGCTCTAACTTGGGTCTACCCCTATTTTTTACTTACTTTTTACTATTATTTATTATCTTATTATTACTTTTTATCAGTATTCATTACTTTTTACTACAATTTAAGATTTTATTATTACTTTTACAAATACTTTTTACTATCATATACAACACTTTTCAACGCTTCCCCAACTCTTAAATTATTAATTAAACTCATTTCAATTTAAAATCTTTTTACATGTACTTGAGATTAATAACCTTTTTTAATTTAATACTTCCTTACCAGTACAAAATCTCACAATTAATAAATTTAAATTTATCTTAATATTTAAATACATTTACATACATCTTAGGCACTAGATCAAATAAATGTCATTTTACTATCATACCTAATCATTAGTTATTGTTTATAAAGAATTCAATTTATCATTTATACATTTTAATTTTTTAATTTTTTTTCTTGATTGTTAAAGCTGAAGTGGTCACTATTAGCAAATTTATATTTATATTTTATTTTTTCTTAATAGTTAGAGTATTTTAAAATATTTATAAAAAAAAGCAAAAAAAAAAAAAAAAGGATTTAGACCGATGTCATTTCAAAGTATAAGACTCCAATTTGAGTAGTGCTCCAGCCCTCCATTACGAATTTTAGAATCTGTTCAGGCGCTTCATGATGATGATCACCAACAGATCATCGACGCGCGTCGGATCGGCCAGTTGAAGAACGAGCCAGCTTTTCTTTTAATACCTCAGAATAATTTTATGAACTATTTAGAGAAAACGACCTAGATTCATTAATAAAAAAAACTCAGCAAACTCAGTACTGATCTGATCACTAACGCACCAGTACATTGTACCTACATTATTCAAGTCAATTGTTTGAATATGTACGTCTCTGAAGGACCATCAAAATCTCCGTCTCTCTTGTGAATTACACTCCGCACGATTCAGTGGAAAATTGAAAGCTTATTACATGATATACGTAGTCGATGACGATTTGGGAAATCGTCCTAAGCGAAACGTTGGATACAGCAAGATATAAATACCCCTGCACTTCCCGACGAATCCGGGCGCCACCCCCTCTCTCTCTCTCTCTCTCCTTAAAACTCAACTGCCCCAGTTTTCAACTCCAAACAAATAAACAAGCAACAAGGCAGGTGAATTAGAAAGATTCTTGATCTCCTGCTACGACTGATCAGCTAGCTGCTTGTCTGGAAATTAAACTGTAGGTCATCTATGGCAGTGGAACGCGCTTGTAAGGCATTGCATGGGCTGAAGCCGGCCATGTTAATGGTGGTGGTTCAGCTTAGCTCTGCTGGGGTGAATGTATTCTTCAAACTGGCCGCAAATGATGGAATGAGCTTGAGGGTTATCGTTGCCTATCGCCTCATTTTCGCTGCTGCTGTTGTTGTCCCTCTCGCTATCGTTTTTGAAAGGTATATATATGTGTGTGTGCATGTATGAATAAATTGACTCTCTTTGATTAGAGTTCTTTTCTGTTGTAATCCATTCATGACGTGATAATATAACTCCATCCCAGCTCATAGATTAATGCAGGGCCATGCATGGGAGTTCATCAAAAAATATTGCAGAAGTTTATATTCCATTAGACATGCACACATATATATAAACAGATAAAAAAGGAAGACAGTACAAAATCTGAGTAATTAATTATTCCACCTGCGTATGCACCTAAATTTTCATGCAATACATAAGGACCTGGACACTAATTATATATACACATATATGCCATTGGCAGGAATAGTAGGCTAAAGTTGACATGGATTGTACTCTTCCAAGCATTTCTTTGCGGGCTATTCGGGTAAGACGTTTCTTGCATTTTATTTTACCAATTGGTTCTGATCTATTTGATTTTCAGCTGCATGCATACACAAAAAGGGATTGTGTTAATGATACCCTAATTAATGCAGGGGATCATTATTCCAAAATTTATATATTGAAAGCTTAGTCTTGACATCAGCAACATTCACATCAGCCATGTTTAACTTAGTTCCCGCCATTACCTTCATCATGGCCGTCTCTTTCGGGTAGGATACCTCTCTCTCTCTCTGATCTCTCTCTTACATGCAACTCAGTGAACTTGTTAAAAAATACGAACTTTTAAAAACTTTAAAAATGTAGATAAATGAAGTGGCTTTTTGAGTTTTTGTTTTTACAACAGAGAATTCTTTTTTTTCAATGTGTTCATCCGCATCTTGCTCAAAAATCTGGTGATCATTAATTAGAGGTTGTACGTGGTCCTTATTTTTGAATATATAGGTTGGAGAAGCTGAGTCTGGGGACAATTGCAGGGAAGGCTAAAGTGTTGGGAACATTACTGGGAATAGGTGGGGCTATGCTCCTCACCTTCTACAGAGGGGCAGAAATTAACATATGGTCTACTCATGTTGATCTATTGCATCACGACCAACATCAAACCGGAGGACACTCGGCATCATCCCCAGAATCCGAGAATCTTGTTTTGGGTTCTATGTTGGCTCTAGGAAGTTGTTTTTCGTTTGCCTCCTGGTTAATAATTCAGGTGCTATATATATAAAACATACTGCTGTTTTCTCTCTCTTTTTTAATTTCATGACGACTCTTTTGCACAATATTCATTCTTTGTATAAATTAATGAATCATAATGATGATTAATTAATGCTCTTAAACAGACTAAAATGAGCGAGAGATATCCATGTCACTACTCGAGCTCAGCTCTGATGTGTGTGATGGGAGCTATTCAATCTGCTGTGTATGCCCTATGCTTGGAGAGTGATTGGAGCCAATGGAAGTTGGGCTGGAATATCAGGCTTCTTACAGTCTCTTACTCGGTACTTTTCCTTATATGTGGATTGTACCTTGATCATATATTTCCTTGTTAATTCAAAATGAAAAAACAGAAGAGAATAGCAGGCTAGCTAACAAAATCTATATTTTTTTTATTAGTTTAAAATTTTAAAATAAATTATAATTTTACATGATATCAGAGTTGAAGTCTTCAATTTGAAACTAGAATCTACATTCTACTTTATTTAATAAAATATTATGTAAGCCTACTTAACGAAGGGTTTGATCCAATGCTTTGAATATCGTACTAGTAGGCGTATCGATCAAAACACTGAAACGAAATATTTGATACTAGTATCGTTTCGTATATCATTTTGAAATAGTTTATATATAAATAAATTATATATATAAATACATATATAAATTATATTTCAAAATAATAGTTAATGTATAAATAACTTATATATGTAAATATATATGTAATTAATTTAGTCTAAATTGAAGTAAAAAAAAAAATAGTACTAGATGAAAAAAATGGGTGAAATGCCAAAATCCGATATGGTCAAAACACATGCCAAAATATCGGATAGTATAAAACTGCTATGTGTACTATACTAGATAACCGACCAATACGGCATATTTTGGCCGTACTAATTGACATGGTACGAGATTTAAAACTATGATCTGACCTATCAGTGAGGAAGAATATTAAGATATAAAATAATGAAACCTACCTCTTTTTATAAGTTAGCTTAAACTTTTAAGATATGTGATAATTTTAAAGTAGGCATGCGTAAGGCGCTTGCACGCACAAACTAAGGGTAGGTTTGGCAAGCGAAGATTTTTCAACACTTTTTAACATTTTTTATTACTATTTTTTATTTTATTATTATTATTATTATTTACTTATTTTTATTACTATTCATTACTTTTTTATTACTATTTAATATTTTATTATTATTTTTTACTTACTTTTTATTATTATTCAAAAATATTCTCAAAATTATTCACAAACATTCACAAACACTCTCAACTTCCAAATCTGAGTTAATTGGTTGGGTATGTAATGTGCAGGGAATCGTAGGAACAGGACTTGTGGTGACTCTGATTGCGTGGTGCGTGCACATGAGAGGTCCTTTATATGTCTCCATCTTCTACCCTCTCATGCTTGTTTCTGTTGCCATCATGGCCTCTTTACTTTTGGACGAGAAGTTGCACCTTGGAGCGTACGTTCTTATGATTAATAGTACTATTTATCTGCATGCAGACAGATTCCTAGCTAAGTTCTTTTCACTACTTCGATATAAATTTTTTTCAATTAGTCTAATTTTTGCATTTATAAAAAATGACAGAATATTAGGATCAGTGCTGATTGTGTGCGGGTTATACGCGGTTTTGTGGGGAAAAAGGAAAGAGACGAAGAAGACAACACAAGTAGCAAGCTGCTCTCCAAAATTAGATCAGTCTGCAATATTGACTGATATTCATGTTAACACCTCTCCAGCTGATCTGCATCTTCATAGCAACAAAGCTAATATTAATAATGAATGTCTTCAAATTACTGAAACCCAGCTGCCTCCAGCCTCTCATGTTATTGCAGATCTCAGGACTATTGCCAATTCATTGTAAAAGTAAAGATCGATCGAGATCATTAATTATACAGAGGAGAAAAATACATACAAGTTTAAGAAAATTCTACTCATTATCTCCACACCTCATGTTTATTTTTATTTATTTATTTTTTCTTTTACCAAATATGCAGTATATAGATGATAAGGAAAAGAATTCAATTAGTTTAAGAAGAATAAAATTTAAAAAAAATAAAAAATAATATAATTTAATACTATGTGGTCATGTGTAGAGATCATGATGAGTAACAAAGCTTAGCTTATTATCACATCTTCTTTTTTTAAAAGCTTATCACTTCTTATTGATCCTAGTGGTGACGGCCACCTCTAGCTAGTAAAATAAGCATTCATATAAAGTATTTTACTCGTATCATAACTTTTACAAATTGGCATGATCACTTTTATCATGTAATCTATCCCATCAACTTTTTCTCAACCTTTGAATAAGTTCTTTTTGTGCTTGTGGTTTCCTAGCATTCAAAACGTGTTGACATTTTGTTGTAAACAATGATAAAAAAGAATGATTTCCAGTAGCTTCATTTATCAAATTTAAATTAAGTTTAATACATATGATGCTGTCGCATTATTAGTTGATGAAGCATCCCCACTAGAGTGAGTATAAAGAATGACAAAATGTGTGATATGCATCGTGAATCGTGAGTATAAATAATATATATTTTTTGTATGCGATTATATAAAAAATAATTATTATATGTCATAAAATTATATATTAAAATTATATGTCTATAAATTATTTTATTAGATAATTTTCTTTTAGAATTTTTATAATTTGTTAGAGATCATTACAAAAAAAAAAATGAAATATCAACTTAAGATTCTTTCTTTAAATTAAGCTCAAATATGATTTTTTATAAAATAAAGTCCATCTATTATCATTTTAAAAATTTTAGAAATTTTAGAGACTTGAGTATTGGTGGTGGGGGTGGGGGTGGGGGTGGGGGGGGAGGTTTAAAAAATTATATAAAAATTATACATAAAAATTATAAAAGAATGGGGAGGGAAATGTTAATTATATATATATATAAATTATACATAAATATATAATAGGTTAATTTAAAAAAAGAAGCGGGACCAAACATTCTTAATTATCAATTAGCTAGCTATAAATTGACAAAACAATTATAACCCCCCGTGTATGATCTCCAACTTGTTGTAGTTTAATTTCCATTATTTGATTGAGTCCTGTACTATTGATCTCATCAAGTTTATAATCACAGCTTGCAATCAAATTGGAGTTTTTATTGCTTGAACAACACATTATAATAATTAGCCGTCCTTAAGGTTACAAGAATTCATGCTGATATTAAAACAAAAGATTAACTTGGAGAAAAATTTGCAAATATATATTATATATATAGGAATTACTTTCCTTGATATTGCAATCAGATCGCTAACTCTCGTTAAAGTTTAACTAAGAAATTAGATTAACTCTCGTTAATTTCGCATTATAATTAGTATTCTCACATCGATCCTTAATTTTGGAGATTTTGAATATTAAGATTGTGATGAGATAAAACTTGTCATATCTCCTTCTTGAGAGTTGGTGCAACATAATTGAACATATATATCATGATAATTCTTTACCAAAACGTACTGCATCTTATAACAATATACATGAATTGTTCTCTCTTGGACTCAACTATATTTGATTGATCGTCCATAATGGTACGTATAACTTCGCATCCCTAAATTAGTAAATCTATTTCAACTTGCGTTTCAATGATTTCTTGCAATGATAAATAAAGCATATTTTTTAAGCAAGCAGATAAATTTCAAAAAATTAAAAAAGATGATAAATGAGAATGGGGTAAAGTTTCCCAACAATCGTCCTAGAACAATAACAACAATGCAATGAGGTAGGAAAAAAAAAGTTGTCGCAACCTAATTTCTTAGTATTTACCCAGGTCTTACAAAGAGGACACCGTCTTAAAAAATGAGAATAAATTATTTGAAAAAATTGCGAACGATAATTCCACAACTAGAGGCGGTGGAAATTCCACTAAAAGCAGAGAAAGTGGCGGGAGCACTCTTATTTATCTTGAGATAATTCTTAGATAAATCTACTGTCCCATCTTTGTTTGAAATTGTTTGAAATTATCGGTTAGAAAAAATGATAACATAATGAAAAACACAACATCGGATGGATTGAGCTGTTGGGAAAAAAAGTGTGAAACTCTCTCTAAAATAAAGCATATACCTGATCTTTAAATGTAATGATCATGATCATGAGATTTTAAGGCCAACATCTTAAGTAATTATCATGTGAGGCAGCCAAAAGTTTCAATATTTTAATAAGATCGACCATGATCCTGATCATTATTAAAGTTTAAACTTTCATTACAGCGCCTGGCCTATAAAAGAACATGCTTAATTACATGTTAGCCATTCGTGAATTATTTCTGATAAGCCAGGGCAGATTCATGTTCAAATCTTCTTGAGCTTTGAGATGATATGGCACAACATAGATGAGTTGTTAAATGCATGTTCTCATTGGTGGATGTCGATGAAGCTTGATACATTGGAGGTGAGGGTTGATGCAGTAACGATGCATGTCGTGGCCAGCCATCTAACTAACATGAATGATCATGCATCTTCTTCCTTCACATGATCATGATCAGATGGCTGGATATGCAATTAGAATAGTCTTCCTTAATTGAATGATGGAGACTCTAATTCCTAGATCGACAAAACTTATTAGAGAATATCTTAATGTCGATCATGTTATACAAGGGCGAAAATAGCCTTCAATAAGATTTTGTCACATAGCCAGCCTACTCATGAGACTAGCAATCAAACTATAGTTTACTCAAAAAAATCCATGAGAGGGAAAAAACACTAGACTGGATCCTTCTCTCTCCCATCTGAAAAAACTCTATCCCTTCACCCTCTCATCTCCCTCACCCCTAAGCGATGCAGGACTCCCCTCTCCCTCACCACTTTCCGCTCTCCCGCATCAACACCGCTTGCAAGCTCCCTAAATGGTTTCTTCCTCTTGAGTGAAGCAGATATCAATCTCATTTGGAGACATGTTGATCTAAAATGTCTAAACATTTTTATAATATAATTTGTATTCAAAGACAATCACTTTATCCTTCCAGATTCCTTGTATCACTAGTTTAGCCAAAACCCATTGAACAGATGACTGAGAAGAGTGTGGAAGATTAAACTAAATTTCAGGTACCTATCCTGAATTTCTTTCTCAATGAGTAAATAACACAAATAAAGAAGAAGATTTTGTTTGGTTTCCGAGAAAACCAGAGGAGAGAGGCAAATTCTAGCTAGGAAGAGTTTAATCGCTAAATTACCTTTTAATTTGCTCATCTAGTACCCAATAAGTACGCTAACGGTCGGTGAGAATTAGTACGTACTCGATAGGTCGGCCGGCTTCCATCTTGAATCAAGTATATATTCACGCCTCTCAAGATCATGCATGCAGATGGCAAAGGAAATTTCCCCTTCTCATCCTTGAAAGCCACCGCACCGTATATATATATATATATATATATATATGAATAAAGCTGTAGGCGACCGGATTTGTGGCCCCGCCGTATTAAGACAAACCTGCACTTGACCTCACTAGAGCATTCCTTTCAGCACCAATCTTCTAGAATAATTGAGAACGTTCAAGAGTGATGATGTGGCAACAATTCTGTTATGGAAATTGCCTTCTATATATATTGTACTGTGTAAACGTAGAAAGTATGAAGGGTTGTAGAAGATTTTCATTATGTACTCTGTTATGCTTTTCTCATACGAATTTTGTCAAATGGTTTCTGTGCATTGTTAGTGTCCTCTTATGGTATCCAGAGCCGTATAGGACCAACGTCATTTTTTTTCCGCTTCATCTAGTTTCCTTTCTCCCACCTTCCCATGGCTAGTTCCAAAGAATCTACCAAATCTTCCCCCCACAAATATTCTTAATACCGCTTCTCATTCCATCACAATCAAGCTAACCATAGAAAATTATCTCCTATAGAAAGCTCAGATTGAGCCATTTCTTGCGGGTCATCAGCTTCTTGGTTACGTTGCTAGTTCTTTACCGATGCCTCTTCCTACCACAAATAATACTCCAAATGCTACTCACACCAAGTGGGTTCTCCAGGACAAACTTATCATGTCTACTCTTAATTCCACTCACTCAGAATCTGTTTTAGTGCAGGTTATTGACTGTAAAACGTTCGCTGATATTTGGAGCACTCTCTAATGATTTTTTGCCGAAAAGTCATCGGCCCACATCGTTCACACACAATTTCAATTAGCCTCCCTCAAGAAGGGATTTGAATCAGCTTCTGGGTATTTCAATCGAGCCAAAGCTCTTGTGTCCAAACTGAGTGCTGCTGGACGCCGGTGAATGAATTTGAATTCTCTATCTATTTACTCGCCGATTTAGGTTCAAAATATGAGCCGCTGGTCATTTCTCTTACAACCAGACTAGATTCTATCGATTCTCATCAGCTTTATAGCTATTTACTAAACCATGAAAGTCGTCTGTCTCATCAAACCCAGAATCTCCTCTCAAATACTACCTTGGCCGCCCATTATACCACATATTACTCATCATCTAATCGTGGACGTTTTACCTCTCGTGGAGGTAGGCGCGGTAGATCCTCGCCTCGTGGTCCCAATCCTCCTCCATGCCCAAATTCTACTCAATATCATTCATCCCCTATTCGTCCCGACTCACTCCCTCAGTGTCAAGTGTGTCATAAATTTGGGCACACTGCTCTGTATTGCTACCATCGATTTTCTACTCCTTATCCATCTTCCCCTGCACCTCAACCAGCCAACTACACTTCACTTTCCAACCCACCTCCATCCCCTACTACTTGGTTTCCCGATACAGCAGCATCACACTATTTTACCAGTGAATTCAACAACCTCAATTTGGAATCAACGCCTTATCAAGGACCTGACTAAGTTTGCATTGGAGATGGCTCAACTCTGCTTATCCAGCACCATGGCTCAGCTCAACTTCCCACTACTTCTGGCAATTTTCTCTTAAATAATATTCTTCATGTTCCTTCTATATCTAGAAATCTCCTTTCAGCACGTCAATTTTGTCATGATAATTGTGTTTTCTTTGAGTTTCACTCTAATTTCTTTTTTGTGAAGGATTCATCTCTCGAGAAGTACTCCTCAAAGGCAACACTGAAGATGGTTTGTACGCCTTGTCTCCCACTACTGTGTCTTCACTTTCAGCTCTAAAAGCCTTCCTTGGTGTTCGAACGTATGCTCAACTCTGACATTCAAGACTTTGCCATCCCTCTCCTCGCATTACATCCTCTATCTTGCATCATTTTAATCTTTCTCTATCTACATCAACCTCACTAGCACACTGTCCAGCTTGTTCCAATGCCAAAGTTCATGTTCTACCACATCAAGCCTCTCCATCCAGATCAACTCGTCCTTTTCAATTAATCTTTTTAGATGTTTAGGGCCCTGCCATGGTTCTATCAATGAATGGCATGCGATATTACTTATCTATAGTGGATGATTTTTCCAAGTTTATTTGGATCTTTCCTATGCAAGCCAAGTCCAATGTTACTTCTTTCATTGTTGCATTTTCTATGTTATGTTCAAATTACGTTTAATATAAATATTGTATCCATTCAATCCGATTGGGGTGGGGAATTTCGTCCCCAAAATTCAATTTTTCAAAATCATGGAATCACTCATCGTATCACTTGTCCATATTCTCAGGAACAAAATAGGAGTGTGGAACGTAGACATCATCGTATTATTGAGACAGGATTGTCACTTTTATCTCATGCATCTATGCCTCAAAATTATTAGACCCAAGCTTTTCAAACAACCACTTTTTTAATCAATTCCATGCCAACTCCAATACTTCAAAATAAATCTCCTTATGAAGTCTTAATGGGCCAAATTCCAGATTATAAATTTTTTAAAGTGTTTGGGTCCTCTTGCTGGTCCAATCTCAAGCCAGTTAATCAAATATAAATTGGACTACAGGTCCAAGCCCTATGTGTTCTTGGACTATAGTCCAGATCACAAGGAATACATTTGCCTTCACATTCCTACGGGTCGTCATTATATTTCAAGAGATGTTATTTTTGATGAAACTACCTTCCCTTTTTCTACTATACTCAATAATTCCTCTGTCCAAATCAATGCACGGCCCAGCTCTCCTTCACAGTTGACACCCGTTATTCCTGACTCTTCATCATCTGATTCATTCTCGCCACTAAGCCCAATCTCCTCTACCCAATATCCTTTAGCCCGATGCAGCTGTCTATGTCCATTTTCTCTCAGATTTCCTTTCCCATTCAATCGCTTACTCCCAAATGTTCCTCTATCGACACTCATTCTTCTCCTTCGTCATCTTCCTCTACTCAAACCGAGTCACTTGAGTCTCCACCTCCAGCTATCCCATCTCACTCAATGGTTACCCGATCCAAGTTAAACATCCTTTGTCCTCTTTGTCGAATGGATGGAACTGTTCCCTACCCTTGCTTGAGACCGATCCTATCTCTTAGCACTGCTCCTGTTTCCTCTCCTCCACTCATTTCTGAAGAACCTTCATCATTCACAGAGGCCTCTAAATTTGTGGAGTGGCGCACTTCCATGGCCATAGAAATGGATGCACTCCTTTGAAATCAAACTTGGGATCTTGTCCCCTCTTCCTTTGCTCATAATCTGTTGGGATCCAAATGGGTGTTAAAAACCAAACGCAATGCTGATGGATCACTTGAGCAACGAAAAGCTCATCTTGTTGCTCAAGGGTTTCATCAGCAACCCGGTTTGGATTACAATGAAACCTTCAGTTCGGTTGTAAAGCTAATCACCATACGTCTCTTAATTTCGCTTGTTGTCACCTCAAATTGGCCATTACATCAACTTGACATACAAAATACATTTTTACATGGGGACCTTGAGGAGGCACTCTACATGAAGCAACCTCCCAATTTTGTGAATCTAGATTTTCCATCCTATGTCTGTAAGTTAAAGAAATCTATTTATGGCTTGAAACAGGCACTGCGTGCCTGGTTTTCTAAGTTCAGTGATAGATTGATTTCTCTTGGTTTTTTTGCTCGATTTCTAATACTTCTTTGTTCATAAAGCGTACTGTTTCTGGTTGCTTGAATATACTCATTTACATTGATAATATCTTAGTCACAGCTTCTTTCTACACTAATTTATGATTTCATCACTTCTCTCAAATAATTTTTCCCCATTAAGTATTTAGGAGCTCTTCATTATTTTCTCGGTATTGAAGTAGATTGAAATAAATCTGGTCTTTCTTTGTCTCAGTTTAAACATTTAGTGATTTGTTACTTGGAACGAGTATGAACAAGGCCAAACTTGTAGCTACTCCCATGTCTGTTTCTAAAAAATTAACAGCACTTGAGGGTCCAACTTTTGACAATTCTCAATGGTATCGTAGTGTTATTGGTAGTTTACAATATCTCTCGTTCACTTGACTTGACATTTCATTTGCTGTCAATCATGTTTGCTAATTTATGCATTGTCCACGTCTTCCCCACTGGAAGGTAGTCAAACGAATTCTTAGGTATTTAAATCATACTAGTAATTTTGCCTTGTGTTTCTCTACCTGTTCTACTTATGAACTTGCTGCCTTCTCTAATGCCAACTAGGCCGACTGTCTAAATGATCGTCATTCCACTGGAGGTTATTGTATGTACTTTAGTAGTCATTTAATTTCATGGGGATCCAAGAAACAACCAACTGTTGCTCGATCTTCTACGAAAGCTGAATATAAATCTGTTGCTAACACAACTTATAAAGTTATTTGGTTGCAGTTATTGTTATAGGAACTTAAAGTGTCTCTTTCTATTCCTCCACCACTTTGGTGTGACAATCTTAAAGTGACTTATCTTTCTGTCAATCCGGTGATGCATTTAAGAACAAAACATGTTTAATTGGACTACCATTTTGTTTGGGAGATGGTTGCAGCCAAGGCATTAAAAGTTGCTTTCATTTACAGTAAAGATCAAATAACTAATGTTATGACCAAACCTTTATCTGCTCAACGGTTTGCACAACTCCAATCAAGTCTCCACATTCTTCTTGTGAAACTTGGATCGAGGGGGTATATTAAGACAGACCCACACTTCACCTTATATGGCAGTATTTTAGTAAAAAAAAAAAGAATTTCTCCAACAGTTTAGCTCTCGAACTTTCTTCATATTTCTTAGTCACTATCTTCTTTTCACATTTCTTGAAACTTGTATTTTTATGCTGAAAGAGCTTGTTTGCCCTTCAACAGATCTATTCCTTCATCTCTCTTAAAACTTGCAGCAAGCCAATCGACAACTCTCGCATGTATTCGGTAATATTAAGCACTAGTGTATCACAACACAATTCCTAAACCCTTTTTTCCCTTTCCAAATGAAGGATAATGAAGAAAATAGTAGATAATTAATCAGGCCAGAAGAAGGGGAAAGAAGCAAAAGGACGTCACGACGACCAAATTTGCATAGAACGACGGCGACACTTTATATGCTCATATCTACATCTCTATAGTGTCACCTTTGTCCTTCTCTCCCTCCCATTTTCTTCCTTCTCTCGTTTTTTTTTTATAATAATTGCAGTTGATGTGGCAACTGTCACGTCAGTTGTGAGGCTGCAGCGGAAACACCTTCCGGTTTGAGATGAGATTAAATAGTTTAGGAAATTTGTAATTATTAGTGATTAAAAAAGAATCTCTCCCTCCCATTTCCAGCATTCTCTCGTTTTTCTTAATAACAATAGCAGTTGATGTGGCAATTGACGCGTCAGTCGTGATGCCGCATCGGGACGCATTTCGATTGAAACATATATTTTTTTTTTATTAATGATTAAAAAAGTAACCATTTTTTTGTATTGTTTAATATTTTTCAAACATCTTTAAGAAAAAATAAACTATAGTTACGAATTTAATAGTTACTTTTTTAATTATTAATAAAAACTATTTTTCAAACATTTTTCTATTTTCATCATAAATAATTCTATTGATTATAATTATTTGGTCGCAATTATCCATTTTTTTTATAGTGTCATTATCATTTTAAAATAATATAAGGCCTTGTTTGTTTTTCCAAACTATATGATTATCTCATGTCTCATCTCAAATTCATCATTATATTTTTTCAAATTCTCATACAAATAAAATAAACAATTCAATTTTTTCAAATTTCAAAATAATTTTTTCAAATGTTAAAATAAAACTAATATTAAAAAAAATTATTATAACAATATTTTTTTTTCTTTAACTTTTATCTCATTTTATTTTATCTCATTTATATAAACAAACAAGACCTAAGACTCCAATTTTAGTACATAGTATTGCTGCTCCAATTATGATGTTTAGAATTTGATTCAGCTTCATGCATGATGCTCGCCAACATGAGAATATCATAGACGACGTCGAATCCAGTGGAAGAATGAGGTATAGTTTGAACGGTGAGTTGAGATGAATTTTAAAAACTAAATAAAATATTATTAAAATAATATTTTTTAATAGTATTATTGTTTTGAAACTTGAATAAGTTGAATTATTTATTATATTTTTATATTATATTATATAAAAATTTAAAAAAATTATAATGATAAGATGAGATGATATGAGTTGAAATCAACTCTCAATCAAAACAAGGCCTCAGCCTTTTCTTAATTTACTACCTGAGAATAATTTTATGAACTATTTAGGAGAAGATTATATAGATTCAATGAATAATCCAACAAATTAAACTCAATGATCATTAAGTAAATTATGAGAAATTCAATTTACAATCCTCATGACGCCTATGTACATAAATTTTATTAAACGAAAAAACATCATTTTAAGATATTGAAATTTTTTTATAAATTAACTTTTAAAAATTTTAAAAATAAAATTATATTTTAGACTTGTATAAGCCTTTCTCAAATAGATACTGTACTTAGCGATGCTCGTAAATTATATATATTATTAAAGCATATTAATAATTCATTGCAAGTCTATGAGAGACAGAGTCCCGCGCGCGAAGCCTGATTCGTGTCTCATGTACTGCACTACATGACTCCGCACCAGTCAGTGGAAAATTGAAAGCTTATTATATACACGTACGTGGTTGATAACGATGGCCAATAGACCCAATTAAAGCGAAACGTTGGACACAGCAAAATATAAATACCCCTGCATTTCCCAACGAAGCTTTAACTCACCGGCCTTCAACTCCGACCTGCCTCCCCTTTCCCCTCTCTCTCTCTCTCTCTCTCCACGTAAAACTCAACAGCCCGAATTTCCAACTCCAAACTGATTATATATAAACAAGCAACAAGGCAGGTGAAAGAAATTAAGATTATTGATCATCAATGGCAGTACTGGAGCGCGCTTGTGAGGCACTGCATGGGCTGAAGCCGGCCATGTTAATGGTGGTGGTTCAGCTTAGCTTTGCTGGTGTGAATATGTTCTACAAACTGGCCGTAAATGATGGAATGAGCTTGAGGGTTATCGTTACCTATCGCCTCATTTTCGCTGCTGCTGTTGTTGTCCCTCTCGCTCTCGTTTTTGAAAGGTATCACTATCTGTAAATCGGTATATATATTATATATAGAGTCAATGCGAGCCTAATGCATAAGATTTAATTAATGCACAATGTTGTAGCTTTTTATAATAATATGACTTGTACAATTTATACAGTTAAGAGTTTAACTGGCATTACTTTTGCATCTAAATGTACGTGTAATATATAGGGATCATCTAGACATGACTAATATATTCACATGCATGATGATATATGCCATTGGCAGGAATAGTAGGCCAAAGTTGACATGGATAGTACTCTTCCAAGCATTTCTTTGCGGGCTATTCGGGTAATTAAGGCCGGGTTTATTTTCTCAAATCATCTTATCGCGTCTCATTTTAAATTAAATTTATTATTATATTTTTTTCAAATTTTATACAAAATAAAATAAATAATTCAATTTTTTCAAATATCAAAACATTTTTTTCAAATCTCAAAATAAAATTAATATTAAAAAATATATTATAACAATATTTTATTTTATTTTTATAACTTTTATCTTATCTTATCTCATCTCATCTATAAAAACAAACTAAACCTAAGTTTCATGCATTTTATTTTACCAATTAGTTCTGATCTACTTGATTTTTAGCTGGATGCATACACAAAAGGGATTGTGTTTATAATGATACCCTAATTAATGCAGGGGATCATTATTCCAAAATTTATATATTGAATGCTTAGCCTTGACGTCAGCAACATTCGCATCAGCCATGTTTAACTTGGTTCCTGCCATTACCTTCATCATGGCTGTCTCTTTCGGGTAGGATATATTACCTAATTCCTCTCTCTCTCTCTCTCTCTCTCTCTCTGTAGTAAAATATCCATGCTGATCCTCATGAGTAAACTTGTCAAAAAATGCGAACTTTTAATAACTTTAATGTAGATAAATGAAATAGCTCTTTTGGTTTTTGTTTTCACAACAAAGCATTCATTTATTTCAATTGTGTTAATCTGCATCGCTAGCTTGCAAAACAAATCTGGTGATCATTAATTAGAGCTTGTACGTGAATAATTCTTATTTTTGAATAGGTTGGAGAAGCTGGGTCTGAGGACAATTGGAGGGAAGGCTAAAGTGTTGGGAACATTAATGGGAATAAGTGGGGCTATGCTCCTCACCTTCTACAAAGGGGCAGAAATTAACATATGGTCTACTCATGTTGATCTATTAACGCATCACGGCCAATATCAAACCGGAGGACATGACTCGGCAGCATCCCCAGAATACGAAAGTCTTGTTTTTGGTTCTATATTGGCTCTAGGAAGTTGTTTTTCGTTTGCCTCCTGGTTAATAATTCAGGTGACTATATAAAACATATTGCTGTTTTTTCTTTTTCTTTTTTAATTTCATGACGACTCTTTTGCACAATATTCCCACTTGGTATATATAAATTAATGATGATTAATTAATGCTCTTAAACAGACTAAAATGAGTGAGAAATATCCATGTCACTACTCGAGCTCAGCTCTGATGTGTGTGATGGGAGCTATTCAATCTGCTGTGTATGCCCTATGCATGGAGAGACGTAATTGGAGCCAATGGAAGTTGGGCTGGAACATCAGGCTTCTTACAGTCTCTTACTCGGTACTTACTTAAGGATTGGATCTCGATCTTATATTTCCTTGTGAAATCAAAATGAAAAAACAGAAGAGAATACTAGGCAAGCTATAGATAAATATTAAAATCTACCTCTTCATTTTATCATTTTATCATTTAAATTTTTAATAATAATAAATGATGATTTTATATGGTATCAAAATTAAACTCTTGAATTTGATTCCAAACTTTATACTCTAAATGACTTTACTTTATTTAATTAAATATTTTATAGAATTATTTAGGAGAAATATGACTTAGAAGTAAGAAAAAGTATTAAGATATAAAATAATTATAAAATTTACTTCTTCTTATTTACCAAAATAAACTTTTAAGATAAATAATGATTTCAATTTCATGATCATATAGAAGTGGGTGTGTAAGGCTTGCGAGCACAAACTCTTAACTTTATTGGGTTTGCAGGGAATTGTAGGAACAGGACTTGTGGTGACTCTGACTGCGTGGTGCGTGCACATTAGAGGTCCTTTATATGTCTCCATCTTCTACCCTCTCATACTTATTTCTGTTGCCATCATGGCATCTTTACTTCTGGAGGAGAAGTTGCACCTTGGAACGTACGTTTTTATATTTAATTATATATATTTATATAATGTCTCTCAACCCAATTACTATTACTATTTATCTGCATGTAGAGATATATACTCCTAGCTAAATTCTATTCACTACTTATATATATATATATATATATATTATATATATTTTCTTTCAATTAGTCTGATTTTGCATTTTTTATATAAAAAATGACAGAATATTAGGATCTGTGCTGATTGTGTGCGGGTTATACGCGGTTTTGTGGGGAAAAAGGAAAGAGACGAAGAAGACAACACAAGTAGCAAGCTGCTCCCCAAAATTAGATCAGTCTGCAATAGTGACTGATATTGTTATCACCACCTCTCCAGCTGATCTTAATCAAAGTCTTAAAATTACTGAAACCCAGTTGCCTCCAGCCTCTCATGTTATTGCTGATCTAATTCCTACTGCCAATTCATTGTAAAAGAAAAGATCGATTGAGGTCATTAATTATACAGAAGAGAAGAATACATACAAGTTTAAGTAAATTCTACTCATTATTTCTACACATAATACTTATTTTTATTTATTTAATTTTTTCTTATTAAATGTGTGGTGTATGAATAACAAGGAAAAGAATTCAATTAGTTTAAGAAAATAATAATAATAATAATAAATAATAAAAATAAGTATAGTGGGTGATGTGTAGAGATCCTCATGATGATCAATAACAAAAGCTTAGCTTATTATCACTTATTTTTTTAAGCTTATCACTTCTTATTAATCAAAATGGTGACTGCCACCTCTAGTAAAATAAGCATTCTTATAAAGTATTTTGCTGTCATAACTTTTACAAATTGGAATCACTCTTATATATGATCATGTAATCTATCCCAACAACTTTTCCTCAACCTTTGAATACGTACGTTTTTTTGTGCTTGATATTATATTCCTAGCATTCAAAACGTGTTGAAATTTTGTTGTAAACAATGATAAAAAAGAATATCAATGGTTTCCATAGCTTCATTTATCAAATTTAAATTAAGTATGAATTCATATGATGCTATCGCATTATTAGTTGATGAAGCATGCATGCATCCCAGCGTTAATTATACGCGCGAGTTTCCATCCCCAATAACACTTTTATGAATTGAGCAAGCGGGACAAAACATTCCTATCAATAAGCTATAAATTGAAAAAACATTATAACTCCCCCGCGGCTCCAACTTATGGTAGTTTTCGATTTGATTTAGTTGTATATTCTACAAGAAAACTGGTTATTTGTGACCAGTTATTTCCTGTCAAATAGATTATTTTTTGTTAAAATGAGTCTATTTTTATCGTAAATAGTCATCTTCACCACAAATAATTTGTCATAAATACTCGCTTTTCTTCTAGTATGTATATCTTTATACTTAAAAAGCGGTTATCTTAAAATGAACAGTAACGAATAATATAAACAATGTTAATTTTGTTTTAACATTCATAATTTTGAAATTGCCCTTGAATTACGCACTACAAACCCACATTTATCCCATGAATGCCCTTTAAATGCCCTTCACACGCGGCTAGGCCTCACTTACTCCCGAATTCTCTAAAATCCCAATACACAAACTTTAACTTATTTCATCTCCCTCTCCCTCTCCTTCGAATCCAGCCACGGTGCAGTCCCCTTCTCATCCTTCTCGATTCCTTTGTCACCACCATAACTTATCTGCAAGTTGAGATGTTTTTTCTTTTTTGCTTTTTGTTCTTCCTTTCGTTGTGAGTCTGACCTCAGTTTTTTCCTTGCAGTTCTTCTTCAAGAAGCAATTGCTCGTCGTCGATTTTTGCATAGCCGCCATCGATTTTGGCCTTCTCGATTTCTCAAGCCTTCTCTTTTCTCTCTCTCTCACATCTATGGACTAATTCTCACATCATGCGTGTGACTTAATGAGTATTTTGTTCATTTTTGTTCCTACAGCCCTTTATCGTGCATGTGACCTAATGAGTATGTGGCTTTTGTGTTCCTCATTCGGTTTCATCGTTGATTTGATTGTTTGTGTTTCGATTTTCGTTATTCGATTTTGTGTTAAGTTCTTAGTTGTGGTTGTTGAGCACCGGTTAATTTGGAAGCGGTTGATTTTGGGTTTTCTGTTTTTTATTTTTCAATATATTTCTTTGTTCTCTACAATCTCACTTTGCTTTTTGCAGGCTAGATTCTTGTTTTTATTTTTATTTTATTCCTTCTTCTTTTCTCTCTCTCTCTCTCTCTATATATATATATACATATATCACTACAATAAAAAGAGATTTTTCTCAGGAAATAATTTGTCCAAAATAGTCTATTTTGCTGCCAATAATATGTTTTTCTGGCATTTTGAAGTCGCAAGTAGATCCCAGGAAATAATTGGCCCGACATGCATTTTTAACAGGACACTTCTATTTTTTTTTTGAAAGAAAAAGACTACAATTCATTTCATAAAATGAAACTTACAATTGAGACTAATAAGTATGGAAAGACCTATATTACAAGTCTAACTAAACACCGATCTGAAGCATCCCCACGCATAAATTGGCAAATATTATCTTAACTTCTAATCTCTTATAAGACAAGCCACATAAATGTGGTTTGTTTGAGAGAGTTTCAGAGTAACCAAACTCTTACCTCTCAAGGAGGGGAAGGAGATCACCTCCATTCTCCAAGGAGAAGGAGGTGTCAGCCACATCCTCCAAAAGAGGAATGGAAGCCAAACAAGGAAATCTATTTTATTGATTCTTACAAACATACGAACCAAACAAAAATGGGAAATACAACAACACAAACAAAACAAGCCAAAACTTAGAATAGAGAAGTCTAGTTTGGGACAAAAGCAGAGCTGAGGACGAACGTGGCGCGTGGGGGACACGCGCTGCCCTGGGGGTGTGCTGAATTATCGTCCCAACAACTAACGATGGCGCTGAGTCCAGGACCATCACACGTGAAGGCAATGGAGCTCACGAGTTGGAGGTGCGTAAAAGCGTCGCCTTAACTGCGTGTAGCCGAAGCTTCGTTGATCTTGGCGAGGCCTTCAACAGTCTGGAGCATCAGTGGCTGGCGAAACTCGTGGTGGTGCGTGTGCTGGTAGAAGACTACCGTAGGGAGTCCTGGCTCTAAAAACCGCCATCTCTACCTACAAGCTCTAAAAAAGCAACAAAAAAATACAAAAAGACAGAAGAAGGAGGAGAGGGGGGAAAAGGAGCGAGACGACGGAAGGGAAAGAGGGAGGGAGGGAGGAGCCTTAGCTCCAACCCTCCCGTAGCCGACGGCTAGCATTGAGGCTTAGGAGAAGAGAAGGGTTGGTGTTGTTTCCAAGCTTACTACCAAAAGTGATCATGCGGGATCTAACTGGCCACTTCTTGCACTGCCAGAAATAGTAGTATTTTTGGTATCACCACATCATAGGAAATGATGATATTTGCTACCAGAATAAGAGTACCCTACATAGTCAAAGTTGGATGAATATACTTAATTCTGGCCACGATATTTCATAGGAAATAACAAATTCTAATTTTCTAAACTGCCAGATGAGGAAACTTGTAGCAAAAAATAATATACATATCAATTATGTCATATATGATCGTACAATTTGAGATCTCTTATTTACATCATACATGAATTTGATACATAGTAATATACATCGTACATGAATTTGATACAACTTTAAAAAAAAGCAATATATATGAAATTCTGATTATTTTCCTAAATTTTTTTAATACAAGTTTAACAAAAAGAAAGTTCAATATACTGGCTAGTTGATTTGTGGTAGACCATGCAATGCATGGCACCTCTTTCTGATCATCATTTAGATTAAGTTATTGCATATGCAGTTTGAGATCTCTTATTTTACTTTCAGCCATAAGAATTTTAATAAACTTTCATCTAATATTTTGCAAATTCAATATGCCATCAAAAAGGCAAGGTCATATCAATATAAATCCATAGATGAAATAAGTTTAAGAGCCACGTAAAAATTGATGGAAATGATACTTGCCAAGTTTTAATTTGGTTAGTAGAAGGCATCAAAGGAATATGCCTCATTCAAAGACAGAAACATTGTAACATTCAATTCAGATTGGTTTGAATTAAAAAAAAAACAGATTGGTTTGAGTTAAAAAAAAAACAACCAGGGTAATTCAATCAAACACAACTCTTCACCCTAAAGAATAGAGCAAGAACACTATCTAGCCTTAACATATCTACATTCAATGATCTCCATGAGCTCACAAGGCATACGTTTTCTAGAAAAGGCTAGAAACATACTAAGCTAGGCTTGCATTATTAAAGAGAAAAGATGAAAAACTAAGGTCAATTCATTCTCCTTAACAAAGCACTCTTTCATAGTGGAGAGAGACTGCTCCTAATTCATTCCTCTTGTTTTGCTACTTACAAGTTCATATGTAATATACTACTTGCTGTGAGATCCATTATAATGATGATAAGGTCAAAACTACATGCATTGTCATCCTAAATGATATAACAAACTTCTACATTAAGCAAACCCGTTAATAAAATCTTCCTCCTACACAAGGCCATTGTCCACAAGTTTTTCTTTTCCTTTTCCTTTATCTGCACAAGACCATGATATGCTAAGCTGGTAGGCCATATAACAGAACCCCAATATCAGCAATACCTTAGAAAACATGACAACTTAATACATGAAGTTGATCTTATGTGGGCAAAGTCTTGGAAAATGTGTGCTGATAGACACTGGAGAATGATGTGTATAGTTTATTCAACCTAGTATCCTTTCATGATAAGTATGAAGTCTTATTGTTAGATAAGGATGTTCAAGGTTACTTTGCAAAACAATAATAATAATAATGTGACACCCCCAAATTCTCCCTTAAAATAATACGAGAATCGAGGCATCGAGATGATGACAACAGGGTTACGCATCCCCGACGTCATGTGCTAAGTGTGTGAATACGTGATATACATAAATAAAAACAGCGGATATTTGAAGTCAATAACTAAGTACCAGAATTTTTATAAATATTTTACAAACCAGTTTAACATAAATTCTCCAACAAGAGATTTAATACAGTCATCCAAAATACAAATTAAACAAATGCATATTTATAAAAAGGGGAAAACAATTTCCCAAGATAACAATTTATAATAAGAATACTTCAACAACAGAGTCGCCTCCTCAGGTTCAGTTTCCATAAAACTCTGCATCCAAAAATTACGACGCCAGAAATGGTATCATAGGTAAATACAACCTAAACAAACCCCAAGATATAAAATATATTCATGCACAACAACAACCTCGCACATGAACAGGACACCGTATGCATGAAACTTAAGATTATCTTCCTCAAAATCAATAAAATAACCATACACGCTAAAATCCCATTTTAATCACAATAAAACTCTAATAAAAACTATCCATCATTTCCTAAAAAATAATATCCATAAATCCAATCATACCAGACGTTATGTATCGCCGTCCCCAATATGACATAACACATCACTAATCATAATGGGCGTTACATATCACCGTCCCCATTATGATTTGTACACACTCATTTCATAGCAGACGTTACGTATCATTTCATAGCAAGCGTTACGTATCGCTGTCCCCGATATGAAATACACACTCAATGACCATAACGAGAGTTAAGTATCGACGTCCCCATTATGTCATACACATACCATAAATCATAATGGGCGTTACGTATCGCCATCCCCATTATGATTCCTACACACTCATTTCATACTGAGTGTTACGTATCGCCATCCCCGATATGAAATACACACCCAATGACCATAATGAGCATTATGTATCGCCGTTCCCATTATGTCATACACACACTACCAATCATAATGGGTGTTACGTATCGCTGTTTCCATTATGTCATTCACACCCACTGATCATAACGGGCGTTACGTATCGCCGTCCCCATTATAATTCCTACACACTCATTTCATATCGGGCTTTACGTATCACCGTCCCCGTTAAGTCATACACACACCACCAATCATAATAGGCATTACGTATCACCGTCTCCATTATGTCATTCACACCTACTGATCATAATGGGCGTTACGTATCACCGTCCCTATTATGACTCAGTCAAAAATTATTAAAATCCATAAAATCAATTAAAACCTAGTTTCCATTTCCAACACATAAATATGCGTGTAAACACACAATGCAGACGACCATGCATTAAATAGCCAACAATTAATAAATTCCAACAATGACCAAACACAAAATCTGTTAATGCCATAAATATATTTAAATCTTAAAGTTCATTTGGAAAGTACTTACAGCGGGTAAAAACGTAAATACTTGAACAAACGTCAATTCGCAATGCTCGCAGCTGTCACTTGCACGTTAAGCTAAAGTGTTCAGTTTGACACCAAAATTTAGGAGATACTCTTTGGAAGGTGGGAAATCTCATGGAGGTAGTGATGTGGTGGTACAACCACCGGAAGATGGTGGATCGGGTTCCAAAATGATGGAAACCCATTTTTAGGTTTGGAATCGTATAGGAAAACTGGGGCCGCGGTTGGAGAAACTGAGTTAGGGGGTTGGTTAGCTAAGGCAGGAGAGTGTTTTGGTGGCGGTATTGAGGCCTACGGTGGCCGGATGACGGCGCGGTGAAGATGGATCCAATTAAGGACACATTTCAGGTGGATGAGTAAACGGCGGAGCTAGGTGGTTATAGGTGGTGGGTTATGTTCGCCGGAATGAGGGGAGGCTGTTGGTAGGTCGCCGGCGTCATAGGTGGCCGGCGATGGTCGAAAAACGCAAGAGAAACCAAAATAACCCCTTTCAGATTTAAGTCTCATGTGCCGGCTAGGGGGTTGTCGGAGGTGCACCACCGGTGCATGAGAGGTCATCGGAGGGTAAAGGTACTGGCGGCATGGGTGGTGAGGGACTGTGGGCGGCGGTGGAGGCTGGCCAGGCCTAAGGCCAAACGGCCAAAACAGAGGGGGGGGATGTCGCGCCCGGGGGGAGGAGGGGTGGGGGGAAAACTGGGGAAGAAGGAAAAAAAAAAAGAAAAAAAAAAGAGAAAAAGAAAAAGTGAAGGAAATAAACGAGATCTAGTCCCTACAACTTAGTTCACAGAGTTGATCCAATAAAAAGAATTCCAAAACAGAGAGCTGAATAAATTAATTTAAACGCAGAGACTACTTAAGATAAAATAATAAATAAAAAAACATCAAATAAATTCACATAATAAAATAAAGGAAATTAAATTCCAATCTTTAAAATAATTATCTCACATTTAAATTAATATGAAAAATAACGTAACTCAATATTAACTAATTAATAGCTCAAAAAATTATTTTAAACAAATAAAACACAATCGATAATATTATTATAATAAATTAATATAATCAATAATAAGAATAAAGACAATATGTAAAAATACATATAAATCTGGGATTTCACAAATAGTAATAATAATAATAATAATAATAATAATAATAATAATAATAAAGAGCAAGTAAAAGTAGACATTTTGACAAGCAACAAGAGAAATGAGACTTGTTATTATTTCTTACCTAATCCATATGCAAGCATTGCCCACAAGAAGTATCTAGCTCGTAGAGTCTTATTTGCCAGCCAATCATACTTGCAAGGATATTCTAAGATATTGATACACATACACATGCCAAACACATGAATCGTCAAAGTACAGATTAGATTAAGAACCCAAGGGTTGGAAAAGAGTCACAACCAAAAGAGACAACAATAAAGTGTCCTCATTGATAGCACTACTTTAAAGCATACTACAATTGCAATTATGGTCAGAATAGGGAAAAGATGAAATTATGGAATCTAACAGCTATCTAGATTGGGAATTGCTTTTTTTTTTTTTTTACCTTTTGGCAATGAGGATGGAGGATTCAATCTACTATGAGATGGAACACCTATTGTGTACTATCTTTTGGTCTCTTATATAATACTTCTAATAGTTGAAAAAAATAAAGCAACTCACTGAAGTTTATCCTTATAAGTATATCTTAACCAATCTAGACAAAGTGATATCAAAGACCCAAAAAATTGAAAGAAAGCGATCAACACGAGAATAAATCAACTGCCACACAAAAGAAATTATTAAATCAATAAAATTAAACAAAACAAGCTCAAGCCTTTTAAGAAATTATTCATCCCTAGTACAAACAGAAACAGCCCTTGGCGAGAGAAATCGAACCCTTTCTCATCCTTTATTTCATCAATATCACATTTCTTCAAATTAATTATGTGATGCACATGTCAAAATTAAGTGTGAAATTTCACTAGTATCTAACTATCTAAATCCATAAAAACAACTAAAATTAGTAAACTGCCAAGCCAAAAATCCAAAAATAAGCTTGAGTTGTATAAAATATCTGAGAAAAATCTTATGCTGAAATACTGAAAGAAATATATAAAAGAAACTTACATGCAGGAAGAAAAAATTGGGCTTATTATACAATGCTAGTTAATTTATTCTAGCTAGAATGGAAAAATGGGGAGAGCCAATAACCATTTGGGATTTAAAATGAATTTCGGGAAAACACTATGTTGCACTGAAAAATAGCAAACCTAAACCCCTCTTACCTGCTGAAATTGAAGAAGAAATTAGGCAGATTCAAGGAAAGAAACTTATGGTTACACACACACACACACACACACACACACACACACACACACACATACCATTCCTTTTTGTTGCCTCAAAACAGTCAGCCATGGCTAACCCATTAACACCCAATTTCAGAGGTTCTGGTTAGGAAAATTCACCACGGCCTCACAAGTGAGAATCATGCCTCGATGCATGGCCAAGAAGCAAGAAGCAGAGATTATCTCTCAGGTGCTTCGATTAAACCATCTGATAAGGGGGATGGAGTGGGATATTGAAACTTCAGCTTAAAGTGTGACTTATAAGGGGGCTCGATTGCTTGGGGGAATAAAGGTGTCCGATGGAAAGCTTTATGGAGAAGATGGATGGTTGTAGTGGTTGAGTGGTAGTGAACAGTGGCAGAGGAGAGGCTAGGGCATGTAAATTTCTAGAAATTACCCTTTGCGGGACTCTATGTATTTCACGAGGAATAAGGGGTAGAGGATAGAGAATATTAGTTGAGGGAAAATATTAAAAGGTAAATCGTTATTGCGGTGACAAATGGGGCCATAAAAACAATTGCACTGTCGTAATTTAATATGATGGACGACCTTTGTTAGGACATCTTTTAATTCCGCTAGAATAACTCACTTATTCTAGCACTTTAATAAATCAGAAGAAGTGCATTGTAGTACGAAAAATGGGCATTTCCTGTGAAATGTGTGTTGCGGGAAATGATTTTGGCCGCAAAAGACTAATTTTGTTGTAGCGTATATCTAGCGTTATAGATGCACATCTGTAGGTTCCTCTTCAAGAACAATTCCTTCAGAGAAAGAATAATCGTTAAAATGTAAAACTCCCTAATTTTTATTTATTAGTTTCTCGAGGTTTTGGATTTGCTTTTCTCCTCAAAATCCCATTCTTATTTTATTTTCAGTGATACGTTATGATGGATATCTTGTCTGTTAATATTGTACTCAATTCCCTTTTAAGAAAATGAAGGAAAAAAGAAGAAGAAAGAAAACAAATTCTAGGTTTTCTTCTATCTTCAAAACAAATTGGAAACGAACTCACCAAGCAAGAACTGTAAAGTAGCACAAAATTTAAAAATGTAGCTGTCAAATATCATGAGATTCTGATGTTTGGAATGAACTTTTGAGACCCACGTTTCATGTTATGCCTATTTATTTGACAAAATGACCTTGCTATTGGGTTCTCCAAGTTTTGGGAAGACAACAATGTTATTGGCTTTGGCTGGAAAGCTTGACCCAAATCTGGAAGTGAATATAAATTCAGTTCAACTTTAATACTTTCTTTTCTCTATTGTTCATAACCTGGATCTCAATTTCTTTATATATTAAAGATTCGAGGAAAGGAATGGAAAATTGTACCAAGCCTTATAACAAAATAAAGGAAGAAATAACAAGTATAGAAATAAACTCAAAAAGAAATCTAAGCAAGACTTGCTAATAACTTTAAGAAAATGTTGTTGAATTTAACTAGGTGCACTTTATTTGGCTGTTAAAGAAACTAAAGCTTCTGGATGTTATTCCAGGTAGTAGATTTCGTAGAATCTTGCTCTAGTTGCTTGATCTATTGGAGTATTGCTTTTAGCATCCAAAAAGAGAATTATGTGCAGCTTTCACTGGCTTCATGGGTTATGGTTTTATCTTTCCGATTTTGTGTTGTTATTTTGCTGTGTTGGACATGGATATATCTCCCATAAATTGGAACCATTTAGGTGTGTTTTTGAAGTAATCACATCATCAATGAATAATTATTGAGCTATGCAATTTAGAATCTTCAATTTACTATTTCTTATTTTATTCTGTTGAAACAAAAATTCCATAATATTAAATTTGTCCACTGATACTCTGTTGGCCTTCTTTTGTTAGTAGGAAGTGGTCGTGGGTCCTGAAAACAGAAAAGTATACTAAATATTCTAAATTATTGGTCGATAATATTAAATTAATTATCAGTAGTATACTTTGTTGGCCTTCTTTTCGATATATTTGATAGCTCAAGATTCTTGTATATGCTATAAAACTAAAAAAATAAACTACTATTGCAAAAAAGAAATAAGAAACTCTCTCTGAAACTCTTAAGAACTGAAATTTTCTTTCTCTCTCTATATTTTTTTTATGAATTTCATTACAACTGAAGCCCATATTTATAGGATTTGAAATTACTATGCAAGTTACTATACAAATCACTATGCAGAATTTAAAATAATAGTAGTGGGGTCATTCACATAATTTTAGTGATGGGACAGACGACGGCGGCCGTCCCTCCACTTACTTATTCATTACACTCCCTCATGAATGACCACCCATAAAAAATCTGTCTCGTTAAAACCTTGCCAAGTAAAAACCCAGTGGGAAGAAAAACCAATGGCGAAGAAAAAACAGTATAATCTTCTTATGTATCAACAAATGCTTTAAGATTGCCTTATTAAAACCTTGCAGAGGAAAATCTAGTGGGACAAACCTCAGCGAAGGAAAAAGAGTACAATCAGCACATTTACTCCCCCTGAAAAATGCATGACAAAAGATTTTTGAGTCTTCGCATTCCAATGTTATGCACAATCTTCTTGAATGTGGAAGTTGGTAATGCCTTTGTGAATAAATCTGTCAGATTATCACTAGATCATATCTGCTTGACATCAATTTCACATTTCTCTTGAAGTTCATGAGTATAAAAGAATTTAGGTGAAATATGTTTGCTTCTGTCACCTTTGATATATCCTCCTTTGATTTGAGTAATACAAGCAGTATTATCTTCATATAAGATTGTTGGGCTATTATTGATCATGGGAAGTCCACACTTTTCTTGAATATGTTGAATAACTGATCTCAGCCAAATACACTCTCGACTTGCTTCATGAATAGTAATGATCTCTGAGTGATTTGAAGAAGTAGTAGATAGTGTCTGCTTAACAAATCTCCATGATATGACAGTATCTCCATAAGTAATAAATATCCAGTTTGAGATCTACCTCTGTGTGGGTTTGAAAGATAACTTGCATCTGCATACCCAATCAATTCTGGACTTGAACCACGTTGATAAAATAATCCCATATCAACCGTACCATGAAGGTAACGAAGGACATGTTTAATGCCATTCCAATGTCTTCGAGTTGGTGCAGAACTATATCTTGCAAACAGATTAACTGAGAATGTAATATTTGGTCGAGTGCAATTTGCAAGATACATCAAAACTCTAATTGCACTGAGATATGATACTTCAGGAACAAGAATTTTTTCATCATCATCATAAGGACGGAATAGATCATTCTTCACATCAAGTGTTCGAACAATCATTGGAGTACTGAGGGGATGAAATTTGTCCATATAAAAATATTTTAGGACTTTCTCAGTATACATGAACTGATAAATAAAAATTCCATTTAGCAAGTACTTGAGCTGCAGGCCGAGACAAAGTTTTGTTTTACCAAAATCTTTCATTTCAAATTCATTCTTTAAATTTATAGCGGTTTTTGAAATCTCTTCAGAAGTTCCCACAATATTTAAATCATCAACATAAACCGCAATAATGACAAATCCAGATTCTGATTTCTTAATAAAAACACATGGGCATATAGGATTATTCTCAAATCCTTTTTTCAATAGATATTCACTTAAGCGATTATACCAAATGCGCCCGGATTGCTTCAACCCATATAAAGATCTTTGTAATCTGATTGAGTACATATTTCTAGATGTATTTGTAAATTCTTCAGGCATCTTATATCCTTCAGGGATTTTCATAGAAATATGCAGTTACCACATCCATCAACTGCATTTCTAATCCTTTTGTAACAACTAGACTAATCAAAAATCTAAATGTAATTGCATCCATAACGGGAGAGTATGTTTCTTCATAATCAATCCCGGGTTTTTGCAGGAAACCTTGTGCGACAAGCTGTGCTTTGTACCGCACAATTTCATTTTTCTCATTACGTTTTCGTACAAATACCAATTTATATCCAACAGGCATTACACCTTTTGGTGTTTGGACAACAGGTCCAAATACTTCTCGCTTTGCTAGCGAATTTAATTCAGTTTCAAAAATTGTTTTCCATTTTGGCCAATTATTTCTACGTCGACATTCTTCGACGCTTTTTGGCTCACTTTCTTCATTATTTCTAATAATATCAAGGGCCATTTTATATGAAAATATGCTATCGACAACAATTTTATTTCTATCCAGAATTTCTCTAGTTTTCATGAAATGTATTGAGATCTCATTATTTTCAGGTATCTGTTCCTCTTCAGAGGAAAACATTTCATGACACACCTCTTTACGAGGTCTCTTTTCAGGAGATTTATACTCTTCAGGAGTTTCTAGAATAGAATATTTGAGCTTTTTAGGAGCACCAATTATATTTGTAGCCTGTATTATGGGTACGTGTTCTTCAGGAATACCAAATTCATTTTGTATTCTTTTCCTTCTGAGAATTTTATCTTTTACACCAATAGGTCTTCCACGCTTCAGGCGTGTTTTAGATTCACCTATTGTTGTTTTGACAATTTGTCCTTCAAGGATTTCAATCCTTACTGGAGCATTAACAGTAAGAATATAAGATTTTACTACACCTTTAGTGTCAGTAAATACATCCGGTAATTGATTTGCAACATTTTACAAATGAATAAACTTCTGAACTTCCCGTTTACATTCATTTGTAGTAGGATCAAAATGTGACAGGGTCTTATTATCCTCAGTAATATCTTGTCGTGCTTCAAGTACCGACTTTTCTTTACCCATTAACGAAAAATTGGATTCGTCAAAATAACAATCTTCAAAACGTGTTTTAAACATATCCCCTGTAAGGGGTTCAAGGTATCTAACAATAGATGGAGAATCAAAACCAATGAGATCCCAAGTCTACGTTGAGGGTCCATTTTTGTATGTTGTGGAGGTGCAATTGGAACATATACAGCACATCCAAAGTACGAAGATGAGAAATATTTTGTTGTTGACCAAATGTAAGCTGTAATGGAGAATATTTATGATATGCAGATGGTCTAATGCGAATTAGAGATGCTGCATGAAGTATAGCATGCCCCCAAACAGAAACAGGTAGTCTTGATTTCATTAGTAAAGGTCTAGCAATTAGTTGAAGCCTTTTGATCAATGACTCAGCTAAACCGTTTTTTGTGTGTGTATAGGCAACAAGATGTTCAACTTCTATTCCTACTGACATGCAATAATCATAAAAAACTAGAGATGATAATTCACTTGCATTATCCAATCAAATGGTCTTAATTGGATACTCAGGAAATTGTGTTCGTAATTTAATTATCTGAGCAAGAAGTCTAGCAAATGCAACATTTATAGTGGAAAGCAGACAAATATGTGACCATTGACTAGATGCATCAATTAGAACCATAAAATATTTAAATGGTCCACTTGATGAATGAATAGGCCCACATATATCTCCGTGAATCCTTTGTAAAAAGGATGGAGATTCAATAATGACTTTTGAGGGAGATTGTCTGATAATTAACTTACCTTGAGAACATGCAGAGCACGGAGATTCATTGGGTAGAAATATCGTTTGATTCTTTAAGGGATGCCCATGCGAATTTTCAATAATTCGTCTCATCATTATAGTACCCGGATGTCCAAGGCGATCATGCCAAGTCATAAATACTTTAGGGTCAATGCACTTCTGGTGCATTACCACATATGATTCAATTGTTCTCATTTTTGTATAATAAAATCCAGAACATAAAGCATGCAGTTTTTCTAATACGAGTTTCTGGCCCGATATTGTTTTAGTAATAAGAAGATGCTCTTTACTGCCTTCATTGGTCGTTTCAATATGGTAATCATTACAACGTATATTTTTTAAACTCAATAAATTTCTTCTGGGTTGTGAAGAAAATAAAGTATCATCAATACAAAATTTGGTGCCATTAGGCAACACAATATAAGCTCTTCTGGAGCCCTCAATTAAATCCGAAGAACCTGATATGGTATGGACATAGGCTTTACTTAGTGTTGAATTTTGAAAATATTTGTTTTCTTTGAGAATTGTGTGAGTTGTAATACTGTCAGCAAGACATATATCTTTATCATTCAACTCAGAGATAAAAAGCTCATTAATGTGATCCATGATTATACAAAATATACAAAACTTTTATTACAGATAGAAAGAAAATACATTAATTGAGTGGAACACTTCCATCTCCAATTAAGTGTTCAATACTACCTTCAGAATGATTAAAAAAATCAAATACATCAAAATGAGTAACATCTACATCTACTGAATCTAATAAATCATCTGATGATTCTACTAAATTTGTTTAATGCACTTTATTCTTTCCTTTAATAGAAGTTTGATATAAATCAGCTAAGTGCCTGGCTTTACGACAGGTACGTGACCAATGTCCAGTCATTCCACATCTATGGCACACCTCATAACTTTTCTTTGAAGACTTATTCTGGAGATTTTTACCCCTTTCTGAATTGTACCACTTCTGGTGATACGGTATATTATTATCCCTTTTAATGTTGTCACTTCTGGGGCCAACATTTCTATAATTTCTCCTACAACGTTCACGCCCCCGATTTCTTTTAAAGGATGCACCATTCACTTATGGGAATGATGCAAACCTATTATCATTCACTTCAGGGAATGATATTGAACCCGTAGGGCGTGACTGGTGATTTTTTAATAAGAGCTCATTGTTCTGCTCAGCTACTAAAAGACACGATATAAGTTCAGAATATTTTGTGAACTTTCTCTCTCGATACTGCTGCTGCAGGAGCACATTCGAGGCATGAAATGTAGTATAAGTCTTCTCTAGCATATCATTATCGGTGATTTTCTTACCGCATAATTTTAATACTGAGCTTATTTTAAAAAGTGCAGAATTATACTCACTAACACTTTTATAATCTTGCAACCTCAGGTGCAACCATTGAGAACGAGCTCTTGGGAGGATAACAGTCTTCTGGTGTTCATACCTCTCCCTTAAACTGTTCCAAAAAATATAGGGATCTTTTACTGTAAGATATTCAGTTTTTAATTCTTCATGAAGATGGTGGCGAAAGAAAATCATTGTTTTAGTACGGTCCTGTAGAGATGCTTAATTTCCTTCTTTAATAGTTTCTCCCAGATTCATTGCATCAAGATGAATTTTAGTATCAAGTATCTAGGATAAATAATTTTTCTTAGATATGTCAAGAGTAACAAATTCCAATTTTATAAGATTTGTCATTTTCTACAGATATAAATAATGAAATAAATATGTGTATCTCAGAAAATATATTTATAAATTCATACAGATAATCATCAATAAAATATATCAAAGACTTCAAATAATATATTGAAAAACTTACAGAGGAATAAGGCCACTAGTTTCAAAATTGGTAGAACCGTCGTACTGATAACGTGTTATAAAACTAAAGAAATAAACTACTATTGCAAAAGAGAAATAAGAAACTCTCTCTGAAACTCTTAAGAATTGAAACTTTCTTTCTCTCTCTATATTTTCTTATGAATTTCATTACAACTGAAACTCCTATTTATAGGCTTTGAAATTACTATGCAAGTTACTATACAAGTCACTATGCAAATCACTATGTAGAATTTAAAATAATAGTGGTGGGGTCATTCACATAATTTTAGTGGTGGGACAGGCGATGGCGGCCGTCCCTCCACTTACTTATTCATTACAGTATAGATTACTTATAAAAAAAGGATTCATGTACAAATTTTGTATTGTATTTTTTTTCCTTTCAAATCAATCTATGCGTTTCGACGATATCCATGTGCTACAAAGAATGGCAACAGGTGTTATAAACCATTGGTTGGACCCAAAAAGAGAACCAAAAAGAGAAATATGAGGCTGACCCAAAATAGCTCTAAAACAACATAATGAAGTTTTCAATGGAACTGAATGGTTTGATAATATGATTTGTATTGTAATATTCTACCTGCACAGTATTCTTTTATTATTTTTTGATTTAATTGATCTAATTTGATGGCCTCTTTTTTGTAAGGATGTGGTTTGTTTTTTTATGCATGTTTTTTAAGTTAATTGATGGTTATCCTGTAAGGACTTCAACTAAAGATATGTTTGGTTCTCGAAATGCCATTCCTATTTCTTTAGGAATTGAAGGACCTATTCATTTTCTTTTGCATGACGTTGAAATATTAGGACAATCTTATATAATACATATATGACTTTTTAAGTTTATTCATATATTTTGTTGAGAAAACTATTATTAGAATATCCAATGTCTTTTAGTTTTCATATGATTCATAGTACCGCTAAGTTTGAGTTATTTTTATTTATAGATGCATTTTATATAAAAATGCATGGGATTTTACCATATTTTGAGGCTTTTGTGGCTATCTTCTGCAAAAATACTAAACGGTCCTCAAACTCCTCCTTAGTTGGACAGCACACAGGGCACACACAGGGCACTCTGGATATAAAAACTAGACCCCAACAAAAAGCACTTGGAAAAAAAAAAACAGAAAACCCTAGATTATGTGTAACATCTCGCTCTGACACAAATTTGCTTTATTATATTATTGGTTTAATATGTTCAATAACTGGTTAAATATGTTCAAAAAGTTATTGGAGTTTTTCGAATAGTATTTATTTATTTCACTACATTTCCTAAGTTATTTTTTATTTATTTATTTACTTATCTTTAGTTTTAAATATTTGTTACCTATTTCATATGGCTAAGATATTAGTTATTTTACTCTATAGTAATTTTCTCTTTAAATTTATAAAACTCATATTTTTATGATTTACGTATATGTATATATATATACATATATGAATATCGTAGTACGTTGTTGGAAAGTTTTGTTTCAAAACTTGCTAATTGTCCTCATCACAGTTTACCATATATACATTAATCAACTCCCACTTCCATGCATGTTTCCAAATCCCACGCCACTATTTTTACGGTAGCTGTATATTTTTATATTTGTATTTCCTTCTCCTCTTCCTTTATTTTCTCTAGGATTTGTAGTTCCTATATATAGCTATAACTCCCACGCCCGAAAGTCTCTCCTCCATCTCTAGGGTTTCGTATTTTGAATCGCCTATATAAACAGGTCACACATAGCCGCCTCCTGACCAGACTTAGGGTTGCCGTCGACCCTTCTGTGCCACCAAAGTCTGTGCCTCCACGCCCAGGAGCGCCCAGCAATCGGCAACAACCTTTTGGTTGTTTCATGTTTGCTACCATGCACAACTCTCATGCACCACATCACAGTCAATCGATACCACCACCTAACACCCATATCCAGCCACCGTGAATCCACCATGGATAGCACCACTGTGAGCCTCGTGTTTTTCGATTTAGACCCAAAGAAAACCACCCCTGTTTTACTTCACCAAAACAGAGCATATAGGCCATTCATGAGCTGTCCCCACACGATTGTCTCGGGCAACAGCCAATGTGTAAGTCCAGTGCCGCCATGTACCCTCCATTCGGTAGTCTCTATCTCCGACGATAGTTACTTCAGTCACTGGCTCGTTGCCCCCCGTTGTGCCACGGTATTCATCCATCTTGTGTTGCCAACAATCGAAACCACCATACCGAGAGCCCGCTATATCGGAAAACCACTCATCCCACAGGAAACTCCAGTTGGGCCGCCCCTAGTCTGTCGACCTCCTCATGCAATCCAGCGCTGGCAGGACAGCCACTACCCACTCCAGCTCCGTCGCGGTTCGTCCCCCGCGGTGAGTCTTCTCTCGGTGCAGGATTTTATGCGACTTTCGTGTTTCCTATTTACGTTAAGATGAAGAAGTTTTGGTTCATGTTTTCCTTCTCACATGAGATCTCCATGTAAGTGCCAGTGAGTTTTGTTTACTCTGTTTTCGTTACGCCCCTTTTTAAAGCTTGGTATTTTAAGAATTTATTTATGTGGGCTTCTTTCTTTCATTCGGTGCCTTTTTATTGGATTTATTTTATTTTTCAGGTGTGTTGATAAGATTATTTTGAGATGAAATCTTTTAGATTCTAAATTATTTGGACTCAGAGTTCTCGACTTTTTTTTTTTGCCATTGCATGGTCTTTTAAATGGATTGAGTTTTAATTTCTGAAATAGACTTTATTTGAGGTGGAAATTGAGTTAAGTATTTATTAAGTGAAAATCTAGGTTTTAGAGAATTTATAACATCTCAAAATTTTGGAGGAATTTAGTAAATTCAAGACATTTTGAAGAGTCGACGCTCAGGATTTTGAATATATTTAGATGTTAAGAGAAGTGTTAGATTTTATATTTTAAGTTACATTTTCGAGGTTTGTGATCATTTGAGAAATTTATCAAAGTGTGATTATTTTATAGGTAACGATTGATGTTGTTCGATACTGTGCGGAGAAAATTTTTGAAAAAAAAAACTAAGAAATTCAGGTAAGCGGGGTTCCTATACTTGGCTTTGTACCAAATATAGACTGAGGTTGACTTCCTGAAAATTTATGCATGTTTTGTTATAAAATGAGAACTTGAGAAAAATCAACCTCAGTCATTTCTCTGCATTACTCATTAAAGTTATATGAAAGAAAGAAAAATGTTTTTATCATGCATTGTGCGGACGTGAGCTTAGTTTTTGTCATGTTGTTTCTTAAATGTGAAAAAGAGCAATATTGATTATCTGAAATAATTGTGCATTGATTTATAAAGATGCTCTGAATTCTGTTTTGTTTGGTGAAAATGTTTCTGAAAATATTTTGGAACTCTGTAATATTTTGATGTGACTCTGAAAACCTTTGGCATGGTATACTGGTTTGTATCTGACTATGTCTCTGCTCTTCTCTATCTCTACTCTGTTTGGGTTGGTACCAACTTCTCTGTCTCTGAGTGCACCCATTTTTGGAATTAAAGTGGTTCTTGTGGACTTTCCTGTGTGCACACTCAATGCTCCGAAAATGATTAAGGGAAAGTTTCACCTCTATTTCTGTCTAGTTTGGCCATCGGGATTAGCATAACCCTACCACGGGAGTTAAACATGGTCTCTACTCTGTAAGATGCTTTGTTTGGATATGACGATGATGCTCAGTTTTGTTATGCCAAAGTATTCCTTATTTCTTATCATTTAAAAATGATCGTTCTGTTACATTTGAAAATATGTTTTATTCTGCATATTAATTCTGAGAGCTATTTCGATTTTGCATACAATATTTTGCAAATGCTCATGTTTGCACTCTAGTATATGTCATTCACTTACTGAGTTGTGGTTAAACTCACCTCATATCTCTAAATATTTTTCAGATAAATTTGGATATTTCAGTGGAGGGTCAGATTATGAAGAATTGGGTGAGATGATTTTAGGAATGATAGATTAATCATAAAGAGTTTATACGAGTATTGACAAGATTTAGTAAGAAAGTATTATTATATTTTTGTGACGTAGTATTTCCAGAATTGATGATATTGAGAAAAGTGATTTTGGAATCAAATTTTATATAATATTGGAGAATTTTAAGTCTTTAATTATTCTGTTGAAATGTGAGTTTTGTAATAGAAAATAACTCTTCGATCCCTGCGGAACCGGGGCGTTACATTATGAACCATAAATATCATAGCAAAATCATGTTACCAAAGATTTAAAAAAAAAAAAGATAGAGAATGAATGGGATTTCTAGGACCATCTCCAAACCTTGATTATGAACCATATAAGATCTTAATATATTTTACAACAACTTGTTTTCCTGGCTATGTTGAACATTTTTTTTCCAGTGCAAATCATTTCCGAGATTGCTGAGTCTATGTTGAGCATTTGTTTTTTTCCTAGCTATTGAGTTTTCATTTTTTTCTCATGTGGGTTCATCTTGCTGGTTGCTTGGCTTGGGTCTCCCATGCTTTTGGACTTTGATTTTCTTCTTGGTATGCTTTACACTGTGAAGTGCATGGATTGTGTATTTTCCTCTATTTTTGCTACGGTTATTTCCAGTGGTTGTGATGTTGGTTTTGTGGTGGTCATTTCTTGAGCAAAAATTGCAAACAGGTTGGGGTTGGGTTTTTTTTTTTAATCGGTGCCATTTTCCTGTGGAACATAAACCGGATGGTGCAAAGATTTTTCTCAAACATGTGAATGACTCTTAGAGAATTTTGTAGTTGTTATAAGATTATAGTGTTCAAATCTCTTATTTGTTTCTAAATGACGTTTTTCGTGCTTCCTCCCAATCATGCAGTATTTTTAAAGATTTTGTAATTAATTATATCTATTTCAGCTATTGTTTGTGTAAGTGATGGTAGATTACTTTATTTTTTTACTTGAGGCAAACATGTGACTAGATTTCCAGACTTTTAGATGCAAGGCAAGGTATTTCCGATAAGCTTGTGCTGAGTGTTAAGTGGGTCACTGTCTTTGCCAATTTGTGTATTTTTTTTTTATTGGCTTTCTGTCTTCAAACATTTTACAAAAACCCAATTTTAATATTTGTTTTATATATATATATATATATATATATATCTTTCACACACATTTATAGTCTCTCACTTGATTCTGGAACTTGCATATGTTATTATTGTTTTGGTTATCTTTCCCTCTTTGCCCCCTTCTATCTCTATGTTGAAGTTTATGTATATGTTTTGGCTTTTTTCGTGGAACTATGGCAGGTGCGGCTCCAGAAGGTTCACAATTTGATGCTCGTTAGTATGATACTAAGATGAACGAGTTGTAAGCAGTCTGCTTACTTTCTTAAGCCCTGCGCATAATCCAAAATTGACCACTTTCAAATCATTCTTTTTTGCATTAAATGGTAATTTAAAAAGAGACTTCGATACAAAGTCTTTGAATTGGATGTGAGGATAAGTTCCTATTGGTTATGGGTTTGTGGATGATCCATTGATTGATGAGGTCTTTTTAATTAAGGCAGCAACCAATGATAAAGACATTTTTTTGACTTAAAGATCGTTGTATGTGTTTGTAGACAAATTTAAGTGTGCAAGAACAGGTTCTTTTATGCAGGTGTAATTATAGCTGCTGTTGTATGTTCAAGGAAAGTGAAAACAGGGTGTTCATACTAGTGTAATAATGGTTTTCACAACTTAAAGGAGTAATAGTCTGGATTGATGAAGGGCTTTTGGAAATTTTATCTTGTATTAATCATGTAAAGTCCAATTATGTAAACTGATTTATGATATGAATGAATGAATTGGTATTTTTTTCAAACAAAAAAAAAACAACCTCAAGCAATTATAGTACTATTTATAGAGTTGTTCATATATATATATATATATATATATAGCAATAACAGCTGCCACTCCTACATTTGGGAGTCATTAAGACGGCAACTTCATCTGTTGAAATTGAAGTTTTCGGTCAACATTTCATGTTAATGCACTGTATTCTTACAAGTACGCCACCTTCTTTTTTAAATGGTTCCCTCTTTATTTAAAAAGCGTACGTGTTAATACCTGAACCTTCAAACATTGATTTTGCCTCCCAAAACATTATTTGACTTGTGCTAATTCCCCTAATTCATTTTACTCATATCTTCACTCTATATTTATATATTATTTTTGCCAGTTGTATATCAGATTTCTCTTTTCATGTTCTCTCCTATCTCTATCTAAAACACCTTCTGACACATCTTATTACGTTTTTACTTGAATGACTTGCTTCAACTATTCCAGTCATTTGGAGTCATTACTAACTACTAAGCTTGTGATGCTTTGCGCAAGAAATTAGGTTGTGAATTAGCCAATACGATAGAGGCATTTGCTTGTTTGTTTGTTTTGGTTTTTCTATTTGATAACTTGAGATAACTCTTGGGTCTAATACATTTTTATGCCTTCCATGATTGCAGGCTCTTATACATGCAACATATTCCTTCAGCATGCTGGCTAAAGTGAAAGCTCAAGTTTCGAAACTCTAAGGAGTTATGATAGAAAATATAGAGAAGGTAAGGCGGTATTATTTTCTCTTCGATATGTCAGCAGCAAATACTTGTAAAAAATGTCAATTTTAAAGGTTATATTTATACTCTATTTGGTGGTATTTTTGTCAGTTTAACTCAAAGTCTGTACTGCTTTGATGTTATATTTTAAAGGTTATATTCTTATAACCCAATGAAAAACTGTCATTTAAATTTCCATAATTTGTTTATTAGCTGAATTTGTATGAATTTAAAATGTGTTTTAACGTTATACTATTTCACTTGGTACTTTATGAACAATTTATCCATCCACATTTTTCTCACCACCTTAGTGAATTTGAATGAATGCCTACAGATATCAATATTAATCTATCTGTCCATTGCAGTCTATCAATCGGTTTTGCATCCTCTTTCCATCCTGTTGTTCATAGTGGAGTAGCATTTAACCTAATAGAATCTAATTTGTTGTCATAGCTGTAATTTTATCTTATTATGACCTATTACACGTAATAATTGTACTTCTCAATCTATTTTATACTATTATTTGCTTTTATAGAAAAGTTTTATATTTAGGCACTTTTCCTAATATTCCAACTTGACAAACTGGGCAAACGTGCATTTCCACATTGAGCCTCACTAAGAGTATTTCCATAATTATTTTTTTACAAAATGTAGTAAAAGGTTGTTTGTGACTGTACATGAAGCTGATGAAATGCTTACGCTTTATTGTGTCTAGCTAAAGATTGAAGGAATTTGGCAGGCACTCAAATTTTGGCAATAATTTATATATATAAAAGAAATAGAAATGTGCTAGATGCTAAAATATTAATCTCTGGTTAAGTTTTTGTTCACTTATTGAATCACTTCATTTACTTGCAGTCTAAATCTCTTAATTGTGATATGAATGGGGGGCAGCGGAAAAGGTTATTAATTTATTGTTTGGTTACACTTAAATAATGCAAAATCAAGTTCCAAGAGTTTTTCTACAAATAATCTTTGTCCCATATGTTTGTATAACCTTTGAAAAATAGTGTTATCTAAAAGCAATATAAATATATAGTGATTCCATGTCGAGCTTTTGCCAGTTTTATATTAGATTTTTATTTTCATGTTCTCTCATATTTCTATCCAATACATTTTTTGACACTTTTTGTCATATTTTTTTTAGAAAGACTTGCTTCAGTTATTCCAACCATTTGGAGTCATTACTAAGCTTGTGATGCTTCGTGTAAAAAATCAGGTTGTTGATTAGCTAATATGATAGAGGCAAATTTTTTTTTTCTTGTTAGTCTTTGTTTGGTTTTCCTGTTTGATAACTTGAAATATTGGGTCTAATACATTTTGATGCCTTCCATGCTTGCAACCTCCACTACAACAAAATATGGTTTTTCCTGCGAGTCTTTTCGTCACAAATACCATGTATTTCTGTCGGAATTAAATTTTTGTCACCAAATGTATCCGTAGCAGACTCGCAGGAATAAGCTGGTAACTTAAAGGGCTTAAAGCTACCACTGCACAAATCATCAGAAATACTATTTATTTCTGACGATTCCTTTCCTCACAAAAAGTACAAGATTTCGCAGGAAAAAATGTGCTAACCATGATTAACAGGGGTAAAAAATACTTATATGCCACAATGGAAATCGCAAGAAATTTGTATTTGTGACCAAAAAAAAGATATTTCTAACGATTTATAATCGCCAGAAATAGTCTTTTATGAAATTAAAAAAAAAAATTACTTGTAAAATAGTATCACATACTCATAGCTTTATACCTAAAATACATAAAGAAAATATTAGAATACAAATAACAATTTCTAAGTAGTTTGCAATAAAAGGGAAAAGAAAAAGGATTGATCAATACCTCTTGAAGCCAAATAAGATAATCAGTTAATCATCTATACAAAGGCAATGAGAATAACAAATTAGTGAAGTCATAGAGAATTAGTTAATCATCTATACAAAGGCAATGACAATAATTTCATTAAAATTGTATCAAAAGAATACAAATATAATCTCTGAGCAATAAAGTAATTGTGGTTGAAGTCATTATCAATTAAAGTAGCAATATTGCTATAAACCAAATTATTCCAAGTCCTCTTTAAACTCTAGAGAAGAGTCAACAAGCTCTCACTTTCTTTTTAACACAAAATACAAACATATGAATATGCATTCACAAAACATCACATATTATAAGATAGAAAGGGTGAAGTCTAGATTTTCATTGAAATAAATACTTAGTTACGTTCAAAAATCCAGATTGGAATGAGAATTCACTTTTTGCTGGCAGGTCAAAACGGAAACTCTAATCACCCTATTGAAAATAAAATACCTACAATGGATCAAGGTACTGCTGTTTTGTGATGTTTTGCTGCTTTGATGCTTTCTTATTTCCCTCAAAAGCAAGCTGGTTAGAAAGAAAAACCTAGAGCATAATGTTCTGAAACATAAATATATCATATCCATTAAAGATAACCAATATACATGTTTCATGGTGCATATAAGGTATGCTGCCAAAAGGATGATGAAAAACTTATATAAATAACAACCAAAACTGGCAGAAGCATTATATTAAAATGGAAAATACTAGATCATGAATTAATTATTAGCACCAAAAATGAATGAAACTAGAATATTAAGATAGTGATTTTTTTTGCCTCAGATCAGAACAAGGTAAAATAAGATTTTAAAAAACTATATACTAAAATAAGATTTTAAAATTGTCTAATGTAAGTCTGCCCCTGGTCATATATCTAAGTTTTCTATGCCTTACTAGTATCTAAACATTCTATTCAAACTGCAAAGATGTACACTTCACAGCACTAGAATTAAGTAATCAAGAAGCAATTAATGAGATTATAGAGAGTTTTCTAACCTGAAATGAAGCATACAGTGCAGCAATTAAAAGGTGATCTAACATGTCAAGGATTTATCTCTCTGCAAAAGCTCTATGCACCTGTGGAACATGGAAGAGATGAGATATTAAAAAAGATGTCCAAGAGTGTCATAATAAAATGATATCTGAACCACTAAAAAAAACTTTACTCAACATTTGGAGAAAAACTAGGTGAAAAACTATAAAATATCCAAGCTTTACATGTTGATTTTTTCTTTTGAACTAAAGCTGTAAAACTATAAAAAAAAAAAAAAAAAAATCCTTATGCCCATTGGTGTGATGTAATATCTTGCACTTAAATTCTACAATTAGTTTGGTTGGCATTGGATGGTAGTATCTTCCAATTAAAGTCTGCTATTAGACTAGATTTAATGGTGTCAAAAAAAAATGGAGGACTTTCAATTATCTATCTACAAGAATCATTTTTGCATTTGTCTAAGTTCAAGCAGCAATATATATGATAGAATGTAGTGCACATGAAGCCAAAAAATCATAACTAAATTCAATCCTTGGGCAAGAAAAAAAGGATCGCTAATAATGGCGGGACCAACTGGAACCTGTTTGTTGCAAGCAATAATGGCAAGCAGCATACCAACATCCAGAGCAGAAACATGGCTAGCTGTATAAAAGAGAAAGGCATGTCAATTTAAACCATATAGACAGATAAGATGTTGTGAAAGGCATGGAAAATAACAAGAAAAAAGGGGTCATATGAAGTACAAATAAGATGTTGTGACTAAAAAGTTTTTAAGAAATCAAAACAATACCAAGAATTCTTTGAAAGCAAAAGGCACAGAAAAAAGCTTCCATTTCCATAAAATATAAAAAAAATGGGATTAAAAGAAATGGAATCTATTGCTTTCTTAAGAAACTGAAGACATTTTCCCTATCAAAAAAAGAAAAAGAAAAAGAAACTGAAGACATTTTATAAACAAAAAAAGAACTTAAGAGAGAACTCCATTGAAAGCACTTAACAAGGAGGCCAAAGTGAATGAGCTTCTAGATAGTAATTGCTTAACTTCAAAGATGCGCAGCATTTTAAAACAATAACAAAATAAAAAAGGTTAAAAATAAAATACAATAATCCAATTGGGATGCCAAATCCAATCTATCATCAGAAGTCAGTCAGTGCAGGCTAGAAGCAGTTTTAGGTTGCATGAGATACAGGATAGTCTTTTAGAGAACCAATATAAGCAATTCTTGTGAGAGAGAGAGAGAGCTTCTGCGTTGTACATTATCAACAAAAATCAAGTGAGATAATGGTTCTTTTCGAACTGATCTACATATAGAATATAATAGTAGAAAATTCAGATGTGTTGGAGAACTGAACATTGAGTAATGTGTGGTAGACATGTAAATCACATTGAAAATGCTAAAACCAATACTAATCACACACACAAACGCAAAAAAAAAAAAAAAAAAAACATATCATGAGTCTCCTTCCCTCAAAATCTAATCATTGGATCTTCAAAGATACAATCTTCAGCATATATTCCAAAAGTAAAAGCCCCTATTCAAGTGAAAAGATAGAATTATTGTCACAGAGCCTTATTGTTGAATAAAAAGATAATTAACCAATCTAATTCATGTAATTATTCTATAATACACAAAGAAATGGTTGGTCCCTTTAAAACAGTTCAACTTTAACCAATCATCCCCCCATAATTGAGTTTTTGTTTATTCCCTCACATATGCTCTAAGCAGAAAGTTTTGAATATGAAACCAGGTACCTGTTACGAAGTAGGCATTCTCATAATCAGATTTGAGGATCTTCACCACATCATCAACACCAGATACTAAAATCTCCTCTCTTTTCATCACTCACTCTTTCAAATTTGCAAAACAATTCAGTGCCGTAAAAGTTAGCAATAGGCATATACCACACATTTCTTTCATGAATCATCTGTATAATTTATAATGCACCTAAAGCTCTACTAAATAACTTGGTGTAGTGGTTTTGTAGGACTCGTATATATTAAGCAATCATTCATAAACTTCCATTCCCAAGAAGAAAGTGGAAAAGAGAAAGGAAAAGAAAAGAAAGAACTTTGTACAATTAAATTGTATTAGCTCTGTTACCGATCAACATTTTCATCTCATTATTATTTTTTGGAATTGTTGGAAGATACAAATAACTTCCATTTTCAACTTGTTTTAAAATGAGCAAATTACATGAGTATTTATAACCTGCAGATCTATAATATTCTACTCTATTTTCATTAAAAAAAATCACTATCTTTGTCACTTTAATAGTAACCTAATGGTGAAAGTTTGCTCTTGTCATACTTAAACACAACAAATCCAAACCATCACCCAAGAAATACGAAATATAAATATTAATATGAAGAACTCAAACAGTCAAACGTGCGGCATGAGAAGAGCATCAGTAAATAAAATTCAGGATCTTGTATTTCTATTAAAAAGAAAAACCTTAGTAAAAACTAAAAGAATCAGTATTTCTAACTTTTCTAACCAAAGATTAAACACACATCATGTGAAATTTCTGTTGGAAATTGCTCATGACTTTATATTAAGTTATCTTGAGCATTCTTCAAGCATCCATTGCCCACAAAAATATTAACATCAAACAAGTAATGGAAAAATAAAATAGCAATCTAGAAAAAAAAACTCAAACAAGTAATGGAACCATAAAAATTAAATAAAATACCCTAACAAATTTTCCCTAAAAAACCAAACCCTAACCCACGGCTTGAAGAAAGTGGTTAATGCCGTGAATCGTGAGAACTGAGAAGAACTCATGGAAACGATTCATGAGAAGAACTCACGGCTTGAAGTGGTTGATAGCTTGATGCCGTGAATCGTGATGATTCGATCTCTGCAGTCTACACGGCGTGAGAAGAAGTAGGGGTCGAGGTACAGCTACACCGCTGCGAAGGCTGCCGTCGGAGACGAGAAGGGGGCGGCGTTTGTGAGAAGAAGAGAGTAGAGATTAGAGGCCAGAGGCTAGACCGCCAGAGAGGAGAAGAACTAAGGTTTGGAATGAGGGAAAGCCGAAAGGGATTTAGCCTTTTAGGGGGAGGGGGCTGTTGGCTGAAAAGAGAGGGAAGGAGCAAAGAGAGAAGAGAAACGAGGGGGAACGAAAATTATGTGGAGTTTATAGTTAAGTTAATTTTGTGAGAAAAAATAATATATATAATATGTAATTTTTTTTCTAATGATCTTATTTGGTGGAAAAAACTACTAATTTTCATGTATTTTAATTTGTAACAAATAAATTTGTATAATATAATTATTTGGGACAATAATTCTTGTGATGATATAAATTTGATAAGAAAAGATAATTATTTATTGTCAAAATTATAATTAATAATTTTTATTTTTTTGTGACTAATTAATGTCGTCATTAATAATTCTACAACTTGTAAGAAAAAAGTATTATCTGTCAAGTTTTTCTTACGATTTTATATCTGTTGGAAAAAAGTAATTAATATTCACAGTTTTTATATCGTTGAAAATAAAATAGTCCATTATAATTATTTCTGATAGAACATTTCTGACAGATAATTTTTTGTGATAAAATGTCATTATTTGCTAGTAAATTATATTCGTAAGAAAAGAATCTGTGAGAAAAACCACTTTTTTTTGTAATGCTCTCACCCATGCTAGATATTTCTTCAGAAGTCAATGTTTTGCAATTGTATGCCAATGTTCAACCAAGCATAAGGTATACAAGAATTGTTTGCTTTTGTTTATGCAAATTTTGTGTGAAGACATTACATTTTTAAATTTCAATATCACCTTATAAGACATCTCTCTTGATGTTTTGCTCAAAAGGGAGGAATGTTTATATCCAATTTTCATGACATCAGTAATTAACAACAATGGATCAAAATACTCAAGAATGAGGAGATGAGGTTGGTATATTGATTGTTGAGAAGTTTAATTCATTTGGCTTGTCATTTCTATGGAAGAAGTCGATGAATAAAGGAATTATTCCTAACAAAATAACTTTGAACTAATCTCGATTTGTCTAAAATAAATTTTAATATGTTGATTTCTTGTCTGATTCTATTTTATGGGTCCACTATACTTGGGCTATGCCTTTTGAGTTATTCAATAAAATTCTTAATTACTTATACAAAAATATTAAAGAAAAAATTATGTTGGCTCTTACCGCCATGATGGTGAGAAAATTGTTTCTTGCATGTTGACTGCATTCGATAGTGTTTTCTCCTTTTTGAAGTATATCATATTTTTTACTTTAAAATAGGATATTCATGTTAAATTTTATATGTTACTTTAATGCCAAAATCACCTTTCTTTATTTTCTTGTGTTGCTAATCTAGACAAACTTCTTTCAAGTTTAATATATCTAAGAAGTTCGAAATTTTTCTTTTGTGATCACGGTTATTGGTTATGTATGCTTATAATTCTATTGCTTGCTTTTGTTTGTGAAATAAGCTAGAGCCATTTTGCATGGTTCACCATAGTTGTGAACAAAAATTCAAAAAAAAAACATAAATATTGGTTGTTTGATTAATTTTTGGTTTAGTTTTATAGAGTTTTTAATATTATTTGTATCACAGCCATTTGGAGAATGATTCCTATATATATATATATGTGTGTGCGTGTGTGTTGGTGCATATGGCAGAAGCAAAACGCTATGTGTTTTGAAGTTCGAGAGAGAACAATGGACTAGCTTGAGTTTTTTTTTTTTTTAAATCATTGTTCTCATGGGTAGGGGCCCTTTTTTGTAATGGACTAAATGTCCATGATTTTCTTTTTTTGATTGTAAACTCTACATAAGAGTTTCTCATGTACTTAGTTGTGCCTATTTCTATGAATAAAACTTCTTGATTATCTATCAAAAAATTATTGTGTCACTACAACTGAGTAAATGTAAATTTTGTATATACTTTACATCCATTCAAAAGATAGAGCATGACGAGTGGAAAAAATTCAAAGAGCTGCCAAAAGTTTGATATGAGTTTATTGATGTTAACACTCTTATAATAAAGGGTCAAGTTCAAGTTATAAGGTGTGCTAGAACTAATTTACTCATGAAGCTTTCGATAATAATTTAAATCTAAAATGTTTCATTTATGACTATCTTTCATAGATAGTTATAATTTCGTAGGACTTTAAATCTGCAGATGTTTTATTTTTTTTCTTGGAATAGTAATCTCTATTTGATCAACTCTGGCATGGTGTCATAATCTTAGGTTTGCAACCATAATATTTGAATAGGAGTTTATGTGAACTGCCTTACTGATACCACTTTCTTTGCTTCTGTATTTAATTGATTTATCTACATTGATTGTTTCATTTATTTTTACTACAAAAAGAAAAGTAAGATATTCTGATTCCATTGATGCATTGAAACAAGTTTTGAGCACTAATAGATTGGGTGGAGCTGGTAAGTGGCTAATTAACTTATGTACCCATATCATCAGTTTAGTAGCAAACTAGAAGAATGACAACTTAAAAATCTTGGTTCTCTAATTTGATATTCTTCTGTGATATATTGTTTCTGTTTGTGCTTATTGAATATTGATACCTAATATGGGCATTGGCCTAAATTTTTCAGCTTGGTAATCTTTTAATTCAGCATCGCATGCATTTGGGTTAGCTTGCCATGCATTTTGATGTCATTTAGTTCGAATCTACAAATGGTTCAATCATATCATGCGTTCTTTTGCATTAAGTTTCTTTTTTAAGTTTTGCTTTAAATTTAGTGCTTAATTTGACGGTTCATAACCTTACGCCCATGGGTTATCAACATCGTAGAACAAATTTCTAGAATTGAACTTATCTCATCTATAGATTTATATTATATATGATCTGGCCCTTCTAATTAGGTCTGTTCATCCGGGCCGGATTTTTTTCTGGTCCGGTCCGAAACCTGGGAAAACCGGATTTTAAACCTAGAGTTCGGCCTATAATATACTTGAAAACGAACTGCTTTTTAAAACTCGAATCTATTCATCCTGTGTAACGCTCCCAAATTCCCCTTAAAATAACACGAGAATCGAGGCGTCGGGATGATGACAACACGGGTCACACATCCCAACAACAAGTGTCAAACGTGTGTGCACACGTGACATACATAAAAATATAGGTTGCAGCGGATAATAAATTAATATCTAAGTACCAGAATTTTTAGAAATATTTTTACAAACCAATTTAATAAAAACTCTCTAGCAGGAGAATTTAATAAGGTCATCCAAAAATACAAATTAAACAAATACATAATTATAAAAAGGGGAAAATAAATTTTCCGAGATATCAATTAATAATAATAACACCTCTATAGCAGAGCCGTCTCCTCAGGCTCAGTCTCTCCAAAGTCTGCATCCAAAAACTACGACGCCAAGATGGCATCGCAGGTAAGTACAAACCAACCAAACCAAAAGACAGAAATACATTAATGCCACAACAATAACTATGAACAATTACCATATGCATGAGACTTAAAATCATCTTCCTCAAAGTCAATGAAATAATCATACTGGTCAAAATCCCATTTTGATCCACAATAAAATTCCAATAAAATCACCCATCATTTTCCATAAAATAATATCCTCAAAACCGATCATATAGGGCGTTACGTATCGCCGTCCCCATTACGATCCACACACACTCATTTCATATCGGGCGTTACGTATCGCCGTCCCCGATATGAAATGCACACCCAATGACCATAATGGGCGTTACGTATCGTCGTCCCCATTATGTCATCCACACACTCACACACTGATCACAACGGGCGTTACGTATCGCCGTCCTCGTTATGACTCAGTCCAAAACCATTAAAATCCGCTAAACTCAATTTAAATCCCAGTTTCCATCTCCAACACATAAATATCCAAAATCATGCAAAAATCCACTTTCCAAATATTTTCATGAGCATGCACGTAAATACACAATGCAGACAACCGTGCAGCAATTATCCAACATTTAATTAATCCAATCAACCAACAAATACCAACATCAACCAACACAAAGCAACAATAATCAAATACCACAACTGTTGATGTAAAAAATATATTTAAATCTTAAAACTCGTTTGGAAAATACTTACAGTGGTAAAAACGTAAATCCTTGAATAACACCAATCTGCAGCGTTTGTAGCGATCACATGTACGTTAGGCTAAAACACTAGGTTTGACACCAAAATTTAGGGAGGTACTCATTGAAGGGTGGGGAATCTCATGGAGGTGGTGGTGTGGCGGCACAACCACCGGAAGGTGGCGGATCGGGGTCAAAAGGGGTGAAAACCCATTTTCGGGTTTGGGGTTGTACCGGGAAGGTGAGGCCGCAGTTGGGGAAACTGAGCTAGGGGGTTGACCGGCTGGGTGAGGGGAGTCGAATGGTGGCGGAGGTGAGATGCACGGTGGCCGGACGGCGGCGCTGGGTTGCTCAACCTGTTTAAAGCCCATTTCGGGTGGAGGGAGTAACTGGCGGCGATGGGTGGCTACCGACGGTGGGTTATGCTCGCCGGAGGGTGGGAAGTCTAGTGGTGGTGGTCAGAGGCCAAGAGGTGGCCGGCGGTGGCCGGAAAATGCAAGGGAAGCAAAAATGGTCATTTCGGGTTTGTGGTCGTGGAGGGGCGGTGGGGTGGCCGGAGGGGACACCACCGGTGTCGTTGAGCTCGCGGCATGTGGGGAAGGTAGTGGGCTGGGCGGTGTCGCCGGTGGGTGGCCGGCGGCGGTCCTGGGGCTGAGGAGAAGGGACGGGCGAAGGGTAGAGGGAGGCAGGGGACGCGGGTCACACGCGGGGAAGCAGAGGAAGAGAAGAAGAAAAAGAAAAAGAAAGACGAAAAAGAAAAGAAAAGAAAAAGGAAAAGGAAAAAGAAGGAAAAGAAGACTACTAGAAAAATCACAATAAATAAAATAAAAACTGACTTTAAATACTATAATTTCAATATCAATAAAATAAGGTATTTAAAGCCCATTAACATAAATAAATTAAATCCAAGCGCAATATTAATTATAAAACAATAATTAATATAACGAAAGCAGATAAAATAAATTCACATAATAAAATAAAAGAATTTAATTCCACTCATTAAAATAATTAAGAAAAGTAACGTAACTCGATATTAACTAATTAATAGCTCAAATAAATATCTTAAATAAATAAAATATGACTAATAATATCATTTAAATAAATTAAAATAATTAACACCGAGAATAAATAATGTGTAAAAATACACGTAAATTTGGGATCTCACATCCTGAATGCGGATTATAAGATCTGGATACCAATTTTAAATCCGGTTTCCGGAATTACTATAAAGTCATCATATCTCAAGTTCTCAGCATGCCCTAGCTCCACTCCTCCCCCTGATTCACATCTCATCTGCTCGCTCTCTCTCTCTCTGCGAAGTGTCCTAGGCCTCCCACCCTCCCTCACCCCCGATTCCTTTCTATTATCTGCTCTCTCTTGCTATGCTCTGCATCTGCGATGCCCTAGCCCCTCCCGAATCACACTCTCAAGTCTCATATGCCCTCTCTCTCTCTCTCTCTTTGTGCTCTGCAAAATCAGTCTTAAGTCTCATTTGCCATTTGCGATGCCAACCCATGCTTGAGCTTGGGATCCAAAAGATTAGAACGTATTTACGTTTGGGTATGTTTTCTTTCTTCCCTCTCGTTTGTTCTGTCTTTGTTGATTTTGGATTTTTTTTATGAGAATGTTTGAATGTTTGAGGTGTATCTTTCTGAGTTAGATCTATTTAGATTTTTACGGGTTATTATTATTTGAAAGATTTGTTTAGATCTGTTTAGGTGGATTTCAATCTGTTATATCCAAATACATACGCATATATATATAATGAAGATATTATTATTTGAAAGATTTGTTTAGATCTATTAAGATGAGTTTTTAGATCTGTTATATCCGAAAACATATACCCATTTATATATAATGAAGATATGTTATTGTTTGGAAGAAATGTTTTATTTTTCTCTAGATTATTTTTTAAAAAATTAGTTGCGTTTCTGGGTGAAGTTTAGAAAAAAATTGGGGCCTTTGGGTTCAGTCCAATTTCAAACTTTTAGAAGTTGTAGCCTTCCTCTTGTGGTCCATTCCCATTGCTATGTTCTGCTTCATTGACCTCGGGAGAGCATAATTTGTGTTAGAGATTGTTACTGGTAAGCATAGTATATATTTTTGTTTTACCCAGGTACATCTGGTCATTTGCTTTTGTTTTGTTTGTTCCTTTGATCCGATCATGCTTTAGTTTGATGAACATATCTCTTGTAGCGAACTCATCCTACTCATTATGCTATATTGTTGGAAGTTGTTTATGATTTAGTTCTTTTGTTGGGCTGTATTTTCATTTTGCAGTGCATAAGTGGTTCTTTAATTTGATTGTATCAATAAGATAACTTGCTTGCAAAAATATAAATAAGATATTATTATTTTTTTAATGCAAACTTTGGTTTTTGCCATTTTCAAGCTGTTGTTGTGTTCTATGAGTTTATCTTTGCTTTAATAATCAAGTTTATAATCAAGTTTATCTTTTTTATTAGTGCAGTTGATGATTATTCTGTAGGAAACGTGATTGTTGATGCTCTTCGATAAGTAAGAAGGGATAGAGGAGTGACAATGGAAAAAGATAAATGCATCAAGGATGATATTACAAGATTGGAGTTTCAAGAGTCATTTCTTGTAGTTTTTTTGTATATTGTATTGTAAAGTAATGTGTAAATAACAAAATAATGTAATATGTAGTAGATTCATGCATTTAGTTTTTCATTTATATATATTTTATTATTTTAGAAAATGTTAATATTATGCTTATTAATATTTTAGAAAAACTTTTCACATAATATAGGCTTTTATAAAGGAGTATGATTTTCATCATTTTTTAATTTTTAAAATAAATATAAGAGAATTATGCTTTGCAACATTTTTATATAAAATATGGGATTTTATTAATATTAGAGGCAATGTTTGAAGCCAAAAAAAAATGCGGTTTAAAATCTGATTTTCGGATTTCTGGTTTTTAAAAAAATCGGATTAATCCAGATCCAATCCGGATTTCAATCAGGGTGAATCCGGGTTGGAGTCTAAACCGTTTTTGGACCTTTGGATTTGGGCCGGGTTGATCCAAATTTCCGGTCCGGAACCCGCTTGAAAACCATTACTTCTAATGGCATATTGAATTTGCAGGCTGATAAATGAAAGTTGATTAGAATTTATAATGGCTGAAAGTGAAATAGGATACCTCAAACTACCGTGCATCTTCCGCTACTTAATTTACATGATGATCATAAAAAGGTGTCATGCATTGCATGGTTTGCCACAAATCAGCCGGCCAGCATTTTGAACTTTATCTTTTTGTTAAGCTTTTATTAAACAAATTTAGCAAACCAATCAAAATTTTCATTGTAGTATACATGTATATTGCTTTCGTTTGTAAGGTTGTATCAAATTCTTGTATGATGTACAAGCTATGCTTGATTAATATATTATGCAGATGATAACACAAATTAATTAGTGTACTCATTCATTTTAAGTTTTTTTTTTTTACACTAGATGTTTATATTTTTTTATTTATTTATAGTAATACACGACAACGTGCCTCGCACGTAGCGCTACTATTAATATATATATATATTAATATGAAGTTTATAATCACTTGCAATCAAAATGGAGTTTTTATTGTTTGAACTTATAAGAAAACTTGGAGCATTCACATTAATCTCACTAAATGATTCATAAAACATATATTTGATGATTTATGCTTAAAATAACTTCACATTGATTTCATCAAAATACATTTTATTAATTTTGAGCTACAATAAAAATAAAAACATATTTCAAATATGAAAGGTTACTGTTTATTTATTATTCTATTTGTTTACTATATTTTATTTCCTCCTTTTCTTTTCTTTTTTCTTTTTTCTTTTCCATATTTTCCTTTTTTTAAAATATTATTTATTATTATTTTGATAAATCTAAGGATGAATTTAATGTAAAGTTATGATAAATATAGTGTATACATTTCTTCAAATATGTATTTTTTATTAAATTTTGATGAATTATTTAATAAAACCAATGTGAATACTCTTGATCAAGGATTGAAAACAACCTTCAATAAATTTCTGCCGCATAGCTTACTAATGAGACTAGCTATAACTTATGAGACTGCAGCTTACAATAAAAAAATCCATGAAAGTGAAAAAACACTCAACCAGATCCCTCTCTCCTAACTGAAAAAACACTATCGCCGGACCCTCTACTCTCCCATCTCCCTCACCCCTAAGCAACGCAGGACTCCCCTCTCCCTCACCCTTCTCCGCTCTCCCCCATTGACATCGCCTGCAAGCTCCCTCAAGGCTGGAGGGTTGGTTTCTTCCTCCTGAGTGAAACAAATATCATTCTCATTTGGAGACATGGTGATCTGAAATGTCTAAGCATTTTTTATAAAATCATTGGTATATAAACCAAAGACAGTCACATTTTATCCCTCTAGATTCCAGCTTGTATCGGTTTAACCAAAACGTCCCATTGAACAGAGAACTCATGAGAGAGTGTGGAAGATTGAATCGAATATTAGGTACCTATCTTGAATTTCTTTCTTAAAGAGTAAATAACACAAAGGAAGAAGAAGATTCTGTTTGGTTTCAGAGAAAGTGTGGGGAAAAGGAAAAAAAGAAAGATTGGAGTTTGATCTTAGAATTAGAACTCTCAAGGAATGCCCAGTACTTGATAAAAATTTACAATTGAAGTCCAGGAATCCATTTCCTTAACTTTTTTGTGTTTTTTCATTCTTCTTTCGGTATCTTTTCTTAGAATTGAAGGGGTGGCGGCAACGACAATATCTCGGAGGATCATGAGTTGCTTAATAGAACTGTTATTTGTTGGAATTGTGCAGTAGGGAGAGGGTTCAATGGGAAGGGTTTTGGTGGCCGGGAAGGAAGGCCAAATGAGTAACTTTCTAATTTCAATTTTAATCACATGCATATTTGTGTATTGTACTTTTCTTCCATTTTCATACGTGGTTGATGCTTATTGGATAGCTATTTTTCATCTAAAAATAGTTGGGTTGTCTAGAAGCGTTTTTAAACTAAATATTATCATGAAAAAGAAGATGATCATGATTAATTTAACCGAGAATGTATGCATGAAATTGTCATGTCAATGAATTTGTATTTTATTTTAAGAAATAGGATTACTTCATTCTTCCAATAAACGAAATTTACAATGTAACCTATTGAATTGAGGAGACTCAATTTACAAGTCAACTAAATATATTCCGAGATACAACTTTTAATTCTCAACAAAGAAAAATCTATAAGACTAAACTATTGACGCGGGCAGTATACTAAAATCTCATCATCCAAATGAGGAAAGTACTCAAATTTCATGGACCGAAATTTGAGACACTATTTTTTTAATATAATTTTTTCTATATAAACAATATTCACAAACAACCAAGTACACAACAAAACTACGGGTTCTACGCGCCACTCTAAGAGTGACTCGTCGCACAGTATTGGAGTTTCGATGTCCCGAATATGATCTACACCACCATCGACCATCTAGATCCACCAAGACGGGAATACAATAAGGATACTCTTTTCACTCTCTCTCTCTCTTTTCTCTTTGGTAGTTTCGTTCTCCTAGGACTATAAAAGAAGTGGCCGACGTGAAGGGGAGCAGAATTTCAGCTCCGTTTCCCCCTTCTTTTCCCTTCTTTTTTATTTCTCTTTTCTTTCTTTCCTTTTCTTTTCTTGTTTTTCTCAGCCACCATGTTAGGATTTTGGTTTTGATGGTGGTTACAGTTTTTGAAGGCTGGATTGACAGGTACTTGGAATTCAGGGTTCCTAAGTCCAAGAATAGAACTAAAATTTAGTATTTGGGGGCGATTGACAAAATATGTGATATGTATTAGTATAAGTATTAATATGTATTTTTTGCACATAATTATATAAAAAATAATAATCATACGTCATGAAATTGTATACAAAAAATATATATCTATAAATCATCTTATAAAATAACTTTTTTTAATATTTTTAGAGTTTGTTAGATATCATTATAAAAAGAAAAGCAAAGAAAACATTAACTGAGAATTTTTCTTTTAGATTAAGCTTGATGAACATCTTTCATAGAATAAAATTCATCTATTATCATATCTAAAATGAAATTCTTGAATTTTTTTTTTTAATATGGAGTTTTCATTCCTAGTGCAATTCAATAAATTTTTCGAGAAATTGAATAAATTTTTTTGTCATATTTTTTGAGAGATTTTTGAAATTTATTAGTTAGTAACAGTTAAAAATTTGAATGTCAATGAAATAAAAAGTTAGAATAATATTACACAATAACGTGAATATTGCAATTTGAAGAGACAATTTCAATAATAATTTTAGAGAATTGAGTATTGAAAGGGGCAATTTTAATTTTGTAAAGAAAAAATATAACAATTTATATAATATATAAATATTTTTTTTTTAACTTTAGGGGCGGTGAGCCCCCTACACTATACATAGGTCCACCCCTGCCTAAAGCTACCATGCATGGTGTTGTCACTCTACTAGTCCACCAATCTTGTTGTCGAAAGTTTTTGCACAATGACAAGATGTCAATGAAATTGTTCAAAAAGAATGAAGCACATGGACATATATTTACCCTTTAATAATTTGGCTAAAAGCCAATTATGCTTGAGAAACATGTGCATCAATGGGAAAGATGTTCAATATTAGAGCAGCTACCTAGCTATAAGCTAATTACCGTTTAATTTGCTCATCCAGTACCCATTAATCAGTAGGCTACCGGACGGCGAGAATCAGTACTACGTACGCACTCGATCGATCGGCCGGCTTCATCATGAATCATGTTATATATATATATATATATATATGCGCCTCTCATGAGCATGCTGCATGCAGATAACAAAGGCAATTTCCCCTTCTCATGCATTGACCTTCATTAAAGCCACCGCACCACCACATATAATATGTACGTACAGTGGAAATTAACATGCCTAGTTGGTCCACAAGCAAGCTGTGAACTAAGACCGCGTGGAAGCTGGTCATGATGATGATATGACAACAAATAATAATAAAACCACGTGATGATGATACTGAGTCACTCAGTACTTAGCTTATTAGTTTTTCTCGGACGCCAAGATTATCATAGTCTTATTATTGGAAATATATAAAATCGATTTTACGTGACATTAAATTTTATCGTAAAAAATAAAATAAAATAACTTATAAAAAAATATTTTTAACAAAAATAATTATTTTAATTATAAGTAAAATGTTATAAATACCTATTTTTCTTATAATAATATATTATTATATTGGTCAAGCAATTATCTTTTTGACAAGGAATTATATGTTATTATATATATTACATAATTAATGAATTTCATTTATTTTTTTATGCTTTCTTACATGTTGTCAATAAAAAAAAAAAAAAATCTCATTTTAAGACTTCTACACGATATATCACATATATACGTGAGTAACATTCCCACATATATGACATAATTATTTTAAGGTTTATCTTCTAAAATAAAAGAAAATTATGCCGTAATATAATCTGTCCATTACAAATATGATCAGATGACAAACGCATAAATATGATCATGATTGTCCATTTCACATGTTTGAACCTTTAACGGTGTTTGAATTTAAGATTATATATGAGAATTTGAAATAAATTCCTGAGCTTTAATATAATAACTTAATATACTTGATCTCCTTTGGATTCAACTCAATCTTATCATTATAATTTTTTTAAATTCTCATACAAAATATAATAAATAATTTAATTTTTTTTAAATCCGGCCAATTCAACAAATTTTTTAATTTCAAAACATAATAATAATATTAAAAAATAATATTTCAATAATATTTTATTTAATTTTCAGAACTCATTTCATCTCATCTCATAATCTCATCTCTCAATCCAAATGGAACATAAAATGTGTCCAGTATTAATATATTTTAATTTATTGATTTTTTTATTAATAGTTAAAGAACTATCTAGTATTAGCAAATTTATAGTTTATTTTTTCTTAAGGATGTTTAAAAAAATATTTTTAAAAAATCATTTGCTTTCGTACTGTACACATTTCTATATTGCCATTTTAAAATATAAGAGTCCAATTTTAGTACGCAGTGCTCCAATTACGTACACGATTTTTAGAATCTGATTCAGCTTCATGATGATCACCAACATGAGATCATATATAGACGACGTCGGATCCAGTGGAAGAATAAGCCTTTTCTTTTACTACCACGGAATAATGTTATGAACTATTTAGAGAAAGAAGATATAGCTAGATTCAATGAATAATCCAGCAAACTCATGATGAGTGATCATCAAGTAAATTATATATCTCAGTGATCTGATCACTAACGCACCAGTACATATAATATTATTCATGTTATGAATATATGGTTCTCTGAAGAACCCGCGAAGCCTCTATCTCTCATGTGCACTACACTCATGATCCGCGCACCAGTCAGTGGAAAATTGAAAGCTTAATTATATATACGTTCGTACGTACGTAGTTGATGACGATGGCCAATAGACCCAAAGCAAAACTTTGGATCGATACAGCAAAATATAAATACCACTGCACGTCCCAACCAAGCTTTAACTCACCGACCTTCAATTCCGACCTCTCTCTCTCTCTCTCTCTCTCTCTCTCTCTCAACTGCCCGAGTTTGTAACTCCAAACTAATAAACAAGCAACAAGGAATTAGGTGAAGAAAGATTCTTGATCTTCTGCTTTATACGTCATCTATATGGCAGTACTGGAACGCGCTTGTAATGCATTGCATGGGCTGAAGCCGGCCATGTTAATGGTGGTGGTTCAGCTTAGCTTTGCTGGGGTGAATATGTTCTACAAACTGGCCGTAAATGACGGAATGAGCTTGAGGGTTATGGTTACCTATCGCCTCATTTTCGCTGCTGCTGTTGTTGTCCCTCTCGCTCTCGTTTTCGAAAGGTATATCATGTGTGTATATATAATATTATATATATATATATATATGCACGTACTAATAAATTGACTCTCTTTAATTAATTTTCTTTTCTGTTGCAATCCATCTACGTGATAATATAATTCCATCCTAGCTCATAGATTAATGCAGGGCCATGGAAGTTTAATATCTATCTATAGACATGTTGATATTCCATTAATAGACATGTTGACACATATAAGGATGTAAATGGTTCAGTCTAAAAAATTTTTGCACCGATTCTATTCGGTTCAAGAATTCTCTCACCCTGAACCGGATCGAACAGGAGTGTGGTCCATACCGGTCCGGTCCAATTCGATCTAGGAGCAGCCCGGTCCGGTTCAGAAGTACTCCATATGATTTAATGGGCTATATTTAATCTAAAATTTTACAATGATCAAATATTTTTTTGACCCAAATTTAACTACTATAAATTATAATATATTAATATTATAAGAGTATATATTATATATTAATATGTTAGTATATATTATATATTAAATATATTAGTAAATTATAACTAATAATACTATTATATTAGTATATTATATATTTATATGTTAGTAAATAGTGATAAATTAGTAATAATATATTAAATAATAATAATATACTTATTACTTATAAATTATTACTAATATTTTATATAGATATATTATAATATATATTTTTATACTACAACTAGTCAACCAATAAATAATAATATGTTAATATTATAAGAGTCTACATTATATATTAATATGTTAATAATATATTAATTTATTAATTTATATTAATATTATAATTTATATACTATTTTTATATATACATATATAAATATATATGTGGGATTCGGTCCGGTTCAGGGGGAGAAAACCTTTAGACCGGACCAGACCGAAATTAATCGGTCCATGTAAAATTTGGACCGGATCGAACTGAATGAAATTCGGTCCGGTCCGGTCTCGGTCCGGGACAATCGGTCTGGTCCACCAGTCCGATTCGATCTTTTTAGAACCCTAAACACATATAAATATAAACAGGAAAAAGGAAGATAGTATAAAATCTGAGTAATTAATTAATTATTCCACTGGCCTGCGTATGCATCTAACTTTACATGTAATATTATATATAGATTCGGACACTAAAATATACACATATATGGCATTGGCAGGAATAGTAGGCCAAAGTTGACATGGATTGTACTCTTCCAAGCATTTCTTTGCGGACTATTCGGGTAATTAAGTTTCATGCATTTTATCTTACCAATTGGTTAAGATGGATCATCTATTTGATTTTGAGCTGCATGCATATACATACATAAGGTATTGAGTTAACGATACCCTAACTAATGCAGGGGATCATTATTTCAAAATTTATATATTGAAGGCTTAGCCTTGACATCAGCAACATTCGCATCAGCCATAATGAACTTAGCTCCTGCCACTACCTTCATCCTGGCCGTCTCTTTCGGGTAGGATACCTCTCTCTCTCTCTCTCTCTCTCTCTCTCTCTCTCTCTCTCTCTCTCTCTCTCTATGCACCTCAGTAGTAAATTAATCTGCATCTTTCTAAAATGTTGAACAAACATATTATATATATACGTGGTACTCCTTATTTTTGAATAGGTTGGAGAAGCTGGGTCTGGGGACAATTGCAGGGAAGGCTAAAGTGTTGGGAACATTAATAGGAATAAGTGGGGCTATGCTCCTCACCTTCTACAAAGGGGCAGAAATTAACATATGGTCTACTCATGTTGATCTATTGCATCACGGCCAACATCAAACCGGTCGAGGAGACTCGGCAGCATCCCCAGAATCCGAAAATCTTGTTTTGGGTTCTATATTGGCTTTAGGAAGTTGTTTTTCGTTTGCCTCCTGGTTAATAATTCAGGTGACTATATAAATTAAAACATATTGCTGTTTTTTTTTTTTTTTTAAATTTTCGTGACGACTGATCTTTTGCTCATTCGATTCCCATTTTGTATAAATTACTCACGATGATCATTAATTGCTATTAATTAAACAGACTAAAATGAGTGAGAGATATCCATGTCACTACTCGAGCTCAGCTCTTATGTGTGTGATGGGTGCTGTTCAATCTGCCGTCTATGCCCTATGCATGGAGAATGATTGGAGCCAATGGAAGTTGGGTTGGAATATCAGGCTTCTTACTGTCTCTTACACGGTACTTACTTTTCCTTATTATAAGGATTGTACCTAGATCCTATATTTTCTTGTTAATTCAAAATGATAAAAAGGAAGATCGATCATCCGAATACCAGGCTAGCTAACATATATAAAGATTTAAAAGTAATAAAATTTATTTCTTTTTATTAGTTTAAATTTTTAGAATAAATGATGATTTTATATTATATTAGAGCAAAAATTCTAAATTTAAATTTTGATTCTATATTTTATTTTATTTATTAAATATTTTACTTTTTGAACATTCTTATTGAAGGAAAATCTGGTTTATAAATAAAAAAGAATGTTAAAATATAAAAATAATAAAATTTATTTACTTTCATCCCTTTAAACTTTTGTCTATGTGCAGGGAATCGTAGGAACAGGACTTGTGGCGATTTTGATTGCGTGGTGCGTGCACATGAGAGGTCCTTTATATGTCTCCATCTTCTATCCTCTCATGCTTGCTTCTGTTGCCATCATGGCCTCTTTACTTCTGGACGAGAAGTTGCACCTTGGAACGTACGTTTTTATATTTAATTATATATATATATATATATGTATATATAATGACTGATCTTAACCCAATTGGCAATTACTATTACTATATATTTATCTGCATGCGGAGAGATTCCTAACTAAATTCTATCACTACTTTGATATAATATATATATTTTTAATTAATCTGATTTTGCGTTTATATATATATATATAAAATGACAGAATATTAGGATCAGTGTTGATTGTGTGCGGGTTATACGCGGTTTTGTGGGGAAAAAGAAAAGAGACGAAGAAGACAACACAAGTAGCAAGCTGCTCCCCAGAATTAGATCAATCTGCATCATTGACTGATATTGTTATCACCTCTCCATCTGATCTTAATCAAAGTCTTAAGATTAGTGAAAGCCAGCTGCCTCCAGCCTCTGATCATGTTATTGCTCTCAGTACTACTGCTAATTCATTGGAAAAGTAAGATCGATCGAGATCATTCATTAATTCCATTGAAACTTTAAAGGATGAGACAAATAACTTCATGGGATTGATCCAAATTTTTGTTTTCCTTTAGTTCAATAATTAATTATGTTTAATTTGTGTTTTTTGAAAAATAATATGCACTCTTTTGATTCTGTATATTGGGATTTACAGTAATTAATTGGTAGCTGTATTGACTATATTTAACTCAACTGTATTATTGGATGTGCAATAAAATGAATAATTTTTTATTTCTTGTTTTTAAATATATTTTATAATTTTATATTTATAAATAATTAATAAATAAATTGGACCAAACCCAAATTTCATCGAGCTAGCCGGAGTCATATGAAGTTGTTAAAAAATAAAGAAAAATAGTTAATGTAATTAAATAAAATAAGAAATATAAAATAAAATAAAATAAAATAAAATGAAAAAGTTTTGTGAGTTGTTTCGGCATAAATAGAAAAATTGCAGTGAATTAATTCCACTTCCTTTTTATGGTGAAATTTCATTAACATCTCTTCCTCTGAGCTCAAACCCTACCCAAATTCTGTCTATCCCTCATCTCAGGCGAATTGGATCTTAAACCCAGAGGAGATAGGATTCTGTTGGTGAAACGGTTTGTTTTGGGTACGGGTACAGGGCATCGTTTGGAATCGATTTGATTAGAAGAGGAGGTGGAGATTAAGCTATGGATAATGATTCGTGGAGCGCTCGTCTCTCTTCCGCTTCGAAGCGGTACCAGGCCGCTCTTCAATCGAGATCCGGTGAGCTGGATTGACCACGTTTTCTTTTCTCTTGTTGTCGGTTGTTATAGATGTGCTTATTGGAGAGAGTTTGCTTTTATGTGACTATGTAGGCTGAGCATCGCTTCTTTTCCTTTTTTTTTTTTTTCTGGTTTTCATGGTTGCTGAGAGAAAAGGGGACATTTGGCGGTGGGTATTGTTGGAGCTTGGCTTCGTGATTATTTAGATGTGGAAACTGGAAAAGATTTACCTCTAGTGAAGTCTGTGAATATGTAGTCTGTATCACACCCTGTGGGTTGTTTGGTAGCTAAGAAACTAAGGGCAAATTCTGGTTACTGCAGGATGGCGTATATTAATTTTTATATAAGTTAAGCCTTTGATCGAAAGAGGGTTGTTTATATTATCACCATGATCAATATTATTATCATTTGCATGTCGTGAATGGAAAATATTTATTTTTAAGGTGGCCTGGATGTTTCTCTTCCTTTTGTTGGTTTATTTCTTAGGCGAGAAATGAAGAAAAATTTGGTGACCGGAGAATTAGAGCTTAAATTATATGTTGAATAGATGTGGGAGTTGATAAAAAGTTTTTACTTATCAAAAAAAAAAAATTTGATGAAAAGTTCACATTTTAGAGGTTGGTGTAATTGTTTGGTCTGAAGAGTTAAACTAATCTTTGGGTGTTTTTTTTTTTTGGATGCTTTGAAAGTGATGACATATTTTCTCAAATTTGTAATTTAAATCTAGTGACTGCTTGAAAGAGTTGGGTATAATAAGATCTTTACATTTTTCGAGAGTGTGCGTGTGTTTTGGTATCTTGTAAATGGACTTTAAATCTCGGAGTTGTGATTAATGATGAAGTATAAGAGAAGTGAACTTTAAAACTCCAACTATTTGTATCCCCCCCCCCCCCCCCCCCCCAACACCCAAAAAAAAAATCGGTTTTACTTAGTTTTTCTGCAGACCAAATGGGATTCAGTTGGTCTGCATTGCATGTGCATAAGATTATTCTTGTAGTCGCTGAAATATGGTTGTGAATTGCAGATATGTTCATGGCCTTTGAAGAACTTGATGGGGATGATGATACAAGGGAGGAGTTTCCATGTCCATTTTGTTCAGAGTATTTTGATATAGTTGGATTGTGCTGCCACATCGACGAGGAGCATCCTTTGGAGGCAAAGAATGGGGTATTACTCCTCTTACGTTTGTTAATAACAATATTATGTATGCAATGACTTACACGTGAGTAAAATGTTGCAACTTATTTAACATCTTTTTTTCAAAGTTTATTGTTCATTTTATGCATTGGTATTAGAAAGCTAGTTTGTGCTTGTAATTTCTCTTCAGAGGCAGCTAGTGAAAGGTGTAATAATGTAGTCTTTTTCTTCAACCAATGTTCTGCTCAACTAAATTAACTGAGCTTTAAGTTCCAACGAGTATGGTTTCTCAATATTATTGATTCATCTGTTTTTTGTTAGTAATGCTATTGATTCATCCAATGAGCTCTGGAAACCTACAGTAGCCCTTCTGTATATGTAGAAGCGTAGGGAATTGGCTCCTAGAAGTCCCTCATCTGTACGTGATGGTGTGTCTTCAATCTTCAACCCACAGCTGAGTGGTATATGGGTAGGTCTGTGTGGATTAGGGTGCAGGGATAATAATTTTCTGATCTGTTTGCTGAAAGGTCTGATTACTATTCCGGTTTAGGATCATGGCAGTTCAAAGCTCTGGGTTAACAGCTTTTTTTGTTTGTTATGTGACAAATAAAACATGCACAAAAATATTTTTTTTCCCCTTCAACCGGAGGGTGCTAATTAATCCTTAGTTTTGCTGACAACAAGGACTGTTTATCTGCAGGTATGTCCTGTTTGTGCAATGAGGGTGGGGGTTGACATGGTTGCTCACATAACCCTACAACATGGAAACATATTCAAGATATCCTTTTTTTTTTTTGTTATTATCTTTTACAAAACTTCTTTGGAATCTACCCACCCGTGGGTAGCCAAGTGGTAAGGGTGAACTTGTGTGCATAAGTCCCATGTCATGGGTTCGATTTCCCCTGGGATCAATCTGTGATTTAAGTGGGAGGTCATGGTGGTGGGTTGTTGTGCTAGTCTCCCCAGGGGTTTAGGTTCCATGGATGAGTCCAAAAGGCTCTGCCGTGGGGTGGTTCCCCCATCACAAAAAAAAAAAAAAAAAAAACAATTCTTTGGAATCCTTTCATGCATTTTCTCGATCAGTTTGTGATTAATTGCCAGTAAATTCACTTGAACATGTGTTTAGAAACAACTTTTGTGCAGCATCTATAAAAAGTAATTGAACTTAAATGGTTCTCTAATGATTCAAGTTACCAATTTTCTTTTCCTGCATTTTCTCTGAAGAGTAGCCCCTTTGAGAAATGGAGCATTTATTCATTTTTCATCCACCCTTTCCCCCTTGCTGTACCCATTTATTTATCCTCTGGGTTTCCTGTGTTCGCTACTGCTTTTATTTTTGGGACCAAAAAGGAAAAATGAAATGGCAGACCTTTAAAAGTAGTGCAAGTTGTGAGGGTTATTTTTTATTTTTATTTTTCAACTCCACAATTGCATTTCCAGAATCTAAGTCATTCTGCATTCAAATGTTTTGTGGATTGGTTTTTGTTGCCTATTATTTAACGTTGTGGCTGGTAACAATTATGTTTGCATCATACTTGCTAAAGGAGAAATTGACTTGATGTTCTAAATTCCTTAACGAGTGGTTTACATGCAGCGCAAGAGGAAGTCACGTAAAAGCGGCATGCATTCTACACTGTCTTTGTTGAGGAAAGAGCTGCGAGAAGGAAACTTCCAGTCTCTTTTTGGAGGGTCTTCCTGTATAGTCTCCTCATCCAATGCAGCACCAGATCCGTTGTTGTCATCATTTATTTTGCCCATGGGTGATGACTTTCTAAGTGTTCAACCTCAGCTTTCAACTGAAGTAGGCTCAGTTAAGAAAAGCTCTGAGGATAAAGTATCAGAGAGGTATGTAATTGTGTTTCAACTTTCTTCTCAATCCATTTTAGTAAGATATTTTCATTTGTACATTAGGATACATGTCATTGTCAATGTGACCTTATATATGTAACTACTTTTTATGGTATTACTAGGCATAGGACTAGGAGTAGGACATAAAGGCTATTCTTCTAAATGAAAGGCGGACACAAACACATATCCGTCCAAGCATGTGAGAGTCACGTAATAGTTCTGATAGAAGGCTTCTGAAAGAATCATTAGCTTATATATATATATATATATATATATTATGCAAGATTGAAAAAATTAAGTGGCCTTAATGTGATTGATGCAAGTTGATTAAGATTGACTTTTTGCAGTAGAACTAGGCAAGTTGAATCTGTCTCCCATTTGTTTCCCAGTATTGCAAAGGGAACATTGAATGAATGGCAGCCAATGAAATATGATGAATACCTATCTTCCTAAGATGGCTTATAATCCTGACCTATTTTCTTGAGCTCAAGAGAGAGACCATGATAAAGTTTATCGGTAGTGAAACACACAAGCATTTGTGCGCACAATCATGACATGTAGATACAAATTTGGAATTTTGCCGGAGTTATTCTTCTTAAGATTCTGTGATCTTCACAAGATGGGTCTGATGAAACACTTATTGATAGAGAAGAAGAGTTTTGCATTGTCATTAGATGGGGGAAACTGTCTTCGTGTCACTGAGAGGAGTTGAACAACCATTAAGGAGATGGTTTTTAGTCAGTAGTGCTCGTTGGCTGGCCAACACATTGGAAGATTGCAGCTCATCGGCGGGGAACAAATTTTTTTACAAGTTGTATTGGGATGGCTTGAAGTCTTTATTTGTACACTATCGTTCCAATGACTTTGGGTGTTACTTAGAAATAACTGAATATGGAGGCGGTGGGTGTTGGGGTCCTCTAGTAATCCCGGAAGGAATGGAAGGAGGGGGCTAGAAATGCCTCTCAAGGGAAATGAAACATGCTTTGCCTGTGTATGGTCAGGCAAACAAAAAGCCAGCGATGGTACCTCCCATGGACAGAGCAACAGAGAAAGGAAAGGGGCTGGGTAGGAAGGTAATATCATATGTAGAGGTGATGGGTGGTGTTGGGAATCGAACAACTATCTTGGGTGGTTCAAACAATCCTTTGGTGCAACTGCAAAAAAAAAAGGACAGTAGAGGGAGAGCATCAGAAGATAGTCAAGGGACTATACCACAAAGGGGGGTGGCAGCCTGTCTCACTCTGCTTCATTAGAAAGGGAGATGCAGGGGGTCCTTTTAAGTTGGAAAAATGTTTTCTGTTCTTTAACAAAGGCTATGGAAGCTCTTATAGCTAAATTGGATCTATTTTGTTACTTGGACTTGAAAGGGGCTGGTAAGAGATCTAGCCCAGAAATAAAATCAAAAGGCCACAGGCTGATTTTAAAGCCTGACAAAGGGAAAGACAAAATCAAGGCCATGGGCCGTATCTGGCAAGCCCAGCCCATAATGAAATGGTTCTCAAAAGGGCTGGGCCTTCCTTTGAGAAGGGGTCCACATCCTTTATTGGGCTGGCTGACATGCTGGGCCCCTCCTCGGCAAGGGACCTCGTCGTCGATTAGTCTCGGCTGACAAAGGACATTGTTCTCGGCAAGAGAACTCGTCGATGGTAGCATCTATAGTGGACATGGTGTTTCGTTGGAGTTGCCGACAATTGTGAAGGATGCGTAGAAGGAGATCTTGCCTACGGGAAGGTCTTTGTCCAGCGGAGAGGCACAGGCAAATACATCAGCACACTCTGAGTTGTATCCCGCCATCATGGTCGTGTAGGTGTCGTTCGCGGTGCTGGTGGTGGAAACACCTCAGATTCTCGACAAGGATATGTCGGAAGGGTCTCTAGGAGGTTGGGAGCTCCATGAGAAGACACAAAAACTCTTGTTGAGGACCTATGGGCAAACTTCAGACCTTCTTGATGCCAAGAAAACCACTTGGGTACAACAAAAACCTCTGATCGTTGAACAGGCTTCTGACAATGAGGGAGGCTGGGGTATTTTAGAGGAGGATGAAGCTGAGCAGGCTCTGGTAGTACTCAAGCCTACAAGGGGCAGATCTTCTGTTGAGGACGACAATCCTATTCCATCGAGCTAGTTCCATCTAGAGGTGTCAGGTTGGGTAATTCGAAAAGCCTTAGAAATCAAGCATTTTGTGGGGATTACTTGCGAGGGCTTCAAAGATGAATTCCTAGCACTACTTACAGCTATTGAAGCTGGAGGTGCACAATCTGAAGGTGCTTGTTCCTCTAATTTGGCCAAAAAGGGAAAAGAGGACTCAAGAGATTGACTCAGGCTATGAATGATGATAAAGGGGAGAGGAGCGTTATTCAGGGGCATCTTAAGGGGCGGGAAATGATCGATCATTTATGAAGCCAAAGATAATGTCTTAGAACATAAGGGGGCTGGACAAACTCAACAAGCGACTCAAAGTCTAAATTTACTTTGTCAATGGTAAGGGGATATTGGATGTTGATAGGAGAGACCAAACTATAATTAATAAGAGCATTGGCATTGGATTAGCTAATTTTTTTTAAAAAAAAAGTACAACTTTGTACATATATCAAAAAATTTTGGTTATATTTGATCAATAGTGAAAAAAAAAAGTACGAGAAGGGAATAAAAGTATTCTTACTTTTCAAAAGTGAATAGTAAATTTAAAGTGAATAGTAAATTTGAAGAAGACTTTGAATTTTTTACTTTTGAAAAGTAAGAATACTTTTATTCCCTTGTACTTTTTTCTCTCCATTATTAATCAAATTTGGCCAAAATTTTTTGATATGTGTGCAAAATTGTACTTTTTTAGAGAAAACTTTTAGCCAATCAAATGCCAATACTCTAACAAGGAAAACAATTCGAAGTTTCTCGAGAGGACATCATGTTGGGTGGTCATATTTGCTTTCTAAAGGAGCATCCAGTGGTGTTCTTACTATGTTTGATAAAAGGATGGTGGAAAGATTAGAGGATTGTGCGGCGAATGCATTGTGGCCTACACCTTTATGAATATAGAAGATGGGTTCCAATGGGCTTTTGTAGGAGTATACGGCCCCAATATTGATGCATCAAAAAGGTTGTTACGGGAAGAATTGGCAGGACTTCTTAGTTGGTGGGAGCTACCAAGTTATATAGGAGGCAACTTCAATGTCTCTCGTTTCCCGAGTGAGAGATTAGGTATATCCAACTTCACATCTACTATGACGGAGTTTTCTAATTTCATCACAAAATAGGCACTCATGGATATTTCATTAACAGGTGGCACATACACTTGGTCCAATACTCGTGAACTTCGTGGTTGAGAATTGTAAGTTTTTTGCTATCCCTAGAATGGGAACCCCCATTTTCTGAATGTCACTTAGCGAAGGCTACCTAGGGTATGTTTAGGTCGTTTCTTCATCCTCCTAGACTGTGGGGACATCCAAGGAGGAAAAATACCTATGATTTTCAATGGTGGTATACATTTGATTTTCAAGGTTCTCCAAGTTTTATTATGAGAAAAAAGCTAAATAGTGTTGAAACATGATTTGAAGTAATGTAATGAACAAGAATTTGGCAAGTACTTCAACAACGCCATTCCCTTCTAGAGGAGTTACAAGGTTTGGAGGGTGAGGAGGCTAGAACCCTCTCTGATCCCGAGAAAGTTCGTAAGAGTCAAGTAGTCACCAAACTTGAAAGAGTAATATTGATGGAGGAGATCTAAGAAATCAAGGGTACTTTGGCTTAAGGAGGGAGCTAAGTTCACAAAGTTTTTCATAGGGTGACAAATTCGCATTGGTGGAACAACGCTATTGATACGATGTTGATAGGTGGAGCATTTTCCTCAAATCAGTCAATCATCAAGAATCCCATTGCACAGCATTATGAACATCTCTTAGCCGAACAACATTCTTGGAGACCTGTAGTAGATGGACTGTCTTTTTCAGCATTAGATCATCACAGTGCAAGATGGCTTGAAAGGCCCTCTAATGAAGATGAAGTACACAAAGTTGTCCGAGGTATGGCTAGCGACAAGGCCCCAAGTCCTCATGGCTTCACAATGGGTTTTTTCCAAACCTGTTAGGTAGTGCTAAAGGGCGACCTTATGCAGGTTTTTCAAGATTTTCGTATCAATGCTAGTTTTGAAACAAGTTTAAATGCCACCTTTCTAGCACTCATTCCTAAAAAGGTGGGATTAGTGGATGTTTGAGATTACTGTCTCATTAGCCTTGTGAATGGGGTTTACAAGATTCTCTCCAAAGTGCTAGCAAATCGATTGAATACGGTATTGGACAAGCTAATATTGAAGCTGCAAAATGCTTTTGTTAGAGGTAGACAGATTTTGGATTCGGTTTTAATTGCTAATGAAGTGTTGGATGGACTACTCAAATCTCGAGAACCGGGATTACTTTGCAAATTAGATAATGAAAAAGTCTATGATCAAGTAAATTGGAAGTTCTTGCTTTATCTACTTGAAAAATATGGTTTTGGAAAGAAATGGTTGAATTGGGTAAAATTCTGCATATCAACAGTCTGCTTTTTTGTATAGGTGAATGGTTCGCCAGTGGATTTTTTTGACTCTTTATGTGGCTTGAGACAGGGGGATCTGCTCTCTCTCCATTATTCTTTTTATTTTTCGTGGAAGCTCTCAGAAAATGATTGTAGGCCTTGTGGATGGTGGTTTTCTCTATGGCTTTTCCTTCCCCCATATCCAGTATCACAGTATCCATCAATCTACTAAGTATCTTCAATTCACGGGATATGAATGAGCTGTAGAGCCTACTATCCCTACTTCGTTAAGGAATGGTAATTATGGCTTTTATCAATATTTCTCACTTGTTATTGGTGGATGATACTCTCATATATAGTAGACCTAATATCGGGCATATTCAAGCTTTGAGGACTCTACTCTGTTTTGAAGTGGTCTCAGGTTTTGGATTGTTCCTAATGTGGCGACGGTAGCCTCTCTCTTGGGATATAAGGTATCTTCTCTACCCCTGAAATACCTTGGCTTACCCTTGGGTGCTTTCTTTAAATCAGAGCAGATTTATAATGCAGTCATTGAGAAGGTGGAATGCAAACTAGCATCCTGGAAGAGGTTGTATTTGTCTAAAGATGGTAGGCTTACCCTGATCAAAAGCACTATATCCAACTTACCCACTTACTTTTTGTCCTCGTTCCCGTTACTAGCAAAGGCTGCAAACCGTCTTGAGAAGCTACAGCGTGAATTTTTTTGGGTAGTTTGGGGGATAAAGTTCAAGTTCCATTTGGTTAATTGGTCAATGGTTTGTACTCCATTATCATGGGGTGGATTGAGAATTTGAAATTTGATGAAGTTCACCCAAGGTCTATTGGGCAAATGGTTGTGGCGGCTGGCGCAACATGAAAGTAGGGCCTTGTGGAAGATTGTTATAGATGTGCAGGTTGGAGAGACTTGGGGTGGTTGGCGTTTGAATGAGGTATGTGGCCATACGGGGTGTGTTTATGAAATTACATTTGAAAAGGTTGGGAGATGTTAAGGAGACATACACTTTTTGTAGCGGGTGATAGCTCTTGTGTTAGATTTTAGTATAATAACTGGTGTGGTGAACGGAGTCTCATAGCTACATTTCTGCCATTTTTTAGCTTGCACGAGTGAAGGAGGCAGCGATAATGGAGCTCTTGGTGTTTTCTGGTGGCTCCTCTCAATGTAATGTTGATTTTATAAGGGCAACCCAAGACTAGGAGTTGGAGATGGTCACTGAGTTCTATGTGGCATTGTATTCTATACATAGGACCGAGAAGTACCGTGGATAGAATGATTTGGAGTCCACCTAAGAAAGGCAAGTTTACTGTTAGATTTTTTCACAAAGTTTTAACAAACCCAAGCATGCACACATTTTAATGGAAGAGGATTTGGCAGACAAAAGCTCCTTCAAAAGCTGCATTTTTTGTCTGGACAGCAGCACTGGGCAAAATTCTTACCACTGACAATTTTAGAAAATGCCAGATGATGGTTTTGGATTGGTGTTGTATGTACAAAAAAGATAGAGAATTGGCAAATCATCTATTACATTGTGAGGTAGCAAGGAACATGTGGAATCACTTCTTCATGCTTTATCATGAGTCATGCCTTTTATGTATTGAACCATTTCCTTATTGGCCTGAAATAATTATTTTTTCTGCCTTATCTGAATTGCATTTCCTTATTGGCCTGAAATTATTATTTTTTGTGCCTCAACTGAATTGCTTTTTTTTTTATGGGTGACAGAAATGTTCAGTCATCTCCGCTCTCTATCAAGGATCAGGAAGAGAAGGCAAAAAGATGCGAGTTTGTTCATGGGCTGTTGCTGTCTACCATTCTGGATGACAATTTATGAAGAAAGTTTGTAATAGCTGCATAGTAGTCTTCATAATTACAACCAAGAGCCCTGCAATGTCTGGTTTGTTTGTAGTGTATCTGCTAATGTATTAAACAGTGTGTGGAATAAGATGTAGGAATGAGTGTAATTTATGTCGCATGATAACTTTAGCTGCTAGGCCTGAACATACTTGTGTACGTCTTTTAATCTCAGGTCATAAATTAAAAAGTAAAGAAGTGAGTTCTCCTTCTGAATGGCATTCATACTGTTACTGATATCTGCCTAGTTTATTTCTTGTTAAGTTCATTTTGATGACAACCAGTGAAAAGGTTATGATGCTGAAAACTCTGCTTCAATTATTCTTTTTCTGTAGCATTGTTTGGATTCTACTTTATTTGTAAAACAGCCTCTACTCATTGTTCCCTCTTTAGTTTAAGCACAAGCACCCAACCACATATCTGACTTCAGGATATGCAACCTCAAGACTCTTATGCTAGTTGGCTAAAAATTGGCCATTTCTGCCCATAAGAAGGGGTAGTAAAGGGAGAAGCTGCCGAGTTGAGAGTGTTTGGATGCCTTAAGTTTGTTGAAATAAAAGAATTGAGAAAAGTTCGAATGAAGTTCATTCATTCATTCTTTTTCGTGTTGATGCTAAGCTTGAATTTAAGTATAAATAACGATAATTAACGATAACTTATATCAAAATCGACCAACATTATCTGCCAAGTTCCAACGCAGTCGCCTGAAAATATTACCCCTCAAGAGTGTCAAAAGCATAACCAATGACATAAAGGCCTCCTTCAATCTCATAATATTTTTTATCTTATCTCGTCTCTTTTAATCATTATAACTTTCTTAAATTCTCACACAAAATAAAATAAACAATTTAATATTTTCAAATTCCAAAACAAAAATAATATTAAAGAAACATATTCTAAAATTTTTTATTCAATTTTCAATTTTTATCTCAATTTATCTAATCTCATCTGCAAAAACAAACCAAGTCTAAGTGAATCTAGTAGAAAATTTGGCTTCTATCTGTATATTAACATTAACACCATCCAATAAGAATAGTTTTCTTTGTTAAATATCGATGAATCATCACTATGAACACTTTTATCCACAGATTCTTCTCTAATTCCTAGCATTAGTTAAAAAAAGGTTGCCCAGAAGACATGCCGGCTGCATCAACCCCTAAAGGCCGAGACTCAACCATGGTGGCATTTTTGTGTCCATGATCCTCTTCACTACATCCCCTACAAAAGATTCAAAGCAAGAAGAGCAGCAGCCTTTCATCAGACTTGTCTGTCCACCCGCCATTAATTCAATGTGGGAACAGACTGATGGCGGAGGAACAGGGCAATAGACCTCACTCCTCCTATGCTCGATACCACATGCAGCTACTATGGTATGTGTAGAACTTCTTGCAATGTCCTTGAAAGTACTGTGACCTAAATCAAAGGAATAAGTCCTGTCTGAGCATTTCCGAGAACATGATATGGGTAAGATATCAACGTATCAAAATATATAACACATGACAAGTAATGGCAACCTCAAATATGAGGAGAAAATACATTTTGCACCTTCCAACTACCAAGCGTTTTACATTTTGCATCCCAAATTATCAAAACTGATGCATTTTCATCCAACGTACAAGAATAAACAAAAAAAAAAAAAACATCGTCCAGTTTTGACCATTAAGGTGAATGAAAAATAGTTATATCGCAAAATCTAGATGGCCAAAATTGGGCGAATTCTCTATTTGTCAATTCTTTGTGAATGTACTCGTTTTGTTAGTTTGGGGTGCAAAGTGTAAAAATTCGGGAGGTTGGAGAGTACAAAGTGTTTTTTCCATACGAGAAATTCATACCAGAAGACATTCTTGTGTTGACCATGCATGAGTTGTTTCAGTATTTCTGAAACGAGGATTTCTCACTTCAATTGATCGAGTTTGTTAATACTCAGACTCTACAACTGCAGTGTTAAACACTTAGACCAACGATGGTAAAAGAAAGTAGAATTTGCATACCTAAATCAATATCTTGGGACAAGTTCTTCAAATGTTTTCTAACCATGGATTGCACTTGTTCTTTAGCTGTGTGAAGCTCGATCCCCTCTCTAACTGTATAAGGTGACAAACTACCATCAGCCCCAGTATTTGATGATCTGTTGCATTGGAGTTGCTCATTTCCCGGTATTGGATCCATCCCTGAAGGCTCAGGCCATAATGTTCCATTCAAAGAAGACCTTTCGGTAGTCATATTAGTCTGGTCCTGAGCTGATTGCCTTCTTAGAAAGCTTAATCTCGAGGAAAAGAAATCCCTATTTTGAAATGATGGAGAGGGACAGTCCTGCAACCGATCCTCAAAGAATGTATGATACGATGATCCCGTTTCTTGTGTTCTTGGGTGTTGAGTTGTACCATCCCTGTCTCGAGCTTGATTACTTTGAGAACCTGAAGAGTCTCTTGAATTAGCCGCTGGAGTCCCATCAGTTCTACCAGCCATAGAATTCATTCGATTAAAGGAAATGAGATGTTGTATTTGACGATGTATCCAGCGTCTCCCTGAAAGAGTTGGTGCCCCTGCTCCAGATCCTGGAGAAGCTGCTCGAGAATCTCCAATGGGAAGTCTGGGGGATGAAAGATTCCCAAATCCTTGGGCAAATGGTGCAAGAGGTGAGGACAATAAATTGAGGTCTAAACCTTCCCTTACATTTATAAATTGTGGTGGTCGATTAGACATCATGTTGCTTCTAGTCCTTTGCTCAGGCATATGATCTTGCACTTGGGAACCTGACGATGCCAGATCAACAGGCCTACAACCATCACAATACCAATTACCTTCAGGTACTTCCCGTCCTAGACCAACGCAATAGGTGTGTGCAGGTGAATCACAGACATCACACAGCAACATGAGACCATCATCCCCACCTTCATGGCATTCAGTACAAATCACATTCTCATATGGATCAAGGTAACTCCTGACTTCTTCCTCAGAGGGTTGATAAACCTGTATAAAGCAGTGAACCCATTTGAGTTCAGGAATAAGCAACCAGAAAGAAAACATAAAAAAGAACAAACACAGTAAGAGGAAAGCAGTAAGTACCTGATCACGCTCAGGGACGGGAATCAACACTTCTCTCAAATCAATTCCTGCAGTCGACCTTGCAGGCTTACTGATTGTCTTGAACCTCTGCTTGCATAAAGGGCAGCGAGATTCCACTTTTGCCCACTCCATGATGCAAGCAAAACAAAAATAATGAGAACAACAGTCCAGTGTTCCCTTTGCTCTCCTGTTATCTTCTTCAGACAGGCAAATTCCACACACCTGCTTTCCCAGCTCGGTCCTCACTTCCTCCACCTTTTCCTTACCCTTCTTTCCCAAAGGTTCCTCTAACTTCTCCTTACCCTTCCCTACCTGAGGTTTTCTTTGCTGATGAAAATCCCCAACCTCCTGAATTCCACCCGGGAAAGATGAGCTCCTCAAGCTACTTCTTAAATTTCCACAGAATTCCCTGGCTTCTCTCACTTGTTGTCTCTCTTCTTCAGAGATAGTATGCTTCTCTTCCTCAGAAAGAGTATAGTCATAATCTGATGACCCAGAAGACACGAAATCTGAATCTGAACGTGCAATATACTTCCTCTTTTTTGGACCCGGGTTTTTCTTGCACTTCTCTCTCACAATTGATCTATTACTAACGAACTCGATACCACCATTGCAACCATTCTCATATTGCACTTGCCTCCTCAACCCACCATTTTTTCTTCTTTTCTTTCTCAAAGGCTTCTTCAAAACTTTAGATTTCCTCTTCCCCTTTTGACCCCTTAAAGAACTGTTTTCCTGCCAACCTCTCTTGCCGACTTTCATATTATTTCTCTTCTTTCTCCCCCTGAATTCTTCTTCATCCGAACAAATATCTTCATCCAGCATAAAATCGTCATCCATCATAAAATCATCATCCTCTTCCTCCTCCTCCTCCTCCTCCTCCTCCTCTTCCTCCTCCTCAACCTCATAATCCTCATCCCCATCTTTGTCATCATCATATATAACTTTTCTCCTCTTTCTCGCTGTTTTCATCTCACCTTTCTGATGACTCGAATTAACATTTTGCACTTTTGAGCTAACCTTTGATTCAACAACCTTCCTCACCTCCTCCTCCTCCTCCTCCTCCTCCTCCTCTTCTTCTCCTTCATCATATTCTTCTTCTTCTTCTTCTTCATCATCATCATCATCATATATAACTCTTCTCCTCTTTCTCGCTGTTTTCTCCCCAACTTTCTGGTGACTCGAATTAACCTTTTGCGCTTTTGATCTGACCTTTAGTTCAACAACCCTCCTCACCTCCTTCTCCTTCTCCTCCTCCTCCTCCTCCTCTTCTCCTCCATCAGATTCTTCATCCTCATCATATATAACTCTTCCCCTCTTTCTCGCTGTTTTCGCCCCACCTTTCTGGTGACTCGAATTAACCTTTTGTGCTTTTGATCTGACCTTTGGTTCAACAATCCTCCTCACCTCTTCCTCCTCCTCTCCTCCTTCATCATATTCTTCGTCGTCGTCGTCGTCTTCCTTGTACGCTTCTTCTTTTTCTTCCTCCTCCTCTACAAAAGTCCCTTCTGATGCATTCCCATCTACAGAAGAGCAATAATCCTCATCCCAACCATCCGAGAACTCGTTTTCTTCATTCGAAACCACATAATCCTCATCCGAGTCATCAGAACCCTTGTCTTTCGAACGAACCCTTCTGTTGAAGTTCCTCTTGCAACCAACCTTCCCTCCCCTCACCATCTGTTCGTGCACCCAAAAAACACAAAATTCCAAAACACCAATTACTTAAATCCAATCACACAAACATTATCAAGTTCATTTCCAACAACTGAGATCGAATCAAAACGTATATAGGAAATAAATACTAAGGTTCTTTGACTTTAAGGTTTTCCGTTCCTAGCTTACGGTCTACTACTCAAAATGAGGTGTAAAAACTACTGCCATCTGATAATGGAAAAAGTACCAGTCCCCACATTAGTTCTTATCATCGATCTGTTTCAGCATAGATATAAAAATAAAAATAAAATAAAATAAAAAATAAAAAACCCAAAGAGAAAAATAAATCCAATCCCAGGGTTTTGCCATAATTTATTCAAAATACGTGAGAATTCAAAAAAAAATTAATCAATTAATCAATTACAAAACTTTACATTGGAAAAAAAAATCATTTAAATTTCAATTCTTTAAAAGAGAAAAAACTTTAGATTTTGAAAGAAACCCACCATTAGCATCAGAAAATTCCCAAAGCAATAAGTCCAAGATCTTTTTTATTTTATTGAAAAAAAAAATCCAAAATCCAGAAAGAAACAGAGAAAAACAGAGCTCAAATAATTGAACGGAAATACAGAGAGAGAGAGAGAGAGAAAGCAAGGGTTTTAGTACCTGGGAGGAGGAAGACAGCACCGGAAAACAAAAATGAAAAGCAAAGGATAGAGCCAATGATCATTTCGCAAGTTAGGGTGCTGTCTATATAATTATTATTGTGTTTGGCAATTTTACGAAAATACCATTTCACCTTGAAGAGCAGTTGAACGCTATCTTTTGACTTTTGGGCAATGATAAAATACACTCATGCACATCACACCACGGTGGACATCACCTTCTTATCCTTAATCAAACCCCCCTCTACCAATTGCAGTCTTGAAAGAAAATCATCAATATTTTTATTTTTATTCATCATCATTATCATTATTAATAATATTTAAGTTTTGATTAGTATAATAAAATATAGAATAAGAGTAATGCTAAATACAATTTTAAAATATACAAGTCCCGCACGCTCTTTAAATAAATAATGAAATCCATAAATAAAAATAATTCTTTTTATATCAGTTTTAAATTTATTTACTTTTAAAAAAAAAAAAGTATGCAAAACTTGCATCTACTTGCATATTACAAAACTTGCACAAATCATTTATCCTATAAGATTAGTTTAATGGTTTAAATTTAAGTTGGAATTTATTTTTAATGTCGTAACTGCAAAATGGCTTGTTTTTAAGTATGCACTAATGTCTATTTACAGTATAAAATATTTGTAATAAGTGATATTTAAAATAAACTTGAGTTTATTCGGAAATTTTCTTCTAAATATAAACCATGGATGCAAAGTTGCCAAGTCTTATTAAGGATCAAGATTCTTGAGTTTGAATTTATATAATTTATTATCTAATATTGCACAAACAATAATAAATATTATATAATTTATTTTATATGTCTATTTTATTTTTATTACTCTAGAATTTTGCAAACAATATTTTAAAGACATATTTGACCACTAGAATTTTTCTCAAAAAGTGATTTCACCGTCAATTGAAATATGTCTTGCACACCACAAACATATCTTATCTCACACCATTTAATGGATTCTACAATTGTTTTCAAATTCCGGTAAAAACAGATTTTAAAAATCTTACTAATCATATCATGTTTATAATGTGTCTGAACACTTTTGCAAAATCCCATAAAAGCCTATTTCTAAATATTTCACCTTATTTTATATATATATACACATATATATATATATATTTTAAATTCATATCCAAACAAGCCCTAAAGAATTCCAATCCTTCGTATAATCCTACATGCTTGAGGGTGAAATGTATGATCAATGAGATTCACATATTACAGTAAACACAAATTGTTGAACACTACAGATATTACTATCAATAGTACGAAATAACAAAAAGAGAAATTAAGAAAAAAAATCATGTCAAAATTTAATATGATTAGACGGTATGCCTATATATACAGAAGAGAGACGACAATTTTTATTATATCAAAAATAGGATTATATCATATGTATTTATACTAACTCTAATCGTATGGAGGTATTAAGAAATTATAAAATGTGTCTCACTTAATATGAATCACATACTATAATACAAATGTACATAATAACCTGAATTTTATGAATAATATAGTAGTAAGTTTATAATACTCATAACAACACTTTTTCCCTTAACACACGTGACAAAAGGTTCATCAACAGAACCAATTAAAAAATACCTTCATAATGATCTACCGGATGGATCAAAATTAGCAATGCCAGGCACAAAGGAAGTCCAACATGTTTTGCACTTTCTTTCCTTAAATGCTTGTGATTTGATTCTCATTAAGCAATGGAGTCTCCTGGAAATTTTGTCTGAATTTTAGAGACTAGAGTGCAAGGAAGGAAGACATACAAAATGAGACTCAATAAATATTATGATATCAATTTCATATGTTTATCTCTTTTTTATCCCAGACTCTCAAATTCAGACAAGAATTCTAAGAAATCTATAACCTGTTTAGATATATCTCTTAAATATCTCCATTAAAGAGAGAATTATTGCTGGAAAAATTATTCTTAATAAGTGGTTAGTAATGGAGTTAATCATGCAAGCTATAAATATCTTATTGAGGGGGCTTTTGCTAATGGGCAGGTCCCACTGAAATATGCCACAAATATGGAAAAGGTCTCAATAATTGGATCAGAAAATCACATATATTTTACAATATTAAGTTCAGTACATACAAATTCTCAGATATTCGACTCTTGCATAGCCATAACAAGCAATTATTCAAATTTCTATATACCCAAAATGCTCAACCCAATCAGTGGATACCCTTTTTCTGATTCTTGCAGTAACTTTGGATTTATGGTTGCAATTGTGTGGCCATTTGGTATTAAATAAGGTTTCCTTTTGCATCCAGCCAAAGAAAGAAAGAAAAAGAAGTGGGATCATTGGCATCCACAAAGACTTCAAGCCTTGGGGATATTGAAAATGAAAAACAGCTGGTTTTTATTCATGAGAGAAATGCCAAAAAAGGTAGGCCTTGACAAGAAGTAACTGGCTTTCGGATCCTTGAATTTTAACTTCTACTTATGTACGCAGTACACACTTCTTTTCCCCATTTAACTTGCCAAGAAAGAAAAAGACTTAAACCAGAAAAAACTCTTTTCCAAGTTGGGATTTGGTTTATGCATAGCTATCAGACATTTGAACCGGAGAAAAGGGAAAAGAAAAGTAATACTACATACAATTTTAGAGTGCGTAAATATGACATAATTAGTTTTTAAAAAAAAGTGACTCACTGTTTAAAAAAATAATTTTTTTCTTTTTACGTGAATCTTGTGTTTTATTTTTTATTTTTAAAGTAATTATATAATACTTGTACAATTCACGATTACAAATACGAAATCTATATAACTGTCCTTTATGGGCTTTCTGCCACTCTGCAATGGACCTATTTCAGGACCAGAAAGATGTAAATCAGATCTCTGAGTCCCCCCATTGCTACACAGATTGGGCTTTGCCTTGATCAGATACATGATTGGTCCATCGCATTGGGGTGACACTAGTTTTCGTGCTTGAAAATGGTCCTGGTTACATCTATATTACTCTTTTGTAGCTCTGGCACAGAGATGGGAACATCTATATTATATTTCAAGAGTTGTGAGTAATAACTAATATTTCTGGATTTCTGTTGGCAAATACCCATTCCTTTTCTATTCTAGCAGGCAGTACTGTTTCAGTAACTATTTATCCAAAAACTCCCAAAACTCATTGTTAATTACATATTTCATTCATAAATTATCACCCATTTTTCGTTTCACACCCTAAACTATATATAAACGTTTCAATTTGCACCCTAAACTACCAATATATCTCACTTTGCACCTCTATTAAATCTCCTTCTTAAGACTGTCAAGCGATAAAATGATGGAATAAATTTACAAATTAAGTAACTTAGGATACTAAATGATTTTTTGTACTTTATTTTTCTTAATATTATTGTTTGGGGAAGAAGACAAGCAATCTACAGTTGGTATGTAAAGTCACTATTTTCATTCAAAGAAGTCTGATTCAAGCGAGTAGAAGTCACTATTATTTTGGGTGTTTAAACTTCAATTTCCTGAAAAAGAAGTAAAAAAGACCCTCCAAATAAAGGCATAGTGGCCTTCATTAGAAAGCACGTTCTGTTCTTTACTAAGAATGGTTTGCTTTATGCTAATTGCAAGCCTTATGTCTTATCACATTAAGACTCCCGTTTAGAAAATGAAATAAAGATAGTTTTAAATCAAAATTGAATAAAATATTTTTAAAATATTATTTTTTAATATTATTTTTGTTTTGTGATTTAAAAAACTTGTTAGTTCAAAGAAGTTGCAAAATAGAAAATAGATTTCAAATATTCTTAAATTTTATTATTCAATTAAGAGATTAGAAATCTAGTCTCTGCAGAATGAATAGATTTTAATAATAAGTTTTAAAGAAATAAAAAACTTTTTAAGAGAGAATTTTGAGATTCATTTTTAAAATCCATCAAAATTATATAGCATGAGATCTATTTTTAAAAAGAGAAATCCTGAGGGGCAGGCGGGCTGCCCCCCTCCACCAAAGTAGCCCTACCGTTATCGGCGGCGGCTCCGTTTTCTCCATGACCGAATTCCCTTAAATTCATCTTCATTTTATTTTTTTATTATGTTTTTTATTATGTTTTTATTGTGTTTTTTATTATATTTTGTTCATTTTATTTTTTTTATTATATTTTTAATCTTCATTTTTATATTTAATCATATTTTTTATTTTATTTTATTTTAATGTGTTTTTCATCATAAAGCAACCCAATTAACGTTGGACTGTTTTAGACGATGGGAACAGTCAGACCGATCCCAACATCTCCCTTTTAAAAAATCAAAAGATGAATGAAAAGTTATAATTTTTATTTTTATATAATATAAAGCAAACAGGCATATTAATTATTATTGTTGCCAACCAACACGTACGTTGGACTTGGTCCAGTGGTCACGCTACTAATCGCGGCATATGTGTGCGAGTTCCAGCGGATGCGCTCCTCCGGATTAATTTTTACAACGCTTTCCTTGGCATTGTGGGCCGCACGCCCTATGGGCTGGCTTATGTTGTTATTACTTAACAGCCTTGGGAGGACTGTGTTGCGAGCCCATGCTTGTGTGGAGGACCATCCTTTCTACAAAGAATAAAAACCCTTCCTCCTCTGACAAAGGTTATGGGTCAAACTCATTCCATGTATGAAACAAGAGCCTCAACACCACTAGGCCATCCTTAATTTTTCTCTTTTCAAAATAATTCATAACTTTTAAAAATAAATCTCTAAAATATATTAATAAATCTAATATATTATTTTAAAAATATTTCCAAAAAAACTTAAATTGTTTATTATATTTTACATAAAATTTTAAAAATTTTGTAATAATTAGATGAGATAAGATCTAATGAAATTGTTTATGTCTCAAATAAGGCCTAAATTTGATAAATACAAGCTTTCCCAAAACTAACTACTAATTGCTGGTTTCTGGCCTATAATTGAAGCAAACTCTCTCTTTATGAAGTGGACAAAATGTTATAAGACTCACTTTATGTATCTATTTTTTTCTCACTCTAGACCTTAATAGGAATTCGAGGGGATCTGAAATCTCTCAAACATATAAAAGACTTCACAAGATGGGGCACATATTCAATCCCATGTTTTTAGGGCTGAAATTACCTTTATTCAGCTCCCATGTGTCTCTTTAAATGGTCCTTCAAACTAGAATTGTCTCATTCAATGTCTTTGAATTGCTTATGACACTATAGTCGAAGCCACTCAAAGTTTTAAAATTCTTTAGCTAATTTTATATTGTTGGGGACCATCCTAGTTTCTAATAATAATTGGGAGGGCAACAAAAGAACAGTTGAAATCGAGGGAGACACTAAAATATATAAAATGAGAGTGGGCCAAGATTATAAAAACATTTTCTTTGGGGGTGGGGGAATCAATTTTATAAAGTTTGCTTTCTATAAAAATCTTAAAAATCAATTTTTGAAGGATTTCTTTTTTAGAATACGAAAATAATCTCATAAATTGTAATCTCATAAATTGATGTGGGTTGACGTGATTCTTCAAATTATAAAATTATTTTTATTATGAAATAAATTTACATGATCAGATGAAGTCATATCAATTTTTAATTCTACTTTTGTATAATTCATATAGAGATGTAGCATTAATTTTTTTTTTTCTTCAAATCTTGAGACTTGGTTCCTCCCGTTGGTTGGGAAATAGATAATGTTCATCACGTCATAAAATAGAATTCTTTGCCCCAAAAAGAAAAACATCTCAAAGCTTTAGAGCTAAGCTCTCCATGTGATTGGCTTTCTCTTTTCTTTGTTCCTCCTCTTATGTTAGATAATCTAACATTTAAAGAGTGATGGACATATGAATTTGACAAGTCATTTGGGACCATAAAGAAGCTAGTAATTGGGGGCTTTATCTTTTAGGCTTGGAAGATTTTCTCCTCTTATGTTAGATAATCTAACATTTAAAGGGTGATGGATATATGAATTTGACAAGTCATTTGGGACCATAAGAAGCTAGTAATTGGGGGCTTTATCTTTTAGGCTTGGACGATTAGGACAACCGATGAAACATTAGTCACATTGTTCAATCCAACCTCTCTAATCCAACATTTACAGTCAAGTTTGAGAAATAATTGAATAACTTGATGGTCTTGATTTTGTACTTTTTTTTTTTTTAATGATAACATGGGAAAATGAACTGCAAACCGATGGGAGTTTGGGTTTGCAGTTCATGCCATGAGATGATGAGTGAATACATAGGCATTTCGAATTACATTTGAGATGAATGAACAAATTTTGAGTGGATATACTATTGACACCTTAAACACATAATGTTGTTATCATTTTGAGTTTTGTCATCTTCAATCATATAGACTGATCATGTGGTAGATATAAATAATTTTCCATTTTAGGTAAGGATGATAAATTTAATATGCATAGGAACATGTTCTTTTTATAATCCTTCTTGTATGTCTAACATTTCCCCTGCTATATACATACTTAAGAGAATATTTAGCTAGTGAAAGTACAACTTTTGAGGGTTGGATGAGCTTTTCATTCATCATTCATCATTCATCATTCATCATATATGAGGGTTGGCCTATAATAAATAGTTTTAGATGAAAATTGAATAAAATATTATTAGTTACTATTTCTTAATATTATTTTTTAAAAAATTTTAAAAAGTTAAATTCTTTATTATATTTTATATGAGAATTTAAAAAATATATATATAATAATAATATGAGATAGAATTATTTTTGTATCTAGACGAGAAATTAATTAGCTAGCCATAAATAATCTTCATAATCACTCCTTAACATAGATAATGTTTTCCCCTTTGGCAAACGACAAACTACCGGGACTGGGACCAACTAAACTGGATTTAGGAACATTGTCATCAGACCCACTGCATTGACTTCATTTTTTTTCTTTTTTGTGCAACTAAACCCTACACTTAGGACTTAATAATGTTTTGTGGGTGTCACAATAACTTTAGAGGTATAATGTTTTATTCTTTGGAAAAGAAAACCCAGTTAGGCATTGATAACCAGCCATTTGGTGGGAAAGAACATGACCCCCTTTACTAGAAGTCTCAATCTTCAACTAACAAACGAAACAATATTAAATCTTCAATTCAATAAAAAATGCTATAATCATAAAAAGATTTTATAAAAATATATTTATAAATTGATTTGATTTAATGTGTTACATTAAATTATAAAATTATTTTTATTATAAAATAAATCTAACATATTATATAAAATTATGTTAATTTATAAATTTATTTTCATACAATTTTTTAAGAGAGAGTTATTTCTTTAATAATTAATTTTCTTCTGCTCATTGAATATGCATACAATTTACACAGTGGACTCTTCTTGCGGGCCCATTTACCTATTTAATGGACTCTTGTTGAGAGGCCCATTTCCATATCTTTAGGAGTATAATATAAAAACTCAATTCACAAACCTAATTCCTAGCCTCTTAGTTTCGGCTCCGAGCCATGGGTTTAAATATTTTCGAACGTTGGAGGGAGAAGACCAGCTTTATTTGACGCCAAGACCGTAGCGATTCACAACCAACACATTCCATAACACAACACCTATTTTAAAATGAATTTGTAAAATAATATTATTTTATAAAAATATTCTTCATTTTAAAACATAAATATGTAAAGTATTGTGAAAATGATGTGTATTTATGATTTTTCATTTTCAAAATCTCCATACATTATTTGGACTGCAAAAATAAAAAATAAAAGCAAAAAACAAACAATAAAATTATCTCTTTTTTTTATTTATTTATAAAGAATTAGAATCATATGTTTAATAGTAACCTATTCCCTAAATATATTAAAAACCCTTATTTATAATGAAAAAAATCCATAATAACAATCACATAAACTTAGGGGTTTACAAGAAAAGTACAAAAGAACCCAAACCCAAGCTAATAAGCTACCAACAAAATAATCCATAAATCAAAAAAAAAAAAAATAGTTTGCGATTTATTGTTTTTTTTTTCAATTCATGAAACTTAATTAATATTGAGTAATTTTATTTACACTATCCACATCATTTAAAAGTAAGATTTGATATACAATATTCAATTTTTAATTTTTACTAAAAATCAAATTATATCATATAAATATTTTAATAGCTAGTTATGGTATCCATACCAGTTTATAAATAGATTTTCTTCATACTTCAATATAGGGGATTTATGGGAATAAAAATTTCAAATAGGTATAATTATAAGATTTAGGGCAATTATCATTTTCTACGGGAATAAGTCATTTTACCAATACCATTATTTTATGGAAAACTCACCATGAAAAAAATTAAAAACAATTTTTTTTTTTACAACAAATTCATGTCAACTTATTAAATTATCGATATATTTGATAACGAGAGTAATAATGATTATATGCTACAACATCCTCTCGATTAACAAAAGAAAGACTTCAAATTATGTTTGATGGATGATATTTTTTAAGAGATGTATTTATTGTATTTTCTTTTTTTCAAATATTTAAAAATACCAAAATTTGATTAGCCCCATTCCCACATTCTTTCTTTATATCTTGATGCGTTTGCACAACTTAAGGCTGCAGAAAAGAGGCCATTCATGCTGACATTAAAACATCTCATGCTTAGAACCTAGTAGACAAGTATATACTACTGCCAACACAGCAATACATACTCTAATCATATGATTCATGCCAAAACCCATGTGATTTACTAATTATCCTTGATGGGGAAAGAAAATTCTTTGAAAAAAATCTTTAAAACTTTAATAAAATTGCTGTTTGCATGCTTCTTATAATCATTTTTTTTATTTTAAAACTTGGTGATTGACAAAAACATATTAAATACAACGAAGCCATATTCCAAAAGGTGCTGAATATAAAAAGGAACTCTAGCCTTTACACATGGGCAAAATAATGGGCAGATCAATGATATTGAAAGAACAAGGCGGTATCATGAAGGCATTTACAAATAACAGATGTGGGGGGTGGAGTGTCAGCCATTGTTTACACAAATGCATCATGCTATGACCAATTTTTATTCATGGGTTGGGATCCTTAAACATGTATTTTCGATTGGATCATAGAATTCACTCTGTTTAAATTGCTTTCAAACTTACTTGTGGTGACATTATTGAGAATAGAGAAATACTACTCTTACATATTGGGGGATCCCAATTCCCAATTGGGACTTGATAACTTTTTCTTTTTTTTGAATAATGATAGGCTTACTATCCTTCTACCACTTTTTTAAATTTTTAAAATTTTTTAAAATTTTCCTTTTACTTAATGGTTAAGAAAGTGATTATTAGTAAAATTGTATATTTTTTAAAAAACATCTTAATATTTAAGGATGTTAAAAAAATATTTCAAATAAAATAACAAAAAATAAATGTACTAAGAATGGTAAACTAATGGTAAACAAATGGTAAGTATAACATACCCTTTTTTTCACTTAATGATTTTGTGATTTTTTTTTTTACTTAAATTGGGATTAATTAAGTATTTTTTAATAATGTTATGATTTTTAAAAACTAGTATTTAAAATGTTAAAAAATAAATGAAAACTAGTTCAAAAAAAATATATTGGCAAAATCTCTGTCAGAATCCTTATATATGATTGTAGAGCCATTCTTCAAAATAATATGTGTGCAATAAAGACGGATTATTGTGTACGATTCACTTCAAACCTACCACGAAAATATTTCTCGAATATTATTAACACTACATTATTTGCAATGCTACAAAGATTTCATTTCCCTGGACACATGACATTCTACATCGTTCATGCAAATCAAAAGACGCTAACTTGACATTGATTTATACACATAGAAGCCAAAGTTTAGTCGTCCTACTTTCATCAATGTGTAAATCTTTATCACTCGAGAGTGTAAACTGTAAAGAATAAACTCCTAGTAGTTGGAAGGTGAAAAATAAAAGAGAAATACTATTATGTCATCTCAATTGTTCTGTTTGGTTTGTCTCCATTAATGTGGTACTATTATGTGTAGGGCTATAAAAGAATCGAATTGGATCGGTAGACCAGATCGAACCAGATGGAATTTGGTCTGGTCCAGTCCAATTTTTTTATAGACCAAAAATTTCTGGTACATTTCTCTCCCTGGACTGGATCGAACTGGACCGAATGCACACATATATATTTTATATATATATAAGTAATAGTATATAAATTTTAATATTAATATTAATATAGATTAAGAGGGGTAGTATAACATATTAATATATAATATATACTCTTATTATCTTAACATATTATAATTTATAATAGTTATAGTATAAAAGTATAAATTATAGTATATCAATATATAATATATATATTCTTATAATCTTAACATATTATAAGTCATAATAATTGTAGTATAAAAATATAAATTATAATATATCTATATAGAGTATTAGTAATAAATTATAAATAATAAGTGTATTATTATTATTGAATATATTATTACTAATTTATCATTATTCACTAACATATAAATTTATAATATACTAATGAAAATTATGTAATAATGTTATTAGTTACAGTTAACTAACATATGATGTATCACTAAATTACTATTAATTAATTAATAATTACTCTTCTTATAATTACATGTAGCAATTAAAAATATCAATTATTAATGTTATTTTCACTATATATGAAGTATGATTAATGATTATTAATATTATTGATTAATTAATATGACTTATGAGAATTAAATTAACTAATCAATTTATGGGCTATATATAATATAGAATATTAGTTATAATTTATAGTATAAGTATTAAGTCTATAGACTATAAGTTATAACTATATACATTTTATTTAATATTTAGATGACATTAGAAATTGAGAATTGGCAAAATGATTATTTTTTTATGAAAATAGTACTAGTATATATTTAATAATTTATAAACTTAAGTCAAAAATATATATTTAATTATTGCAAGATTTTGAATCAAATTTAGTCCATTAAATCATATAGAATACCCATGAGCTAGACCAGACCACCTCTGGACCGAATTGGACTGGACCGGTATGGACTGAATTCTATTTGGTCTGGTCCAAAGTAGGAAAATTTTTAGATCGAGTAGAACCGGTCCAAATTTTTCTTGGATCGGACCAGACCATTTACATTTTTAATTATGTGGCACCATGTGATTTATTAAAAAAAATTAAAAGCATAAACATAAAAGAGGTAGAGAGAATTTAGAGTTTGGATCATTTTTTTTGTATTTTTAGACTTCATTTATTTTAAATATATATATTTTAGTAATTAACCACGTATCACCAAGAAGAATCTAGTCCAAGGCCATTTCTAAAATTTCGTTTCCATTCAACAATTTTTAGCCACTTATAGCTAAAATATAAGCCATAATTAATAAACCAAAAAAAGAAAGAAAGAAATATATCATTGGCTACAAACATGGTTCAATTAGTATAAATATATTTTTATAAATTTCCTGTTATTAAAAACTATTTAAAAAATTTGATTTTTTTTTGTCCTTACCATGGAAAAATAAAAACCGTCAAGTCCAACCGAGAGGTTCGGAACCAGGTTCGTCTTACCTTCTTCATGACAATATTAGACACAGGAAAGAAGAAATACAGGAGAGAGAAAGCATAGAGAGAAACAGGGAGAGTGAGAAAAAGATCCAAAATTTTCTCTCTCTTCATTTTCACTTTCTCTGTTTCTTCATTCCTATCCTCTTTTTCTGAGGAATTCAATCGAATTAGTTTTTCTTTATATCTGACCCAACATTTTGATTTAGATTTTTTTAAATCACAATATAGTTTGTTGGACTGTATTTGGAGTTTGGACGCCTGTGAATTAATGCGTAGGATTTGACTTGTGAATTTGGGGTGGTTTGAACCTTCTTCAGCTTTTTCTAAGTTTCGTTGCGGTTGTGTATGTGATAAAATGACAACAGAGCAAGTTTTGTCTTTCTCAATAGCTTCAATGGTTGAGAATGTTCTTCAACAACGTGGTACCCGATTGAGCGACCAGGGCTTGGCTTCGAGGAAGGCCGATGAAGCTTGTATGATCAATCATTTATCGAATTATTATTTATTTTCTATGGTCAAAGAAATTGCTTGAATTTTAATTTTTGATTCCATTTATGATCAGAGGAAGTATTTCATGGTGTTGTCTTGGTATCATGTTGTGGGTTTTATTTATCGGCACGTGATTTTTACAAAACTTTTGTTACAATCTAGCATACGTGGGTTTTGAAAATATAAAATCTGGTAACTTGTGGTTTTTTTAGTCCAAATGTGTTTGTTATAATGGCAATGATGCAACATTGATACAATGATGCAACATGTTTAATCTTATTGACCGTATCATCTGTCTGATTGGATCAATCTTCTTTATATGATTTTCGTCCTGTTTTCTTCTTTAATTTCTCACTCCCCAAAATTTTGAAGATTTTATTTTGGAGAAAGAGTTAAATTTTTTGTTGCTTGGAATTGTGTGATTGGAATTACACTATTAATCGAAGGTCCCAGTTCAAGACCATAAGCTTGGCAAAGCTTATCATTCGACCAACTACAACTTTCTAATCCAGTACTACAACTTTCTTGTTTTGATGGAGATGTGCCGATCAAGAAAAAAGAAATTGACGGTTGCTAATTCGTTTTGCAGCTCTGAGAAGATATGAAGCAGCCGGATGGCTCAGAAAGACGGTTGGAGTTGTTGGGATTAAGGACTTCCCAGCGCAGCCTTCCGAAGAAGAGTTCAGGCTTGGATTGCGAAGTGGGATAGTCCTTTGCAATGCTCTTAACAAGGTTCAGCCAGGAGCTGTGCCAAAGGTATGGTTCAGCCAGGTTTTTAATTTCTTTTAATCTCTTTTAGCTTTCATTTATTTTGTTGGTTTTGAGGATGTTCATTGTCTGATTTAGGTGGTTGAGGGCCCTTGTGATTCTGTTGTTACTCCTGATGGGGCAGCTCTATCTGCATTCCAGTACTTCGAAAACGTGAGAAATTTCCTAGTTTCTGTCGAAGAATTGGGACTTCCAACCTTCGAAGCATCTGATTTGGAACAGGTTTGTATTTGTAGTTTTATTAACATCAATAGAAAAATCAGTAGGGAAAATCTGTATGATGATCTTCATCTGCATATCTTCTTTCTCTTCGATTAACGGAAAATCTCTATAATGCCATTTCAACTTTAAATGTGACTTAACTTACATAGAAAAAAGATTTTTTTAGTTGATGATGATCGATTTTGGTGCAGAATAAATGTATTGATTTGTCACAGTTACCAACCTGATGTAGCATTATTTTAAATCTGGAGTTCACAGGGAGGGAAATCTGCCAGGATTGTAAACTGTGTTCTAGCACTCAAATCATATAGTGAATGGAAACAAGGAGGTGGAAATGGATCATGGAAACTTGCTGGAATTATGAAACCACCAACCAGTGGGAAACCCTTTGCACGAAGAAACTCGGAACCATTCATGAATTCCTTGTCGAGAACATCATCTATGGACAGTTTGTCTTGTGATCTATCTTCATTCTGTGATCTCTGCCATGATCTGAATGAAACAGTCAGTGTTTTTCTTTTTTCTTTTTTCTTTTTTTTGGGGGGGTTTTTTGTCATTGTATCATGACGCCAAGAATTTTATATGTATTCCCATCTGCAGGGTTCATCTCGTTCCTTAAATATGCTAGTCCGTGAAGTTCTTTCTGATAGGAAGCAAGAAGAAATTCCAATTGTAAGGGCTCTTGTGCTGTTATGGGATTTTCTAAGTTTTGAAAAGATTGCTTATGTTCTAGCAAAGTAAGCAGGCGAATAATTATAACAATCACTTACTCCTGAGATGCTTGTATTCTTGGCCATATCTTGTCCTAATTGGCGGATGCTAATGGTTTTAGTTCAACAACTTTTGTACATCTAATTGAATGAAATGTGTCTTAGGTATTTGTCTGCATTTTCCTTCTCGTCTTCTTGCCTAGTTTGGAATTCTGTTCTAGCTAATTAGATACATATCTTAATCATCACTTTGCAAAGTATATGACTTTTATGCCTGTCACAGGTTGTGGAATCTATGCTTAATAAAGTCTTAGAGGAATTTGAGCGCCGGTTAGGAACCCCAAATGAACTGGTAAGTATTATGTTTTTTCCAACGGTATTACCATCTCATAGGCAACAAAGTTCTTCACTGTTTTTGAGTATGATGTGAGGAGTCAAGAATTAAGATCCCATTTTCCTCTATGAATTGTATAGCAATTGTGTTCCGCCATATAATAATCATTAGTATATTTGATTTTTATTTTTGTAAAGCTCACTATCAATGATCTTAGTTTCTCTCGTAATCTTACAGATGAAAACAACTGCGGGAGATATCTCAGTATTTGTCTCTAACAATTCTCCTTCCAAAACTGCTTCTGATGATACAAAGGTATACATTCATCATAGAAATTAGAAAGTTTAAAATGCAAGTTACTCAGAATAGATTTTTATACAAGCAACTTGATTATATAAGATTGCTTTTGTGTATTATGCACAAACAAATTAACTTTCTTTTACTATGACTAAGATGGAAGAAGAACCTGCAACACTAGTTAAAGAAGAGGAATGTTACGATTGGAAGTGTGATCATGATGATGGATCAAAAAGTCAGCTTTTCAAACAACACAAGCTGGTAAAACAACAACAAAGAGATGTTCTGGTAATTTTTCCTTACATCAAACTTTCTTGAATCAAATTTGTTATTGATACATAATTAGTGGCTTTGATGTTGAAATACTGCAGGAACTGAAACATATTCTTCACAATACAAAAGCAGGCATGCAATTCTTGCAGAATAAACACCAGGAGGAGTTTAACATTTTAGGTACATTTTAAATGAAATATTCTATTGCTTTGAAGTTTTTAAAGGAGGAATGATATCACTATATTCCCTTGATAGGTAAACACCTTTATGGTCTAGCTCATGCTGCTTCTGGATACCAGAGAATTCTTGAAGAGAACCGCAAGTTATACAATCAAGTGCAAGACTTGAAAGGTGAAATTCTGACTGGTTTAACCTCTACTTTAATTGGTAAAAATTTTGGTTCCCATCAAGATCTAAACGTTGAGTATGTGTTATGTCTAATTAGGGAATATTAGGGTATACTGTCGAGTTAGGCCTTTCCTGCCTGGGCAACCAAATGGTTTAAATATTGTGGATCATATAGAAGAAGGAAATATTACGATTAATGCCCATTCAAAATATAGCAAAGAGGGACGAAGGTCATTCACTTTCAACAAAGCATTTGGTCCTTCTGCAACCCAAGGTTACTCTCTCTCTCTCTCTCTCTCACTCTCTCTCTCTCTCCTTCTGATCAACTTTCATTGGATACCACTGCTTTCTTTATTCGCAGGGGAGGTATTTTCAGACACCCAACCTCTAATACGTTCTGTTCTTGATGGTTACAATGTGTGTATATTTGCTTATGGCCAAACAGGATCAGGGAAAACTTATACCATGGTAAGAAACTCAACACAGTTTTTATTGCAATCAGATTGTTGATTCTTTCACCATAAGGCTTTGATTTTTTTGTTGTTTTGCCGGTAAGTGTTTTGTCATTTAAGTTATTTGTATTAATATATATCATCTATCAATCCAGACTGGACCCCAAGAGCTTACAGAGGAGGCCAAAGGTGTTAATTACAGAGCATTGGGTGACCTATTTCTTCTCTCAGAACAGAGGAAAGACACCATGAGCTATGAGATTTCTGTTCAGATGCTTGAAATTTACAACGAACAAGTTCGGGATTTGCTTGTGACAGATGGTCACCATAAAAGATATCCTTAAGCTCTTGTTTATTCCTTTACGTTATCAAAGCTTCTGCGATACACCTCTTACTCTTATGTGTTCTTAACTCCCTAGTACATTAGAAATTCGTAACAGCACTCAAAATGGGATCAATGTACCTGAGGCAAACCTTGTACCTGTATCATCAACCTCTGATGTTATAACTTTGATGAACCTTGGCCAAAAGAATCGAGCAGTGAGTGCTACAGCCATGAATGATAGGAGTAGTCGTTCTCATAGGTATATCTAATTTTTTTCTCATAAATTTTTTAATAGAGCTGCTTTTCTCTTTTAAATCTTCATTTTAGTTATTGTTCGTGCTTGAATTGGAAATTATAATATTGTATCTATGTATTTAGCATATTGTGATTTTAAGAACATTTATTTAGTATTATTGTCTACATATTTGAACATTTATTTCCATGTGGTATCAATTTCCAGCTGCCTTACAATTCATGTTCAAGGAAGAGACCTGACATCTGGATCTGTTCTTCGTGGCTGTATGCATCTGGTTGACCTGGCAGGAAGTGAAAGGGTTGACAAATCTGAGGTGACAGGAGATAGATTAAAGGAGGCACAACATATTAACAAATCTCTTTCTGCTTTAGGAGATGTTATCTCCTCTCTTGCGCAAAAGAATTCGCATGTTCCATATAGGAACAGCAAGCTCACGCAACTGCTCCAAGACTCACTTGGTAAGGTTATCAATTTCCTCCAATTATAAAAAGATGTTCTTCCTTTTTTCCACTATATTCTTCTTGTCGTGAAGATGTTGGTCCTTGTTTCTATCAGGAGGGCAAGCAAAGACGCTCATGTTTGTTCACATAAGTCCAGAGCCTGAAGCTCTGGGAGAAACAATTAGTACACTCAAATTTGCTGAAAGGGTTTCCACCATTGAGCTTGGTGCTGCTCGGGTTAACAAAGATAGTGCAGATGTAAAAGAGCTTAGGGAGCAGGTTTTTACTCCCTTTGTTTGTTCATGATAAGTTTGAGAAGTGCCTATGCTTTGTTATTCCCAGTATAGAAAATGTTGTGTTTAGTTTTTCTTTCAGATGGCTTATCTTGAGACTATATATTGGTTCTATCTTTGTGTTCTGTACCTGGCTAATGAATTTAAGAAGCTTTGACCCACATGTCTTTCATGCATTTAGTTATCTTTGGGAAAAATAAAGGTGTCTTGTTTACTCTCTTTTTTAGATTGCCAGCCTCAAAGCAGCCTTAGCAATGAGGGAGGTAGGAATGGAGAATCCTCAGCGTACAACTCTTAAACGTACTGTATCTAGCAGTCCAGAAAGACCAAAAATGAAATCATGCGGATCTTCTCCTTCCCATCCTAGTTGGAGAAGTAGTGTTGGAGATCTATCTCAGGGTCATATGCAATTAATGGAGAATGTTGGTAGCTTGAAGGTAAGAACCGAGTATCACAACCAGTTGGCCCTGTATTCATGTTACCTATGTAAATTGTTTGAGAATTCATCTCATGTATTCCACCCGCATCAAATTCTGAGCTGAATATATTGCATATGGGAGATGCCCCTCACTGTTAGTGCTCTACTTTATTAAATTATTCTCTATAGAGAAAACATATATTTGTTTTCCATTTAAAATGTGATAACTAATGTAGAAAAAGGGAATGAGCAACTAAAATGCTAGAAAAATTGGCTTGTATCCATTGGTTTCTACATCCTTCATTTTAGTTTTACTATTTCTTTGGTCAGTTATTTGGTGTTGGACTCCCCTTTGAGTGGTTTTAGAAAGATATTAGTGAGATATTTCGCAACATTCTGAGAAGAAGGGAAATTTGTTTGTACAAACACTGTGCATGCAACCCCTTGAAAAAAGTGGAACTCACTAAAAAAAAGTGGGGGTTTCCTGATGGGGTCAACTTTTTTTAAATGACTTGTACACTTATATGTAGCATTACTCAAGAATGAATATTTCTTTTTTTTTCTTCATTATTATTTGAAGTCAATCACCAGATATAAATGGAATTAAATCCAATGAAAGAAATCAATTTAGAATATAGTCATCACGAATGATTCAAATAAAGGATTTAAGCTACAGTATCTTGAAATCATTAAGTGGTGTAAGAGTACTAGTAGTGGAATCAACTTAGCTAAATTTTGGCCAAAGTTTAGCTAAGTTGCATAAAAAGCTGACTACAATGGGTTCAATATAACCACAGTATTTTTAGCCAAAGGTATTTTCAGTGGCCAAATCTGGTCAGCACAAGTTGCTGGCTAAATATTATTTTGGGCATAAAAAGATACTCTTTTTGTCTTTTGAGATGACTTCAACATTTTTGAGACCCAGATCTACTTTGTGTTAATTTAATAGAATATGAAAATATCCAAATCACCATTTTAATAAAATAGTGATAGATTTGGAGAGTTTGTTATTTAGTATTATTGAAAAGTAGCTATCTAAATTTATAAAAGTGAATTTTCTAGTTAGATTTTGGCCAACGTTAACTAGGCCACTACTAATGCTCTAAGTATACCAGTGAAATAACTCATCTCAATGGTGATGACAAAGCCTAAAAGTTGATTGATTTTTACAAATACTTTCTATGGTGCTTAAAATCCAATGATTTTATCTCAGCTTTTACTTGATAGCTTTTGAAAACATGGTTCATTGTCTTGTATTGGCTTGCAGGTTCGGAAAAACTCAGCAACCAAGCCAAAAAGACATAGTTTAGATCTTCAAGATATGATGAGGAAGTCACGTTCTTGGCATCCTGTTGGCGGTCCTGGGTTAGATGGAAAGGAGGATGACAGGGTTTCGGTTTCTGGCGATTGGATTGATAAGGCCATGCTTAACAAGCTAGCCGGATGTTGGGACACAGACAACAAACAGTTACCTGAGACGTTTGGTCGGACTTATCCATCAGCCCTTCCAAAAATATATTATGAACAAGCTTTCAGTAAGCTGACAACTAATAGAAAGGATGGCCAGAATTATGATGCGCCTAACATTCGGTGTGAAATTACCACTGATAACTCTGATGAGCTCGAGGCTGAAACTAGTGATTGTTCAGAGCCAGACATGCTTTGGCAACTAAATCTTCATACAGCTACCTTCATTCCAAATGGGATGGGCTCAAAAACAAAGAAAACAAATCTCAAATCAGCAAAGAGCTCAGAACCGAGGTCTGTCTTCTTTATCAAGTTTTACCATATTCTTGAGCAGTGTTGTTGGTACTTTACATCCTGTTTTATATAATTAGAAATTTCCTTTCTACTTAAATATGGAATGATGGGATGTGGGGGGAACTCACAACAATCCCTTTTTAACTCAACATTTGACTTGGTTTTTACCATCTTTTTCCGTTTTGTGAAAGTGCCCTACAATCTTTTCTAATACAAAATTTTGAATTATGTGTTCGTAAGCAGGAGTTTAATTCCAATGAGGATTCCTTCACCATCACGGATCAAAGCACCAAATGGAGTTAGTCAGCCTTCGAACAAGTCCAGAAAGCAGGCTGTTCTAGCTGAAGGAAAATGGAAGAGTGGGAATGTCAAGTGAGATTAGTATTATGGGAAATATTGGAATGGTGAAGTTGCTCATGAGTCTTTTATTCCCTCTATTTCGTGCTATATATTGTTGTATAAAAAGAGTGAGTGAGAGGGAGAGATCAGGTTTTCTACATTGAAGTGGCAATAATTCCAGTTGGCTGAGTTTCTCTGGTAGTGATCATAACATCTATGGCGTCCCACCTAGCAATTCTCATGTGTTTATAAGAGTGCCAAAGAAATCTTTGTTCTTTTCATGTATTATTGGAAAAAATGATAGAAAGAAATATATGACAAGTAAAAAAGAAAATTGTACTCCCATTTGTTTTATTTTTAGTTGCTTGTCTCCAAGAGTTTTGCGGGTCTAACCCGCCCAGCCTGCCCTACTTGACCCGCGTTCCACTAATCCATATAACAGATTCATGGGCAACCCACTCGGGAACGGGCTAGGCGGGTGGGTTGTGCATGTTTTAAGCCCATTCTAATCGTCCGCTTGCTTGGTTTAAAAAAATAATAATAATAGGAAAATTTTAACTTTTAAAGGAAGGAAAATTTTAAATACAAACAACATTAGGCACTCATATGTGCATTAATATTAAAGTAAAAAGATGAACTTAATAAAATATTTAAATTTAAAATAAAAAATATGAAAATAACTATTCAGAATACATAAGGGTACATATGAGTATACAATATTATTTATATGTAATATTTTTAAGAAAGAAAAATATATTATCTTTGTAAAGTTAACAGCAAGAAATTTTCTATGAGCTCTACAGTAAAATAATCCTCAAAGTACATGGAACTTTGGGAAAAGAAAAGGTTTTCAGAAAATCAAAATCAAAATCCTTACGACATCCTTATTGTGTGAAAAAGAAGAAAAGAGAAAGAAATACCAATCACTACACTTAAGTCACAAACCTAATTTTAATAAAAGCCAAGTTGATTTTTAATCATATATTCTAACGAGTAATACTACAAATAAATGGTCTCATATATTTTTTATAAAATTGATAAAGTAATAATAATATTACATCAATATTAAAAAATTAAAAAATATATTAAAAAAATAAAAATACAATGAGAGAAAAACCAAAAACAAAAAACAAAAAACAAAAAACAAAAATAGTTAAATCAGATTATGCATAAAAATAATATTTTGTATAGCACGTACACAAAAAGTATAAAATTTATGTACAAAAATATATGTATGTATATAAAAAAATATATAGAAATCATATACAAATAGCATATTCTAATACTATTATAACTCACTAACTGTTAAACTTAATGCTTGATCCTTATTTATCCAAATCTAAAAAATAAAAAAACTAAAAATTAAAAGGATTGAGTGCATGTTTGGAATTGCAGTAAGAAATATTATTTTTAATTTAAAATTTAAAATTTAATGTAATAAGTTCTACAACTAAAACTTAATTTTTTTAAAAACGTAAAATCAAAACTTTTATAAAAAAATCTCCTACAAATAATTATATATTTTAAAAAATTATCGTAACTAATTCTAAAAAGTAATTTTTTAATTGTCTAAAGCACTTTTTTTTTAAATTATTAAAAAATATTTTTAATTACTTAAAAATACTTTTTAAATATCAAAATATAATCCCAAATACGAGATTTAGAAACAGAAGTCACGACAAACACACGTTAAAAACAAGATTTTCCGGCCTTTAATGTCGTTGGTTATGGTTAGGTATCAATTGTGGGGACAAAAGAGTACTTACGATAACCTATTTAAAAGCACAAATCATCATAAAAGCACATGCCTCTTGCCCTCCTCGCACTTTATATAAATATCTTTATTCTTTTGTCCCTTCGACAGCTGTCTCTCATGGACATAGAGAGTATACTTTTTAGCTGCACCAATCTGTGTTTTTAGGAAACCTATGTTTTTGCCCAACAGACATCCCACTTGTGGCCCTGTGGGAGGCATCAAAAAGACGACCTTTCCAGCTCGGTCCGGACCCGCTTCAAATGAGTGGCCAAATGGTATGTGGGTCCCAATTCACACATGGCCACGTCAGCACACGCTTTTGATGTTTTTAATCAGAGAATATCTCCCAAGCTGTGTCCAACCTCCATTCTTTTTAGGATGCCGGTTTTCACTTTTCTTTATTTATTTTTTTATATGATTTTCAAATAAATATTTTTAAATAATATTATAATTTTTTTATATTTTTAAAAATTATTTTACGATATTAAAAAATTTATATAAAAAATATTTTTTTTTACATGATTTTTTTAACATCTTAAAATATTTTTACACGAAAAGAGAACATAAACAAAAAATAATTTTGAGGTGTTTCTATAATTCTCTGGTCTTAATTTATGATTAGATGACTGATCCTCAATTGTATTAATACCCTAATTTTAAAGATTAGGACATAATATATGCATAATATCATCTGTTTATTTGATTAATTTGAGTATATATTATAAGAAAATAATAGCTTTTTTATTTTTTAATTTAAAATGTTAACAACATACGATTCAAAAGTCAAACATCCAGCACAAAAATTTAAGTTTGTGAGTCATTTTTTAGTGTTGAAAATCCCATTGATTTTCAATGCCGGACTACTGTTGATAGAGTTTCCAACTTACAATCGTGATAGTGTAAATTTGTTATTAACTAATTAAGCATATGATTATACGATAATTGTTCACCAAATTTAAGAAATTACAATTCACTTTCAATAAAAGAGAGAAATTGCAAAATAGTATAATAATTAATGAAAAACGATGGCTCTTCAATGTATATAATAAGAGAAATGATACTTGTATTATTCATTTACAAATTTTTTTCAATTTTTTTTATTTAATTTTTAATTTTACTTAATGATTAAGAATATAAATATTAATAAAATTATATATTTTTTAGTTTTTTTAATGATTAAAAATATTTAAAAAATGATAAAAAAATTAAAAAATACTACTATAGTAATAAGTTGTAAAAATGTTGTAAAATGGATGTTACGTCTGTCATTACTCATATAATAAATCGAATGGAAACGCAACTCAAAAACAAAAGGAAAATTAATAACAATTTGTGTGTGAATTAGGGGGACTATCAAAATATTTTACAAGAAAATACCTTTTTTTTTTTGGTACGATTTCTAAATTTGCCATTATAATGCTGCTTGGGAACCAATTCTTAAAAATTAAAAAAGGTTCTGCTACAAATTGCATGCTTTCAATTTCATGTCAACTATAATTTAAAAAAAATAAAAAATTAAAAAATTAAAAAAATAATTTGCCTAACATAAATGGAAATTAAAATTAAGAAGCCGAAATGCAAAACACAATCAGCGATAATTTACAACTCATTTTTTGCACAATTCTTGCATAAATTTCCCAACTAAAAAAAGGCAAACAAATCCTTTAATATATTCAACCCTCTTTTGTTCTTTCTATACAATCTCACATTTGCTACTACTTGTATTGACCTTTTGATTATTATTATTATTATTATTATTATTATTATTATTATTATTATAGGCATGGAAATTCAAACCTTTTAAATAAGATTAATATGCAGATTGTCAAATAATTAGTTGACCCAAATCTAATTTTGCATCAAAATTAACTTTGGGGGCTTTGTCTGGACTTGAGAGATGGATGCAAAAAAAAAAAAATGGATCAGAGAATCCAGAGTCCAGAGAAAGAAATAAAAGACAAGAGGTTGTCAAGAATGAGGTGGTTGCATGGTTCATTATTTCCATTTGTCAACACTCTTCTTTGACACTTTCTTTCATCTCTCCTTTAAGTCTTTATTAAAAGAAAAAGAAATTAAGGTAAAGGACAAGAAACATAGTTGGGTTGCATTATTTTTAGAGTCTAGGTTGGTTACCCATCTGTTTGTCCTATTTCACCAAAACCATATGCTGTCTTAATCCACCTAATTTTTGCCAACCAGCACAAACACACCCACACCCCCACTGTTTTTGTGACGTCTCTTAAGTCAACATCCTATAAAATTACCTTTATAACCATCCCAAATTTTGGAATTAAACACAGTATTACTATTACTCTACAAATAAATAAATGGCATTATTCTTAGTTGAGGAGTTCAAACCCAAGGCTTAATATAAACTCAAAAATCTAAATCCCAAAATAAAGTCCAAAACTTAGGGATGTAAATTTAAATCGAAAAATTCAAGAACCGGTCCAAATCAAACCAAACCAAACTAGAGATTCTGATTTTAGATCAGTCCGATTCGATATCGATTTTTTAAAAGGATCGGTTCAATTTTTTTTCTTCTTTCTTTTTATAGTATTATTATATAATATGCTTTATACTATATAATAATAATATAAATTATAATTAAATATAAGATAATGTAGATTTTTTATAAAATAGTTTTTATTTTATAGTAGTTTTTTTAATGCAATTTTTTTATATAATAGATTTTTTTTTACTAAAATAGATTTTTGTAATGGATTATAATTTTTTTTACTAAAACAGATTTTTCAAACCAATTTTTTAAAAAAAAATAGATTTAGTTTTATAAATTTATATTTTATTAAAATAAAAAAACATACCGGATTGGAATCGGTAGTACTAATTTTAAGAGATAATTGAGGCGTAATCGATTTAAAAAATATAAAACTTGTAGTACAAATTTGATTCTTAATTTTATTCAAAATTAGATTGAACCGAATCGATTACACCTTTATTCAAACTGACTTTTCGTTATTTCAAAAACAACAATGTTGTTCCATTTTTCTTGCAAATATGTCGTTCTCAATCGCATTAATTGAAAGAAAAATAATATTTTGTGCAAATATGACAGCATCACATATTTGTTTTCTAAAAGTGAATATATATATATATATGAGATTTATATAAAAAATATTAATCTTTTGATAATTTAAAAACAATATGCGAGAGTTGTGCCGTCTATAACTATACATAATATTATTTTAATTAAAATGATGTATTTAAATGATTTCAAAATTTTCACTAAACATCTACTACTACTTTTTGAGTTCACGTCTTCCACACAAGTTGTGCCATTCTCTCTTTTAAATGAGTCTCGCGTAATCCATGTGTCTTGTCTCTCTATTGTATACTTTCCTTCTTACTTTCTCGATTATTGCATTCAACTCTATTTCTTCAATCTCCTTTTGTTCTATGGGATATATCCAATTTAATTGTGGAGTAGAAAATCCTTTATTATAATTATATATTTTTGTTTTTTTATTTATGGGAGATTATTTTGGTATATGAGATTCGTTTCACCTCTTCCAAGTTTGTGAATTTTAATAAAATATCCATGTCTTGGGAAAAAGTAATCATTTAAAATAGGCTACATTAGATATATATATATATATATATATATTTATGGAAAATACTATTTCTCCCACTTCTTGCCTTCCTGATTTTCATCTCGTTTTCAATAATTTTTTTAGTCTTTTTTATATAATTTTTAAGTTAATATTTTAAAATAATATTATGATTTTTTATATTTTAAAAAAATATTTTAAATTATTAAAAAAATCATAATATTATTTTAAAATATTTACTTAAAAATCATAAAAAAAATTAAAAAAAAAGAAAAGAAAATGGAGATGAATTCCACCAAGATAAGTAGCAGCTTTGTGTGTATATATATATATATACACACATATATAAAGAAATGATGTTGTTATTTTTAAGATTACTCACTTTTAAAACGTAAATATAAATTCATTTAAAATTTAATTCTTTAAAAATAAACTTTATACTTTTTTCATAAAAATTATGTATAATTTATATAACCTAAAATTATACCTAATTATTAAGAGAAAATCAAATACAAAGGCGAAAAATAACATTTTATTATTATTTTTATGTTTTTTTTTTTGGTCGTAAGATGGGAAGTCCCTTTTCCGTCGTTTATGAGAAGTGAAGGCGGACCCCTTTCGTCCATTGACATCGATGTCATTATAAAATAGACTTTGCCCAAAAAAAAATCACCGCCGTTTCCGCGTTTTCTCTCTCCAAGAAGCAAACTCATCCTCCGCTGTCTCTCTCTCTCTCTCTCTCTCTCTCTCTCAAAAATCAAATCGTAGAAAAACCTTTGAGCCTCTCTGTGTCTCTCAACCTTTTAGGGTTTTGAACTCTTGTTTGAGCTAAAAAATGCAGGTCTTGTAGATGGGTACGCAGCTCTGTTCAGTGCCCGCTCCTCTCCGCTCGATCTACTGCTGAAAAGGTGAGTTTGGGCTCTTTTATTTATTTGTTTATTTTTATTTTCCCATTTATAAAACTATTTTAGCACATTGTTTTTAATCCCCCTCTAGTTCGAATTTAACGAACGAAGGGGTCTCTGTACAAAGTCGGTGTATAGAGAAAGAAGAGTTTGACGCTGCTTCATGGAGATTTGTGTAAGAATTAATTAATTTAAATTGTGTGAAACAGACTGAATGGGTTGGTTTTGATGGATTAGGTGATTTTGTAATGATTTGATATGCATTATCTCAATTGTTTATGAATGTTACAAATTACTTATGCGCTTGGTGTCTCAGGAAGTAAGATCAATTGGTGGATTTTGTGTGGCTTTTCTTTCTTTCTTATTATTATAATTATTTATTTTTTTTTATGAAGGAGTGTGGCTTTTCTTTTGATGTTGGGTTGGAATGCCTGATTTCGGATGATTGTGTTTTACCGGTTCACGTTTTGAAATCCAGGTTAGAAAATCAACTTTGGTAGCCTCAGTTGTTCTTTTGAATATTCTGAGAGTTATTTGATTGCTGCTTGCTTGAAAGTGTTGCTGACTACCGAATTTATATTATAGGAAATTTAGATTAGCAGGCAATTAAATTGTATTTTCGGCTTGGATTAGAGAGATTGTGACAGAATTTTGATTGACCAATCACTTGAAGTTTTATATGATGCATAACGTAAAATATGGCAGTAACTTAGATGCATGGAAGTTTTAGATGATTGGGTTGTATATGCGTAATTTTGTTTGTTTTGATAATAAAAGTGGTAAAGTTGTAGGAAAATTTTAATGATTTTTTTTTTTTTTTTGTGATCAGGATTTGGTATTCATGTATTGGAAATGCTGAAACATAGACTAAGATGAGTCAGGTAGAAGTGTCGAGGATGAAGCCTCCTCTTGTTCCCCTTGCAACTCTGATTGGTCGTGAGCTTAGGAATGAGAAGGTTGAGAAACCTTTTGTGAAGTATGGACAGGCGGCTTTGGCAAAGAAAGGAGAGGATTACTTCCTAATAAAGCCAGATTGCCAGCGGGTTCCTGGGAATCAGTCGACATCATTCTCTGTCTTTGCGGTATTATTTCATTATTAACACTCTCATGACCTGCTGTAAGCAACAGTTTAATCTGGTTCTTTTGGATGGCAGTCTTGGTTTTCAATTGTCTTAACCGTGGGAAATATCAATTCAATTCAAATTCTGTTTCTAATCTTTTCCATCCTTCTCTCAGTGTTCAAGTGGAGCATTAATATAATTCCCTAATGGCTATAATTCTTATTTGGCAGATTTTTGACGGGCACAATGGTATATCAGCTGCTATCTTTGCAAAGGAGAATTTACTGGCAAATATTTTGAGCGCGATTCCTCAAGGAATCAGTAGGGAAGAGTGGCTTCAGGTGCTTCCTCGGGCTCTAGTTGCAGGTTTTGTGAAAACTGACATAGAATTTCAGCAGAAGGGTAAGCACCGACTTTTGAATGACATTTACTCTTCTTCTTATTTTCATTTTTATCATTTCTGTTTTGCGTTCTTATGTTTGACAGTTGGATCTTAATGACAGGAGAAACTTCTGGGACAACAGTGACATTTGTTGTGATCGATGGTTGGACTGTCACTGTTGCATCTGTGGGGGATTCACGATGTATATTGGACACCCAAGGGGGTGTGGTTTCTCTCTTGACTGTTGATCACAGGCTGGAAGAGAATGCAGAAGAGAGAGAGCGAGTCACTGCTAGTGGGGGTGAAGTAGGAAGGCTCAATGTATTTGGAGGAAATGAGGTATGGGTTGATTATTATTTCTGAATGCTGCCCGCTGTGGCAAGAAGCTTTTAGGCATTATCTACTGTAGCCCTATCTTATTGGTTCCATATCTGTATGTCATTCATAGGTTGGCCCCCTTCGCTGCTGGCCTGGTGGATTATGCCTTTCTCGGTCGATTGGTGACACAGATGTTGGAGAATTCATTGTCCCAATACCACATGTTAAGCAAGTGAAGGTGACTTTCTGATTTCTTAGCGGGGATGGTTTTATTACATTTTTGGTAAGATATTCTGAAGTTGAAAACCTGTCTTGGTTTTTCAGCTTTCAACTGCTGGTGGAAGACTTATAATTGCTTCTGATGGTATCTGGGATGCTCTATCTTCTGATATGGCTGCCAAGTCTTGTCGAGGCTTACCTGCAGAGATTGCCGCAAAGCTGGTTGTGAAGGTGATGTCTGGAATGTCATTCTTCTTTCAACGTCAAGATTATAGTTGATGAACTTTGTGTGACTTAATCTTGCTTGATCAATTGTTTAGGAGGCTCTGAGGTCAAGGGGCCTGAAGGATGATACAACCTGCCTTGTTGTTGATATTATCCCATGTGACCATCCTGTTCTACCACCAACCCCAAGGAAGAGACAGAATGTGCTCAACTCAATATTCGGGAAGAAATCTCAGAATTCTATGAACAAATTAACGAATAAGCTTTCTGCTGTTGGGGTTGTGGAGGAGTTGTTTGAAGAGGGTTCTGCAATGCTCGCAGAAAGGTACATTTTAGAGTGTTCCTTTTTCTTACTTTTCATGCTACATTATGGCTGCTGCTGTTCCAAATATTAATTTTGTTTAGAATCCAAAACTTGTTGAGTAAATGGTCAGATGCAAATTTTCTCTGGAATAAAACATATGGCTACCTTAGCAATTGGCTTGATAGACTTCATATTCCAATTCAGGGTCAAGGAAAGAGTAATATACCAGACCAACCTACAAAAATGAAATGTGCCCTCCGTATCCCGTAATCCGTTATTTCTGCCAGTTTAGCTATTGATTACTCTCATCTTTTACTGGATGATAGGTCTGTTTATTATAAAAAATAAAAATAAAAATAAAAAAACAAGTGGCAAGAGGTCTTAGTTTTGTAACTTTGGATATGGTCCTGAGTTTCTCTTCTCAATGGAAATGCAGGCTGGGTAAGAATTGTCCTTTGAACACAAACTCCGGTCTTTTCCGGTGTGCAGTCTGCCAAGTTGATCAACCTCCATCCGATGGCTTATCAGTAAATTCAGGGCCTTTATTCTCACCAGCATCAATGCCATGGGAAGGTCCCTTCCTTTGCACTAACTGTCGGAAGAAGAAAGATGCTATGGAAGGGAAAAGGCCAAGTCAACCCACAGTGATGTCATAGTAATTTCACTATTAAATTAGTAGATATTGATACTTTTTTCTCTGGCAGTGTGAGCATGCTTGTTTTTCCTCTTCGGAAATTGTTTCTATAGATGTGTGTAAGAAATGAGGTAGAGAGATACAGAAAATAGGTCATCTGGAGTTGTTGTTTAAAAGTATCAATTCTGTTTGTGCTCAGCTGTTGGATCGACTGACAGAGGCCAAACATGCTATCTATTAGATATGTTTGTGGTAGTTTGGCTACTAAATACTAACTGCTTGAATTTGTAAGTAAACGATGATTGCCTAATGATAAGTTATGTTGCAGCAGTTTTTTTTTTTTTTTAGTTAGAAAGTAATGGAGGATGTGCTTTTACTTTTGATTTGCTTCTGAGCGATATTTTATCAGACTACTACTTCCTGCCTTACATTAAATAATGTTCAATAAAAATTCTTTTCTGTTTATTACACGCGAGGATTGATAGTTGGTGCATTCTTTTCGTGGTTATCATTGTGTAACAGTATGATTTTGAACTCGACTTCCTGGTTGTTTTAGCATGGTTTGTATTCTTTATGATTGATCATGGTTACTTAGTTGTTCTAGGTGTGGAGCTTGCACCAATTTGACTGTGCACATCTTCTTTTGGTCAGCAAATCATGGATTGCTTTTTATTTTTGTTCTTAAAAGTTACAGTTTGATAGGTTGCCTGAATGAAATAAAATTGTAACATCTGATGCTGGAGAGTTTTGATTACCCTTGGATTAAGAGATCTGTGACAAATCCAAAAAAGAGATGATGTAAGGTTCTGGCATGTAGCAAAATTTATTCTTCCCAAATGATGTTTTCCTGACCTACAACGACGATAAAGAGTGGAAAGCATGTGTTTGGCCAAATATGTATTTTGCAAGATATTCTATGATTATTGTTTTTATGAATAAATATACTTATGTTTCCAACATGAATATTTTTATTTTCCAATTTAGCAAGTTGTTGAGAGTCTGACACGCACGTTATGAATATCAAGAGAAACAAATGAAGAAGAGAAAAACAATGTAAAAACAGCCAACATGGGCATGCACCACTAGAATTCATTGTCTTCCCATTCAAGTTTTTGCCCAACTCTCCATTTGTGAAAAATTTACCCTAAATTTTAAAGCACCCAAGATTCCCTTAAGTGAATCCGATCCACAGATGGGGATGCCTTGGCTCAAACCTCTCTTTTGTGTCAAATACACTTGCAACCTTTTAATATGGCACTTAGATGGGCTGTGGCTGAGAGTTCGAGAACAGTTGGCCGAGCCCTGACGTTTAAAACAGGCCCAAAATCCCAAGTTATTCTCTCTATCTCAACATTCAACGGATACCTAGCAACTTAAAAAAAAAATCATACACATGTTTAATGTTAGCTTCTCGCAAGTTCATTATAAACACATGCACTCACTAGATTATTAGACAATCTCAATTTCGGTCCCTCCTTACCCACAAGAAAACCCTCGACCGAACAACCATGCCGCCTCCCTCCATCAATCTCCCCATGGCCTCGTCTCCCTCCCACGACCTCCCCGTAGCGTTCCCTCCCTCCCGCGACCTCCTCAAATTATTTTTCTTCCTCAAATGCTCATATCTTTCCTTTTTTCAGTGAAGATGAAAGAAAGTAATGTAATTATTTCTTCTTTTTTCTGAATACTAAGCTAGTTTATAAGAGCACTCAAGAGGATTTGTTCATATTTTGTACTGGGTACAAGCTCAGAAGATTTGCAAGGAACAATCTTGGGCACGAAGATTTGCAATGCTCGACATTCCCAATCAAAGTCAAGAGGACCGTAGAAATTTCTCTGCTTGGCAATTTCTTGAATTTTCTTCTTTGCCCTTACAATTTTAATTTGGGAATGGAGACCCAGAGAGAATAAAATCAACATTTGTTCTAATTGGTGACCAGTAAATGTTCCATATATGATTATTGTTTTAACGAAAACTCTATTGTCAACCAGGGTAATAACCCCAGTGCAGTCTCACGTGGACCAAAAACGATGTCATCCTCCCTTTTCTCCAAACCTCCATCCAGTGCAATCCTTCGAGCTCGCCTTCAACCCAGGGAAGACCAAGAAAACTCTCCATGAAGCTCCATCCCCATCATCCTCCCCCACCCCCACCTCGAACCTCTATCTCCGTCGTCTTCCCAATTAGCAAAATCTCCCAGCTTCGAAGTCCATCTGGTGCTCGATTTCCTGAAGTCGTGCTATGATCGTTCTAGCAAAAAACCCACTCGACTTCGACTCGAACCCATGAATTTAGACGAAGCCTCTTCCTACAAGGCCTCGAAACCCTAACCCTAACCTTGGAACTGTGTCCAACCCTAGCCTTAACCAAGAAATAGTTAGCTCGAATCATTTTCCCTGCTCGAAAATTGGTCACTGGTCTTTGTTTCTAGGAAGAAAACGAGGCAAAAAAAAATTTGTGATTGTAATTTTTTTTAAGTGTTGATTAGTCGAATTTTTATTTTGTGAAACAAATTGATTTTCCTTGTTTTTGTTGTTTAATTAGGTGTTTTTTTTATTATCTCTCTATTTTTGCTACCTCTCTGTTTATTTTTCTTGATTGTGTTCGTTTTTCAAAAGGGCAGAGCTCCATTTCGCATTGCAAAATTTCTGCTTTTTTTTTAATTTTATATTTTTAAATTACTTGGTTGTACCACGTTAGTCGCGAGGCAGCGGCGGGGATAACATCTCGAGGGTATCTAGCACTACTCTTGTTTAAAAAGGTTGTTCCAAAAGTTTTGTTTGGTTTTTCGCTAATTGCTTGCTTTTCACTCATATATTTATGTATATTACTAATTTACTATCGCTCACTTCTTAGCTTCGATTTTGTTAAGACCTCTGTTTCCTCTACTGTAAAATGTACAAACACACACTGGTTGCACAATAAACTCAAAGAAGAAGACGACTCACAAGCTTCATTCATTTATTGAGCTATTCAAGGTAACCCAAACTTCCTTACAAAAAAAAATATTGCAGAATATTCCAACCCCTTCCCTTCTTTCTAACTTCACTCCATATACTACTGTCCTTGCATTCTATCATATGATCTCGAAGAAGTCTCTTTGATTTGGCTCTTCAGTGAGGGGGATAGAAAGAAAACAAGAGAGAGGGGGTGTTGAACTCAGCTAACCTATTCAGTATCCTCTGGTGTGCAGCACATGTATCTTCTCATGTGTTCTCTACATGTCAAATCCCCATTGGTGTCTACTATTTGCGAAAAATGGGAGAATTCGATCCAAAGATATTCTTTTTTGGATAAAGTTTTGGTAATTATTTCAGTCTAGATATTGAAACGAGATATTTGATGTTAGTATCATTTGAGATGGTCTATATATATAAACTATGTTCCAAAATAGCAACAATATAAATCTTAAAAAATATATACATGATAAACACATGATTTTAGTTTTTAAATTGTTGAATGAGTGTGACTACATAGTTGATTGAAAAATGCATTTAAATTTTTAAATATGAATTCTGAAATCAGCATGGAGTAAGGGTGTCTATACATGATAAACCCTAGAGTTGATTGAGTATTAAGCATAGTTTTGAATTATGCTCCCTTCTAGTTGGAATGATTGGAATTTTCCATTTCCCGTTTTGGTATGATATCATATTCACTGTACCCTTTGTTCTGTTTTAATCTAAATTGCAGCTCGTTTCGGCCATTTTGATTATATTCCGATCATTCCAGCTAGAATTGCATTTTGGTCCATATTTCGTTTCAGACTATTTTTATAATTTTCTTGTGTTTGAAGACATTTTAAAAAAAAATTAAATCATTTAATTAATTTTAAAATATAAAATATATTTTTATATTTTTAATTATATATATAAACTATGCTCCAAAATAATAACAATATAAATCTTAAAAAATATATACATGATAAACACATGATTTTAGTTTTTAAATTTGTTGACTGAGTGTGACTGCAGATTGAGAAGTGCATTTAAATTTATAAATCTGAATTATGAAATTAGCATGGAGTAAGGGTGTCTGCAGAGTTGATTGAGTATTGAGCATAGTTTTAAATTTTGTTTCCTTCTAGCTAGAATGGTTGGATTTTTTCCTTTTTTCGTTCTTGTACAATGTCTGATTCATTCATTATACCCTCTGTTTTGTTTCACTCTAAATTCCAGTCTGTTTTGGCCCGTTTTGGCCATTCAGATAAAATTCCAACCATTCCAGCTAAAATTGGCATTTCAATTCCTATTCTATTTCGGACTGTTTTTATGATTTTCTTGTGTTTGAAGACATATTTTTTAAAAATTTTAATCCAGGTGGTATTTAATTAATTCTAAAATATAAAATATATTTATATGGTTTTAATTTTTTTATAATGACTTTAAATATGTGATCCCTTCATCTTATATATATATATATCATTATTTTTAATAATTTATCTATTCTTTTTTTTTCTTTTTAATTTTTTGTGTCTCAACTCAAGTTTGTATTTTTTTAACCTATATTCATTTTATAAATATACAATTCTTCCATTTATTTACACATAAACATGATACACACTTACATATATATATATATATATATATTCTATTAGTTGTTAGTTTACATATACATATAAATATTTATATATAATATATAATTAATCTCAAAATGGTATGCCAAAATATACCTGAAATATTTTATTCTAATACTTAAACTAAAATGATAACTGGAATGGAATTGATCAAAACAATATTGGTATTGAGTATGAGATTTTGACCTTGGGAATAAATGAAAATTTGAAGTTCTTGAGTTTGAGTTTCACTTTGTGGAAAAGGCTTTGTCTTTCACCTTAGTTACAAAATCTCTATTCCCCATTTTAGAACAATCTCGGACCAAAATCTCCATACTGGGCAAAACAACTCCATGAAATGGTCGGTATTTGATTCGATACGAAACGGTACCTACCTCTCCTGTGCCAATCATTGTTTTGGTACGGTAAATTCTGATCATTTTGGTCGGTACGTACAATACAATATTTAAAACATCGCCACAAACTCAATTTAAAGGAAAACTTGGTACATATTTTCTGTGGCAATCTCTATGGAAATTGTCCCTTCTCACCTAATTAATGACCCTAATGTGCTGCTGGTTACTGCACTTTCATAAACCTATGCTTTTGCAAATGAAAGACCTTCTCTAAATGCAAACTCACGAAGCTTGATGGGGCTTAAAGTTTATATTATAAAGTGAAAGCTAGGGGTGGTGAAAGACTAGGGAGGTGTCTGAACAAGGGACCTGAAATTAAATCGGACGTATATCAGGAAAAAACTTTAAAAAAAAAAAAAAAAGAGTTCAGGGAAAGGCCAAATGAGTACTCCCTTCTGTTGTGCAACCCACAGTTTAAGAACAAAGAGAGTTCCCTCATGTTTTATGATCATAATACCCTATAATTATTCTTAGCAGATAATAAATAAAACAAAACAGAATAGGATTTGAAAACTCTGCATTATTGGAAGCACTTGGACTGATTTTCCATACATCCGGCCATTGATAATATAATTTCATAATTGATGGATGGTGTAGTTTATATTTCGCTAAACTGCCAACATATAAAATCTAAACAAGAAGGCCATAGAAACAAGCAATTATCACTACTCATCTCCTCATAGTTCATACCATTGACTTCAAGCATATCAGTTTGCGGGTATCCATTGCAGCTCAATGCCATAGTTCCAAGAATCAAAAGAAGCTCCAGCCTTCATATCCACCACAGAGGTATAAGCAGTACACCCTCCAGCCCTAACCCTAATCATATGTGAAGTCATGGCAGAATCTTTCAAGAAATGGCAGCAAAGGGTATTTACACACCCACTTCCCTCCTCCACCGACTCCTCAAACTGCCTACAAAAGCTCTTTGAGGAACAGTTTAGAGGAGACCTGAGAAGGGCTGCAGTGCAGTTCAGCAGCATCACAGTGTTGTGTGTAGAGATGTTGAAGGGCAAGTTCTCGTCAAGTCTTAAGCCTTCTGAAGTGAAATCAGAAGAATAACATGTGTTTTCTTGTATTGAGGGTGGGCTTATAATGAGTTTATAAGAACTAGGGTTTATGCTGAGGATTTTGTAGTAAAACCCTCCTGCAGATAAGAACTCGAGAATGCCATTGTTGCAGTAAACTCTATACCTAGAGTCTCCGCAGTTATCATCAGTGCTAAGTGGGTATGGAACTTCAACGCTTCCACATTTAGGGCAAGCATTGTATGCAGCTGAAACATTATTGGTTACTAGAAGAAGAACAAGAAACATCAGAAGAACCATCCTCACTGAGTTGTTCATTATTAGGACTAAGGAAAAAGACTTAGATGGAAGCAAGAAATGCGTAGAGCAAGTTGTGTATATACTATATATATATAGTAAATTAATCACGAACTTGGGACCATGAAAATTATATAATGATATGATCTGTGTGCAACTTTTGGAAACCCATAAATTTGGAAACCCCATCAAAGTCATGGAATTTAATTCTTTTAGTGCATCATCGAATCAAAGACAAGATGCGTGCCCGTTTATTGGAGAGATCATTAAGAGCCACCGCTGTATTTCCACTCAAAGCTAGAGATGATAAAATAATGACCAGGTTTAGTAATTCTGAATCTAAGTAGTTAGTTTAATTAAGGTGGTCTGCTCACAATATATACCTACCATTACAACCTAGAGCCAGTAAGTAATTATAAATATATATTTGTCTAATAAACTGCTTTAGAATAATATTAATGCTGATCTATCATCAGCATATATCTCAGCAAAATGAACCGTGCATGATTTCGACCATGCATTGACAATACAGAAATCAATGAACAGGCATATATAAATAGATATCTGCTTCCTTGATCGGTACAACTTTTGCAGGAGGCCGGTGAGTAAGTTAAGGAAAAAAGTTCTACAGTACAAGGGGAATAAGAAAGCTGGTCAATCAGTGATCTCCACCATAGTCGTTCTTCATTTTTTATGGGTTCCCTCCTGTTTATGGTGCTCCCACTTTCCTTGAATAGAGTTTTTGGATGCCACCTGCCCTATGAAGGGCTCCCATTTTCCTAAAGTGATCTGCGTTATATATTTATTATAATGCTGGGGAATGGGGCATGCTCCGCAGGTCAATCTCATTTGGCCATTAAAGAGTGCAAGGGCTATATTTATTAACATTTTTTTGGTCATTTGTGTACGTACATATTGTATATTCCTGACTAGTTTAACTGAACTTTGATAGTGCATGAATATAATCATTTACTTAGAATGCCTTGGTCGATTCATATTATATACGGCACTGTACGTATGATCTACATGCAAAAAAATAAGAACAATTCGATTGTCCATCATTTTTCATATAACATATATAATTAGGGTTTTTATTAGTTGAAACTTGCAGTTATTTTGGTAGGAGTTTGCTGAATGCATGTGACCAACGGCCATATGATGTTTAACCTCGCATTAACCAACGGCTTATAGAATATGTTATTTTGACAGTATTCAAACGAAATATCGTACAAAATAATGTAGTTTTGCTTTTAGAATTAAAGGTGTAATATTCTAATTTGACCCCACCAAAACCAACTCAAACCAGTCATTTTAATCATCAGAAAGCATTGATGAATTAAACCTTAAAAACAGGACTGGATCATTGAGCCTGCAGCGACCACCACCTTATGCCATAAATCAAGTACAAGAATATTCATCCAATATATATAGAAACAGTACGTACTTTTCTGCAGTGCTAGAATAACATATATATGCGCGCAGTAGTACTACTGTCCAATATGAGATACGGATTAACAAGAGCTAGCTAGCAGCTAGCATCTTATAAAGATGCATGCTAGCTACAGAAGAGTTTCGATCCATGTTGAGAAATCTTATTAGTAATTCGAAAAAAGGAAAAAGTAATTAAGAACACTAACATGACGATTTGAATTTTAATCTATGAATATGTTATAAAAAACAGACGGCCTGACTGGAGAGTACTGTGTTGTGTACAGTTACCATGCACTAATTACCACATTAACATGTTATGTACATATACATCGGAGTAACCATTATAAGTCCTAGCTGCCTGATCCAAACCCTATCTTGAATCAGACCAAGTACGTACAATATGGGAGAAAATAGTGGATCATGAATAAAGCAAAGGTAGAGACAATATGTCTAAACCCAAATGTACATTGCGAGCTCTAGGCTTCAATATGTGTATTCACATGACATATGATATATATATATATAGCTTAAAGAAAAATATTTCAGCCATGTCAGTTTATATAAATCAAGGCTTATTGGTCATCTCATTTACTTGACAATAACTAGATCACCAGATATCTCTAGGGCTGAACATAATGCCCAATACCAATACCCAACCCGTTTTCCGTTATCTTCCGACTCGTTTTTCCGACCCGAAGTCGGTTAATCGGGTAACGGGGTGATTTAAACCCTTCTGATACCCTGCAACCCCCTCATTTCAGAACCCTCTCTTCTCTCTCTCTCTACACGAATTGCACATCCATCACGATTCAAAAACTACCACCGACGATTCCATCGGATCCTACCCCTTGCTGTCCATATGACTGTCTTACAGAGATCCTTCAACCCAAGAGCTCGTATATTTGGAAAGAACAAACGTTCCTCGTCCTGCATCCACACCTCGTTCGATCCTCGTCTCCCAACATCCAGCGGCTCAGAAATCTCTACGTCACTACTGGCGCCATGGCTGAGTCTCGACAGCTGATCGAGCACAATGATCTCTCCAGAGCCAACCACTTCTCGAACATTACTGATGCAGTCAAGTTCATAGTCGGCTTAAGCTTTTGTGGTAGGTTTTCTGAAGGGTTGGTGTTGCGAATGAGGGGGTCTTCTTTCCTTTGATTGTTTTGATTTTTTGTTCAAACGAAGCTTTTGTTTTAGGGTTTTTTGTAGGGTTGATTTGGTTGAATCGAGATTTTGTTTACTGTTCAATGATTTGTGAAAAAAATAAAAGAAGGAAGAAGAAGAAGACGGGTTATCGGTTAATCGAGTAACGGGTTGTCGGAATGGCCAATTTTTCGGGTCGGGTCGGAAATAATCGCTATTGGGTCGGGTCGGGTCGGCTGAACAGCCCTAGATATCTCTTACGATGTAAATACACTAAGTCAGTCCTTAAACAAGTCGTGTCAGTCCCATCTTGATGCAACCAACCGTGTACTCAGATTTGTGAAGTAAAATCCTAGCCAATGTCTTTTCTTTTCCAGATCCTCCTCTCTTCAATTAAAAGTTTTTGTGACTCGGATTAGGCTAGCTGCCTTAATCAGTGGCGGACCTGCCTTAGTGGCCCCCCCCCCCCAAAAAAAATTTCAAATTTCTAAATAGCCCTCCATTTTTTTTTAAATTCAACATAATCCGAAAATTTTATTCATAATTATATATATATATATACGTATATATATAAATTCCCCCCCCCCTAAAAAAAAAAGAATTATAATTTCCTTATTTCTCATATGTTTTCTAAGATTTTATAAAATTTCAATATATATAAAAATGTCTAATTCTATTTTTTTTCCTATAACCCTTAGATTTTGTATCATTTTTATATATTATCTATTTTATAGAATGTGGCTACACTAAAATTAAATTAAACAATAAACTATTAACATTTATCCTAATTTTATATTATAAACTATTGAGTTTCTTAATATAAAATCTAAAATGAAAATATCAGAAAAAATGTTTAAAATTGATCATGATTTAAATGAAAAATAGTAGAGATGATTTATCCTCTAAACTCCATTAAGTAAGGAAAGTTTATTTAAGGTCCAATTTGTAGTATTTATACTTAATGTGACATCAAAATAAATAGATTTTATATTTAATTTGATCAACTAACTTATATATTAGAATGAAAAATGGCATTTTAAAATATCATTTGATAATTTTTATGAAGAAAATAATTTCTAAATATTTCATATTTACAAAAATAATAATTAATGAATATTACTACTCTTTGAAACAAATTAAGTTGAGTTTTCATCTTATTTGACATATTATCAAAATTTAATTTTATATATGCTTTATAGTTTGTAATATTTTTTGTATTTTACATAAATATCATATGATAGAAAAATTAGCCCCCCTTAAAAAAAATTGTTAGTTCCACCACTAGCCCTAATAGTACTAGAAGATTGGTTACTGGTTTTTATATTTTTATTAGTGATTCTTTTGTTGCTTGGAAATCAAAGAACCAAGTGACAATATCCCCTTCATCTATTGTAGCTGAATATCGCTCAAAGGCTGCTACATCATATTGTGAAATTAAATGGCTTATTGCTTACCGCTTTACTTCAAGCATTTTCCATTTCAGTTAAATCTCCTACTGTGCTTTATTGTGATAATAAGGTTGCTCTACATATTATTAAAAATCTTATTTTTTATGAGAAAATAAAGCATACTGATATTGATTGTCATATAGTTCGTGATATGATTCAACCTGGTTTTATAAAGACTTTACATATATCTACAAAGTTTCAACTAGCTAATATTCTTACTAAGTCTAATCTTATGATAGATTTAAGTTTCTTGTTGGCAAGCTTAAACTCCTTAATTGGTATAATCGAACTTGAGGGGACTCTTAATAGTTATGTATATTGTTATTTCCGTCTTCATTTTTTCTCTCTCTTTCAACCCTAGTTTCTTGATTGATCTCGACTTTTACCATGGACAACACCTTCACCAAATGCCTTGATCGTCATTGTCACCCTTTTTCTGAGGAAAAAATATATTTTGCATCAATATCAAACTATATAGCAAGAGTTTTGCATCTATCAAAACTGACATATTGCCCCCTAAAACTATTGAAAACTGGTATTTTGCGCCGTTCATTAAGATATGACAGTTCATAATGTGAAATGTGACATGCGCATTTTTCTTTCATCTCATGAACTGCGCCTATAATTCAATTGGCGTACGTGCAAAACGTCAGTCTTTGATAGACCGAGGCTGCATTATTGTGTGCCGGCTTTTGTAGCTTGGGGTGTAAAGTGTAAAACTTCTAGCAGGTAGTTTGAACGTTTGAGGGTGCGAAACGTATAGCTTTTCCTTTCTTTTAATTTTATTGAACAATATCAGTACCTAATCAAAATTGAAAAAGAAAAATATTTATACAATCGGGGATTGGGTAATCAAAAAGTAAATGAAACATGAAACTCACATGTAAAAAATTAATTTTTTGATAGTAAATCTCATTCTTTTTTAAAGCAATTACGTAATGTTTATGCATCTCACAATTATAAGTGGAATTACTCTAAACATATGGAAAGGTATATAGGAGAACCTACATTGTTTATCCTCATATTCCTTTGGGGCAATATCCTCAACAAAAACATCTAGATGGGAAAAGATTAGAAAAAATGAGGATTGAAACACTACAAGATTTGAGAGTTTTTGAGACCAAAAAATTATCCCACCACTAACTGTCGTGGTTAATGGTGACTGTTGACACAAATTGTCTTCGTGGCCATTAAAAATTCAATTGCCCACGAAGTATCATGCGTTGACGGCAGTTTCAGGTCAACAATGCTATTTGCGGCGAGTTTATACCGCAGCAAAAAGATTTTCCACAAAACGTAATTTTACTCGTCGTTTTGATTTTATGGCCACGGTAATTTAACTTTCTTTTTCTACAGCCCAGATCAACCCTTCGAATTTATCCGCTCTTTCCCCTCATTCCATTTCCCCCCCTTTCTTCGACACCACCGAACGAGATTTCTCCCGGCCATTCCTCCAACGAACCCATGGCTAGGCTTTACCGTCAGCAAACCGAGCCTCACCGCCACCTTCGGCAGTTCCCACCCCCTCCGGCAGTAGCACCCCACCGTCGAAGTCCCCTATCAGACGCTCCCTCGATCGCACGCGAGCACAGCCCGAAATGGGTTTCATGCTCGTTTCTCCCCCTCGCGTAGCCATACGCCACCTTATTCAGCCACCGTCGAGCACCAAGACCACCCCAGGACCACCCCTTTCATCCTCCACTTGATGCGAGCCCACAGCTCTTCCGTAGACCCATGTACGAAACCCACCCGTTTATACACGGCTTCCCTACCGCACGCCGCCACCCACGCCTCCAACCACCATCAGTAGCACTCCTTCTCACTGGCGACATCCCCCTCCTCCCCACTGTCTCTCCATGCTAGGAAACCCTAGAAGAAGGTCGGGGAGCAAAAATCAAAACTTAAGGTAAAAACCCTAAATTAACCCATTTGATTTTGGTTTCATTTTGGAAGCTAAGTAAGTTATTCTAGCTTATGTTTTAGTGTAGTTAATTTCCTATGTTACAAACAAATAGGAATGCCCTGTTTTTTGCCCAAACCGAATGTTATTAGTTGTTTTGCTATGTGTTTTTTTCTATTTCGAAAATTACATGTTGTTATTAGATTTGGTTCAGTCCTAGGTGATGTGTCGAGGAAATAATTCTAAGAAAAATTGCTCTTTTTGTCTTTGTAACATCTCATAATTTGGGACCCGAGGAAAAAAAAATCTACTTTATACAGCGTAATAGTCAATGAATTAAAATATTAATTATGGAAGCCAATTTTCACTCTCAAAATCCAGCTCTTTTATAGTATGAATTGCATTTTTTTAACGAGTAGCAAAATAGCGATTCAGAGTTTGAAAATCAAAATAACATTGCAGAATTTTCTCTTTCTTTATATTTGCTTTCTTAGTTTGATAGGAAACACAAGATGTGAACCAGAGGTTTTCTTTCATGGATTTGTTCTGTTGTGCCAAGTTTGAAAGGTAAATGAGAAAGCAAAAAGATACTCGCCTTGTAGAGATGGCTGTCGAGAAGGCTCATTTTGAAGCAATTCAAGCTAATGACGATATCGTGAGTGATTATGCCTTTCACTCACACCACTTATTTTAGTCGCATGATGTGATTTCACTGCATAGTTTCAATTAATCTCATATGAGTATGTTTGTTTCAAGTAGGACAGATGACATGTAAATTTAATTTTTCTTAAACTGCAGTGTCAAAACATGCCCATAATATATATGCACTTATAAATATATATATGACCATGATATGCGATGGCTCAAACTCTAGCAAACTCTGCCTTCTTTGCATAATTATAAAGTGGTTCCTTGCGATGATATGAATGGTGTTTTTTTCATAGCACCTTACACTTTTCATCATGCGAATGCAGATTCTCTCAAGCTTATACCCTTTAGAATTGAACTTTTCAGCCATACAAAATGCTTATTTAATTGAAAAGAAAGCATGTCTGTTCTTTTTAGAGTGTCAATGCATTATGACCCTTCCATTGTGAATTATTACTTATATAATTGTTTTTTCATTTGTAGGAAAAGCAGTATAAATTACATGAAGAGAAAAGAGATTTGATATAGCAATAAGCAGAGGCAAAGGCACACATTTTTGGATGAAGAACTATGCCCTGTTCTCTGACTGGTTAGCTACTTTTGTGTGTTTCATACTTCTCTATAAATTGGGGTTCATGGCCATTTTGTCACTTCTATGTTCCAATATCTTTAATTCTTTCCATATTTTTTTTTTGTTTTTTTTAAGTCTCCAAAATTTTATTGTTGAGAAGGCAGCTATGTTGTGCAAAATAATTTAGTTTTATGCTTTATCTTGATGCAAACTTTTTATCTTCACAATTACTTTTGCTTCTTTAGATTAAGGGTTCAAAATTATTTAGGGTTTTGGTACCCATATTAAAAAATAAAATAAGTTCTTGAATAATTTTCGACATAAGGAAAAGTTCAATGTACTCAAGCAGGGACTTGAGGCCAGGTTTGAATAGCAAAGTCCTTCCAAGTCATCATATCTCATCTCAATATCTAAATACTATATTTAAGCTATATTTATGTCTTTTATGTGGTAAAAGTAGATAAATTCATAACTTTATGAGATTAAACAATCAATGCCAAACATGCTTTCCCTCCTTGTAGAGCTTGTCCTCCTAAAGTGTATACTTAAAACATCTTCTCTTGAACTTAATAGATTAACTTTTTATATGCAACACTTGATTTGTTTTGAAGAGATACTTTCATTGTGATTATTTTACATTTATCGTTTTAGTCAATATGAATATCAATGTATAGTAGATTGCCAAATATTCAGGATTTCCTCTATATATAATTGTTCTTCTTCTTGTTGCTAGGTATCTTTGTTGTGACAGAGTTTCTTAAACAGTAAAAGTTATGGATTTTACGCCATATGTTTTAGTGCAGAATTCTTGTGTTGGATGATAGCTTTTATATGATGTTAGTTTAGGAAGATGAAAATAGAACTTGGATCAAACTCTATAGCTAGCCTTAATAATCCAAGGGTGATTTGATAATGGTACATATATACTTGTACTTACATATTCAAATTTCAAAAAAAAAAAATGTAGTCTTCAGATTCTTCACTACCTATTTGAATAAAGTCATTTTACTTTTCTGATGACCATAATGGTGACACCAAAAGAAGTTATTACAAGAACTCTTAATCCTGTTACTGCATTGGGTAGCAGAGATGCATTAGCTAATATAATTTGATTGATAATATAATTTCCTTAATGTTAACTCTTTGTGTGATTGTTCACATTTATGCATGGTGCTTGCATTATATGATTAGATTATTAATAGGAATACTTGACAGTCACATGTCAGAAGGAGAAATAAGTTTATGTTGTTTTAAGTCCTGTTTGCTTGGTTTTTGGGCTGTAACAAGTTTTAGTAATTTTACTAAAAACCTTTTGTAGAGAGGCTGTGTAGGCATATTATTTGGAACGCAAGCTTACTTGTTCTGATTTCAATTTTTTTAGGTTTAGTTGGTATTGAAGAAAATGACACCAGTTTAGAAAATTAAATTTAGTTAATATGCTTAAAGTCTGCACAATTAAATTTAGTTAACACATCTATTTAACTCTCACCAGAGAAAAATATATGTATTTAACTATAGAAGAAAATGATAGAGATTGAGAATATCTTTCACTCCTGCTGCCTACACTCTTTAACTTCTAGTTATTGTCTCAAAAGATATAATATGTTGAAAATGTTGTGAGGAATCATGTCTAAAATTCAGATCTGTTGTTGTTAGGGATCACATATCTCCACTTGATGTGAGGTTGTTGCAAACAAGGTGAAGCATATACTGCGACACTAGTGGTAAGTTCTATTTTTTTCACATATCCCTACTTGACATAATTTTAGTTGTTCTGAAATTTTTATTAGTATTAATTTGAATGTCCAAGTTTTATATATAATTTTTTAGCTTATATTATGAAGTTGTTTTATGATTTTTATATTTTTTTTTTTCTGAAATCTTTTAGTATTTGCTGTGAACAAAACTTGTGGCAAATACTTTTGCCGACAAAGACTATTTTTTACTATGAAACTTCTCCGTGGGCACATAGAAGTACATACGATTAGACTTGGAAGTAAAAGAGCATTTGTTGCAAGTTGATAAGAGATAACACAGTGCTAAAATCCTTTTTACCACGAATTGTTTCATAGTGCAAACTTATTAGCAACGACAAGATTTTGTAGCAAAAGAGTAATAGCCACAAGGTTATAACATTTTTAAATTTTATTCCCACGAGTAAAATTGGCTATTACCACGAAAAATGTTGTGGGAAAAAACATCTATTTGCCACGGAAGTATATGGCCCGTGGCAAATGCTCTTTTACCGAGAGTTATATGCCACGAACGTCCCACAAGTCAAATTGGTGGGAAAATTACTTTATCCACGAAAATCCTATTTTTAGCCACAAGTACTCTTCTTGGCAAAATCTCGAAAATCTTGTAGTGAAATGACAGAATCATGAGATACAATTCTTTTAAAACTCAGTTTTAAAATATTGAGATTATTTTTGTAGAATAATAATGCTCTTATAACTATTTTAATTACAAGCTATTTGACGAATATACCCACATTTAAAATGGAGTTTTTAAAAAATTACAAAAAATGGGTCTCTCTATAATTACTCAATGGGGATTGTATATCATGTTCAATATCAAAATAAGTCTATCCAACAATTCAACCTGTGCATTTTTTCACATACAGCCACCGATGAATACGCATCATATATTATATGCATCCCTTCGCATAGGAATAATATGCCTAGCTAGTTTATTTGAGAAGCAAAACCTGATATTCATCCTAGAGATAATAGGATCGATCAGTCAGAATATAGTCTTTCAACCTGATTGCCTCTCTAAATAATTGTTGTCGCTTCCAACGAATTTAAGGTTATGCTTTGAAGTTGTTCCTATTTCGCAACCTTTATTTCGGTTCTTGGAAATACTGAAGGGGAGTGGAAAGAAAGACTAAATTGTTCCAGAATACCCACAAGCATATAAGAAAAAAGATGCAGAACTCCGTTTCTTGGGCAATTATTCCGCAGTCAGAATCCCATGTTCTTTCAAATGTACGAGATTTTCATTAACTTGAACAAGAATTTTCACTCCCAACTTTCTTTACCACGCATTACAGCAAGTATTCAAATCTTACACGTCGAGAAATCAACTAAATCTATCAAACTGCAAATTCTAGCAACGATACAACAGTATTACCTTTCAACAAGGCAAGAAAAAGAGCACGTTTGTAGAAAAATAGTGAACATCAGTCTCACGAGTTCATAGGAGATCCCATCAATTATATCAGCTTATTCCATAAATTTACATCCAAAGTATAAATGGTGACATGATTAACAGAGCTTGGTTACAGTCCAGTTAATTGAACAGGATATTCCTGACAAAAGTGGGGCTTCAACAGCTCACCTTTTCCGTAAGTGCCACTTCCAGACCATTTCATTTGACTCTCTGCTAGAACAATCCTTCCCCTGCCAATAATAGATATATGCAACAGATAATTACATACTAGATCGAAGATAAACTTACACCAATCAACAACTACCAATGGGTGAAAAGTAACAAAGTCTTCTAACATAATGTTTATTTCCCAGTGGCTCTCATAATTGTGTGAATTCAACACTACCATACTCGAGAACCGTTTCACTTGAAAACAAGAATACTTACGAAGATCATCAAAGGATAGACTGCTAATACTTTCTCCAGTCTTTATAAGGTGGATTTTCCCTGCAAGGTTAAGCCACACAAAAAGGACTTCGATGTCATTGTCCAAGATCCAACTCAGGCCTCCACGTAAATGAAATGAAATTCTATTCTACATACCAAATCCACATTTTTTATTAGCACCGGAAATCCAGAAACAGAATCCCAACTAATCCAGCAGATGTACATACCAAATACACTCTCAACACTTCATCTTCTTCCTTTTTGCATGTTTGAGCTTTTATGCTAAACTACATTAAAAAAGGTTGTTTTCTTCACCATTTTGCTATTGCTATTTCAACACTTCAGAATCCATGAAGGACAATAAAAGTCATCTTTTTCTCCTTGTTATATCTATCTATCAAACATGTCGAAAAATGACACACGCTTCATAGATCCATGACATGTGAGGTAAACTGATTACCCCAATTTCTTTGTCAAGGATAACAAATGGATAAACTCAAGGGTAGTGGATGCATGAGCATGTGAAGAGGTGCAAGAGACATCAAATTGCACCGAAGAAAACTAAGAACAGTATTCTCTTTTTAAAGGATAACATACCATCACGACGAACACATATCTCTGGGATATTTTTAACTTCACCATTAATGCTATCATTGTAAACTCTCGTTTCAATGTCTCCCTCAACATAAACAGAAGAGCTGCAACAAATCTTCAAGAATTAGATAGAGACATTAAAAGATTAATGGAGTTCTCAAAAGAATGATACGCACTTTTTAATGAGTTGTTGTACTGCATAAGCTCCAAGCGGTTGATTATGCACAGCAATTCGATGCCACTGAGCAGGTTTTGGCAAGTCTCTTGGTCCTAGATTTCTTTGGTCAAACATGCCCCCAGTCCCAACCGTAAAGATGGTTACCATTCGGCCATTTCTTAAGATCTTCTGCACAGGTGCTTGCCCAACTTTTCCACATATAATTGCCTGTATAAAAATAATAAAAGGTGGGTCAAATTATTCACTGGATTAAATACATGAGAGCAGAAGCAAATTCAGTGTCAAACATGAGGAAACATAAAGGAGTAATATATTGAATCTAAGGTATTATGCATTTATGGAATCCCAATACCTCAAATACGTAAACCAACATTTACCAAATGAAGAAAATTTCATGTTATTCAATGTTTTATCTTTTCATAAATTTGACTCAAAACCAAAAAGCAAAACAACAGAGACGTCTTTCAATGACTCAGAAAAACAGTCATTCTGCACGCCTTGTGTTTCAGTAAAGATCCAATTTAAAAGTGGGACAATCACAAACCACTAACCAAGTACCGCTGTCACAAATTATGATGCAAAATGAAAATATTTTAAATAAATAAAACGAAAATTAGGTAAGCCCATGTAAATCCAAAAATTTGTCTCACAACATCCTTCAAGCCTATCTTGTTCAAACTTAAAATACAGTACCACTAGTTAAAAAAAAAAAAAAACCAAAGAAACACGTTGTACACCTCAACTGAAAATTAAAATCAAATATACCTTGTGGACGCCCCGAAAACCCCAACCCCTTCTAGGATCCACACCTTGGGGTTGTAGCTCCACTGCCTGGTCACCAAGAAAGGTATCAAAATCTTCTTCCACATCATCATTCTTTCCATCACCATTGTTACTATCGAATGACATAGTTGAGTACCATGGCTTTGAGCTTCTTTGCACACTAACCACTAAAACCATACAAAAAAATCAGCACACAATGTCCGCCTAACATTACCACTTTCAATAATTTACTCAAAAAAGCACTTCCTAACCAATTTTTGTTATAATGAAGAAAATATAACCCTGAAAATCTTTAATCTTCTTTATGGCAATAAGGTATTTGTGAAAAATCCTCTAAGAATGAACGTGGTGATTATTTCCAACACTACAAGATATGTTATTCAAAAGGAAAATTGACTAAAAAAAAACAAGCCATGGATGAAAGTACATGAATTCCAACTTATAACCAATCAAGTAATAAGCAAATCCATTCAAGTCTACATGTTTATGCGTGCGCGCGCACGCCTGTCGAAAACGGTATGCGACAAGGTCTTGAAATGAAAAACCCAGATAAACTGATATATAGAAATGGTATGTGATCAACTAATGTCACCTAAATGACTAAACCAGAGCCATATACATGTTTTAGTACATAGAATATACATACAACCATTTGTATACAAATGCATTTTAGAGCAAAAGACGAAGAGATGAAGGGAGAACCAAGAGAAGAAGTAAGTGTGGTAGGATTAGAGAGTCTCAGAAACTTCGCGAATCGTAAGGCGAGTGAACTCATTTTGGCAACGAAGAGCTCAATGATAAGCAGAAGTGCAAAGAGAGCTCACGCGGGAGGAGGGCTTTAGAGGGGAGAGGCGCCTAAGTCCGGACCACGATTCGCCCGTTGAGCTTCCGGTATGATATCCACACCCGGATTGCTTTTTCACGAGCAGTATGGGCTTGGATCCTGATGAATGTGAACCATCCTTCTTCGGCCCAAGTTCTAAGCCTAAAATCGTATGCAGAACCTGTCTTTTAATGTTTTGAGTTACTTAAAACTACTATGAGGAGCACAATAATGCACGTTCATCATTCCCCTTAGTTTTTTTTCTCAGCAAATAAGAAACTTGTTGCCCAGATGACTAACACAAGAGGGGGGGTGAATTGGGTTATATTAAAAAATTAATACTTATAAACTAAATATACAATATAAAATATAACCAAAATATAAAGCAGTAGGAAATATAAAGAGTAGGGTAAGAGAAAGCAAACTCAGTATTTTTACGAGGTTCAGCCCCACTGCCTACGTCCTCGCCTCAAGCTACCCCTTGAGGATTCCCAAATCCACTATTCAATCTCCTTTAGGTGGAGATAGAAACCTATTACACCTTTGAGCAGCACCGCTCCAAAGATTCCGTGTAGAACACCCTCTACACTTCCAATCACCTCACACTTGGTGATTCAACTATTCCCTGTGTAGAACACCTTCTACACACACAAGGGTTATACACACCCTCTTACTTCCAATCACCTCACACTTGGTGATTTAACTATTCCCCGTGTAGAACACCTTCTACACACACAAGGGTTATACACACCCTCTTACTGATACAAGAATTGATAGTGGGTAGGCTATCAGAAAACACTCCTCAATGAGTGAAATAAGAACAATACAGCACAAACTATATCTCTCTCAACAAGAACAAGAATTAAGGCTCAAAACTTTAGAAAAGAGAGAATGAGAGCTTTGAAAGAATGATGTAAAATTTAGCAATAGATGTGTAAGCTCTTGTTGTGATTTTTGCAAAACTCAAGTGAGCTATTTATAGGTAAATGAGTCTTCAATTTCAAATTTGAAAAGATTCCCATATCAAATAAGAGCACTATTCACTTTTCAAAAAATTCAAATAAAAACATTTCCTTTTTGCATTTGTCAAAGACAACTCCATTCATTTTTCAAAGAAATCAAACCTAATCTTTTGCTTTTCATACAAGACAAAATGAGCATGATTTATTTTTCAAACCAAATCATCTTCTTTTTGCATATGTCAAAAAAACACACAACCACCCTTTAAGATTTTCAAACAAATCATCTATCTTTTATATTTGTCAAAAAAACACACAACCACCCTTTAAGATTCTCAAACAAAATCATCTACCTTTTGCATTAGTCAAAAAAACACACCACCTCCCTTCAAGACTTTCAAACAAAATATGCCCATGTCAAATATGATAATCAATCATCTTATAAAATCAAGTTTTTATAAAAAAATATAATTTTCGAAATTATTTTGTTTGATGGTGTTATGCACATGTGAAAAACATAATTTTCAAAACTAAGATATTTAAAAATGTCTTACATATGTGGAAAAAGTAATTTGATGTTTTATGAGAAAAAAGAGTAATTTGGAGCCTTAATCCAATTTCTAATTTTATCAAGAGATGTACAAAAATAATCTATGAGCTTCATTTGTAGACTTGATATATTTCTTGCTCATGCTTGATTTCTTGATATGTTTAGCTCCCTTCATGCATAGACAACTTGAGCTTGAGTTTTCAATATTATTTGTTATCATCAAAATTTATACGTAAATACGAGACTTGAAACCTTGGGTTCAACAAAACTTTTATATAAAAAAAAAAAGGAAAAAAATAGTTCAAACAGACATACAACTAACTAAGCTATACTAATAGAACAAAATAAAATTACAAAGGTGGGTCATTGCCACTATGAAAAGGAATGATATTAAGATGAATGTTAAAAAGGAGAATGCATCCATAACAGAGATTGGATGCTGCCCATTGCACATATAAATGCGCACATCAGTTTTTAGACCGATGAATTTTTGTTGCTGACCAAGCTTCAAAACTAGGTAGGATGTAACTCATATCTCTGATTACTGACTCCATTTCCTAGCTTGATGGACTTTTCGCTTGTTGGATTGCCAGAGTAACTTGATCGAGCAAAGTCTCCTTCCAGATGAATTTTCTTGATGTTTCGCTTATTTGCTTCTTGTATTCTAGTCATGGCGGCAATAACTTCCCCTACATTGAAATTCTTGTTCTGAACAAAGCTTGTAAATGAAAATAGGGGTTTCCTTTAGTTATTGAAGTCAATGGTGGTTGTTATGGCTCCTTCATTTCTGATGGCAACATCAAACTGTATAATTTGATGCTCTTCAAGTTGATGGGAATTGATAATGACCTGCTCTTGTTCTTTTTCTTGCCAGGCTGAGCTATGATCAAGAAGAGCTTTGGAGACTTTTGATATTAACCACATGGGATTTGGATTGAAGGATTGGTGGATAACTAGATTGCGGATATACCAAATATTGTCAATGGCCAAGACAGCAAAGAGCTGAAATGATTGTGATTCATTTTCAAGAATGCTAAGAGATTCAATGGGTAACAAAATAATTTTTATCCAGTCAGAAAGTGTGTTTGTTGCAAAGGTTGTGATGTCAATGGGCCAATTTGACTGCCTCCATAGGCTTTGAGTGTAACAACATTTGAGAGTAAGGTGTAAGATTGTTTCCTTTTCAATATAACACAAGAGACAAAGAGTTTGAGTATCAGTGAGAGAGAAAACTCGTTTGATCAGGGATTTGGTGGGAAGCATATTACAAGATACTTTCCACAAAAGTAGTTTTAGGCGATCTTGCACTTTAACCTTCCACAATTTTTTCCAGAGGAAGTCAATGTTATTGTGAGTCGAGGGTGGAACCAATGCTGTGTAAGCTGATTTAACAGTAAATTTTCCAGAGTAATGATGAGTCCATTATAATTTATCAGATATTGAAAAGTAGTTATACCTTGACAAGGGAATTTTCAAGATCTCATTAATAGAATCAGTCGAAAAAAGAGTTTGCAGGAGTAAAATGTTCCATCTTCTGGATTCTTCTAAGATTAGCTCCACAACTTTCATGTTTAGGTCAGTCCAATTTGTGTTGGGGTTAAAGGAAGGGATAAATGAGGGGATTGTTGGTATCCAAGAGTCTTGCCAAACTCGTATTGAGGTTCTATTGTTTACTTGAAAGCAAATGCCAGTTTTAAGGAAATCTCTATACTTGAGGAGGCTTTTCCAAAACTAGGAGTTTGTGGATTTTGGGTTAGTGTGAAAAAAGGTTGTATTCTTGAGATATTTTTCTTTGAAAAAGAGTTTCCAAGGACTATTAGATTCTAAAAGAAAAGACCAAGCTTGTTTTGAAAGAAGAGTTGTGCTAAAGAGGTCCATTTTCTTAAGACCAAATCTCCCAAGCGATTTTTGAATGCAAATAGTGTCCCAGGATTTGGTGTAAATATCATTTTTTGAATGTCTTTTTCCCACCAGAATTTCCTGAATCTACTGTCTATGTTACTGGAGACCGTCTTTGGCATGTGGCAACTAGACATGATATAAGAAGGAGTGGTTGTTGCCACTGTCCTAAGAAGAGTGGTTCAACTAGCTTGTGGAAGAATTTTTTATTTTCAAGCTTGAAGCTTTTGATCAATCTTTGCAATGGTTTCTTTGAAAATGTTTGTCTTTGTTCAATGTTAATGGGAAAACCAAGATATCTAAGCTTTGTGGGGCCAGTTTTAAAGTTGAGAAGATCTTTTATGCCACGCTTAGTAGTCATGAGAGTGTTGTAGTTGAAATGAATTGTAGATTTATTATGATTGATTTTTTGGCCAGACCACTTGGTATAGGTATTCAAGCAACGTGCAAAAGCATTGGCAGAACTATGGTTGGCTCTCCCAAAAAAGATAAGGTCGTCCACGAAAAGAAGATGTGAGAGTTTTGGTCCACCTTTTGAGATGTTTATACCTTGAAGGTTGTTAAGAAGTTCTTCTCGGAGAATGAGTCTGGAGAGAATTTCACTCCCAATGATGAAAATGAATGGAGAAAGGGGATCATCTTGTCTCAAGCCTCTAGAATGGTGAATCATGCTTGTGGCCGAACCATTTAGAATTAGAGAATAAGAGACAGTAGAAAGGCATTCATTAATCCAATTAATTCAAGCGGGATTAAAACCAAGGCTTTTGAATATTTTTTTAATAAAAGACCATTCCATAAAGTTGAATGCCTTTTCCATATCAATTTTAATGTCCATCAAACCTTGATTTCCTCTCTTCTTTTTAAGATAATGAAAAATCTCTTGACCCAGAGTTGTGTTGTCTTGAATAAACCTTCTAGGGACAAAAGCTAATTGCTATGGGGAAATGAGTTTTGGAAGGACAAGTCGTAGCCTATTTGCCAGAATTTTTGCAATGATTTTGTAACTGACATTCGTAAGGCTAATAGGTCGAAGCTGATTGACATTGGTAGGGGAAGTAGTTTTGGGTATGAGAACGATGTTGGTGTGGTTCATTTTTTTAAAGATTTTGCCATGTGTAAAGAAGTTTTGAATAGCTGCCACAAGGTCATTTTTTATTATATTCTAGAAAATTTTGTAGAAGAAACCTGTGAAGTCATCAGGGCCAGAAGCTTTTGTAGAAGGGGTTTGTTTGATTGTTTTGAGTATCTCCTCCTTGGTGGGAATTTTACAAAGCATCTCATTATCAAAAGTCGTGATTTTTTTGGGAAAGAGGTTCTCAAGATCATGTGGGATGAAAGGGTGGGTTGTGGTGAAAATGTGTGTGAAATGGTTCATGAAGAAGGAAGATATTTCAGATTTGGCAGTTGTCCAAAATCCGTTGGTCATTTTAAGAGTATCGATTGTGTTGCATCTCCTTCTGGTCAAGGTGGTTGTATGGAAGAATTTTGTGTTGAGATCAATAGTTGTGAGCCATGTGACATGTAATTTTTGACGCCCGAGAGATTCCTCTCGGCGAAGTTGCTCATTGATGTTTTCTTTCAAATTATTCACTATGAAAGGATAAAATGATAATATTTTACTAACCCAATAAAATGATGTAACATAGAAAATAAACTAATAAATTTAACCAAAATACATAAAATTCTTTAAAAAATCACCAAATAAATTAAGAGAAAAACTTTAACCATAAAATGATTATACAAAAATAAATTTACAAACTAATGTAGTTTGATTATTGATGTGGAGCGTCAGATCATAAAATTATTTTTATTATAAAATAAATCTAACAAATCACATAAAATCACGTCAGTTTATAAATTTATTTTTATATAATCTATTTATAATTGTAACACTTCTTATGAAATAAAGAATTATAGATGAAAAATAAGTTGAGACTGATGAATATTCCCTCAAATTGAGATTTAGGATGGGATATGCCCAGGATGAGACAGAGCATGGAGAAATGGTTGGACAGAGCAGTAAATCAGTGCAGAAAAATATCAGATGAGTCGATGCTGCAAAACCAATCAAATTCAATATTCTTCCATAAAACAAAGTAGGATTAATAAAGCAAAGGAAAACTTTCATTTATCAAAGTGCTGAGAAACCCCTTTTCTCGGACAGAAATTGTTAGTTCAAGAATAGAATGTGATGCACTCACCTTACCATATAATTCATATAATTAACATTTAATGCAATTATAAATTGTTAATGACATTTTCTTAAAATAAATAATGCTAACTACAAGTCTTGAGTGCAAGCCCCTTTCAATTTTTTTTTAAATAAATACAATCCACCATTTAAATAAATATATAAATAAAAAAGCCTTTTTCCAGTAATCTCGTTTTATTTTATAGGCTTACACGAGAATTGCTCATCCTAAGCTTTTATAAATCATTTTACATTAAAAGCAGTCAATCTTGCAATGGAGCAAAAAGATAATGAAAACAATATGAACCCAATACGGCAGAGAAGAAGGGAAGAAAATAAAAATAACAATAATAACAGATTATATGAAGCTTTAAGATTACAACATGCGTCTTGAATTTGCAATGTAATGACAAAAAAGGGTGACAGATAACTACAGACTTCTAAGGTGCTCAGAAATAGATTAAGATCATTTTCTTAGGTTTTCCAAAAACTTTTAAGCATTGATGGAATCAAAACTGGATTTCTGTTCATGCAATTCAACCAAGATCATCTACAATCAGCGTCCTGATCCACCACGTGGAGGTATTCTGGATGAGGACCAAGTAGACCTTGAGCCGCCGCCAGCAAAGGAGGGCCGGCGATCTTCTGTCCGCCACCTATCACTGGGTTGGGACATGGGATCATCCTGCCTGCTGCTACCCCATCTATCTGGTTCCGAAGGTGGAGCCTGCCCAGAGTCTTCAATTCTCTCTCGCCGGAACTTAGGCACGTATTTACCAGCAGTCGCAGTCACAGCTGCAGCCAATCCAGTGGTACTGGCTGCAGCAGATGCAGTGGTTGTGGCAGCAGCAGCAGATGCAGTGGTTACGGCAGCAGCAGGAGCCACAGCCCCAGGCTCCAATGGGTGGGAACCAACAGTAGGCTCAGAAAACCCATTACTCGATCTCCCCAAAAGAGATTCTCTCCTCTTCCTTTCTTTTTCTTCTAGTTCTCGCTCTCTTTGCCTCTGCTTCTCAGCAATCTCGTCCAATTTTGCCCTGCGTTCCTCATCTATCTTCCTTTGCTTCTCAGCCTCTGCATTGTTCATGATGCCAATTTACAATTCATTCCAACACAGAACAAGAAATTTCAGGGTTTTTGAAGATAACTAGTGAAAGATTTCTGTAATAAAATAAGGGAAAGCATCCGTGAATGTTATGCGACTTCAGAAATTCTAGACACAAAATTGCACTCATAACTTTGATGGAGGCCGAATCAAACCACCTCTCAGAAAGATTGACTAACATGATCATATATCATCATTCCTAAAAAGAATTATACCTTCCCGCTTGCGAGCTTCCTCCTCCTCCTCCATCTTCCTCTGTTTCTCCTCTTCATTCTGCACAAAAAACAGTGTCTTTCTCATAGCTTCCCTCTCCCGTTTCCGAGTATGAAGCATTTGCTGAATTTGGTCCTCTCTCTCCACTCTACGTCTGTCATACTCCACTTGCCGAAGGCTCGTCACTCTTTCCTGGAATATTATCTGTGCAAGAAAGAATACACAGCAAATTTGTAAGAGCATGAAAGTCGATATGCTGTGAAATATCATCATACACAAGTCATAAGTGAACAGATGGCATGCCATCACAGAAGGCCCAGGTATGCACATGCACACAAACAGATAAAAAAAAGCAATTTTCTACTGGTAATAAGAGTTGAAAGATCAGTCAAAAACCAGCTGACCTTATTGTCCAACATCCGTGACAATCTATTCTTCTCCCTGAGGTCCCCATCATGCCGCTGTCTACTTAGCTCAACTTCTAGCTGCAACGCATCAAAGAGAACTAAAGATGGTACATTTGGGGGATATCAAATCTATATTGCAACACTTAAACATAAAAGAAACGAAAAAAATGAAATAAACAACAGCTGCATCTATGCACAAATCTAGAAGAGAGGAAAAAAGGACTGGAAAGGAGAGGAGATTTAAACTCAAATGAAGGATGATAAAGCTTGATATAAAAACAATACCATCTAGAAGCATCTGTGCATACAAATGTATGTGAGCGCACAGACACATGTATGCGTGTGCACAAATGTAAGAGAAGGGAGAGCAAAAGGACTAGAAAGTGAAGGTAGATTTAAACTCAAATGAAGTATTATAAAACTTGATTTAAAAGCAAAATCACTAAAATTCAGGTGTGTGTATGTGTGTGCAGATTGCAAACAGATAGCATATAAACATACCTGCTGCTCACGTTCATGAAGCACCTTCTCTTCAACTAAACGATGTTCAAAGGCAGCTTCAATTAAGGGAGCTGCCTCTTCTCTTTTCGCTCTTTCTAAATAATCCATTGTTTTAGCTAGTTTTTGTAGTTTCTTCTCCATTTCCTGTCTCTCCCTCAGCTGCTCACTCAGGGCCATATCCATTATAGTTTGCTTCGTCAGATTTTCCTGTTTAAACAGAAAATTGTTAACTTGGCCATACACGCACATAAAGATTAAATGAGACCAAATTTTCACTTACTCCATCTAAAACTGACTTCCTTAACTTCTTCTTACGGTGCTTTCCAACATCCTCAAGCAGAGCTTTTGCTTGTGCTATCTCCTTGTCATGTATTTCATCAAGGATCATTTGATTCTTCCTCTTCTCAATCTCAGATGCAAGCCTCCTTTTCTCTTCCTCTTCAGCAATCTGCTGTTGTTTTCTCCTCCTCATCTCTGCATTACGTTCCTTGGAAGCACAGAAAGAAAATTACATTCCATTCAGACTAAAGTAAATAAAAAAAAAAATAAAGCCACCTCCTCAGTAAGTAGGCTTGACATACCATTTCCAAAAGCTGGAGTTCTTGTGCTTCCTTCCTGTTCTCAATGATTGATTTTCGAGCAAGAAGTCTCTTGTGCTCCTTCTCCACAAGATCCTCTAAACCGGGCAACATTTCTCCTAGTTTTGGTGCCTTCTTTGCAGGTGTAAGAATCTTGGCTCTTGCCTTATTTAAGGATTCAGCAAGGATAACCAAGTGATCCTGGAAGCCTTCAGAGTCAAGGCCCTGTAAGAGTAAGCCCAAAGAGATCAATCGAATTCTTACTCCAAAATTAAGAAATACAAAAATCAAAACAATTTTACAATTCCATTGGCAGCAAGAATGGTTGGAATATTTCCCAAAACTTCTGGTACACATTCGTTTCAGCCAAAAAAAAAAAACAAACAGAAAGGTCCAGAACTGGTGCAAGATCCATTGGGATCAAGAGCTCAGACTCAGAAAGCAAGAACATAAAAACGTTGAGAGAGAGAGAGAGAGAGAGAGAGAGAGAGAGAGAGAGACGTAGGTCTCCACTCTCTTTGTATGGATAAGGTGAAAGGTGAAAAAAAGAGTAATTTTGTAAATCAGGGAGAAGGGAGTTTGAAAACCCTTCTTTTTATTTTATTTTTATAACGGAGATTTAGAACATCAAAAAAACATTTCCTATTACATTTTTTTGGATAACTCAAAATGCATTAAAAACATGTGAAACATAAAAACTGATTGAATGGCAGAACCTCAAGAACCAAGATGAATGAGGAATATTGATGGCATATTTTATCCACGATGAACACATCATCAGATCACAATCTAGTACCCAGAACAACTTAAGTTTAAGTTTTACCAGAACAATATTTCTAAGGATAAATAGCTAATCAGAAACTAAACATAGCCTCCCTTTGTCAGGAAAAGAAATAAGCAGAGGAAATGTGAATTTCACTTACTGAATTACCAAACAATACAACACCCTTCATATGGTCAACTTTCATAGCTATGAAATTATATTTAACAGCATCTGCAGAAATCCTCTCAACCACAGGAAATTCGAAAAAGGGGATCATCTGAGATAAACTCTCAATTTTCAGTGTCTGATACACCTGAGACACCTGAAAAAACATAATAAAAAGTAAGAGATGCAAAACAAATTGTCTTTGAACAAAAGGGTGGTACAATGAAGTCCACAAGTGCACCTGCTGAAGCAACCTCAGGGTAGCAAGCTTTTCCAGGGCAGGAACGTATTTTGACAGTTGAACTTCAGGAAGAGAGGGGGCCGAAGAAAGCTTACCCCCGAGGTTAGAAATTTTGGTCAAGAAGGGCTGTATCTTTGATGCAAGATCCATAGGATGAAAATATTGCTCTAGAAGGTGGTAAAGATCTTTTACTTCCTGCGTTGCACAGCTCAATACACCTTTCAACACCTGAAAATGACAGAAAATTAGAAGTGTTGAGAGCAAACCAGCATTGGCAAATATTCAATTGTGTATGAATACTTTTTCTATATATACATATAAGTAGATGTGTATGAATAATTACCATTCTAACCATGAAAGGAAATACGTTCTACCCATTTCTTTTCAAAACTAATGATAACCAGAAACTAAAAATAAAAATAAAAATTGACGCATGCATGCTATGAACAATCCTGACATCATTTTTCTCTAAAAGATTGAAATGCTGACGAGTTCTTTATGTCTGGATAAGATACATCGCAAAGAATTTTGTTTGGTGGCTAGGAATCCCAAAGACCGTGCAATTGCAACATGTATTCTATCCAGTAAAACCTAAACTTGTGTAGTGTGCGCACATCACATAGATGAGGTAAATCATCTGCCTTTCACCGATGAGACGTAGCCTGTAGATATTGTTTGCACCCAAGGTTTGAACCTTGGGCTGGAAGCTAGTATACCCCAACACTAAGGCCCTTACCATTTGAGCCAAATCCTGGGCGTTTGGTGGAAATATTTAGGAAATACGGAACTATAATACGGAATAGGTAGGTAATCTACATTGTCAAAACCCAAAGATCATGGATAATTACAACCAAAATTTCAACTATGGATCACAAACAGACCATACTGTAGATGACAAGAAAAGAAAAAAAAACCACCCTCCCCAGCAACCTTTTATCAATAAAGTGACCATTACAAGCTTACCAATTCTGAGAGAAGGTTCGACCGCGAAAGCTGCAGAAAGTACATATTGTCAGCATAAGATTAAATTGATTGTAGATACAACATGAAAGCAAATCCAATGAAACAAATCACATTACCACTTCTCCATTGTCAAGTTTATGTTCAAGATTGAATCTTATAAGATTAGCCATTCTCAAGTTGCGCTCTTTCTCATTCTCAAGTTGCAAATGTGATGCACTACGTTTATTCTTGTAGGGGGGCACTGAAAGTGCAGCCAGTACAACAGATGATGCTATGAATTGCAAATCCTTCTGACTTAAATTCTTATTGAAGCTTTTCTGAAGGGTGAAAAGCTTGAACCACGCATAAGCATGATAAAGTTGGCTGTCTGAGGTGCGGAAGATTTCAGTTAACTTGGCATAATAAACCACCAGCAAGGATGGCTTGGGGGTTTTCTTAACCATGCACATTAATCCATGAATGTCTTCAACAGAACGGAAAGCTTCCTGCAGGAAACGTGAAAAGTAACAATGATAAGTAGAAATCATGCACCCAGTACAAAAATACAGCTGCCAATATTTAGGTGAAAATTGTTATTTGTACTCTAATCAAATAGATAAATGCAAACATAATAATAACTGATACCTGCCAGAGTTCAAGTTCAGTAGCAATCTTCAGCTGTTCAAATCTTGTATCAAGATAAAGCTGCAAGCTCTCAGGTGCAGACAGGTCAGGTCGATCCCTTTGGTCTTTATATTTGTTAAGATTACTAAGATGATTCCGGATAATTTCACACAACCTACGAAACTCTGTAGTTCGTTTGTATTGCTTGCAGAACTGGAAGGCCCGGTGTGCTGTCATCTACATATGACATCGAAAACACTACAATAACATCTTTTCTTTGACAGGGTGAATATTATTTCATGCATAATAATCATTTCACAAAACACACCATCGCAAATGTTAAAAAGCATTCACAACCACGATTATAATTATGATCCTTCATGGTCATAAAGATGGCATAAACACAAAAAAAAAAACTCATGGGTAGTTTAAGTGATGATGGGTGCGCCACCATCCATTGATAATATGAGGGAAGACCTGCTATAAAAAATTAAGAGAACTGCTACAAACACAGAGATTACACAAAATAATCCTCCCAAACTGATATAGCTTCATGGAATCCGTTAGATCTTTTTCGCAAACTGATGGAATCCATTAGATCTACTTTATAATAAAAGTAAATTTACAATATGACGTACCACATCACATTACATCAATTTGTGAGTTTCCTTTTGTGTAATCCCTTTGTAACTAAAATATTTTCCCAAAATGAAATAACACAAATTGAGAGGCACATTTTTTATTTTTTATTTTTAAAGAGTACATATTTGAGAGGTATATAAAAGCAACAACATATTGTCTGCAAGATACAACCCGAATATTTCCCATTTGAAAATAAAGGTACAGACCTAAAAATTCCTCTCGGTTTTCCAAATGGCTCCCCATCCCATCAAGCCCTTTCTAGGAAAAATAGGGTGAAAGTGAAAATATGCCAATATGGGTTCAAGCTCCACATGGTGCATTTGTATACCAAATAAATACATAAAAATTGACAAACATGCAGTATGGTAGAAGTGTAACAATCAACAGATATCTCTAATTGAAACACACATTTTAGAAGAAAACACCTAAAAAAATGCTTCTCCCCCATATATGGGGGTGACATGCTTTAAGCACATGTAGCATGCTTTTAACACCACCTACAATGTGGGTCAAATACTGCATCCTCTAACCCAGCTCATCATATAGAGCATTTTAATGACTTCAAAAAACCTTATCAACTACCCATTGAACAAAACATATTACTCTCATTTTGGCCAATTCATGCAAGATCAAGTTTTCTAATTCATCTAGAGACACTCCTGTCTGCTAATTCAGTTGGATGTTTAAGCCTATAGAAGAACTACAAGCAACTCAAATCTTCTACCCCAAAAGAAAAATGCTATTAGTAAAATTCTGATAACCAATTTACATAATTAAGTTAAAAGATGACATTACCATGACAAAATTCACATAATATGTGTAGGAATGAAAAAAAAATCACGTTGAAAAATAACGGAATTCGAGAGAGGACCTACCGCATAAAGTGCCTCTAACTTTGAATTGTTACGTAAGATTTCAAGCACTGTTCTATAAGTCTCCCACAAGAACTTGAACCAAGGGGTAACAAGTTCACGATCAGACCTATCCTTCCCCTTCTCTCCACTTACATAACTTAGCATTAGATCTTCTGGCCTTTTATCCGCTTCCAGGTCATCAACATCAAGAGCTTGTTCCAGTGATTGTGCCAGATTACAAGCCTGCTCAGCTTTCTCAGTTGACAGCTGCATAAAGTGCTTAATCACCTCCTCCAAAGATGTAACGTTCACTTGCTGACAGACAATGCGGTATTGAATCAGACCATCCTTTGCAAACCTGCCCCTCCGCATGTCAACACAAAGCTCTACATACTTGAACATAATCCTTTCAAGTGTCTTTTGCCATGCTCGATGTCTCCTAGAGGTTATAATATCGTGAAGAGCTTGCAAGGCATCTTGCTTCTGACCAACGTTTATCAGCTCTGCATCCACGCATTAAAAAAGTCAATTTTATTATTTTTTGATAAGTAACAAAATATTTTATATTGATATTCAATAGGCATGGCCCAAATACACATGAAGTATACAAGAGACTACACCTAGTTAGGAACTAGAAATGGATACAAGGAAATCATGAAAGTTGAGACCACTAAGGCTTTGTTTGTTTTCCCAATTTATCTCATCTCATCTTAAACTCATCATTACACTTTTTCAAATTCTCATATAAAATAAAATAAATAATTCATTTTTTTCAAATCCCAAAACAAAACTAATATTAAAAAAACATATTACAACAACATTTTATTTTTTTTTTAATTTTCATCTCATCTCTAAAAATAAATAGGGCCTAAAACCCATCTCCTACAGGAAAAGACAGAACTGAAAAAAGTGTGTTTTTATTTGCTAATTAGAAACATCAAAGTAAGCAACATCCACACCCACAACACTGAAAATAAAAGAGAGACAATAAAAAAGAACTGAAGTAATTAAAGAAGAAAGGGAGAAACGTTTTACCCATTCAAAGTTTCAGGTATAGATATACAACACGTGCACATCAAGATAGAATCCATTTTAAGAGGTAAAAAAAAATGATATTCACACTTAGCAAAAGTGGTATAAACTTCCACTCACCTTCAGCTCGCTTTAAAGCATTCTCTGGTTTGGCAAAAGCTGACATATTGACGCAATGAAATCACCAATAGCCTGAAACAAATGACACAATTATTACATAAATGCAGTTTTCCAGCCCAACAAAAAGGGATAAAAGTAAATAAAATTTTACATTTCTTTATCTACCAGTGGACCCAAGATTATTGTCATGTGCGAAGCATGATATCACAGCAAAAGCTGACTATACAAGCATACTAAAATCTCGGGTCCAGATACTCGACATCACACCCGGAGTTGCATAATAATCCACTACCTATACATACATGCATATTTACCCACGTATATACATTCATATATCTAATATATATATATGTACATTTATGCGTGTATGTGTGTGTGTGGGGTTTTGTCTCAAAATGGGTGTTCTCTATATTTAAAATAACAAATTTCGACCAAATGCATAAAAAATACTTCCTACATTATTTTCTTATTACTTTTTTTTTTTTAAAAAAAACATTTTTTCTTATTACTAATATATAAAAAATAAATAAATCCTTCACTCATCATATAATTCGCAGTCAACACAACAACACCACTCACGTTACAGAATAACCTGATTCCAATTCGCCATCGATATTCCAGTAAAAATAAATAAATAACAAATACATCACACAACGAAGTCAAGACGCTTACACCCAAATACGTCAGGATTTTTTTTCCTTCAACATCAAATGCACGTCGACAATTTCATTCACCACTCTATACGAGCCTAAGATAATAAAATATTTTATCGAGCTTCTAACCAACGCACATGTTGAAATTTCATGAATAATACGCTTCCGAGAAAAATTCTTTTTAATGTATTTCATCATTCTCTGCATACTACTAGGTACATTGGGAGAGAGATGTAGAGTTACCTGAGAGATGGTAGTTTCAGTGGCCGCCTTATTCGCTATGGGGAACGGAGAGACAAGACGAGCAGTTTAGGGTTTTAGGCTTTTGTTTTGTTTGGTTTTGTTTCTTCGGAGGGCGCCTGAAGTTTTAATATGGGCCTGTCGCTCTGCAAACTGTTAGCTCGAGATAGCGCCAACTTAAGAGAATTGGATCGGGCTTTAGACGCCTATCCTCCGTCGCGGTTTGGACTGCTTAATTCCGGGCCGATTATTACTAAACTAGGCCGGACATGTTTGGATCGCAAAAGGTTCTCTTCCTAAATTAAAAAACAAAAACAAAAACTCAATTGAAAAAAACTATATTACAAAGAGTTTCCAAAAATAAATGTTTATCTATTAAAAATGATAAATTTTAAATTTTAAATTTCAAAAAAAAATTAACTAAATAAATCTTATAAATAAAACTATAAATACATATATTACTACTCAAATTCATTTCCCATCCAAATATGATTTAAACTTTAAAAAATGGTTTTGATTTTTGAGACAAAAAATATCATATCGATTGAGTTGAAGCTCTAAAAATGCTTTCGATTTTTAAGACAAAAAATACCATATCAATTGAGTTCACAAGTTCTAGAATACAAAGTTTACAAATCACTCTCTTAAAAGAGAAATGATAGATGCAGTTATGGAGTTGTAAGCGACGTGCAGTCGGTTTGAAAAAAAGTTAATATATATGAGACCCACGTGAAAAAGTTAATTTTTTTTTTTAAAGCGACTGCATGTCGTTTACAACTTTACGACTGTACGTAGCATTACCCCTCTCAAAATATATATTTCCAAAAAGAGTATTTGCAGTTTAGATTATAGACGCGCCAAATATATTATTAATATAAAAATGCACTTCAACTAAAATAAGAAATTATATTTGATTAACGTGTCCCATGTTAAGTGGTGTGCCTTAAACCGATCTGGAATTCTAAAAGATATAAATAATAATAATAATAATAATAATAATAAACACCTGAAAGATTCTCTTCCAGAATTTCTTTGAACCCCGACCACTTGCCAAAATCGAGCCAACAAATTCATCATACAGATTCCAGAAATCTCAAAAAGTAAGATATGGGGTGAAAAAAATGACATTTGTCGAACTAGAAGAGAGAATGAACCTAGGGCTAGGGTTGTGCCTTTAACCAATGATGACAAAGGTTCCTTGTCTCGGGAAAACCTTGCATATACACATTAGTAACTTCTCTAAGCTTAATCTAGCACTAGAGACTGTCCGTTCTGTTTGGCTTCACTCAAAGGCGCCACCTTGTCTTATCCTTTGCATCAATACAATAAAATCAATTAACCGAGAATGCAAGGACTAGGAGACAAGTCATATAACATTGACATACATATGTATGATCTGTTATACACCCAATATTGGCAATCCCAGCTGCTACTACAAGTAATGGTCCACAAACTTCATACATTCATCGATGTTAACAGGAACCACCATTTCACAAACGATCCTAGCACCTACTTCAACGGTTTCAACCCAAGGGATGCCCGAAGCTTGTTAGCTGCAGCTATCTCAGGGTCTGGGTGGTCTGTCCCATCATCCTTCTTCTCCTTTCTTTCTTTCTTCTTCTTTGGCTCCTCCCGAGTGATGCTGTCATCGGGTCCATCTCGCCTTTTCGGACTGGCACTGCTGCGTGCATGTCTCTTCCGGTGTTCCCCACCCTCATGATCCTTCCGATCCCTACTTCTACTTCGGCTTCTTGAGTGACTCCTCCTCCTGCCACGGTCCCTGTCTCGCCTATCCCTCTCTCTACCTTCCCACTCCCTTTCTCGCTCTCTATCACGACCATAGTCCTTCTCGTCTCTCAGGCGGTAACGATCCCTGTCCCTGTCCCTGTCCCTATCCCTGTCCCTCTCCCTCTCCCTCTCCCTCTCTCTATCCCTGTCTCTCTCTCTTTCTCGCCCGCGCCCACGTTCCCTATCATAGTCTCTGTCATAGTCTCGATCCCTGCAAAATTGGAAAACACAAAAAGAATACAACCATAAAATCAAATAATTAGAAACTCAAAACAAACAAAAGGTTTGAAGTTTGACTCACCAGTTCCAAATAAAAAGAATGCAATGAGATTGTCTTAGATGCTAGTTGAAGAAAAGCGATGGCACATGATACATATCTACAACCATAAAAGAGATGATCCAGCATTCTTTCTTTCTTGTTTTGATAGCTAAAGAGTGATCCATCACTCTTTTTTTGGCACATTAACAGAAAAATAAATCTGGCATATTCAAGAGATGTAGCACGACAGAAAGCTGATTCAAAAACGCTTGTGGCTTTAAGCCTTTAACGGCATCACCTTTTATAAGAGCAAAGTATTTATGGTAACTACCTTTCAGACGTGAGCGCACATGTCTATGCCTCGATTTACATATGTTTTTACACAAACAGCTTTCACTACACCCATAAATATAAGCTTTCACATTGGCCATATTCCACCCAATTGTTCACAAGCTCAGTCATCATTTTTTGTAGAAAAAACAGCTGAAGAGAAAACTCCTAGCTTACCCACCAAAAAATGTGGAGAGAAGAGAATCCATCTCATCTTCAATGGCTTTGCACAAATACTCCATTGTCTTATTCTATGTTTGGGGCGAGGAAATAAATTGAAACAGTACAGAAGATTGCAACCGCTTTAGAGCACAAATACTCCATAGTTTGTACCTAAGTCTAGGCTGAGGAAATAAATTGAAACTGTGGAGAAGATTGCACTCATCAACAAAAGTGATATTTAGAGATGTAAAGCAACATTTGTAATAGCATGGGTCTTTTTATTCTTATTCTAAGTGATATGGGACAAGAAAGACCGTGGATGATATAATTGCATCCAATTGTAATGTACAATCCATCATACTTCTCACTGCACACTGTCAGTACAGAGAAACCTGGCAGGATCATATAAGTTCACTGTAGGAAGCAAAGTTAAGCCACCAAATGGCTTTAAATGCCATGGCAGTAACATGAACCTGAACAAAACAGGTAATTGCATATACGCAAACAAGAGGGCAACGGCTTCCGGTATGGTAATTCTCATGATTCTCAAGACTCTAGCAGAATTGAATAACTTAATAAGGGCTGACAGAAAGAATACCAAAAATGTGCCAGATGTGATAAGCAGATCACTTTCACATACTAGGTAGGAAGACTTTTACTCATATAGTTAAGCCCAAGTTAACAGAAAACCCATCTCAGGTGGGACCAAGTTGAAACCAACCAAGCTACTAGAACTCTTTCATGTGTAAAATGAGACTCAATGTTGACTGAAAAACCCCTTCAAGTCATATCATTTGAAAGCATCCAAGCAATTAGATAAGTGAACAACACAAACTCAAGCTTGCCTGCTTTGTACAATCCTAAGCAAGCATAGAACTAAGACATAATCTTATAAGGAATGGAAATTCAAACAATAAGGGTACTGTGTTAAGGGGGAAAGCAAAACATTCTGTTAGAAGACATAAGTGTCTATCATAACAGATTAAAGGTCCATTTGATAACATAACTGTTCCCAAGTATTTTCAGATATTCTCAAACTATTTCACTACTATTCACAAACTCTTTCATAACTATTCACAGATATTCTGAGATACTCTTAAAGCCCTGTTTGGATTCAGAGATGAGATGAGTTGAATTTATTTTTTAATATTATTATTTTGGAATTTGAAAAAGGTGTATTGAGATTTAAAAAATATGTATTGGAATTTGAAAGAGGTGTATAGAAATTTATGTTTTGTATAAAAAATTATAAAAATGTAATGATGAAATGAAGATGAATTGAGATGAGTTAAGATGAGTTTCCAATACAAACCGGGCCTAGTATCCACAAACAAACCCTAAATCCACCAAATAAAATATACCTTGTTATGATGGACTGGTGTTGTATGTGCAAGAGAAGTGGGGAGTGTGATCACGTTCTACTATATTAAGAGTTGGCTAGTGCTCAGCAGAACTATATCTTTATCCAAGTTGGTTTACTTGGGTCATGCCTAGAAAAATAGCTTATCTTCTCACTGATGGAGAAGATTAGGTCTTAGCCCACAAATTTCAGTAGTGTCAAAATTGGTTCTTACATGCCTTATTTGGTGTATTTGTTGGGAAATGTTGGGAAATGAATGATTGAACTATCAAGGCCCATGAAGAAGTTGGAGGAGATCAAGACTTTCTTTATCAACCCTATTCTCCTTTAGACAGCTTTCATGATTTTCTTGCATCTTTTTATTTTTATCTATTTCTAGCTAGGTAACTTTCTGGTACCATCTCAATGTACTTCAATCTTATGCACTTATAACAAAATTTCAATTACTTGCTGAAAAAAGACTAAACAAGGGCAATTACAACATTTAAATATTCATTTTTTTATAAGTACATTAAATATTCATTTAAGAGACACAAAAAGAAGAAAACCCAAAAATTCACAAAGAATCGTACCTGTATCTGTCACGGTCACGTCTTCTATCCCTGTCTCTTTCTCTAGCAGGGCTTCGCCCACGATAATAGTCCTGATAAAATTCAAAAAAAAATTTGAGAAAAACAACATGACTTCAAAGAAACAGCAAGATACATTTATTTTCCAGTATGTTGACGAGTTTAGAAACAAGTGGAGAGGAAATGATATGGTGTATCATTGGGCAGAGAAAATTATAGGACTTCCATCAGGATGAAGAAAGAATGATGTAAATTCTTTCCCTCCCGATTTCATTCTTGAACAAGAGATGACACTGGTCTGACTCTCTCTTTCCATATCCTTTCCTTCCCTGCAAATCTTTCTATCAAATATAGAGGTTAGACAGTGAGGTAAATGTGTGACCTTTTCGTGGGCCCCATCTTCAAAACCGTCAAGTTGGTCATTCTCCTCTTTCTCTTCCTCTTCCTCAAAATCATCTTCCAAGACACTCTGTCTAGGTTCTAGTGAAGCAAGTGATTCAAGAGTCCATCTGTAGAAAGTCATATAAACAAAAGAGAAAATCAGAACAGGAAGCTTACAATAGGGGCAATTACACACAAATAGATGGATACCCAACATTCTCAGGTGATACAAGTTAAAAGTAAAAGTATCATTGCTGAGAAAGAAAACAAAACAAAACAAATTACCTTTTCTTGATACGTGGCAAAGCAATATCACATGAATAATCCCTTGTCAGAAGTTCATCAATAACTTCATCCACATGTGTCAAGGAGAATTCTGATACAATCAGAGTTATAAAAACAGCAGGTAAGTGAGTGTATACATAAGAGTGAGAGATAGGTTAAGTGTGTTAAGGATCTCACGTCCATCAGGAAGTTTTTGCCTCAGCTTCCTATAATCATTGTATAGAGGCTCTAGGTACCGGTAGACATCAACATCAGTTCCTGTGAGACGCAGATAAAACGCACCAAGTACTCGCACATATCTGCACCCAAAAATTGAAATTCATGTTAACGTGAAAATAGCACAAAGCCAATGCAGAATGAATTGAGTTGTGAAACCCATTACAACTGCAAAGAGACTTTTGAAAACATTTTTTGTATTGGCACTGGGTGTTCGAGAACAAGGTCTCGACTAATCCCGAGTGCACCTCCAGTAATTCTAAGGGACATTCCCCCAGTCTAATGTCCACATGAAATTGTTTGATCATTCTAACCTTAGAACTAGATGGAACATACCACCAAGACCAAGGCTCTTACCACTTGAGCCAAGCCCTAGGGGTTCTTTTGAAAACATTATATTCAACTAAACATAAAACAAATTTTTAAGACCAAAAGAATCAAATTACAAGTTAGTAACTATCCTGCCCATAATACATAAAAAAAGCTAGTAAATGTTCTAATAAACAAATGTTGCACTTTTTGCTCTCTATTTCAGCATCCAAACGCTCTTATAAATTCCACATCAAACTTCGGCCTGGTAAAACAAATTGCTCTAATTGACTACACCTTCTGTCGGCATTACTCCAAATCTTTTTTTTTTATAAGTAATAAGGCATTACTCTATATCTAAGCAAACATAAGCAATAACAATATTTTCTTTTCTTCTTTAAAGCCATGCTTGGAACCGTGGAAATGGATAAAATCTTAGCAACTGTACGAACCCTCTATCTACCTTCCCTCAGCAACGACAGCAAAATTTAAAATAAAATAAGCAAATAGGAAAGTCTCGCTGTTGATGAAGTCAATGAAAATTCCCGCAAGCCTACAGATTTTCCCTTTTCGTACTGTCCTCTACTCTGTCAACAACCAAACACAATCCAAGTAGAATAAAAGTGAATTTCATCTTAATCTTCATCCTCCGTCAACACAATATAACTGTTTCGTTAAACTCTTAATTTTAGCTCAAATCATCAGTTCCTCGTCAAGTTTTTCAAAAAGAAAAAATTATGAGCCTCCAAAGATTCTCAATCCCCTCTTCTTCCCCAGAAACTCCATAAAACACATAGAATATAAGAATAGAAAACTGCTCGAAAGAGAAAGAGAGTTACTTGTAATCGTCGTTCTTAATGAACTCAATAACGATCTCCTTCTCGGGCTGGATCTGGAGCATCTTCATGACAAGGCACATGAAGGGCGTGGGTTTACGGTTCCCGCCGAAGGTCCCACCGAGGTGGTCGAGCTCCATGGCCTTGTCGACCAAGGTCTCCGCGGTGAGACCGAAGCACTGCTCCTTCCAGTACGTGTTCTGGTAGATCTTTGACCGCAGAATCTTCTCCACGAGGTTCTGCGGGTTTGTCCCCCTTATGCTCTTCGCCGCTGGGTCCGTACGATTCGCCATTTCGATATCTCAAACCCAAAAATGAAAAATAATTCTCAGACCCAAACCCTCGCACTAACCCTAACCCTGAGACAGAGACTGCAAGTGAAGAAGACGGTGAGTTTTAAGGATGACTACACAAACGCGGTGGTTTAAATCGGTGAATGATGAATCAAAGGACTTAGTTGTCTAAATTATTGAAATTGATTTTATCAAAATTTATTATTAAAAATTAATAATAAAAAAATATAAATTTATATATATGTTAAAAAAAATTATCATATATTGATTGAAAATGAGAAAAAAAAAATATGAAAAATAATATAAAATTACTTTTTACTTTAACTTTTAAATAATAATTCATCAAATTCATCTTAAAATTATAAATATAGACAATTTCATATGTCATTAGATATCTTCCCAATTAAATTTAAATTGAACTCGACATTTAAATTTTTTTTTTAAAAAACTTCTCCATAAAAGTAAAAACCCACTAAACCCTAAACCCTAAATAATTAATATCTAACAAAATTCAACTTGACTAAAACTAACTAAAGCCCACTTATTTATTTAGTTAGTTCAGCCCACTTATTTATTTAGTTAGTTCGACTCAATTAAAATTCATTCATATATTAATAAATATATACATACACTTATATATAAGTATTAATTAATAATATAAACATAACACTCCCATAATTAAATATATGTAATATATAACGTAATTACTCATATTTGTATATTGAATATAATTCATAATTATATTTTATAGTTTATATAATAATTAGTCAATAAGATTTGATAATTTAGTATGTGAGAACTATATATAAAAAAATATATATATTATCATATTAAGTGTATATATTAAGTGTATGTATTAATAATATATATAATGTCAACTACTTATTAATTATTTATAAATATCTAGCTAAATATTAATTATTTATAAATTTTTAAAATCTTATAATTCAATAAAGATTATATAGTTCTATTTGTTAGTTGTACAAATTCAATATTAGATTTAAATATTTTTTTTATTTATCTCATTTATTAATTATTAAATCTTATTAAAATATAATTCGAACTCGAGCTCAACACAGATAAGACATGCGCATTGCCTACTACCCTAGATAGATGGCCAAATTGATTTTGTCAACAAGGCACTTGAGAACTACTTAAGTGTTTCATAGGAGACCAGCCTAAAGACAGAGCTATGTGGATTTCTCTAGCAGAGTAGTGATACAATACAAATTTACACCAATCAACCAAACTAATCCCGTTTAAAGCTCTTTCTATGAGTACCCCCCACCAAGACTCATCAACTATGTCGTTAGAGCTACCCATCTACAAGTTGTTGAAGTGACCCTTCGAACCAGGGACCAAATCCTACACCATAACTTGCACAAGCCACAAAGAGGATGAGAAAGTATGCTGATCTTTGCATAAAGGAGCAAGAATGTAAGGTTGGAGACTAGGTTTACCTCCATCTACAAGTAGATTGACAGCTCTAGGTGGCTCATCGCCACAATCTTAAACTAGCACTAAGGTTTTTCGTATATGGTTTTAAAGGAAAGGGTTGTTGGCCTATTAGTTTGACCTACCCACAACTTCCAGGTTCTACCCAACCATTCATATTTCCCAACTCAAAGGAAAATTAGGATATAGTGTTATGGCCATACCAATGTTGCCTCCACAAGATTGACCAAGAACCAAATATGACTAAGGTAGAGATTCTCATTCGATGGCAGGGATAAGATACAGACGAGATTACTTGAAAATCTTATAATCAGATCAAATAAGCCTTTTTGCACCTTGTGGGTAGCGTGCTCTAGCATTTAGGCCATGTTTGGAACTTAAAACCTACTAAATTCATCTTTAATTTAAACTCTCTCAACGATCCAAACATTTCATCCACCCTTAGCTCAGTTTGAATTTTCTAAAGCCTAGTACTATAGACAACATGACAAAAGCATATTGGGATAGCAAAAAGCGGATTCCTTTACCTATTGCCAAATTACTATGCAGACATAAAAAGTAAAATAAATTCCACATCAATTCACGTTTGCCATCTTCTTTCCATTACTGAGATCACGTATCTCCCTCGCTCGAGTGGATCCATTAATTAATGTTCACCCTTTGTCTGTTACATATTGGCGATTTGGTTTTTCGCATTTTTTCCTTTGTTGGAGCGTGAAATAAACAAAAATTGACATAAACAGTGATGGCTTTAAGGATTTGACAGTACACATAAATTTATCTAAACTCATCTAAATATCCAAACATATTTTAAACTCATATAAACGAGTTCCATAAAACTCATTCAACTATCTTAATTCACTATTATTCATAAAAAATTCAACTTAACTCAGTTCACGTCGACATTTAAACGCAACCTTAATGTGGAGGTTTCATGACAACCCTAGACAACGCAACCCTAGAAGCCAAAATTGACCAAATACTAAAAGCATTCACAATATCTTAGCTATTGTTTAGCCAAATTTTGGCTAGAAATTTCATTTTTACAAATTTTGATTAGCCACTTTTTACTACACCAAATAACACGCTCAACAAGTCAATAGTTATTATATTAAAATATTATTTTCCAACTTTCCATTTATTTTAATTCTAATTGTAATTTAAATATTGATTTATTATTATAAAATACACATTATTTTTCTAACGTTCAAATTATTCCTAACGGATAAAAATTTTTAACAGTCATAATTTCTCCAATGGTTATATTTTTTAACGATTATATTTATCTAACGGTTATATTTTTTAAGAATGAATACCTAAATGCAACTTAGAGTCTACAGTCAAGAATGTCAAAGTAATGAATATTAACTATTAAAATCACCTTACTAAGAATGAAAAATATTGCATGTGGAAAAATAAGAAAAAAAAAACCAACATGAGTATGACATTGCAACAGTTCTGGATGTAGGTATAACTTTGTAATGAAAAATAAAAATAAATAATGAATGAATATTTTAGTTCTAAAATATAATTTAGCTAGCTATATTTGTTGAGCTAATAGAGAGAAAATTAATTTAGTTATATAGTTGTTGAGGCTGCTGCAATCTTATTTTAATGCCTCATAATTATTATTTGGCTAAATAAAGAATTTATTGAGTCTACTGTGAATGCTTGAGGGAAGTGCTCGAAGAGAGGCTTCTTTCTAATTGCAGAATAATGGGCTTTTGGGCTCAAGGGCCCACTTTAGGCAAAATGAACTTACGTTATTTTAGTTTCATACGAACGGGTGTCTGTAATCGGCTAGGCTCATCTAATTAGCCTAGTTAATTTGCTGCTTTTATTTTACGAGTTACTGTGCAGACCAGGCCCATCTTCGGAAGGGCATCATCGTTAGTTATTGTCAGCTATTTGTAAATTGTACTGAACAGTACTACTCTGTTGTCTTTATCCAAAACGCAAGAGAACTTTACTTTCAATTTCCGTTTTGTCACCCTCAAAGTGGGATATTTCACTATCACCTTTACATCTCCATCAGATATGTAACATCCCCACAATTTAAAATTATTCTCTTTCGCTTATATCAAGCCAGAAGCGATTAAAATCACTAAATTCATTTATCAAAAGGAAAATAGAGAATAAATGCATGCACATGTTTCATTCAAGGAACAAGGGATTACAACATCCAGTCCGTTTTATGAGTTTGACCTAAAACAAATTTACGTATAAAAGAACAGATTTCTAACCATGAACACTTTTATGCCCAAGCTTTCCTCTGGAAAGGAACAAATGGGGGAGTAAAACCTAAATATCTACGCTGGTAAAGATACAGATGTGACTAACTTTACTTATAAAATACAAGGAATCTCATCTTTGTGTTTGATCAGGCGTGTGGTTGCTCGTGGTCGATGATGATCCAGTCCTGCCATTCAATATTCCATTATCGATAGGTGGAGTTGATCCCCACTTCCCCTCTGATTCAATCGGCTCTATCACCTTTACAGACCCATCAGTCAATCCAATGGCAAATTGATTGAAATCCAGAGGATGCACAGCAACAACAAGGGGATATGCAGGTTGGCTTCTACAAATTGATGCAACAAAAATTAAAATGACACGTCCATCGATAATGATAACTCAGAAATTAGTGAGAGTAATCCCATAATACATTTCACCTTTTCCATCATGTTTTAGTTTACAAATATAGATATGTACGCGACAGATATCCGACATCATAACTTACCCGCTTAAAGCTGTCTGGGACAAATACACTGATGGGGCAATACGACACCTTAGTCTCAGGCTATCAGCATCAAACACCCCAATATTACCATCGCAAAAGGTGGCAAAAACCAGTTGACTATTGCATGAATATGCAGCAGAAGAAATGGGTGCTGAAAGCACGTCTTGTGGGATCCACTGCAATGGAAGAATGCATAAGATTTTTTTACCAAATTTATCATCAGACACAAACATTTAACCAAACTTCCTACCTGCCGGATGCGTTCCATCTTGGAGGTATCATATATAGCTAATTGTGTCTCATGGACTACCAGCAAACGGATTTGATCAGAGTGGAACTGTACTCGAGTGTCACCAGCAGGGGCCTTTCCAGATGGTATTTGGACTGCAACTGACTTCCTCTTTTCCCATGTGTCAATGCTCCACAAACAAAGCTGCCCGAAATAGTTACAATCTATTGAAACCAGCATCTACTAAAAGCAAAAGACAACCTACTAACATGTCCAACAGTTTTAGGTTTTATAGTTTGATACAATGCACGCCAGTTGCCTTGTACAATGTCCTCTAAACTGGGAACAGATTATTATAAAGCAACACAGAAGGTGATGATGACAACTGGAAATAAAGAAAACCCCTTCCAGACAAACTGTCATGCAATAGACAGCTTACCCCAATTTATCCATATTCTTTTCTAAGCTACACCAAATCGATATATTTTTCCAATATGATGTTAAATAGAGAAAAGAAATGCATAAGACATTTACTTGAGCATCTGCACCCGAAGAAACCAGGATATTAAGATTTGTTGAAAAAGCCAAACCAGTAATCCGCTTCTGGTGACCCTTCAATTTTGATTTAACCTAAAACCAACAAAAATATAGTTTATATTAAGAGAGCACAATAAAAATCAACAGAAATCCGCTCATTTTTCATAGGCATACAATTTTATTGAATCAACTTAATAGGCAAAGCCCAATTACCTCATCCACTCTAACATTATATATGTGGATAGTTGAGTCCTCCATTCCAATAGCTATGATGTTATTATCCTGGGGATGGAATGCTAAAAAGGTAGAAGCAGGGGGTGGTGGCATGAATGTCGTCATTACCTACAAACAACGGCCATTCATTACCAGCCTTTTAAGAATCCCAATTCTGATGAAGTTCACAAAACATGAACACACAGACATACCTTGAATGTCATCATGTTAAATAATGAAACCTTTCCACCACAGGCTGACATTACGTACGAGTCATTCTTTGATAGAGCTATACACGGAACTGCTTCTTCAAGGTTGACACCTAAGACATCATTAGTCATGAGAAGACCACTGTTTGGTTGCCAATGATTTGGAACGACACTGGCAGTGGCCTTTAAACACACAAACTTTATAAATCTCTCCTTCCTTAACAATATCATGCAAATCATGAAACATGAAGTGAAACAAAGTAAAAGTGAATTTGCACCTTTCCACTTGGATTTTGTTCATTGCGTGTCCACTTCCACAGCTTCTGAACACCATTTGCTCCAAGTGCCAAAACCCCAACGCCAGAATTTGTATATAAAAGTCGTACAACCTAAATATAAACATAACACTTGAAGCACCATCAAGTAGATAAACTTTATAATACACTAAGTACACAATTTTTTAACACACCTTGCTGGAAGAATCTGTGCTATCAGGCATGGTAACTAATCGACACTGGACAGCATCCATAATTTCAGACAACTGCCAGGGTTTATTTCTATCAGTTACATCTTCCACAGTTCTTGTCTTTTCCATGCTTCTACCCGTCTGATCAACGCCATTCTTAAAAGACAGTCAAAAGCAAATCAACTGAGTGTGAATATTTTCCAAATTGTAATTCCTCTTAAAGAAGGAATAGTAGTAGAAAGAACTTTTCCCAAGAAGCCAAAGCAAGATCATAAGCAGAAACAAAATCTTAAACAGCTCAGCACCAGATTCTTAACCTATCACCAGGCATGTTTCGTGTGGATGAACATGTTCCCCTCACATGAAAGCAAAAGTTTAGAAGGCAGGCTCATAACAAGCAAGGGCACAACAGCCAAAACCGCAGAGAGGAAAACATGTTGACTGGTTTTTTTCTTTATTGGCATATTCATACTAGAACTCAGAATTAGGTAAATCAGAGGATTGCTAGTTCCTCTTCCTGTTTATGATATGTTGAAAATAAGACAACGTATATAAATAATGCAGCTGCAACCAACATATATACTTCTAGAGGACTTTCAAATCTCAAGTTGTAAAGTCATGTTGCATACAAAAATTGGAGATGGCCTGACAGGGGAGCTCCTTTCCACTTTACAATTGACTGGATTGACATTTGTGATGGCTGAAGAGCCAGAAACCTAAGGAATAGACACAAAAATGAGATCCCAGTAGATTTTTCAATGTAAACATTCTTTAAGAAACAATCCAACTAAACTAAAAGCTCTGTTTCAACCTTAGCTGCAGCAGATTCAATGGGTGATCTCAATGCCTCGAACGATTGGACTTCAATTGCTCTAAAAGATCTGAGACCAACAGCATTTGCAAGTATCTTGACTCCATTGTCTGCTGTAGTAACAGCAAGAAGATTCCCATCCTTGTTGAATCTCAGGCGAGGAACACTCTGAAACAATTGAAATGAAGATATATGGTATAGTTTATAAAGCATGTATTAGAGAAGAGCAATAAAATCACCCGTGTATACTGACCAACAGACCACCCTCTGCATCAGTGCTGGTGAGAACAGTTGTATTGTCCATATCCCAAAACTTTATCTGGCTATCTTCACCAGCAGCCAAAAAGTGATTCTGTGTTGTGTCAAACTGTACAACGCCTGTTGATTTCTTTCTAAACCCAGTATAAGTCCTCTTTATTGCTCCTTCACTTTCGTTCCATTCAACTAGATAAGAATCCCCATCTTTACTTGTCCCACAAGAGAACAACCTGATCAAGAGATGAAACAGCAGGAAAAATAGAATCAAAAACCAAACAATTTTAGAATAAATAGGAATAACTGGTAATCATGATTTTGGACGAGATTCATTTCATTAAGATATGAGAGACGCGTCTACAATGGAATAGAGTGAAGGAGTTACAATCTCCCAAGTATTTAGTTTAAATCATAACTTTTGGCCAATCTTACCTACTTCCATCGGCACTGTAAAGCATTGTAGTACACGAGCGTCCAGGAGCATCATAATCAACTCTTGAACCCAAATTGTCATACAGCCAGGCCTTTATTTTCCCATCAACAGCGGTCGAGAATATAAACTGCATTCATACATGCAATCCTTAATGCCACTAGAGCATTTATTCACTAGAGAAAAGTTAGACAACCCTACTTGTAAATGATGTGAAATGTCATTTTTCATGGGGCTCAAATTTATTTTTTACTTTATCTTTTCCTTTATTTAATTTTTTTAATAGTTGAGAGAAATTTGCTAATTGTGCAACACAACAAAAATTCAACAACTTATTCTAGCCCTGAAAAATTTGTCCCCCTCCCCCCAAACAAAAAACAATCTTGGGTTCATCCTAGGTCAACATGGTGCAACTTTAATGTAATACCAATGGAAAAGACAGTGCCAATGATGTAAACAATATAACAAGAGAACGTATGGGCAGGTTGCTTAAACCGTAAGAATCAAATGCAAACCCCAGATGCCTCTTTCCAAATGAGTTTTAACAATTGTGCTTACTTCAGCAACTGCTCATTTTGACTGTAGTTATAGGGTTCTAGAGATGACAGCAATGAGGGAATACTTGTGGGATGGTGGGGTGATTCAGCTGTATGTAGCAGTGAAGGCAGAAGGTGTTGGCTGCAAAGAGCTATCATCGTGGTGGAATTTTCATATTATCCAATAGCTAGATAGGGTACATATAAATTATATTTTAAAAGTTGGACTTTATCTCATAATATAAATATACCAATTAAATTAGCAGCAGCAACTATGGGCTTGAAATAATCAGGTTCTATTATTGCCATTATAGATCAAGTAAGTTCAAATGCAAATAAATTAAATAAACCTTGGGAATACTTCCTAAGCCTCGGTTGTGTGAGTTTAAAACACTTATCTTCAAAAGTGCAAGTAATTTGGCAAGAAAAAACTGAATGGGCTTGAAAGCTTTCATTACTTGAATAGCAATGACTGAGCTCCAAGAGTGTTGGCAGGCAAGTAGGCAACCAATTTTACCCCTTTATCTAACATACCTGAATATTCTCCTTGTGATGAGGACAGACTGAATACACTGGTGCATCGTGACCTTCAAAGTTGAACAGCTTTCGTCCCGTCAAATCCCACACCTGTACAACTTCTTCCATTTAGAGAAAATAAAGGTTTTTTCAAAAATCCCAACAGATCATGAGAATATTCCTCACCTTTATCAGCTTATCATCCCCACAGGACACAACACATAGTTGTTTATTTGGATGAGCAAAAGCTAAGTCATTCACACCTCCGAGATGGGCATCAATCTGCAATGACAAGGAGCATGAGTCAAACTACAGTAACAAATTTTGCCCAGAAAAACAATCAGAAGCAATATCAGTTCACCTCTACATTTTGGCGCAGATCATTTGGTCCAGGATAAGCATATAAATGAATCAAATGCTTGTTAAATGCAACTCCTGCAGCAGTAATACTAATAAGATCCATGCTAGCAACTTAAAATTTGTTTGTACAAGCATTTTGCACATACCCACAAAACTTCCATCTGGACTCCATGTAACTCGGCTGACAGATATTGGTGTATCTTTGGCGACAGAACCCTGTATAAACAATCATTTGTAAGACTCCAACAGGAATGTAGCCTCACAAACTCAAGCATCATTGGACTTGTATTCCAACCAATCAATAAGTTAAATTCCAAGATAATTTGGTGATATATAATCCAGCCACAGCTCAGGAATATAATACCAACATAGATTTTTTTATAAATAATCAAGGAGTTTCATTCATAAGAAGAGACGGCATAGCCCAAGCGCAGGATGTATACATGAGATGTACCTAACTAGAATTTACAACTGAAAGTCGAAAAGCACGGACATTTAGCCCATTAAGATTGATGAACCCAGCCCATAAGAACAAGGTTTTAGAAAAGAAACTTCGATCCAATGTCCTCTCGCAATCCTTGAAACTCTATCATTTCTCTCCCTCCAAATGCACATCACATACATATAGGGCCCTCTTCCAGATTGCTGCCACTTGAAGATTGCCTTGAAGGAATATCCAGCTTGCTGGAAATTCCACCAGCCTTCAAGACATGACCCATGAAAGTCCCATTTTTGCAAAAAATAAAAAATCCCGCGTGGTCTTGGCCACCTCACAATGTATAAGCAAGTGATCTACTAAATTTTCATTCTTCTTACACATCAACACCAATCCAACACCATTACCAAACGTTTCCTAAAACCCAACATAGATTATATAACTAATAGAGGTAGTCATGGGAGCTAAGTCCCACATTGACAACTTTCTAGGTGAAATTTGGCTTTATAACTAATTCGAGATCCATTTCAAATTGACTAGTCTTTCTGGATTATAGCATATATGTGGCTGGTGCTTTCCCTAGGTCGTTACAATAAATTTCTCAATTATAAATTATAATATTAACTTTACAAAGGTTGAGACTGAGAAATATAAATCAATATGAGAGTAAAAACCTGAAATGCCAACGAACAGACTGTCATATCCCATATCTTGAATGGCTTTGAAACCAACCTCTCACGCGACACAATTTCCCAGAGAGTAATTTCCCCATTATTAGATCCAACTGTTCAATGAGACTACAGGTCAGACAATAGGAAGAAATAAATCTAATCTATTTGGTATAAACTTAAGTAACTGCAATATAGACCAAGATAAAATGATACCAAGAAGCAATGTTTGATGAGCAGGATGAAAATCCATGCTTGTGACAATGGATCCTTGATGAATGGTCATAGCTACTGTTCTGGGCAGGTCATCCAGTGACCAAGGAGCTTGTTGTCGCTGGGTTGGATATGTGACCTGAAAATTGTATCACAAGAAAGCAATACCAAGATTTACCAGTTAATAGAGTTTAGTCGCAGAGAGACAAGAGGCAAGATGAAATTTTCCATAACAGGAATAATATATATTTTCGACGGTACCTCTTCAACAGGTTGAGCAGGCCGCAGACGTTTCATTAGTTGTTCATGATCAGTACTCTGATAATCCACCATACCTGGGGTTGCTGGAGGTGTTCGTGGACGTTTCAAGATTGGAACTGTTTGGATAACATATATAGTTAAATAATAGTAGGTATCAACTGGAACTCATTATTCAATTCCTAGCAGGTTGATCCTGTAGGTTGCATAGCGAAGTGAACAACAACCCTCACCACCCAAGGCACAGCAAAACATCATACCAAAAATCCTCCAAGTGCCTCCAGATTCGTATAGAGTTAGAATAGAAGTTTATATTGAACCAGAAATTATAAACTACTGACAGTGATATTCTGCACCTCTTCCCTCTAGATAGGTGTACTTCCTGTGGATGAACTTGATGTTTTTTTCTTTAATACCTTATTTCTGTGGGCTTTAAACATTGTCTTTAATGAAACTAGCGTTCATGATTTTCTTGATTCTTTTTCTAATTCCTGACTTGTAACTAGGTTTCAGCATTTCTGTACTTCCTGTGTACTTGGGCTTTGCCTTTTAGGCCTATTAATGAAATATAATTGCTTATCAAAAAGACATATATATATATATATATATAGAAAAGGTTCCAGAAAAGGTTGTTGGCCCACTTGGTAGAAGTTGAATTCTCTCCAAATTCAAAACATGAATTTCTCTTACAAAGCAAAATGAACGACTTGAATGCCCGTTTTGACTCATCAAAAGTCTAACCTTGATTCTGTGGAACAGGTATGGATGATGCAGTAACAACAGCAGCTTGGACAGATGAAGTAGCAGAGGCATTGGCCATCCAACCTGCTAAAGCATTAGTACTTGCAGCTGCAGCAGTGGGTGGAAATGGCTATACACATATAAGATAAAAGGAGCATCAATTAGTCAACAAAGGATTTTTTTTTAACCATGCTTTACAAAAGTTAAAAAAGAATATATATAAATTCTTCTTAGATGCATCATATCATACACCATGAGCTCCAAGAGAGGTATAAGCAGCAGGCTTTGCAACTGCTGCAACTGGGAGATTGACCGGTGTTGGTGCAAGTGGACCATTTGGAGGTGAACAAGAATGGTCTGTGAATAAAGTTTTAATGTCTGGATTTGGCCTTGGGTTCTTGCATAGCTGGTGCTGCCAGTTCAAACTACGTAGACAAAGTATTCATATTTCAGATGTCAAACTACTTATAGGCACAACAATCAGAATCACTAGGCCACATATATAATAACTCAAAAGAAAAAGCAATGATTATCCTCCATATCCTCACTATTCTTATTTATTGCACATTGAGAGAGAGAAAGCTTGAATAACACTCCACTTGTTTAAAAAAATAATTTTCTTTGAAAAAAAAAACAAATAATTAGTACAAAACTCAAATAACAACAGCAACAGCTGCAGTAATTCACTATTGCCTCATAAACAGGAACAAATAAGTAAACTCGGTCTGTACTAATGTTAAAAGTTGGCAGACTAAAACAATCATCCCTACTAAGAAAAGGGAGATTAGAAAAGAGCAGGAAATAAGTAGGCAGTTTCTTGAGCATAATTGACACATATAAACAATTTAGAGAACACATGATAGTAGTATAATGGCAAATTAAAGAAAATACATTGTAAACCTCATATCGCTCTGTCATACCTTTGATTTATAAGAGTACGTAGTCTTGATGACTTCAGAGTGGGGAAAACTAGCTTATCACGAAACAGGGGATTTGCTTCTATCAGTTTTTTTAGCTCAATCAACATTATGCTACGGGCTGTTTTAGTATCACCGTACTTGGACAACTGCTCATTTTCCCTGGTAAATTAGACATAAGAAAAAAATTCACATTATCAGATTGAAGCTCTTGAGTATGTTTTATGACTGACAGTACCATAAATCATAATTTGTGAAATCAAGAATCTTCCTTGGAACTCCAGGTCTTTGATTGTTTTTTCTTTCTTGGGGAAAGGAATATTCACAGTGAGACTTAGCCATGACCTGATAAAATTGGGTATTTAACTCAAATTATTATTCACCAATGTCCACCGATATTTGATACAAGAGGATAGCTTGTCAGTCTGGTTCAACAACCTGGATCATTGTCCTGACACCATCCTACATGCCTGTCATTTTTCAGGCTCTCTGGATCATCACTTGTTATAAATGCTGTCCAAGACTGCAATTTATAATTATGCCATTTACACCTAATGCTTTTTTGTAAAATTCCATGGAACAAAGAGTTGGTGCTTCATTAGGTTTCAAAGAAGTGTGGGAAAAGTTTAAAAAACCATGAGACATGAATTTTGTCTCATACGTTGCCTTGGTTTTTATGAAAGATAATATTCACACCAATTGAACCAAGTTGTCATATGCATCTCAATGAAGAAAAGCTTTCATTTTTTCAAGTTCAGAAAGTTAAAACATAACATGAATAATAAATAATAAATAATAGTAACATTAATAATATGCCATACTCAAGAATTTTCAATCCATGTTACTTTCTTTAGTTACTCTTTTCCATTGTATACAAATCATAAAAGTAAGTAGTTGACCAATGTTACACCAGTGAATCAATTTCTTACCATAAAGGTGCGAGAAATTACCTAAAATTGCCAAGAGTTAGAAGCTGGGTGATTTCTTTGTACAGTTCTTCATTGAATGTTGAGAACACTTTCAAATCATTCACCAATATTTCAACAGCTTTTGCCTTGTCTTGCCTATAATGTGATGTGACACAAAGAGAAAATTAAATTATACCTTCCATTTAAAAAAATACAAGAATAACTCAATAAATGTAGATTAACTACGAATGGACTTCTACATTCGCCACTAAGTGGGCATACAAACGACATGTCCATCCATTTTGAAAAATGGAGAACCATATATCAATTGATATGGCACTGACACGTCAACGAGACATCAGCTTGTACTCTTTTGTAATACTAAATAAAGTAGCCATAGCAGAACTTGATTAAATATACCGATCAAGAGCTTCAAGATACTTCTGCTTCCTGATTTCAAAGAATATCTTCATGGAGTATCTATTATCATCAACTTTGGTAAATCCTGATAAATACTTCTCTACTTCTTCCCACTCTCCAGCCTGAACTTTCTCCTCAAAGTACTTCATGTTGAAGAAAAACCCTGATTCTTTCTCGAGCCTACAAAACCACCATTTTCTTGTCAAGAAAAACCTCACATAATTATCAGGTAATGAGATGTTACTCCATATTTGGGAAACAATAAAATAAAATGAAAAAACAAGTTAAAGAAGCCTATACACCCTTCTCTAAAATGCCTTATTAGGAAGAAAGAGAATGCCTCATATAAAACTTATGACAAGCTCATTCTAAAGTAACGTGGGATTTCCTTTACTCCCCCTCACTTGTGGGCGATCTTTTGTCGTATTTCTACAAGTAGACCTCATTGGATCAATGGGTGGAGCGTATTGCTGGAATGTTTAGCTCTGATTCCATAAAAAAACCCATGCACCATTTTCTAAAAGGTCTTATTAGGAATGAGAGATGATGCCTCATATAAAATCCAGAACAATCTCCTTTCAAAGCAATGTGGGATTTACTTCACAAGTGAAGGCAAAAAAACACTTAAGTCTAAGATACATCATTTTATCTAAATCCAAAGTTAACAAACCCTTCATTCAGGCCAATCTAAAAATTTAAATGGCTTAAGTGAATATTTTTCTTTCTTTTATTCTTCATATTCATATTTACGTCTTTGGCATTCTTTCCCAAAGTTTTTACTAGCCAGTAAACCGGAAACAAGAGAGGGGAACCTAGTCTTAAGTATACATTTGTTGAAACCTAATAAGACAAAATGCACGAGGCTACGTGACACTTAATGCAGTTATTGCCAGTTTTACCAAAATTATCATTTTTAGGAAAACAGAACAACCTAACAGAAAATTTTCAAGCATTTCCCTTCTTTTCCCTTTCCTCTCCTCATTTCAGCCCAAAACCAAAGCCTGATTTTGAAATTCGCAAAAAGTTAGTACAAAATAAAATTCAATACTCGATATCACCCAGAACTAGACAGAAGCCAAAAAAGCTTACCCTTAACCAAGTCGATACAACAATTCAGCTCAGTTATATGATACGAGAAAGACGCTCGTAAATACAAGCTTCAAATTCACAATTTCCTCCGTCACCACACAAAACCGAAAATACATATATGCATGCATGCATTCAAAATGAAATTCAGAAATTCTTCTTGTCTCAAAAGCCAAACACACACAAAACGTAAATACATAAAAGACGCATATTTAAACACATATTTGCATAAAAATATAGCGGGAGAGAGAGAGGGAGGGAGAAGAAACTCACTTGTGCACAGACTCCTTGAACTTCTCCTCCTCGAGGAATTGGAGAATAAGAAACACCAATTCCCTGCTCAAAGAAGACATCTTTGCCACCCAAAAACTCCCCCAAACAAAACAGAATATTTCAATAATCCAGAACCTACAAACTCAGACCACCAGAAAAATAGCAGAGAGAGAACTCCAAATCCCCACAGAAAACGCACAAGCAAACAAACCGTAATCAAAACACCCAGAGTCCCAATCCGAACTCGCAAATGCTCGAACAGCGTCAGAATCCTCGAAAATTCCGCTGCTTCCAAGGATTCAACTGCACGAATTCCGATGTTTCTAGGGTTTCAAAGGCTGCGGATAAGAGAGAGAGAAGAAGGGACTCGGTCTCGCTATCTTCGATGCGTTTGGACAGGGGTCCTATCTCTTTCTAGCGACCTATCGATAAGTACGATTACATATCTGATAGACAGATCAGAATATCATCCCCCGAGAGTGATAAGACAAGTCGAAGCTGTTTCGGATTCAAAGACACAAATTCAAATCTAGTGAATATTCGGGAGACACGTCCAGTCATGTCCTGATTCAAATCTAGTCTACGCCCGTTTTCCCGGCGGCTGTGCAGGGCACCGTTTGAATGCTAAGATTATTTTCTATCATAATTTATAAATAGAAATAAAATAATAATAAATAATTTATAAATAATAATACAATAATTTAAAAATACTTAATAATAATTATTATCAAAGAGAGCGATCACTGCTAGAACTCCAACAAATTTTGTTGTATGTGACTCTATTTCCTTAATTTGGTTATTTCTTTGACAATTTCGTGTTAGTTGACGAATCTAATTTATATTCTCTATATTACACATTAATATATAATTTATTATTTTTATTCTTCTATTTAAAACCTTTCCAAAATGATGAGTTTGTTGTCAAGTTTAGGTATGTATGTTGAAGTAGAATGATAAAAATCATTTAATAAAAATAGAATGATAAAAATGATCAATCATATGTTGATGTGTAGTGTCAAAATGATGAATAATATTTTTCTTTTAAATATACTCAAAAACATAAATGATGAATATAGATTTTTTCCCATGATTATTTTTAGGTAGAGCATTAAACAAAAAAAATATATTATAGAATAACTTTATTTAAAAATTCATATTTTGATAGAAAGAAAAATTAGGTCCAAACCCTCTTCAAAATTACATTTTGCATATAACTAATAAAAGACTGACACGTCGACAATTCGAAATATTGCATCTAGTCCGCATCATAGCAGATCGATCTCTTTCCTTCACTCAGATCTTCCTAATTCCTTAATACGGATCCAAACCCTGAACCCATTTCGCATTCAAGCATTCCCTTTCTTTGCCAACAACGAAGTTCATCCTCAGTCCAAGCAGCTTAATATCTCTACTCTCCTCAAACCTCATTTCTAAAAATCACCCCAAACAAAAATCTCAATGAGACAAAAACATTTCATAAAAGCATAAAAGAAAAATAGAAAAACAAGAGCAACATAACTTCCTAACTTTAGAGAAAGAGAAAGAGAGAAAAAGAGAAAAAAAATAGAATAATAAAAATGACCAATCATATGTTGATGTGTGGTGTTAAAATAATAAATAACAATTTTCTTTTAAATATACTTAAAAACATAAATGATGAATATATATTTTCTCTCGTGATTATTTTTAGGTAGAGCAGTAAACAAAAAAAAATATTATAGAATAACTTTATTTAAAAATTCATATTTTGATATAGAGAAAAGTTAGGGCCTAGACCCCCTTCAAACTTGCATTTTGCATATAATCAATAAAAGATTGACATGTCAACAATTCGAAATATTGCTTCTAGTCCACACCATAGGAGATCGATATCTTTTCTCGACTTGGGTCTTCCTATTTCCTTCACACGGGTCCAGACCGCCAACCCATTTCGCATTTTGGCATTCTCTTTCTTTGTCAATGACGAAGTTCATCCTTAGTCTAAGCAGTTTAATATCTCTACTCTCTTCAAATCCCATCTCTAAAAATCACCCGAAACAAAAAATTCAGTGAGACAAAAATGTTTCATAAAAGCATAAAAGGAAAAAACAAAAAAACAAGAGCAGCATAACTTCCTAACTTTAGAGAGAGAGAGAGAAAAAAAAAAGAGAAAAATAAGAGCAGAACCATTACCATTACATCTAGAACAAAATAAGCAAATATGCAGATGGAATGAATGAGAGAAAACCGTGGTCCACTGATCCCAAGACCATGGTGGTTTTTAGAGACCTCAAATTACACTCAGCTTCTGCTTCTCGTATTGACTTGCATCAACATAGAATTTCAAGTACCCACAAAATGATCATTTTGCTGCTACTAGAGTCTGAACATATAGCAGAGTAAAAAAGATGGCACAAAACTCACAAAAACCTAGCTAAAAAAACAAAAAGGTGCAAGCTTTTGAACAGTAAAAGCTCTTTGAAGGCTCAATTACCAGGTTTCTCGGTGTCGTGTGGCTTGATCAACGGCATCTAGGATCGTCAGTGGCGCGTCAGCAACAAAGAAAGAAAATGTTGGAATATGAAATGGGTTGGGGGTCTGGAGCCGCGTGAAGGAAATAGGAAGACCTGAGTGAAAGAAACAAGGTCAATTCGGAAATGAGATGAGTTGAGATGAGTTTAGTTTATTTTTTAATATTATTATTATTTTGAGATTTGAAAAATATGTATTGGGAATTAAAAAAGGTGTATAAGAATTTATGTTTTATATAAAAAATTATAAAAATATAATAATGAAATGAAAATGAGTTGAACTCACATTCGAATACAAACAAGGCCTAAATCGATCTCCTGTGATGCGGACTAATATATAATATATCAAGATTGTTGACGTGTCAATCTTTTATTAACTATCTGTAAAATACAAATTTAAAGGGAGTTCGAACTCTAGTTTTTCTCTTTGATATATCAAGACATTATAAATATTTAAAAATGAGAAATTTTTTTTATTTTTAATAGATTAAAAAATATAAATTCATAAAATAATGTGGTGTGATAAATTGTTAAACGACTTTTATTATAAAATACATCCTAAAATACCGTACAATAATGTAGCATCATCTCTAAAAAAAGAAAAATAATAAACACATGAGCATTTCTAAACAATCTCTCAACTTCCACACACTATCATTTTTAATTTTTTCTTTAATTTTTTAATTTTTTTAATTTTTTTTTTGAATTTGTTCTTTTTAAATTAATTTAATTTTTTATTTTTTATTTATATATTAAATATTTAATTAAAAATAAAATAAAATAATATATAGTGTGAAGAAGTTATATAAATAATAAGAGAATGAATAGATTTTTTCTAAATACATACCATTTTTTGCAGCACTTTTGTGTAACAGTATTATATAAATAATTTTTTTTTATAAACACTTTATAAAAATAACGCCATTTTATAAAAATAGTTTTATAGTTTTATTTTATAAGATGTCGTGAAATGTCATCATATCATATACCGTACGACGCGATAATATTGAACTTCTTGCGGAAAGACGGTAGTACCCTGCCCAACAGCCGACAGGGATAAATCTCACGCGCCCTTTAAAGGCGTCAGCACGTGTAGCGTCTAAAAAAGGCTAATTATCCAGGGTGCTGTTACTGGATAGGCGAGAGATCTACCCCTCTGTGCTTCCGGGCTTTTGAAAAGTTGTATGACTTATCGATAAGTGCTGATGATGGTCCCGATGGATCTTAATGCACTAACTGTCAAGTGTTAACAGTTATTATTATTTATTAAAAAATATACACACAATATAATTATACAATATATTTCATAATAAGTGTTAAATAAAAAATAAATTTATAAAATATTTTATACAAATATGATACTTTATAAAATTATTCTTCATTTAATATTTATTATAAAATATATTATATATTTATATTATGTGTATATTATTTTCTTTATTTATTATATGCCCATAAAAAATCAATTAATTTTTATTTATTAATATTATATTTATAAAAGCTGCTCTTTAATTTACGGTTTCCGTTTTGATAACGGTGGACAGATAGGAGAGGTGAAGACTCGTTTGTTTTGTTTGTTTGTATTTTAAGAGTCGATTCGTTATACATATATGAGATTTATGAAAATTAAAAACGAAATAAGATATTTATTACAAAATCTATAATATTATTTTTACTTAAAAATTTAAATTATTTCTTATTTTTTGTATAAAAATTTTAAAAAGAACAAACCTGATCATGATAGATCACTGGTTTCTATAACAAATAAAAATTATAAACAACTTTGATTATTGACATAATTAATTAAACCCCACACAAAAAAAAAACATAATTGATTGTATGGAATTTTTCCTTTTATTCAGTGCATAATATTGCTGATTACATAATAATATTTAGGGATACATAAGATTAAAGAAGCTGAAATTATACTACTTCATTATCTTCCTTAAGGAAATGCAATAGGGAGAGATCAGTAATTGATTTTACTCCGATTCAGGGTCCAGTGCTTCGCAATTCTCAAATTTAGGTATGGTTTATATTAGGGAATAAAATCAAAAGATTTAAACTTTTCTCAAATTTATCATTATATTTTTTTAAATCTTCATATAAAATATAATAAAAAAATTTAATTTTTTCAAATTCTAAAATTACTTTTTCAAATCTCAAAATAAAATTAATATTAAAAAAATATTACAACAATACTTTATTTTATTTAGTATTGTTATCTCATCTCATCTCTTATTTTTTTCTAAAAACAAACGGGACTAGTCACTTCGTTGTTTGTGCAATGTCTTACCTGAACCAGTCTGATTTTCACATTTAAATGTCCATGGCTTCAAGTGTTTTATTTTTTTCAATTTTTTCTAACTTTTTTCTAGAAAATTAGAAAGAAACCTCTCTTGAGAGGGGTAGGAGTTTCGGCTTCTCCCTCCTTCCATCCCTTCCTCCTCTACTTCCTTCTTCCTTCTTCCTTTTTTTTTCCTGTTGTTTTTGTGTGTTGTGTTTTGGTTTTCAGGCCAAATGGAAAAAGTGGCATTGCAATCATTTTCGATGGTCTTCGACCACCACGTGTCCCACCACGAGGTTTGCCTACTGTCGATCTACTATACCACTGAAGGTCGTGCCGATTGGAGCAAAATGTGGCTCACACGTGCGGGTTGAAGTGTGCGGTTGGATTTCACGCGCCTCCATTTCCGAGTGCTCCACTGCCATCATGTGCGGCGATTTTGGGTTCAGCGGTGTCAGAAGCAGTAGGATGGAAGTTCTAGCTTATCCTAGGGTGGCGCATGTTCTCTACGCGCCACGTCAGTCTCTGGTTGCAGTCCTTCTTATGTTTTTTCATGTTCTTCCAAGGTTGAAAATCGAAACTATATCTTTTAGATGTATTTACAATTTTTTCATGCTATTAATTGCTTTATGTTTTGTGTTTGTTTAGGAAAAATAAAATTTTTAATTTTTAAGACCTTTGATCTATAGAATTTTTTTAGAATCCTTTTTAGAAAGTGCATTTTATTTTGGATAGAAGTGTTAGTCTATGTTGGACAGAGGTGCTTTATTTTAAGATTAGTTCGTAGTTATTCTATCTTAGATAGATGTGGGTATTGGGTGGTCTTTTAGACGGTGTTCTAGAGAGATGTGCAGTTGGAGTTAGACTATGTTAGTCACCGTTTAGATGTTGAGGAGCTACAGATTATGATTAGTGACTTGTAATATTCGTTTCAAATTCAAATATAATATTTACTTTAATGAATGCAATTAATCTTTTCTTTAAAAAATAAAAAATCCCTAGTTTCACCCCTAGTATTTCTTGAATGGCATCATTGTACTGTCTGAGCGAGTACGTTTGATCTCCAAACTCATTGTACACATTTACATAAACAATACATATGTGCAATAAGTGTTGGATTATCCTTAGTATTGCTCATTATTAATTATGTTTCTTTTTCTTTTTTGTCCATAAAAGAAGAACACCATAAAATAAAAAAATAAAAAAATCTGGGTTAAATCTTTTTTTTTTTTGGAAAAATAATTTAATAAATAATATTGACAGGCAGTAAGAAAACTTAATTACTCTTTTCTTCAAAGACTTCAAGCAGTGGGGCTTGTCGCCACATTTTACAAGTTTTGTTGAAAGGATGCTGCATGGATGGATGGATCATAATTAATTGCGGCAATGTGTTGATGATCCAATTCAATGCATCATCTGCTTTCTTCATTCATCTAGGAATATTATTATGCAACTTGCTAGTTGCTATTTCCCCTCATTTTTGAGCCATTCGATCATTCACGTTGACTATCCAAGTCTAATTATGACTCTTTATATAAAGATAAGAACGATATCAATGTGGGCGCTAAAGTTGGTGCCATCTTAACAATTATAAATGTATGTATATATTGACTTTTAATATGTTCGAATTCGGGGGTCGCGATTGGGAGAAAGTGTGACACAATAAATATATGGATCTTCCATCGTTTCTTACTCATTTAATGTTATCCGAAATATTTATACAGACAACAATAAAGATTTAACAACCATTTTAACTGTATTTTGTTTATTACTGCGCACCTTAGAGCATCAACATCCGGAATCCGGATGCCCATAACATACCATTTTCTAAATCTTAGTAAAAATTTTAACTTTTTGATTATAAAAACTATTCATATCCATCCGGTTACCTATTTTAGGAAAGGGTTTTGGGATGTGAACATTGGCTCTGGCTCCCTAAATATAGCCACTAATATTCATCCCTATATTATTTTTATAAATATTTATTTAATTAATTCTAACCAATAAAATAAAATAATTTTCTTCTAATCGTCTACACTTTCTCTCATATTCATATCTGTTATAATTGAAATATTTTAAAAAGATGTCACCATTGATACAATTCAATTTTTCTTCAGAAAATAATTGACCATTTATGAAAATATGAATTTTTTTTAATTATTGTTACGTAAGTATTGAATTTAAAAATATTATTATTTAGAGAGATAAGTAGTTTAAAAAACCGTTACAGATGAAAAATAAAAAACATGGATACAACAAAATATTAAATAATTACGAAACCGTGAAAAAAAGTTAAAAAAATTTCTTCCCCGGTTCCCCCCTTTTTCAAAACCCAAAAGACAAAAGAAAGAATAGTTAAAAGATGTACAAATAAATGAGTAAAAGAATAATAGAAAATTATTATTTTAATAAAATAAAGAATAAATAAAAATGTGATGTAGGAGCTTTTGAAAAAAAAATGAGTAATTTCCTTACCATGATGCATTTAGGTATTTACCTGCCGGATCTACATGGTCGTTTGGAGGGCTAGAATAGGATTACCCAAAATCCTAATTTTCTTTAAGATGGTAAATAGATCAGCCTGTTCGATAGCCCACTTGATATTCGTCTAGTTAAACTTGAATTAAAATTGACTTATAAAAAAAAAACTCGATTTTGAAAATAGATATCCGTTCAATTAGTGAATGATACATACTTAATAAAATTTGGCTCGACTCGACTAAGTAATGACGGACCTACATTGGAACATTTTTTCAAAATTCAAAATAGCCCCCCAATTTTTTTTTTTTAAAATTCAACATTGCCCCTAAATTTATTCATATATAGAAATTGGCCTCACCAAAAAATTTATAATTTCCTTAGTTATACCCATATGATTTCTAGAATTTTATAAACTTTCAATATACATAGAAATATCTCTCTAATTTTTTTTATAACCATTAAAATTTTTATAATTTTAATATATTATCTATTTTTTAGGATATAACCACACTAGAATTAAGTTAAAAAATAAACTATTAATATTTATTTCAATTTTATATTATACACTATTAAGTTTCTTAATATAAAATTCAAAGTGAAAATACCATAAAAATCATTTAAATTTGTTCTTGATTTATATGAAAAATAGTAGAGAGGGTTTATCCTTTAAATTTCATTGAGTAAGAAAAAAGTTTATTTAAGGCCCGATTTATAGTATCCTATACTTAATATAACATCACAATAGATAGATTTTACATTAAATATGATTAACTAGCTTATATATTAGAATAAAAAAATGGCACTTTAAAAAGTCATTTGATAATTTCTATAAAAAAATAATTTCTAAAAGTTTCATATTTACAATAATAATAATGAATGAATATTACTCTCTAAAACAAACATTAAGTTGTGTTTTTACGTTATTTGCCATATTATCATAATTTAATTTTATATATACTTTATAATTTTATAATATTTTTTTACATTTTACATAAATATCGTGTAATAAAAAAGTTGGTCCATTAAGAAAAATTGTCAAGCTATGTTCTTCTTGTAATATTATTCTAAAAGTATGGGCAGAATAGGAAGGTAAAAATTATAAAAATGGGGGTAAAAAGGTTAATCAAGAATTTAACATATAAATCAGGAAGAAAATGAGAATTGGGCGGTACCATACAATCCTAACGTTGGAGTTCCTTTGTGCTTCCATGATATATTTTCTTTTATATATAAAGAAAAAAACAGAGAATAGAAAGGAAAAAATTATCGGATTGCCCTCTCACCCTCCAGTGTTAGACAACCTGATCATGATAGATCACTGGTTTCTAGTGTAACAAATAAAAATTATAAACAAGTAATTTGACATCACTAATTAATAAACCCCACACAAAAAAATATTATTTATTGTATGTGTTATGAATTCTGTAAGTGGAGGGACGGCAGCCGCCCCCTGTCCCACCACTAAAATTATGTGAATGACCCCACCACTATTATTTTAAAATCTGCATAGTAACTTGCATAGTGACTTGCATAGTAACTTACATAGTAACTTCAACGCCTATAAATATGGGCTTCAGTTGTAATGAAATTCATAAGAAAATATAGAGAGAGAAAGAAAGTTTCAGTTATTAAGAGTTTCTTTTCTCTTGCAATAGTAGTAGTTTTTAATTTAGTTTTATAATACGTTATCAGCACGAGGTTCTACCGATACTGAATCTAGTGGTCTTCTACTTCAAGTAAGTTTTTCAATATATTATTTACAGTCCTTGAGATAAATATTAAAGGTAATATTACTGAATATTACTTGATAAAATTTTATTTTTATTCTCATGATAATGTGAATATATTTATTAAATTCACAGATTTATTTTTGTAATATAATGTCAAATATTGAGATTTATTACTATTGACATTTCTGAAAAATATTATTTATCCAGATCCTTGATGAGATCTATTTGGATATGATGATGAACTTGAAAGATACAATCATAGAAGGAATTCATGTGTCCCTGAAGGACCGTGCTGTGTATCTCATGATGAAAGATCATCATACTGTGTGAAATAAATTAAGAGAGTGATATAAGCACCAGAAGATGTAATCCTCTCAAAGGATCATTATGATTTATTGCACCTGAAGTTGCAAGATTTTAAGAGTGGCATTGAATATTCTGCACTCTTTAAAACCAGCTCAATATTAAAATTATGCAGTGAAAATGTCACTGATGATGATATATAAAAGAAGACATTATTTTTCATACCTCGAATGTGCTCCTGCAGTAGCAATATCGAGAGTGAAAGTTCAACAAATATTCTGAACTTTTATTTTGTCTTCCAGTGATTGAGCTAAATAATGAGTTTTTGTTACACCAGTTACGTCCTATTAATGATATCGAATTTACACAATTCCCAGAAGTGAACGGGAACTAAGGGCGTAGACGTGGTAGAAAAATTATAGAAGTGTTAGTCCCAAAAGCGACAACACTAAAAATGATAAAAATATATCGTATCACCAGAAGTGATCAAACTCAGAGAAGGGTAAAGGCCCTCAGAATAATTCTTCATAAAAAAAAAAAAATGAAGATGTTTGTCATAGATGTGATATGACTAAACAGTAGTCACGTACCTGTTGTACGGTCAAGCATTTGATTTATTTATACTAAGTTTTTATATATAAGCTTATTAATATTTCATCATGTTTTGAAATAATGAAATATCGGTGCCTGAAGCACGACAAGAAATTACTTGGGATAATAAAGTCCTGTTTAAATTTGATCCTCTTATAAATAAATGTGAACCAGAAGTTCAGAAGATTATTTATCTGCAAAGTGTTGCAAATCAATTACATGATGTATTTACTGACACTAAAGGTGTTGTAAAATCATATATTACTGCTGTTAATGCTTAAGTAGGAATTGAAGTCCCTGAAGGACGAGTTGTTAAAACAGAAATAAATGAGTCTAAGATACACCTGAAGCGTTGAAGACTTATTGGTGCACAAGAAAAATAAAAATCGGTGCTCATGAAGAGACCGTATTTTCTGTACAAAATATAATCCTCCTGAAGAGGAAACCTCCTGAAGAGGTAACTCCTGAAGAGGTAACTCCTGAAGAGTGTAACTCCTGAAGAGTATAACTCCTGAAGAGAAAACTCCTGAAGAGTATAAACCTCCTGAAGAGGAACCTCCTGTAGAGGTGTTTCATGAAATGTTTTCCCCTGGAGAGGAACAAAGAGATCTCAATACATTTCATGAGTACTGGAAAATTTATGGATAAAAATAAAACTGTTGTCGACAACATATATAATAACACTTGATATTACCAGAAGTAATGAGCCAAAAACCGTCGAAGAATGTCGACGTAGAAATGATTGGCCAAAATGGAAAGCAGTTATTAAAACTGAATTAAACTCGCTAGTGAAGCGAGATGCATTTGGACCTGTTGTCCAAACACCAAAGGGTGTAATATTTGTCAGATATAAGTGAGTATTTATATGAAAGCATAATGCGAAATGAAATTATGCGGTATAATTTGTCGCACAAGGTTTCCTGTAGAAACCCGAGAGCAATTATGAGGAAACATATTTCCTTGTTATGAATGCAATCACATTCATATTTTTAATCGATTTGGTTATTGCAAAAGGATTAGATATGCAGTTAATGAATGTGGTCACTGCATATTTATAAGCATCATTAGATTATTACGATACTTGAAGCATCTAATCCAAGTACATTTAGGAGTATGTACTTTATAAAGCTTCAAAGATCTTTATATGGGTTAAAGCAATCCGGACACATGTTGTATAGTTGAATCAACGAGTATTTATTGAAAGAAGGATTTAAGAATAATCCTATATGTTCATGTGTTTTATCAGAATCTGGATTCGTCATTATTGCAGTTTACGTTGATGATTTACCTTGTTAGAACTCTTGAAAAGATCACAAGGGTTGCTATAAATTCAAGGAATGCATTTGAAAAGGAAAAATCTTATTATTCAATTCATAGATGAGTTACAAGAATTTGAGACTTCTAGCCTCATCTCTCAAATGCATTTGCTTTTCATAAAGCAACGTACTATCCTTATCTAAAGGATTAGGCAGTCGAAATGAAGAGGCAAGTAAGGATTTTAAATCCTTATTCTCCTGCTTTAAGTCTGCAATTTTTTTGTCAGACTCTTGAACGAGTCGTTGAAGTACAGAAACCTTCTCGTTAAGCTCCTCAATATCACGATTTTTGGATTGTAATCGGTTGGAAAATCCAACAATAGAGGAGGAGTATCGGGTGCCGAGAGTCACCAGCTCATAAACAGCTTCACGATCTGACTTATTAGCCAGATCATTTGCTTGCTGCAGCATTGCACTTGCGGAAGATGCAGGATCAACTTGTAATTGAGGTGAAGGATACCTCATATGTTGATTGTGAGAAATAGTAAAAGGAAATTGATGAGCCATTGGAAATTTGTAGAATAAGAATACAAATACAGATGAATTATATGAGAAGAAGATTTGATGCGTACTAAATGAAACTAAAGACGGTTCTTATAGAATTGGAAATAAGAACAAGACAAACCATCATCTCTTCAAATCTCACTTTACAAGATATGCTGGATGCATAATTTCAAAAGCCAGCGAGATTAATTACAGCTATCCCTATTTTCTTGTAAACGCTGAACCTCTGCCGTTAGCTGCTGTTGTTGACTTTGTATCTGAGCTTTTTCTCGTTCCAGCTCTTCTACTCGTGTTTTCAGGTCAAGAGAATACCAGTCTACAAGTTTCTTCAGCTCCTTGTTATCTTGTTTTAAATCTTTATTTTTTCTATCTTTAGTTGCAAGCGTTTGATGCAACTCAGATATTTGATTTTTAAGATGATCAACCTCACTCGTTCTCGCCAATAGCCTCTGAGACATGGTTGTAAGAGAGGCAGCATATTGAGCACTGAGGGTTCTTGATGCTGCAACAATTTCAGGATCAGATTTACTAGATAGATATATCTCTGCTCCTATCATGGTGTTTACAGCCTCAGGAGAAAATATAAGTGGTTGAGGTATAAAAGGTTCATGCTTTAAATCTGGGACATTAGAATTTCTATCAGACATAATATTGTTCTGGATGAACAACAACTGAATCTATGAGGAATGCGAGATCTTTTTGCTGGAGTAAACCAATGGTAAAATTGGTTATATTTAAAACAACAACCCGAAACCTTCAAATCTCTTCAAGATCTCGTTTGTCCACAATGTCAAGCGGATTTGATTTTCCGCCGAACCGATAATATTAAATCTCAAAGCTTTTACAGCTTTTATCATACATAGATGGTTTCCAATATTATTTCCGCCGTATATAAACAAGTTCTTCCTAATAACGCCGAATGAGGGGGAGAAAATTTTAGATGAAAATATTATCATACTCTCTCTAATGCATTATTTAGTTGGAGATCATGTTTGAATTCTTAACTTGTTATATATACTGAAATCATATTTGCTTATTACTTGAAACACTAATGCATATTATCAATGGGGAATTTAAGTATTACTGCAGGTATCAGATTTCTATTAAGTTTGTCAACCAGATATTATTTTTCATCTTCAAATCACTCAGAGATTATTGCAATTCATGAAACAAGTCAAGAGTATATTTGGCTGAGATCAATGACTCAACAATTTTATATGAAGATAATGCTACTTGTATCGCTCAAATCAAAGGAGGATATATCAAATATACGATCAAGTGATAATTTGGCAGATTTATTCATGAAGACATCACCAACTGCGACATTCAAGAAAATTGTGCAGAATATTAAAATGTGAAGACTCAAAAACTATTGTCATGCACTTTCCAGGGGGAGTAAAAGTCTTGAAAACTTGTGCTGATTGTACTCTTTTTCCTTCGCTAAGGTTTTATCCCATTGGGTTTTCCTTTGCAAGGTTTTAATGAGGCAATCTTAAAAGCACTTGTGGATACATAAGAAGACTGTACTCTTTTTCCTTCGCCATTGGTTTTTCTTCCCACTGGGTTTTTCCTTGACAAGGTTTTAACGAGGCAGATTGTTTATGGGTGGTCATTCAAGGGGGAGTGTTATGAATTCTGTAAGTGGAGGGACGGCAACCGCCCCCTGTCCCACCACTAAAATTATGTGAATGACCCCACCACTATTATTTTAAAATCTGTATAGTAACTTGCATAGTGACTTGCATAGTAACTTGCATAGTAACTTGCATAGTAACTTCAACGCCTATAAATATGGGTTTCAGTTGTAATGAAATTCATAAGAAAATATAGAGAGAGAAAGAAAGTTTCAGTTATTAAGAGTTTCTTTTCTCTTGCAATAGTAGTAGTTTTTAATTTAGTTTTATAATAGTATGATATTTTTCGTTTTATTCATGCATATTGCTGATTATAAAAATAAATAAGGATACATGATAAGATTATTGTAGAAGCTGGAATTACGGTAGTACTACTTCATCATCTTTCTTAGGACGATCAGGAAATGCGATCTTATCGCCATTACCGCATGAGCGAGATTTCAATTTAGCTTTGCAATTCACAAATTCGGTTACATCTTTGTCTGTGCAAAGTCTTGCTTCGGCCAGTGATCGTACTTTATCGTTCTCCTTCTCGGCGCATTTAAATCTCCCTGGTACCACCCGGCCTAGTTCGGACGAATTTTGAATGGCATCAATGTACTGTTTGAGAGAGTAGTACTTTTGATCTCCGGGGATAATGTCTTTTTTTTTTTTTTTAATAAAAGAAGAACACACCATAAAAAATAAAAATAAAAATCGTGTTAGTCTTGATTTTTTTGGAAAAAATAATTTAATAAATAATATTGACGGAAAGTGAAAAATTAAACTTAATTACTCTCTTTTATAAAGATTTCAAGCAGCGGGGCTTGTTTGTAGTACATATCACAAGCTTTTTTGAAGTACACATTTTGTTGGGATTCGAAGATGCAGCAACCATGCGTTGCCCATTCATGCCCCCAAAACTTTTCGTTTGGATCTGGCCCCGGCGGTGAGCTTACAAACAGGTTCGGCCAGCTTCTATCCATCATCTTCTTGAGGTTGTCGTCATTTTTCAGCTGCACAAAACAAATAAATAACATGAAAAGAAACCAATTATAATCAATTTGGTTGCTTAAAGTTAGACTTCATGAGGAACATACTACATAAAAACATTAACAAATATAATACCTTGGTATAGTCAAAAGGATATTTTTTGCGACTTGCAGTATCGCATTCGTATGATCGACCATTCTTCTTCTGTGCCCAGAGCCCGTGAATAGTGAAATTGCCAGGAAGCGGGTCTAAACATTCCGAACGTTTGGTATAGCATACTGATGGAGGCCATTGAAGGGTCAAATAGTAATGGTCGACAGAATCATCGGCCAGCTGGTAAAAGTAAATTCCGATGGCCAAAACCAAGCAGCTGGCAGCAAGCAACGCTTTTGTACTTGTTAATGCAACCATGTTGTACGTTGCTGTTGCAGTGGTAGTTTTGGACATAAAATGAAGTTTCTTTTGAGTTCAGAATTAAACTTATCGGATGTTTGGGACATATGTATTTATATAGAGCTAGAGAGATCGAGCTTTAACATACTTATGCTTGTGTGAAATCTGAATCAAGTACATGTAAAATCAACTCCGAAAATTGAGAAGGATCGACTCTAGTGGTTGGATGGATGGATGGGTGATTAATTGCAATCGATCATTTGCGTTCCTTTCATCATATGTGAGCCATTCGTTCATTGTAATTGACTACGGATCGAGACTTAATTCGAGTCTACCCATTACTCTATATCAATAGATTATGTTTGGTTAGTGAGATAATCTGATCAGGTCACTTCAGGCTATCTTATTATTATTTATAAATTATTATTTATTTATTAATATTATTTATTATATTTTTACTATTTTTTTATAAATCATTTGTAATAATTTCAACATCCAAACATAGAGTTAAATCTTATGGACATCTAAAAACCATTTTTCCTGTAGAAAAAGGAGAAGGATTTCTTCAAATTTTTGTTGGAAGCTAAAGATCACAATAGAGAGATAAGCTAGAGAGGGTGATGCTAGAAATAAATCTCGCATTATTTTATACGGTGAGATAAGATGAAATGATTTTAGATGAAAGCTGTTGAATATATTATTAGAATATTATTTATTATTATTATTATTATTATTTTAAGATTTTAAGATTTGAAAATTTTGAATAATTTATTATATTTATATGAAAATTTTTAAAAAAATGCACTGATGTTATGAGAAGCGATATAATAAAATCATTTCTATATTCCTACAAGAAAATGTCTTGCTCGATCAGCTATACTGTCTGAAGATTTTTCCAATCAACAATAAAGTTTAACAACCAAATATTTTGTCTTGATTTTCATGAGGTGGGACTAGTGGTCGAAGTATAGGACTCTAAATCGATTGTTTATAACTGCATTCAGACACGGCATAACATGATGCTCACACACCCATCATGATCACTTAATAATCGAGTCCACTACCGAATAATATATTGTTCATGTTCACACTTTTCACACAACGGCAATGGCTCAAAATTTCTTGGTCTAATAATATTGATTGGGTTAAAATATATAATTGCATACGCTAATTTTTAGATTTCATTAAAAAGACAAAAACATATCCTCAGGAAAATAAAATAAAATCAATGAGAATGTTTAAACCTCACTACTATATATCTATTCGTTAAAACCCTTTTCTTTTTTTTTTTGGTTAAGCCTCATTGTTCAATCGAGTGTACATTTTAATCCTTCAAAATCTCAGATTTTAAATATATTCTCTGTGGATAAAGAGACAATTGCTGATTTTTTGCTTGTTGCTTGAATGGACAAAGTCACTCATTTGATTGTTCTTATTCTGATTTTCTCATCACTTGGATGGACGGAAAGCTGTGGCCTTTCGCACTACCCTTTTGGTCATTGTACAAATAGAGAGAGAGAGAGTGTGTTGAAGTTTAAAAAAACCAAAAATAAAAAAAATTAATCAGGAGAGAGAGAAAAAGAGATTTGATTGAAACTAAAAAAAGAAAGAAAGTAAAGTCTGCTCTATTTCAGTTATATTTATTTTTCTCGTCCTTTACAGTAATCTATAATAGTGAGTTCAGCTAATCATTTCTTCAGCTGAGTCAAGTTGGGATGTTTAGATCGATGAATAAATTTAAAATAGTTGGAAACCAAACCCAACCTGATCAGTCTTCTCTCTTTTGCTAGTTTTGCTTTGTCAAATGTTTCTTGAATTTCTTTGTCAAGAATCAGGTTTAGGCATACGAGGTTTCATCTTTTTCTTGGTTCCTCACCTTTTCGCTCAAATTTCTTATTTAAACATTAGAAGAAGTAAGAAATCAACTCCTTTTTGATTGTTCACCTCTTATTTTAACATTACATAAACTAATATTTAAGTACAAAAATTATTGAAAAATAAATCACACATGCTTGAAAATAAGGTCTAAGGAATATTTATAAAGAATAACCAATTATTTTTTGTTGAACTGGTTTATAAGATGAGTTAGACACATGAATCTTTTTATGATATTAGAGTCTACCATTGAACAAATGGGTGCCTACACTACTCACCCCGTGACAAAGATCAGTAGGAAAAATAGTGGCTTGCACGTAAGGGAGGATGTCGAGGAATAATTATGCATTGCCTGTGGACAACTTCTTTAGCATATTTATAAGGAATGATAAATTCTTTCTTGTTGAATCGATTTTATGAAATGAGTTAGATCCATAAATTTCTTTAAAATAAGAGGTCATGGAGTATAGAGTAATATCATGTTGTGTCGAGTGATGTTAAAAAAGAAATGCAAGAAAAGAAATGGATGCTTGAACAATTCAAAGGTCGTGATAGATAATTTAGCGACTTATAGAGTGTTCTAGAAGTCTTGCAATTGGTTTCCCTTTGGCATAAATTCTGTTTGAAACCATGTTGCTAATCATGGTGCTCACTTTGGGTCTGACCCATAATTTTAAATTTTGTACCGTACAGGAGCAGTGACCAGTACAGAAATTGAGTCTGTTTTGTACCAGCCCAGATTTCGGTTGTACCGGTCGTATCGACTTGTATTTCGGCCATACTGACCATGTGTACCCACCTATACTAAATTTCGGGATTTCACTTTTTTTTTTCATTTCTTGCTATTTTTTTATCCTAATTTAGACTAGATTATTTACATATACATTTATATATAATTTATTCATATATTAACTATTATTTTGAAATATAATTTATATATGTATTTATATATATAATTTTTTTTGCATAGACTATTTTGAAACGGTACACAAAACGATATTAGTATCGAAATATTTCAGTTTAATGTTTTGAACGATATGTTCATCGGTACACTATTCAAAATATTAGTCTGACTACTTCTTGCTCGTCCCTAGTTCTGAGCACTTGCCTCTCGTGATGTTTTGAAAAAATCACTACTTATTATTATGCTTCAAATGTTAAATAATCTTTAATGGAGGAGTCAAACATGTACAAGAGCTCAAGATTACTTAACAAGACCAACCTTCACAAGAAATTATTTGAGATACATTGAACAGAGAAAGAAAATAAACCCTTGCTTGGGATTAGCGAACAAGGCCAATCCTCTTTCTTGAGATTAAAGCGAGGCATCTCGATTTGATGAGTTTCGTGGAAAATAAAAGTGCTCGCTTTAAGGTGAGCAACGTTAAATATTATGAAGGTCACCACCTCGATAAACAATGCGGGCAAGCAAAGTGCTCACGTCAGGCAAGTAGCTCAAAAATAAAGTAATTGTCCACCATGTGAGCACCAGGAAGAGAAAAAGAGCCGTCCACATACGAGAACAAGGAAAAACAAAGTGCTCTCACCCACCATGCAAGCACCGAGGAGAGAAAGTGCTTGCACTAGACGAAAACTAGGAAAAACAAAGTACTCGCCCACAGACGAGCATCATGAATGTGAAACGCTCACCCTTAGGCTAGCGATGTGAAGGGCAGGAAGCTCACGACTTCAGTGAGTATCGTGGAAAAAGCAAAATGCTCGCCTTAAGCAATAGTAGGATGTGTTGGCCACCCAGGCAGGGGCGAGCAGTTGTTGAGTATTATTGAATTTTGAATACGTGTAAAAGCATTGAAGTCAATTTTTTTTTTGCTTAACATCGTTGTTTGTGAATATTTAGATCAAACTCTTTATTTTTTTTTTGTAAATGTAATCTTTGTAATTGACTAGAATTAGATAATTAGGATTTAAATTTAAATTTTGGATCAATATAATTCAAATAGGATTCTAAATGTTTAACCGATAAGGACAAGATTTTGAGTCGGTTTTGAATTTAAATGATGGATGAATGTAATTTTTAAATAAGACTCTAGCTTGTTATTCAATAAGGATAAAGTGGTTGAGTTTGAATTGTAACTTTTATCCAATCTTATTTAAATTATAAAATAAGAGTTTACAAGAATCTTATGTATATTACGAGTCAAAAAGTCAGCTAAAAGAATGAAGATTCAAATTTCAAATGAAGAGATCGAAATTGATCAAAACTCGAAAGTATCTAGTTGAAGTGATTCAGTCCGGGTTGTTAGCAAACTGTTAGTAATGTAACAGACTAGGACTTTGGATAAGCCCAACGTTAGACTTCTACTCCAATACAAATATTGCACTACTGCATTGCCTATAAATAGAGAAGTCGGCTGAGGAGTTTATTGAACACTTCAAGAGCACAATCATAAGAGTTGAGAATTTGAAGATCTTGATAGAATTTCAAGTGATCGTGTGACGGAGAATACCTTAAGTGAAAGTTGTTTCAAAAGACTCAATCCGTGGGATTGGGTGAAAGCATACTCCAAGAGGGAGTTGTCGTGTTTGTTGTCGACCATTGAAGGTTCCAGTTGGAAATTCAAGGATCGGAAAGAGTTAGAGATTTTGATTACCTGCTATGATAGAAAACAAGCGGGTTGTGTGTCTTGGATAAATGTGTCGAGTTACAAAGATTTTGTAGATAGTTTACTTGTAAAACTCTTAATCAATATATTGACTTTCTTGAGTTTAATTACCTCGTAGGGTTTTACCTTTGAGGTGTTCTTCAAAGTAGGGGTGGGCAAAATTTCCGACTTCCGTCTAAACTCCACTCCGATTCCGACTCCGATCGGTGTTGGAAGTTGGAGTTCGGAATTCAGAGTTGGAAATTTTCGACTCCGAATTCGGAGTCGGATTTTGAAATCGGAGTCAGTTTCAATACCGAATGCCTACTTCGAACGTCGTTTTGCATATTTCTTTTTTGTTTTTTTAAATTTAGCTAAACCACGCCGTTCCAATTAAATAGGAACGGCGTCGTTTAGTCTACGACGTTGTTTAGTCCAGGGTTTCTTAAACTCTAATGATCATTTTCTTCTTCTTTCTTCTTCTTTATCCCGTCCGCAGTCCGAGACTCCGAACTCTACAACGATGCTCTTCTTCTCTAACTGTGATTCTGAACCTCCAGTGGTTAGTACCTCTTCCTCCTTCACTCTCTCACACCGCCGTCGATTCCTCACCGTCAGAATTTTGCCATCGCGCCGTTACGTTACATTGTCGCCCGCTAGCCCTCCGAATTCGAGATTAATTGGGGTAATTAAATTTATATTTAGGGTTTTTAATTAAAACTAATTAAAAGTGTTATTTTAATGTGATTCTTTGAGTTAGTTGGCTTGTGAGTTGTGTATTGTTGTCCAGATGACTAACACAAAAGGGGGGTAAATTGGGTTATATTATAAAAATTAACACTTATTAATCAAATGCACAATATAAAATATAAACAGAATATAAAGTAGTAAGAAATGTAAAGACTAGGGTAAGAGAAAGCAAACTCAGTATTTTTACGAAATTCAGTCCCACTGCCTACGTCCTCGCCTCAAGCTACCCCTTGAGGATCCCGAATTCACTAGTCAATCTCCTTTAGGTGGAGATAGAAACCTATTACACTTTTGAGCAGTACTGCTCCAAAGAATCCGTGTAGAACACCATCTACACTTCCAATCACCTCACACTTGGTGATTTAACTATTCTCCGTATAGAACACCTTCTATACACACAAGGGTTATACGCACCCTCTTACAAATAAAAGAGTTGATAGTGGGTAGACTATCAAAGTATACTCCTCAATGAGTGAGATAAAAACAATACAGCGCAACCTATATCTCTCTCAACAAGAACAAGAATTAAGGCTCAAAATTTTAAAAAAGAGAGAATGAGAGATTTGAAAGAATGATACAAAACTTAGCAATAGATGTATAAGCTTTTGTTGTGATTTTTATAAAACTCAAGTGAGCTATTTATAGGTAAATGAGTCTTCAATTTCAAATTTGAAAAGATTTCCATGTCAAATAAGAGCACTATTCATTTTTCAAAAAATTCAAATAAAAATATTTCCTTTTTGCATTTGTCAAAGACAACTGCATTCATTTTTCAAAAAAATCAAACCTAATATTTTGCTTTTCATACAAGACAAAATGAGCATGATTTATTTTTTAAACCAAAACATCTTCTTTTTGCATATGTCAAAAAAACACACAACCACCCTTTAAGATTCTCAAACAAAATTATCTACTTTTTGCATTTGTAAAAAAAACACACAACCTCCTTTCAAGATTCTCAAACAAAACCATTTATCTTTTGCATTTGTCCAAAAAACACACCACCTCCCTTCAAGACTTTCAAATAAAATATGCACATGTCAAATATGATATTCAATCATCTTATAAATTTAAATTTTTATAAAATATATATATATAAAATTTTTGAAATTATTTTGTTTGATGATGTTATGCACATGTGAAACATATAATTTTCAAAACAAATACATTTAAAAATGTCTTGCATATGTGAAAAAAGTAATTTGATATTTTATGAGGAAAAAAGAGTAATTTGGAGCCTTAATCCAATTTCTAATTTTATCAAGAGATGTACAAAAATAATTTATGAGTTTCATTTGTAGACTTGATCTCTTTCTTGCTCATGTTTGATTTCTTGATGTGTTCAGCTCTCTTCATGCGTAGACAACTTGAGTTTGAGTTTTCAATATTATTTGTTATCATCAAAATTTATACGTAAATACGAGACTTGAAACCTTGGGTACAACATGTATACTATTATATTGTGAAGAATTTGAATTTATATTGTGTGCTTTGACAGTGTGTGTAAACTGTTTGATGAAATGTCATTGAGAAAAAAAAAACTCAAATTTGGCCTAAAATATTGCCCTCTCTGATACTGAGGAATCGTAGGTGCTCCGTGCTCATACGAATTATTGGTTTTCTTTTTCTTTCCAGTCAACTAAGCTTGGTAGCTTGCTCTATCGTGAAGTTTTGACCAATTTTATCTTGTTTGCTCATTTTTTCATTTGTTTTTTTGGTTTCATTTTAAATTGTTATTGTAACTTATACTCAGATATCTACATGCTAGACCACAAAATCTTATCCAATTTATTAATTTTTTTTATCCAATTTATTAATTTTTTTATTCATTTTGGATTTAATTCTTTCTTGGTTTGCTTGATGATAATTTTATTAAAGAGCTCTAACATGCACACATTAATCTGTTACTACCTTTTTATTTGTATTGTTTACTATCTAATTTTAAATATTATCTTCTATTGGTAGCTAGTTACTACCATGTCCATGTCCTTTTTGTTTGTATTGTTTACTATCTAATTTTAAATATAATTTTATTAAAGAGTTCTAACATGCTTGATTAATAAGCGGTAAAAAAGTTAAACATTCCTAAGAAAAATAGCTAGCATTGAGTGGGTGAGATGGTTAGTTATCATGTGTCATATTATTATTGAAGTGGTCGTTGTTGGTTAGTCTAATCTGGCTTGTCGATGATCTATTAGTACACATGATATATATTATAAGATTTATTACTATATTTTTCTTTAATCACAGATCATCTATTAGTACCGTTGACTAAATATATAAGATGATCTATTAGTATAGATCTATTACTATTAGCACATGTATCGTGATTAAAAAGGTAGATATATACATCCGCATCGCCTAATCACTATTCAAAAGTACATGTGGGTTATCCTTGAAATTATATATGATTGAGAGCAAGCTAGAATAAGTAAATTAAGTCAATCATATCCCGACTATTTTAAAAATTTATGGATAATTAATTAAATAGTGATGCTACAGTCACTACTGTTTGTCTTAATTAAATAGATAGTCGATGTATCTCACCCAATCACGATTACCACCAACACTTCTACTCAGGAACTGATTAGGGAGAAACGGAAAATTGTTAACTATAATTTGAGAAAATTTTATAAAATATTTATTTATTTATCCCCTATATATCCTAACTTCAAGCAGGTGTTTATATTTGTATTGATTACTTTGTCAGTAATAAGTGGGGTTTATATAAGTATTGAATATCATTTATTTCTCAATTTTATAATTTGGTCCTGAATTAGACACTTCTTTCAGTTATTTAAAACCACTTGTCTAGAGAGAGAGAACTCACCAATCTCACCCCATTCCGACATTAGTGCAACGCTTAGGAGTTGATGATAATTTTATTTTTTTTCCCGATACTTCCTTTCCATATAAACTTTAATGAATAGTATACAATCACAGTGAACTGTGAAGGATCCCTATGACTTAGCTTGAGTGCAATATAAGGATCTGCCATTTTAATGTCTCCACATATAATGTTATTTAAAGTGGGCAAATTGATAGGTATAACTCTAAGATTTATATTCACTATTAGTCCCTGCTTTGCAGGTATTGCTCGGCTATCCAATGTTTTGTAGTAAATGTTATAAACTAACTTTAGCACAGAGAAATATTCCAAAATATTGCTTTCATTTCATTCTTTTAAACAAAAAAAAGTAAATAAAGCATAAAGAAATATGCATTTTCCCCACTTAGTAAACAAATTTCTCTATTCAGTACAAGTCATGAATTTTCACCTAATAATAGTTTCCTAATATTATATTTTGCTACACTATAACATTATAATTTTTAGGAATTTACTAACATTTTTTATATTGTTATACTTGAATTTTAGGTCTACAATTACAAACAGATAGATCCCTCACGCAATGCTAGTGGGACTCCGACTCCACATGATACTCCGAATCCGGATGGTAAGACTCCTTCGGCGCTCCACGCCGCAGTTTCGAGTCGTAGTTGGTTACCCTCCACTCGAGCACAAACCTTGTGTGCTAGCAGTGGATTTCCACTTCCAGTCGACATGAAATTGGAAGTGGAAGATCCCGACCAGTTTATGGAGGAGGAGGAGATGGGCTTTGGGGACGATCCGATTTAGGATCCGGATGTACCAGTACACCTTGCAGCTACGAGGCCACCTCGTCCACGATCAAATAAAAAAAGATCGTGGACATGGGAACATTTTGAGAAGGTTGAGGGTGGGGATCCCCAGAACCCACGGGCTGAGTGCAATCATTGTGGCGCTCGAGTTAGGTGTCATTAAAAAATGCAAGACACTTTTTGCCTTTCAGCACATCTAAACGGTTGCAAGTTCTACCAACTAGAGAATGAGATGACATCAAGAGGTTAGTATTTTGCTTTATATGCTACTTAGTTTTGTGATTATGATCCCATTTAATTTTCATTTAAGACTAATATTGGTAAATTATCAAACGCAGATACAGGTGGATCTCAGACTAATCTTAGCTATGAGACTTCTACAGTCACTAATGGGACAGAGACACAGATAAGAAATCTAGTTGTCCCTCAATACAGTGAGAAGATGTTCTGTGAGGCGCTTGCGATGATGATTATAAAAGATGAGATGCCCTTTACCACGGTTGGCAAGGATGAGTTCCGACATTTTGTGAAGCTGCTTGAGCCAAGATTTCCAATCCCATCCCGTTATATAGTGATGCGAGATTGTATGAAAATGCATCTGAGGGAAAAGACAGAAATGAAGAAGATGTTTTCCACCACTGGCCAGAGAGTGTCATTTACGACCGATACATGGACGTCGGTACAGAATACCTCGTACATGTGTATCACAACACATTACATTGATAGTGAATGGAATCTTAAAAAAATGATTATTGAATTTAAAGAAATGGTTGACCATAAGGGTGCATCGATAGGAGCGGAGATGGATGATTGTTTGGTTGATTGGGGCATCCAAAAAATATTATGCATTACAGTTAACAATGCCGGTGCCAATGAGACCGCCATCGAATGGTTTATCTGAAATACGAGAGTAAGAGAAGATGTGATTAAAAATCACCAGTATATCCATATTCGATGCACTACTTATATAATCAACCTTATTGTTGGTGAGTCTTTCTGGTTTTAATTTTGTAATTTATATTTTAATATTTTTATGATTAAATTCTTTGAAAATAGTACCATTTTTTTATATTATTATGATAATTAGATATTTTTCAATGATGAAACAGTTAAGGGGTTGGAAAATGTAGACGACTCTATTAAGAAAGTCCGCAACATTGTGCGGTACGTGAGAGCTTCTCCCCAAAGGCTGCGAAAGTTCAAGGCAATAGTAAAACAGGTTGGGGTTAAGTTTTCAAAAATGTTGTACCTAGATGTTCCCACTCGATAGAACTCCACATATCTGATGTTGGATGTGGTACTAAAGTACCAGAAGGCATTTGAGTGGTTGAAGATTGAGGATGGAGGTTTGAGGTATGCCCTGCTGGAGCCTGATGGAAGGAGGCTCGGTTCACTAGACAACATCGATTGGCAACGTGTATATGAGTTTGTCACATTTTTACAGATCTTTTATGACATCACGATGCGGGTTTCTAGATCCGCATATGCGACGGCAAACATGTGGTTTAGCGAGATTTCCATACTACACCACCACTTGAAAGAAAGTTGTGCTAACTCGAGTGGATTGTTATCTAGTATGGCATCACAGATGCAGTCCAAATATGATAAATATTGGGGGTAATTTGAGAAGATAAATAGATTATTATTCATAGCGTCGATCCTCGACCCCCGATTTAAGTTGGCAGTGGTAGAATGGTGGGCAACAGAGGTTGTCGAGGCAGTGAAGGCTAAGGCGTTTATCACAGCACTTAAGGCAGATTTGAACGAGTTGTACACCCATTACATTGCCAGGAGTCTTGCTTCATCCTCACTAGCCATGGGTACCTCACGTTCAAGTTCGAGCTCAGGACCAGCCACAGATGCTCGTTCGAGTCAGGCCAGTGCAACCAGTCGATCTTGAGACTTCAACGTCATGACGTCATTTCATGCACAGTTAACGAGAAATCCATTGCAGTGTATAAATGAGGTTAAGCGATATTTACTGGCAGAGGTCGATGAGCCTAGTGAAGAGTTTCAGATCTTAATTTGGTGGATAGCTAATTCACACAAGTACCTGATTCTCTCTCGTATTGCTCGAGATGTACTAGCCTTTCCTATCATTACGGTTGCATCTGAGTCAACATTTAGCACTGGAGGTCAGGTGTTGGATGCTTACTGAAGTTCATTGTCACTGTCAACTGTGGAGACCCTAGTTTGTACACAAAACTGGCTCAGTGATGTACCTACTGGACTAGAGAGCATTGACATCGATGCCATGAGTTACAAACTTGAGTCAGGTCAATTTAAATTAATTTATTTAATTCTTTTTAAATGATTAAAGTAACAAAGTTTATATAATTATATAATTATTTCAATAATCTTTTTTATAATTTCATAAATCTATTTAAAATTTGAATTTATACTGTTTATCATTTCACAGATTTAATTATCAACCCTACCATACTTGTCAATGACTAATGAAGCAATTATCGGTTACGTATATTTTTTCTCTAATTTATAGTTACTTGTTTCATGTTTGGTTAATTTTAATTTTTTTTTATATATAATAATACATTTTAATTTTATCTTAATCTCAGGTACGACTCCGAATAAGTTCCAACAACAAACTACTTTACTGCAGCAATTATTATTATTATTTTTTATAACATCAATACGGGTCCCATTGAATCAGAGTCATCAGTGATAATTTAATTTATATTTTGTATTATTTTTTGTATTAATAGTCTAGAGTCCTGAACTATTTTTTGTATTACTTTGTATTATACTATAATGCTATTGGCTGGCATTAGCATTGTAATTACTACTTTGTATTTTTTGTTTAATTGTTTAAGAATAATTAATAGTTAAAACTGAAACCTGAATAGATCAATAGTTTTGACAACTTAATTGAAAATAAGCTCAATTAAACTTATATGGAATTAGTATGGCCCAATTGAGATCATTTGGTTTCGGAATGAGTGTAATTTGGCTCATACCGAACTCGACATTACGATCAAAATTTGGAATTCCGAACTCTGATTGGAGTCGGACTCCGACTGTGTTTCAGAGTCAAAATTGGAACATTTTTTTGGCTTCGTTGATTGTTGGAGTTGGAGTCGGAAACTCTAAACTCCAACATCGTCGGAGTCGGAGCACACCCCTACTTCAAAGGATCTCCCTTCGTAACCAAATATATATCGTGTTTATTTTATTTAAATATTTTATATTGATTACTAATCTGTGCTAATAGTATTAGTTTGGCTTTCACATGTGAATCTAGGGGTATCTGGGTAATTACATTTCCCAATTTACTATTATTAATCTTTAAGTTTAGATTTTTTTTAATTTAAAATTATTAAGTAGTAATTCGACCCAATGTTTTATTTCTGTCCTAATTGATCATTGTTGAAAAATAATCTTACATGGCCTGTGGGTAAGGTCTTTAGCATGTTTATAAAAAATGAATAATCATTTCTTGTTGATCCAGTTTTATAAGATAAATTATGCTTATAAATTTTTTCATGGTATCAGAGCCAGCTATAAAATGAATAAGGGATCTATGCTATTTATCCTGTGATAAGTACTTGAAAAAACATTGTCCTGCACGTAAGGAAGGATGTTGAAGAATAATCTCACATTACATGTGGACAAGATCTTGGACATTTTACAAGGAATGAGCAATTCTCTTTGCTGAACCGATTTTATGAAATGAATTAAATCTATGAATTTCTTCAATCCCAATTCGACATTATAAGTATATTGATTTTTATTGAATATTTTTGTCTGTAAATACTGTGTATTTTATTTCAATTATAACCATATTTAACACTAAAACACTAGGAAAAAACCACATGCGGCAAAGATTTTTTTGTTGAAATATATTGATTTTTACCCAATAATCAATTACTTTTGTTTGTAAATAGCGCATATTTTATTTCAATCATAACCATACTTAATAATAAAACACTAGGCCTCAATGCGACAAGGATTTTTTGTTGCCTTTGAAAAAAAGAGAAGTCCCATTACGATAAATTCTATTACATATAGTCACTGACTCACTCTTACGTATTCTTTGTGTACTTTGATGGTGTGATTGACTGTATTATATTTTAAAAAGATAATGCAGTTAATCACATCATCAGAATATGCAAAAGTAAATGTACATAAATTTTTTGTTAAAATAATACTCAAATCTTTTTTATTTGTCTACACGCAGCCTAGACCATTGGGTATATAACAACAAAGCGGTGAGTCCTCATTCACGGATCTACTTTTGAACAAACCATTGGCTACCAAATCCAGAACCACTCAAAACATTTTTTGGCTCTTTTCCTGTCAGGAAACTATTCTGCATAATCAAATCTAGATCTCTTGGAAACTGCTGGAGAATGTACCCAAAAACTAATAGATCAAGTTGCACTTAAAAACTCATTATTATATATAGCACAAGTTGCAACCAGAATCATATTACTCAAAATTTGGGTACCCCACATTCCAAGGATGTTTCTAAATTACTGTAAAGTTGTCTCCCATGAAGTTCAATATTCCCTTCAGATTCAACCAAATGAAAGGCTTTTTCAAAATTGTAACCACCTCTTAAAGCCTATTTGTCCTTTAGGATTCAAGTCAAGCAAACTTGCATTTTAATAGTAAATAGCTTTTAACCTGTGACAACAACATCAGCATATTTTCTAATGCAGCCTACCTTTTGGTGATAATACAAAAAGTGTAGAGTACTGTGGCATGCTGCTGCTTCCCATGAGGATTGCCTAACCCATTTAATATTCCTCTTTACAATGGAGCCTGCATAGACAATAGTACAAACATATATATTTTAACTTCTAAGTTGGAATATAGTCATGCTTCCCTATTAAGTTCGTTTATATTGACTAGCAAATGCATGCATCATACTCAAAAACACACACAAAAAAAAAAAAGAATTGCGAACATCTTACCCGAAGATTACATGTACAGCGTGGAGGATCTTCCTGCATGAATGCGACCCTTCCCCCTCCACCTCCATGCAAGGCAGCGGCCTATGGGAGATCATTGCATGGCCAGTTGATCCATTCCCTTTGTTGTTTTTATTGGTTTTATGGTTTTGGTTTTTTATTCTAGAAATGCAATTGTATTTCAAAGAATTTCTCTTTGGAATTTGAAGGGGAAACATTCAAGTTTCTAAAGTTTTCGTTTGAACTTTGGGACCAATTGGGATAAATATAAACAGGTAAAATAAATTTCATAATATTTCACTTTATATATGTATCTTCCACCCAGTTTAAGCTCTAAATTTCGGACTAATACTATGCTTCAAAGAGCAAAATTAGAAACCAAAAAAGGAGTGGAAGCACATGGGGAATCTCTATTATTTTCCCCCAAATTTATATCTTGACTAGCAATTAGCAAATGCAAACATCTTGACACAAGAATTCTTGCTCATCAACTACCGCGAAATCAAGATTACATTGCAGAACACACAGCAAGTAACTTGACATTTACAATACTATTCCAGTAGAGCAAGAGGGTGCACTTGCAGGGATGGAGGAGAAGGGTGAAAAAAGAGACAAATGGCTGAAATGTCATCCATAGCAATGCCCCGCCTCTTGCGCTTCCATCCGCGCACAGCACACTCAACAAGACGCTTGGTAGATTGCGTCCTGTCTGGTGTCGAAGATATAATTTCTACTGCTTCTTGATTGGAGATAACATCCCATACCTGATATAGAAAATCAGTCAAAGATCTTAATGCAGTCTTAGCACTATCATGCATAATAAGTTTTTTTTTTTTTTTTAAGTACCTTCGTGCAAATTAAGTTCTACAGAACTTCTAGACACAATTGCTTGGGTTTTCATGACACAAACATTCCAGTTATAATTACTGAGAATCAAATTCTTTATAAAAGCAAAGTATAAATCTGAACAAAAATTGCTTGGGTTTCCAGCCTTCATACTTCAATACAGGCACATGTATAAATCTGAACAAAAAGCCCTAGCCAAACAAAGTATGGCAACAATCATAACTTTAAAATCATAGTTTCTTCAAAAAAAATTAATGAGCATACATCATATTCTGCATAAAGAACAACTCTACCGGAAGAGTATAATGCATACCCCATCAGTTGCCAGCACGACGAATTGGTCCCTGCTGGTTATATTCCTTTGTGTCACTTCCGGCACAGAAATTAGTCCAAAGTCCTTTATACAGTAATCCCCGAAGGCTCTAGACATTGCCAGTCCCGGTGATTCCTCATCTGGCAGCCATACCCTGTGCACCCCTGGCTCATCCTGCAAACAGAAGACCCGCCCTTTACACTGACGTATCCTCTCAGCCTCCTCTGCAAACAAAATAAACACAGCTTTAGATTTCACTTTCCTTCCCTTTTTCCTGGTTAAACAAACATGGATCGAGACTAACGAGGTAAATTGGGCTTGAAGTCTACAGTAAGCTGAACTGGAATCAAGCTTCCATCATCTGAACTTGTAGCTAACACAGCACGAGAGTCGCCAACATTTGCAACAAAGATGAATTCACCCTGGAATAGAGAAGCTGTCAATTTTGCTTGTCCTGGGAATAGGGATGTATGAACTGACAACAGATTACAAAGAGAAGTTACCATTTTTTCATTCTCAAATGAAAAGGGGAGGCACTAAATTATATTCACTATCATTCACACATGTTGAGTCTATAATCAGAATTGTGAATCTAGACTACCTGCCGAACAATTGTGAGTGCAGTTGTTCCACTGTTGAACGAATCTATTTTACGCTGTTGCTCATGAAGTTCTTGATCAATAGCAGCACAAGTCTTTAGGTAGGAATGCTTCCATATATCGAACTGATGTTTTTTATCAGATTCTAAATCACATTCTGGGTCAAGAGAAGCTTCAGCAAGTGTCTCCTGCCAATTGCTTAGCAAAGATGGTGGCATCGATTCTCTGACCATTTTAGCCACAAAATGGCCCCATGAGCCATGCCCATCAAAAATCCCACAGAATATCATGTCTTCTTGGCACCCAAATTCCTACAACCAAAACCAACATTGTTCAAATCTATCAATAAATATAAGCAAGAATGTTCCATCAAATTGCCAACATAAGGAAACAAAAATGTGAAACCGAACCCAATATGTTTCTAGATTATAGAATCTGGCACAAAGACTGAACAAATCTTCCAACATTCTAACCATTACTTACCTCCCACACAATGCAGCAGTCCTGGTTCACACCTTTCTTGCCTCTCTTGGAGAAAACTGAGGCAAAGTTGTTAGAACCATTAGCATTTATGAACCCTGAAGAGCGTAAAATCAAGTCATTCTTCTTTGCATCTTTAGCCATTGCCTCAGCGGCTTCTCTTCCACTGCAATTCCCAGACTTCCTCCCTCTTTTGAAAGAAAGCGACCCAGCCAAACCATTGAACATGGAGGATAATTGCCCCATCAGCCTCAAAATTCAATTTCCAATCCCCGCTAATGAGGCGTGGTTCTTCCTTTTTGTAGACTCAAAAATCTGGACATAGGAAATTTATATTATTAAAATAAAAGGACATAGGGATCATGGAAAGAATTATTTCAAAGATACGAAAATGCTTAAATATTTGCAAGGAAGAAATATTTTTCTATATTTTCATCCGACATCCATTCTTGAGACCAGACAGAAGCATATTGAATTGAGTTATACAGTGACTAAAAGACATTATCTGACTCAGAAAGCTAAGAACCTAAGAATTTATTTACAATAAACAAACAAAAAACTGTGAATCTGAAAGCCTTTGCAGAAAATACCGATACTCTTACATAGAATTCCAGCATGGCATGTATAATTCTTAAACAATCTTGCTAAAATTTCTTTAAAATATGAATAAATAAACTACAACTTGCAGGCTATTTTGTAGTTCTTTGTTTTGCAGCTAAGATAAAGGTAAATAAAAGGGAATATTTTCTCTTCTTTTGCTTCCGTCCTTTAGAAGTAAAAATAAATGGAAGGCAGAACGAATCTCGATCGTCTTATTTTCTTTTCTTAATTTTCTCAGCTTCCAACCGAAACGCAATTGGATCTATTTTTGGATGCTGAGACAATGTGCGAATACCCAGAAGCAAAATATCTAAAGCTTCAGGTGTTCTATCGTTTAGGAGTTAGGAGCCCAAACCCCATTAAACAGCAATCAAGAAAGCTTCGTACTTGACTGAAATGACCTTTTTACTCTTTAAAAACCATTGTCAAAAAGAAGAATTTTCATTTTTTTTTCTCCCTTTCCTGCCTCCATTTCTCGAAGACCAAACAAAGCCTAGAAAGATAAATTTGATAAAGCAAACGAAAACAAGCAAGTCGATTCTCACATCCATTACCGACCACACAAAGCAGAACTCGCGTACAATTGTTTGAAAACTTAATTTCATCCCAATTTTGCCACCTTTAAAAAAATACCCAGAAGAAAAGCAAATCAGAAAACACATATAGCAGAGCTAGGCTTCCCATCCGCCAAAACCAAGCCAAAACAACAACAAAACGCAAAACGTTCCCTCGTTTTCTTTCCAGAACCTAATCCAGACCTTTCACAGATTAAAAAACAAAACCAATCCATATGGGGGAACAAGACCTTGAATTTCCAACGACTTCCTGGTTAAATAACATGGAACTAGAAAGCCGGAATCTGACGCATTCGGCTGGAAATGAGCTTACGTTGCCGGAATGTGACGGAATTCCGACAAGCCAAGCTGAGAGTTCGAGAAAAAGAAAGATAGAGAAGCATGGGAATCCATATTAGTACTAGTATCGTGTTTTGTCTGGCTGTAGTTTAACGTCTGAGGAGAAGAAAACAAGGCCACAGCACAGCATGGACACACTTTTCTGCATACAAACAACAATCACTGTTCGTAATCTATCTGCGTAACCATGCGTGTTTTTCTGTTGTTAAAAAGGAAGCTCAAAGGTTGTATCCTCGTGTTGCTTTTCTTTTCTTTCTATTTCTATAAATAAGAAGAATTACTGTGTCATAAATAATATTATTCAAAGAATTTCGCTATTTGTAAATATATATATTTTTTTTTAAGTGCGCTGGCAGTGGCGGACGCTGGCAGTGGCGGAAGTGGGGTTTGATATTTGGGTTACGATTGATAAAATATATAATATGTGTAAATATAAATAATATAGATTTTTTATATGTAATTATATAAAAAATAATAATAATTTTTTCATTTTTTTCATTTTTTCTTTGAATTAATAAAAAAATAAAAAATTACTAAATAGAGACCATTACAAAATAATAATAATAATAATAATAATAAATAAATAAATAAATAAACTTAAACTTTTCTTTTACATACTTAACGATAATTTTTCATGAAATAAAATTTATCTATTATTATTTATGAAATAGAATTCTTGATAACTTTTTTCTCAAAGAAATAATAAATGATAATTTTTTAAATATTGAGAGACATTTTTTATTTTTTTTAATATTTGGGGGAGTAATTTTAATTATATATAAAAAGATTATATATTTATATAATAAATTATTTTTTAAAAAAATTTTGGCCCCATGGCTGTAAGTACGCCTTTGGACGCTGGGGATCGGTCCGTCTGTCCCAAACGTCTAAAGCAGTCCAACTAATGTTGGGCTGCTTTATGATGAAAAATATATTAAAATAAAATAAAAAATATGATTAAATAAAAAAATGAAGATTAAAAATATAATAAAAAAATAAAATGAATAAAACATAATAAAAAACACAATAAAAATATAAAAATATAATAAAAAACACATTAAAAAAATAAAATGAAAGATGAATTTAAGGGAATTCTGCCATGGAGCGAACGGAGCCGCTGCCGACGGCAGTGGGCGACACCACCGACGCCATCGGGACCGACGGACTAAGGCGACCTCACTCCTACGATGGCGAGATCTGGCGAGCTCTAGTGTGCCCTGACAGCTTTAAACCCGTTTCAGACCCGTACCACTTACAACCATCAAAGACAACGGGAGTTACTTTGCGTAGGCAGATTGATTTCTTTTTAGAGATTGGAGAAGTTGTGTTTGTGTAGCCTGGCTGGTTAGTTATTGATTTGGTATACGCCAATTGTTTTTTTTTTTGGAGAAAAGTATACGCCGATTGTTAACTACATGGTCAAGGTCAACTATTGTGGGGCTAAGTTTTGCAGGAAATTAACTTATACGGTATATATATATATATATATATATATATATCATATATCCATAGCAAAGGATAAACTTAAATATTGGTTTCAAATTTTAATACCATCCTGTCTTTGTAGCCAGAGACACTACTAAACAAAATTATGAATTAAACAGAATAAATAAAGAGTTTGTCAAATTATGTTATTTAATTAGACTCGTTTGAATTTAAAAATGAAATGAGTTGAGATGAATTAATTTATTTTTTAATATTACTATTATTTTAAAATTTAAAAAATATGTATTGAGATTTAAAAAAATATATTAAAATTTAAAAAATATGTATTGAGATTTGTATTTTATATAAAAATATAAAAAAAGTGTAATGATAATTTAAGATGAGTTGAAATGAACTGATCTCACTCGCGAATACAAACGAGACAAATGAAAAATTTTTATTGTACTGTATGTCCTTTTTTAAAAAATATCCTTCTTTTGGTATCATTGAATTTCATCTATAATAATTGGGAGCTAAGATTTTTTTTAGTCTAAGAGTTATTTTTGTTGCTTTTCAATTATCTCAACTGTATATGTTCAACCTATATATTACTTCAATTCTCCCCGAAATAATTTAATGATTTAAGCCATTGATGTCTTTTTCCGAAGCAAATGCAAAATCAAATGGTAAGAAAACCTTTTTATAAGTCTGTTTATTAATGCATATAATATTATATTAGTTTTCACTTCAATTAAAGTTAAAAAAAATTATTTTTAACTGTTTTTATAATTGAAATGAATTTCACAATAAATAATCTATTACGCACTAACTTACAAGTAGTATAACTTACACATTTGTAAGTAAGAAAATTCTATTCATAATTTTCGCACCAACAATACATTTAATTTTTTTTTCTCTTATTAAATATACGGTATATGGATGATGAGTAGAAAAATCAATTAATTTTAAAAAAATATAAATAGAAATAAGTGTAATGTGTAATGTATGAAAATAATGAATAATAAAACTCTCATAAATAATATAGCTAAATGGTAAAGCACTCCTCACATTTGCCTTATAGATAAGTATGGCATCTTTAAGTAACATAAAACCTAAAAAATAATAAATCATATAATAATAATTTCAACCTAATGAGAAAATAAAATTGATAAATACATAAAATTAAAGCGGATAGTCCACAACTTATATAATGAAAAATGCTAAATGTACTTAAAAAAAAAAATTATTTCTCCACCTATCAGTTATTGATATATTGAAAATTATGAAATTTGGATTAAAAAAACTAATAAAAGAGTATTATAAGTCAAATTATAAGTATATATAACACCACTTTAATTAATAATATTAAAATGAAACATAATTAATTAGGGGGCGGGGGAAGATTACGATGCTATGATGTGTTTTTAATGTATACATCTAATAACCTAGTGTTATCCAAAAACCTTCTGTTAAAAAATCATCACCATTTGTTTAATTCGTTGATTTATTTAAGAAGTGATACATAAATATAGTAATATATATTAATGTGAATGAATTAGTGGTTGGCGTGAAATAATTATTTTATAAGTATGTCTTGCAAAGGTACTGACGTTTAATTAGAAGCCAATCACAATAGACCAACAAAGCAGGAGAAAACAAGATTAAATTAATTAAAAATTCAAGAACAGAAAATTATTTGTTTTGTGAGTTTTCATGATTTGAAACTAATTCTTTATATAGTACGTAGGTTTTGAAAGTTTCATATTTGTTGATAATTCAAATAATCAATAGATAAATGATGATAGGCAATAATTAATAATTCTTTTAATGGATTTTTTTTTTATGTATTATAATTATATCACATACAACTCCTTCAAATTGTTTATGTTAAAAAAGATTTTATTAATAGTACTATTTAAAATAATTTATATCAAATCTAATTATATTATGTAGATGATGTATTTAAAATGAACAATGATGCTTTATACTCTCCATTAAGATGTAGTCGTCACTTAAACCCCACCAAGAAAAAAAAAAACAATATTAATTGTATGGGATTTTTCGTTTTATATATTCATACATATTGCTGATTATAAAAATAAATATGGATACATATATAAGACTATTATAGAAGCTGGAATTACAGTACTTCAGCATCTTTATTATAACTAGCTAGGAAATGCGATCATATCGCCAGCTTCACGGCATGAGCGAGATTTCGACTTAGCTTTGCAATCCACAAACTTAGTCACTTCTTTGTCCGTGCAAAGTTTTACTTCCGCCAGTACTACTAGTGATCGTTTATCTTTCTCGGACTTCTCTTCGCATTTAAATGGCCCTGGTTTCACCCCTAGTTTAGCTCGAATGGAATCACTGTACCGTTGGAGAGAGTAGTTATGATCTCGGCCGGGAGTAATTCCTTTTTTTTTTTTTTTTTCATAAAATAAGATCAACACCATAAAAAAAAAATCGTGTTAGTCTTTCTTTTTTTCTTTTTTTGGGAAAAACCAATTTAATAAGTAATATTGACAGAAAGTGAAAAAGCTTAATAATTACCACTGTCATTAAAGATTTCAAGCAGCGGGGCTTGTTCCAGCATTTCACAAGTTTTTTTGAAGTACTTATTTTGTTCGGATTTGAAGTACTCGATGCAACAGCCATGCTTCTTCCATTCACGCCTCCAAAATCTTTGGTTTGGATCTGGTTCTACAAACAGGTTCGGCCAGCTTCTTTTCATCATCTCCACGAGCCCTCTCTCCTGTTTCAGCTGAAAAAAAAAAAAAACCAATAATTAATTTGGTTGCGTAAAGTTAGAGTACTTCATCATGAGGAACATATATAAAAACATTAACAAATATATATAATACCTTGGTATAGTTAAAAGGATGTAGTCTGCAAATTGCTTGTCTTGTTTCATCATTGCAATCGTATGGATGATTCTTCGTCTGAGCCCAGAGCCCGTGAATAGTGAAAAAGGCAGGAAGCGGGTTTATACAAGCGACGTCGTTCGAACCTTGATAGCATACTGATGCAGGCCATTGAAGGGCCAAATAGTAATAGTCGACAGAATCTTCGAGCTGGTTATAAAAGTAAATTCCGATGGCCAAAACCAAGCAGCTGGTAGTAAGCAACGTTTTCGACGTTGTTAATGCAACCATGTTAACTGTTGCTGTTGCAGTGGTAGCTCAGAATTAAACTAATTGGATGTTTGGGACATACGTATATATAGAGCTAGAGATATCGAGCTATTACGTTCTTATGCGTGTGTGAAATCTGAATCATGTAGATGTAAAATCAACTCCCGAAAATTGAACAGGATCGACTCTGGTTGGATGGATGATTAATTGCAGTCGATCATTTACGTTCCTTTCATTATATGTGAGTCAATTGTTAATTAATTGTAATTGACTCCGGATCGAGTCTACCCATTACTTTATATCTGTGGTTATGTTTGGTTATAAGGCCGAAATTAAGATTTAGTGTTTGGGGGAGCGGTCGATAAAGTGTATAATATATATATATAAATTATATATATTTTTTATACATGACTATATATAAAAATAATAATTATATATTATAAAATTATATTTACAATAATCTCACAATTATATAAATTAGAGTGAGATTAAATAAATATAATCAATTAATTTTAACAATTATAAAAATTTATAATCAATTCAAAGTGACAAATGAGCAAATTAATTATTACAAAATATTTCATAATTCATAAATGTTATAATCAACAAAAGAGGTGAAATTAGCTAATTTGAAATTCACAAATCCAATCATCAACACAAAACAATTAATTAAAACTTCACAAATATAAAACATCAGAAAAAAAAACTGGGAACTTAATTTATTTGTTTAGTAAAAATTATTAGGACGACAATTTTATTTTATTTTATAATCTAATGGAGCAATTTTAATTATATATATAAATAATTACATATATTTATATACTATATATTTTTTTTGAAAAGTTTTGGAGGGCTACCATGTAGGTCCGCCCCTGATTATAAGTGAGATAATATTATTCTCAAATTCTCAGGTCACTTAGACCATCCCAGTATTATTTATAAATGCTTTTTTTTAATACTATTTATTATATTTTTACTATCTGTTTAGAAATCATTTAAAATCATTTCAACATTCAGACATAGAGCTGGACTCTATGAACATCTAAAAATCATTTTTCCTGTAAAAAAACGAAAATGATTTCATCAATCTTTTGTTGGGAGCCAAAGATAATAATAGAAATAAATCTTACATTATTTTAGATAATAAGAAAAGATGAAATAAGATGAAATGAAATAAGATGAAATAGTTTTAAATGAAAATTGTTGAATATATTATTAGAATATTATTATTATTATTTTATAATTTAAAAATATTAAATTATTTATTATATTTATATGAATTTTTTTTTAAAAATGAAATAAAATCGTTTATGTATGAAAACAGGACAATGTCTTGCTCGATCATCTAATGCCGTTCTGAAAATTTTTCCCAGCAACAATAAAGTTTAACAACCAATATTTTGTCATGGTTTTCATGAAGTGGACCAGTGGTTGAAAATAAGATTATATTTAGACGTTGAGAATGTTTATTAATAGTAATAAAAAGTACATAAAAAATAATAATAATATATTAAATAATAATAAATAATAATAATAATAATAATAATAAATTAATAATAATAAAAATTGTTGAGTGTTTAGATTCTCTCATTTTCCAACCTATCCTAAATTGATTGTTTATAAATGCATTCAGACACGGCAGGACATGATGGTCACGCACCCATCATGGTCATTTAATATATTGTTCATGTTCACACGACTTTCCACTCAACGCCAATGACTCAAAATTTCTTGGTCTAATAATAATATTAATTGTGTAATAAAATAAAGATAAGTTGAAGGGACGGTTGTCATCTCTTGTTTTACTATTTAAATTATGTGAATAATTTTACTATTATTATTTTAAATTTTGTATAGTAACTTGTAAAGTAATTTCATGACCTATAAATATTAGTTTTAATTGTTATGAAATTCATAAAAAAATATATAGAACGAAAAAAGTTTCAGTTCTTGAGAGTTCTTAAGAATTCCTTTTATATTTCTCTCTTGCAATAGTTGTAATTCCATTTTTAATTTTATAATACGTTATCAGCACGAGATTCTACCGATATTGAAACTAGTAGTTTTTTACTTCAAGTAAGTTTTTCAATATATTATTTAAAGTTCTCGAGAAAAATATTAAAGGTAATATTGCTGAATATTACTTGATAAAATTTTATTTTTATTTTCATGATTACATGAATATATTTATTAAATCCATAGATTTATTTTTGTGATTTATATATATAATGTCAAATATTGAAATTTATTACTATTGATATTTCTGGAAAAAGTTATTTATTCAGGATCCTTAATAAGATCCATTTGGATATGATAATGAACTTGGAAAATACAATTATAGAAGAAAATCATGTGTCCCTGAAGAACCATGCTGTGTAACTAATGGTGAAAAATTATCATACTGTATGAATAAATTAAGAGAGAGATATGAGCATCAGAAGATGTAATCCTCTCAAAAGATCATTATAACTTATTGCACCTAAAGTTGCAAGATTTTAAGAGTGGTATTGAATATTCAGCACTCCTTAAAATTAGCTCCATATTAACATTATGTAGTAAGAAAGTCACTGATGATGATATTTAAAAGAAGACATATGTTATTTTTCATATCTCGAATGTGCTCCTGCAATAGCAATATCGAGAGCGAAAGTTCAACTAATATTCTGAATTTTTATTTTGTCTTCTAGTGATTGAGCTAAATAATGAGTTTCTGTTAATAATCTACTAGTTACGTCTTATTAATGATATTAAATTTACATCATTTCCAAAAATGAACGGTGCATCATTTCAAAGGAATTAAGGGCGTAGACGTGGTAAAAAAATTATAAAAGTGTTGGTTCCAAAAGCGACAACACTAAAAATGATAAAAATATACCGTATTACCAAAAATGATCCAACTCAGATAATGGTAAAGGCTCTCAGAATAATTCTTTATAGAAAGATGAAGATGTTTGTCATAGATGTGGTATGACTGAACAGTGGTCACGTACCTGTTGTACGGTCAAGCACTTGATTTACTTATACTAAACTTTTATACATTATAATAAAATTTTATCATGTTTTGAAATAACAAAAAGTTGGTGCCTGGAGCACAACAAGAAAATACTTGGGATAATAAAATCCTGTCTATTTTTTATCCTCTTATAAATGAATATGAACCAGAAGTTCAAAGGATTACCTATTTACAAAGTGTTGCAAATCAGTTACAGGATGTATTTACTGACACTAAAAGTGTTATAAAATCATATATTACTACTGTTAATGTTTAAGCAATAATGAAGTCCTTGAAGGACGAGTTGTTAAAATATCAATAGATGAGTCTAAGATACGCCTAAAGCATTGAAAACCTATTGGTGTAAAAGAGAAAAAAAATCGGTGCTCCTAAAGAGACCGTATTTTCTGTATAAAATATAATCTTCCTGAAAATGAAACCTCTTGAAGAGTATAACTCTTGAAGAAAAAACTCTTGAAAAGTACAAATCTCCTGAAGAAGAACATCCTATAGAGGTGTTTCATGAAATGTTTTCCTCTAGAGAGGAACAATGAGATCTCAATACATTTCATGAGTACTGGAAAATTTATGAATAGAAATAAAACTGTTGTCGACAACATATATGGTAACATTTGATATTACCAGAAGTAATGAAGAAAGTGAGTTCAGAATTGTTGAAGAATGTCGACGTAGAAGTGATTGGCAAAATGAAATGCAGCTATTGAAACAGAATTAAAATCGCTAGCAAAGCGAGAGGTATTTGGACCTGTTGTCCAAACAGCAAAGAGTGTAATGCCTATGAGATATAAATGAGTATTTATACGAAAGCGTAATGAGAAAAATAAAATTGTGCAGTACAAAATACGATTTATCGCATAAGGTTTCCTGCAGAAACTCGAGAGTAGTTATGAGGAAACATATTTCCTTGTTATGAATATAATCGCATTCATATTTTTAATCGGTTTGGTTATTACAAAAGGATTATATATGCAGTTAATAAATGTGGTCACTGTATATTTATGAGGATCATTAGATCATTATATATATAAAGATATATGATACTTGAAGCATCTAATCTAAGTACATTTAGGAGTATGTACTTTATAAAGTTTCAAAGATCTTTATATGGATTAAAGTAATCCGGATGCATGTGGTATAATTAAATCAACGAGTATATATTGAAATAAGGATTTGAGAATAATCCTATATGCCCATATGTTTTATTAGAACTCGGATTTGTCATTATTGCAGTTTACGTTGATGATTTACCTTATTAGAACTTCTGAAAAGATCACAAGAGCTGCTATAAATTCAAGGAATGCATTTGAAACGGAAAAGATCTTATTATTCAATTGATCTATGACTTACAAGAATTTGAGACTGCTAGCCTCATCTCTCAAATGCATTTGTCCTTCATAAAGCAACATGTCGTCCTTATCTAAAAGATTAGGCAGTCGAAATGAAAAGGCAAGTAAAGATTTTAAATCCTTATTCTCTTACTTTAAGTCTGCAATTTTTCTATCAAACTCTTGAACGAGTCATTGAAGTACGGAAACCTTCTCGTTAAGCTCCTCAATCTCAAGATTTTTGGATTGTAATCGGTTGGAAAACCTGACAATAGAGGAGGACTATCGGGTGCCGAGAGTCACCAACTCATAAACGGCTTCACAATCTGACTTATTAGCCATATCATTCGCTTGCTGCAACATGGCACCTGCGGAAGATGCATAAACAACTTGTAATTGAAGTGAATAATATCTCATATGTTGATCATGAGAAATATTGAAAGGAAATTGATGAGCCATTAGGAATTTATAGAATAAGAATGCAAATATAGATAAATTATAAATATGAGAAGAAAATTTGATGCGAACTATATGAAACTAAAGACGGTTCTTATAGAAATGGAAATAAGAACAAGACAAACTATCATCTATTCAAATCTCACTTTACAAGATACGTTAGATGCATAATTTCAAAAGCTAGCAAAATTAATTACAGCTATTTCTATTTTCTTGTAAGCGCTGAACCTCTGCCGTTAGCTGTTGTTGTTGACTTTGTATTTGAACTCTCTCTCGTTCTAGCTCTTCTACTTGTGTTTTTAGATCACGAGAATATTAGTCTACAAATTTCTTTAGCTCATTGTGTTCTTGTCTTAAATTTTTATTCTTTCTATCTTTAGTTGTAAGCATTTGATGTAACTCAGATATTTGATTTTTAAGATAATCAACCTCACTCGTTCTCGCCAGTAGCTTCTGAGACATGGTTGTAAGAGAGGCAGCATATTGAGCATTGAAGGTTCTTGAGGTTGCAACAATTTCAGGATCAGATTTATTAGAAAGATATATCTCTGCTCTTATCATGGTGTTTATAGTTTCAGGAGAAAATATGAGTGGTTGAGATATAAAAGGTTCATGGTTCAAATCTGGGACATTAGAATTTTTATCAGATATAATATCATTCTGGATGAACAACAATTGAATCTATGAAAAATGTGAGATCTTTTTGCTGGAGTAAACCAATGGTAAAACTGATTATATTTAAATAACAACCTGAAACCTTTAAATCTCTTCTAGATCTTGTTTGTCAACAATGTCAAACAGATTTGATTTTTCGACGAACCGATAATATTAGACCTCAAGCTTTTACAGCTTTTATCATACATGAATGATTTCTAATGCTATTTCTGCCGTATATAAACAAGTTCTTCCTAATAACGCCGAATGAGGGGAAGCAAATTTTAGAGGAAAATATTATCATGTTCTCTCTAATGCATTATTTAGATGGAAATCATGTTTGAATTATTAATTTGTTATATATGCTGAAATCATGTTTGTTTATTACTTGAAAAACAGACGCATATTCTCAGGAGGAGTTTAAATATTACTGTAGGTCTCAGATTTCTATTAAGTCTGTCAAGCGCTTTATATGTGGGGTTTTCTCTATCTTGTCCAACATATTTTAAACCCATAAGGCCTTGAAGTGCCAAAGAGGACAATATCACATGGGAATATGGAGCTGGATGTCAAATCTTCAAATCATTCATAGATCATTGCAATTCATGAAGTAAGTAGAGAGTGTATTTGGCTGAAATCAATAACTCAATATATCCAAGAAATGTGTGGTTTTTCATGATCAATGATAGCCCAACAATTTTATATGAAGATAATACTGCTTGTATCACTCAAATCAGAGAAGGATATATCAAAAATGACAGAACCAAACATATTTCATCTAAATTCTTTTATACTCATGAACTCCAAGAGAAAGGTGAAATTGATGTCAAGAAGATACGATCAAGTGATAATCTTGCAGATTTATTTACAAAGGTATTACCAACTATAACATTCAAGAAGATTGTGCAGAATATTAGAATGAGAAAACTTAAAGATCTATCGTCATACACTTTTCAGGAAGAGTAAATGTCTTAAAGATTTGTGCTAATTGTACTATTTTTCCTTCGCTAAGGTTTTGTCCCACTGAGTTTTCTTTTCAAGATTTTAATGAGGCAATCTTAAAGCACTTGTGGATACATAAGAAGACTGTATTATTTTTCTTTCCGCTGGGTTTTTCTTTGATAAGGTTTTAACGAGATAGATTCTTTATAGGTAGTCATTCAAGAGGGAGTGTAATAAAACGAATATCAATTGGAGGGACTGCTGCTGCCCTCCTGTCCCACCGCTAAAATTATGTAAATGACTCCATCACTATTATTTTAAACCTTGCATAGTGACTTGCATAGTAACTTACATAATAATTCAAGGCCTATAAATATGGATTTCAGTTGTTATGAAATTCATAAGAAAATATATAGAACGAAGAAAATTTCAGTTCTTGAGAATTCTTAAGAGTTTCTTTTATATTTCTCTCTTGCAATAGTAATAGTTTCATTTTTAATTTTATAACAGATTGCATTAAAATATATAATTGCATACACTAATTTTTAGATTTATTTAGAAGGACAAAAATATATCCTCAGGAAAATAAAATAAAATAAAATAAAATCAAATCAAATCAATGAGAATGTTTAAACCTCGCTACTGTCTATTGTTAAAATATTTATTTATTTATTTATCTATCGAGAATACATTTTAATCCTTCAAAATCTCAGATTTAAAATATATTCTCTGTGGATAAAGAGACAATTGCTGATTTTTTTCTTGTCGCTTGAATGGACAAAATCACTCATTTGATTGTTCTAGCTTATACTGATTTTCTCATCACTTGGATGGACGGAAAAGCTGTGGCCTTTCGCATTACCCTTGTGGTCATTGTACGCACTCTTTTCTTAACCATTTAATTTTCCCCCATGAGTTCATTCATGAGTTGCACGTGGTCACCCAGCCTCTGCTAGGCTTTCCAACTTTTCACTACTCTCTTAGCCCCATCCCGTCCCGTACGTTACCAAGAAAATACTAAACGCGGCATTTACTTCTCCAATCACACAGTGGTTTTTCGCTCTCCAGGTGTTTTTTGGTTCTTCCATAGTGATTCGGCTGCGATGTCGAGATGAGTTAGAGCTTTTCTGAGTTATGCATGAATAGTATTGACTTAAGGTGATTGAGTGAGTTTTGTGATATTTATTTAGATGAGTTCAAAATATGTTTTAATATTTAGATGAATTTAAATATATTTATAAAAATATGTAAATTTGTGAGACCCATTATTCACTACAAGTTTTGTCCCCACACGCTCTTAGCAAAGAATATATGGAAAAAAATAATTTGGACTCCACTACTAGCACAAATCGAGTGAGAGTGTGTGATGGTAAAAACAACAAAAAGAAGGAAAACCTATAGAAGAGAGAGATTTGATTGAAACTTAAAAAGGAAAGAAAGTCAAGTTTGCTCTTCTTTAGTTATCTTTTTTTCCCGTCCTCTACAAATAGTCTATAGTAGTGAGTTTAGCTAATCATCTCTTTAGTTGAGTCAAGTTGGGATGTTTGGATGGATGAATAAGTTTAAAATAGACTCCACTAATTACAGTTGGAAACCAAACCCAGTCTAATCAGTCTTCTCTCTTTGCCAATTTTACTTTGTCAAATGGTTCTTGCATTTCTTCGTCAAGAATCAGGTTTAGGCATATGGGGTTTCATCTTTTTCTTGGTTCCTCACTTTCTCGCTCAAAGTTCTTACTTAGGTTTTAGAGGAAGTAAGAAAACAACTCCATTTTAATTGTGCACCTCTTATTTTAACATTACACCAACTAATATTCAAGCGGAAAAGTTTTTGAAAAATAAATCACACATGCTTGAGGACAAGGTATTTGACATGTTTATAAAAAATGATCAATTTTCTCTTGTTAAATTGGTTTACGAGATGAGTTAGACCCATACATCTCTTTATGATATCAAAGTCTGTCATAGGACAAATGAAGGCCTATACTACTCACTCCATGATAAAGACCAGAAAAAATAGTGACTTATATGTGAGGGAAGGTGTCGAAGAATAATTAGGTTATGACAAGGTTTTAAGCATAACTATAAGGAATGAATAATTTTTTCTTATTGAACTGGTTTTATGAGATGAGTTAACCCATAAATTTATTCAAAAGTAAGAGGCCATGGAGTGCAGAGTAACATCAAGTCATGTCAAAAGAGAGTAATGTCAAAAAAGAAAGGCAAGAAGAGAAATGGATGCTTGAACGACTGAGAGGTCGTGAAAGATATTTTAGCAACTTATGCTTGAGAAGTCTTGCAATTGGTTCCCCCTTGGCGTAAATTTTGTTTGAAACCATGTTGCTGATCATGGTGCTCACTCTGAGTCTGACCACTCCTTGCTCGTCCCTAGTTTTGCGCACTTGACTCTCGTGATGTTTTGAAAAAATCACTAATTATTATGCTTCAAATGTTCAATAATCTTTATAGGAGTCAAACACATACTCTTGCTCAAGATTACTAAACAAGACTGACCTTCACAAGAAATTACTTGAGATAAATCGAACAGAGAAAGAAAAGAAATCTTTGCTTCGGATCAATAAACAAGGCCAATCCTCTTTCTCGAGATTAGAGCAAGGCATCCCAATTCGACGAGTTTCATGAAAAATGAAAGTGCGCACTTGAAGGTGAGCAACATTAAATATTATGAAGGTCACCACCTCGACAAACAATGTGGGAAAGCAAAGTGCTCACCTTAAGTACGTAGCTCAAAAGTAAAGTATTTGTCCACCATGTGAGCACCAAGAAGAGAAAAAGAGCTCGTCCACATACAAGAACAAGGAAAAGTAAAATGCTCACCCACCATGCAAGCATCGGGGAGAGAAAGTGCTTGCTCTAGACGAAAACTAGGAAAAGCAAAAGGCATGCCCACAAACGAGCATCATGAGTGTGAAACGCTCGCCCTTAGGCTAGCAATGTGAAGGATAGAAAGCTCACGAATTCAGTGAATATCGCGGAAAAAGCAAAATGCTCGCCCTAAACAATAATAGGATGTGCTACCCCGCCAAGAAAGGGCGAGCACCCATTAACTATTATGGAATTTCGAATACGTGTAAAAGCATTCAGGTCAATTTATTTCGCTTAATATTATTGTTTGAGAATTTGACATATTTAGGTCAATTTCTTTATTTTCCCCAATTTACTATTATTAATTTGTAAGTTTAGATTTTTTTTTTAATTTAAAATTATTAACCTAGTAATTCGACCCAATGTTTTATTTCTGTCCTAGTTGATCCTTGTTGAGGAATAATCCTATATTGCTGTAAACAAGATCTTGGACATTTTTATAAAAAATTAATAATTATTTTTTATTGAACCGATTTTATGAGATAAGTTATGCCTATAAGTTTTTTCATAGTATTAGAGTCAACCACGAGATGAATGAGTGGCCCACACTATTTATCCTGTGACAAGAATTAGAAAAAATATTGGCCTATATGTGAGGGAGGATGTTGAAAAATAATCTCACATTATATGTAGATAAGATCTTGGACATTTTATAATGAATGGGTAATTCTCTTTTGTTGAACCGATTTTATGAAATGAGTTAGATTTATGAATTTCTTCAATCCCAAATCAACATTACAAGTATCTTGATTTTTATTGAATATTTTTGTTTATAAATATTGCATATTTTATTTCAATCATAACCATATTTAACACTAAAACACTAGGAAAAGCACATGCAGAGAAGTTTTTGTTGTTGAAATATATTGATTTTTATCTAATAATCGAATACTTTTATTTGTATATAGTGCATATTTTTGTTTTTTCAATCATAACCATATTTAACGCTAAAACGCTAGGAAAAGACCACATAACGGATTCTTTTGTTTGTAAATATTGCATATTTTATTTCAATCACAACCATAATAATAAAACAATAGGCCTAAATGCGACAAAGATTTTTTGTTGCCTTTGGAAAACAGAGAAGTCCCATTGCAATAAATTTTATTCCGTACAGTCACTCTTACGTATTTCTTGTGCACTTTAGTGGTGTGATTGACTGCAGTATCTTTTTAATATTTTAACAAAATGATGCAGTCAATCATATCACCAGAACGCACACAGAGTATGCAAGAGTGAATGCAGATAAAATCTTTGTTAAAACGATATTCAACTCTTTTTTATTTGTCTACACGCAGCCTATACCATTGGGTATAACCGTATATAATAAGAAGGTGCTGAGACTTGAGTCCTCATTCACGGATCTACTTTTGAACAAACCATTGGCTACCAAATCCAGAACCACTCAAACATTTTTTGGCTCTTCTTCTGTCAGGAAACTATTCTGCATAATCAAATCTAAATCTCTTGCGAACTGCTGGAGAATGTACCCAAAAACTAAAGATCAAGTTGCACTTAAAAACTCACATTATTATATATAGCACAAGTTGCAACCAGAATAATATTACCCAAATTTGGGTACCCCACACTCCAAGGATGCTTCTAAATTACTGCTAAGTTGTCTCCCATGAAATCCAATATTCCCTTCAGATCCAACCAAATGGAAGGCTTTTCCAAATTGCAACTACCTCTTAATTAAAGCCTATTTGTCCTTTAGGATTCAAGTCAAGCAAACTTGCATTTTAATAGTAAATAGCTTTTAACCTGTGACAACAACATCAGCATATTTTCTAATGCAGCCTACCTTTTGGCGATAGTGCAAAAAGTGTAGAGTACTGTGGCATGCTGCTGCTTCCCATGGGGATTGCCTAACCCATTTAATATTCCTCTTTACAATGGAGCCTGCATAGACAATAGTACAAACATATATTTTTGAAGTTTTAAGTTGGAATATGGTCATGCTTCCCTATTAAGTTTGTGTATCTTGACTAGCAAATGCATGCTCATACTCAAAAACACAAAAAAATTGCGAACATCTTACCCAAAGATTACTTGTACAGCGTGGAGGATCTTCTTGCATGAATGTGACCCTTCACCCTCCACCTCCATGCAAGGCAGCAGCCTACGGGAGATCACTGCATGGCCAATTGGTCCATTCCCTTTGTATTTTTGTTGGTTTTATAGTTTTGGTATTTGATTCTAGAAATGCAATTGTTTTTCAATGAATTTCTCTTTGGAATTTGAAAGGGAAACATTCAAGTTTCTAAAGTTTTCGTTTGAACTTCGGGATCAATTGGGAGAAATATAAACAGGTCAAATAAATTCCATAATATTTCACTTTATATATGAATCTTCCACCCAGTATAAGCTCTAAATTTCGGACTAGTACTATGCTTTAAAGATCAAAATTAGTAACCAAAAAAGGAGTGGAAGCACATGGGGAATCTCTATTATTTTCCCACAAATTTATATCCTGACTAGCAATTAGCAAATGCAAACATCTTGACACAAGAATTCTTGCTCATCAACTACCTCAAAATCAAGATTACATTGCAAAACAAACAGCAAGTAACTTGATGTATACAATACTATTCCAGTAGAGCAAGAGGGTGCACTTGCAGGGGTGGAGGAGAAGGGTGAAAAAAGAGACAAATGGCTGAAATATCATCCATAGCAATGCCCCGCCTCTTGCGCTTCCATCCAAGCACGGCACACTCAACGAGACGCTTGGTAGATTGCGTCCTGTCTGGTGTCGAAGATATAATTTCTACAGCTTCTTGATTGGAGATAACATCCCATACCTGATGGAGAAAATCAGTCAAAGATCTTGATGCAGTCTTAGTACTATCATGCAAATTAAGTCCTACAGAACGTTCATACACATTCGCTTGGGTTTTCATGACGCAAACATTCCAATTATAATTACTGAGAATTTGATTCTTTATAAAGCAACCCCAGGTTTCCAGCCTTCAGACTTCTATACAGGCACATGTATAAATCTGAACAAATAGCCCTACCCAAACAAAGTATGGCAACAATCATAACTTTAAAATCATAGTTTCTTCAAAATTTTCTGATGAGCATACATCATATTCTGCATAAAGAACAAATCTACCGGAAGAGTATAATGCATACCCCATCAGTTGCCAGCACAACAAATTGGTCCCTGCTGGTTATATTCCTTTGTGTCACTTCTGGCACAGAAATTAGTCCAAAGTCCTTTATACAGTAATCCCCGAAGGCTCTAGACATTGCCAGTCCTGGTGATTCCTCATCTGGAAGCCAGACCCTGTGCACCCCTGGCTCATCGGGCAAACAGAAGACCCGCCCTTTACATTGATGTATCCTCTCAGCCTCCTCTGCAAATAAAATAAACACAGCTTTATATTTCACTTTCCTTTCCCTTTTTCCTGGTTAAACAAACATGGATCGAGACTAACGAGGTAAATTGGGCTTGAAGTCTACAGTAAGCTGAACTGGAATCAAGCTTCCATCATCTGAAGTGGTAGCTAATACAGCACGAGAATCGCCAACATTTGCAACAAAGATTAATTCACCCTGGCATAAAGAAGCTGTCAATTTTGCTTGTCCTAGGAATAGGGATGTATGAACTGACAACAGATAACAAAGAGAAGTTACCATTTTTTTCATTCTCAAATGAAAAGGGGAGGCCCCAAATTATATTCACTATCATTCACACATGTGAGTCTATAATCAGAATTGCGAATCTAGACTACCTGCCGAACAATTGTGAGTGCAGTTGTTCCACTGTTGAATGAATCTATTTTACGCTGTTGCTCATGAAGTTCTTGATCAATAGCAGCACAAGTCTTTAGGTAGGAATGCTTCCATATATCGAACCGATGTTTTTTATCGGACTCTAAATCACATTCTGGGTCAAGAGAAGCTTCAGCAAGTGTCTCCTGCCAATTGCTTAGCAAAGATGGTGGCATCGATTCTCTGACCATTTTAGCCACAAAATGGCCCCATGAGCCATGCCCATCAAAAATCCCACAGAATATCATGTCTTCTTGGCACCCAAATTCCTACAACCAAAACCAACATTGTTCAAATCTATCAATAATATACGCAAGATTGTTCCATCAAATTGCCAACATAAGGAAACAAAAATGTGAAACCGAACACAATATGTTTCTAGATTATAGAATTTGGCACAAAGACTGAACAAATCTTCCAACATTCTAACCATTACTTACCTCCCACACAATGCAGCAGTCCTGGTTCACTCCTTTCTTGCCTCTCTTTGAGAAAACTGAGGCAAAGTTGTTAGAACCATTAGCATTTATGAACCCTGAAGTGCGTAAAATCAAGTCATTCTTTTTGGCCCCCTTAGCCATTGCCTCAGCGGTTTCTCTTCCACTGCAATTCCCAGACTTCCTCCCTCTTTTGAAAGAAAGAGACGTTGACAAATCATTGAACATGGAGGATAATTGCCCCATCAGCCTCAAAATTCAATTTCCAATACCGCTAATGAGGCGTGGTTCGTCCTTTTGTAGACTCAAAAACCTGGTGATAGGAAATTTATATTATAAAGATAAAAGGACATAGGGATCATGGAAAGAATTAGTTCAAAGATACGAAAATGCTTAAATATTTGCAAGGAAGAAATATTTTTCTATATTTTCATCCGACATCCATTCTTGAGACTAGACAGAAGCATATTGAATTGAGTTATACAGTGACTAAAAGACATTATCTGACTCAGAAAGCTTAGAACCTAAGAATTTATTTACAAGAAACAAACAAAAAACTGTGAATCTGAAAGCCTTTGCAGAAAATACCGATACTCTTACATGGAATTCCAGCATTGCATGTATAATTCTTAAACTATCTTGCTAAAACTTCTTTAAAATATGAATAAAAAATCTACAACTTGCAGGCTATTTTGTAGTTCTTTGTTTTGCAGCTAAGATAAAGGGAAATAAAAGGGAATATTTTCTCTGGTTTTATGCTTCCGTCCTTTAGAAGTAAAAATAAATGGAAGGCAGAACGATTCTCGATCGTCATATTTTCTTTTCTTCATTTTTTTTTTCTTCATTTTCTCAGCTTCCAACCGAAACGCAATTGGATCTATTTTTGGATGCTGAGACAATGTGCGAATAACCAGAAGCAAAATATCTAAAGCTTCAGGTGTTCTATCGTTTAGGAGTTAGCAGCCCAAACCCCATTAAACAGCAATCAAGAAAGCTTCGTACTTGACTGAAATGACCTTTTTACTCTTTAAAAACCATTGTCAAAAAGAAGAATTTTCTTCTTTTTTTCCCCCCCTTTCCCGCCTCCATTTCTCGGAGACCAAACAAAGCCTAGAAAGATAACTTTGATAAAGAAAACGAAAACAAGTAAGTCGATTCTCCCATCCATTACCGACCACACAAAGCAGAACTCGCGCACAATTCTTTGAAAACTTAATTTCGTCCCAATTTTGCCACCATTCAAAAAAATACCCAGAAGACAAGCAAAACAGAAAACACATATAGCAGAGCTAGGCGTCTCATCCGCCAAAACCCAAGCCAAAACAACAACAAAACGCGAAACTTTCCCATGTTTTCTTTCCAGAACCTAATCCAGACCTTTCACAGATTCAAAAACAAAACTACAAGACCTTGAGTTTCCAAAGACTTCTTGGTTGAATAACGTGGAACTAGAAAGCCGGAATCTGAGGCATTCGGCTGAAAATGAGCTTACGTTGCCAGAATGTGACGGAATTCCGACGAGCCAAGCTGAGAGTTCGAGAAAAGGAAGATAGAGAAGCATGGGAATCCATACTAGTACAAGTATCGTGTTTTGTCTGGTTGTAGCTTAACGTCGGAGGAGAGGAAAACATGGCCACAGAAAGACACTTTTCTGCATTCAAACAATCATCACTACTCGTAATCTAACTGCGTATCCATGCGTGTTTTTCTGTCGTTAAAAAGGAAGTTCAAAGGTTTGTATCCGCCTTGTTGCATTTCTTTTCTTTCTACTTCTATAAATATTGTGTCATAACTAATATTATGGAATTTCGCTATATATATATATACTTAGATAGAAATAATATACAAAACATATTTATTTAATTTAATTTTTAATAAAAATTTAATAGTTATTTATAATTAAATAGAAGATTAATAATTATACGTTTTCATATATTATAAAAAAATTTTATCAAATTTATTTGAGATAATTTTAAATAAAGTTTTAATAAAATGTTAGTTCAAGATATGATATTTTTTTTAATTCTAAAATGATAATTTAATATTTGTATTATTTTTTACGACTTCAAAACAGAGGATATTAAAATATCTATATTTTTTTAGTTATGTGATTATTTTTAAGAAATAATATGAGTTTTTTGAAAAAAGAAATTATATAGTTTATAATTTATATAAGAACGTTATATTATAATTTATAATTTATAATTTATAGAAATTTATTTAATCATATATATTTCAATTAAATATCAAACATATAATATTAATTATATTTATTACTTATTATTACCAATTTAATATAATTATAATAAATTGTATATACCGTATATTAATTATATATATTATAAATATAAGTAATATACGGTATATATTACTTATATATTAACTATATATATTAAAATTAAATTATTAATTATATAATAAGAATAAAATTTTCATGAATAAAATTAAAATTTGTAACGTATAAATTGTTATGAATGATTTATTTCTATATATATTATTATATTTATATATTTTATATTATTATTGTGTCATTCTTTACTATTATTATTATTTTATATTTATTTATGAGTCTAATGAATTGTATTTAAAGTATTAAGTGGTATTAAATAGATGTTAAATGAGTTTTAAATGAAAAATTTATTATTATAGAAAGTTGAAGAGGTAAAATTAATTTTAATGCCAAGAATATTATTTCAGTGAATAAATTTAATAAATTGTATTTAAAACGGTAATTATCATTAGATGCAATATTAATTTTAACATAAACTAACGGAAAGTGTTAACTTTAACGAAAAAATAATAATTTTTATTAAAACAATAAATAATTTTTTGTTAGATAGCCACCTTTTATATATATATATATATATATATATATATATATATAGTAAAGTGCGGCTGCTTGTTCTATAAAAGTAAAATATATTATTAAAAATCAAGTTTTTATGTAAGTTTTGAACTTATGTTTTCTTATTTTTTATTTATGTTAAAAAAATGCACAAAATTTAAGGACTATAATATGTGAGTCATTTTCTTTTTATTTTTTATCAATTAATGTTATAGACTTCAAGTCTTCAACACCAACCAACAGACAATGACATAATCAGTATATCAATTACAAGTTTTAAACAAAATTATCTATATATATATATATATAACTAACGAAATGTGTTCATACGTGTGTGTGGTTTTTTTCCTCTAATACAAAGTGGTAAACGAGTTTTGAAAAAAAGTTATACAATTTTTTATTATTTACATAATTTTTATATACTATATTTAAAAAAAAATTATCAAATATTTAATATATAAATAATAAATAAATAAAAATTAATTAATTAAAAAAGATTAAATTAAAAAAATTGAAAAAAAGTGGTGTATAAGAGATTGGGAAGGTTGTGTTTGTATAGCATGACTGGTTTAGTTATTGGTTTGGTATACGCCAATTGTTAACTACATGGTGAAGGTCAACTATTGTGGGGGCTAAGTTTTGAAAGAAATTAATTTATAAGGTATATATGTCATATCCGTAGCGGACCACGGCAAAGGATAAACTTAAATACTGATTTCAAATTTTAATACCATCCTGTCTTTGTAGCCAGAGAGACACTACAAACCATAAATATAAATTAAAGAGAATAAAAAAAAAAAGAGTTTTCCAAATTATGTTATTCAATTAAATGGAAAACTTTTATTATACTGTGTGTCGTAATTTGTTTTTGTTTTTTTAAATATTCTTCTTTTGGTATTATTGAATTTCATCTATAATAATTGGGAGCTAAGATTTCTTTTAGTCTAAGAGTTACTTTTGTTGCTTTTCAATTATCTCAACTGTATATGTTCAACGTGTTACTTCAATTTCTTCAAAAAAAAAAAAACGTGTTACTTCAATTCTCCCCGAAGTAATTTAATGATTTAAGCCATTGATGTCTTTTTTCCGAAACAAATGCAAAATCAAATGGTAAGAAAACCTATTTATAAGTCTGTTTATTAATGCATATAATATTATATTAGTTTTCACTTCAATTAAAGTTAAAGAAAATTAATATTTTTAACTGTTTTTATAATCGAAAACAATATTTGATATATTGTTTTAATTAAATATGTGATATATGAATGATAAGTAGAAAAAGTTAATTAATTTAAAAAAAAACTATAATTAAAAATAAGTGTAGTTTGTAATGTAATATGAAAATAATGAATAATAAATCTCTCATAAATAATATAACTAAATGGTAAAGCACCCCTTATAGATAAGTATGGCATCTTTAAGCAAAATAAAACCTAAAAAATAATAAAGCATATAATATGAATTTCTACCTAATGAGAAAATAAAATCGATAAATACATAAATTAAAGCAGATAGTCCACAGCTTATATAATGACAAATGCTAAATGTACTTTAAAAAATTTATAAAAAATTTGTTTTTCTATATATCAGTTATTGATATGCTGAAAGTTATGAAATTTGAATTTTAAAATAAAACCAACAAAAGAGTATTATAAGTAAAATTAATAAGTATATATATATATATTATATAACACTACTTTTATATAATATTAAAATGAAACATACTTAATTAGTGGTTTTTTTTTTGGGGGGGGCGGGGGGGATTACGATGCTATGATGTATTTTTAATGTATACATCTAATAACCTAGTGTTATTCAAAAATCTTCTGTTAAAAAATCATCACCATTTGTTTAATTAGTTAACTTATTTCAGAAGTGATACATAAATATAGTAATATATTAATGTGAATGAATTAGTGGTTGGCTTGAAATAATTATTTTATAAATATGTCTTGCTAAGGTGACGTCGTTTAATTAGAAGCAAATCACAATAGACCAACAAAGCAGGAGAAAACAAGATTAAATTAATTATAAATTCAAGAACAGAAAATTATTTGTTTTGTGAGTTTGCGTGATTTGAAACTAATTCTTTATATAGTACGTGACGTAGGTTTTGAGAGTTTCATATTTGTTGGTAATTCAAATAATCAATAGAAGATAAATGATAGGCAATAATTAATAATTCTTTTAATGGATTTTTTTTTATGTATTATAATTATATCACAAACAACTCCTTCAAATTGTTTATGTTAAAATAGATTTTATTAATAGTACTATTTAAAATAATTTATATCAAATCTAATTATATTATGTAGATGATGTACGCGTGGCGTGAAGATTCTCAAACAAAAATATTGATTACACTGTAAAAAGAAATAAACAATGATGCTTTATACTCTCCATTAAGATGTAGTCGTCACTTATTTTTCACAATTTGATGGTCAAAATTAAGTTAAGAGTAAGGTTTTATTTATTTTTAATGGTTTGGGAATATAATGTATCAAATATTAGTTCTTAGGATATATAGATTATAGTGTATATATATATATATATATATTTTTTTGTCCTCAAATGATAGAAATAAAAGTTTATTGAGATTAGATTTGAATTCAAAAATAAGTTCACTCATCTTTATTTATTATTATATTTTTTTAATTTTTTTATATAAAATATAAAATTTTTTAAATTTTAATATTTTCTTTAAATTTTAATTTAACTTTTTTAAATTTTAAAATAATAATATTAAAAAAAATTAAATTTATTTCCATTCATCTTGTTTTTAAATTTAAATAAAGTCTGAGACAGCTCCTTCCGTAAACCCACTACTACAAACGGGTGGTAGAAGTAAAATTTAAGTACAATAATGGAGTTGGAGCTGAGGGAAAGGTCATGATCAGATGGGCCCATCCCCACCAAATATATCTATGGCCATCGGCTGACCACTGACACTTTCTTTATCAGTGCCCCCCATATTTTTGTGGGCCCAAATTTTACAGAGTCCTGGATTCTGTAGTACCTAATATTTATCTCCTTATATAGGGAAGGTTATGGTATATTAATTGACACACATTTATAGTTTATATGTCCTTTGTTTTTCTTGGTGGTCCATTTAATTTCTTTCAATTAAATTGACCAAATAAGGTAAAACCTCCCCACAATATTTGGAATTAATGCAATTAAATTCGTCCGTATACAATTGGAATATTATATGTTGTGGTCATCTTGACTAGTGAGTGAGCTTGCTTTTCATGTGAAACATATATGTAAGTATATATATGGCCAGTGCTATGTATCCCTATCAATTTTATCCCAATCCCATCTTGCTTTTTTTTTTATTGTTTTTATTTATTTTACATATTTTTTTAATATCTTAATATTATTTTTTAAAAATATAAAAAAATCACAATATTATTTAAAAACACTTATTTAAAAATTATATAAAAAAAACTAAAGAAAAAGAAAGCGGGATGGGATCGAAACATTTTGGGACAGGATAAATAGCACATATATATATATATATATAATATTTTTTAAGTTAGCTTGAAATTTTAAAAGAAAAATACTTGATGAGCAAATAAATCTTATAATACAAACTTATATTATTTGTCGTACGTCTATTGTAAGATTCATTTTATTATAAAATAGATTTAATATTCTAAGTTAAATAACAAATTTTATTTTATTAAAAAAATCAGATCTAACAAATTACTAAGTTGAACCATTTGAAACTTAGACTGAATTGAAATTAATTAGGTTCAATCTAATTTTAAATTAAATTTAATATTAAATACATAATTTTTAAATAACTAAACTCATTTTAAATTAAATTCTACAATTTTTTATAATATCTAAATTTATATTAAATAAATATCTTAAAATTTATTTTCTTATTTTAACTAATTATTATTTTTTATAAAAAATTCAATTCTTTTCAACTCAATTTAATTTAATACGATACCGTGAAGCACGTGTTACTTCTAGCGGTGAGACAACATGATGGAGGTCGGTGCAAAGGGAGGAAGTGACCGAGAGAGTGCGTGGCTGAGTCCTCCTAACGTTCGTAATAGTGGCAAATAAAAAGATGCCACGTAAGGACCAAACAATCGCATGTGGGGCGGTGCACTGGATAACGACGTCCGAAATTCCCAGATGAGAGCTTTGCTGTGCACTCCTCCTTCAATCAATTGGTTTTGGACTTCGGGTAGAAAGCTGTGCACTTAGGCCAGGTTCCCTTTAATTAAAATATCTTCTGGGTTGAAATAAAATAAAATAAAAAGGATGAAAAAAAACTGAAAAAGTAAAGAGAATCTATCTCTTAATTTTGATTGGATAGTTTCTGGATAAAGAAAAAAAATACTCTTGCACGTGTAAATCAATGTGCAGAAGGATTCAATCTTCACTATTGGGTTATTTATTAGTAAGATTAATGGCTATTAAATAGAATTATGAAAGTTTATAAATTTATTTCATACATCTTTCTTTTTGTGATTACAGTATTTTTTAAAAATTTTAAAAGATGAAATTTCAAATTTATTTATTTTTGGATAGATGCATGCTGGGTAGCAGCCGGACCGCTGTAACAACTTTTCACATGCACTGAAATTACTATTTATGTGAACAATAATTTTACTATTTATATGAGAGACTGCAGCCAATATTTTTCTTTTAAATATGAATAGAAGGATGAATTGTAAAGAAAGAAATACTCGCCTTTGTAAATACATTATCAATAAACTAGTTAAAAGCTAAATTCATCACATATTTAGCTATTAGATCTCAAAATATTATTATAACAAACTAGCTAAAGTCCAAATATATAATCTTTAATTACAGTAAATGCTAAAATCATTTTCAAATTTATTAGTTACTATAGATACACCAAATGTATATTTTATCAATTATTTTTTTCTCTTCTACTCCACATCAATTATTTTCCTCTCTTCTAATCCATAATTTAATTAGAAAATGATTATTATTTAATATATAATAAGTAGAATAGTAAAATATGATAAAATAAAAAAAATTAAAAATATATTTTTTAATTTTTAATTACTCATTACTAAATAATGAATAAATAGATAATTCAATTATGAAAATTTGGACTTGGTTTGTTTTCAGAAATAAGATAAGATGAGATGAGATAAAAGTTAAAAAATATATATATATATATATATTGTTGTAATATATTTTTTTAATATTAGTTTTGTTTTGAAATTTGAAAAATGTATTTTGAAATTTGAAAATTTTGAATTTTTTATTATATTTTGTATAAAATTTTAAAAAATGTAATAATGAATTTGAAATGAGTTTTGAAGCAAATCAGGCATTTTTAGTTTTATATATGTAAGCAAATTAGGCTTGATGTGAATAGTCAAAACCAACTTCATGTTATATTATTTTATTATTATATATTAAAAAAATAATTATTTTAATATAAAAATTTATATAAATGAAATAATAAAAAATCAAATTTATTTCACATTCATCAAAAATATCTTTTAATTTGGACTAATCCATTGAGATGCCGGGCATCCTTAAAACTGAGTTTTGATTAGATTAGACTATGGAGGGACAGATTAAGATATTTTGAGTCACAATACAGGGTTAGATACGTGTGTATGTGTGTGTGTGTTTTTTTTTTCCTTAGCCGACGTCCTATGGTAAACGACAAGGCGTTACATGGGTATGACCGGACCATGCGTGTAGGGCAGAGCCAATCTTAGGGGACATATTTGACCATGAAACTAGACGTGTTGTAAATACCAAATAGTGGAGTTTATGGAACACTTCTTTATGCCAATAATGGGCTACCGACTGGTTTTGTGCCACAAGTTACATATACAACCTGTAATGACATGTTTGACAGTGAATGAATGGACTCAAATCGATATGGACCTCATTTTTGGCAGTACCATAATGAAGCATTCTGATAAAGAATAATTTAGCTGTCCCTGTCATCCCCGGGATAAAGAATTTAGTTTTTGATATTAACAATATTTTGAAATATCTGTACATATTAATAAAATAATTTTAAATAATAGTAAAATAATTTATAAATAATAATTAAATAGTTTGAGAATATCTAGAACAGTTACGTTCCTATATTACAGACCCTGAAATCTGATGTGTTTCTCTCTTTTTACAGCTATATCCTACGAACCTTTGGTTACGCAGTTCACTGCATGCAGTTCATGAAACCCCTATTGGAGACAGAAAAATGTGCTAAACGACATCTAATCTTCCAAACAAGCCTGCTGGCTGCTGCGATTAATTTTCTTTCTTCCCTTTTGACATTCGCGTATGAATTAATTTGGCATTCATCAGTAGTCAAAATGTCAAACTACACGAAGAATTGTTTGCTACTCTCAAGTCTCAATACAACAGCCTTTTGGCACTAAATAGTTTGTACGGCGCAAGTTCATATACGGCTCTAGGCTTTTACAAATTCATGTTAAAAGTTAAGCCTTTAACCTTGTCTTACTTTAGACTCGAATTCTGTAACCATAAGAAGCTTCTCGGACACTTATAAAAAACACAAAAAGATCTGAAAGTTGAATAAAATATTTGTTATATCGAAACTTCAATGCCAAGATCGCCTCATCATCAGGGAAGTTTAGGAGAACCAGTATATGGGATTTGGAAGCCAAATATGTACTAGTTCTCAAACTCCAGCACAAAAATAAGAAAACAAAACAGAATATGAAAACGATATTATATATATATATATATACATGTTACAAAAAATCAAAGACATCCTTAAATAAATGAAAACGAGAATACATATATATATATATGTATATATATGTGTACTAGATAAAAATAACGTATAAAACACATTTATCTAGTTTAATTTCTAACAAAAATTAGAAGATTATTCATAATTAAATTGATGATAAATAATTACACGGTTTCATATATTATAAAAAAAAGTATTAATAAAAGCAATAAGATAGTCTCATAAATAAACATAACCTATAGTTTTATCAAGTTTGTTTGAGATAATTTTGATTGAAACTTTAATAAAATATTCATTCAAAATATTATATTTTTACAATTCTAAGATGATGATCTAATATTTGCGTCATTTTGCATAACCTCAAAAGAGATGACATTAAAATACCTATATTTTTAGTTTTTAAGTTTTTCTAGATCTACATAAACTTAAATCATCCACAGTTTTTTTAGTTATGTGATTATTTTTAAGAAATAATATAATTAAAAAAATTATGTAGTTTATAATTTATATAAAAGAATGTTATAATATAAGTTATAACATGAAATTTTAATTTTAAATATGTAAATTTATTAGATCATATATATTTCAATCAAACATATATAATATATTAATTATATTTATTGTCTATTATTACCAATTTAATATAATTATAGTTAATTGTATATACCGTATATTTATCATCTCAAAAATAAATAAATAATACATTCATTTTAAAATTATAAAATAATTTTTAAAGAATGAAATTATTAATCATATAATAGGAATAAATTTTCATGAATAAAATTAAACTCTCTAACGTATAAATTAACATCTCTAAGTGAAGACTGCATTGTTATATTGTTATAAATGGTTTATTTATATATATTGTTATATATTCTATACTATTTTTATGTCATTCTATACTATTATTATTATTCTATATTTATTTTACATAAAAAAAAAGTTTTAAATAAAAAGTTTATCGTTATAGAAAATTGAAATGATATAATTAAATTTAATGTTAAGAATATTATTTCGGTGATTAATGGAATTAATGGATTGTATTTAAAATAATATTTCTCATTAAATGCAATATTTCTTTTAACAAAAATAGATAGAAAGTATTAACTTTAACAAAAAAATAAAATTTTCTATTAAAACAAGATTTTTCGTTAGATAGCCACTTTATATATATAAATATATATATAAATACACCCAGGACATACTTTTTACAATTCCAGTAGTCGTAGATATTACATGAAGGCCAATGTGGCATTCTGAGTAATTTTACCCAAAACCATCTACAGAATATTGTGAGTTCTGTCAACTTTCTGTTAGTAGCTTCTGTTAGCAACTTGGGATTCCTGTTCTCTATCACAAATGGGATTATCTACATCGTAGATAGGTAAAATAATGGTCCTGTTAAATATATGTAATTCTCTCTATCTACTACCCTTTTTTTTTTCTTTTTCTCTCTAAATCCTCAGTGGAATACTTGAGGAGCTGCATAAAACTCACTCTCGTTGAATACTGGTTTCATATTGTTTTCTTCACACATGAACTCTAATGGAAAGGAAACAAGATGTCCCCTAATAGACTTCAATCTCTCCATTGGATCTATTAGCTTGAGTTCTCCATTTTCATAGATTTCTAGCTTTTCCGGGGCTATTCCTAAATCAATGGTGGTGTGGCTTAGTTTCTCCTTCCAATGGGCCATGCTTTGTCTGAGAGCAGCTCTGCGTTTGATAGCAAAATTAAACATATGTGGGAGAGTGGAAAGTGAGAGAAAAAAAGGATATAAAGTCATGGTGGTATCTTACCGGGAGCGTATCTGATCATTGGGAATGCAAGAAAAGACATCTTGGTAGATTATGGAATTTTCCTGTCACACATTGTAGCATGTTCATTAGGTGGTATAGCAAAAGGAAAAATATCAGTGGAAAGGGAAAAATATATATATATAAAGCAAAATAAAGCTACTACTCTTCCCCGCATGGGAATCGGGAGTTACAAACCCTCCCTCTTGAATTCCTATCTTGTTAAGGCCATGTTATACAGTGTTTCAGTAATATGGGCTGGCTTTACCATGTGGCTCACATACCATATGCAACAACACAAGAAAATGCTAGTCATATTTGCACTATAATCCCAAAAAGAAAATAGTCAATGTTACATTTAGAGTCCATTCAAATTTTATATACCACAAGAACATCTTTCTCAGATAGTGTGGGATCCCATTCATCATTTTTGTATACTTAATCTGGAGTATTAGACAATGATTGAGATGGCCTACTTTTCCACATACAGATCATTTCTTAAGATGCCACTAACCTACATTAGTCTTAGACACTACACCGTAATATCAAGTAGTCCAATTTTTCTCCAAGACTTGCATGGAGAAAAACCAAGTCATTAAATCCAGACAACTAGGAAAAATCCTTTAGTCTACAGCTACAACGAAACTTTCTAGAAAAATACACGTCAAGGCCACATTCTACCATAGGCTTTTATTTAACATATTAATTGACGTGTTGTGATTGTCAGCATATGTGTGTGGGAGTTGTAAGGGTCAGTTTTGTTACATGTATACGAAAATGATATTGGATTTCATACGCATACAGCACAAAATACACAACACCCTACTGAAACTAACTGAACATTCACAAAAACTAGCAAATTTCACCTTTGCAGTTGCCAACCAGAGATCTCTGTATGTTGAGTCTAATAATGGATCACTGATTTGACTGATCTGAAAAAAAAAAGGATTTAATGGTATTAGTGCACCATATAACGTCACTAGTAAATTGATGATCAATAGACGGCGGTGCTAAGTATGTTTGATAGTGGAGTCATCTCATTCAGTTTTATACAGCAGCAGGCCTTAGATATCACCTCTGAAACTTTGTGGAAGCAAGAAGAGTGCAGAAACATGCATGTTTAGTTAATATTACTTGCCTCTCCTGCAGACAAGCCAAGGTGCTCAGCCCACAATGAACACCGAAGACTATAAGCAAATTTTCCAGCCTGCCAAGGCTCTCCATTCATAGATGAATCGAGAAACTCTTTATCTTCAATTACAACTCCAATCTGAAACAGCAATCAATAGTATATTCAATTTACATTATTTCTCACAAGACGAGACTTGGCTTCTTATTTTAAATTTGATCTAGTCATTATTTTCTTAAACTTGTATTTAGCAAACAATCTTCCAAATAGCATTATTTGGATTTTGCTGCTTCTAGAGGATATCAAATTCTTTTTTCCTTTCAAGAAATGTGCCAAACTAGTTTAGTACTGGCTGCATATTCCAAGAGAAAGTGACACGATTCTTGAAAACATTAAATCAAACACACACTAGGAGAAATCCATTCCTTCTTCTCAAGCAGAAACTGAAAGAACTCGTCCTTCTACTAGTATACTCTGATAACATATCACAAAATCTTATTTTTATCCACAATTGTCTCAAGTATTTGAATAGAAGATTGCATTTGTGTTGAGTGATCTATGATAATGGATAAATGAAGCATAACAGTTCCCTGGCATCTCCTAAATCTGAGAAGAGTTTATATTCTTGGCTTAGATCCCCAAGGAAAAAATTTCGTAAATGTACTCCAGATTTGAAACTATTTCATATGCTCACTATGGAAGCTATTGTGCCAAAGTAGAAATGATACCTCAGAGTCTCTTGATCCAAGAAAACTCCTATCATTTATATTTGATGATCCAATTACGGCAATGTGATCATCTATTATCATTAATTTGCTGTGCACATAAACCTGCAAAAGAGTGAGGATATGTAATGAAAAGCAAGCTAAAAATTCGTGGGAATCGTCACAGTTTGAGAAACAAAATGGAAAAACAATCCTACATTAATCTAGGCCTTATTTATTAAGTACAGAGATGCAGCTTTGGGATGACAACACCTCAACCCATTTTGGGGTCATGGGACCAGAATCTGGAGGTTCTATCCCTGATTTGTGATCCAGTTGTAAAGCATCCTAGGCCACTTGCCATGTGGTCCAGGTGCATCTATAAAGCATGGGAGGCTATGGAATCAAATGTGAAGAGGCCTTATTGTCATGCATGGTGCATGTAGGCATGTAGAGCAACACATTACCTGACTTGTAGCCACAGGACCACCATCAAAAAGTCTGCCATATGATCTCAGACCATAGAAAGTAATATAATCATGGGTTTTAGGACCAAGAAGGGCATTAAGCCTATCCAGTATTGAGTGCTTTTCTCTAGAAATAGTACGATACTGCCAATGCACTAATGCTCTAACAGTTGCTGCACCACTATCATCTAGACCCCCCTGCAATAAAAGGTTCAAAACAGGAGAAAAGACTTGAGTGTTGGAACTTAATATTCAATATTTAAGAAATAGTACCAAGAGTAGGTACCTGGTAGCCAGGTAAGAGAGGTAAGACAACAATGACCCTGAAACACTTCTGTTCTTTGTGTGCTTTCACAATACGCCTGTATAAAGCTTCCAGGACACGGTTTTGTATTATCTCATCCCCTTGAAGTCCAGATATGAAAAATTGATTCTGGAAGCAAGCAAACAATGAAGCTAGTTAAATGCTAGCAATAAAAGACAAATCAAACTGCCCCACAGACTACCTTTTTTCTCAAAACACAATCCACCACTCATATTATTAATAAGCTGTGCTCAAATTAAATTTTTCATTAGCAATAAGTTGTGAATATAGGTAGGATCAAGAGAAATCCAATTAGTTGTTAACCCAAAAATAAAGCTGCTTTGGCAAAATTTAATACCTCAATGTAGATAAAATGGTGTGCCTTCTCAATGAGAGAACAATAAGCACTATGAATGCTTTTCTCGGGTTGACTTGTCCCGGCAGACCAGTGGCTGACACTTCTGATTATCTATACACCACATAATGTATAAAAAGAAGGCAGGAGATTAAAGATTAAAAAAGGGGAAATTGAGATACATCAAGATGGAAGGAGAAAATAACAGTATATAAGTAATATCGTGTCATAGCTTTGCATTCACAACAATAATATTTATAATTTTTTAAAGCCTGGATTTAGATTTGGTTAGTTCTTATGAATTTATGCTTGGTGCCTAGCAGAAGTGGACGGCTTATACTATAAACAATAAATGGTCTCCTACGTTCTAGAATGGAGCTCGTATTATGTTTGCAGACTCCATGAGGCATAGATAGAAGAGAGCTAACCTGAACATGACAAGAAGTACTTGGACCAACACAATCATTAGCGGCAACATCATGATCACCTTCCTCGGGAGTTTCACACTCACCTGAAGCTTTCATGCCATAATTTGCCACTACCCCTGAATTCATTTCTCTTTGAAGATCCATACAGTCAAGGTCATACGCAAAGCTTTTAATCCGTGCATCTGGGGCAGAGTCTTCAGATTCTGACTTCTGTGAGGAAAATGAATAACTTCCACGTTCTCCATTTGGCTGATCAACAAGGTTATGGTTCATATCCAGGCTATTTAACTTCGAGTCTACATTGGAAGCTGCTAGTCCATCAGCTTCCTGAGGCAAAAGCAATGGGATATCTTGCAATGGCGATTGTGAGGAAAAAGAGTCCTGCCTACGGATGCCTTTCTGATTTTTATCTGAGTTCTTGTGGTCAATATCTATCTCCCTGCTTCTTCCCATGTAATGAGGGAGGACCATGTGGTGGTGAGGCATAAGTAGTGGAATTGTTCGCTCATTTGGCGCTTTGTTTCTCTGAAATAATTCTCCATTATGTTATAAAAAGAAAATTGAAAAACTTACTACAAATATTACAATATTCATGTGATTGGTAAAACATCCCCAAGGTACTAAATATTGGTTTGACGTGCTATTTCATCTTAACTTTCTGTCAGTGATAAAGCTTATGCAGTAAAACTTGTACATCTACCATTACTCTTATATAAAAGTTCATTTGACCTGAAGATTATCATTAATAGAATCTTAACCTTAGCATGGTTCCAGCGCTGAACAAAGTGCCTAGCAACATCACGACAGGGTGGTCCCCAAAGAGCACAATGGACATCATGCCATGGCATACGAGGTAATTTTTCACGATTCACTTCATCTGTCATCGTGTCTTCCCAAGAATTTGGTTCAGATTCTCTACACCCCGCAGTAAAAGTAAAAAAAGAAAAAAGAGAATTTATTAGACAACTCTGTAGATGCATATCACGTATAAAAATAAGCTAAATGCATCATATTTGGACCATAAAACACCAAAGGGAGAATCATATTTGCTTCATCTTGTACAAAATGTTCCGAGTCATTACAAAGGTAAGAAGAGAGGTAAAGTACCTAGGGTTATAGTAGTCCTTTCCAGGCCATGTAAGAGGAGGATAATCACCCACTTTGTGCGCAGTTGTGTCGTAACGGCCAAAGCATAAATCTAATCCTCCAATAAAGCAAATTTGGTAATCAACAATCACAAGTTTTTCATGGTGTGACCTGTATATAACCAGAATTGATGAGAATTTGCATGAAATCAGGGTAACTGTAATTTCTAAGTAGAGAGTAAATCCATAGATGGAAACAAGAATTCTGAATAAGTTTCCATAAACTGCATACCAGTAATAAACTCCAGTGGAGATATGGTCTGGATAACGCAATACCCTCACATTCTCATGGATGTTAAGGAGCCTTGTCTTACTGTACATACTGTTGATTTTCAAAGCAAGAGATACCTCCTTGTAAAGAAGTATGTAAATCTGCAAAGTTATTGCAAATTGTTAACTGCAAATTATTTACAAAAAATACTCAAAATATATGGAAACTATTACAGAAGCAGGAAAACAAATAAAAAAGATATGATAAGAAAAGGGAAACAAGATCAATTGATAAAAAGAAGTGACTAAGTATTCAAGGCAAGCCTCATGTTTTATCAGAATAATGATATCTGACTCTGAAAATCAAGTCAGCCAAAGCAAGCATTTGTAACTCGTAAGCAATAGGTCTTAGCATTTGTAACTCGTAAGCAATAAGTCTGAAAATCAACTTTTATTGTAACGATAAGTCTATAAAAAATATGAATGAACTAATTGATGAGAACAGATGACTACATGCTGAGAGAGAGAGAGAGAGAACAGATGACTACATGGATGAATTTCCATTTAAACTGGATGCTAAAACACACATAACAACTGAATGCCATGAACTCCTCTGAAACAAATAACCAGAGAACGTCACATATGAGTATCATCCCTAAATGATGAAACAGAATAAGAGTGATACCAAAACCTTCCTATTCACCAAATTCATCCTACAATAAATGCAAACTTATGACGTGATAAATTTAAGTTTTAGCCTCATATTAAGAAAAATATTTGTTTTTTGTCTGCTAGTTTCATCGCATATCCGACTTAGATAAATTGGCGTGGATCGCATTCTGATCATACGACTACAGCATACTTCAAGTTAGGTCTAGTAAATGTTATCTTTACATTAATTATGACTTTAGAAGCATCTATTTTAACTCAGTCCACAAAAGTTTTCAGTTCTATAGGAGACCATCAAAAGTAATGCATATAATAAGCAAGGAAGATCTCCATGTCTAAAAGTAGACATGGACATCCCTTGATGAATGTTGATCCAAAAATGGTTTTATGCTTAAGTTGGAGGGCCCTCCCTCCCTCGTCCATCAAGTCAAGGAATTCATGTTTCAGAAAAACAGCCCAAAACCAAAATGGTATATTATCCAGAATGAGATGGAATCATTTGTGTTTGCACCTGAACCCCTTGCTTAGCTTTCTCTTCCAGTAGAGCCTCAAGCCGAGAGGAAGAATGTCTATCAAAAGGACGTTTTAGAAACATTTCTGGGCAAATCCACCAGCCAGTAATCAATATCTGCATAAATCTAATCTTTCAGTCAAAAGAAACAGACACTGACATGAAACGAGTGAGTGCCTTCCACGTAAGCACAGATTTAAAAATCTAACCTCTGATTTTGCATTCTCTATTGAAGAAGCAATTGCTTTAAAGGCTGCTTGCCCATCTATAAACCATTGGGCTTGGCTTCCATCTTCCGCCAGACCTCTTTGGGGAGCATAGGAACCAAAACGGTGAGTATGACACCAGCCCTCCTGAGGCCTCATACCAGCTTTGTTGATTTCTTTAACCCATTCACTAACCTTAGCCATACTTGAGGTTCTTAGCTTTATGTTCCGACTTCCACAATTTATCTTCCACAATTTCCAAACTCTTGTCATTAGAATCAAATTTGAAAATGCGAAGGTGGTATATTCAGAATAATCAACAAAATTAAACATCCATATAATTCATAACACTTCTAAAGGTGTGACTAATCGCAAACAATCAATATGCATAAAATTATTCTATCAACCAGTATTATCTTCTCTCTTTGAAGATGCTCATGCAGTTCCAATTTCTTATGCTATCTGATTCTCTTGCAGTAAAAAGTTCAATTGCTTGGACACAGATTACCATAAATAACAGAAAGCAATTACATAAGACTCATAAAAAGTCAATCAAAAGCAAACACAGCGCCAACGCATACGTTGCATAGTGGCTAGAATCGTTAAGATTTGAAGAAGTAAAGACAAAGAGAACTTACTCACCTTAAATTCATGACGTAAAAGATTGTGTTGCTTTATAGGACTTGCTAGATGTACTTGGGAGACCCCATTTTTACTGGAGGCCGGTTGGACATCAAAAACAATTATATCTAAGAGCTTGGTGTCAAAAGGATCATCCAGAAAGGCCAGGAACCCAGGTTTCAAAACAACCCATACCTGCATGCAGATAAGGCGTGAATAATGATTGACACTATAGTTAAGAATTAATCATAGAAAACATATAGAGGTTGCAGGAAAGGTAATTATATCAATCTAATGTACACACTTTATGTGAACAGGACTTATATAATTTTTTTCGTTTTGGCTGTAATGATGCATTGATTATTCACTACAAACCAAGACAACCACAACTTGATTTTCATATAAGATTCATTATCCATGATTTAACCTGCACTGATTGATTGTGAAATAACAAAAATCAAGTAAGCTATCTGAAAGCCTTTAATGCCGTGAAGTTTAGAAGCCAATAATAATTGACAGACTAAAAGAGAGGCTGCTGACAGCCCTACTCTTCCATACTCAGTCTTATGCAGTCATTCCAACTAGATCGCTGAGATAATTGAAATATAGGGGAAGTAGGAGTGACAAATCGTGTTTTTGGGTCATGTTTGTGTCATGTCAAGTCATAAATATTTGACTATATAGGTTAATCCGAACCTAAACCGTTAAGCTAAATGTGTCAAACTTTCAAATCTTAACCCAATCCATTTATCTAACGGGTAGTGTCATAACATCTGTTTTGGCATGTTTAATAATTAAGTAGAAATATATTAACATGACACAACTCATTTAAACCTGCTTCTCTCATGTAAATGGGCTGAACTAAAACACATAATTCATTTGACCTGAAAAACATAATTTTACGTTAAACTCTATATTTATTAATGATCACAATATCTTAAAAAATATATATCAATATTTTTAAAATTTTAACATATAATAAAACCAATATTACAAACCATACAATAATAAATATGATTTAGATATAAAATTACAATCCCAATAATAAAAACAATAAAAATAAAAGCATATTGAGAGATATCAATATTACAACTTAATAATAATAAAATTTTAATTTTGAAATAAATTCTAAACAGGTTGATTTCGTGTTAAGTAGGTTGATCCGCTATCAACCCGTTTATAAATAATGTCTTAATAGGTCAACCCATTTTAACCCCGACCTCGTTAACATCAAACCCAAATTCACTAACTTCATGTTGTGTTTGTGTTGAGTTCTTGGGTTGGTTCATATATTGCAACCCGTAAGAGGAAGCTAGATTGTGGCCAATGGTCAGGATGACCCCCTACTGCAGTTCTAGATCCCATTAAGGGAAATTGTGATCACAAGGACAGAAGTTCAGAACCAAACCTTTTCCCAGTTGCCTTGGCAACACCGAGTCCAATGTAACATCAAACAATTCACATCAGAATCAGCCCCCGGAAGATGCTTCACCATTATGTAACCTTCTTTCAGCTTCGAACCATACTCCTGTGAAAAGGACAACTTGGAGACCTCCAAAAATTTGCATACCTACAATCCAAAGGCAGTTGTCACAATAGATGGCCTAAGCCGCCAAGAACAAAAGATTGATGAAGTAGTGAGACTTACTGAATTCATCAAGCAATGTCAAAACCATGTGACCTGAATCAAGTTCTAAAAAGATTCTTGCCTAATTCAGACATTACCCTACCACCCCACAAAAATGGAAAAAAATAAAAGGAATACAAGGGGCCTTGCCAAAATTTATATTTCTAGTTTATTAAGCACTTTGTTTTGTGATTTGTACAGAAGCAGGCATAACACCTTACTGGAACCCAGTATAGGACTCATTCACATTAGTTGCTCAAATTAGCTAAAGAGAGAGAGAGTTTAAAAATGGTAAAGGAAAAAGGAACCAATAATCACATTTAAAAATAAAAGATTGACTAGTAATGTTAGTAAGGCCTGAATGTAACTTCAATTCTTAAACATTTACATATGGCAGTTATTCTCCAGACAAGAAAAACAGAACCCTGTCAAAAAGAGTTGAAGTTGAATATGATTCATTATCAGAAGCACCAAAGAATGCTGAAATTTTACCTCTCTGGAATTCACTATGTCCATATTTCCCAGAAAGTGATTCAGATAGCCCTGCATTGCCACCTTCGCCTTTTCAGATATAGATTGCTGCCCTCCTAGTGCCGAGCGAATTATAGGCAAAGCAGCACTTGATGGAACATTTCTGCATATTGAACCAAATCCCAAAAAGCTCCTTTGTTAGGCTTCAAAAGAGATGCAAGAAGCAACTCTGGCAAAAAGGCTTTATCAGTTTGAAATACCAAGCACAGCAGACAATATAGGGTCAACCTTCACCTATTTTTAACACTTTCTTCGTGATGCATAGGAATAGCTCCATCATCAGGTTCATCATCATCTTGCACTACTGCTGTCTGATCTACTATTCCTAAGCTTTGAAGCCATTCTTTAACCTTTCACGAAAGTTACAATCAGAAACTAAATGAAAATTGTGACATGTACAGAATAAAGGAACTGAAACTCACAAAAACTATATTCACATTCTGGGTTTACTCTAATTTCAAGAGCAAAATTTAATCATAAGAGATTAATAATGATATCAAGACTTCAAAACTGGGCAAGCCTACAAGTCCAGAAATGATTTTTAAAAAATTATCAAGGATGCGTCATTATATTAGGCTAACCTGCTCTTGTTTCTCATATAATTCCTCAATGAATGCCCGTTTCTTCAGAGCAAAATGTAAGTAAAGAACTTGTGATGCTTTCTTCACTAAACGCCACTTGAACTGTTCAATATAAATACATTCATTAATTGCACAATATTGAGGAAGCCTTTAAACTCGAAAGAATATTCAAAAGAAAAAAAAGCAGCAAATAAGATTGGGAAGCAACAAAAGGCCAAATATTGATTGATGATACCTAACTAGGCCATTTCTTCTTTTTGTAACATCTAATCAAATGTTAGATCTTCACTTCGGTACTAGTTTGTTCAGTAGCATTCTTCATTTTTTTTTTCACCAGTAGTTATTAAAAGTATTTTCCGGGATCTTTTGGAGCCCTATTATTTCCCCTCAAGATATTATTGCCCCAAGTTCTTGAGGCCGGGAAATAACCAGATTCTAGAAGCTTCACCCTTCTTAACTTTAGAAACTAACAAAAATTAAAAGACTGAAATTGTTAAAATCTCTTTCAACAAACGGAGGAGAGGCGAATTAGAAAGAAAAGAAGGGGAAAAAAGAAGAAGAAGACTCGTAGCTATTAAATTAATCAAACATGGTTCATATATTAGCAACAGACTTCCAATTTCTAATGCATCATTATATGAAAATATTTTGCAGTTAAACACAATCCATAATTCCTATTGACAATTTTTTCAGCTCCGTAATTCCAATTCAATTGGTCTCCACACTGTTTTCCTATATAACATGCGAAAGAAACGAAACAAGGAAAACCCACACTCAAATATGTCTTACACAACTATTTAACTGTGCCAACTAACAGTCAAGAGACTCAAACAAACAAAAGCAAGAGATACCAAGAAACAAATACAGAGAGAGAGAGAGACACAGAGAGACACGGAGAGAGAGAGAGAGAGAGAGAGAGAGAGAGAGAGAGAGAGAGAGAGAGAGAGAGTTGGTGCCTGCTTGTACTGGATATCAATGGTGTATGACAGAAGCATGGGGTTAATATCCCCAGTATCGGACCGTGAAACCGACTCTATCGTCGCCTTCGGCAACTCCTCGAAGATCCACGCCGGCTCGGCGTATTGCCGGGATGACGAAGACCTTGTCATCACAGGCGCCTCTGATCGTGAAACACCATTGGGAATAAGCCTCTCCGATGACATCCCAAACTTCTCGCAAAAACCCAATATAATTCACCTCTTGCATGTGCTTTGGAAGGCAGATACACAGAATCAGAGAGAGGAGGAGAGAGGTGGTGCGCTTTGGGAGGAAAAAGAAGAGAACTTGAGAGCAGAACGTAGCGGTTTTTATAGTTTTTTCGGGGCTACAAAAGCTTCCCAAGTTCTTAGGTTGTCGGGTTACCGGGGGTCGCACCGGATTTTCATGTGACTAGGCTATCATTGGAGACATGTGTACGAGAAATTGAGATTACGACCCCTTCCCAGTACTCGTGGCACTAATCAAACTTCATTGTTTGGAGCTTCTCTGGGTTTTCCGGTTAGTTGATTCTTTTAATAAACTCATTCTATTTCGTTTTGGTTAATTAATTATATTAATTTGTTTTCTAAGATAAATAATTTTATGGGTTTCAATTAAAGAAACTATAGTTCATTATTATATTGTAAAAGAAGTTTAAAGAAACTAAAAAATGTAGAATGTCCGAATTACCCGTTCGATATTCCCGGGAATCTTCTCCCACAAAGATAGGCTTTCATGTGGCTCGAATTCATGAACAAGATATGTTATAATTCTCACTAATAAAATTAGAAAAAAAGAACTTGCTTTGACCTCTCGATTAGAATTAGAAAAAATATATTCATAAATCTTATTTTTTACACATTCAGTACAAGGTTGATGTGAAAATTTGTCACATCAACTATACTAAAAAAAACGGTGTTCTGATTCTTTTAAACCTATAATAAGTATTGTCATAAAAAGAGAAAAACCTATAATAAGTAACTATAAATGGTCCATATATAGCAAAATTCTTAGAATTAAAATAAGTCGTGTAAGCTAGAATCTCAACTCCAATTGGGCCCATTTGATGAGGGTAATTTGGTCAATAAAACCAGTGGTATCATGGAAGATCCATGAGACTTAAAAACTGATATTTGCAAAAGTATATGCCATGACAGAATCACAAAAAGAATATCCAAATATTTTTGTACTTACCAATGAGAATATGCTGAAAAAGTGTATGATTGGGATTTGTTGTTACAACTTACAAATGTACCCACATGCCTAACATTTCTATAACCCAAATATCTTATTATTATTATTTTTATTTATCTATATGTTTGTGACATTCAAACTTTGTCGTGCACGACTTCATTATCTAGTCATATCAGAAATAAATACCTTTAAATGTTGGATGCTCAACATTGGCTGGGTTCTAATGGTTAAATGGTAAAGCACATTTTATTTGACTATTTGGCATGATGATTGTATTTATGTCGGTCAAGCTATAAAATTAAAATTATCACTTGTATACCAAATTTAAGCAAATAGAAATATGTAAATTCTATTATTTATTTTATATCTTAATTATTTCTCTTAAATGTAGGCAAAATTAAAAAATAGAGAACCTAACGACCAGAATGAGCATGCCAACATACCAAATGAAGCTGTTATATTACTTTATTGATTAGAGATTTATTTATTTATTATTAAAACAATTTTAGATATGAATCTATCTGATTATTTTTATGTTGCTGAACTTGTAAACTATTCAACATTTGACGTGTAAAACAATTTCTTAAAACAATGATAATCTTTATCTACCAAACTCAACGTCACCATTTTCCAGTTAAACGTTCTTAGCTGGCAAATCTTTTCCTTCACACGTACATTTATAAGCAGTATCTCTTAGCCTTGCAACAAAGGTGTAAATACTAAATAAGCACTCTCAAAGTATTCTTTAAGCTCAATTAAGATTTGAAAATAATAAAATAAAGGGGATATTGTGATATGGGGCGGTCCAATCCGCCACCTCGAGGTGGCGTGGGGTCGGTCCTCTCCTAAGAGACATCCCCTTCCACCTTCCACCTCTCACCACTGCCATTTAGAGGGGTTTTTTTGGTTAATTTATTTGTTGTTGATTTTCTAACTCCAAAAATATTCAAGTGTTAACGTTGCTCATGATTGAAGTCAATTTCAATTGGCACAAAAGGAGGGCCAGAAGTAACACTTTTTACATGTCAATCTTCAACTCTGTTTTCTCTCAAAAGTTTGTTGCGAGGTACTACTTCTCTTTTCATTGTCATAATTCCAAAGTTCTAATATATAGGGATGCTTTCTAAAGATGTTTTTCAGAAATAGTAAATTTGGATAAAAGTTTTTTTTAAACTATATGTTACACGTATTTTTTTATTTTTATTTTTGAAAAATTAGACAAATGATTGAATGATTTTTTTTAAAAATAATTTTTTAGATTTAAAAAAATATTTGGATTGAAGTTGAAAACTTTTCGTAAAAAATTCTGAAAAAAATGTTAGAATCATATATGGCCCAAGGCTAAGTTGCTGGCCATAACCATTATTGCATAGAAAACATAAGAATCAAGATGCCATTTACAAACAATTAACAACTTGGTAAAGAAGAAAGACATTGGTGATTTAAATTTGTACTCGAATCAAGACAGGGAAACTGCCTGGGACAGGCATGTGTATCTGTCTCCATCCTAATCATTGCAGGAATATTTTGTTGAGGAGACAAAAGTCATGAGTTCCTTTCATATTCAAAATTTTAGTATTAGATTATAAAGTACCTATCATGGTTTGTGTCTCTAGCCTTCTGTCTTCATATCTGATTTCTGGCATTTCCAATGGTCATGAAACACAAAGTTTAGATAATGCTGCAATTTAGCAGACAATATAAAATGTCATAATCTAGTTTAAAGTTTAAACTGTCTTTAACAGCCAGGGGAAGGAACAGTTAAGTTTCTGTTAGCCAGAAACTTTACTAAATTAATATTAAAAAGAAAAAACAACAAATCTTGCTATGAAAATTTACTTGACAGGCTTCCAATGACATGAAAATTCTGCAGGAAGCCAGTTGCACTGACTCAATATGATCAGTACTGCATGGATCTATCTCCTGTGTTGCTCCAAGATAGCAATATAAATCTAATGTTTTTGAATGGATTTATGGTCTTAACACCCAAGTCAATTTACATCAACCAAGCCTTGCTATTACGAACATTGCCTAGATATTTGTTAGGACTTGGAATGGAAGCAAGTACATGAAGCTTGGAGTCTGGACACATCAGCTTTGTTCTGCAATATCTACCTCATCCTCTTAGACACATTTATGCTCCACTTCTCCTATATCTCATACCACATCAGTACCTGATCCTCCATCACATTTTGTTAAACAACCCATCATCCTATGGTACTTAAATCACACACTGGCTCTCTTAAGCCTAAAGACTTCTCTGACTTTATTTTATGAGAACTGCTATAACCACAAAGAGATTATATAAAAATAATCTCACAAACTAATGTAATTTCATGTCATCCATTAGATTTACTTTACAATAAAAATAATTTTACAATCTGAAAAATTACATGAAGTCACATCAGTTTGTAGGATTACTTTTGTATAATCTATTTGTAGCTAAAGTATTTATCTTATTTTATTCTACTTTGCCTGATGTCCACCTGTGGCACTCTAACATTATGATCATATGATCATAACAGCATTCGTAATAAGTCGGTATTCAACATCAAACACAAAGCTGCAAGTACTATTGAAAGATATTAAGCTCATCTAGTTTCCAAAGGCTTTGAACAACAGTTTGGAGTTGATTGCACTAATACCTTCAGTCCAGTTATATAACTCTATCAAATGAATTATTCCTTCTTGGGCAGTTCAATTTAATTGGAATATAATGCAATTGGATGTCTCCAATGCTTTCTTATATGGATTCTTGACTAAGAAGGTATTCAGTGTTCATGGAACAACTTCAGAGTACTAGCATTGGTTCCATCAAAATTTTTCTTTAAAACTTGATGGAAAATACCAATTTGATAGAAAGGAAACACTTAAAAAAATCTTATATTGGACTCATAAAAAAGTTTTCGTCATATTTGATCAAAAATGAAGAAAAGAAAGTGAAGAGAATAAAATAAAAATACTTTTAGTTTGACTTTTGAATAGTAATCCTTCAAATAAGCTTTTTGATGAGTCTAATGTAAGATTTTTTTTAGGTGTTCTATTTTCATCAAACTTGTACTTTCCATCAAGTTTTGAAAGAAAATTTTGATGGAACCAATGCTAGTACTCTCAGGGATTTTGTGATACAAACCATTCAGACATTGTGTTTAAGCTTTAAAAGACCATCTATGGTTTTTAACAAGTGCCAAGAGCTTGGTCCTCAGCAGTGCTTGATCTTGGTTGTAAGAGCAATCTTGTTGATAGTTCCTTGTTTACACCAGGTTCCTTACCTGCAAATGAGATGACCCCTAGGCATTGAACCCTATTCTTAAATCATAATTTACCTACTACTTTACTCCAATCAATTTTGCGGACAGAAACAGATACAAATATTGCATGATGTCTCATGGATGGAAACAGCCATTGGTTGGTTAGCAGGTGAGTTGAGTTGTCAAACTCGACACATGCAGGAGGCCTAATAGAGGTAATCTTGTTTTCTTACTAAATAATTAAGATATTAGTTCTACTGTGGGAAAACTTTCCTCAAGAAACAGTCTCCTTGCTTCATTAACTCCATATAATTTAGACTTCGTTTATTTTTAGAGATGAGATAAGATGAGATAAAAATTAAAAAAAGAATAAAATATTATTGTAAAATATTTTTTTAATATTAGTTTTATTTTAAAATTTGAAAATGTGATTTCACATTTTCAAATTTGAAAAAGTTGAATTTTATTATATTTTATATGGAGATTTTCAAAAGTATAATGATGAGTTTGAGAAGAGTTTGAAGTTTTTAATTTGATCTCTCAAAGCAAACTAGGCCTAAGACTTTCACAAAGAAAGCACAATATGGACCCCTCCATATTGTTTGGATTCTGTGCAACATCTAACCTTGCTCTGCCTCTTCTACAAACCCAGTGGAGAGGACACCCACTTCGATCTCCACACAGCATTTTGAGCACTGTGTTTTATTTTACTTCTTGTCATGGGAAAAGAAGAAATGAGTGAATAAGAAAAAAGAAAAATTTGATTAGGGTTTTCTGCTTTGTTCTAAATGTGAGGACTTCTTATGTTAAAAATTCTGCTCGTTTTGACTCTTTCCTTTATCAAAATTTTCTCACCAAGCAAACAAAAGCACAAAGAAAATGGAACCAGCGAAGACTTAATTCCTATCAAGGCAGTATAATGACGACCCCCTTTGCCAAATTTCTGCCATCAAACATGAACAGTTTAATATTCCACGGGTCATATCCAAATAACAACGACGCATTACCAAGAATCCCGTGTAAGTTATAACCTACATGCCTTTTCAACGAGGATCTAACTCAACTGCCAGTCGAATTCCATTAAAGAACAACAACAAACAGCCCAAACCACAGAGACCAAAACTAGTCACGAAAATGTGTATAAAAAGAAGGAAGTGAGAACTAATATACCTGCCGAAAGAGTGGCATTTCACATCAACAGCGACTATGGCTTCACGAGCATTGCTGCTAAGGAAGGAAATGTGGCTTCACAAGCATTGTTTCTGAAGGAAGAACCAATCTTCTGGACGGTGATGGCGCGAGAATATTGAACAGTTCGAAGGTAACGGCCATGGATGGAAAAGAGGCAACCTTGACATGGGTAACTAAACTAGGGAATCATCTGGATATGAGACCAGGTGCCAGAGTGAGAAGGCGCCAAAGAGAAACTAATTTATGGTCAAGATTCTCATCAAAGAATATGGAAAGAATATGGAACAGTTTCTTTCATTTTTTTTTTTTTAAGCAAATTTGAATACATGTCAGTGAATACATATCAGAGACAACAGGAATCTAAATTGGTAATGGAGCATGATTGAACGGTGCTTCTTTAATATTTATTTTGTTTGAATAATGTAGTCGGCAGAGTGTGGTCCAACGTTGATTCACCAACTAAAATCATATTGATGTAAACGAAGTTACGAAAGAGTAATGATTTGTTTGATAAAAAAAATTAAAATAATTTGTACATAATTTAAATAGATAAATTTGATAGTTTTTTTTTTTATAAAAAGGTAAATCCTATCTTAAAAGTGTTAACAAATCTATTCTTTTTTAATTGGACACTCACTTTGTTGATAAAATGCTAAGAAATTGATGGTCTAATAGTATATAATTCGTTCTCTAAATAAAAAAAATCTGGATTCAATTTTTTTTTTATTTCTCTTCGTAAAAAAATAAAATTGCATAAAATTTATATGTTTAAAACTTATACATTACTCAAATAACAAGTTCGTGGGCCCATGTATTTGGGCTTGTGATATTTGAATGGGCCTCCAATTAAGGTTTGCCAGCTTATGCCCCGATGTCTTCTATGATTGTGGTCTATTCAAATGGGTGGAGGCTCGCTTCTCCTCATAAATGAATAAACCTAATTAACTTGACATTTCACGATGTCGTATAGTGCTAGAGTCAACGAATGGAATCAGCTTCTTTTTAATTTTCCATCTTAATTACATGATCTGGAGAGAGAGAGAGAGAAGACCCTACAATATTTCATTCCAATAATTTTCTTTCTTGACCCAATTAAAGTAAAAGACAAAAGATCGCCATTTTCAATTGCTTGTATGCTTTCCTTCAACCACCAACTTGATTGTTAAATGAGAAATGCTATATATGAGTTCACACATAACACATTATACAATTTTTTTTTTATCGTTTACACATTTTTTCTCAATTTATTTTTTATAAATTAATTGAATTCTCTACTTATTATTTATATATTAAATATTTTATAAAAAAAATCAAAATAATTAAAAAAATATATGATGTGTTATGTATGGACTTATATATAAATTTTTTCTTGTTAAATTATTGGCGGGCGGGTTGCTCTTTTTGATTGAGTAGGACAATTTGTAATTTAATTATTAAAAGAAAACTCAGTTAGATAAATGATTTTTTTTCTTGGATAAATTAACAAAAATTGTAAAAAAAAAAAAAAAAAAAAAAAAAAAAGCTTTGCAATTTGGTCAAATGGTTGTCGTATATCATGCAAACAAAACATTTTCCAATAATTATTCTTGGTTGGAATTTGGAACCTCCACTTGCCAAATGATAGAACAGCTGGATCCTTCGGGGAACATGAACTTGTGCATGTTGCTGATCTAAAGCTGTCCTGTTCAAGTCAATACGCCGAATTGACTTTCATAGCGCCACGGTCTAACCATTTTCTGTGAAAATTGCTGCCACTTTGCTCTGTTTTGGGAATAAATTAACACATTCTCTCTCCGTGTGGATCGAAACAACTTCAATTTTGGTTTGCGATGGTCCAATCCAATGCAAAACACGATAACTTTTTCTTTCCCGTATTCAATGTCTGACGTCCGATTCATGCTAACACTTTGCTAAATCTATTCAGCGCGTCTATATCTTGACCAAGACTTGCAAAAGTTTAAAAGCATTCGTGTATATGTACAATCAATGTATACAAAATCACAAACAGATCAGAATTAAGACCCAGAAACCCAAAATTAACTCAAAGACCCTACAGATTTTGGTACTCAGTTCTCAGGATTTTTGTGTCAAATTCAATGGCAGATCAAGGGATGGACATAGAGATGTTGCCAATAGACTGTGTATCCACAATTCTGTCGAACACCTCTCCATCAGACGCATGCAGATCTTCAATGGTGTCATCCACCTTTCGTTCTGCGGCAGAGTCCGATGTTGTATGGAAGAGGATTTTGCCGGCTGATTATGAGGATGTTGTCTCGAGGATGGTCACTCCTTTGACGTTTTCTGCAATGAAGGAGCTTTTTCTTCTTCTCTGCAATCCGGTTCTCATAGACTCTGGCAAAAAGGTATGATTTTTGGAATGATTTCCGTCTAAAACTTTTCTGTCATGTATATACATGATCTCTTTTATATAAATATATAGATATCTGACGTCCCTGTTTGTTCTATTTTCCAAATAATGCAGAGCTTTAAGTTAGACAGATTATCTGGCAAAATATCCTATATGCTGTCTGCAAGAGAGCTTTCCATAACATGGAGCGACGAACCCATGTGTTGGAGCTGGAGATCTCTCCCAGAATCAAGGTTTCTCTTCTCTTAAAATCAATCTATATGATTTGATAATATTAGCAAGGGATAGAAAAAAAATGATATTTGAGTCGATAGTGTAAATACGAGATAATAAAAAAAAAAAAATTAATTTTTTAATTATAGTCCCATTATGTTTTGTAAAGATTTTGCGACATTTACCCACTTTACAACTATATCTAGCTAGCATTATTCAGAATAAGAAAAAAAAAAAAGTAAGCATCCAGCAGTATTCATGTTCCTATTTTTCTTGATCAACAGGTTCTCGGAAGTGGCTGAGCTCAGAACAACAAGTTGGTTAGAAATTCATGGAAAAATCAGAACTCAAAGTCTGTCACCAAACACAACATACGGTGCTTATCTTGTATTGAAAACCTATGATCGTGCATATGGGTTGAATTCAATACCATCTGAAATATCAGTCTCAGTTGGGAACAGGCTATTCAATGGCACAGCATATCTAAGTCGTGGGGATCACAAGAAACAGCAAATGGAGTGCCTATTTTACAAGAACCGGATCGAAATGTTGAGAAAGAGAGTGGGAGAAGGAGACGGACGAGTCCCATGTAAAAGAGAGGATGGATGGATGGAGATAGAGCTGGGCGAGTTCTTTAGTGGTGATGCTTCAGAGGAGGTGAAGATGAGTTTAATGGAGGTTAAGGGGCATCAATCGAAAGGAGGACTAGTCATTGAAGGAATGGAAGTAAGGCCAAAAGAGTATTGATAGACATTTAATTTGATTTGAAATGAGGAAGAAAAGAAATAGAAAGTACAAAGGCCGGCGGCATAGATACAAAGGCGTTAACCATTTTCTGCAGTAGGTGTTTCAATTGATTCTTTCTTTCCTCTTTTGATAGAGTGGGAATTGTGTAGAAAAAGAAAATTCTGTTCATGAGTGTGCACATTTTTTACAAGAAGATAGAGGACTGATTCTTTTGGAATACAAGACATGGATAGAGTTCAAGTATTAAGTTATCCTGAAGTATTGAATAGAGTCCCAACTTATGTTTGTGGTCCTCAATCCTCATCTTTCCATCCTCTCTTTCTCAAACTATGTTCTCATTTTTTCTTGCTTTTTGTTTGCTGGAAAAATATTTTTAAAAAAAACAAAAAGAAAGAAAAGTCAAAATAGGAAAAACATAATTATTATCAACATCAAATGACATAATTTTTTTTTTATCAAGTCAATACAACTTTCATATAATAAACAAGGATACAAAATCATAGTCTAGCTCTTTATTAGAAATGCGAAAGCTACTAAGGTCGATCATTTTCACTATTGAATCTTAACAAATTAGATCAAATTTTTTATAAGTGGAATATTTTTATAGGCATGCATTGTCACTTCCCATTGCACTAAATTATGCGTGCATCAATTTTCTAATCGATGGATTTTTCTCACTATGCAAGATCTAAAAATTTTCGGCAAATACTGGATATCACCAATTATGGGATCTAAAGTCCAATCTTGAAATGTTGAGGAATTAGTAATTGCTAGAATCACAACTTTTGAGTCACCTTCCGCGCGCGTACCAGCCTCATGACGACTCTTCATAATATATCCCGAGAGAAATTTCCTTCAAATTGGATTTAAACTTCCACCATCTCATCTATAAATATATAATGTTGATGAATTGTACTCTAACATGCTTAGATATAAAATAAAATAAAAATTTATCTCTTTTTACTAATTTAAGTTTTTAAAACAAATAGTAATTTTACATAATGATATATAAATAGAGATTCTGAGTTCAATTATTGACTTTGTATTATATTATATTAAATTAAATATCCTATTTATTGAAAAATAGTTTGGCCGCCCATATGTAAAGAAAAGTGTAACGTAAAATTTTGAAACGCAATCTCTGTCTATGAAATATTAGTCGCTCCTTAATTTGAATCTTTGCGATGTCCTCATCATGTCATGTACTGTTCTCTTCATGTTGTCATTTTAAAGAGGGCCAAAAAATTATGTCGTCATATCAACGATACCATTGGACCATTTGGTACATACTGGACGTGTATATAAAGAAGGTCGAGTTTGTGACTTTGAATGCATCAGATACAAACCATATCTATTATTTGTGACTGAATTTCATACTCTTTTGTATTAAAAAGAGAGCTAGAGTATAGATTAAAAATATGAGTGAAATCACTTTGGATCTGTTGCCTGAAGATTGTTTTGCACAGATTATGTCTCTGACATCTCCTCAAGATGTGTGCCGGTCTGTACTGGTCTCTTCACTGATCCGGTTCGTGGCCGATTCGGACACTGTTTGGGAGAAATTTCTGCCACCAAACTACGAAGAAATTCTCTCCAGATTGGTTTCTCCTTTTGTTTATTCGTCCAAGAAAGAGTTATTTGCCAGGTTAAGTAATCCACAGCTAATTGATGGAGGTAGCAAGGTAAATTCCATTATTATTGGGATGATTTATTTTAAAATGTTTAACAAAAATAATAGCGTAATACTTGTCATTTCGAATTTTGTGAAGAGTAATATTATTACATGCAAGCAACATTGTGCTAAATTGATTGTCTTCATTTTCTTCATTTTAAATATAAATATTTTGCTAAATTCTATTTTTTGCCTCAATGCATAGTTGGCGGCCAAGTCCGGTGAGAGCAGGAAGATAGACCCCTTCTATTCTTCTTAATTTATTCTGCTTATTGGTTATAATTACAATATCTGACTTGGGAAAGCAAAATTGGGGTAACTTATTGTACTGGGTTAAACTACAACCATCATGCAGGGAGTTTAATTATAATGACCAGTAGTAGTCAAGGACGTTAATGTCTGTGTAGAGAAAGCAGCTTTCGTTCTAAGAATGAATGAATGAAAGCTTAGTATGAACATTGAATTAGAATACACCTGAAAGTTTTACAACATAGTTGATCTTTAGAATGTGTGAATAGGATAATTGGAAATCATGTGAACCGAAATATATATATATATATATATCTAAATATATATGGCCGGCCGGCCGTCGGCCTATTGATTTTTTCATGCGGCAATGATTGTTATAACTTATATTAATACTGCAGAGTTTACTTGTCTCTCTTGTATACTAGATCAAATTAGAGTTCAAGGAATTATACCTTTAAAGAATATAATTCCGATGAAAAATTACGAAGAATTTTAGGAGTTCATAACTGATGAATTTTGAGTAAAAAAATACCTAAATAATTGCAGCTTTTATAAATTAAGAGCTGGAGGAAAATTAATAACATGTACAAGAAGATCGAAGAAATTAGGAAAATAATTAATGTAATTAGCTAGTAGCTTGTTCTCAAGGCATTATATATATGTATTCTAAGCATTGGACCAATTACTACGTGCGTACGGAGCTAATATGGTCCATTTGGAAACGAATGCACATAATATATCATGCATGCAGCCTGAGAATAAGATCAAAACTAGCTAGGAAAACTCAATCTATATATATAATATAATATATATATATATATATTATGTTATATACATAGATATAGTTTCATGCATCAAGGTTATTTTGTGCATTTACAGGCGGTAGAAAAAATATGAACTTTGTTTTAAAAGTTCATATTTTTTCTACCACCTGTGGATGCACATCTGGCCTTTACATATATAGGGCACCACATTGAGGAGGAAATCGAAGCAAATATCCAAAAAGTGAACCAAAAAAAAAAATTGTTACTATTTTTCTTCTAAATGATGCAGATATTCTCAATAGACAAATCAACAGGCAAAAAACGTTACATGTTGAGTGCAAGGGAGCTTTCAATCAAATGGGCGAGCCATCCTCTATATTGGTCCTGGAAACCCCTTCCACAATCAAGGTTATTTGCAGTACAGCTACTACTCCATTCTAATAGAAAGGACATTTATAACTCCATAAATTTCTTCATTTTTTTCTCTCAGATTTGCAGAAGTTGCTGAGCTGAGGACCATTTCCTGGCTGGAAATCAGGGGGCTGTTGAACACCAAACTGCTATCACCAAGAACACTCTACGGCACCTATCTCATTGTCCACTTTGCCAATCGTGCTTACGGTTTAGACACTTTGCCATCGGAGGTCTCTCTCCAAGTTGGCAACGTCGTCAAATCACAAGGGACAGTTTATCTAAGTAGTCGCTGTGACAATAAGAAACAATCTAATTTGGAGCGTTTATATTGTGTGAGGAGATGTCGGAGATCATCAAAGTTCTGTTGTCATGCAGAGATCAGACAAGTTGGGCCTGTTGAGCGCAAAGATGGATGGATGGAGATTGAGTTGGGACAGTTCTATAATGACCAACATGATGGTGACGAGGAGGTGAGGATGTGCTTAAAGGAGGTGAAGGGTGAGCATCTCAAAGGTGGTCTAATTGTCGAGGGAATTGAAATCAGACCTATATATACAACTAATTCAATATTAAATATTATATCTTTGTTCTAAAAGTACTACTAGTCTACTTAGTCATCTTTGGGGCAATAATTTGATCTCAACAATCAACATTTCATTCTTCAAATCGTCTCAAACCAAATGTTATTTCTTCTTATTTTCCCTGGAAGCCGCTGGAATGATCTTGTACGTACTTCAAATTATTATTTCTAATTAATTACAAGCTTGGTGTGTAAAAACATGATTATTCATCGCGCGACTTAATTATTAATACAGTATTAATCAAAAATGTAAAACGTCAATTAATATATTCTTTCTTGTCATTTTTCTTTACCTCTTTTAAAGACCGATCTAATATGAGACATTGAGAATTAACATTACAAGAAATAAGGTTTATTGCGGCGATTTTATATTTGTTGCAAATAAAATAGTCGCCAAAAACCTTTAATCGCGGCGAGTTCTGAGTCACTGCAGAGTTCTAATGTGAACTTGTCCAAATGTCTAATTGCAGCGACTGGTATCCAGGGGCGGGCGGGGGATACTGATCCAAGTAATTGACCTTGTTACGGCGCTCCTGAGGTCACGTCATTATTGAAAACTCTGTAACGGTAAATTTAAATGCCGTGTATAAAAAATATATGTCGCGATGATAAAGTTGCCGCTATAGAGAGCCAGGGTGTTACTATAGGTAACTAGCTGGGACAGGCGCCCATTAATTCGGCTTCGCGCTATTACTTACACGGGTACAAGTTAAAAAAGGCATGTAGACCACTTATTCCGGCAATTATTTTTTCTTCATTGAAATAAACGCTGGTGAAGCCCACATTTCTTGTAATGATTTTACATAAATACCTCTCATTTACTACTTTATTATAAAATATGTTATATAATTACGTTATGCACATATCATTTTCCTTTCAATAAATTAGTGCAATATTACATATTCTCTTATATATAAAGTTATTGTCATAATATTTGCATTAATGACGTTATTAATGTATGGAATATGCATGCATGCCACGCACCCGAAGCAAAAATGCATGCCATTGAGAAATGATGAGTATTTGTCCTTTATTATATAGGCTTAATTCCCACCAAATTAAAACTAGTTTATATTCAATGCGTGTGGATATACTACAAAAAAAAAAAGGCTTTTTACGACGATTTAAATTCATCACAAAAAGTTTTATTTTTGCCAAAAAAAGCTTTTATCGACAATAATTATGGCGCCGGAGGAACGCCGCTATTATCAACATGCTATGAGTTTTTAGCTAAGTTTTGTGAGAAGTGTCATTGTTCTTCTTAATTTGTCGACAGTCTGACTCCTAGCTACCATATTAGACAAACTGAAATTCACTTCAAAAGCATTACTATTACATATTTGAATACAAATGTTGAGAATCCATATTTGCAAAATTAATCCTTTTAGACTTATTTTCAAATTTCCAAAAATAACCTACTGATATTCCAAACAATCTCAATTCTCAACACTCACAAAAAGTCATATATGCCAATAAGAAATGCCAGATAAAAAAAATAAAACAAACAAATATTAAACAAAGAAAGAGATCAAATTAAAAAATACTTTCCAAAAACAACTCCCATGTTTCATTTGAAGACCATGAACTATCAAATGCAGCAGAAGTCATGGCATGTAAAAACTCTGGGAAATTAATCCACCCATCTCCATCCGTATCGACCTCCTTGATCATACCCTGTAACAAGGAATTAGCTTTGACAGATTTAGAGAAGAAAAACAAAACATATTGAGAACCCATCAAAGCATGAATTTTAAATAATAAATTTTTTCTCTAACATTAGCAATGGAAACGATCACTCCACTCTCTCTATGTGGAAAAATAGAGGAATCTAACCAAAAAAAAAAAGATAATAGGGAGTAAAGAAAACACTATAAATTTTAATAAAACACTACAATTCACCTATATAAACCCTAATCCTTTGTTTTCATGAAAACCTCAAAAGAAAATCTCTCAATCATGCTAAAATCACCAATAAACGCACAAATTTATGAAAACAAACTTAAAAGGATAAGAAATAGAGAGACATAGAGGAACGGATAGAGAGAAAGAGCAATGAACAGAGAGAGAGAATGAGAGAGCACTAGAAGAGTGAGAGACGGAGGGAGTGGGAGAGGACGAGAAAGACACTCACCTGCTAAGCGCGAGACGGCGACAACCCTATACGGTAGTGATGGAGGGGGCGCAATCACACACAGAGAGAGAGACAGATTGGGAAAAAATGGCGGAGGTATCGCGTTGAGAGAGAGAGAGAGAGAGATAATAGGAAAATTGGGGGGGTTGGTTTATCGCGTTGCAGGATAAGTCTTTTTAAAGACTATTTGCGGCGCTTAGTCATAAAAATCGCAAGTCCAAACTGCCACGTTAAAGTTGGAATTCGGCATACAAAGATAAAATGCCACTATAACTAGGCCCCATTTAGATTCAGAGATGAGTTTAATTTATTTTTAATATTATTATTATTTTAGAATTTGAAAAATGTATATAGAGATTTGTGTTTTGTATAGAAAATTAAAAAAATGTAATGATGAAAAAGAGATGAGTTGAGATGAGTTAAAGTGAAGTTAGTCCCGAACCCAAACGGGGCCTATACTTTTTCGGCATTTTTAATTGCAGCAAAGAGAATAACGCAGCCATAGACATTATTTCTTGTAGTATAATTATATAATATTAATCTCCTCAATCGCTACCTAGCTAATATTAACAAAAGCAAAATGCATCATGCCATTTTGTCTCACATAATGATATTTATAGCCATATATGCGCACAACAAATTTTTAAGTTTACATTCTTCTTACAATCTCTAATTCTATTTGAGATAAACGGATGTGGACCCATGGTTATCTCAAATAGTAAAATAAAATAGAAGACTTGAGTTGTCATTATACAAAATCGCCATACAATTAGAGATTTAACATTGGAATTAATCACAAGAATATTATGGCACATTAATTGCGCATGTCTTGTGTCAAATTATCAATTAATTTGTTTTTAAGATATTAAGAATGTATTTTGTTATGATCATGTTGTGAATTTTTATTTTTTTTAAATATTAAAAAGTGTTAAAAATATAAAAAAATCTATAAAAAATATATATATATATATATAATTTTTTTACACTAGGCCAATTCTAAGTCGGGGTTGATTCACATATATGTGTGAGTATAGACATTTCCTACACGTCATTATCAGTTTTCTGTTGTCCTTTTCTTTCATTTTTGTTTTATTTTTGTTAATCAACCTTTTGATTTATGTAATTATTGATACAAAAGCTTAAAAAATTCCAACTTCGTGCGCACATGAGATTATGACAATAGTTTTATATACATGAGAATATGCAATATTGCGCTAGTAATTTAGGCTACGTTTGAATGTCAAGAAGTTTTGAAAATGTTTGAAAATATCTGTGAATAGTATGAGTAAAGAGTGAAAGAGTTTTGTGAGCCTCATTAAAAATATTTTAAATTGTTTGGATGTGTAAAATATTTTGAGAGTATTTTGAAATAGATAATATTGTAAAATTTGTGGGTCATATTAATAGATAATATTTTACTCTAAAAAATTAAAAAAAGTTCGGACGAATCCTGCTGGAAGTCACTGTAGCAGAAGTTGTGCAGGTGCACATGGGTAGTGGGACCAAATTTTTCGATGACGAGATTTTAGGGGGTTGGTCGCCGGCATGATTGGAGTTTGGTGATGCCGGTGGTGTCGTCATTGGTGGCTGGCGGTGGGTTGAAGAAACCCATAAATGCCGAAAACCATTGGGTCATGCGCGAGAGATGACGACAGTTGTGGCCGGCGGTGGGATCGTCTAGAGTGTTTCGCCGACGCGAGAGGATGTCGATAATGCCGGCAGTGTCATCATTGGTAGCCGGTGGTGGGTCAAATCTTGAGGTCACCGACACTTCTGTTGTAAACCATTGTAGCAGAAAAAAAAATATTATTTGATTTTTTTAAAAAAATTTTAAATAAGAGGAAATGCAGGAAATAGATGAATATATGCTTAAAATACTTTAAAATGTGTTTAAAATAGATGAACATTGCCATATTGTGATGAGTACAGTTTTTTTTTTTTTTTGATCGTTTTGTTTTGTTTTTCTTAATCTTCTGAGGGTTTGATTAGACCTTCTCACTAATAACTAAGACTCAAAGGCTTAAAAATTGATTTTATTGCAAACATATATTCTTTTTATTAATGTCCATAAAGCAGTCGCGCATTATATGTACAATACTAAGGAATACAACTATATTATTTCTAAATATAATTTAAATATATAATATTTTTTTAATTTTTAATTTTTAAATTTTTTTATCTAATCATTACTTAATATTAATTATAACTTTTTCAAACTCTCAAATAAAACACACAAAAAAATATCATAACTCTTTTAATTTTAAAAACAAAAAATGCTATTCAAATGGGTTAAGCCAACCTAGCTTGTCTACTTTTGTTTTTTTCAATAAAATAACAAATGAAAAAGAAAAATTTGTGATATATTTTTTATTTCTTTTTTTATCAATGACACTGTCATTATTTTTGGTAGGGTCATGGTTATATAAATTTGGCCATTGCCATCGACTCTTTACGAGTAACAAAAATATTAAACATTTTGTAATTTAAGAAGGATGGAAGTAATGTTCTTACTCTGTGTTTTTTACTGTTGGATTCTATTATCATCCTATTTCTATTACATGAAAGTTGTGAAGGATCTGATTTTTTAGATCATTTCTCAATTTAAGCCATCCTAATCCAGAGACAAAGAAAGCTATAGAGTGAGTTCAACAAGGCAGTCCAACCATGATACTTTTTCTCCATTACTCTGAACCCACCTCATCTCTACCATCTCTCTGTCCACTTCTTACACCCACAACTATGCAAACATGACCACCAACATTAAGAGCATTTCCATTAGTCTCATTAAAGAAATTATTAAAATTTAATGAAAAATACAAATTTGATAAGATGAGCATGTCATACTTACTATATTCTACATTAGATTCATCATTAAACTCATCAAAGTAATAATATAATAATATTTTAAAAAAATTTCCACTATTTTATAATTATACTAACTATATGTATGTGTTGCTCAAATAACTAACACAAGAGGGGGGTGAATTGAGTTATATTAAAAAAAATTAACACTTATAAAACAAATATACGATATAAAATATAAATAACATACGAAAAAGCTGGAAATATAAAGAGTAAGGGCAAGAAGAATCAAATTCAATATTTTAACGAGATTCAACCCCACTGTCTACGTTCTCACCTCAAGTTACTACTTGAAAATTCCAAATTCACTATTCAATCTCTTTGAGGAGGAGATAGAAACCTATTACACATTTGAGCAACACCGTTACAAAGAATTTGTGTAGAATACCTTCTACACTTGCAATCACCTCACATTTGGTGATTCAACTATTCCATGTGTAGAACACCTTCTATATACACAAGAGTTATGCGCACCCTCTTATAAATACAAGAGCTGATAGTGGGTAAATTATCAGAATATACTCCTCAATGAGTTAAACAAGAATAATACAGCGCAACTTATATTTCTCTCAAATTGAATAAGAATTAAGACACAAAACTTAGAGAAGATAGAATGAGGGTTTTGAAAGAATGATGCAAAACTTAGCAATTGATGTGTAAGCTCTTGTTGTAATTTTTGTAAAACTCAAGTGAGTTATTTATAAGCAAATGAGTCTTCAAATTCAAATTTGAAAATGTTTACATGTTAAATAAGAGCACTATTTACTTTTCAAAAGATTCAAATAAAAATATCTCCTTTTTATATTTATCAAAGACAACTCCATTAATTTTTCAAAGAAATCAAACCTAATCTTTTACTTTTCATACATGACAAAATGAGTATGATTTATTTTTCAAACTAAATCATCTTCTTTTACGTTTATAAAAAAAAATACACAACCACTCTTCAAGATTTTCAAACAAAATCATCTATCTTTTACATTTGTCAAAAAAACACACAATCACCCTTCAAGATTTTCAAACAACACATGCACATATTAAAGATGACAATCAATCATCTTACAAATTCAAATTTTTATGCATATGTGAAAAAGAAATTCAAAATTAAATATTTTAATAAAGTTATGCAAATGTAAAAAAATGCAATTTGATGCTTTATGAGAAAATATTAATTTTGAGCCTTAATCTAATTTCAAATTTTAAGAGATGTACAAAATTAGTCTATGATTTTCATTTGTAGACTTATTTTTCTTTTTGCTCATGCATGATTTCTTGATGTGCTTAACTCTCTTCATGCATAGACAACTTGACTTTGAATCTTAAATTTATTTGTTATCATCAAAATCTATACGTAGACATGAGATTTGAAATATTGGGTTCAATAATCTCCCCATTTTTTATGATAACAAATACTTATTAGAAATCTTCGACCTGCAGTAATACTTAAGCTCCCCCTGAAAATATGCGTTAGTTTTTCAAATAAAATATAGACATGATTTTAGCATAGATAACGGGGTAGTATAATATTAGTATAAGACTTCTCCCCATTTTGGTATCATTAAAAAGGAATCGCAATTGACTTCAGTAAGATTTCTTCCCACAATAACTATTAACTAAATAAAACGGTGCGTTAGTAGAAATTATAGAGAATTGAATAATTGAAACCACCCGTGTCCGACAAAATCTGCAAAGGCTGGAGACCTAACTCTGAAAATTTAGTGCGGAAGGAGATTTTGTAGAGAGTTGAATAATTGAAGTCACCCGTGGCCGACAAAACCTGTAAAGGCTAGATGCCTAACTCTAGCAATTCGATGTGGAAAGAGATTCAAATCCGCTTGACGTTATTGACAAACGAGATATTGCAGAGATTTGAAGTTATAATAGTTTGTCTTGTTCTTATTCCTGTCTCTATAAGAGCAATCCTTAGTTTTATCTATTTCGCATCAAATTTTCTTCTCATCTTTGCAATTCGTCTGCATTTTCATCCTACAATTTTGTAATAGTTCATCAATTTTCTTTCAGTACTTCTCGTGATCAATCTATTTCTGCATCTGTCTTAGGTGCCATGAAGCAGCAAGAGACTGATTTAGCTAATAAATCAGATCATGACGCCATTTATGAGCTTGTGGGTCTCGGGACTCGATACTCATCTTTCATTGTTGCTTTTTTCGCTCGGTTGTAGTCCAAAACTCGCGAAATTGAGAAGTTTAGCGACACAGTCTCTGTACTTCAATGACTTGTTTATGAGTCAAACAAAAAGATAGTAGAGTTAAGCAACAGAATAAGAATTTAAAATCCTTACTTGTCTCTTCATTTCGATTGCCTAATTATTTAGATAAGGATGATATGATGATCTATGAGAAACAAATGCATTTGAATGATGAAGCTAAACGTCTCAAATTTCTGTAGGTAATTTGAGATAATGGAATAAAAATATTTAACATATATTCATGGCATGCATCATTCCTATTTCTCTTCAAATTATGCATAGTCTATCTTCTGGTAGGGGTTTTGTGAAAATATCTGTCAATTGTTTGTGTGTGCTTGTGAATTCCAATACAATATCCTCATTCTGCACATGATCTCTAAGAAAATGATATCTAATTTTAATATGTTTAGTTCTAAAATGTTGTATTGGGTTATTTGAAAGATGTATAGCACTTGTATTATAACATTTGATTGGAATGCGATTGTATATAAATTTAAAATCCTCAAGTTGTTATTTCATATAGAGAACTTGAGTACAACAACTACCTGCAGCAATATACTCTGCCTCAATAGTAGATAATGTAACAGAATTTTACTTTTTACTAAACGATAAAACAAGTATATGATCTAAAAAATGACATGTTTTACAAGTACTTTTTCGATCAACTTTGAAACAAGTACTTTTTCGATCAACTAGCATACATTTGAGTCAACTGGCTTACCGCTTTTATCTTTATCAAGTTTGGTGGTTGGACTCATTGGTGTTCCAATTACCTTCGCACATTTCATCTCAAACTTTTTGAGTAACTCTTTGATATATTTTGACTGATTAATGAATGTTCCACTTTTTGCTTGCTTGATTTACAATCCGAAAAAGAAATTAAGTTCTCCCATCATACTCATTTCAAATTCTTCCTACATATTCTTAGCAAAATTTTGGCACATATTTTCATTAGTAGCACCAAATATTATATCATCCACATAAATTTGAACTAGAAGAATATCATTATGTTCATATTTGATGAAAAAAGTTGTATCAATTTTTCCTCTTGAAAAACCTTTTTTAATTAAGAAACCATTAAGTATTTCATACCAAACTCTAGGAGTTTGTTTGAGTCCATATAAAACTTTTGTGAGTTTAAAAATATGATTAAGAGAAATATGATTTTCGAGTCTGGGAACAAGTGTCCAAATATCATTTTATTCAAACTGATTTAGCTCTTCTTGTATAGCTAAGATACATGATTCATCAAGCAGCACTTCATCAATCTTTTTGGATTCAATTTGAGATAGAAAAGCAGTGTGATTGCAAATATTTCTAAGAGATGATCGAATACTTACACCTCGTGAAGGTTCTCCTAGAATTTGTTTCACTAGATGATCTTTCCCATGTTTTCACTATTTGATTGCATCTTGTACTAAATTTTGATGATCTTTCCTGATGTCTCCATGTTGGACTTCTTCCATTGTATTCTTTTTGTCGAGATTGAGACTATTTGTATTATTTGTACCTTCTATTCTCATGATCTTCCCTTTTGAATTATTTTCAAATGTCATGCGTCATTCTTCTTTAGAAGTGAAGTCAATGAATTTAATTTTGTCTCCTGTCACGTGTCTTGAGTATCGGTTGTCTAAAAACTATTTACTTTTACCTGTAGAAGACTTCATGCGTACCTACAAAAGCAATTAAAAAAATTCTTAGTACCCAAGTTCTTTGGGTCTTTTATTTATTAGTATTAGAAGAAACAAGATTCTTTAGTACCCATATGACCCTAATAGTTATTGTATGTTTTCTTCTAATAAGACAAGCATGATAATTTAGATCATTTCTATTGTAAAAATTACAAATAACATATGACATATTTGAAAACCTTGAGTGATTGTAATAATATTTTTTTTTTGAAAAATCTATTTTTATGAAAAGAATTTTAAAAATCTGATTTTGATTTAGTCGGTTTATCAAAGGAATTTTTATAGCGTTTGAGTTTTTTTTTTTAACATGTATCTCAAACTTACCTTATTAAAAATACATATTTGACTACCAAGAAGTTTTTCAGAGTTGCTTTTTCCACTTGTAAAGTTTTCAATAATTTTTTTTAAATCAGTCACTTTCTTTTTCAACTCATCAATTTTCATCTTTTGAAACTATATTTTCTTTTCTTAAAACATCAATTTTATTTGTTAAAGAAGAAATTTTCTTTTTCAAAGCGGTATACTTAATAATTTCTCAAGTTCCTCATATACCTCTTCCAAAATATTTTGCAACTCTTCGTAAGAAGGATTTTCAATATTTTCAGAATTTGTTACCTCAAGATCATCTTTAGCCATGAGACAAAGATTTGAAGATTTTTCATTGCTTATGTCGCTGTCTGAACTACTTGAATCATCATTCCATGTAACTTTCATTGCTTTCTTACCCTTGATCTATCTTTTTTTAGCAGGGGACAATCTATCTTGATATATCTTAGCTTTTTGCATTTATAACAAGTTAAGGAGTCGTTTTTACCTGTATTTTTGTTGAAAAACTTTTTAAAGGATTTCATTGGATGAGCTTTATTTTTCTTTAAAAATTTTTGAAATCTTCTTGTGATCATTGCAATTTTTTCATCTTTATCATCGTTTTCCTCATTTTCATCGCTTTCACTTTCATGGGAAACAGCTTTGAGTGCCAAGCTTTTCTTTAGCTTTCTTTCTTCTTCTCCTCTTTTTAATGTGTACTCATGAGTAATAAGTGACCCAATGAGTTCATTTATTTCGAGTTTTTTAAGATCCCTAACTTCAAGAATCGCCGTTGATTCCTAACGTTTTAGCAAAAAATTAAGAATTTTCTTTATTATCTCCAATCTGGAATAAATTTTTCCAAGAGCTGTCAAGTTATTTATAATATTCGTAAAACAAGTATACATAGGAAAAATAGATCCATCATCATTTATTTTGAATATTTCATATTCATATGTAAGAATATAAATTTTTGATTTTTTGACTTGCGAAATTCCTTCATAAGTTAATTCCAAGTTGTCCCAAATTTTCTTTGATGTCCTGCAAGTCATTATTATATTAAATTCATTGTCATTGAGAGCATTATACAGAAAATTCATAGCCATTACATTCATTTTATAACGCTATCATCTTCACGATCAAACTCTTCTTATTCCTTATTGACCTTTACTCCATCAACAATTTTTGTTGGAATATAAGACCCATTTACAATGCATTTCCAGATTTCACGACCTTGAGACTGAAGAATATTCTCATTTTAGATTTCCAGAAAGTATAATTGTCTCCACAAAATAGTGGAGGCCGACTACTGAATTGACTTTCAGCGAATGTAGTTGCAATGTTAGTTATATAATCTTAACTCAACAGATAATTAATCTTATAACAGAGCCACTGCTCTGATACCAATTGTTGTACAGATGACTACTACAAGAGGGGGGTGAATTGGGTTATATTAAAAAAAATTAACATTTATAAAACAAATACACAATATAAAATATAAATAACATACGAAGAAGCAGAAAATATAAAAAATAAGGACAAGAAGAAGCAAACTCAGTATTTTAACGAGGTTCAGCCCCACTGCCTACGTCCTCGCCTCAAGCTACCTCTTGAAAATCCCAAATTCACTATTCAATCTCTTTCAGATGGAGATAGAAACCTATTACATATTTTAGCAATACCGCTATAAAGAATCTGTGTAGAACACCTTCTACACTTGCAATCACCTCACACTTGGTGATTTAACTATTTCCTGTGTAAAACACATTCTACACACATAAGAGTTATACGCACCCTCTTATAAATACAAGAGTTGATAGTGGGTAGATTATCAGAGTATACTTCTCAATGAGTGAAATAAGAAGAATACAGTGCAACTTATACTTCTCTCAAAATGAACAAAAATTAAGATACAAAATTTAGAGAAGAGAGAATGATGGCTTTAAAAGAATGATGCAAAAACTTAACAATTGATGTGTAAGCTATTGTTGTGATTTTTGTAAAATTCAAGTGAGCTATTTATAGGCAAATGAGTTTTCATATTTAATTTTGAAAAAGGTTCACATGTCAAATAAAAGTACTATTCACTTTTTAAAAGATTCAAATAAAAATATCTCATTTTTATATTTGTCAAAGACAACTCAATTCATTTTAAAAAAAAATCAAAACTAACCTTTTATTTTTCATACATGACAAAATGAGTATGATATATTTTCAAATTAAATCATCTTCTTTTACATATGTCAAAACAATATACAACCACCATTTAAGATTTTCAAACAAAATCATCTATCTTTTATATTTGTCAAAAAAATACACAATCACCCTTCAAGATTTTTAAACAAAATCATCTATCTTTTGCATTTGTCAAAAAAACATACAACCACCCTTCAAGATTTTCAAATAACACATGCACATGTTAGAGATGACAATCAATCATCTTATAAATTCAAATCTTTATGCATATGTGAAAAAAAAATCAAAATTAAATATTTTAATAAAATTATGCAAATGTAAAAAAATGCAATTTAATGCTTTATGAGAAAATATTAATGTTGAGTCTTAATTCAATTTCAAATTTTAAAAGATGTACAAAATTACTTTATGAGTTTCATTTATAAACTTGTTCTTTTTTTTTCTTATGCTTAATTTCTTGATTTACTTAGCTCTCTTCATGTGTAAACAACTTAAACTTGAGTTTTGAATTTATTTGTTATCATCAAAATCTATACGTAGATACGAGACTTAAAACCTTAAGTTCAACAGTATGTTAAAAATTTAATTTGATACTTAAATATTATTTTAACAATTTTTAATAAAACTAGAATCAAAAAAATATAATAAACATATTCATTTCATAGAGAAAATAAAAAGAAAATGAAGGAAATGTGTAGGTAGGGGAAATAAAATATATTAAAATAATAAGATGAAAGGTAAATAGTAACTTTTCAAATTTGAAAGGTTTCTCAAATATCACTGTAGCTCAAAATTTAAAAAAAATACATTTTGATGAGATCAATGTGAGGTTGTTTTTAATGTAAATTATTAAATTTATGTTTGATGAGTTTCTTAATGAGACCAATGAAAATGCCCTAACATCTTCACCATCAGCTGGTAACATCCCTCCAAAAATTTGCTATATGTGGTTTTCATTCATTACAATATCAAACGACCTAATCAAAGCAAGATTTTATTAAAATTGCTTTAATGCATACAACGAATACTAGCATTAATCACCAAAAACAAATATAGAAATTAGATAATCCTACATTTGATTAGGTACCAAACTTGTCAAGTGACAATTATAAAAAGATAATAAAGGCTTTCCCACAAAATCTTCCCACATCCCCCATTTCATGATCAATGTGTTGCTAATTACCCATACAGATGGCTGTCCATTCATATAATAGTTGGCAATTAGATCAAGTACTCTGATTAATTTATATAGAAATGTTGACTTAGATTTTATTTTTTTAAAATGGTGATTTTGATTTTGAGCATTATAAAAATATCAAAATCAGTACTTAACATGCTGTAGCATTTCCCTCAAGTGATGCTACAAGAAATTTGATTTTTACAGATAAAATCTTTTAGGGAATAATTAAATTTCATCCCAAAACATGGATGCTTTTTTTTTATATGTTCGAACTATTATTTATGACATTTATGACCAGAAACACAGCACCTTAAATAATAAATGTGTTCGAAATTTACTTAGTACTATAATATATATCATGTATTATATAATATATATTCTCCGCTATATACTATACAATAACATATATAGACTATACTATACTAAATTATATTACAAATACTATAATATATAAGTTTATATATTATAAGTTGATATAAAATAATTTATATAATAACTATAATTTATACAATCAATTATATTTTAATTATAATTATATATTCTCTTCCTCTCCCGCTGTCTTTGTCGCTCTCAGCTTCGCACTATGATTTCTCGTTGCCAGTGCCGTTGCTGACTTCTTGTCGTCTTCTGGCCGCCTCAATGACACAAATGTGAGGGTTTCTAGGTTGTGTATTAGGGTTGCAACGGAGGTTGATGAATTTGTAAGGATGATGAAAATAAAATAGACAAAAGAAATGAGACAATCACGTTGCTGTTCTTCGAGGGATAGCTTCCTCCTAATAGAGTCCAAATTCAGTATTCAGGCTCCCCCACAAATGCAGGCTTTCGGTATTAATATTTCAAATTTTGTATCGTACGGATCGCTATGGTTGAAATATGCTATACCGGCCAATTAACTAATAAAAAAATATGTTATTTCGTTTTGTTACAAATTTCAGCCGTTTTGGTCGTATCGGCTAGTATTTCGGCCGTACTAAATTTTGAACTTTAAAATTTTTTTTTTTATTTCTTGCAATTTTTTTATTTTAATTCAAATTAGACTATTTACATATATTTTTATATGTATAATTTATTCATATATTGACTATTATTTTGAAATATTTATATTATATATAAATTATTTTAAAATAATATACGAAATAATATTAATATTAAAATATTTTGTTCTAATATATAATATTCAAAATTTTGCTCCGCATAATTATTCCCCCACTACCCAAAACAGAACAAATGATTGCCTAACACGTGTAAAGCAAATAACAAACTTAAAGTAAGCAAACGATAGAAAAGCTAAACCCTAGATAATTGCCGTTGATAATAACATCTCTTGAAATGGTGCGTATCAGCGGGAAATTATTCCGTTTGAATTTAGAGATAAAATGAGTTGGGGTGAATTTAATTTATTTTTTAATATTATTATTATTTTGAAATTTAAAAAATATGTATTAAAATTTGAAAAAATGTATATTAAAATTTGAAAAATGTATATTAAAATTTGAAAAATGTATATAAAAATTTATATTTTGTATAGAAAATTATAAAAATATAATAATAAAATAAATGTGAGTTGAGATGACATCAATCCCCTCTCAAATCCAAACAGGGCCTAAACGTTGCGTTGCGAGTTACTCTTATTTCAGTACTTCAACCACACGACTTCACTTCCAACTGCCCAGATCCTTCTCGGTTCTTCATGCTCTGCGATCACGAACCCTAGCCTCACATCACAGGACCCTAACAACAGGTGAGTTTCTCTTTCACAATTTTAAGCTCAATCTCTCTCTCTCTCTCTCTCTCTCTCTCTCTCTCTCACTCTCTCTCTCTCTCTAACCGCCGCTCGGTGAACCCCCTTCTCTCTACATAGAACAACCATTTTCGTATTTCATTACTATGTCCAGTCTAGGTGAGATTCCTTACTGTTTTCTTGCTGTATTGTTTGGGTTTTGCATATTCAACATTATTCCTCTCTATTCTACCTTAATTCTGAAATTGCTTTACGATTTCATTAAACCCCCCACCAAAATGAATCAATAGAAAATGACAGGATTGATGATGAAAATGATGCATCATGGAAAAAAGAAGAAGAAGAAAAATGACCCTTTGGTTTTGGTCAAATTAATTAGTTCCCTGAAATTTAGGACACTTGACTCGATGGCTCGCTATCTTAGGTTTCGTCTATTTGATGGTAAAATGTAGAATAGAATCGTGTTTTTCAATTTGGAAAAATGATATTTTCGAACCTGATGATGGAGGGACTTTTATCAGTCGATTATTTTAGTTTCCTTTGTTTTCTCAGCAACCGAGCAGAGGGATGTTAATTTGACTTCGTTTGGCAATTAATTTGACTTCGTTTTTTAACTCGTTAGGTACTTGTTCAGAATTTTTTGAAAGCCTCTTTACAGCTATCACTTGCCCTTCTACCAGTGTACCCTGAAAATCAACAGGTTAGGAAATGTTGTGAAAAAAAGAGAGTATAGTTTACATGGTATGGACATTTTTGTTCACCTTATTCACAGGTCCAAATCCACTTTCTCCCAGCTTGTTTTGACCCACAACCTTTTGGGTTCTTCAGTTCTTCACGGTACATTCCTGTTGCACTGTGACAAAGTTTAAATGAAACATCTGCCATTGGGTTTTCTCGAGAGTGAAAATTAAAGAAAAATAGGACACAGTTTTTATTTTTATATTCAACAGTACGTTTTTTATTTTTATTTTTTAATTTTTAATTTTCTATATTTAGGTAAGTGTCAATGAAATGCAGTCTCTAGAACGCACCTTACATGGAAACATGGCCATTTCTTTTAACTGGTTTTATTGAGGTTCTCTTTAGAAGTTGCAGACACCGAGAACTTACATTCTAATGTTTTAAATCATCAAGACATCATAGTGGGGAGACCTGCATCAAGGTTTAAAACTTGAGCCAATCGAATAAAAGGATAACAAAATCATTGTTTACTAGGCTTTTCATAAAAAAAAAGATTTGTTGTACTAAGCTGATCGTTTTGCAGCTCTTGGCAGATAACCCCTCTTTGAAGCGTTTCAAATCACATAAAAAGAGCGTGTGGCGGCTTAAAAGAGTTGGTGATGTTCTTACTATTGTTGTCGTTGCAGGTATAGTGCTTTATCTTCTAGAAGTTAGAAGTGTTTATGAGTATTGTTGTACGTAGTAGCTCTCTGAAAATTGGGCTATAATTTGTACTGGGCTTAAATTTGCAATGGGAGCTCCCATTTGTTACCTGATACATGGTTTTCGTGGGTGGGTCGTGTATATGGAGTTTACTCCTAAGTCCTAAGGGTGAGTTTGAAGGGTTGTGACTTGGGTGAGGTTCCATATCATAAAAAAAATGTTTGGAATTGTCCAGTTGATGAACTTCTTTTATATGATGGCTTAGCCGCTAAAACTGCTGATAAAGCACTCTGATCCTTTAATAAAACAGACTTTTCTCAACCATTCTCACTATGCAGGAAATGAAAATCAATTGATGAATTGTGTTATGCAGATTGTTTTTAATGTTTCCATGGGAGGGGCATTCTGCTGTCTGCATTTTTTTATGTGATTTTCTGCAAGCCTGCTAAAGTATGAACACATTGTTGCATTTCTTGACAGCTTCTACACAACTTAAGCTAAGTTGATTAGTTAAAACGTTGTGGCAGACAAAAAAGAAGCTTCAGGAGGAGGCAGCAGATGCAAGATCAAGTTAGCATCATGGTGAATCTTCTCATTTTTTGTCATGTCATGCATGCACAAGTTGCCTACTTTTAGCAATTAAACAACCACTTTCCAGAAGACTTCTTGTTACCAGACAAGCTTGCGATCAAGTAAAGAAACAACTAATGGGGATGAACAACCACTTTCCAGAAGATAGGGGTGATACCCGCCCAGGCGGGGGCGGGGCACCCCTACATCCGCCCCCCGCCCCCCGCTTGAGCGGGGGCGGGAATTTAAACCCGCACCCCGCCCCCGCCTACACGGGGGCGGGGTACCCCGTCCCATAGCGGGGTAGCGGGGTGGGAGCCCATCCGCCCGCCCCCCCGCCCCCGCCCCCGCCCCCGCCCCTATAGAGGCCTTGGCCCATTTCGTAATTTTGGGTATTTTCATCCTAGATCAAGTTTCCAAGCCATTTTAGCCTAAAATACCATCAAATCTGATTTAAACACACAATTATATATTAAAAAATATTCGGTATTCCATTACTAAAGTCTAAAGTCACTTAAAAAAATCACTAAAATGATAAAACTTAAAATAATGACTAAGTTATTGCAAATTTACAATAATACAAATTAATTCTACAAAATTATAAATTATGCTATTAACTATTAATTATTAACATTACAATTTACAAATACTACTTCTAATTTTCTAAGAATCTAAATTCTAAACTAACAAAGTCATTTTACATAACATTGGTGATTTATTAATATATATTTATATATATATATATATTTATATATAAGGGAAGGCGGGGGCGGAGGCGGGGTAAAAGCGGGGCGGATGGACCCCTATACCGCCCCCGCCCCCGCCTTAAGAGTAGAAAGCGGGCGGGGGACCCCGCCTCCCGCCTGCCGGGCGGGTGACTCCGTCCCCGCACAGCGGTGCGGGGCGGAATGCGGGCGGGGCAGCGGGTGCGGATACCCACTGCCCACCCCTACCAGAAGACTTGTTGTTACAGATTCTGCTGTGGCTGCCTGTTATTTCTTTAGCGCGATTCAAGTGCGTCTGCAAATCCTGGTACGCCTTCATTTCTGATCAAACCTTTATCTATAAACACCTCCTGCACACTCAATCCCCTCCCAACTGGAACAAGAATGCGCTTTTTCTCGTAAACCGGCGAGATAAAATCACTTCCAAACATGTATTCTCCATGCTTTCTTATGAAACTCTTCAAGTAACCCTTGCACAAGTACCCCTACCTTCACCATATTCTGAAATTATCGACAAGAAAGTAGAGGTTTTTATCGTAGGTTCTTGTAATGGTCTCATTTGTCTTCACGACAACCATGGCTTGAATACTTTTTTATGGAACCCTGCAACCAAAGAAACAAAGGTTGTCCCTGTACCAAAGTTGACCGGCCTTCCTGCCAACTATCGTGCCTATCCTCATGGCATTGGATTTGGTTTTGATGCCAAAACTCACGACTACAAGATAATCAGAAATTTTCAATACTGCGAACTCCCCCCTTACGGAGACGATCATATTGGAATGGATCTCATGTACCACAGCGAGATATATAGATTAAGGACCGACTCTTGGACAGAAATTGACGCCCTCCCATTTTATATTTCGAATGCTTGTAGAGGTATGAAGACAACCTCGAATGGAATTGGTAATTGGCGGGCATGCTATATTGATTGGGATGGTATTTTGTCATTTGACCTGGTCGAGGAAGAATTCATAGTAACTCCGATGCCGGATGGTAATTACCTTATAGATAATCGATGTCAAAATTGTGTTGAATATTTCTTGTTGAATGAGTTGGTTGCTCTGGCTATTAGTTGGAAAGAGAGATACGATTTGTGGTCATCTATGTGTTGGGATGTATGGTTATTGCAGGAATATGGGGTTAGGGAGTCATGGACAAAGTTGTTCAGGATTGGCCCTCATATAGAAATTTGTAGACCATTAGAATTTTGGAAGGATGACATCATAGTCGTGGAAAATTATAATGGACAGCTGGGATTGTATGACGTCTCTACCAAAGAGATGATTATTCTAGAAATTGATGGAGATGAAGCATTTCCGTTTCAGGTCATTACTTACATGGAAAGCCTAGTTAGTTTGCATTAGTAGATTGATTAATGAATTATGATTTATAAGAGAGGTAGGATGAGTATATTGTAAGTACTACTGTTCTGCACTTAAAAAGATTTTCTTCTAGTTTTACATGATCAGCCTCTTATTATCTTTCTATAGTTGTCTCTTAACGAGTTTCATACTAATCAAATGCAGGATTATCGTTCTATATTTGTCTTTGGTGATTAAATGTTATCATTCGTTGTATGCACTAAAGCGATTTTAATAAAACTTGCTTTGATTAGGCCATGGTTTGATGTCATGACTCATAATATATGAAAACTACATCACTACCAAAAAAATGGGTTTTTGTGGTTTTTTAATTGCGATTAAATGATTATTTGTAGTCAATTTTAGTTGTAAATAGTCATTTAGCTTCAATTAACTAGATACAAATAAGCAGTTTTCTTGTAATACATATAGCAAATTTTTGATAAATATTTCTTTTAAAATTTCATTAGTGCGCGCCATATGACATCCATTCGACATGGGATGATATGCCTGAGATTTAAGGCATGATATAAACCACTTGACTAATTGATCTCATTATTGCAATCCTTAAGAATTCTTCTCATTTGCCAATTTGTGGTAGTTGGGTGTTTAAGTGGACTAATGATCGAATTGTGGTGGTTGTGTGATTAAGGGATCGCATAAAGTGTGAACTTATCCAAAGTACCTCATAAGGCTCTATATAAAACCTTAGACGTAGATTTTGAACAACATATATAAGAATTGAGTAGGCCAGCAAGAGTTCTATCTTTCGGCATTTCAAATCTTTGTCTGACTGTCAATGAGGGTTTGGAGGACTGTTATTTATGAATGTTCGTGCAAGGTTCAACATTATTATGGAAGCAAAAGAATTGTCCCGAACTACAACAAAATCAACAGATTGGCAAATATGGCCTGGTTTGTTTATTGAGATGAAATTAAAACTCTAAAATATATCTTAAATTTATCATTAAACTTTTTTAAATTTTCATATAAAATATAATAAAAAACTGAACTTTTACAAATTTCAAAACAAAAATAATATTTAAAAAAATATATTATACCAATATAATTTTTTTTATTAATTTTTTTTATCTCATATTATATCATCTCTGAAAACATACTAGATCTAGAATCCAATGAGCTCTTAATTAACTGAAACTACATCTGAATAAAGTGAATTGATTGCCTAGAAGGGTGTAGATTTGCAAAATGAGCCTACAAATGTTGAAAGCTTCTTTCTGCTTAACAAGAACAGAGGTAAAATGAAGATGGTTAATATAATCAAAGATGTTTGATCTATGAATGGATCTTACAAAAATAAACGTGTAAGCTGATATGATTTTGACGTGATATATCAAATGGTATAACTCTTTTATTTCAAAGTAGATCTAATGTCTCATATTAATCTACATCAATTTATAAGTTTATTATTCTAAATAATAAAATATGGCCTTTTGAGGCAAGATACATGTACTATTTCCATGGGTTCAATCTAACTATGATCTAATAATGTTATGGAAGAAAAGGCAAAGGCAACATGGAGCCGGAGTGCAAAGCATTGATAGAGATCTTGGAGGGATGTTGTCGGCTGGTGAGGAAGATGTTAGTGATGGTGGTGTTGGCATAGTTATGGGTAGGGGTGTAAAAAAAAAATCGGATAACCGTCCCGAACTGGTCCAAACCGAACCGGTTAGATCGAGTTTGAACTAGTTCAATCTGAAACTGATTTTTAGAAATACAAATTCGGTAAGATCCGATCCGGTTATGGTTCCTTTCATTTTGAAATTGGATCAGTCCTAATAATTATATATTTAAATTATTTTTTTAATATTATTTATGATATGTTTTTATATTTTTTATATATTTTATATATAATACATAATAACATAATCATATATAAATAATACTATAATGTTTATAAAATAAAAGTTTAATTTTAAACATTAAATTAAAACAATATGTTATATAACAGTTTTTTTATATAGCATTTTTTATTTTATAACAATTTTTTTATTACATATTTTTTTATATAATAATTTTTTGTTAGTCTAATAGATTTTTAAAATAAAAGTATAGATTTTAAACTTTTTTTTTCAAAGAAAATATAGATTTATTTTTAAAAATTTACAATTTATTAGAATGGAAAACCGGACCGAAATCAAAAAAACTTATACCACCAGTTTCGACGAATAATCAGAGCATAATCAATTTTGTATTTTGCAAAACCAATGGTACCAGTTCGTTTCTATATTTTGGCCAAAACCAAATCGAATCAGATCGATTACACCCTTAATTATAGGTGTAAGATGTGGTGAGAGAGAGAAATGGTAGAAATGAGGTGGTAGAGAGAGATGGCTAGACCACCTTGTTCTAAAGTACTAGAACTCAGCTATAGCTTTCTTTTGTTGTCGGATGGCTTGAATCGAGAAATGAACTAAAAAATCAGATCCTCTACAACTTTCATGTAACAGAAGTAGGCGCCATTTCAAAGAAGTCATTTTTGCAACTATCAACAGAGATTGCAAGAAATGAGGCATAATTGGGGAGCCATTTTCTCAATTGAGTATCCATGAAGTTTTCTAAGAGATTTTTTCTTTTGATTCGAGTATAATTGAATACCCATTTCTGTGACTTTCAAACAAAGAAAAACAAAGAAAAGAATTTGTGCAATTAGGTATTTTCGTTGGGGTAGAGAACTCGAACCAACAACGAATCCTTTAGAATCAAACCCCTTGCACATTGAAATTACATCAAATGAGATAATTTTGTGTGGCTTTTACTCTCATTCCAACTGAGAGTACATCTTAGCATTAGCCCAAATATTGATTTTGGACAACATTCTCCGCATTTTCCGGCCATTATAACCCACACCATCGACCAACTATCCCCAAAACCATAATCAACATGATATTAACCCTAAACCCGCTATTGGTTAGAGAAGAAAAAAAAAAACTCCAAACCCACTACCATTCACTTAACGTTATGCACACGCCAAATCACTGAGGGACAAAAATGAAGGAATCGCCTTAAATCTCAGGCATATCAAATTCACTGATAATGGGTATTATGAATGATTTTCATGCAGCCAAATCACATATAAACCACTTGACTTCGTTATTGCAATCCTTCAAAATTCTTCTCATTTGCCAATTTGTGGGAGTTGGATGTTTAAGTGGACGCATGATCGATTTGTGGTAGCTGTGTGATTAAGGGATCGCCTTAAGTGTGAACTTATCCAAAGTACCTCTTAAGGCTCTATATAAAACCTTGGTCGTAGATTTTGAACAACATAAGAGTTGAGTAGGCCAGCAAGTAAGCTAGAGCCAAGAGTTCTATTCTTCGGCATTTCAAATCTTTGTTCATGCAAGGATCAACACTATCATGTAAGCAAGATTTGTCCCGAACTACGACAATCAACAGATTCGGCCTATGCCCCCGGATCATCTTGTGTTTCATAAAGATGTTGACTATTGCATGGCCAGATATAAATAGACGCTAGTCAGTTTAAAGACCCAACAAAAATTAGTACAGGTAAATAAAACTACAACATCTGCGTTGATGGAGCCTAATGAGTTATGATATAAGTTGCGGAATGGAATGGTTCGTGCCGACAAGATCAACACCTCAGGTTTGCAATTATTATTGAACACAGATTTACTTTATTGTTCTATTTGAGAATCAGAGATATTTTTGTGAAAACTTTATCCAAGCCGATTACAACAAGACAATTAAATCACCGTCCGTATAAGGTACTGCCTAAGTTACATGGTGGGCGAAACATGCAAGTTAAATATCAACAGGATTAAGTTTCTTCATGTGATGCATTTGGGGGGAAAAAAAAAATCCTTTCGAGTAGAACACATGATGATGATCCCACATGATACCCTAAAAGGTCTGCCAAATTATGCTGCAAGTGTCAAAAGTTCGTGTTTATTTATTTTATCATCAGATAATTATCATTTGCCAGTGGACTCCGGCCAATGAGATCAATTATCATGTATTGTGTACGCCTCAAAGAATAATAGACTCAGTAATTGAAAAATGAAATTTCATTAAACTAACAGTACTTAAAGTGCCATTGACAAACCACAAGAAGAAACCAGCAAAAACTTGAAAAACAGGGGAGCAACGAGCAGCTAATTAACGCAATCTTCTTGCTTCTCTTTCAGACTCGAGTAAGGTAAGGATGTCGCCTTCTCTCACAGGTCCCTTGACATTCCTCATGATGAACCGGTTCTGATCGTCCAGAAACTTGACTCTCACCTGAGTCACCTGTCCTCTCGATCCCGTCCGACCCATTACTTTCACCACCACGGCATGCTTCACTTGAGACTCCATCCTGTGCTAAGCAACGGCAGATGCTGAACAGAGAACATGTTTCAATTTACAGCATTAGTAAAGAAAGACTGCAACTTTGCTCGCTGATTTTTTTTTCTTCTCTTCTTTTCTTTTCAAATAACACACCAAAAACTCTTTTTCCAGTTGAGAAAAGGATCATGAAAATTCGAAGAAAATTCAAAAGGAATTAAAAGTAAAACTCTAACCTACAAGCAGTGTTCAAAATAATTCCCTCAGCAAATAATTATAGAAAGATCCGATCATGAAGTTATCAGAATTAGCATGGTTTAATCTGAAGCATCATAGGGAACAATTACTCCTCCTCACGAACATATAACGTCCAAAACAAACTAAAAAGCAAACGAGGTATATAAATGAACACATCAAATCTAATATTCAAAAAAGCCCAAAATCAAACAAACCTATATTTCGAGAAAAAAAAAAAGAGAAATATGTATAGGCTCAGATAATCATGGATTAAGTCTATTCCCAGACCCTTAAATGGGCCTCATAATGAGCTGGGATTAACCATTTATCATCATTGCGAAAGTGAGAAAGAGAGAGAGAAGAGAGAACAGAGAGTCAGACGCATCTCCAGAATTCACCACATTTCTTGGCAAATACCAACATCTGCACAGAATTCTGGAAAACAAAAAGAAGATATTTACAGAAGAAAAAATGGCTAAGAGATATTGATTGAAGAACTTACATCTCGAATTTGAGAGAGAAGTATAGCGAGAAGACGAAAGGAGGCTTAGGGTTTTAAAGAAGAGAATGGAGGGTGTGATGGCGGCTAGGGTTTACTTTAGAGTCTCAATGTGGTGATGACCTTCTTATTTTTCAGTTTTATTGACGCCCTCGACTTTAGATGAAATTACTAAAACAATCTGGCCCAGCTCGAATGCAGATAGGCTTTAGTGTCAATACAACGTGGCCCAGCCCAATATTATATCTTCATTACCGGCTGATGGACGAAATTTCACAAATACGACGGTCGTTTTGACTGCTACGGAAGGCTCTGCATCGTGCGTAGTGGGGTCTAAGAGCATTGGCAATTAACCATTAATGCAAAGTCTAAATTTGAACAAAAAGTAAAGGTTTTGGTCAAAATTTTTAACTTTTAGTCAAATATTTTGGAAAGATTAATTTATATTAGATTTTTCAATCTAAAGTTAAAATGATAATATAATATTATATATTTTAATAATATATATATTTTTATATTTTGCAAATAAACTCTATATAACTCTATATATTAATTAAAAATTTAGATTATACTTGAAAATATTGTTTTTCACCATTTTTTTTTCTGAACCTAATTATTCAACAAACACATTCTGTCAACTCTTACATCTAACAATCACATATATATACCATTTTTATTTAAATTTGGCAATTTGTAGTACTTCTATATTATTTAAATGTGATAAATTGTAATACTTCTGTTGTTTAATTAATGTGACCATTTGTAATACTTAAATGATTTGTTATGACATTAATATATCTGAAATTCACCTTGACAATAAAGAAAGACTATATATTCATGAGGAAGGAGAAGGAATCAAAAGCTAGAAATACTTTTTTTTTTTTTGTTATAAGTAAGAAATACTTTATAGTGCATGGTAAGCTAGGACTCCAAAGCATATTATTACAAGGCCAATCCTTGGCCACTAAAATTTGATACATTATATTAAAACAGTTTATTTGTTATTATTAGTTATTTTTAGTTAAATGACTATTTCATACTAAAATAAATTTGCTTTCATCGTAATAAATCATTTTCGTCATAAATAATCTATCATAAATACTCATTTTTCTTATAGTATCTAAAGTATATTTAATCTAAAGTATATATGTTGAGAATAATTTTAGAGTAAAATAATAGTTTGGAGATGAATAATGACTAATCAAATTTGGAGAAAAATATGAATTTACTATAGCTCAAAAATGAAGTTTTAAAATTTTGATTACTTCAATGCAAACCACTTTTGAACTAGTTAGCTAAATTTTGAGTAGCTAAATAATGACGTACAGGGCTTGTTCTTAAAATTTGAAACCTATATAAACTTTTGTTAAAAATATAGAAGTTTAAAGAACTTATATTAATGCCATTTACCGTCCTCTTTCATCGTTATCCTAGTCATCGATCCTGTCATCGATCCTATCATCTTTTACGTGTATCAAGTTATTGAAGGATAAATAAGTATTTTTCTTAACATCATATTTGAACATGAGATGAGAACGACAATTATAAAGATGGTATTGATGATAGTATTTATTTATAAAAAAAAAAATCACTAAACGCCGTCCTTCTGATTTACATGTAATGATCAAAAGGAATATCACAACAAGAAATATGATTTTTTGCAGCGAGCATTTTCACTGCAAAAGGTGACAAAAATCATTGACATCGATTTTCCCGGAAATTTTTACATCGTTGCATAAATGCTGTATTATTCCTTCACTATTAATCTGCCGCAACGAAAACAAAAAATCGCTGCAAAAATATGAACTTTACCGGCGATTTTTCTCGTCGCAATTGGTCAAAATAACGTTGGAAATAGGCATTACAATTCAGTTAATAATTGTTGTGAAATACCTATTTCGGCGATTTATAATTGCCGCTAATAGTCATAAATTCGCCACTAATGCATCTCTCTAGCATTTTATAGGCAGCGCTCGCAATGGATGTTTTATTTTAAAAATTCTATTCCGGCGACGAAGTTTTGCTGCGAATATCTTCCAACGCTTATGGTATTGCTGCAACTAAATTTTCAGTTTTCAAAAGCCTTTTCCAACGAGCGATTTTCGCTGCAAATATCTATTTCAAGCACTTTTTAAGCATTCGCTGCTCTTGGGCTTTAAAGCTTTTTTGCCGCGATCTAAAATCGCCGCAAATAACGTTTAAAAAAGAATACCAATGAAACTATATGGCTTTTTAGACTATATAGCGTAAAACATACAAAAAAGTGTTACAAAACATTATAAATTAATACACTTAAGTATGAAAGATTAAAAAGAAATGTGCTTATTATAAGGCATGTGAAAGTCAGATCACAATGCTTGAACGTTAAGCTATATAGACATATGCCTATTATAATGCATGTCAAAAGCAAGCAGAACACGTGGGATGAAACCTAAATCAATTTGACAAGTGCACTTCCAAAATTTAACCAACCATTTATATCAAAACTCGAAATGCCCAAGAGTTTGAGTGATCCTGTATTTCGCTAACAAAATTTCTATAAAACAGAATTATTAGAGACAAGCAAACCTAAATCAATTGGACAGCAAAAAAAGGAACGAAAGCACAAAGGCCCTATCTTGCTTGAAGCAAAAAGGAATAAAAGAAAGAAATTGAGAATAAACTCAAAATAATTGTCTCAATACAAAATGCTTCAATAAACCCACTGATTCTCGTTTATTTCTTCCCATTGCCAAATTCAATTCAGTTCACACAACCCTTTGATCATATCAAATTAACCAGTCCCCACCAAACCCAAAAAACAAAAACAAAAACTTACATTTTTCACTTCCATACTATCAAGTGTTTTAGTTTGCATTGTAAACTACCAAACTAATACATTGCATCATCCAACTATTGCCGACTCTTAATTAGCAACCTCCATAAGAACCAATGGTTAAGATAGTGTCACATTGTCTACTTTCACCATATTAATGATCAGATTTGGACATAGGGTGCTATTTAACAATTCCAAGTTGTTTGAGGATAAAAGAATTTTAGTAATTTAGGGTGTAAACTACAAAAACACCTGGAAGTTTAGGGTAGAAGATTTTATTTAACCAATAAAAAGAAAAAAAAAAGCTTTTCTCCCCTCATATCCATCAATAACATCTACAATGCAACATAGATTTCATTAGAAAACTTCTATCATGAAGACATGTCATAGATTTCATTCTGAACGGATATGAACGGAACGCACGAAGCGCAAATACAAAGTGGATAGATATACGGACTTGGATCTGAACAAAAATAGATATGATTTTGTTTCTCGAGTGTGCTCATCCAAGACCCATGCTTGGAGGTAGCAGTTTCGCTGTCCGTCGCGTAGTCCGACATGGAGTTCTACTACGGTGTGTTCTAGAATTGAGGGATTCATTGTGCTGGGTAGTTATTTTGTTTGCATCTTTTCGACTCTATAAATTGGTGCTGCGGTTTGTATCTTTTCACCACGGTTATTGTTTCGGATTGGCTAATCCACCGATAAATGCAAGAGTAACTATTTATGTAGCGGCAACGTTTCACGTGTGAAATTAGAACCGAATAATACGGTTTGGCTGCCAAGTCAGACCTCATGATTCCGTTTTTATATATATAAATAGATAAATAGATATATATGATTCATATATATACATATATATATATAAATCATATATATGTTAACCAAATGCAATACATATATATATGTATATATAAACTTCACTATAACAGATTTTACTTTTTACCACGAAATATATAAATTTATATATATATGCTTAAAAAAAAGGGTTTATATATATACATATACATATATATATATGTATTCCAGTTATATATATATATATGTGTGTGTTAACGAATTAATTGAAATTGCAGTAAGAATATTTTATTATTATTTTGTCTCAAATTTGTATAAGTCAATGTGAGAGTTTTGCTTGAATGACAAAATTAATATGTAAAAGGGACCATTTTACATATGCATATGCATAAGCCAATAAGAGTGCTTTAGGGGTCATGGGCCACGACTCTTGGGATCCATTGAGCAATATTCTAGGTGCTAGAAACAAGACTACTCCTATATATGCTTCCATGTTGGCTTGTCACTTTAGTTGGTAAGGGAAAACGTTCGGAAGGAGTAATAATATTAATTGATCTAAGAAGGGGTTTAGATTCAATAACACTGTTTGGCACACAATAAAGTATTATTTCACAATTATCTAGTACACAACAAAGTATTATTTTACAGATAAATATTGTTAATTTTGCCTTTGTTTTATACAAATTTTTGTATTATTTGTAGGTGAACTTTCAATATCATGGCCCTCTCAAGAATCTTGAGAATGGGAATAGAGTTACTAAACCCCAAGGCAGAAATGGTTCTTCTCCTTAGGGCTTGGCTTTGTGGTATGAGACTAATCAATTGGAAGAGCTTGCCAAGATGGCTTGGTAAGCAAGCAAGCAGGCGCCAACTCTCAATTATTTCTCTTCTCTCTTTTTTGATAAGAAGACAACGTAGACTGCTACATTTTGGTAATGTTAAGAGATGAGAAGACACTTAGATATTGTATATTGCATTTTGGCTTCCAATAGCATTGTATTATTTAACTCAATATATTGTTGATGAAGTTAGATATTCTAATCATTTTATTATAGATTGCAAAAAACGAGGCATAAGCGGGGAGCCATTTTCTCATATGAGAAGACATTGTATATTGCATTTTGACTTCCAATAGCAATGTATTATGTAACTCAATGTATTGTTGATGAAGTTAGATATTCTAATCATTTTATTATAGATTGCAAAAAATGAGGCATAAACGAGGAGCCATTTTCTCAATTGACTATCCCTGAAGTTTTCCAAGAGATCTTTTCTTTTATTTGATTCGAGTATAATTGGGTACCCATTTATGTGACTTTCAAACAAAGAAAAGTGTTTGTGCAATTGGGTAATCGTTGGGGCAGAGAGGGAAGGGGCCATGGAAAAGAACTCCAACCAACAATTAAGCCTTTAGAATCAAAACCCTTGCGCATTGAAATTACATCAAATGAGATAATTTTGTGTGGCTTTTACTCTCATTTCAACTAAGAGAACATGTTAGCATTAGCCCAAATAGTGGTTTTGGACAACATTCTTTGCATTTTTCAGCCATTACAAACCACACCATCCATCAACAGCTACCGTCAAAACCGTAACGGACATGATATTAACTCTAAACCCACTATTGCTTAGAGAAAAAAATAACACCAAACCCATTACCATTCACCTAATGTTACTAATTGACACACCAAATCACGAGTGACAAATTGAAGGAGTCATGCCTTAAATCTCAGGCATATCACATTCACTGATAATGGGAAGTATGCATGATTTTCATGCAACCAAATCACATATAAACCACTTGATTAATTGATCTCATTATTGCAATCCTTCAAAATTCTTCTCATTTGCCAATCTGTGGTAGTTGGGTGTTTAAGTGGACTAATGATCGAATTGTGGTGGTTGTGTGATTAAGGGATTGCATAACCACCAGAATTCAATCATACTTTTGCATGCTTGCAGAAAATCACATAAAAAAATGCGGACAGTAGAATGCCCCTCCCATGGAAACGTTAAAAACAATCAGCATAACATAATTCATAACTCTATTCGCCTAACACAATTCACCAAACGATTTTCATTCCCTGCAGAGTGAGAATGGTTGAGAAAAGTGTATTTCATAAAAGGATTGGAGTGCTTTATCAGCAGTTTTAGTGGCTAAGCTAGCATACAAAAGAAGTTCATCAACTGGACAAGCTATCCGAAATGGGTATAAGGCTGTCGGAGGCACACCAGAGGTCGTCGAGGCTCGCCGTCGCAGGAGTGGGGTCGCCGACTCCGTCCGGTCCCAATGGGCTAGGCGGTGTCCCCCATTGCCGTCGGGGACGCCTTGGGAGGGGGGGGGTTGGATTACCCCAGGATTTCTCTTTGTTTTATTATCTCGATTTCATCTATTTGTTTTGCCAGTCTAGAGCCTCCCAAGTGACTGTCTTTGACTTTTCCATTATTTGATTCTATTTTTTTGTCAGCCGGTTACAGTTTGGTTTTTTGCGTCTCTCTTCCACATTCGTTCGCTTTTTGTTTACTTTTTTTTTTCTATATATTTGGAGGTATTCTGTTGAATTTCATTAAAAGCATTATATAAATGTTTTTAGACATTGTAGTCTGCAATGAACCTGTTGAGAAAATGTCGTAATGTGACAAGGAAATAATTGGAAAATGAAATAAAGGGTTCTGTACTACAATTGATAGTGCCTGGAAGATGCTTGTGAAAAAGACTAAAAGAGACTAAGAGTCATAAGCAAGGTCTGCCCTTTATGTTTTTCATTCTATAAAATTATCTCATTAAAGTTAGTAATTTGTTTCCTTCAGTATCAAAGCAACATTTTCATTTGGGTTTCCTTCTTTTTCCTACATATGAATGAAAATATGTTCAAAGGATGCCAAGGCTAAAGGGATCAAAAGGGTTTTGGGGACAGGGATAAAGAAAATACCAGACTTTCTAATATTCTATCATGTCAAGAAACAATATGTGTAAGAGTCCAAACAGTTACAGAATTTATGCTTGGATTTGAAGCTTGTGCTTTTCTTCATAAAGCATTTCATCATTTTTCCTGTGATTTCTTGGTATTGATGTTCATTTTGCCTTCATATTTTCTTTAGAAGGTCCTTTCATTCAAATAATTGAAAAGTTTTTGATGTTGTGTGTGTTATTTATTATTCTAATTCTTTCAATCACTTATATGTTTAACATAATTTTTTGTTTTACGTAGAGATAACTTTAAAGAATATTTTAAATGAAGTTGATTAACCAAAAAAAAACATGAAATCTCTGTGGAGGCGTTGCGTAGGCATTAACGTGGTTACTGGTTAGATAGGCAGCAGATGCAAAGCAGAATCTTTTGTTTCGCTTTCGCTTTCTGTTAATTTTGGGAAAGAAATCGGAAAGGAAAGGAAATGGATGAAAGAGGGAAGAGAAAATAATAAAATAATAATTTAGTTATTCTACAGGCCGATCATATTTGGCATTCTTTTTAAAAAAATGAGGGAAGAAGCACGTTCAAAAAACATCCCTTATATAAACAATATTATAAACAGTATATAATATGTAAGGAGGAATATTTTCAGTCTGGCTATTCTCCAATATTGTTCTTCTTTTTAGTGTTACCATTCATCTAAACTCAAATATTTAATTCTTGTCCAATTTAATGTGCGCTAAAATTTAAAATTATTGTCTAAATTTTTATGGAATTTAAATTTTAGTTAATTTAATGAGAATATTCTAAAGTACTATATTTCAGGTCATAAATTATCGTTCCAAGTTCCAACATAAAAAAAATGTATCAATTCTTTTGGGATAAAATTTAATTATTTCCTAAAAGATTTTATCTGTAAAAATAAAATTTCTTATAGTATAACTTGAGGGAAACGCTAGATCATGTTAATTATTGATTTTGTGTCTGCATGTGATGGGTAATATTTTATATGACAGCCTTCCTTTCTACATATTAATTACAATACCTAAGAATCTTGCTGATTTACTATTGATATTTTTATGACGCTTAAAATCAAAATCACCATTTTTTTTTATTAGTCAACATTTCTATATAGATAAGAGTACTCGATCTAATTGTCTTTATTGTCTTTCTATAATTGTTTCTTGATAAGTTTGGTACCTAATTAATTGCAGGATTATCTTTTTATATTTGTCTCTGATGAATGTGCACCATATGAGATTCATTCGACATAGGATGATGATGATCATAAGGAGAACCTTAATTATGTTTATGATAATTCATACTCGATTGATAGATGAATGAGTAATTATTTAATGTTCTTTGTATATATAGAATATCCAACTGCTACAACTTAGCAATTTGGAAATTTTTTTTAAAGCAAGCAATGACAAATTAAAATTAAGCAAATTTTTATAGTTTGTATTAATGGTTTCAATATCAATAATTGGTTATTTACGTCCTGGTTTATAATATACGTTCTACATAAAATATTTAATTTGCAAAATATTTTAGGTTAGAGATCGAACGGCCACTATACATGAATTTTTCTTTGAAAACACAGCTAGTTTTTTTTTGTCAATGGAATCTCTTTAATTATTTAATATTAAGTCTAGAAGAAGATCACTTCCTTGATCGGATATTGGTTCTTCTAGATTTTTCCATTGAGAATTTCTTTAGGATATGTTTGGGATTAATACATGTTCTCATATCTATTTATATATAAAAAAAGGGAATCATGAGGTCTGACTTGGCAGCCAAACCTTATTATTCGGTTCTAATTTCACACGTAAAATGTTGCTGCTTCAATAAATAGTTACTCTCGCATTTATCGGTGGATTAGCCAATCCCAAACAACGACCGTGGTGAAATATTACAAACCGCAGCACCGATTTATATAGTTGAAAAGATGCAAACAAAATAACTACCGAGCACAATGAATCTCTCAATTCTAGAACACACCGTAGTAGAACTCCATGTCGGACTACGCGACGGACGGCGAAACCGCAGCCTCCAAGTATGGGTCTTGGATGAGCACACTCGAGAAACAAGATCATATCTATTTTTGTTCAGATCCAAGTCTGTATATCTCTCCACTTTGCATTTGCGCTTCGTGCGTTCCGTTAAGATCTATAGCTGGTTGGCTGTCGAGAAGTTTGTGAGTGAGGAATAGGAATGGGAAATTGTCATTTTCGTGCGTGCCTTTTCTGGGTTTCATACCTGGAAGAGAGACTAATCGCCTTATTTGGCCTAACTGAATCCAAGTTGCTTTATTTGGCTCCGTTGCTTTATTTGGGATTTTTTGAACGATCAGATAGAACCCAGTTTGATCGGTGAGAATGATATTATAGTTTTCCCAAACGGCGTTTCGGATTGGGAAAAAATGTCTACTTCTCCTATTAGTGGAAATGTCGCTATGTTTTTCAAGCGTAGAAGTTTCGTTCACATTGAAAACTTTTATGATCTGTCTTGAATTTCTTCATCAAGATAGGACCCAGATCGTTTTTCCGTTATTCTTATAATTTTTTTTTTCAAATTCCACCAATTTCCCTTTTTCTATAGGGATTTGGTATTATTTTTTGTTACTGTTTTGGTTTCTTCTAGTTTGCTTTATAAAATTGTTAAAATCTTTGTATTTCTGGGCATTTTTTAATAAAGGAATCATGCTTTAAATGCTCTTCTTCATTTTTAATATATTTATTGAGATTTTTATTTCTATTCGGATTTGCAAAGACTGAGGGTTGTATACATCTTAGGCTCAGGTGAGCGTAAATTGACCCCAACCAGGTGTGAATGAAAAAAGGGTTACTTAAATACCCAATATAATGTAAGTTTTTTTTGTCTGCTTCAAATGGATGGTTGCTCTTTTTAGCTTAAGATATCTGTTGTCTTTTGTTATTAAAGTGCAATATTAAACATTTGTTGCTCCTCCTATCCTATGATGTTGTGTCTTTGGATGTTTGTTTGGACCTTGCTTGGATCATCATCCATTGACTGATAATTTAGACAAATTGTAAAATCTACTATTTCTTTTATTGCAGATGTTAACTATTCTGGGACTTGGTGTGCGAAGTTTGGTAAGATAATTCTATGATCAGGTTCACACTTATTAAAAGAGTTAGAGATAAGTACTAATTTTAGTCTCTTTCTTTGTTTATAAAAAATTAATTATATTTTTCTCATAATAAATGTTGAAACATGGTTTAAGGTTGTAGTTTGCAAGAAAGTACACTATTTAGGAGTAGGATGACAAATTTGAACTTTGTGAGTGTTGATTGGGATAGGACTTGAATGATCACAGATTTACAGTCAAGACTAGGTTATGATGGTAGAAGTGATGTTTTAATATGATATAAGAAAGTCATTTTTTTGGTTTTGGAGAGGATGCTTGGTATAAAAATACATGTGGACTAGACAAATACGGTTAAAGAATGCAGAACTTGGATACAAAAATTAATTCCCTTTAAAATAAATAATTGTAAGAGATGTGGAAGTTGCTAATTTGTTGGGTCACTGGGCTTTAATTTTCTCTCTGAACTTTGACGAGGAAAAGGAAGGTTGTGTGATAGCTGAAGCATCATGTTGATAGGTCTTTAGATTGGTTTAATATTTACCAATATCTTCTTTATTAAAAGATCCCTGATAATTGCTATGGTTTGACCCTTGAACAGAGTTCGTGAAAGGGATGCAAAGACACTGCAAGAGAAGACCACAAAGAAAACGGCATAGGCGGGATTGGGAGGGGACACCCCCGGTGGAGGTAAAAACAATACCAAGAAATAGAAAAATTATAGTATTTCCATGGGGGTGTAATTTATTGCAGACGAACATCTCCAATACTTATTTATTTTTCTGGTCAAGTTTAATTCTTTCCAATTGTTCATAATTCAAAAGAGTTTTTAGTGCAGATCCATAATATATTCATGATTACCTTCTCTATGGTATTAATATGGTAAGTTATTTCATGTGATCCTTATCATCCAACCACAATAGATAACATTTTTTTAAGTAGTTTTATTAAAGTGTACATGCATTGACGGTAAGAGTAGTCAAAAATGAGTTTTCTGGTTTGGCTAACACGACCATGCTGCTATCATACCATATATTATACACATGCTAATCTGAAAAAAAATTCATGCTCCAATATATACGTTGTGGCTTGATTTTTTCTGAGTCATAAGTTTCAAAACCATTCACTGCCAGTTTGGACTTGCTTTGTTTTTAAACCATTAAGGCTCTTTTAGAATGTTTTAGCCTTTTAACTATAGTTTTTATGGACCAACTGGTGGCTGTAGCCTTTCATTTGATATTAATTGGATGAAAGAACATGGCCAAAGGCTTGAGTATCATAAAAATTGAAAAAGTTGTCTGAGTTGAATGAATGTTGACCTCCTATTTGTGAGAGCATAGATATAGATGGTTTGTAATGATATGTCTTTATTATTGTTTTATGAATAAATTTGCATTTTGCAACTTATTAGTTTGTCACAATGTGATTTCTAAAAATATTTAGTTTTGCATGTGTGGCTGGTGCTATTCAAGGAAAAACATCATAGGCAAGTGGCTTCTGACCTTAGTTTTTTTTTTTCAAATAAAAAAAGAACTGAAAGTACTATTTCACATTGCATAAAGTTGTGATAATGGTAAAAATTGGAGAGGATTTCTCCACTTTCAAAACTCGACGCCATGATGGTTTGGAGTGCTAGGTGTCGTAAAATCGAGGAGGAAGATGAGACGACAGTTTATGGCATAGTTAGGACGGCAATTTATTTGTTAGTTATATTTGTTTATTTGTTTGGTCATTTTTTGTTTTTGACATTGTGCATATGATTTCTCAATTTATGCTATATTGATCTGAAGTTACCTTTCACTTTATTTTGAAGGAACATTTGTTGATTGTATTTATTTTACATTGTTTTAAATTGAACAATCACATATATATATATTATATTTTTAATATTGTAAATTGTACAAGAAATACTTATTAATAAAGTGAACTCTTTTATATATACATTTTATTAATAGCTATGATAGTGAATATGTATAATGAATTATTTATAGTTATAAAACTCAGCATAAATAATAGTCTGTGCATTGCGCGGGTTATAAATAACAGTCCATTATATTCTTTGTTTATTTTCGTTAAAAAAAGGAACTTTCTCAAATTTTGTTCTTTGCTGTTTCTCGATTGCTTTGGCTGACTAAAATTTTTGCATTATTCATACACAAAGGTTAGGGGTGCGAATAAGAGAAAAAGGGGGATGACGCTTCTAGGTTGTTATCGATCGATACCTGTAATTTCGAATTTCTTAGCTAGGCATCGAAAGCAATCCTTTCATTCATTTCGAATGCAAACAGTGATGCCACATTCTATGTGGCAAATGGGTAACCCATATATGAAAACGAGACTGTAAAACAAAAGACAAAGAGGTAAGAGGCGTTTTCAGCACTAAATCGTCTTTGAAGCGCTCCAAATCATGACTTTGGCACTGAATTGTTTTCGATTGCGAGTCATGCTATGAGAAATTTCGGAAGACTAAATGTAAGTGCTTTTTTGAATTTACAATAGTTTCGATTGTAATGAAAGTCCTCTACTTGGGCGTTGGTGATCTTCAAGATCTTCCTCTGCATGATATCTTTATCGTGCATCGCAGCATTGATGTCTACATCGTTAGGTAACATTTTCAACTTGCTTCTCTATATATTTTTATAGATATGTTCTGTTGTTTGTGTTTGAATAGTTGATTTGGGTTTTGGGGTTAACTTTTTAATTTGATTTGGCTGGAATTAGCATACATTTCTACATTGGTCCCTAGCATACATTTTTTTATTAGATAAGTTTTCTTTTTCCACCGCATCCCTAATGGTTTCCTTTTTAGTTTCTCTCAAAGTTACTCTATTCCGGGGCCATTTAAGTGAAGCATTGGGTCTGCCCAAAGTTTCATTTGCATGCTTCGTGTCTTTGCTTTCACATCTTTCTCTCTCTATGATCTGTTTGGGTTCGCTGATCTATTTGGTTTTGGCTTCCCTATTTAGTTGGTTGTTATATTTCAGTATTTAGTTTTTTGTAATATGAAAATGATAACTTGGCTAGATTTAGTTGGCACTGGAAGCATCTTAAAATTATTTATAGATTATTAAAAGTGTAGTTTTGTATTTGTACAGAATCATATTTTTTATTTAAATTCAGTGAGTGACTTCTGTTATAATTATTTTCTGGGATCCCCTGTTAGTGAGAAAATATTGGTTGATATTATTTGAAATTTATGTGAATTGTATTCTTGTGCAGATTCTTATAATAGTATGGTTACCATAAAGATATATTGAAGACAAACATTATTTTGGATAGTTAGACAATGTTTTGCTTATTTATTAACTATATAAACGAAAATGGAAGTTATGTTTCAATAATACTTAGATTGTTTTAGATTGATGGTTTTGTTTTTGTGTGAAGGTTATGGTTTTAATAATATTTTGGTTTTCAATATCGTTAAAATGGAAAATGCATGTTTTGTCTTCACCATACATGTTTTGTGTGAAAATGTTATATTATTTATGCTTTCTTGCACTTATTTCACTTCAACAGGTTGGCGTATTCTTACTTATAAAAAAAAAAGGTTTGCGTATTCTGTTTATTAGTTGTACTATGGATGGAGGAACTATGGAAAGTTAATGGTGGAAAATGTTCTAACTTAGATATCTCTTGGCTGTTATTATTCATAGTTTTGTATGAAAATCTCCGAATGTTGGTTTGGGGTTTTTTACTTTTTATTTTATGTTAATTCGTCCATTAATATGGGTGTGGGTTTTAAATTGTTATTTTTTCCACATTGTTCTCATAGTTTCTTTCATATTCATATAAATATTATATCTAATTTTCATTGTTGTTTTGATCTTTGAGTTACACAATATTCGTTTGTGGGTAGGTTTGGGTAGTGTGTTAAATTGCAACTTTCTTTTAAAGAAAAAAATTGAACATGCATGTAATACTTGGTTTTCACCTATCCTTTTGTTGGCATCTCTCTTTCAAATAATTAGGGCAGTTTAAAGTGGTGGAATGACCTGAGAAATTGCAGAAAGATTGTATAACATGGACATTTTGGAATGAATGTGGAAACAACAGAATGATTTGTATAACATGGACATCTTGGGATGAGTGCCTTGGATCTACTAATTAGAATACTAGGTTTCTAATAATAAATAAGTAGCATTTTGTTGTCTAAAGTTTAAATGCTTACACTAGATAATACTTAATGTTTTTAGTTTTCTTGATGAAAATATTGGTTACAAAAACCTCTAAATATATATATATATATGCCGTTGTTATTGGGTGTAAAAGCAAAATAATTACTTGGATTTGAATAATAAAATGAACAATGTTGTTTCGTTTCCATTGCTATGTATAAAAATAGAGTCATGCAATTCAGACGTGACACTCTTTCTAAGAAGTCGATTATTGTTGGTGGTAACAAGTAAATAAAATAAAATTCCAAAGTGTTGCGTTGGTACTTATTATGTTTTATTTCACTTCTTACATATAAAGTTATAAGATGATTGTCTTGATGCAAAACACAACCAAAAAGCACTCATCTCAACTTGTTATTGTTTTGCTAAAAGAAATCGTAAATACACTACATTATTTATTGATGTATTAATTTTGATATAATTATTTTAATGTATATAGTTCTGTTTGATATATTTTAAAAGAACCAGAGAATGCAAATTCAAATATTATAAATTTATTATTAAATCATTGTTAGCTTAAGAAAATATAAGCTCCCATATTGTGCGTGTTATATGCTAGTATTTCTTTAATTTCAAATATTATTCAAACAGAAAGTAAATCTTTTTCAATTTCAAATTATCAATTTTTTCATCTAATCATTACTATTATTACAATTTTTTTAAATTTTCAAACAAAATACAAAATTTTATGAAAAATGATATACTCACGTCAGTTTCATCTACAACAAATTACACAACGAAACCTAAACCTACGTATCACTTTTTTCCATTTTTTGTTAATGCACAAATACAAGAAAACGACAAAAGATTTACACATGTACTTACATGCATGGGAAATGTCTTTCTATATCACTTACCATTAATGCACAATATTATTTAATAGTCTGTGATCTTTTATAGAAAACAACGATAGGATACTTTATAATTAGAAAACGTCATTAATTTGAAAATGTCATACAATGAAATCACAATTTTTTTTCGTTTTTTTTTTCTTAAAGAAAGAAAAAAAAATAAAAGACAAAAGTCTTAATTACCCATTTGAATAAAGTGGATGGATTTCCACGATCATGTATATAACTTGTCATTCTCAAAATTAGGCCCCGTTTGAGGATAACAAAAATATCAGAACTCTTTTAATTTTTCCAACCTAACTTGTTTGCTTTTGTTTTTGTTTTTTTCCAATAAAAACACAAACGAAAAAGAAAAATTTGTAATATAATTTTTCTTTCTCTTTTGATCAATGACACTGTCGTTATTTTTGGTGAATATAGCTAATGGATTGAATTAATGCAAGTCATGCGTCTTTGTGCATAAACTAAGCGACAATCAACATGGCGAGCCATATCCTCACCTGATCATCTTATCCTCAATTTCCTTTTTATGGCAGGCAGGCAGTAACCCATTAATTGACGTCCTCACAATTCGACGTCACAATATCGTGCTTTTACAGCAACTTTAGCATGCATGCATGGTTGAAGATAGAGCTAGCAAGGGCCGATCAAATCTGGTAATGGCTGTCTATAAGTTTGAGTAATAATCTAACTTGTCAAGGTTTTGTGGATCCATTTTTTTTTCTTATAATATGCTATATATAATTAACATGTATGCGATATTATTAATTGCTTCATATATGCCTTTTTGGCTGATGAGCTAGCTAGAGAAGAGGGTACGTATAACTTTTAGGGTAACCCTAGTTATTCTTAATTATGATCCATGTGACTTTAATTTTCTGTTTTTTTTTTTTTTGCCCTCATAAAAAAGGGTACGTAACGTAAGAGTCAGGATGAACTTAAATGGATGCGAGTACGTATTAACAGCAAAGCTAATTAATGTTGTGAAGACTTTTTTAATTACAAGATAGAAAAAGTATTGAATTAAGGGGGATTTTTCAACCAGATCAAATTAGTAGCATAATTAGAACTTAATTTTCCCCATTAATTCTATATATATTAGATATTAAATGCTTTACTTACGTTCATGGGAAATATCTTTTTATATCACCTACCATTAATGCAGAATATTAATGCGATCTTTTATTGAAAACAATGATAGCTAGGGTCCTTGATAATTTAGAAAATGTCATTGATAATTAGAAAACGTCATACAATGGAATCACAATTTTTTTTTTTGTAATATCACAATTTTCTTTCGTTTTGTTTTTTTTTGTTTTTTAAATAAAGAAAAAAAAACAAAAGAAGACAATGTCTTAATTACTCATTTGAATAAAGAATGGATGGATTTTCTTATGTATATAACGTGTCATTTCTATATTTAAATATAGTTTTGAATAATAGTGAAATAGTTTGAGTATAATATTTTTATTTAATTTTATTTAAGAGAGAAAATTAAATAAAAATATTATAAGGTTAAAAAATTGTATGAATCTAATTTTTCATTTTTTAATAGCATTTTTGTTTTTAAAATTGAAAGAGTTTTATTAAAAAATGACCATTAGATGAAAAAGTTAAAAGTTAAAAATTAAAAATTTAAAAGTTAAAATATTTTATATTTAAATAATATTTGGAAATGATATAGTTCATTTTGATCCCAATAAAAGAAATTACGATGGATAATTAGACATGACGTACAAGCTGCAGGAAAAAGAAGACTGCATGGAATTAGTACTTAATATTAATGTGATATCATGTAATAATATTGACGATCACATTGCCATGTGATGAGTACATTTTCTTTTTGGTCGTTTTGTTTTGTTTTTCTTAATCTTCTAAGGGTTTGATTGGATATTCCCATTAATAACTAAGATTCAAAAGCTTAAAAATTGATTTAATTGCAAGCATATTTTTTTTTATTAATTTTCATAAACCAGTTGCGCATATATACAATATTAAGGAACACAACTATATCATTTTCAAATATAATTTAAATATATAATAAGTTTTTAATTTTCAATCTTTAACTTTTTCATCTAATCATTACTTAATATTAATTATAACTTTTTCAAACTCTTAAATAAAACACACAATTTTTTCTATAACTTTTTTAATTTTAAAAACAAAAATGCTATTAAAAAAATAAAAATTTTATTCATATAATTTTTTAACTTTATAATATTCTTCTTCAACTTTCTATCTCTTTTTTTAAAATCTCATAAAATATTTTTATTCGAATTAGTTTACTATTATTTATAAATGGACCCTAACTTTAAAAATAACAATTTATATACAAAATAGAACCATCTACTTTATTGGTTAAGATAACCTAACTTGTCTGTTTTTGTTTTTTTCCAGGCAAAATATTTTTGTTTTTTTCCAACTAAAAACAAACGGAAAAAAAAATTAAGATATATATTTTTATTTTTTATTTTTATCAATGACCCTTATAAGGTCATGATTATATAAAGTTATCATTGTTTTTGGCAGGGTCATGATTATATAAACTTGTTATTACCATCAACTCTCTACAAGTAATTTAAGATATTAAGTTTTTTATAATTTTGAAAGGTTGGAAGTAATGTTCTTGCTCTATGTGTGTTTTGGCTTTTGGGTTCTGTCATCATGTCATTGCTTACGATTATACATATTTAGTCATGCAATGACCTCGTTCTTTCTGCTATCAACTTAATTTCGTTTGTTTCAAGATTCCAAACAACTTCTTAGTTCATGAAATTTTTGCCCAAAAATCTTAACAATATTTTAGTCACGTGTCCAGTACCTCCACCTAACTTATTCGATCATTCTAAGGTATTATCCATGAATTCAAGATCTTAACCTACATACATATCTTGAATATAACTTTAATTTCTTGTTCATATTTTGTATGCATGTGTATCGGTAGGGTGTTTACTTATGATTTTATCATTATTTTTTTGCAGTTGCAAACTGATTCTAAATTATTACAAACCATGAATCAAATTTGGCCTAGCCTACTTGGCAGAATACCGAACAAAAAAAATTTGGGAGGCTCAATGGAATAAACATGGTAATTGCATTGCCTACAGTCAAAATGACTATTTTCAGATAGCTTATATGAGGGCTAACTTTCTTAGCAACATAACTGCATCCCTAGAAGCAGAATGTCAGTTTACATTTATTTTATTATTCACATTACTTCCATTTTTATTTTTTGGTTTATTGTTATTAGTTAATATTATTACTATTGCAACAACTATTTATGTAGTAGTCTTAGTACTTATTCAGTTTATTTATTTTTCTACTTCTAATTTAGGGATTCTTGTCGAAACTTCATCCCCAACAAATATCTGGCGGCAATTGAGGCACAGTACCATCTAATCCCCAACTTTGCCTGCAACTTTGATAGCAATGGGGTCGGCAATTCTTTGAAATCCAATTTTGCCTAGACACGACTGGATTGAGCTTCCATGACTGTGGTTGCAGGTTCATCCTTGCAAAATGTAGAGGCAATATCATGTTTCCAATACCATGATTAATTATAATAATATACATGCTAGCTACTATGCATGCTAGCTACAATCCGTTTAGATTACAATATTATATATACCTGGCCTTTATGAAGATATTAATTGGCAAATAATTGGTGTTCGTTTTAATTATTAAGTTGGGATGGATCACCGGCCTTTTTACCTCAAAGTCATTGTTCTTCTATCTTTTACCTCAAAGCCCAAATCATGTAGCTAAATAATTGTATATATTTTGCCTAATGAACTATATAATTATATGTAGCAATTTATAATTCAATAAATCAGGTATAGGTGTGCAAAGTGATTAATCAAACTCTAATTGCGACCCCCCTATTGCTCTAAAAATTGATGACACTGAGTGCGTGAAGAAAACAAAACCCGAAATTGTGCCTCGGCCCTCCATGCAGAGCCTCCATTAACAATTTAACATGCACTGACCGCACGCGTAACATGTATTACGACGTGATTAGGTCGCTTCAATTAAATTCGTTGGGTATTTTTTGTTTTTCGATAAGTAAAACATTGAATTAAATTGAAGGTCGACAGAGATTTCTTATCATGCACCGGCCGCACGCGTAACATGTATTACGGTGTAATTGAAGGCTGCCTCAATTAAATTCGTCACGTAATTTATTAAGAGTGGTTCTACGTCCACTCCCGTGGGATCCCGCCCAGTGTTGGGGAATTTTGTTTTTTTTTTTTTTATATAATTTTAATATTGTAATATATTTATTAAAAAAATTAAAAATATTTAAAATAATACATTTTTTATTATTATCTAAAAAAATCTTTAAAAAATTATTATTCTCACAGTCGAGATTCGTTTGTGAGAATAGTATTTCTCTTTGTCTATTACGGCGACAGATATTCGCATTAATAACTCGTGCACAATAAATAACCTAAATCGAATTACCTCCATCCCCCTAATTTCCACATCTCTGCCCCCCTTGCGGGGTCGATATTCTCTCCCTCTCCTACTGTCTTTGTCGCTCTCGGCTTCGCACTATGGTTTCCCATTGCCAGCCACTTTACCAACTTCTCGCTGTCTTCTAGCCGCCTCGCCGATACTGGTGAGTTTCTCTTTCACTATTTTAAGATCAATCTCTCTCTCTCTAACTGTCGCTCGGTGACCCCCTTCTCTCTACACAGAACAACCATTTTCGTGTTTCATCACTATTTCCAATCTAGGTGAGATTCTTTACTCTTTTCTTGTTCTCTGGTTTCTTTCTGCTGTATTGTTTGGGTTTTGCATATTCGACATTCTTCCCCTCTATTCTTCTTTAATTCTGAAATTGCTTTACGATTTCATTAAACCCCCCACCAAAATGAATCAATAGAAAATGACGGAATTGGTGATGAAAATGATGCATCATGGAAAAAGAAGAAGAAGAAAAATGGCCCTTCGATTTTGGTCAAACTAATTAGTTCCCTGAAATTTAGGACACTTGACTCGATGGCTCGTTGTCTTAGGTTTTGTCTATTTGATGGTAAAATGTAGAATAGAATCGTCTTTTTCAATTTGGAAAAATGATGTTGTCGAACCTGATGATGGAGGGACTTTACCCAGCTAAGATTTTCTAGTCTATTTAACTTGATTAGATTGTGTTTTCGATTTCTAGGGAACAAGTATCAGTCGATTATTTTAGTTTCCTTTGTTTTCTCACCAACCAAGCAGAGGGATGTTAGAACCAAGTCTCCCGCAAATTTACTATGTTGATTATTTTAAAAAGCTGAAATTTGAGGATCTGAGAATTTTTTCAAATTTGTGATGTTTGGCTTTGGTCTCTTGCCATCCGTCATCAGGTAAAGGTTAACGAATCTGCTGCATTAGAAGGGTCAAAGCTCAAACCAAAAATGAAGGACTCCAAGCTTTGTTATACATGTATTCATGGATTAACATTTTCTCATTTTCTTTTATGCAACACCCTAGAAGCTTTACAAGATTCTGATGCTGAAGTTTGGCAATTAATTTGACTTCGTTTTTGAACTCATTAGGTCCTTGTCTAAAATTCTTTGAAAGCCTCTTTACATCTATCACTTGCCCTTCTACCAGTGTACCCTGGAAATCAATAGGTTAGGAAATGTTGTGAAAAAAAGAGAGTATAATTTACATGGTATGGACATTGTTTGTTCACCTTATACACAGGTCCAAATCCAGTCGTGTAAATATACAATATTAAGGAACACAACTATATCATTTTCAAATATAATTTAAATATATAATAATTTTTTAATTTCTAATTTTTAACTTTTTCATCTAATCATTACTTAATATTAATTATAAAATTTTCAAACTATCAAATAAAACAAACAAAAAAAATATTATAACTCTTTTAATTTTTTTTAAAAAAATGCTATTAAAGAATTAAAAATTTTATTCGAGTAAAAATATTTTAACTCTATAATGTTCTTCTTCAACTTTCTATCTTTTTTTTTAAAAATCTCATAAAATATTTTTCTTCGAATTGCTTTACTATTATTATTCATAAATGGAGCCTAATTTTAAAAATAGCAATTTATATACAAGACAAAATCCGTCCACTTTATTCAAATGGGTTAAGACAACCTAACTTATCTGTTTTTGTTTTTTTTTCTAATAAAAAAATTGTGATATATTTTTTATTTTTTGTTTTATCAATGTTCATATAGGGTCATGATTATATAAAGTTATCGTTGTTTTTGGTAGGGTCATGATTATATAAACCTAGTCATTGCCATCAACTCTCTAAGAGTAACAAAGATATCAAAGTATTTTGTAGTTTCATAAGGATGGAAGATCTTGCTCTGTGTTTTTGGTTGTTGGGTTCTGTCATCATTTTCATCATGTGATTGCTTATGATTATATCTATTTAGTCATGCAATGGCCTCCTTCCTCCTGCAATCAACTTAATGTCGTTTGTTCGAAGGTTTCAAACAACTTCACAATTAATTCATGGCTTTTGGCCCCAAAATTTTAACAATACTCAGTCAAGTGTCTACTATCTCTACCTAGCTTATTCAATTATCTTAAGGTATTACTCATGAATTCATGATCTTAACCTGCATGCATGTCTCGAACATAATTTTAATTTCTTTTTCATGTTTGGTATGTATTAACAATGAAAGCTATGAATTGTGAAGTTGTTTGGAATTCTAGAATAAATGACATTAGGTTGAATGTGGAAGGAATGAGGTCATTGCATGACTAAATATATATAATCGTAAGCAATCATATGATAAGGACGATGACAAAACCCAACGGCCAAAAACACTCAGAGCAAGAACACGACTTCCATCATTCCAAAATTACAAAATACTTAAATATCTTTGTTACTCAGTAGAGAGTCGATGCATGGCAATGACCAGCTTTATATAATCATGACCTTACCAAAAATAAAGATAGCTTTATATATATAATCACGACCCTTTAGGGACATTGATAAAAAAAAAAGAAATAAAAAATATATCACAAATTTTTTTTCGTTTTATTTTTTATTGGAAAAACAAAAATGGACAAGCTAGATTGTCTTAATCTAAAGTAAACGAATATTGTCTTGTATATAAATTATTATTTTTAAAATTAGTCTCTGTTTAAGAATAATAATTTGAGTAAAAATATTTTATGAGATTTTTAAAGAGATAGAAAGTTGAAGAAGAACATTTTAAAGTTAACAATTTGTAAGAATAAAATTTTTAATAGCATTTTTGTTTTTAAAATAAAAAGAGTTATAATATTTTTTTGTGTGTTTTATTTAAGAGTTTGAAAATTTTATAATTAATATTAAGTAATGATTAAATGAAAAAGTTAAAGATTAATAATTAGAAAATTATTATATATTTAAATTATATTTGGAAATGATATAGTTGTGTTCCTTAATATTATATATATATATATGCGCGACTGGTTTATGAATATTAAGAAAAAAAAAATATGCTTGCAATTAAATCAATTTAAGCTTTTGAATTTTAGTTATTAAGGGAAGGTCCAATCAAACCCTTTATATATTCGGTACTTTTTCTATCTTGTAATTAAAAAAGTTATCACAACATTAATTAACTTTGCTTTTAATACGTACTCGCATCCATTTAAGTTCAACCTGACTCTCATGTACCCTTTTTTATGAGGGAAAAAAAAACAGAAAAAATCACAATGATCATAATTAAAAAATATCAAAACCTTGGTCAACACGATTGCATGCCGTCTTCTCGAGATAGATCATCAGCCAAAAAGGCATGAAGTAATTAATAATATCGCATGCATGTTAATTATATATAGCACATTATAGGATAATAAAAAATGGATCGACAAAACCTTGACAAGTTAGATTATTACTCAAACTTATAAACATCCATTACCAAATCATATCAGCCCTTGCTAGCTGTATCTTCAACCATGCATGCATGCTAAAGTTGCCGTAAAGCTGCACGATATTGTGTCGAATTGTGGGGGTGTTAATTAATGGATTACTGCCTACCTGCCATAAAAAGGAGATCGAGGATAAGATGATCAGTTGGGGGGAGAAAAAAGTAGATGGCTCGTCATGTTGATTGTCGCTTAGTTTATACGCAAAGATGCATGACGTGTTAATTCGATCCATTAGCTATCATTAGCTAAAAGCTTCGTACATTGCTTGACAGCTAGCTTGAGGACCGACTCTTGGACACAAATTGACGCCCTCCCATTTTATATTTGGAACGCTTGTAGAGGTATGAAGGCAAACTTGGATGGGATTGGTAATTGGTGGGCATGCAATCATGATTGAGATGGTATTTTGTCATTTGACATATCCAAGGAAGAATTTATAATAACTCCAATGCCGGATGGTAATTACCTTATAGATAATCAATGTCAAAATTATGTTGAATATTTCTTGTTGAATGAGTTGGTTGCTGTGGCTATTAGTTGGAAACATAGATGTGCAGAGGGGTCACGTATGTGTTGGGATGTATGGTTATTTTAGGAATATGTAGACCATTAGAATTTTGGAGGGATGACATCATATTCATGGAAAAAGATGTGATGGACAGTTGGGATTGTATGATGTCTCTACCAAAGAGATGACTACTCTTGAAATTGATGGAGTTCAAGCCTTCTCGTTTCAGGTCATTACTTACATGGAAAGCCTAGTTTGTTTTCATTGGTGGATTAATTAATGAATTATGTTTTATATGAGAGGTAGGATGAAGTACTACTGATTTGCACTTAAAAAGATTTTCTTATGCATTAAGGGGCTGCTTGGATTGGGAAGTGGGTTGAGCTCATCTCAACTCACTTCCATTTCATCATTATATTTTTATAATTTTTTATACAAAACACAAATTTCTATACACTTTTTTCAAATCCCAATACACATTTTTCAAATCCCAACACACATTTTTCAAATCCCAAAATAATAATAATATTAAAAAATAAACCAAACTCATCTCAACTCATCTCATCTCCGAATCCAAGCGGGGCCTAAATCAATTTTAATAAAAACTTGCTTTGATTAGGCCGTTTGATGCATGGGAAAAATTTCTTTTGAAATTTCGTAAATGCGTGCCATATGACATCCATTCGACATGGGATGATGATGATCATGCGGAGAGCTTTAATTAGGTTGATGATAATTCATGTTCGTCGATTGATGGATGAATGAGTAATTATTTAGGACCCATTGGTATTTGAAGATGAGACGAGTTCGTCTCAACTCATCATTATACTTTTTCATATTTTCATATAAAATACAAATCTCAATACAGTTTTTTTAAATCTTAATACAGTTTTTTTAATTTCTAAATCAACTTTTTTGAATCCTAAAATAATAATAATATTAAAAAATAAACTTAACTCATCTTGTCTCGTTTTCGAATCCAAATGGAGCCAATGTTCTTTGTATATATAGAATATCCAATTGCTACAACTTAGCAAATCAGAATTCTTTTTGAAAGCATGCAATATTGACGAATTAAAATTAAGCGGCTTTTTATAGTTTGTATTAATGACTTCATTATCAATAATTGGTTGTATACAGCCTGGTTTATAATGTACGTACTGTATAAAATATTTAATTTACAAAACACTTTAGGTTAGAGATCAAACCACTATAAATGAATTTTTCTATGAAAAAACAGCTTGTTTGGTCAGCTTGCCAATGGAGTCTCTTTAATTAGTTAACATTACGCCTAGAAGAAGATCACTTCTGTAATCGGATATTGGTTTTCTCAGATTTCTCCGTTGAAAATTTCTTTAGAACTTGTTTGGGATTAATACTTGTTCTCATATCTTTCTTTAATTTCAAACATTATTAAACACAAATTAAATATTTTTTAATTTCAAATCTTCAATTTTTTTTATCAAATCATTATTTAATTATCATTACAATTATTTTTAAATTTTCAAACAAAATATAAAATTCTATGAGAAATGACACTCACATCAGTTTCTACAACAAATTATACAACAAAACTTGCGCATCACTTTTTTCGTTCTTCATTAATGTACAAACACAAGAAAACGGCAAAAGATCAAAACTCATGTACTTAAGTGCATGGAAAATGTCTTTCTATATCACCTACCATTATTAATGCACAATAGAAAATGTCATACAATGGAATCACAATTTTCTTTTGTTTTGTCTTTTTTTTTTCTTTCAAAAAACAAAAAACAAAAGAAGACAAGGTCTTAATTACCCATTTGAATAAAGTGGATGGATTTTCTCATGTATATAACTTATCATTCTCAAAATTAGGCCCCGTTTGAATCTTATATTTAAATATATTTTTGAATAATAGTGAAATAGTCTGAATATAATATTTTTATTTAATTTTTTCTAAGAGAAAGAAAATTAAATAAAAATATTCTAAGGTTAAAAAATTGCATGAATATAATTTTTCATTTTTTTATAGGATTTTTGTTTTTAAAAATGAAAGAGTTTTTTTTTTTTTTTGAGATTTTAAAAAACTTGTAATGATCTTTAAGTAAAGATCATTAGATGAAAAAGTTTAAAATTAAAAATATTTTATATTTAAATGATATATGGAAATGATATAGTTCATCATGTGTTTCTTAATATTGTATGTAACACCCGGGCCCAGGCCTAGACCCAAGCCCAGCCGGTTTTAGCTCGTGACCCGGACGGCGCCGTTTTGCTCTAGGTATTATTCTTTCCTTTTCCTTTTCTTTTCTTTTCTTTTCTGTTCGTTTCTTTCCTTTTTTGTTCCTCTGTTTCCTCCGGCGGTTTCCCCTTATTTCGCTGCCTCCTTTCTCGCGCCAGTCTCCACGTCTTCGACAGTTTTCAAGTGCTGATGGAAGTTATCTCTTCCTCTCCCTCTCCTTATGCTATTTTTGGGTGTTGTGGTTTTTACCATCGCCTGGCTCTCTCCCTCCCTTCACCATTCCTAATCCCGGTTTGGGCCTCTCTTATTCTTCTGCCAAGCTCCCTCTAGTTTTGTTCTGCTACAACACTTACCGATAATCGCCTGGCTCTTTCCATCATTAAATAGATGCGATTCAGGGTTTCTATTTTTGGGGCTTTTTGGCGTTGAATATCTTGGGAGTGTTTCAGTGGATTGTAGATAAGTAGAGCAGAAACAAACGTTTTAATTTCTCTCTACCTTACTTTGTGGTTTTTTAGGGTGGTTACAACTTCAATATTTTTTGCACATCCGAAATTTAAATTTTTCTATCTCTGGCAACGTAGTTCTCAGGTTCTAAGGGTCACAACACAATGTGAGGCATTGTTAACTCTACTTTCCTTCTACTCTATAATGTGCCTTAATAACTGATGAGTCATATGAGTGTGTTGAATGATTTTGAAGGATTCACAATCCTTGTGGCCGTGTTGTATTGCTAGGTTGGTATTGTTTTGGGAGTGTGAAATTTAGGAAGTGTACATAGCTACTAGTTCGAAATTTCTATGAAGTTTTAATTCTTAGCCGTATTGAGTTTGGAGTGTTTCGGAAAGGGATGAATGATGATGTTCTTTTGGTCGGGTTGGTTCTATCAGAGTGATGTCTGAGATGTTTTTGTGGTGGGCTGGAATAATTGTTTTTGTTGGAGGCGTTTTCAGTGCTGTTAGATTTTTTGGGTGGTTGATTCCTTAAATTTTTCCACTAGAAATCATGAGTTTACGCAGGCAGTGTGGTTTAATATCTTTACTTTCAGTTTAAGGCATCTTGGGGTTGGTCATTGACATTTGGTGAATATTTCATGAACAGGAGACGAGACTCATAAAAGTCAACTCAAAGCTCTAGTTATATGCTTTAGGAGTCGGGATTCATATGCTTGATTTTATATCAAATGTAGACTGAGGTTGATTTCCTGAAAAAGTTTGCATGTTTTGTTATGAAATAGAACTTGAGAAAAACCAACCCCAGTCAGTTATTTGCATTACTCATAAAGTTTATATGAAAGAAAGAAAAATGTTTATGTCATGCATTGTGCAGACATGAGTTTAGTTTTATCATGTTGTTTTTGGAAACGTGAAAAAGAGCGATTTTAAGAATTTGAAATATTTGTGCAGTGATTTATAAAAATACTCTGAACTCTGTTTTATTTGGTGAGAATGATATGAAAATGCTTTGAAACTCTGTAATTTGTTTGATGACTCTGAAAACCTTTAGCATGATATACTGGTTTGTATCTGAGTCTGTCCCTGCTCTGCTCTATTTTTGCTTTGTTTGGATTGGTACCAATTTCTCTATCTCTGAGTATACCCATTTTGGAAACAAAATGGTTATTTATGGACTTTCCTGTGTGCATACTTGGAGCTCCAAAAACGAATAAGGGAAAGTTTTCACCTCTGTCTCCGCCTGTTTTGGCCATCGGGATTAGCACAACCCTGCTACGAGGGTTAAACATGATTTCTGCTCTGTAAGATGCTCTGTTTTGATAGGATGATGATGCTCAGTTTGATATGCTAAAGTACTCTATATTTTATATAATTTAAAAACTATAGCTCTGTTACGTTTGAAAACTCTGTTACGTTTGAAAATGAGTTTGTTCTACTTTTTAAACTAAATAATGTTTTGCTCTGCATGTTGTACTTTGGAAAATGCTCATGTTTGCACTCTGGTATATGTTCTTCGCTTACTGAGTTGTGGATAAACTCACCCTTTCCTTTAAATCTTTTCCAGATGATGTGGATGTCACAGCGGAGGATTGGGATTAGAGATTATGAGCATGACTAAGCTGTTTGAGTATTTGTAGATGGGAAGATTGTTTTTTTTTTCTAGATTATGTTTGGTTTCTAGTTTATTGGGATTGGAGTATTGTTAGTTCATTACGTTAAGATTATTGGAAAATTTTGGACCCTTTGATTTATAGCTACATTTTGATTTAGGACTTTGTGGATTTATTAATGTATGGATCTGGGTATGAGATTTATTTTATTTGTTTATTTTGAGAATTTTTGGAGATATTATTTGTATTCGGAGACGGGTTATCTTGGACAGGTAGTGGTTCTCCGACCCTTCCAGGTACGAGGCGCTACATTGTATGCGCACATACAACTTGTTTATGAACATTAATTAAAAGATATGACGTTTGTAATATTTAAATCAATTTTTTGAGCTTTTGAATCTTAGTTATTATTGGAAAAGGTGCAATCAAACCCTTAGAAGAATGAGAAAAAAAAGGATCAAAAAGAAAACTGTACTCATCACATGCATGATGGCAATGCCTATCAATATTAGAATTACATACCACATTAAGATTAATTAATACCATGCATGCCACGCACCCAAAGCGAAAATGACATTATTAATGCATGCCACGCACCCAAAGCGAAAATGCATGCCATTGAGAAATGATGAGTACGTATTTGCCCTTTATAAAGGCCTTCCCACCAAATTAAAACTAGTTTATATTCAATGCATGTGGATAATATTTATCTGCTCAATCGCTACCTAGCTAATATTAAGAAAGCAAAAATGCATCATGCCATTTTGTCTCATATAATGATATTTATAGCCATATATGCACAGTAACAAAATTTTAATTTTTTTTAAAATTATAATAGTACAATAACAAAAAAATGATTACCTTACATTCTTCTTACAATCTCTAATTCTATTTGAGATAGCCAGGTGTGGATCCGTGATTATCTCAAATATTAGAATCACTACAACAAAATAGGATTTTTGTAATGCTATAATTCGCTGTAAAAAGTCTTTAAAATTGCCGCAATTGCTATATCCAGCAATTTTTGTTGCGCCCCATGTTCAACGCTATTAAAAAGCCTATTGTAAGTTAAGTCAGCGAATGAGTAAAATAGCCGTAAAAGGTTTCCAATTGCAGCAAAAAAAAGTTGCTGCAAATAATTAAAAAAAAAAAAGCCGCAATAAATTTAGCGAAATGAAATTGCTAAAAATACCTTTGGTTTTGCTGCAAGAACCTTAATTTGCAACGAATTAAATTTTGCCGAGATTATTGTGTCAATCGCAGCAATAAATTATTTTGACGAAGTTTCTTTATTAGCGGAGATTTACATTCGTCCGAAATAGTTGTATAGAAAAATTAAAAAAAAAATGCATTTGAGGAATTGACACGTAAATTAAGCACAAAGGTACTTTTAATAAATATCAACACTTTCTCTTCAATAAAGCTACTTTTATTTATAATAATAATTAAAAAAAAAAGAAAAACTTTTAGTGTAGGGAAAAAAACAAAAAAACAAAAATAGAAAACCAATAAAGCTAAAAATTGAATCAGTATCTTGGAAAAACAATAAACAAACAGAGCATTTCTTTCTAATCTTAAAATTCTGCCAGTGGCACCACTTCTAAGATCTTAAAACATTAGACAAACAGGACATTTACTTGCATAAAGAATTCAAACTATACGTGGCCCTTACTGTGAAAATACCATAATCTTGGATACTATTTGCTGAAAACAACGATGCTAGAATAATTAGAAGATTGCTATAAATTAAGAAAATGGCACCCTTCTAAGATCCAGCTAAGAGTTCCAAATAATCAGATCTTTCCTAATAATTCAGATCGAGATTTTTTACAATTAAACAATATGCACAAGGTAGGAACCAAAAAAAAATAAAAATGCAATGATGGTAAACAGAGCTGCACATTTCAGAAACCCAAAATCAACTTCCGTAAGTGTTATTGAGTTTTCAATCCTTGAAAGTAAGATGCTCAACAGGATATATAAAAATCACCATCACATTCCTAGATCTAGAGAAGCTGCAGCTTATTGCAAACAAAATGGAATTTATTTATACAGCATAAAATCAGGATTCTTACCTTTGGCAGCCTCTTTGTAACGAAGAAGCAATTCTCTAGTTGTTCCACGCCTTAGGTATGCCTTCACATTCTGCATAGAAACAATAAAACATTACGCATGTTCTATATGTATGCACATCTCACATTCCCTTGTACCATGCAGAACATGATGCAAAAATCTTGTGCAATGCTTCATATTTTTAGTTACTCAGAAGTCAGCATCTTCATGTATTTTTAAACCTCCACATGGCCCAAACAAGACAGTAGAGAAGATAAAGATAACTACAAACCAATTATCTAAACATAATAGGATTATAGGACTCAATTCCTGATAATATGGCCAGTGGCTAAAAAAGTTAAATAAAAATATGTAGATATAATAAAAATCTCCTAAAAATAAGCTCATCTGCTCACCTTCTTATCGTGTAATATTGCCTTACTGCAGTTCTCTTCAGCTTGTTAAAAACTGAATATAATGAGAACAACAAATACAAAGCCTATGAGAGTATAGATTTCCCCGCATGGAATGTGCATTTCAGTTTATATGTATCAATGTTCAGTTTCAATTAATAAATAAAAAGGGAAATGTTATGTTTAGAATAGAAAAGGGCAGAGAGCTGTGCACGAAGGAGATGAAGGAAATGAAAGATGAATTTCTTCCTCTATTTGTAATCGTATATCTGAGTGTACAGTAAAAGGCTAAATATATACATTTATGCCTAACAAACTAACCATATTCTGTTACAAAAGGAAAGCTTCTAGAATGTATATACAAATAATTAAAAAAGATAATAATAATAAAGAAAAGGACAATATATACAAATTAACCCTTTCCAAACTTAGCATTTAATGGTAATCGAGATATGGCTGCAGCTTGAGTTGGACGACTTGCAGCTTGATTTAGACAATTTATAGCTGGAGAATATTCATTATGTAATAGCCCCCCACAAGATGAAGAATAGAGATTCACTATTCCCATATTAAATAAGTGTTGTCGTAGAAGATATGAGGGTAAAGTTTTGGTAAAAATATCAGGCAGCTGACTGTTTGATGCAATGTGAGCAGTGGTGATGCTTCCTTCTTGAATCTTGTCTCAGATTAGGTGGCAATCCAACTCAATATGCTTCGTTCTTTCGTGAAAAACTGGATTGGCAGCTATATGGAGAGCTGCTTGGTTGTCACAGTAAAGTAATGCAGCTTGTGGATGATGATCTTGAAGATCAATGAGCAGATAACGAAACCAAGTAATTTTAGAACATGTAGTGGCCATAGAACAATACTCGGCTTCAGTTGAGGAACGAGAAACAACCGATTGTTTCTTGGATTTCCAAGAAACCAGAGAATCCCCAAGGAACACACAATATCCGGTGACACTTCGACGCGTGTCAGGACATGATGCCCAATCCAGGTCACAAAAAGCTTTGATTTGAAGCTTGGAAGACGAGGAAAGTAATATGCCTTGGCCAGAGGCAGCTTTAATATATCGAAGTACCTTATGGGCTGTGGCTAAGTGTGAGGTGGTAGGATGATCCATAAATTGATTGAGGAGCTGGACAACATAGGATATATCGGGCCTAGTAATTGTGAGGTACAGCAAACGACCTATAAGTCGTCTATAGGTGCTCGGGTCTGAGAGGGGAACTCCAGTAGTCTTGCTGAGTTTGAAATTTTGCTCAAGAGGCAGCTGAAGGGGCTTGCTGCCAAGGGTACTGAAGTCTCCAAGATGTCCAAAGCATACTTTCTTTGTCATAAGTGAATCCCTTTGGAGGATCTAGCAACTTCCAATCCAAGAAAGTTCCGCAAACAACCAAGATCTTTGATCTTAAATTGAGTGTTGAGGAAACATTTAAGAGATGCGATAGAAGAAGCACAATTTCCAGCAACAATAATATCATCTACGTAAACTAGAAGGGCAATGAAAGAGGTGCATCTAATTTAGTAAATAAACTATAATCAGTTTTAGATTGATGAAAACCAAAAGCAATGAGTGAAGAGGAGAATTTAGGGTACCATTGTCGTGATGCTTGTTTAAGGCTATAGAGACTCTTGAGGAGTTTACAAACTTGGTTAGGTCCCCCTTTGGTGTAACCGGGTGGTTTACGCATATAAATCTCCTCATTCAAATCCTCACGGAGAAATGCGTTGTTGACATCAAATTGAAAAAGACACCAGCCATGGACAACAGCAATTGACAGTAATATTCTCACAGTGACAAGCTTAGCTATTAGAGAAAATGTCTCGGTATAGTCTATTCCTTCTTGTTGTGTAAAGCCCTTCGCTACAAGTCTTGCCTTCAAGCGTTCACTGACCCATCAACATTAAACTTGGTCTTGTAGACATATTGTAGTCAATAGCCTCTTTCCAAGAGGTAAGTCAGTGATGATCCAAGTATGGTTTTGTTTTAAAGCTAACAACTCAGCTTCCATGGCTTGACACCAATCAGGGTGTTTCACAGTTTGTTTGTAAGTGAAGGGATCATAAATAGTAGAAATTGATGTGGAAAAGGTAGTGAAAGCTGAAGAAAATTTCTGGTAAGATAAAAAATTAGCAAGAGAATAGTGATTACCAGGTATGTAATTGGACAGCAACTGAGAAGGAGCTGAGAGTGAGATCTGGTTGCAATGGATCTCTTGCAAATACTGTGGTGCTCTCCTCAATCTGGTAGACTTGCATAGAGGAGGGTTAGATGGGGTAGTGGGGGTGGAAAAATTAGGTGAAGGCATGGGAGAAGATGTGGAGGGAGAATGGTCAGGTATGGTTAAGGGGGGGAAAATAGGTGATGGCGAAGGGGTGGCTGTATGGTATGGTTGGGCAGGTGGTGAAGTGGGAGAGGGAAGTGGAAAGTCAAGTGTATCGAGTAGGGGTTGTGTAAAAACAAAAGTGGGGTTAGGGGAGGTAATGGAGGTATGTTTATTTATGGTGTAGAATGGAAAAATGGTCTCATGGAAGAGCACATCTCGAGAGATAAATGTTGTTCGTGACTCAAGGTCAAAAAGCTTGTAGCCTATAGTGCCAAAAGGGTACTCGAGAAAGATGCACATCCGACCTCTAGGATCAAGTTTCTTCCTATCTTGATGTACGGTGGAAGCAAAGCAAAGGGAACCAAAAACTCTCGAGTGAGAGTAAGAGGGTGGATGGTTAAATAAAATTTCAAAAGGAGTGTTATTGTTAAGTAAAGGGCTAGGGGTTCTATTAATGAGGTATGTGACTGTTAGCACACAAACATTTCAAAATTTAAGAGGAAAGTTGGCTTGAAATTATAAGGCTCTAGCAACATTGAGTATGTGTTGATGTTTTCTTTCCAGCACCCCATTTTGTTAGGGTGTGGCAACACAACTAATGTGATGAATGATACCTTTTGTGTTGAAGAATTCTTGCGTTTGAAATTCTTAGCCATTGTCACTTCTTAGAATTTTAATTTTGAGATAAAATTGAGTTTCAATCATGTTGGCAAATGATTCAATATTTTTTTTTTTGGTTTTTGTTTTGTTGTGAAGGAGATATAGCCATGTACTTCGAGTGAAGTCATAAACTATGGTGAGAAAATAAAGGGAACCATCATAGGCAGGGACTGAACTTGGTCCCCAGAGATCACAGTGCACCATTTCAAAGCGTTTAGTTGTTTTATGTGTGCTGTGAAAAAATGAAAGTCTATGAAATTTTGCTAATGGACAAATATAGCATAGTTTTGTATTAATGGTAGAAATATGGTCTTGTACAATAGGATCTGTTATCATATGTAAAATTGGAAATGAAAGATGACCGATGCGACAATGTCATAGGTCAGTAACATTATGAGAACTAATAACAGAAGCTGTAATGAAGTTCTTGGTTAATGTCTGAAGTGTGGTGACCAGACTAGAAAGAGAGACAGTAGTATTAAGTAAGTAATAAAGTTCATTCCTCACTTTACCCTTCCCAATCATTGTCCATGAGAAAAGGTCTTGTATGAGGCAAAAATCAGATAAAAACACTAGACAACAAGTGAGTGTGGCTGCCAAAAAAATCAAATTGAATTTAAACGATGGAACACAAAACATGAGTAAGGAGAATGGTGTTGGTTAACTGAACTGTGCCTGTGTGTGTGACAAGGACATTTGTCCCATTTGGTAATCGGAGTGAGTGAGAAATGGTAGCAGTGATAGTGGTCAACAAGGAGGGGCAACAGACCATGTGGTCTGTTGCACCTGTATCAATAATTCAAGGAGCATGTTGTGAGGAGAAAGTTGAGTGTGTGCTTGTAGATAAGCAAAGAGATATACCAGAAATGTGAGGAGTCAAAGTTAGTGGGAAATTAGATTGAATTTGATTAGCAGAAGGCTGAACAGTAGGGAAAATCTCTCGAGGATGGAGTAAAGCCATGAGTTGCTGATATTGAGCCTTGGTAAAACCTACTCAAGTATCACTGTCAGCCTCTGGATCAAAAGCAGATTGAGCAGCAAGAGCAAAGGAACCTTGGGATTTATTGAACAGTTTGTGGCCAGGTGGATAGCCATGAAGTTTGTAGCATTTCTCCATCGTATATCCAGACATATTACAGTGAGAACAAATAGGTGCTTCAGCATTACCAACTTTGAAACAAGTCTCAAACGTATGACCAGAGATCTTACAATGGGTATAGTAAGCTCTGTCTCGCTTGGATTTGGATTGAGGAGGGAATTTGGTGGGATTGGAATGGGGTTGTCTGATGGCAAAAGCCATGGAATCAGGGGAGGGAGAGACAGAGACCATTTGGTAGTGACATTCTTATTGTTGGATGAGGGAAAATACTTTGGTTAGTGGGGGTAATGGATCGAGAAGCATAATCTAGTCCCTAACAGGGGAGTATGTGTCATTCAACCCCAACAAAAATTGTAAAACAGAATCACGTTGGTAATGATCAGAGAGTGTTTTCATGGAACCACATATACAAACAGGAATAGGATCATAAATCAATAACTCATCCCATAGAGTTTTTAACTTGCCTAATAAACACTTACAGTGTCTGATTCTTGGAGGAGGCTAGCCAAAGATTCCTTGAACTGATAAATCTGGGGTCCATTTTGATGTGAAAATCGATCCTCAAGATCGAGTCAAATCTCACGGGCGTCATCAACGAAGGCCACGCTAGCTTTGATTGAAGGGCTAATGGAATTTTGTAGCCAGGAAACCACCATATCGTTGCAGCGTTCCCATAGATCGAAGAGAAGGTCATTTGGATAAACGGGTTTAGGGATCGAGCCAGAGATGAAGCCCAACTTGTTTTTCGTGTGAAGTGATCTGCGCATCGCTCGCGACCAGGTGGAATAGTTGTCGCTAGTAAGGAGATCCATGACTAAAAGCACGGCGGGGTTGTCGCCGGTGTCAAATCGAAATGGGTTGCTAGGGTCTATGAGGTTGATGTATTTGGTTAGGTTTACAGCATGGTTGTTGGTTGGGGGATAGCCGGAATGAACTGAGGGTTGGGTGGGAGGGGAAGAGGAATCGTCTGAATTTAAGGAATCCTCCATGGAAGGTGCTCTCTCGGCTCATGATACCATTTTAGGTTTAGAATAGAAAATGGCAGAGAGCTGTGCACGAAGGAGATGAAGGAAATGAAAGATGAATTTCTTCCTCTGTTTGTAATCGTATATCTGAGTGTACAATAAAATGCTAAATATATACATTTATGCCTGACAAACTAACCATATTCTGTTACAAAATGAAAGCTTCTAGAATGTATATATAAATAATTAAAAAAACAATAATAATAAAGAAAAGGACAATATATACAAATTAACCCTTTCCAGACTTAGCATTTGATGGTAATCGAGATATGGCTGTAGCTTGAGTTGGACGACTTGCAGCTTGATTTAGACGACCTGTAGCTGGAGAATATTCATTATGTAATAGGAAATGGAGATTGTAAATTCAACTGATGCCATTGGATTGTTAAAAGGGAATTGAACCAACCCATAACACCCATGCAAACCAGCCATTACACTCATGCATATAAACCAACCAAATTCCGTTCGTTTAAGCCCGTTCAGTCAGGTTTAATATGCTGGGAGGATTTTTTCACACCCCTAGCAAAGAGGAAAATGTATAAACAAGTAAATACACTATTCTCTATATGACAGAAAAGAAAAGTTTCCAACTTAAAAAGTATAAAGCAATAATAATATTACATGAACTCAACATTCAGAGTTGCCAAATTCATGAAACACAATAATTAATAAGAAGCTGGGCATACCTTCAAGAGATTTAGCTGCAAGAACACATCAGGTGTAAATTGCCAACTCTATCTAAAGTTTTCATGTTTTCATGTGAGGTGTTAATTGCAGCAAGAACACAATCAGCACATCAGGTCCTAACTTGGGTTTGACTGGTTTTACTCATTCTTCGTGATTTGTTTCGAATTCATATCTGAAAGCAGATGTTCAGGTCACATAGATTAGCCAAAAGTAAAATGAGGCCTCAACTAAACCACAATAGTATTATGGTATTACCAATAATCAAAGCCTGCATCCTACTTATAAAAAAAATCAAGGGCTGTATTTGTGTGTTTATGTTTGTGTGTGTGTATGACTTTAATGAAAAGTCAGAATTCAAGAACAAGAGGTTAAACATGAATCTCCTAATGAAGAATTAAGTAGAGAGTAGATTCTAAAGCATGGCTTGGTCATAAAGAAATACCAATTTTAAACATATAAATCGAACAATGACCAAAAGAAATACAAAAAGGGATGGAAAAAATTAACCCTTTGTTGTAAAGGAAGGCTAGCTTACGTTAACCTTTGCAGTCGAAACAAATGAGATTGACATGTCCACTGAAACATTCATAGGGAGATCCTCAACATGTACTATGGCACCACCAACTTCATCGACAAGGTTTGCGATTGCACCTGAAGCCAAATTTCCATTTCTATCCTGAAAATTGGAATTTTAAAATAAAGAGCAGATCTTTTTCATATAAGCTCATTTATTATGATCCTAACCATAAGAGGAAAAATACAGACATTGAAGTATAATTCAAAGATCTTTTCGGGAAAATCAAAATTTTCCTCTTATGAAAACGTTCCACTCACACTCTCCACACCCGAACAAAAGTTCCATATCAAATTTTCAAAACAATTTGTTGGATTTTAGTACTCCTAGCAAACAATAAAAACAAATGGCATACAAACCCTATGAGATATGAGATATTTGTGCCAAGTGTAAACCAAAACAGGGAGGGTGAGATCAGAGAGTGGGAGGGTTGAGAAAAAGCTTACCAGCATGAAGAGACCTACTAGAGACGACACTATACGTATTCAATCCACAAAGATGAATGAGAGGGTTCTAGGGTTCAAATCGCACAATCACAAAATCATAAATAAGGTTCAATTTGATCACAGAAATGGTTATTGTAGCCAACTAATATTATGGATGATGTGCAACCCAAGATGTCAACTGATGACAACAATCAGACTGAAAGTTGTGCCCAATACAGAGAATAGGCTGAGGGTGCATGGTGCATGCCCTTTTGTATTTTCTGTTTCACTATTTTTAGTCCTCATGGAAAAGATGTATAGTTAGTTATTTTCCTATTTTTGATAGTCAAGTTAGAAGAGTTAGATAGTTAACTAGGTGTATTTATATGTCTCGACGTGTATAGGATTAATAATTCATTCCAATACAGAAAAAAACATAGTTTTCCCTTTCAACTCATTTTTCTCGATTTGAATCCTTTAATCTATTTACCTTCTCTTTTGTGTTATGGTATCAAAGCAGTAGCTTTTTCCTCTGCTAAATCTCTGTTTCTGTTTCTCTTCTTCACCACTGATTATGGTACACACAGAATAAAATCAAATTTCTCCCTATCCCAACTTCACAGACCCAAATAACTCTTACAGAGTCGAACATGGTGACAATACAACCATTGCTCTTGTCATTGAACTTCTCACCACCGATAACTATGCAACATGGTCTTGAGTAATACATCGAGCACTTAAAGCAAAGAACAAGTTGGAGTTTATTAATGGTAGCATCTCTAAACCCACAAAAGAATATGATCCTATGTTTGATGCTTGGGAAAGATGCAATGATATGATAGTATCCTGGATTCAAAATTCCATAAACATGGATATCAAATCTAGTGTAGCATTTGTGGATGATGCACAAGCGGTTTGGACAGAACTCAAAGATCGGTTCACACAACAAAATGACCCTTGTATATTTCAACCGAAGAGAAACTTGGCAAGCCTTCAACAAGAACGAGATTCTGTGAGTGCTTATTTTAGAAACCTTAAAGCTCTTTGGGATGAAATATCAATTTATGAACCCATTCCCACTTGCACTTGTGGTCAGTTGAATATTTTGAATGATAGACACCAAAGGAATCGTGTCATACAGTTCCTCATGGGTTTGAAAGACCAATATGCAACTGCTAGAGACCAAATCATGCATATTGAGCCTCTTCCCACTATGAATAAGGTTTTCTCCTTAATACAAAAACAAGAACAACACTAATAGCTAACCAATATTTTCCCATCTCTTGACACCATGGCATTGGCTGGCAAAAAATTTCATCCCTCCTTCAAAAATAACAAAACCTCCACTATTGAGAAAAGGAACAAATTATGATGTTCACATTACTGTGTCCAAGGACACACTCTTGAAAACTATTTTAAAGTGGGAAATGCTCAAGCTCCTGTATGCACCCATTGTAATATGATGGGCCATGTAGTTGAAAAATGTTACAAACTTCATGGATAACGCCCCAAGACACAAATTGTATAAGGGAAAGGGAGCAAGTTCTTTTGCAAACCAAACAAGCCTATCAACAGAATCTTCTCAAGAAGATATGTATGAAGAAAAATTCAGCTTCACTAAGAAACAATATCAGCAACTTGTAAGTCTACTTCAGCAAAAGGATCTTTGCAGCCCTCTCCCCTCTGTAAATCAAGCACAAATCATTTTCAAGGGAAATGCCACAGCACCAAAAGCCTCTAAAATACTAGTATAAGCCCTATTTGTTGCAACTCCTTTGCTTCAAATTCTTGAAATTCAAGTAGTGTTCCTTGGATTGTTGATTTTGGAGCTACAAATCACATGATTTATAGCCCCTCATTTATAATTCCTCTATTGCAAAAGTTGCACACACTGTCAAGTTACCCAATGGGACTTATATGCCAATTACACACACGGGCAATGTTAGACTTATTGACAACATCAACCTTACCAATGTTTTGTGTGTACCATCATTTGCTTTCAACCTTATTTCAATAAAAATACTCACTGAAAATCTAACTTGTTGCTTGGTTTTTTTATCTAATGCATGCTTTGTACAAGACCTTTCCACTTGGACCACGATTGGAATGGGTGAAGTGAAGTGCAACCTATATCATTTCATGCTTGTTGCCGTTTCCCCCACTGCTCTTACTAATGTCTTATCTCGCTTGTCATCCTGTTTTTTCTTCTATTTTCATGTTTTGTAAGGGTAATCCTGTATTGGTGACCTTTGGCATTGTCGCCTAGGTCACATTTTTGATTCTAGGCTCAGTTTAATTCAAGATTCTATTGTAAAAGATAGTTGCATTTTGAATAAAAGTGATCTTATTTAATTTGCCATCTTGCCAAGCAACACAAACTCCCATTCCTTGTGAGTTCTCAGAATTCTACTTTTATTTTTGAATTGATCCACTGTGATATTTGGGGACCTTGTTCCACTGTTGCCTATGATGGTTTAAGATATTTTTTTACCATAGTTGAAGATTTATCTAGAACCACCTAGGTTTATTTGCTTCAAAACAAGTTAGAAACAAGAAGGTGTAATGAATCTTTTTGTAACATGGTCGAAACTCAATTTGACACCAAAGTGAGAAATCTAATAAGTGACAATGGTGCTGAGTTTAAGATGACTGACTTTTTCAATGAAAGGGGCATTATCCATGTTGAACCCAAGGTTTTAAGTCTCGTATTTACGTATAAATTTTGATGATAACAAATAATATTAAAAACTCAAGCTCAAGTTGTCTACGCATGAAGGGAGCTAAACATATCAAGAAATTAAGCATGAGAAAGAAAGAGATCAAGTCTACAAATGAAACTTATAAATTATTTTTGTACATCTCTTGATAAAATTAGAAATTAGATTAATGCTCCAAATTACTTTTTTTTCTCATAAAACATCAAATTACTTTTTCCACATATGTAAGACATTTTTAAATGTCTTAGTTTTGAAAATTATGTTTTTCACATGTGCATAACATCATCAAACAAAATAATTTCGAAAATTATATATATATATATATTTATAAAAAACTTGAATTTATAAGATGATTGATTATCATATTTAACATGTGCATATTTTGTTTGAAAGTCTTGAAGGGAGGTGGTGTGTTGTTTTGACAAATGTAAAAAGTAGATGATTTTGTTTGAGAATTTTAAAAGGTGGTTGTGTGTTTTTTTAACAAATGTAAAAGATAGATGATTTCTTTGAAAATCTTAAAAGGTAGTTGTGTGTTTTTTTGACATATGCAAAAATGATATGTTTTTGTTTGAAAAATAAATCATACTCATTTTGTCATATATGAAAAGCAAAATATTAGGTTTGAATTTTTTGAAAAATGAATGAAGTTGTCTTTGACAAATGCAAAAAGGAAATGCTTTTATTTGAAATTTTTGAAAAGTGAATGATGATGTCTTTGACATGGGAATCTTTTCAAATTTGAAATTGAAGACTCATTTGCCTATAAATAGCTCATTTGAGTTTTGCAAAAATCACAACAAGTGCTTACACATCTATTACTAAATTTTGCATCATTTATTCAAAGCTCTCATTCTCTCTTTTTTAAAGTTTTGAGTCTTAATTCTTGTTCTTGTTGAGAGAGATATAGTAGGTTGCGCTGTATTGTTTCGATCTCACTCATTGAGGAGTGTATTTTGATAGTCTACCCACTATCAACTCTTGTATTTGTAAGAGGGTGCGTATAACCCTTGTGTGTGTAGAATGTGTTCTACACGGGGAATAGTTAAATCACCAAGTGTAAGGTGATTGGAAATGTAGAAGGTATTTTACACGGAGAATAGTTAAATCACCAAGTGTGAGGTGATTGGAAGTGTAGAGGGTGTTCTACACGGATTCTTTGGAGTGGTGCTGCTCAAAGGTGTAATAGGTTTTTATCTCCACCTAAAAGAGATTGAATAGTGGATTTGGGGATTCTCAAGGGGTAGCTTGAGGCGAGGACGTAGGCAGTGGGGCCAAACCTCCTTAACATACTGAGTTTGCTTCTCTCTTATCCTAACTCTTTATATTTATTGTTGTTTCATATTTTGTTTATATTTTATATTATATATTTGATTTATAATTGTTATTTTTTTAAATACAACTCAATTCACCCCCCTTCTTGTGTTAGTCATCTGGGTAACAATTGGTATCAGAGTTAGAGATCTATTATAAGATTAACTATATTTTGAGTTAAGATCTTATGGCTAACATTGCAGTTTCATTTGGTGAAGGTCAATCCAGCAGTCGCACTCCACTCTTTTGCGGAGACAATTACTCATCCTAGAAAGTTAGAATGAGAATATTCATTCAGACTCAAGGTCGAGAAATCTGGAAATGCATTTTAAATGGACCTTATATTCCAACAAAAGTGATTGATGGAGTAAAGGTCAAAAAGGAAGAAGAAGAGTTTGATCGTGAAGACGATAGACTTTATACTTTGAATTTAACTGCTATGAGTTTTATTATATAATGCTCTTAATGGTAATGAGTTTAATAGAGTAATGACTTGCACTACAGCAAAAGAAATTTGGGATAACTTGGAAGTTACTTATGAAGGAACTTATCAAGTCAAGGAATCAAAAATTTATATTCTTACTCATGAATATGAAATGTTTAAGATGAATGATGATGAATCTATTTCTAGTATGCACACTCGTTTTACTACCATCATAAACAGCTTGACAGCTCTTGGCAAAGTTTATTCCAAAGTGGAGATAGTAAGAAAAATTCTCAACTCTCTACCAAAACGTTGGGAGTCAAAAGTGACAGCGATTCTTGAAACTAGAGACCTCAAGAAGCTCGAAGTGAATGAACTCATCGGGTCACTTATCACCCATGAGTACACATTGAAAAGAAGAGAAGAAGAAGGAAATTCAAAGAAGAGTTTGACACTTAAAACTGTTCCACATGAAAGTGAAAGTGATGAAGATGAGGAAAATGACGACAAAGATGAAGAAGTTACGATGATAACAAGAAAGATTTAGGTAAAAATGATACTTTAATTTGTTATAAATGTAATAAGTCTGGTCATATCAAGTCAGATTGTCCTCTGCTAAAAAAAGATCGAAACAAAGACAAAAAAGTAATGAAAACTAGATGGGATGATGATTCAAGTAGCTCAGATAGTGAAGCATGCAATGGAGAATCAACAAATCTTTGTCTTATGGCTAAAGATGATATTGAGGTAACAAATTTTGATAATATTAGAGATCCTTCATATGAAGAATTGCAAAATGTTTTAGAAGAGGTATATGAGAAATTTGAAAAACTGAGTATCAAGTATACTGCTTTGAAAAAGAAAAATTTTTCTTTAACAAACGAAATTGATATTTTAAGAAAAGAAAGTATTATTTTGAAAGATGAAAATCTTGAGTTGAAGAAAAAGAAAACTGATTTAGAAAATATTAGTGAAAACTTTACGAATGGAAAAAGAAATTTTGAAAAACTTCTTGGTAGTCAAATATGTGTTTTTGACAAGGCAGGCTTGGGATATATGCCAAAACAAAAATACAAACCTTATAAAAATTTCTTTGATAATCCTTCTACATCAAAGTCCAATATTCAAAATTCTTTTCACAAAAATAATTTTGTTAAAAAAGGATACTATTATAATCACTCAAGTTCTTCATATATGTCACATGCTATTTGCAATTTTTGTAATAGAAATGGTCATAATTATCTTGCTTGTCCTATTAGAAGAAAACATACAATGATTATTAGGGCCATAGGGGTACCTAAGAATCCTGTTTCTTTTAATACTAATATATAAAGGACCTAAAGAACTTGGGTACCAATAATTTTTTTAATTATTTTTGTAGGTATGCATGAAGTCTTTTACAGGTAAAAGTAAATGGTTTTTAGACAACGGATGCTCAAGATACGTGACATGAGACAAAACTAAATTCATTGACTTCACTTCTAAAGAAGAAGGGTACGTGATATTTGGAGACAATTAAAAAGGGAAGATCATGGAAATAGAAGGAAAGATCATCAAGACTTAGTACAAGATGCAACCAAACAGTGAAAACATGTGAAAAATCATCCAATAGAACAAATTCTGGGAGAACCTTCACGAGGTGTAAGCACTTGATCATCTCTTAGAAATATTTGCAATCATACTGCTTTTTATCTCAGATTGAACCTAAAAATATTGACGAAACACTTCTTGATGAATTTTGGATTCTAGCTATGCAAGAAGAGCTTAATCAATTTGAAAGAAATGATGTTTTGACACTTATTCCTAAACCCAAAAATCATACTATTATTGGAACAAAATGGGTTTTTAGAAATAAGAAAGATGAGTCCGGAGTCATTGCTAGAAATAAGACTCGACTAGTGACCCAATGTTTCAATCAAGAAGAAGGAATCGATTATGATGAGACATATGCATCAGTTGCAAGATTAGAAGCTATTCGAATGCTACTTACATATGTTTGTTATAAAGATTTCAAACTTTTTCAAATGGATGTTAAAAGTGTTTTCTTAAATAGTTTTTTTTTTGAAAAATGTTTTTCAAGAGAAAAGATCGATATAACTCTTTTCATCAAGTATGAATAGAATGATATTCTTCTAATTCAAATTTATGTAGATGATATAATATTTGGTGCTACTAATGAAAATATGTGTCAAGATTTTGTTAAGAATATGCAGGAAGAATTTGAAATGAGTATGATGGGAGAACTTAATTTCTTTCTCGGATTGCAAATCAAGCAAACAAAAAGTGGAACATTTATTAATCAGTCAAAATATATCAAAGAGTTGCTCAAAATTTGAGATGGAACGTGTGAAAGTAATTGGAACATCAATGAGTCCAACCACTAAACTTGATAAAGATGAAAGCGGTAAATCAGTTGACTCAGATGTATATCGAGGTATGATTAGTAGTTTATTATATTTGATAATTATAGACCTGATATTATGTTCAGTGTATGTTTATGTGCACGTTTTCAATCATTTCCAAAACAATCTCATTTGATTGCAGTCAAGCGGATTTTTAGATATTTTACCAGTACCATTGACTTAGAGTTATGGTATCCTAAACACACTTCTTTCGATCTTATTAGTTATTCAGGTACCGATTATACTGGTTGCAAAGATGATCAAAAAAGTTTTAGTAGAACATGTCATTTCTTAGATCATGCACTTGTTTCATGATTTAGTAAAAAGAAAATTATGTTGCATTATCTATTACTGAGGCAAAGTATGTTGTTGTAGGCAGTTGTTGTGCTCAAGTTCTTTACATGAAGCAATAACTTGAGGATTTAAACTTATGTACAATCACATTCCAATCAAATGTGATATATATAAGTTCTATAAATTTTTCGAAAAATCCAATACAACATTCTCAGACCAAATATATTGAAATTAGATATCATTTTCTTAGAGATCATGTGTAGAAGAGCGATATTGTATTAGAATTCACTAGTACACATGATCAATTGGTAGAAATTTTCACAAAACCCCTACCAGAAGATAAACTATGCATGATTAGAAGATAAATAGGAATTATGCATGCCATGAATATCTGCTAGATACTTTTATTCCATTATCTCAAATGACTTATAGAAACTTAAGACGTTTAGCCTCATCATTCAAATGCATTTGCTCCTCATAAATCATCATGTCATCCTTGTCTAAAGGATTAGACAATCGAAATGTAGAGGCAAGTAAGGATTTTAAATCCTTATTCTATTGTTTTAAGTTTACTATTTTTTTATTAGACTCTTGAACAAGTCGCTGAAGAATATCGATCTTCTCATTAAGCTTCTCTATCTCGCGGATTTTGGACTGAAACCGAGCGGAAAAAGCAACAATGGAAGATGAGTATCGAGTCCCGAGACCCATAAGCTCGTAAATGGCATCATGATCTGATTTATTAGCCAAATCAGTATTTTGCTGCTTCATGGCATCTACGATAGATGCAAAAATAGATTGATCACGAGAAGCACTGAAGGAGAATTGATGAGCCATTAAGATTTTGTAAAGTGAAAATGAAGATGAACTACAGCAATGAGAAGAAGATTTGATGCGGATTAGATAAAATTAAGGATTGCTTTTATAAATATGGAAATAAGTAGAAGACAAACTGTCATCTCTTCAAATCTTATTTAGTCAAGCTTACAAGATATACTGGATGCATATTGTCAAAAGTTACCGAACTAAGCTAGAGAGATTAATTATAATTATCCTTATTTCTCTCGTGAAACGCTGCCATTATCTGCTGATGTTGACTTTGTGCTTGAACTCTTACTCATTCCAATTCCTCTATTTGAAGTTTCAAAACACGAGATAATTCCGTCAAATCTTTATTTTCTTGCTTTAACCTCTTATTCTTCCTGCCTTTATTTGCAAGCTTTTGATGTAGAACAGATATTTGATTGTTAAGTCGATCAACCTCATTTGTCCTCGCTAGTAATCTCCGAGACATAGTCGTAACAGAGGCAGCATATTGAGTACTGAGAGTTCTTGATGCTGCAACAACCTCAGAATCAGTTCTATTTGAAAAATGCATTTATGCTTCTATCATGGTGTTGACAACCTCATGAGATAAAATGACTGGTTGAGACGGTTCCTGATTCAAATCCAGAAGATTATTAGACGAAATTTTCTCCGCCATTCTATCGTTTTGAATAAACAGAAACTGGATCAATGAGTAGTGTAAAAATTTATTTGAGTATCCGACAGGTGAAAACGGTCTTTTAAACAACAACTTTCAAATCTCGATAATATTTAATTTTTCAACAATATCACGTGGATTTGAATATACTTTCGCACCGACTGCTAGAGTTAGACCTCCAACCTTTGCAAGTTTTGTCAGACACGCGTGGCTCTGCACCGAATTGCCAGAGTTAAACTTCCAACATTTGTAGGTTTTGTCGGACATGCATGGCTCCGCACCGCATTGCCAAAGCTAGGCCTGCATCTTTTACTGTCTTTGTCGGACAAAGATAATTTTAATTATTCAACTTCAAATCTCTGGAACATCTAATTCGTCAATAACATCAAGCGGATTTAAATCTGCTTCCGCACCGAGATGATAAAATTCAGTTTCAACCTTTGCAGGTTTTGTCGGGCATGGGTGGTTCCAACTTCTACTCTCTAACGCACCATTTTATTTGGTTATTGCTTATTACGGGAAAATTTTTTTATTGAAACTAATTACGGTTCCTTTTTAATGATGCCAAAAGGGGGAGAAGTCTTATACTAGTATTATACTACCCTGTTATATATGCTAGAATCATGTTTATATTTTTTTTGAAATACTAACGCATATTTTCAGGGGGAGTTTAAGTATTACTGCAAGTTGCAGATTTCTACTAAATATTTGTCATCATCAAAAAGGGGGAGATTGTTGAACCCAAGGTTTTAAGTCTCGTATTTACGTATAAATTTTGATGATAACAAATAATATTAAAAACTCAAACTCAAGTTGTATACGCATGAAGGGAGCTAAACACATCAAGAAATTAAGCATGAGCAAGAAAGAGATCAAGTCTACAAATGAAGCTTATAGATTATTTTTGTACATCTCTTGATAAAATTAGAAATTGGATTAAGGCTCCAAATTACTCTTTTTTCTCATAAAACATCAAATTACTTTTTCCACATATGCAAGACATTTTTAAATGTCTTAGTTTTGAAAATTATGTTTTTCACACGTGCATAACATCATCAAACAAAATAATTTCGAAAATTATATATATATATATATATTTTTATAAAAAACTTGAATTTATAAGATAATTGATTATCATATTTGACATGTGCATATTTTGTTTGAAAGTCTTGAAGGGAGGTGGTGTTTTTTTTGACAAATGTAAAAGGTAGATGATTTTGTTTGAGAATCTTAAAAGGTGGTTGTATGTTTTTTTGACAAATGTAAAAGATAGATGATTTCTTTGAAAATCTTAAAAGGTGGTTGTGTATTTTTTTGACATATGCAAAAAGAATATGTTTTTGTTTGAAAAATAAATCATGCTCATTTTGTCATATATGAAAAGCAAAATATTAGGTTTGAATTCTTTGAAAAATGAATGAAGTTGTCTTTGACAAATGCAAAAAGGAAATACTTTTATTTGAAATTTTTGAAAAGTGAATGATGATGTATTTGACATGGGAATCTTTTCAAATTTGAAATTGAAGACTCAGTTGCCTATAAATAGCTCACTTGAGTTTTGCAAAAATCACAACAAGAGCTTACACATCTATTGCTAAGTTTTGCATCATTTATTCAAAACTCTCATTCTCTCTTTTCTAAAGTTTTGAGCCTTAATTCTTGTTCTTGTTGAGAGAGATATAGGTTGCGCTGTATTGTTTCTATCTCACTCATTGAGGAGTGTATTTTGATAGTCTACCCACTATCAACTCTTGTATTTGTAAGAGGGTGCGTATAACCCTTGTGTGTGTAGAAGGTGTTCTACACGAGGAATAGTTAAATCACCAAGTGTAAGGTGATTGGAAGTGTAGAAGGTGTTCTACACGGAGAATAGTTAAATCACCAAGTGTGAGGTGATTGGAAGTGTAGAGGGTGTTCTACACAGATTCTTTGGAGCGGTGCTGCTCAAAGGTGTAATAGGTTTTTATCTCCACCTAAAGGAAATTGAATAGTAGATTTGGGGATTTTCAAGGGGTAGCTTGAGGCGAGGACGTAGGCAGTAGGGCCGAACCTTGTTAACATACTGAGTTTGTTTCTCTCTTATCCTAACTCTTTATATTTATTGTTGTTTCATATTTTGTTTATATTATATATTATATATTTGATTTATAATTGTTATTTTTTTAAATGCAACTCAATTCACCCCCCCTCTTGTGTTAGTCATCTGGGCAACAATCCATCAAAGATCTTGTGTTGAAACACCTTAACAAAATGTCATAGTTGAGAGAAAACATCAACACCTTTTAAATGTAGCTCGAGCCTTGTTTTTCCAATTTGGTTTGCCACTATCTTTCTGGAACGATTGCATTTTGATTGCAACATATCTCATAAATAGGACCCCAACCCCCTTGTTGAAAAACAAGACTCCTTATGAGGTTCTATTTTTAGCTGAACCAAATTACTCTTATCTTAGGACCTTCGGCTGCCTTTACTTTGCCTCCACCCTTTCACATGGAAGAAAGAAATTTGATCCAAGAGGCAAGAGATGTGTTTTCTTGGGATAACAAGGGTATAAGTTGTTAGACCTTAACACTCACACCATTTTCATATCTAGAGATGTTGTTTTCCATGAAACAAGTTTTCCTTTGCAAGCCTCTTTTCCCATTGAACCTGCTGGACATACTCAAGACCAATTCTTTTTTCTCATCAAAACAGACAGCTAACTCTCTTCCTATTTCAGAATCTGCTTATGACTGATCAATGTCATACCCTGAACCTACAAATATTAACCCCCTTCCTACTAGTTTTGAACCCGAGATTGCTCCACTTGATGACCCTCCTAGCTCACGTGCTGGCAGTAGTGCCTCACCACCATGCCAACCACCTCTTCGCAGGTCATCAAGGACTAAGACAGCCCCCACTTTCCTACAAGATTTCCACTGTCAATAGGCTGCAATCACTTCAGATTCCCAAGAGTTGGTTCATGTACCTTCCTCTCATACTGCTTGCATTTTTCCTTTGCATAATTACCTCTCTTATCACTCTTTTTCACCTAGTTTACAAGCCTTTTCCAATAGCCTTTCCACTGATTTTGAAACTACTTCCTACTCTCAAGCTGCCAAAGATCCTAGCTGGTGTAAGGCCATGGATGCTGAATTGTCAACTTTATAAGAGAGTGAAACTTGGATTCTTATTGACCTACCTCATGAGAAGAAAGCCAAAGATTGCAAATATGTTTACAAAGTGAAAAGAAATTCAGGTGGGAGTGTAGAAAGGTTAAAAGCAAGACTGGTTGCGAAAAGGGTATACCTTACAAGAGGGGATAGATTACCAAGAGACATTCTCACCAGTAGCAAAAATGGTCACTGTGTGGTGCCTCCTTTCCATTGCTACTGCTTGGGGTTGGTACTTACATCAATTTAATTAAATAATGAATTTCTCCATGGTGAATTTAAAGAGGACATATATATGCATAAGACATCATGTTATACAAAGGGAGGACCCCAACAAGTTTGCAAAATTCTCAAAAGTTTATATGGTTTAAAACAGGCATCTCGACAATGGTATGACAATGGTATGCCACGTTAACCTTATGACCCAATCAAAGGCAGACTATAGCCTTTTTACCACGATCAATGGCACATGTTTTACAACCTTGCTAGTCTATGTCAATGACATTTTAGTTTCCAGTGATTCATTGGACTCCATAGCTACCATTAATAATTGTTTGTATGAGAAATTTAAAATCAAAGACCTTGGGACCCTAAGATACTTCCTTGGAATTGAAGTGGCTAGGTCACCAAAAGGAATTCACATTTGCTAACAGAAGTATGCAAAGATGTTCTTGCTGATTCTAATGTTTTAGGCTCAAGACCAGCAAAGATTCCTATGGAACAAAACCTGAAACTTGGCAAGGAAGATGGCATACTTCTTAGTGACCTTTTTGTGTATTGCAAACTTGTTGGCAGGTTTTTGTATTTAACCATCACACGGCCTAATATTAGTTATCCATTTCAAACACTCAACCAGTTTATGGACAAGACTACCACAGTTCACTTTGCTGCTGCACACAAGGTATTGAAATATATCAAAGGTGCACCTAGTCAGGGGCTACTATTGTCTGCTTCCTCTGAGTTGCAACTAGTTGGATCTTGTGATTCTGATTGGGCCTCTTGCCCCAACACCCGCAAGTTCGTTATAGGTTATTGTGTATTTTTTAGACATTTTCTGATTTCTAGGAAGTCGAAGAAGCAAATTGTGGTCTCTCAATCCTCAACCAAAGCCAAGTATAGAGTAATGGCTGCGACATGCTCTGAACTCACCTGGATTCAATTCGTCCTTGATGATTTGTGTGTTATATCCCCAGGCAGCCACACTCTATTGTGATAATCAAGTTGCCTTTCACATTACAACAAGTCCAGTCTTTCACGAACATACCAAACACATGAAATTGGATTGCCATGTTATTAGAGATATGATCATTGAAGGTTCTATTTCTACAACTTATGTTCCTAGCCACTTACAGCGAGCTGATTTACTCACTAATGCCCTGCTTTCAGCACTCCTTCAATCCCACTTACTCAAGATGGAAATTGTCAACCTCTATTCTCCTTTTTTTGGGGGGGGGGGGTATTGCAGCCAGCTAATATTATGGATGATGTGCAACCCAAGATGTCAACTGATGATAGCAATCAGACTGAAAGTTGTCCCCAGTACAGAGAGTAGGCTGAAGGTGCATGCCCTTTTGTATTTTTTGTTTCACTATTTTTAGTACTCATGGGAGAGATGTATAGTTAGTTATTTTCCTATTTTTGGTAGTTAAAGAAGAAGAGTTGGATAGTTAACTAGGTGTCTCAATGTGTGTAGGATTAATCGTCCGTTCCAATATAGAAAAAACATAGTTTTCCCTCTCAACTCATTTTTCTTGGTTTGAATCATTTAATCTGTTTACCTTCTCTTTTGTGTTAAAAGTGAAGTTCAGCTTATACCATTTCATGCCTGCTGTTGTTTCTCACTCTGCTCTCATTGATGTCCTATCTCGCTTATCATCCTATTTTTCTTCTATTTCCATGTTTGTTAAGGGTAATCCTTGTATTGGTGACCTTTGGCATTGTTGCCTAGGTCACATTTATGATTCTAGGCTCAATTTAATTCAAGATTCTATTGTAAAAGATAGTTGCATTTTGAATAAAAGTGATCACTGTTTAATTTTTCTCTTGCCAAGCAACACAAACTCCTTGAGAGGAGGCAATCAACGGGGAGAGATCACGTCTAGTTAAGGTGTTTTTGCACGACAATGAGAAATAAGAAAACTCCAACTGCAGAGAAGAAGAAAAACAAGAAAAGCAAGAGAGAGTGAAAATGGTATGAGGGAAAAGGGGGGAAATAGAAATGTGGGGAAATAGAAATGCCAGTTTTGGCGTTGCAGTTTTAAAACGACATCCCAGCGATTTATATTTCACCACAACACAATAAATAATTTACAACCACTTTTTTTGTCGTAAAAAGTAAATAATTACTATAAAAGCACAATTTACATATTACAGCGAATTTTATCGTTGCAAAAAATTGTTGCAAAAGTCCTACCTCAAAAGTTGATGTAAAAACTTTGCGGCGACATAGAAATCGCCAGAATTGATGACTTATTGCAACGATTTTATTTTCAGTGATATAAAAATCGCTACAAAGTACTATTTTTCTTATAGTGAATAAAGTAGAAGACGTGAGTAGTCATTGTACAAAATCACCATAAAAGTAGAGATTTAACATCGGAATTAATCACAAGAATATTATGGTACATTGCGCGTGTCCTGTGTCTAATTATCAATTAATTTGTTTTTATTGGAAAAAAAAAAAGATTAAGCATAATATTTAGCCATTTTGAATGGAGCACTAGCTAGCACGCAATATAGTGAATCCTGATTGTGGGATTTTAACTTTATTTTTTACTTTTTACGTTTAAGTGATTAAGAATGTATTTTGTTATGATCATGTTGTGATTTTTATTTTTTAAAAAATAAATATATATATAAAGTAAAAAATAAAATTTTTTTACACTAGGAAAAATCTAAGTTGGAATCCACATATATATGTGAGTGTAGAATCACTCATAGTCGATAGACATTTCCTACACATCATGAGTTTTCTTTTGTCTTTTTCTTCCATTTTTCTTTTATTTTTGTTAATGGACCTTTTGATTTACATAATTACGTACTGATTCAAAAGCTTACAAAATTCCAACTTCGTGCGCACAGATTATGACAATAATTTTATATACATGATAATACGCAATATTGTGCTAGTAAAGTATTCAAACGGGATGAAGCTTTATCTTCTTTCTTTTGATCCCAATAAAATAAATTACGATAAGGTCGATAATTAGGCATGACAAGATGGATGCTATTATTCTTGTTTTCTGTAAAAGAAGATTGCATGAAATTAGTACTTAATATTAATGTGGTATCTTGTGATAATATTGATGACATTGCCATGTGATGAGTATGTACAGTTTTCTTTTTGATAGTTTGGTTTTGTTTTTCTTAATCTTCTAAGGGTTTGATTGGACCTTCCCATTAATAACTAAGATTCAAAGCCTTAAAATATATTTGATTGCAAACATATATATTTTTTTTATTAATGTTCATAAACCAGTCGCTCATATATACAATATTAAGGAACACAACTATATCATTTTCAAATACAATTTAAATATTTAATAATATTTAATTTTAAATCTTGAACTGTTTTATTTAAGCATTACTTAATATTAATGATCAAATTTCCAAACTCTCAAATAAAACACACAAAAAATACCATAACTCATTTAATTTTTAAAACAAAAATGCTATTGCAAAATTTTAAAATTTATTCATACAAATTTTTAACTTTATAATGTTCTTCTTCAACTTTCTATCTCTTTTTTAAAAATTTCATAAAATATTTTTATTCAAAATATTTTACTATAGCCTAATTTTAAAATTAACAATTTATATACAAGACAAAATGCGTCTACTTTATTCAAATGGGTTAAGAGAACATAGCTTATCTTCTTTTGTATTTTTCCAATAAAAAAAAGCGAAAAGGAAAAATGTGTGTTATATTATTTTATTTCTTTTTTTATCAATGACTATCGTTATTTTTATAGGGTCATGATTATAGAAATCTATTGCCATCGACTCTAAACGAGTAACAAAGATAAAAGAAATAAGTATTTAGTCATGATTACACTGTGAACAGATCATGCATGGAAAAAGGTTAATTCAATGCATCGACTCTCGATGGTGAAAAAATAGACGCTGAATTGAGTCAATGGATCGTACAAGTAGGAAAGGCGGTCTTTCGATTTATTGGACTAATTAATCTTTTGTTTGTAGGCTTGTTAGAGTATTTATAATAGCTTCAATAAATTTATTATTTAATCAATTAATAATAGTCAAGAGGTATAAAAATAGGGTTGTAACAGCCTCAATAAGTATATAGTTAAAATAATTTTATCTCTCTTGATTCAACAAATATAATTATTCCCTTAAGCTAGCTAAATAATTTTTTGAAACTAAAATATGCATCCATTATTTATTTTTATTTTTCATTTCAAAGGTATACCCACATCCAAAATTGTTGAAACGTCATACTCATGATGATTTTTTATTTTTATTTTTATCTTGTTCTTTCACATGCAATATTTTTCATTCCTAATAATAGTTAATGTTCATTATTTTGACCTTCTGGATTACACACTCTTAAATATATTCAAGTGTTCATTCTTAAAAAAATATAATTGTTAGAGATATATAACCGTTAAAAAATATGACCATTAAGAAATTTTACAAGAGGAAAAAATTTGAATATTATAAAATTAATGTGTGCTTTATAATAACGAACCAATATTCAAATTATAATTGGAATTAAAATAAATAGAAAGTTGGAAAATAATATTTTGATAAAATATCTATTGATTTATTGAGTCTGTTCTTTAGTATAATAAAAAATAATTAGTCAAATTTTATAAAAATAAAATTTCTAATTAAAATTTGACTAAATAATAGCTAATGTTGTGAACCAAAATCAAAAAACAACAAACTCAAAAAAGTGATGGATGACCACCACCCATTATGGCGATTAGGCTGAATTTGGTTTCGGCATGCAAGCTAAATTTGTGCCAACTTTACCGTTTAATGAGCTCTATATATATGAGCTTCAAATCATTTTTGTATATAAAGACGAATTTGATCGGTAGAAAGATACAAGTTATAAATTTTTCTCTCTTGCAAATTCTCTTGTAATATTTTTTTTTTTTTACTTTTATAATACGTTATCAGCACAAGATTCTACCAATTCTAAAGTTAATAATCTTTTACCTCAAGTAAGTTTTTCAATATATTATTTGTAGTACTCGAAATAAATATAAAAGATAATATTATTTAATATTATTTAATAAAATTATGCTTTTATTCTTATGATTATATGAATATATTTCTTAGACCACATATTTATTTTCGTGATTTATATTTGTAGAAATGTCAAATATTACAAAATTGAAATTTGTTACTATTAACATTTCTAGAAAAAGTAATTTATCATAGATTCTTGATAACATCCATTTGGATATGATGAACTTGTAAGATACAATCAAAAAAGAAAATCATGTGTCATTGCAGGACTGTGCTATGTATCTTACGGTGAAAAATCATTTTAATTTGTGAAATGATTTAAAAGAGAGATATGAGTACCAGAAGATATAATCATCCCAAAAGCTCATTATAACTAATTGTATTTGAAGTTGTAAAATTTTAAAAATGGTAGTGACTATAGATTTACACTTTTTAAAATCAGCTCAATGCTAAAATTATGTAGTGAGAAAGTCACTAATGATGATATGTTAAAGAAGACATATACTATTTTTTATGTCTCGAATGTGCTTTTGCAACAGCAATATCGAGAACAAAAGTTCAACAAATATTTTAAATTTTTATCTTGTCTTCTAGTAGTTGAGCTAAATAATAAGCCTTTATTAAGAAATTACTAGTCACGTCTTATTGGTTCAACATCATTCCCTGAAATAAATAGTATTAAATTTATATCATTCCCATAAGCGAATGATGCATTGTTTCGAAGAAATTAGTGGCGTGGACGTGGTAGGAATAACTATATAAGTTTTGGTCCCAGAAGCGACAACACTAAAAGGGATAATAATATAAATACACTGTATCACCAGAATGATCCAACTAAGAAAATGATAAAGACTTTTAGAATAATTCTTCACAGAAAAATGAATATATATGTCATAGATGTGGTATAACTAGACATTAGTCACGTACCTGTTGTACGGTGAAATACTTAATTCACTTATACTAAACTTTTATATATTGTAGTAAAGTTTTTAAATATTTTATCATGTTTTCAAATAACGAAAAGTCAGTGCCTGAAGTATGACAAGAAATTATTTGAAAAAATAAAACTTTGTCTCAATTTGATCTTCCTACGAATGAATATAAACTAGAAATTTAGAGGATTATCTAATTGCAAAGTGTTGCAAATCAATTACAGAATGTATTTACTGACACTTAAGGTGTGATAAAATCATATATTCTTGCTATTAATACTCCAGTAAGGATTGTAATTCTTGAAAAACAAATTGTCAAAACAGCAATATATGAGTTTAAGACATGCCTAAAGCGTGAAAAACTTATTGGTGCAAAAGACAAAATTTCTCGAAGGAAAAAGATACAAAATGAATGTAGTGTTCCTGAAAAATCTATATCCACAATATAGGCTACAAGTATAGTTGATGCTCCTGAAGAGATCAAATATTTTATTCCAAAATCTCCTGAAAATGGATCTCCTGAAGAGGTGTTGCATAAATTTTTTTCCCTGAATAGAAATAGGTACCTAAAAATAATGAGATCTCGATACATTTCATGAGTACTGGAAAAATTCTAGATAGAAATAAAATTATTGTTGATAATATATTTTTATATAAGATGGCCCTTGATATTTCCAGAAATAATAAAGAAAGTGAGCAAAAAAATTGTCGAAAAATGTCGACATAGAAATGATTGGCTAAAAATAGAAAGTAGCTATTGAAGCTGAATTACACTCACTAGCAAAGCAAGAGGTATTTGGACTTGTTGCCCAAACACCAAAGGGTGTAATGCCTGTTGGACATAAGTGGTATTTATACGAGAACGTAATGAGAAAAATAAAATTATACGGTACAAAGTACAGTTTGTCGCACAAGATTTCCTGCAGAAACTCAAGATTGATTATGAGAAAACATATTATTCCGTTATGGATGCAATCATGTTTACATTTTTTATTAGCTTGATAGTTATAAAAGGATTAGACATACGGTTGATGGATGTGGTCACTGCATATTTATATGGATCATTAGATAATGATATATATATATATATATATATATGAAAATCCTTAAAGTACATATAGAAATATGTTCTTAATCAAGTTTTAAAGATCTTTGTATAAGATAAAGCAATCCGGAAGCTTATAGTATACACGCCTTAGCGAATATATATTGAAAGAAGGATTCGAGAATAATCTTATATGTCCATGTGTTTTTATTAAGAAATCATAATCCGAATTTATTATTATTGCAGTTTATATTGATAATTTAAATATTGTTGGAACTTCTGAAAAAATCACATGAACTGTTATATATTTAAAGAATTAATTTGAAAATGAAAGATCTTGTTATTTAAATGCTATATGACTTACAAAAACTTGAGACTGTTAACCTCATCTCTCAAATGCATTTACTTTTCATAGATTAACATGTCATCTTTATTTAAACGATTAGACAGTCGAAATGAAGAGGTAAACAAAGATTTTAACTCTTTATTTTGTTATTTTAACTCTACAATTTTATTATGACTCTTGAACAAATCGTTGAAATATATAGATATTTTCATTAAGCTTTCAATCTTGCGAGTTTTGAATTGCAACCGAGTGAAAAATGAGACAATAGATGATGAGTATCGAGTATCAAGACTCACAAGTTCATATATGGCATCATGATCTAACTTATTAGCCAGATCATTTTCATGCTACATCATGACACCTACGACAGATGTATAAATAGTTTGGGAATAAGATGAATAATACCTCATATTTTGATCATGAGAAATACTGAAATGAAACTGATAAGCTATTGAGAATTCGTAGAATAAAAATGCAGATGAATTGTTGAGATGCGAATAAATTTGATGCGAATTAGATAAAACTAAAAACTGATCTTATAGAAATGAAAATAAGAACAAGACAAATTATTATCTTTTCAAATCTTAATTGGTCAAGATTATAAAATATGTTGGCTGTCTATTGTCAAAAGTTATTTAGCTAAGCCATCAAAATTAATTGCAGTTGTCCATATTTTTTCCGTAAACGCTAAAACACTGCTATTATTTGTTGAATTTGACTCTGTATTTGAGTTCTCTCTTGTTCCAGCTCTTCTATTCGTGGTTTCAGAACACGAGCTAATTTCCTCAACTCCTTAATTTCTTTTCTTAACATTTTATTCTTTCTATCCTTAGTTGCAAGCTTTTTACGCTGTTCAGATATTTGACTATTAAGCCTATCAACCTCACTCACATTCGCCATTAACCTCCGAGACATAGTTATAATAGATGTAATATATTGAGTACTAAGAATTCTTGATCCTGCAACAACTTCAGAATCAGTCATATTAGAAAAATGCATATATGCTTCTATCATGGCATTGACAGTCTCAAGAGACAAAATGATGGGTTGAGGTGTAAAAATTTCTTGATTCAAATCTAGAAGATTACCAGAATTTTTTTTTTCAACTATTCTATCGTTTTAGATAAACAGAAATTAGATCGATGAGCAATGTAAGATTTTTTTATAAGTATCCGATGGGTAAAAATGATCATTTAAACAAAAATCGAAAGCTTCAAATCATTAGAAAATTTTGTTTGTCAACAACATCAAGTGGATTTGAATATTCTTTCGCAGTGAGTTGACACAGCTAGGCCTCATGCCTTTACAGTTTTTGTCGGATATGGGTACCTCCAATTATTTAGCTCTCTACAGTTTCTATCACCACACTATTTTATTTGTCTATTAGGTATTGCAATGAGAAGTCTTATATTATAATATTAACATATTCTTTCTAATACTTTATTTAGATAGAATTATGTTTGAATTCTTAACTCTACTATATATGCTGGAATTATGTTTAATTATTGTTTGAAAAACTAACTCATATTTTCAGAAAGAGTTTAAGTCTTACTACAGATCTCAGAAATCTACTAAATATTTGTCATCATCAAAATATTTACGTAAATACGAAATTTAAAACATTGGATTCAACAGTATTTACTTATGGAGATTTTGTTATATTATGGAGGTCTGTTAAATAAATACTATCTGCCACATTTTTAAATTACTCAGAGATCATTGCAATTCATGAAACAAGTCAGAAGTGTATTTGACTGAGTTCAATGATTTAACATATTCAAGAAAATTGTGGTCTTCCCATAATCAATGATAGTTCAATAATTTTATACGAAAATAATATTGCTTGTATCACTCAAATCAGATGAAGATATATCAAATGTGACAAAATCAAACATATTTCACCTAAATTCTTTTACACTCACGAATTTAAAGAGAAATGTGAAATTAATGTCAAACAGATACGATCAAGTGATAATCTAACAGATTTATTCACGAAAACATTACCAGTTACGATATTTAAGAAAATTGTGTAGAATATTGAAATGCGAAAGTTTAAAAATATATCGTCATGCACTTTTTAGGGAGAGTAAATTTCTAGAAGACTTATACTAATTATACCATTTTTTTCTTCACTAAGATTTTTGTCCCATTAAGTTTTCCTTTATAAGGTTATAATGAAGTAATTTTAAAGTACCTAGCAGCACACATGAATACTATACTTTTTTTTTCGTCATTGATTTTTCTTCCTATTGAATTTTTTCTTAGTAAGTTTTTAATGGAGTATATTCTTTATGAATGATAATTCAAAAGAGAATGTTATGAACCAAAGTTAAAAAACAACAAATTCTAAAAGGTGATGAATGACCACCACCCATTACGACAATTAAGCCGAATTTGGTTTTAGCACGCAAGATGAATTTGTGCCAACCTGCACAAATTAGAAAAATACAAATTTTAAATATTTTCTCGATTGTAAATTCTTTTATAATATTATTTTCTTTTAATTTTATAACAGCTAAACTATTATAAATATTCTTATTGCTTAAAATAACAACCTGCACTGTGGGTTGAAAGAACCAATCCATGTTCGATAGAGTGAAATGCTATCTAAATGCTATCTCCAATTTGCTAAATGATCGATAGAGTAAAAAAGATTTAACTGATCGGTGTTATGCAGATTCCTCCTATCGTACCAAAACAAAATATCCAGATCTCATCATCTGGCGATATCTCAATATCATCATCTACATCCAAACTGGAAATATTTGACTTGAAGCAGGACAACTCACTTTTAAAAAATCACCAGACAAGTGGAATCCATATCAATAAATAAAACTATTTATAAAAGATAATATAGAAAACAAAATAGCTCACCAACTCCTCCCGCTTGCTATCCTATCCTTTTTTATTTGTAGATGAAGTTGGTGCCACTTACCTCATCATCCTTTACACTTTCGGCTTTTAATGAACACCACAAATCATTCCGGTCCGATTCGATTATTTTTGTGCCGTGGGTAAAACGTGGATTGGACCCCACTTTTTGAGTATTTTGGTATCTAAGGTCCCGTTTGTATTCGAATATGAACTCAACTCATCTTCATTTTATTATTATATTTTTATAATTTTTTATATAAAATATAAATTCTTATACATATTTTTTAATTTCTAATACACATTTTTCAATTCTCAATATATATTTATCAAATTTTAATACACATTTTTCAAATCTCATAATAATAATAATATTAAAAAATAAACTAAATTCATCTCAACTCATCTCATCTCTAAATCCAAATAAGGCCTAATAAGATCATCTCAATTTCATAGCATTCAACTAAATCCTAAGGAGAGTTTCACAAGTGCTCTTGAATTAATATTTTTGTCCCCCATAAAAATTAATATTTGGAATTCTAATCTATTTCGACGTTCCTTCGTTTTCATGAATTAATCTTTTCAATAATTTTTATCGATTTCATTTTCAAAAGATACTTTAAGTGACATTATAAATGTTGTTTGAGAGAAATACTATTTTTTATTTTAAATTTTAAAATTCTCAATTGCATTGATTAATTAATAATTAATAGTTAAAATTTATTTATAAAATGTGTAGCGCAATTGAGGTAAAGTGACATGAAAAATAACATTTTTTTTCTCCTGTCAAACGCTACACGACAAAAACTTACCATGTGGCTCAGTGTTCCCAACCTTAACAAATAACAATGTCAAATGCCACGTCGTAACTAAACTTTCCTATCTGTCTCTGTCGCTCGTGTCGTGTTTTAATTCTTTTCTTTGAGCTCCGATCGTTATATTCCTTCTGTTGTCGTGAATACTTTCCTCGATCATTCAACGAGCCAAATAATGTAAGTTTCTTGTTCACAGATCTCACTCTCTTCGTCTCTCTGTTCCTGCGTCATGCCGGATAGTCGTAACGGTTCCGATATTTCGGGTACCATGTCGGGAAGAAGCCTCGGCGGGATACCGGAAGTGGAAGCGATACTTGTTGGGGTAGATCTCGTTTCAGCTGCCAGGCGAAATATCGGGTTCTTGAGGATTGTGGCTGATACTCGGTGGCTCCATGAGAAAGCGACAGTTGTTGAAGCTATAAGAAGGTCTCAACGGACGAGTGTAGGCTTTCCGTTGAAGTAATCTGATCGGACGGTGGATTTTTATGAGTGTTGGTTTATTTTGCAGGTACAATGAGCTGTGGATGCCGTTGGTTTCTGATCTGACGGTGGTGGGGTCAACGCCTCCTTTGATCCTTCCTCCTCTTGATGTCGAGTGGGTTTGGTTTTGCCACACTTTGAACCCGGTAAAGTAAAGTTCCGTTTGGTTCCTGAGAAAGCATGACAAAAGAAATTAAAGTTGGCTCTGTTTTTTTTTTTTGTAGCGTTTTGTAAGTAATGCCAATATTTTGGAACCTCGAAACAGCTTGGAATAAAAGAGAAAATAAATAACTTATCATAAACTGAGCTCACCTTTTCTTAGGCTTAAGAAACCACATGCACAAGTCACGGGCAAACAGTGTAAATCGAAAACAAGACAACATGGGATTTCACAAGTAACATATGGGACTTTTCTTTTCTTTAAATCTTCCAGTTTTACTCCATGTAAGATGTTTGAATTTCAATAATTTCAAATTATATAGATATCAGTAAGAAGTTGAAGTTAAAAACACCATTTTTCAGGTGAGTTACAGGCAATATTGCGAGTTAAGGTTCTCAAAACTCATTGGTAAACCGGCAATTTTTAATGAAGGGAACGAAGAGTATGCACTGATGAGATGCAAAGAAATTTGGAGTCATAAATACCCATCTGAGCCATTCGAGATTGAAACCGACTTGGATGTACCAATCCCAGCTGTCACAGACGAAGAGTTATTGGCGGAAGTCACAAAACATAGATTCTTGTATTCCAAGTTTTCAGAGGCATATAGGTCTGAAATTGTGTACTTAATTGCAGCAAGGCAGAGGTACAAGGGGTTTTTGTATATTGTGCAGAGATCTTGTAATGAGTGTTCTCGTTTCGTGCCTGCATCAGACATCCTACTAATGTGGCTGACACATCAGGTTTGGTTTTCCTTTAACATTGGGTTTCCTTTTGGTTTTACAGCAGTTTTATTTATAGTCTAAGACTCAAATGACAGTATTTATTACTCAGGAGGAAAAGGAATGAGACCTGGAGAAATTATTTTTATTGGGTTGATTATATTTGCGTTTAAAAAAAAAAAAATTGGTATATGTCTAAATTATATCCGTACTTTGTTGATTTGTTTTAAAAATGCTTCATATAATCACATTCCCGTGCCTTTTCTCAATCAAGTATACTGAGTAGGAGTACAGCTCTGATTTTTAATGGTGTGGAATATATCAGAGCTACCCAACACTATACGCAGAGGACTTGAAGGAAATGGAGGGTGATATGGGGAAGGTGGTGACTGTGTGGGAAACTGTGAAGGAAAAAGAGGTGAAAGAGACAAAGATGTTGTGGGAGACGGCATTTGATCAGCCATATGGGAAAGCTGGTGGAGAGATAGCCTTGAAATCAGAGATAACTTCCTCAGTCAAATCTCCAGTTCACTGGGAGGTGTCGGATACAGATGTTAACACCAAGTACAAGTCCATGCTTCCTAGGTTTTTACTTGAGGTTAGTTTGGCACTCTCTTTTTATTCTAAGTGTTTTGTATGACATTGTCTTGAAAATTATATTCCTTTTAAGGACCACAACTTGATGTTCACACCCACTTCAATTATTCTAAGTTTTTTGTTTGAAATTGTCTTGAAAATTACATTCATGTTAAGGACCACAACTTGATGCCTACTCCCACTTCAATTTAGAACCTTTTAATCTATTTCATTTTGAGTTCCATCAATTCTGATAGTGGGAAGTGATAATTTTAAGTCTGTGCCCTTTCCGTTCAAGCAAGATAACTTAGATTTTCTTTCTTATTAAAGATGTCTTTAGTTTCTTCTTTTCTGCCACCGTAATCCATACTTTTATAGTTTACAGAGAAGCTGTAGTTGTTTGTAACTGTGTAAGGTAGTTTCTGGCTTGAGAAATTTTTGGCATTTACTGTTTGTTGAAGTCCTCTTGCAAGTTCTGTTGGGCACACTAACTGCAATTACAGTTTCTTTCCCGTGTGATTCTTTCCCCTCTTTGACCAAAGCTACTTGCTGGTTCTTTATAGTTCCTATATCTGAAAGCAAGCCATGTAACGCTACAAGTTACATGCTAGAGTAAGATGAGGCAAACGTTCTTGATTAATCTTGTAATGTCTAACCCAGATTAGTAGCAGCCAGCAGGCAAGCTTAGATCCTTAAATTGGAAGAATATTTTAGCACAATACCAAAGTTCTTATCATCTTGTCTAGTGGATATGGATAGCTGCTGTTAACCTTGCCAGCCCCATAACAAACTCAAGGGCAGAGAAACATGGGAAGGTGCTTTTAGAGTTCTTTAGATGAATGAATTCCTCATACAAGAGCATCACATTAGTGGAAGCTTGAGCTAGAGGCAATCTGTGAACTTCACCATTCTGGGAATAACAAAAGGATCATAGTTTCTTTTGTACCATGCAGATAATTAGAAAAGTCTACTTTTTGGCTAATGACCTATAATGAATTTACCTTCAAGAACACTGGAAAATAAGATTATAGTTACTGATCAAAAAAATGATGGATGAGGATTTCTGAGGTTCATAATTAGTAGGTGAAACTATTGATGCATTGGGAGACAATGAAGTGATGAAGAACTTCTTCTCACTAATAAGTAAAAATATATCGTAAAATATGGTTTTTTTATCTAGATTTTTAACTTATTTGGGGGACTTATGAGAATAGCTAATTACTTATCAAGACAGACTTATGGGAATAGCTAATTATTTTATATTAGAATGCTGCTTTTAAAAGTTCTTTCTCGTGGCTTTACATTCGTGCAGTTGTGCTCCACTTCATCATGCTGCATGGGTTCTAGATTGTGAATAAAGTCCAATGATATGTAGTCTAATTAATCATGATTAGTTAGTTCATATGGGGGCTCTATTTATTGAATCATGGTTTCATGTGAGTGATAGATCAGGTTAATCAATGAGATTTACTTATTTAATTAGAGGTATTTCAATCTAATATGTTAGTTTTTATACCAAGCATTGAAGAAATGTGCTTTTGTTCCTCAACAAACATAAATTGAGGTACTTCTTCTCTACTTAGTGAAACCATTGCTGTTATTTTGAACGCAGGTATGTTTGTTTGTAAAGCTTAACTTGGCCACGCAACAGAATGTTACACGGGACTTTCTTCGTCTTAGAATGTTGAGAGGTTTCAAGGAGTTGAAGCTTGATAAAAGCATGTCCAACTTCCACTATGATTCTTGGCAAAAGTCTTGGAATCTCTGTTGTGAGTTTGGAACCAAGGGAGTCGTACTTGAGATTTTTCGCCAAGGTGGCCACTGTTTTAAAGGAAGTAGCCTGCAAGGAACTCTAACATTCCATTGGAATGAATTGTTAAGAGCACCCTCTCTAACTTTGGAACGGGAAGTCTCTCAACAAGTTAGAATCGTTGCTTCAATTACTCCACCAGTTCAAGCACCATACTTGTTGAAATGCGTCCCTGACAGAGTCACGGATGATTCAGGGGCAATGATATCCGACTTGATTCTCAGAATGAATAGGTATCGGCCTCAAGAAGGCCGTTGGTTGTCAAGAACTGTTCTTGATCATGCAAGAAGGGAGTGTTTTGTTATGCGAATGAGGTGAACTTTCAAAACTTCTACCTATATTCTTCGAATGGGGATTTTTAATAGAGAATATAATGATGTCGTTGTCTTTTACTAATTAACACAATTGAATACAAATTGTAGGGCAGGAAGAGGGTTTTGGAGAAGAGGAGGTGAAACTCCCTCACCTGTGAAATGGGAGGATAGGATTATAGAGATACGTGAAGGCCCATGGTCTTATGTTGCTGGTTCCATTGGTAGAGCTCCTGGTATGTTGTATATAACTAAACCAAAGATACCATAAACATAAAAGTGTTTAAAAAAATGATCGTTCCTATTATGTGTCATTTGTGAAAATAGACCATAAAGATTTATGGTTTTTCTAATAAACCGAAGTCCATGAAGATGTTGGCTTCTTAATGGATCATAAACCTTAATTCTGTCTCTTCTGTCAACATCTCCTCAGAATCAAATTGTAAACACTTTTGCTGTCATTGTTGCGATCTAGTACAGAGAAAGTGATTGCAACGGCAACACCAAAAGAACCACCAGAACAATGGAAAGCTGCATGGAACTTTTCAACAGGAGATGAACTAATGATTGGATGGCAATCATCTACATCTATATCAAGCCTGTGTTTCTACCTGGGAAATCAAACATCTCCTGAATCCTCGGTTGGGTCGAAATTTTCTCTTGCTATCATGTGATTTTATACATTTTAGATTATTTTGAACATAATTAAGGTCATTAATCAATCATTTGTGGCAGGTGAAGCTATTGAAAGGGAGAAAAATGCAATATCAGGTGAAGAACATCAAGTCAGAGAGCAAAGACGAAGAAATCCAAAATCAAAATGAGGAAGACGAAGATGGAGAGGAAGATAAAGAGGAGGAAGGGTTTTTAACCATCGTTAGGTTCACGGAGGAAAACCCAACTGGAAGAGCAACGGCTCTTTTAAACTGGAAGCTATTGGTGGTTGAATTGTTGGCTGAAGAGGATGCAGCATTAGCCCTTCTTCTATGTCTTTCGATACTCATAAGTGTATCGAAGATGAAAAAGGAAGATGTGGGGTGCTTGTTAACTAGGAGAAGATTAAAGGAGGCAAAGCTTGGAGCTAGAGGCTGGGGTTCCGTAACACTTGATCCTTCTTCATATTCCTCCTCTGTTTCTTCACCTTATCTTCAACCTTGGTACTGGAATGCTAAGGCAGTACTGATGGGAACGGATGGAGCTGATCTCATCACAAGGCAGCCAGCTCTGAATTACTCACCTGTGGAAGGCAGTGATGAGTTGTACAAGCGAGGGATTTTAACATGAGAAGATGAGTTTATATTTTGTTTGTATCAATAATTTTTACATTAATGAATAAAATCCATACAGATTCTCGCATTGATATGCATGCAATTTCTTGTGTTTTTGTCCATAATACTACAGTTTTCTTATTTAATTAGATGGGAAAAATGGTACTAGGATTAATCCATGTCCTTTAGCTTCGGAACTTTTTATTTTATTTATTTTATTTGTAAGTTAAGTTTTTATAGATAAATTAACAAATTACAAGATATAAATTTCTGTAGGATGGAAAGTTTCTAACATATTACAATCATCTCAAAACCAATAAATATATCACAAAATAAAAAATAAAATAGAAGTGTCAGTTTTTGAGAAACTGGTGTGCGTAGTACGTCGTACAACATGTTACAGGTCAAACGGCTAAACAATGAGCGATATGAGCATTTGAAACTTGTGGAGAGAGAACAATGAAAAAAATGGATTGTTGAAATAACGGAAATAAAACAGAGAATTAAAGGCTTGAGAGGTTTCTGGTATTTTTTATTTTTTTTTTGCCTGTAAAATTTAGACCAGTAAGAATTTGACATTGAATTATCTACTCCTTTGCCTTTTCAGTTTTCAAGCGGCGTTGCATATTTGAACAACCAAATAGTTTTTGTAAAATACTAAAAACAATATTAAATTACTTTGTTGATATCTTTTAGACCAATCCTTTTTTTTGGTTAATTGTACTGGATTGGATTATGAGGAAATTCGAGATAGGCCATCTTTATTTTCTTTTAAAAAAAACTAACTTAAATAATTTAATTTAATTTACTATCTAAAATTAACAAAAATTCTAAAAATCTATAGGACTTCGTTTCAAAAAACATTTTCAACATTTTTTTCAAAGTCTCAACTTCACTTATTAAAAAGTGATTTGGATTGAGAAATAAGGTAAAATAAATTTTAAAAATTAAATAAAATATTATTTTTTTAAATTATTATTATTTTAAAATTTAAATAAATATATTAAAATTTAAATAAATTCAATGACCTAAATCATTTCTTACGGAAGTACCACAAATTGCTTTGAAAAATACGGAGAGCAGGTGGCTGTGGGTCCCTGCTAGTGCTGCCACTCTAGCCAATTGGATTTAACCACTTGTTCTTTTTCCATGCTCTCAATAGTCAAAGTAAGATAGGTACGGTTTTTGGTGGGACCCATGAACGGCACCGTACATAACGGTACTCCGTTACGTAACTTACTCTTTAAACGCTCCGCTTTCGAGGAACTTGCCTTTAACCAATAGTTCTGTGCCACCTCACCAAAGTCAAACTAGTTTTTGTTTGTGTTTACATGTAGAACCATGGTCAATTCCCGCACCCTGCAATTTCTCAACGTTCTGTCCCTCTCTCAGCGCCAAGCTCAGAGTTTCTTCACCAACCCGGAACAAACCGAGTGTCCCTGTTAATGAAACAATTTGTGGACCTCTCGGTCTGGTTCAGTTTCTCTCCGTAACTACCTACCGGGATCAATCTCCTCCTCCTGCACCTCCACCTCCTCTTGCCGTTTAATGTCGCCCATATCATTGCTTTCTGTGTTAAATGAAGACTTACTCGTCCGGGTTTATACCAAACTCGGCGCCGGTTCTGATCGGAAGACATGGAGAATCGTCTGCAAGGACTTCCTCCGAATCGACTTAGTTAGGCGGCGATCCCTCCGAATCCTGAGGTTTGAGTTTTTACAGCGCCTTCTCTTCAAGTACACGAACCTGGATTCCCTCGACCTTTCCGTCTGCCCGCGCATCGAAGATGGGGTCATTTCGTACCTACTGAGCCGGCCTGAATGGCGGAATTGGACTCAGTGCTTGACTCGGCTCACGCTTAGTCGTGCAACCGGGTTGAGACACTCTGGGTTGGAGCTGCTGTTGCGGGCGTGTCCGAGTCTCGAGGCGGTGGACGTGTCATACTGCTGGGGTTACGGGGACATGGAGGCCTCGGCGATATCGTGTGCCAAAGGGCTGAGGGAGCTGAGGATGGACAAGTGCTTGGCGCTCACCGATGTTGGATTGGCAAAGATAGTAGTTGGGTGTGGGAAGCTGGAAAGGCTGAGCTTGAAGTGGTGCATGGAGATATCCGATCTGGGCATGGATCTTTTGTGCAAGAAATGTCTGAACTTGAAGTCTCTTGATGTTTCGTATCTCAAGGTTTACTTTTTATCTCTCTTTAATAGTTTGAATAGTTGGAAATGGTGGAGGGTTTCAAAATGTGGATACTGGGACTGAAATTGGAGTTTTTATTTGGAGTTTGAACTCTTTCGTAATCAGGGGGGTTGGCAAAGTTTTCTTCATGTATCATTCCAATGCATAGAAGCTCGGGCCAAGTAATACTAGTTCCACCCGCCTCTTTTTTTACCCCGATAGTGCTCTTCCACTTGCTTAGCATCCTAACAAAGAACATGGAAGATGAATCTTAAACAAGTTGAAGAAATACTTAAATCTTATGGTTTATCTACCCAACCCATGAGAACATCATATTTAGGTGATCAAACATCATGCTAGAAGTAGACACAGTAACATGTTGCATTGTTTATTTCGTTGACTTTTTGTTGGCAAACTAATAGATATTTTTCAATTTAAATGCTACGTATTTTATTTGTTTGTTTTTGGCTAAATATGATTCTTAGTTCTTACCAAAAATATGATGCGTGGCGGTTTCAGCTTACAAGTGAATCTCTACGTTCAATTGCTTCTCTGCCGAAACTGGAGGTTTTAGCTATGTCGGGATGCCCTTTTGTAGATGATGTTGGATTACAATTTCTTGAAAATGGATGCCCATTGCTACAGGTGATATACTTTATAATTGGGCACCATATTTTACAAATAGGTTTGACAATAGACAATTCAACCAAACAAACAATTAGAAAATGAATTAACTCGTAAGTAACTTTTTTCTGAGTTGATATTCACAATTATGAGTATTAATTGTAACACATAGGGTTGAAAATAATTAATTTAATTGTAAACTATTTATTTTCCAAGGGCTGCAGGTGATTGACGTATCTAGGTGTGAATTTCTTACTTCCTCTGGTTTACAATCTGTAGCAAGAGGACATAACGGTCTTCTGCAGCTCAATGCTGGATACTCTCTCTCGGTCAGTAATATTCTTAGCTATTTGGTTTCCCTAATATATATGTGCTTATGTATCTGTGTCTATTTTTATCAATGCTTGAACCTTGTGATTTCCTTCAGGAGCTTCCGGCAACAGTTTTCCACCGCTTGAAGGACTTGAAGAATCTAAAAACAATAAGAATTGATGGGGCTCGAGTCTCTGACTCAAGTCTCGAGATCATCAGCTCCAATTGCAAGTCATTGTTGGAAATTGGGTTGAGCAAATGTGTTGGGGTGACCGACATGGGCATCGTGCTGCTAATATCTGGCTGTGTGGATTTGAAGATTGTCAATCTAACATGTTGCCGTTCCATTACTGATGTAGCAATTTCGGCTTTAGCAAAATCTTGTTGGAAGCTTGTGTGCCTAAAGTTAGAGTCTTGTGATAAAATCACCGAGAAGAGTCTCAATCAGATTGGATCATGTTGTTTGGGACTTGAGGAGATTGATCTGACTGATTGCTCTAGCGTAGATGACAAAGGTAAGCTTTCAAAGTTTATGTTTAATCTGTTGAAAATGGCCACCTAAGTGTGAATAGCTGCACCATCCAAACTTTATGTTCTGCAAAAGCCACCTAAGTACAGAGAATTCAAATTTGGCTGCATCGTCCACCCTTGCTTTACACTTACCATCTCTGCACATAGTCATATTTAGCTGCTGCACTTTGATCAATGCAGGTAGATATTTGTAAAACCTTTCTTATAAAAGGAGAGTTCCGGTAGATGAAAAATGTGTGTGCAAATTAGAGAGAGTGGACATGAGATTTGTTGAGTGTTTGTAATCTCAGACAAATATATTGAATTTGGCACCAGTGGACGTAGGCAAATTGCTGAACTACTTAAATATCGTCTTGTGTGATTCTTGATAGTTTCGTGTATGCGCAACATAATCTGCCTTTATTTCTTAGTGCTTATACAAAAGCTAGTTAATATACATGTGGATCCTGAATCTGTTTCATTATCTTTTGCATGCATTAGTAGCATACTTGTTGAAATACATTGTCACACTTTTCCAAATTATTTCAAGTTCTGATTATGTTTGAATTGTTTTTGAGTCTTATTCTCTTCTTATTTGCAGGACTCAAATATTTGTCTGGATGCTCAGAACTTCTATGCTTAAAATTAGGACTGTGCACAAACATATCAGACAAAGGATTGGCTTATATCGCTTGTAACTGTACAAGAATTAGTGAACTCGATTTATCCCGGTAATTTAACCCACAGATTCCTTTTATTTATGAATTGAGATTAGAGAAAATAGTCTAGGGGAATTATTATCGATCTATCTATATATATATTTTGGGTTGCAGCTGTACGGGTATAGGAGACAATGGATTAGCAGCGTTAACAAATGGATGCAAGAAACTGATGAAGCTGAATTTGTCCTACTGCAATGGAGTTACCGACAGGGGGATGCAGTATATTGGCCATCTTGAGGAACTCTCTGACCTAGAGATGCGTGGACTCATCAACATCACAAGTGTGGGTTTGACAGCAGTTGCAGCTGGGTGTAAGAGACTGGCAGAATTGGATTTAAAACATTGCAAAAAGATTGATGACTCTGGTTTCTGGGCACTTGCCTACTACTCCCGGAACATACGACAGGTATGGCTTCCTTCTTTCAAATTTAAATGCAGTTTTATTCACTGAAAAATAAGGATAGAGACTAGTCCTGGTTAACATAACCACCGAGCATAGTGAGACTAAATAATAAGAAACAATGTGTGAGAGAATTGCAGAAAACAATCTCTAGGAACCTTATCTATAGACAGTGATATCGAGGATTTTTTTTTGGGGGAGGGGGGTGGGGGGGTTGGAGTTGATCAGAATTCGAAAGATGAAGGAACATCAGAAAGAGATAGACTAATAGAACAGTTAACCTGCCAGATCTGATGAGCAATTTTTATTAAGGAAGATTCTAGCAATCCTGGAGAATGAGATTTTCAATCTAAATTGATTGCATCTTTCACGCTTCTGTTCCAGATTTCTTGTTAATTGATTGCTGTTAATTACTTTCATTTTATTGTAATTTATGATTCTTTCCAAATCACAGCCGATGTATATAAACACTTACCAAAAACAGAACATGCAATCCGTGTATATATTTTGTCTCAATTGTTAATGAAAAAAAGTGAAGTTTCTCCATTGAAACAATGTGTACAAATTTCTTATATGGTATCAGAAGAGCCACTCTCTCATTAGCCACCGATCCTATCCCCAACTATGTCTTCCTCTCCATCCAACAACCCTCGGTCCTTAACCGAAACACCCCTAATTTCTCTCAATATCTCCACACAGATCAATGAGAAACTAACCCCCTCCACCTTCCCTCAATGGAGAGCACAATTTGAAGCTCTCCTCATAGACTACGACCTTCTTGACTATATCAATGGAGAGTCAAAGTGCCCTCTACCCACGGACACAGCCTACACCGACACAAGAAAATCCCATTGGGTGCGTCAGGACAAATTCATTCTGAGTGCCATCTTGGCGTCTACCTCCACAGCCATTACCCCCTTGATTGCTACCTCCAAAACCTCTAATGAGGCTTGGAACAAGCTCACCCATCTCTATGCCAACAAATCCTGAACTAGGGCCATGCAACTCAAGGAAGAACTTACCTTGATTCAGAGAGGCAATCACTCAATCTCTTGATTACTTACAGACGGTCAAAGCCCTTGCCGACGAAATTGCTCTCATTGATCATCCAATCTCTGTCGATGATCTCACCCTCTATGTCCTCAATGGCCTGGGTGCTGAGTTTCGAGAAATCGCTGCTCCGATTCGAGCCCGTGAGACGTCCCTCGCCTTCGAGGAACTCCATGATATCCTTGTAGGGCATGAGAGTTACCTGCGCTGTCTGGAGACCACAAGCCAACAGCTTGTGGCATGGGCTAGCTTTTCTCGCCGAACCAAATCTTCCTCCACTGGTTTGCAGGGCAAAATCGGACATCTTTCGGCCCACAAAAGGACCGCAAGCCCACAACTCAAAAACGGTACACCCCCAAGTGTCAATTCTGTGAGCAAATGAGCCATACAGCAAAAGATTGCCCCTCAAATCCACTCTTCTGATGTCACAGCCAACTGTGCTACTGCTTCATCTCCACAAAATCAGAAATGACTCCTTGATTCTGCTACATCCCACAATATCACTGGTGATTTGGCCAACTTATCCATTCGCTCGAAATATGATGGCACTGACGAAGTCATCATAGGTGATGGGTCAGGTTTGCCCGTTTCACACATTGGTTCCTTGACTTTAAATTCCCCAACTCGAATCTTTATTCTTCGTAATACTCTTTGTGTTCCGAATATTTGTAAAATTTAATTTATGTGCATCACTTCACTGCACAAAATAATGTTTTTTGGGAGTTTCACCCATCCTATTTTCTTGTGAAGGATCAGACCAAGGGGGCGACATTACTTCGGGGAGAGTGTGAAAACAGTGTTTATCTCTTTCCGCATTCACTGGTGGGAGCATCCTCAAAAATAGTTGCACATGTTCACGAACGGACCTCGGTTGATGGTTGGCACAAGCGCCTTGGTCATCGCTCCTCAAAAATTGTTCTCTTCCTATTATGAAAAAAATCAATAAATTCCTTGTGTACATCGTGTTCTATTAATAAAGCCCATCAACAACCTTTTAGACCCACAAGCTTTCAAAGTAAAGCCCCTCTTGACATCATTTACACTGATGTCTGGGGGTTTGCGCATTGTGTTGGCCTAGAAGGTTCTCTTTATTATGTTATTTTTGTTGATCACTATACCAAATACATTTGGTTCTATCCAATCCATGCAAAATCTACCAAATACATTTGGTTCTATCCAATCCATGCAAAATCATGTGTTTGGAACATTTTTCTCCAATTAAAAAAAATTGTTGAAAAATGGTTTCATTCTAAAATCAAAAGTCTCTACTTCGACAATGGAGGAGAGTACATTAGTCTAAAACCGTTCTTATCTCAACATGCATAAGCCACTATACCACTGCCCCCCGCACGCCTCAACAAAATGGTGTTTCCGAACGCCGACACCGTCACTTATTTGAGACAGGCCTCACTCTTCTTCATGATGCACACCTACCATTCTCCTATTGGCCCTATGCGTTCCAAACAGCCGCATATCTTATCAACCGCCAACCTACTCCTCTTCTTCAAATTAAAACTTCATTTAAAGCACGTTTTGGCCACAAACCCAACCATCTTAAATTAAAAGTGTTTGGGCCTGTGTGCTATCCTCTCACCTGAGCATATAGCAGTCACAAAGCCCAACCAAGATCAAAACCGTGCGTCTTCATCGGATACTCCCAAGCCCAAAAGGCCTATCAATGTTTTGAGCCCATCACCCAAAGGATCTATACTTCTCGGCACGTTCTCTTTGATGAAGACCGAACCCTAACTTCTCTTCAAATGGTCCCCTTCTCCCAATCACTACCACCATCTTCGCGTGGACCGAATCAATCCGCTGCAGAAATCGTGCAATCTTTTCCTCAAATTGCAACTCCAGTGATTTCGGAAGCAGTTCACACCGTCGACACATCTCCTTTAGGTAATCTTCAGCTCCCTCTCTCTCATAATTTCTTCCATTCTTTTCCAAATTTGCATTCTATTCCTTCGATACCTCCATCTGTGAATACATATGCAAATAGAAATTCTCATCATCCCATCTTGAGTCCCTTTGTATCAAACCCAAGGTCTCCCGATGAACAATCCAACCAAAATTCCCAAACCTTCACCTCCGATAACCCCATGTCAAATCCAGCGTCCACTGAAGCCCCCACCACCCAAAATTCACCTTCAGACAATCCTGTGTCAAATCTAATACCCATCGCAGATTCTACCACCCAGAACCAACGCACTCACTCCATGACCACTAGGTCCATGAACAACATCTTCAAACCTAAACAAATCAATACAGCTATTAAACACCCTCTTCCACCTAGTTTTAAACCAACGTGTGTTACACATGCCTTATCCATTCCCAATTGGCATACTGCAATGTCTGAAGAGCTCATTGCCCTCATGAAACATGACACATGGGAGCTTGTCAACCCCCCAAGGATTGTATACCCGTAGGCTGTAAATGGGTCTTTAGAGTCAAGCTTAAAGCAGATGGCTCAATTGATCGGTTTAAAGCTCGTTTAGTTGCAAAAGGGTATAATTAGAGACCGGGCATTGACTACACGGAGACTTTTAGTCTTGTAGTGAAACTAACTACCATTCACTCTATTCTCACTATTGCTGTTATGCAAGGCTGGACTCTGCAACAAATGGACGTCAATAATGCCTTCTTACATGGAGACATTCATGAGGATGTATATATGAGTCAAGCCCTAGGGTTTAAGGACCCCTCTAAACCCAATCATGTATGTAAACTTCGCAGAACCATTTATGGTTTGAAACAGGCCCCTCAGGCCTAGTACTCAGCTCTTAAAAATACCCTGCTTCAACTGGGGTTCCTCCACTCTAAGGCAGATTTTTCTCTCTTCATCTACAAAGCTAATTCTATCCTTTGCTATCTTCTTGTGTATGTGAATGACATTGTGCTGACAGGAAACAATTCAGAATTTGTGCTCTCTATCATCAAGCAACTTGGAAAAAAAATTTCATTAAAAGATATGGGAGCCTTGCATTATTTTTTGGGAGTCGAAGTTGTTCTTACTCGTGCAGGCATTTTCCTATCTCAGCACAAATATATCAGAGACTTGCTGTCCAAGACCAATATGCATGGTGCCAAAAATGTTTCAACTCCCTTGTTTGCTACAAACTCCTTGAAATTAGTGGATGGTACGGCCTCATTTGATAGCTCTGAATTCCGGCGTGTGATTGGGAGCCTCCAATACCTTTCCCTTACTCGACCGGACATATCATTCGCCGTCAACAAATTATCTCAGTTCATGCACAAGTCAACTCAAATGCACTGGACAGCCATGAAACGACTTCTTAGATATTTCAAGCAAACACTTTTCTATGGTATTCAGCTAAAAAAACATAGCCCTTGGCATCTCACCACTTATTTCGATGATGATTGGGCTGGCAATCTTGACGATCGCACCTTCACCTTTGCCTTGGCTCCAACCCAATCTCATGGAGTTCAAAAAAACAAAGAGCCGTTGCACGTTCAACTACAAAAGCTGAATACAGGTCACTAACAAATGCTACTTCCGAAATCGTGTGGCTTCTTGGTCTTCTCAATGAACTTGGATTTCCACTAAATTCTCCAACTCTGCTCTGTGACAACTTAGGCGCTACACACCTCAGTTTCAATCTAGTTCAACACTCAATAATGAAGCACATTTAAATCGATCTTCATTTTGTCCGGGATCTTGTGCAAAAAGGCACCATTCAAGTAAAACATGTGCATACGCAAGACCAGCTTGCAGATCTGCTCACTAAGGCTTTATCCCGACGGTGAATTGAATTTCTACACTCCAAGATTGGCCTTGCCGATGGAACCCAATCTTGCGGGGGCGTATTAAGGAAGATTCTAGCAATCCTGGAGAATGAGATTTTCAATCTAAATTGATTGCATCTTTCACGCTTCTGTTCCAGATTTTTTGTTAATTGATTGCTGTTAATTACTTTCATTTTATTGTAATTTATGATTCTTTCCAAATCACAACCGATGTATATAAACACTTACCAAAAACAGAACATGCAATCCGTGTATATATTTTGTCTCAATTGTTAATGAAAAAGAGTGAAGTTTCTCCATTGAAATAGTGTGTACAAATTTCTTATAATTTTGTGTTAGCTTCCTTTCTGCAAAGTGTTGTAATTTATTTTTAACATTTAGACATCCAAGATACAGAACTTTTAACCACTTCAGCAGTGCAGCTTTCAAAAGCCACTGGGGGATCCATGCTTTGATCCAATTGATTACATTCACGTCCCACTACCAATTGAGATACTCGCTGCTAAACAACCCCCTTTATTAAGTCCTTAACCTATAATTTTAAGTGAGAAATGTTTATTCACTACCATTTCCCAGTGGAGTCTCCTGTTTTGACTTATCCGAACTTCAAAGAATTCAAATGAAATCATGCTCAGTAGCTAGCTTTAAGAATGGAATCTCTAGTTTAATATGTTGCAAATTAACATTGTATATATTAATTTATTAAAAAGTAAATACTGCAAAAGTATTTGCATGAAATAAAGCACCAACTTTCTGTATAAATTGCCTTTTTTAGAGCTGCAAATTAAATAGCATCCTTGTAATTGCAATCTATAATGAGGTGACATATGTTTGTAGCATGTTTGCTGAGAACCAAAATAAAAAAAGTGAGAATTTGGAAGTTAGTAGTGGTTACTATAAATCAAAGTCACCTGTTTTCTTTTTCCACTTAAACTCTATTGTCAAAATAGTCAGGGTGCATATCTGTATCTAGATTCATAAAACGTCTGCCGATGTATATTGGCAAAATCCCTTGATTTTGGATTTTTGGTTTGTGGTTTTAACTGAATTATATTAATGGTGGCAGATAAATATGAGCTATTGTGCTGTGTCAGATGTGGGGCTGTGCATGGTGATGGGTAATCTAACACGGCTACAAGATGCCAAGTTAGTGCATCTCTCGAAAGTCACAGTAAAGGGGTTTGAGCTTGCACTTATGGCCTGCTCTGTCCGTATCAGAAAGCTCAAGTTAAATTCTCGTCTCAGACTTTTACTTTCTTCAGAGACACTTGAGACACTGCTTGCGAAGGGTTGCATGTTTAGGTGGGATTAAGCTTCTTTTGTATTTATTTTTTTTAATCTCAAGGCATATTTCCAAGTTTAGAAACAACCATTGATCATCGGTTTTCTTGAAGATCATGAAGAAGTTGCAGTGAGTTTCACGAATCAGTTTCCTGTTCCTCTCTTGAGAAAGGGGTTTTTCCAAAACAATTTTAAGCGACTAAAATAGACAATAATATGACGGAATAAAGCTTGCCATGGTACTAAAGCTTGCCAAATGGCCAATTTGTAGCGTATTTGTTTAGAAATGAGGTGAGATGCAAAACTTGTATATATATATTTTCTCATATTCCCTTCTAGCTAAATGCTCTCTGTGATGCTTTATATACCATAACATAACAATGTGAATGTGGTCCTGGGCTATAAGACCTAGTGCTCGACTATGATTCTGGGAAGGGTTTTCTTAGCAAGGATCCATCCCTTCATTGTGCAATACTCAGCAGGCGATAGGGAATATCAGTTATAGAAGCATTCGACATAGCCATAGGACGGAATATTTAGGCCATGCCCTCAGAAAGAAAGCATAAGAGCTTCAACTTTATTTTGGGAAAAAGCATAAAATAAGGTATAACTTTAGAACTCAAAAGATAACCATTTCTTTGAAAGCAAACAATCCTTCATGCCTTCGTTTACAACTAATATATATATGTTGTTTTTTCTTTCAAAAGAACCATAAACAACTTCCTTTCTCCTCCCTTACCATAGCCAAATTAAGTTACAGCATGGCCTTTGCCCATTTTCTTCTTATTCTCGTCCTTTCGCCTCACCTCAAAGCTCTCTCCCATGGCCCCTCCTCAAAAGAACCAGACCAAACCATGCAAACCCTGATGATAGAAGCTTGCACCAACGTTGACAATCATTCTTCATGCCTCACAAATTTGCAAGCCGAGTTGGAAAGAGAAGGCTCTGAAAATCCTACTAATTCGATCCTGAGTGCTGCCCTTAAGAATTCACTCAATCAAACGAGGTTAGCCATCCAAACGATGACAAGGTTTACTTCTTTGTCTTTCAGTTACCGTGAACAAATGGCAATCGAGGATTGCAAAGAACTACTCGATTTTTCTGTCTCGGAATTGGCATGGTCTTTATCTGAGATGAAGAACATTCGAGCCGGTTTAAAGAGCGATCATTTTGAAGGAAATCTAAAAGCTTGGCTGAGTGCTGCACTGAGCAACCCGGACACCTGCATCGAAGGCTTTGAGGGCACAGACAGACATGTCGAGCGCTTCATAAGCGGAAGCTTGAGACAAGTGACGCAGCTTATCAGCAATGTTTTGGCTTTGTACACTGAACTACATAGCTTACCATTCAAACCACCTAGAAATAACACGACCAAGACGAAAAGTTCGGATTTTCCGGATTGGATGACGGAAGGAGATCAAGAACTTCTCAAGTCTCACCCACATGCCATGCATTTTGATGCTGTTGTCTCATTGGACGGAAGTGGTCATTATCGTACAATTGGGGAAGCCATTAACGCAGCTCCAAGTCATAGTAATAGGAGGTTTTTTATATACGTGAAGAAGGGAGTTTATAGGGAGAACATCGATATGAAGAAGAAGAAAACCAATATTATGTTTGTCGGGGATGGGATTGGACAGACAATTGTGACAGGCAATCGGCATTTCATGCAAGGATGGACAACATTTCGAACTGCCACTGTTGGTACGTACCTAGCTCTAATACCTTTTTATTTGTTTTTCTTTTGTATTGGCTTAATGTGGCACATAAAACACAAAAACTTCTTGTTCCAAAAGCTTTTCTTTCCTGGCATGCAAAATAATTAATGATTATACTTAATTCTTGTTATAAATACTTTAGCTACAAATAAATTACATAAAAATAATTTTATAAATTGATATGACTTTAAATAGTTTGTCAAATTTTAAATTTTTGTTACTGTAAAACAGATCTAACAGATCACATAAAACTATATTAGTCTGTAAAATGATGTACTTTTGTGTAATCTATTTGTTATTATAACAGTCCTCTAATTTGTTCATGATATTATATGCTTGTAGCCGTCTCGGGAAAGGGATTTATTGCCAGGGACATGACATTCCAAAACACGGCTGGACCGGAAAACCATCAAGCAGTCGCACTCCGTGTCGACTCCGACCAATCCGCCTTCTACCGGTGCAGCATGGAAGGGTACCAAGACACGCTCTATGCCCACTCTCTCCGCCAATTCTACCGTGAATGCAGCATCTATGGGACGATAGACTTCATTTTTGGTAATGGGGCAGCCGTCCTCCAAAATTGCAAAATATTCACTAGAGTGCCACTACCACTACAAAAGGTCACAATCACGGCCCAAGGCAGGAAAGACCCACATCAGAGCACTGGGTTTTCAATCCAAGATAGCTATATTTTTGCAACCCAACCAACTTATCTAGGGCGGCCATGGAAGCAATATTCTAGGACTGTTTTCATGAACACTTATATGAGTGGCCTAGTCCAGCCAAGAGGGTGGCTCGAATGGTATGGCAACTTTGCCCTCAGCACTCTGTGGTACGGTGAGTACAAGAACTATGGGCCTGGGGCATCGCTTTCCGGGCGGATCAAATGGCCTGGTTATCACGTTATTCACGATGCGGCCACGGCTAGTTTCTTTACCGCCAGCCGGTTCATCGACGGGCGATCATGGCTGCCGGCTACAGGCGTCAGGTTCACAGCGGGTTTGAGCAATTAAGTCGTTGTAAATGTTGTTTTCTTTTTTTGAAAGGGATTGTAAATGTTGTTAGTATCATATGTGCTAATCGTCTTGGTTTTCTAATGGAAAAGAATAAGAAAAGAACTAAGGTACTAATTAGTTTAATGCACAGATTATGTCTACGGCCATTTGCTCAAATTTAAACACATTAACAACACTGTCGCTTTCTGAATGCTAATTTGGAATTACGTATAGAAATTAATCTAGCCCTAGCCAACCTAATCGATCTGATCATGATCAGCATCTGATTGATTCGATCCATCCTAGCTTGAAACAAGCCAGCCCATTAATATGCGGTCAGACCAAATTAATTTATACGATCATATCATTTATTGGAAGGATATCCAATGTAAGAACCAAAAATGGGTGGCTGGATATAATTGCAATAATATGAATAAAAAAAAAAAACCAAAAAAAGTTGCGCCGGGACAAACTCGTGCTACATGCAGCTCGGCCATGATCATAACTACCAACCATAACTACATGCAGTAGATATATATATATATACCAGGATTAATAGCTTATTGCAACAAATTTTTGACTTTTTGTAGCAATATAAATTCGCCATAGAAAGACTTGCAAAACCGACGCTTTCATCAAATCGAAGCCAAAGAGTTGTAGCCACATAATTATAGCGGCAAACCTTGGGCGCCACAAAAAATGCCGGAAATACTTATTTGCTGCGATTAGAAGGCTTTTTGTGACGAATTTCACACTACAAGAAAATAGGCATTTTGTGATGCCAAATTTCGTCACAAAAAGTTAATTCTAGCGAAAAAGTCATTTTAGATGCAATAAATTGGTTATTTCTATCATTTTTCTTGTAGTGTCAGTCGTCGTAAAAAGTCTTATTTTTTGTGCGTGTGTTGTGTGTGTATGTATATGTGTATATATATATACATGTTGCTTATATAGTAATGAATACTGAGATTGCCAAGTCTATTTATAATTTGGTACGTACATAAATTTTATAAAGACATTAATTACCTCTTAAGAAATGGTGCAAATTTGCCTTAATTTCCGACCATATGCCTTATCATCGAGCTTTGTTCTTTGGATTAATCCACAGGCCGCAGTATAACCTTGTAGATGGTTGGACAACATTTAATTTTTCGACATTTGGTGAGCTAAATTGATGCAACTTTAGAATATTGTGCTATTTATATATAATTAATTTCACGCATGAGATACCCAAACAAACCATGTTAAATTCGACTAATTAAAGATTTCGTGGGGAACTTCATGTATTATTAATATTGGTGTTATTTTTCTTTTGATCATCACTCCTAGATAGAAAATCTCCAGTATATATTCTATATAATATAATGAACAAAGCAATACTAGAGAAGTATTGCCTCTCTAGTATCTAGAGAAGTAATTTTACTTCTCTAGATAGAAAATCTCTAGTATTGTTCATTAATATATTATATTAACTATAATATAATGAACAAAGCAATACTACAGAATATTGTATTTTGGATCAAATATTAATACTTGATCCAAAATACAGCCTATGATCGTCTTGATTATCTATAATCATATGTTTTGAATCAGATCATGTTCTGATGTTTGGCAACATCAAGTACCACGAGAACCAACAAGGCATGATATATATTATAAGGGTTTTAACTTGTTTTTAATTTGAAATTTTATTCTTTAATTTATCTGCTAATTAGCTGTTGCAGAAAGTTACAAGTTAATTATATATACGCACGTAAATTCTAAGGATTATAATTTGTACTCCCTTTATAATTAAAAATTATAAGAGCAATGCTACATATAATTTTCATTTTGAGGGTTGCAATACAAGCATAATTTTTTTAAAAAAAAAATTAAAGTTACAAAATTATCTTTTTTTAAATTATATTTTTTCTTCTTTTATCCCCATTTATAATAAGACTGCAATTCCTTAGTACTTAAGACTATAACTAAAAATTTTCAAATTTATAATCCATGTTGTGCGCAGCCGTGGTCAGGCTAAAATTTGAGGCGACAAACATCACCTTTAATCGTAACAATCAAGCATGAAGCCTATCATTTAATAATGAATAATTCTTATTGCAGTCCACTAAAAGTGGACTGCATTGCAAGCCGAGTAAAACAGGAGCATTTTACTAAGACGAAAAGTCCCGTTTCACATGGAGCCAAGGACCGGTTGAATGAAAAATCGTTTCCTTCTCCACATACAAGTTCCAAAATTTAAGTTTTAAAATGGTTGGCTATCCATGGAAACAAAGATTAAACGCATGTCTGGACAATTAACGTTACTGGCTACAACCCATTACCTCATCCTAGAAGCATAGCAAATAGCGATGGACAAACATAAATGAAGGAACAACCATATAAAAGTGAAAAATTTGGAAAGATGAGCGAACCCACATTCAAGAATCAAGATTCAACGTATAAAATAATTTGTGTTCAGCGTCTGATTTTAAGTGGGAACTAAGAAAAAAGAAAAGAGCAGATGTTGAGAAAGGATCTCCCAGAAGATTTGGTAATAGAAATCCTTTCGAGGCTACCCATGAACATTGATGCAATTCAAATGCATAAATAAAGCCAGAACTGAGAAAGCGAAGGAGTTCGACAATGGTGGTAGCAGATCATGCCTGCCACAGAGATTTTGGCCAAGGGAGAAGGAGACTTAAATGCCATTTCAGATTTTGGATTATTTTTTTACTTAGAAATGAGGGTATTTTGGCCAAATCAACAATAAAATAGAAATAATTTTGTCTATTTCACATTTAGACTACAAAGAAGTCCATTTTAATGGACTGTATATAGCATCACTCTTTAATAATATGTTTGCTTTTTTTTTTTATCATCTAACAACATATTTAATCAGCAAGAGTATGTGAAACGGATGAAATTAGAAATGACCTGCTAAACATTTATGACAAATGAAACAAAAGGATGGATGATGTGATTAAAAGGTGAGCTGATAGACATTAGGGCAAGGTGCAGGAATTAAATGCCAGACTTGATAAAAAGCAGACGGCAAGAGGAAAAGGAGAAAGCTACCGACACATGCAAGGAAAATATCTGATCGTTTAGACCAAAATTTAGCTATAAAAGACTCAAACAGATGAAAGAAGGGGGCTCAGCTGGAACAATTTAGGCGGTCTCTTCTTCTTCAACCTCAGCTTCCCCAGATTTTTTCGAAAGCAACACGGCGAATTTATCTAAATATTCATCTATATTTTTCCCTGTACAGTGAGTTATGAGAGACTGTAAAAATCTCCATTATAGTGGATTCTCATCTCCAAATACCTGTGGACGTAGGCATTCGCTAAACCACGTTAAATTGTGCATCTATCTCTATTTATTTCATCTGTTATTACATACATACAGTCACGCCGGGACCTCACCGGGAGCTCCAAACGATCTCAAATGAAGCTCAACTCACACTAGTGGATTGGAAATAATTCTTTCTCTTACACCGACTTGTTGGCCGATTTTTGTGACCTCAGCAGTATGTTAAGTACGTGATATATATTCCTAGCTAAGATAAGAATAGTAGTAATTATTTCTTAATTATTTGTTTTTGGTGTTTGATCATTAATTGCAGCTGTTTTTTGTAGATTTTATTAGTTGATTAAGGCCTTATTTATTTTTATAGATGAAATAAGATAAGATGATATAAAAACTAAAAAAAGAATAAAATATTATTATAAAATATTTTTTTAATATTAATTTTGTTTTGAAATTTAAAAAAATTATTTTAAGATTTTGAAAAAATTGAATTTTTTATTTTATTTTATATAAAAATTTTAAAAAATATAATAATGAATGTAAAATGAGATGAAATGATTTGTAAAAATAACTCTTTGAGCTCCCTTTACATAAATCGTGTCTTATCATGATTGTGTAAAAAAGAGGTGATGATTGTTGGAAAAATGTTTAGAAAAATAGGTCCCTGTATTTTTATATTTTTTATTATCTGTTAAAAGTTTATATAATTATTTATCACAAGAATCTTGTGGATGTGAAGAAAAACAGCTAGCCAGCTTGCCCGATGGCTTAAATCGAGAGAGGTGAAAAGTTGGAATGTAGCAAAATGCCAACAAGGCTCCTCCTTGTAATTACTTCTAGATATGACCATTCATTTTTTAGAAGAAAAACAGTATTGCAACCATCCGACTACCCTTTGACTCTCCCCTTTCCCTCTAAGCCTCAGGTTTTTGCGACGCTAGTAACCAACTTTTAAACAAAAAGGGGTTGTTTCTTCTCTATTATAAGTCATCCCTTGAAAGAATTCCCACGAACTACACTCCAGAGTGGGCTTGGGAAGGCCACGATCGAGCTAGCTTTGCAAATTATCCTTCCCTTGATGCATTTTGAGCAGCTCTTCAATATTATTGAACTTTGCAACAAATTACAGAAAGTTTAAAAAAACTAATTAGCCTTAATTTGTTGATTTTGTTCTAGTTTTTTTCACTTTTTTTTTTTTTGATTTATTTTTGAAGAGCTGCAATATTGATCAAAATGTCACAAGAGGATGATGATGGAAGGACCAGAAGAATGGCCATTATCAGTTTGTGTTCCATACTGCTGGTGGCCATGGTTGTTGCCGTGACTGTTGGTGTTAACCTAAATCATCTCGATTCAAACGATCCTAAAAATGGCAACAAGGTTCATCAAGTATCCGACACCATGAAAGCTGTCGAATCCATCTGCCAGCCCACTGATTACAAAAAAGATTGCGTCAAGACCCTTTACGCTGAGGCAGGACAAACCACAGATCCTAAAGAACTCATTCAGGCTGCATTTAAGGTGGCAATGAAACGTATAAGCGAGGGTGTCAAGAAATCCAGTGTCTTGCATGAACTGGAGAAGGACCCTAGAGCCAAGCAGGCCCTTAGCAATTGCAAAGAGCTCTTGGACTCCGCCATTGCTGAGCTTAAGCACTCATTTGCAGAAGTAGGAGAGTTTGATCTCTCCCAAGTAGAAAAAGTTCTTATTGATTTGAAGATTTGGCTCAGCGCTGTCATTACATACCAAGAAACTTGTTTGGATGGCTTTCAGAACACGACCAGCCACGCTGGGCAGAAAATGAAGGAGGCTTTGAAGAGTGCCATGAGGCTGAGCAGCAATGGCCTTGCCATTATCTCTGATATATCTAGTGTGCTCACAGGATTAGAGATACCAGGCATGTTTGGACACCGTCGTCTTCTTCAAGACCTCCCCATTCTTGGTCATGACGAATCCGTCCCCCAAGAGTGGATCAACAATATTCCCGGAGTTCGAAGACTTCTCGAGGCAGATCACAACAACATTAGGCACGACCTTGTTGTGGCTAAGGATGGGAGTGGAGATTTCAAGACCATCAATGAGGCGTTGTTTCACGTCCCCAAGAATGGAAACAAGACCTTTGTTCTCTACATCAAGGAAGGAGTTTATCAAGAGTACGTCCAGATCAACAAGTCCATGACCTATTTGATGATGCTTGGTGATGGAGCTCAAAAGACAAGGATCACAGGAAACAAGAACTTCGTCGATGGCACGCCCACCTTCAAAACCTCAACAGTAGGTACGTACGAAATCCAATATACATCTATATATGCCAATAGTTTGAGCTGGTAAAAGAAGCAGTTTTCTTTTTATGTTTTTGTTGAGACTAACAACTTTGAATCATGCATAATATTGCAGCTGTTTCTGGGGATAACTTCATTGCCATGAATATTGGGTTCGAGAACACTGCTGGCCCTGAGAAACATCAGGCTGTGGCATTAAGAGTCCAAGCCGATATGTCCATCTTCTACAACTGCTCCATGGATGGATACCAAGACACGCTTTACGCACACACCAAACGCCAATTCTACCGCGACTGCACCGTCTCTGGCACAATCGACTTCGTCTTTGGCGATGCTGCTGCAGTCTTCCAGAACTGTACATTCGTTGTCCGGAAGCCATTGGAAAACCAGCAATGCATTGTGACAGCACAAGGCAGGAAAGAGAGGCGCCAGCCAACAGCACTGATCCTTCAAGACTGCACCATCGTCGCGGATCCCGAATTCTACCCTGTGAGATTCGATCGCGGGGCGTATCTCGGGCGACCATGGAAGGAGTTCTCGAGGACTATCGTCATGGAATCCTACATTGACGACTTGATCCAACCTAAAGGTTGGCTGCCTTGGATGGGCGATTTCGCCCTCAGGACATGCTTCTACGCCGAATTCAACAACCGAGGCCCCGGTGCAAGCTTGAAAGATCGTGTAAAATGGCGAGGAATCAAGAACATTACGCGTGCACATGCACTGGACTTTTCTCCAGGAAGGTTTGTCAGGGGCGATACGTGGATTAAGCCCATGGGATTGCCTTACACCTCTGGCTTTACCACCAAGGAGATACAAATCATAGGAAAACCTTGAAATATTTGTTCTGATTTGTAGAATGCTTCTTCTGCTTTTTTTTTTTTCTTTTTTTCCGATCCCGGCCTTCTGTATGCATGTCCAGTTTCAAAGCCGTCCCACATTGGATTGTAACTATATTTTTAATTTGAATGATCAACAGTTATAGACATATAAAAAAACCAACCAATAGAATACTATATATTTTAGACATTGTAAAAATATATATATATATATATATACATATTGATCCAGTTTATGCAGTAACCATCGGTCCATCATCATGTACGTACAAATTCTAAATTTCTTGATTTATCCCAATGACCAACAAAATAGCATGAAGAAGTAAAAAGAAATAGATTAATAATGCTTATAGTAGTACCGCATGCAAATAATGCAAAAATAATGCAGTCACAATTAGCAAAAATGATGTTTCAAGATCTCACAAAACGATCCAATTAATCCATAAATTAATAAAATAAATTCATGAACTGATATGATTTTATATAATATATTAGATTAAATATATTAACATAGATATAATCATGTAATATTATATCAAATTATATCAAATAAATTTACTTTTATATCATTTCTTTATAACTATAACACTACTCCTCATATTTTAAATGATAATCAGTTTCTGTCACTTAGAATGTTGCATCATGTTTTGGCCATATATATTGTAAAAAAGTAAGTTGCAATACTCTGATCAGAAAGTAGCATGTATATCTTAAGGCTCATTAATATCGTGCTAATTAGAATAATGATAGGACAATTAATTAATGGAACTATTTTATACTTTCATTCATCATGTATAGTCGGATTACAATATGCTGGAATGGTGGCTTTATTTTCTATTAAAAAATTATTTTAGAGACTTGACTTGATTGTGGCTCGACTTTAGCTCAACTGTGGCTTGACTTTAGCTCGTTCAGACAGATTGTTTGCTCGACATTTGCTCGAATGAACACTCAAAAAATATAATTCCTGCACTGTTTTATGTATTATAAATACCTTCTTGGAAAAAAAAATATTTGTGGCTAAAAAGAGAAAGAACTCATTTTTGTGAGATTTTGAGAGCCCGTGGGTGTGGGGCTTTTGGGGCTGAGGAGTAATTTTTAATTTCTCTCGTGTATTCTATCTTTGTAATAGTGAATTCCTTGAGATCGATTCCACCAATGAAAGTTGCTTATTGGTCAAGTTGAACCACTTAATATTGGTGTTCTTGGTGTGATTGTCAAATTTTTGTTATTTGCTTATGCTAATCTATTTCAAAGTCGTCTCTAGATATTCAGTTAATCCTAACAAACAAGTATTAGAGTGCCAGTCTTATGAAAGATCTTGAGAGATGCTTATGGCAAAATTCATTACAAGAAAAATAGATGTATATAACTAATTAACTACAATTAAAATGACTATTTGTAATCAAAATAATTTGTTTTCGTTGCAAATAATCATTTTGGTTGCAGTTAATTGGTTATATATATCCATTTTTTTATAATGATTCAAATAGAGAAAATTCGATTATCAAAATTGTTCCTGTTTATAGTGCATCAAGATGAGGGTTTTGTTATGACAACAAGGCTTGGCAAAAGTTTTTAAAAGAGAATGTGTTGGATAAGCCTTCTCCATTAACAAAAGAAGATGAAGATAAAGCTTATAGTGCTATTTTATTGTCTCTCTACATTAATGTAGTATTGTGAAAGGTCGCTAAGCATGTAGAGTTCAATATCGATCTTTGGAAGAAACTTAAGAGTCTATACATGAAGAAGTCGCTCATCAATCATTTATATTTGAAGCAATGATTATATATTCTCAATATGAGGGAAAGTACTCATATTTTTAACCATCTAAATGAATTGAACATAATCATTATAAATATGAGAAATATTGATATTAAGCTTAATGATAAAGATAAAGCCTTAATTGTACTATTGTGTTCGTTATCAATTTCATCTAATAATTTTATAAACTCGATGTTATATGGTAGAGATACTATCTTCTTAATAGATGTAAAATTTATTTAATTTTAAAGAGTTGAGATCAAAATTGGGTGTATAAGAAACGGATAATCAAGCCGATGACTTATTTGTGAAATGTTTTTATGGTGGTAGATTCGCGAAAAGAAGTTTAGAAAAGAGTAGGAGCAGTTTCAGTAGAAGCTAAAAAATTAACAAAAAAACTGTTAAATGTTACTATATTCATATGTTTGGTTATTATAAGAACGAATGTCCCAGATTAAAAATAAAGAAAAAGGTACAAGTTCCTCCAATGTTATTAACGTTGAAAAACAATCTAACGACTTCAATATTGCCTTAATAGTTAGTGGCTCTAATAGTTATTTTGGTAACAAGTGGGTTATGAGCTCAGTTTACACATTCTATATGTGTCCTAAAAGAAAGTGGTTCCTTACCTATGAATTTATCAATGGTGATTTTGCTTTGGTTGGAAATGATATAGCTTGTGGGATTGTTGGTGGTTCAATCAAGATTAAGACGTATAATGGAATTGTTAAAATTTGTCTAATGTTCGACATATTCCTTTTTTGAAAAAAAAAATCTTATATCTTTAGGCACTATTGACTCTTTTCAGACGATCCAGATTTTGATATCACTCAAATATGCCGAATGGTATAATTATCTTGAGTAAGCAGGTTTATTGAATTTGGGGTTCATCTTTTATTATTCATCCATAGGTGGCATTTAGTATTTAGTCATGTTAAACCATTTGAGAAGAAGTCTGAATTTATTATTTTGAAGTTTTCTAGAGTGATGTGTCTGATAATCTTCAAACATTGAAAAGATTTGATTGAGAATCCAATAGGCAATAAGGTAAAGCTACTTTATACTAACATTTGGGATGGATTTTTTTATATGGTCAAGTACCATACGAGTTGGATCACTCCACAATAAAATGAAATAGCTGAATGGATATATGCTTTTTGAATGTCAGCTTGTCTAAATATTGGACGAAACAATCAACACCGTTTGCTATTAGGTGAACCTTTCTTCTGACACAACTTTTGAGTTGTTGTCTCCACAGAAGATGGGAGAGCAGAATTATGAAAAAAAGGTAAAATAAGAGTTGGTGGGAGAAAAAAGTAGTCAATATGGATCTCTAGATCATATTATTGGAAAAGAGCATGATTTTGATATTGGCATTAGCGCATTAGTGATAGTAAATTTATAGTTTTGTCTCATAGATAGAAGAGATAGTTTGGTCACCTTCAAAATGTGCTCATATAGATTTTGCGGTGTACTTACTTTGATAAAGAATATTAGTTATGAACGTTCCATGCACATGTATTCAAAAGTTGTTATTCAAGTAAGCAATCTATATAATAGTACATTGCTTTTGTGTGAAGAGGCTAATCTTGAAGTTTGGTCAAGTTGTCTACGGCGATGAAGATTTTTGGATGGAAATGATTTTTTAAAAGAGATTGGCATGTGCGTCCTGTGTGGGATTTGTGGAGGAGTGATCTTTGGTGGGCATCTTTGATGTCTTTATTGTTGAGTGGTGAAATTTGATTTGGTGAAACTCATTTTGTTCAAGCTTGACATAATTCAAATCAAGATGGGGATTTGTTGGAATTGTAGCTTGATTTTTGGTTGAAAAAACTATTCCAAATATTTGGCTTGACTATGTCTTGATCCTGGCTCAACTGTGGTTCAACCTTAGCTCAAGCATAGTTCAGACAGATAAATTGCTTAACATTGACTCGATAGTCCGCTCAAGCAAATATTCAAAAAGTCTAATTCATGCATTGTTTTATATATAAACATATTTTTGTAAATAGGAAGAGTGTAAGTTGCGGCCAGAGATAAAGAGAACTCATTTTGTGATATTTTGAGAACTCAATAGGTGTATTGAGACTTTTGGGATTGAGAATTGATTTGTAATTTCTCTATTATACTTATTATACTACATATTTATGGTAGTGAGTTTTTTGAGATCAACTTTGCTAGTAGACATAAGTTTTTGTTCAAGCCAAACTTTTTAAATAGTGGTATTCTTTGTGTAATGTCAAGTTTTTATTATTTGTTTCCACTAATCTATTTCAAAGTCATCACTAGATATATATTTAGTTAATGCTAACACAATGCAACTTAAATAGAAACAAATAATAATAATTTATCTTCTTGGTCATCTCTTTTCTCATCTCTCTCATTTTCCAAGCAATCCAAGAATACTGAGTTTGCAGATTTGTATACTCCATTATGGGATTTTATTTCTTTCCCTTTAATTAAAAGCGTTTTTCAACTTTTGTATTTTTATTTTTTGGAGATGCTTCATATAGATTTGTAATTCAAGCATCTGTTGGAGATTGGGGAACAAGGTAGATATATATAGGTATATGAGAAAATAGAAAAAATCTAAGGTCCCGTTTGGATTCAAAGATGAAATAAGTTGAGATGAGTTTAGTTTAATTTATTTTTTAATATTATTATTATTTTAAGATTTGAAAAATGTGTATTGGAATTTGAAAAATGTGTATTGAGATTTGAAAAATGTATATAGGAATTTGTGTTTTGTATAAAAAATTATAAAAGTATAATGATGAAATGAATATGAGTTGAGATGAATTTTAAATACAAACGGGGCCTTAATGATCAATGAGGAGATCAAAAGAAAAGAAAATGGGAAGCGACTCCATTGCCTTCGTGATCTAACACCTCTTTGTTTTTTTTTAAGGAAAAAATTCATTGCATTCTATATAACGAAGTTACAATTACGACTGAAATACAGAGAAAATCTAGATTACAATCAATTACAATATTGATTAGGACTCCTCCGCACACAAATAAAATTTGTGACGAACATTGTCTTTAACTTCTAAACACTCTCATGTGACAAAACCATAAACTCGGTTTACTGAGAGTGACATACTCTATTGAAATAGAGATAATCTAATCAAACCAAACTCATTCCCTCCAAAAGAATGAGAAAGGAGCAACACCCTCCTCCTCTAAAAGAGAAGAGGGACAAAACCCATCTCTTCTAAAGAAGAGTAGGACAACTAATGAAGAAGACTTCATTTTTTATTACAAACACACCAACCAACACAAACAGATACAACTAAAACTGAAATAATAACCAAAATAGAAAAGCAGACGATGGAAAAAAATAGACAAACAGAATAGAGGCACGAAAATCATAGTGAAGAGTAGCACGTGGGATACACGCGTCGACCTTAGATGGTGGCAATAAGGTAGGAGCGAAGCTACAAGGCCCTGATCTCATTGACATCGTGCATGATGCTAGAGGACCACCTTTGGAGGTAGCACGTTTGGAAAACAAATTCGTCGTGAGGGCGCATATGTCTCATGCGCGGCAGCAGACAACACAAAACCACCACTGGCTGAGAGATCGAAGCCTTGCAAGGCTAGCGGCGAGACGCGTTGGGGTTGAGACCCTGTGGGCTCCAAGCAAACCACCGATCATATTTGAAAAACCCTAACCCGACTCTTCAACTAGTCATTTACGTACAACCACTACCATCTATTTGCCTACAACCACAAAGGCTAAAAAGTTGCCGCTGATAGTCCTGCAAACAAAAGAAGACAAAAGGGAGAAAAAAGCGGGAATGAAAAACAAAGGGAAAAGAAACCTAGCGAAACAAAAAAGAAAACAGTAGAAAAAGTCGCCAAAAGCAAAGAAGAGATTGAGGGGGGAGGGGGAAAATGAGAGGAGCCGAATCTCCCCCTCCCCTGGCAGTAATTCTATAATAAAGGAGCTAGCATTTTTTGTTAAGAGAGAAATAAGGTTTGACTTTTAGCCAAAAGATAGTTTTGTGATCTAACACCTCTTGTGCATTTGAAAAGTGAGTTAAAATTATATAAATTGATATAAAAGTTAAAAATTATATAAAATTTTAAAAAATATAATTTTTAATATTGTTATTATTATTAGAGCATTCATAACCTACTAATTATTTGATTTATTTAGTTAAAATTATATAAATTATATAAATTTTTTTTTATTTTTTTGAGTCTATTGAAACTTGTTTTTATATCTTTTAGCCAAATCTTAATTAAATAAATGAGATAATTAGTGAGTTGTGAGTGTTCAAATAAATTAATATTTAAATTATAATTATAATTAAAATAAATGAAAAGTTAGAAATTAATATTTTAATAAAATAATTTTTTATTTGTTAAATTTATTATTTAATATAATAAAAGATAGTTAACTAAAAATTATAAAATTGATATTTTAAATTAAAATTTAACTAAACTTTAAGAAAAATAATGGGAATACTTCCCTTTACATAAACAGTATACGACATTATTTACGTAGTGTTAATGTAAGAGAGAGCATCCGAACGTGGATACTCCTAGCATTTCTCAAACTTTAATAGGTTGTGAATTATCTTACTATTTTAATTTATGAGACCCCCGTCTTCTTCGTGTGCCAATAGCTGCTTCAACCTCTTCTTCCTCCTCGTCGTCAGTGTCCGATTCCGCGTTATCTTCTTCTCGCCGTCGCCGTAGCCGTCGCCCGTCGCATTCACCACCGTATCCACAGAGACTATCACCACTCCGATGGTTCCAGGTCCCATATAGTTATAATTCTAGTTAGGGTTTTCCAGTTCAAATTTTTAGCTTTGTAAATCTTGGTTGGCTTTGTAATTACTGTATTTATGCCTTTCTCTTATTTTTTATGTTTAAGATTATAATTCTTCTGTCTCAATTCTCGACTAAACGGATTGAGATTCTTGCTCTAATTTTAATATTTTCGGTGTCAATGTTTATGATTTTGTAATTTATATAATTGGAAGCTTTGTTTGGATTAATTTACCGTTTGGTTCAGGGAAAGATCATGAAAGAGAAATAAAATTAAATCTGTTGGCTTTTATGGTTTGCTTTTAGAGTACTGTTTCTTCAAGTTTTTTTTAGATGGTTAATTTTCATTGCGGATTACGAAAGTAACAGTTTACGCGGTCTTAGTGCCAACTATTTCTTTGATGATTATCGGTGTAGACTCTTAAAAATAAGACCTTAGAAATTTCAAATAGCATCAGTAGTTTTTGTTAATTAGCTTTCCAGGCATTTTCCATTCTTTTTTTAAAAATAATAAAAGATGATCACCTTTCCTGATGTCTGTCTATTGCTGAGTTCTTGTAGAAGTGACAGTTCTTCTCACAGTGAGCATGAAGCGTCTAATCATTCAAAGAGGCACAAGAATGACAGGGCAAAGAAGGTGGTGTTTAATTCCTTTTGTACTTCTCTGCTTGCTTGCTTGCTCGCTCTGCGTGTCTTCTTATCCCTTTCGTTTTCCCCTACATGTCTAGAACAAGGAAAAGGAACGAAAATAGAGTAAATACCATGAACGGCATAGCCAAAAGTTTTTTTTTTTTTTTTTTATTGGCAACGGGTGTCCAGGAACAACATCCGGACTAATCTCAGGAGTGCACAGGCCCTTGAAAAAGAATTTCCCATAAGTGTATCTCGGATAATTCAAGGAAAATTCTCTCAATCCAATAAGCTCTAGAGATTGTTTGCACACAGGAGAAATTGAAACTTAAGACCTGGGGAGAGCATACCCTCAAGCCCAAGGCCAAAAGTGATAGGCTACTACACTCCATATAGCTTAATGGGATCCACAAGATTATTTTTATGCTAGTGATGAACTTTTATGGCCTAAAAGCATATATATTTAGCCCAATAATATAGCAAACACATTTAGTGGAATTAATGGTGGCCACACGTCTTTGGTGAAAGAGATACTAGCATGCCTGGTATTTTGAGTGTAGAACAGCTCCACGATATGTGTATATATGAAAAGTGTGTGTGTGTCAATGGTTATTAATTCATATATACTGCAGTCCTAATCTGTTATTATTGCTTCAACATCAGGGGTCTATGCATATATATAAAACAAGCAGAAGAAAATAGTGCAACATCATTTGAAGCTATAATAAATATTATTTAAGTCCTTTGGAATTGGATTCAGTCAATTTCCCAAGCTAGCTCGGAGGTCATTACTCGATTTCCAGAGATTACGAACCAGTATCAGACCATTTATCCGTTATGTTTTTAAACTAAAAACAAATCTTTAACATTAAAGCTGCAAAGATTTGCTGTAAATTTTCTAATGGAATCAATGGACTCCACTTTGCCCGCCAGTTGGGCCCATGATCCAAGGCATGCAAGGAAATTTTCTTCACCAACTCTCTTGCTCTGCTCTTTATCTCTCTAGTTTATTTTTATTTAAGTACTAAGCTATGTCAAATGGTTTTGAGCTCTGTAAGGAATCTAAATGACTGTTGGTCTTCACGTTGCTGTCAGTTAAATAAGAAATGGAGGATCATGATTAAGTGTTAGCTCATGATTAAGTTACTTTTAGTCTTCACTAGATTAATACCACACATCTTATGCTTGTTATTGATTAATAGTAAGTGAATCACAAATCACTTTTTTTTTAATTATTGCAGTAAGTAAGCATTATTAAAAATGAGCAGTACTGTTTTCATTGGTGGTGTTAACTTAGAATTGATTAATGAATAATGATATTTGCTTATGTTGAAAATGCAGTTGAGCCTTGTGGAATTTAGTGGTACTATACCTTCATCAAGGTCTAAATCAAATGCCGATGTGATGCATTTGGAAAGCATTGTGCCTCCAATTGGAGCTAGGAAGAATGATGATGGGGATGGTTCAAGTGATGGTCCTAGTGTTGGATTTGTGAAGTATAATGGGAAGAAAATAAGGTTGGCAGTAGCTAAAATGATAATTGTGGATGGGTTGCCATTTAGGTTTGTAGATAAAGAGGGATTTAGAGATTTTATGACTATAGTAAAGGCTAGATTTCCAATACCCTCTCACATTACTGTTATGCGAGATTGCTTGGACATATACTTTGCAGAAAAGGACAAGTTAATGGACATATTCATGACATCCAGTTATAAGATTTGCATTACCATTGATATGTGGACATCGGTACAAAATCTTGACTATATGTGCATAACAACCCATTTTATTAATGATGATTAGATCTTACATTACAGAATAATAGGTTTTATGAAAGTTTCTAATCGTAAAGAGATGACAATAGGAAGAGAGATAGAGTCATCCGTACCTAGGTGGGATATAAAGAGGATATTTACGATCAAAGTTGACAATGCATCTTTCAATACCACAACCATCGATTATTTGAGGAAAAGTTCTAAAGTTAGGGATTGTATGGTACTAGACAACGAGCTTATGTACATAAGATGTTGTGTACATATTTTGAATCTCATTGTCCGTGATCGATTAAAAGAAATTGATGAATTGATTGTGAAGATTCGAAATGTAGTGAAGTATATGAAGCCTTCTCCTGTAAGACTTGATAAGTTTAAGTCATGTGTGGAGAGACAAAATATCTTAAGTGATGGGCTTCTTTCTCTTGATGTTCCAACTAGGTAGAACTCAACATATCTAACGTTGAGTGCAGCTCTAAAGTATCAATTGGCATTTGAAGTGATGCAAGATAAAGACGATCAGTTTGGACCATATTTATGTGAGGTTGGACGAGGGCCACCAACTTTAAAGGATTGGAAAACCATCAAGGTTTCTGTAGGATTTTTGAAACTTTTTTACAATGTCACCTTACGGATTTCTAGCTCAACTTATGCAACTTCATATTTGTTCATTAAAGAAATAGCTACAATCTATAACCATTTGAACAAATTTTCTGAGTGAAGATTTTATGCTGAAAATTATGTCGAAGAGGATGATGTTAAAATATGACAAATATTAGGGGGATTTTGAGCAAGTGGACAAAATCTTATTTATTGTGTCTATGCTTGATCCATGTTGTAATTTGGGATTTTTGGAGTTTTGGTTTAAAAATTTTCTTTGTCTCGAGCGAGCATCCGAACTTGTTACAAGGTTAAGGAAAATGATTGAGCATATATATAAGCAATATTCAAAACCCAATATAGTTTCAAGTAGTTTTGGTGAGACCCAAAATAACACAAATCTTATGATGATGACTATGAACTATTCAGTATGTATCACCAATATCAAGCATCAAAAGGTTTGGTGGACTCTAAATCAGAATTGAATAAGTGTTTCATGGACAGTGGTATAGGATTGACACCCGACTTTGATATTCTATTGTGGTGAAAGATGAACTCAATCAGATCTCCAATCATTGCCAATATAGTTCGAGATGTGTTAGCTATTCTTATAAATCTATTGTTACTTCTGAGTCGGTATTTAGCATTAGAGGTCATGTGCTAGATTCATTTCGTAGTTCATTAGCTCCAACAACAATTGAAATTCTTATATGTACACAAAACTAGTTGATGGTTCTCTCCATTAATTATGATTTCCAAGATGTAAAAAAATATGTTGAAAGCTACAAATTAGAAACTAGTAAGATTCATTTCTAAAGAATATTTTTTTTACAGTCCTTTCAATTAATTATATTTAACATAATTTTTTTTATTTTCATGTAGAAATAACTTTGAAGAATATTTTAAATGAGGTTGATTGAAGATTACAACAGGGCCACAGCTAGGGGGCGTAGGTTCGTAGCATGGATATGATGAATTGTTCCTCATGAAAATGGATTTTTCTTTCTTTCAGAGAAAGGGTGATTATGATTTTGTGGTTCAGTGACGTTCTTTTGGAATCTCATGCATTCTGTGCATGAATTTGTTGTATGGGATTATGGTGAAGTGTGCTTGGTGGCCAACAATGAATATTTGAATTATGCTTTGATTGTCCTGCTTTCTTTATCAGTCACTCTTTGAAGTTGAGAAAATCGTGGAGGATAAGTAATAAGTTGGCTGATAATTAGGGCTGTTCAGCCGATCCGACCCGACCCAATAGTGATTATTTTTGACCTGACCCGAAAAATTGGCCATTCCGACAACCCGTTACCCGATTAACCGATAACCCGTCTTCTTCTTCTACTTCTTCTTCCTTTTTTTTTTTTTTTTTCACAAATCATTGAACAGTAAACAAAATCTCGATTCAACCAAATCAACCCTTCAAAAAACCCTAAAACAAAAGTTTCGTTTGAACAAAAAATCAAAACAATCAAAGGAAAGAAGACCCCCTCATTCGTAACACCAACCCTTCAGAAAACCTACCACAAAACCTTAAGCCGACTATGAACTCGACTGCATCAGTAATGTTCGAACAGTGGTTGGCTCTGGAGAGATCATTGTGCTCAATCAGCTGTCAAGACTCAGCCATGGCGCCAGTAGTGATGTAGAGATTTCTCAGCCGCTGGATGTTGGGAGACAAGGATCGAACGAGGTGTGGATGCAGGACGAGGAACGTTTGTTCTTTCCAAATACACGAACTCTTGGGTTGAAGGATCTCTGTAAGAGAGTCGTATGGACAGCAAGGGGTAGGATCCGATGGAATCGTCGGTGGTAGTTTTTGAATCGTGATGGATGTGCAATTCGTGTAGAGAGAGAGAGAGAAGAGAGAGTTCTGAAATGAGGGGGTTGCAGGGTATCGAAAGGTTTTAAATCGACCCGTTACCCGATTAACCGACTTCGAGTCGGAAAAACGAGTCGGAAGATAACGGAAAACGGGTCGGGTATCGGGTATCGGACATTATGTTCAGCCCTACTGATAATAAAAGAAATTAACTGTTGAAATTTCTAAATGCTCGTTTTGATTTTACTTTGTGGGTTTGGAATGAAGATAAGAAGAAACTGGGTTATCAACTTATCCCAAACTTACATATCCGGAGCTTGTTTGTTGAAGACCGAGTTGCTATGTGAGGGGAGAGATTTGAGAATAAGTATGCAGTTATAAGCTTCCGGATAGTTAAGAGTAAATATTGAATTCATATAAAAAATTAATTTTTATTAGTAGAGCTTATTTTCTTTCCAAAAATGAAGTGTGGCACACTGACACTTCACAATCTGCATCTATATCTGCTATTATTTTTTAAAAAATATTAAAAGTACAAAAAAATTCTCATTTACATTATGACATTCTTTTGTGGCACTACATCGATCATTTTGGATCTCGATTTGGATTTCAATTAGTGTAACTCATCTTATTTTTTCTGTATCATTTAATAATAATAATCTCAATTAAAATATTTCTTAATCAATAAATTAAAAAAAATGTGTGGGAAGACCTTAAGGAAACAATGCAATTCCACCCCCCCCCCCCCCCCGCGGGCGGCGGCGACAAAATAAATAAATAAATAAATAAATAAATATTTAGAGCGGATTTTTGTAACAAAATAAACCTAAGGCCCTTTTTGTAATTTTGAAAGGTAAGCTCCTCACTAGTGCCCAGCAGCTTTCTTCTATATATACGGTTCAGAAAGTTAGGGTCTTAGATCTATCAATAGTTTTCCTCTGGTTCTGAGGCTCTGCGCCTACCAACACTGTTGAAGATGGCTTTCTCTATTTTCTAATCTTTGGGGTATTTTTTCTGTGTTCAAATCCTTTTGGGTTTTAAACTTCGCACATAGTTCTTCTTGGTAACCCGTTTTCCGAGGAAATGGTTTCCAGGATTTTATCTGTGCGTAAAGCAAATCAAAGTCCTTTCTGCTTGAGCTTTCTCCTTTATCAGTCCATGGAGATGTGCTCCAATGTTATTGGATTACATTTGTCTTTAAAACCCAACTGTCAAAAAAAAAAAATCTTTAAAACCCATGATTGGTTCAACCATTTATTGGAAGTGTTTGGTTGCTTCTGTGAGAAATCCTTGGCGTAGGAAAATCATTGTGAATCGATCTAATAAAGATCTGGTCGCTAATATAACACGAACAGAAACTGAGAACAAAAGGGATTTAATTTTTTTGCAGTCTGTTTTCAGCTTATTTGCGATGAAGCATTTTGTGGAGGGAATCATTTCGTCTTCAACTTATTTCGTGTTATTCAGGATCTGCTATTACACGTGAAAGACATGAAACACGGTTCTGAAAGGGAGATTCTTTGAATCGAATAATCGTATAAAAACGTATTTGGAATCAAAGTTAAACCATTTCATTGTACATGTGTTATCGATACTGCAGATTTCAGATTACAATGATGTTTTTACGGGCGGGACCCAAATCTTTATTTGTTAAAAGTTTGATTTCAAACAGCATTGTAAGCTGTGTTCAAAGGATTCGATGGACAATGACAGCATCTGAAGATTTAGTTAGTGGCCGTTCAGTTGATTGGTAAAGGCCAAGGCAATGCTGCAGAGCTGGTTGAATTTCTTGCTTGATAATGCAATTGGGTAGGTTCTTTTAAGGTCCTTGAAACCTTCTTTACAAGATTCGACTCCGGTCATAGCAGCACTCACCCATATATTAACATCACCATAACTCTTAGATTTCAAGGCCTGGAATGAGTAATCGATCTGTTGAGTTGCACTTTGGAAGTTCTCAGCGCAATCTTTGAGGGCTTTTGATGCACCCTCGAATTTGCGGATTCGGGTTTCTACTTGCTTAGCACTGGCAACTGCGTACTTCAGGGCAACTCTGGTTAGGACGCGAAGTTCAGTGGCCCGTACGGCCTTGGGGTGATTTGACAAAATTTCTATGCACAGGTCTTTGTGCAGAGTGCGATCACATGCCGTGGCGATCAAATTAAGGCCATTGTTGTGAGCTAAAATGGTGTATGGGCAGATCGTAAAAAACAATCCAAAGAACAGCTTCAAGATAGGCTTCATGTTGTCAAGACAAAAATTTTCTCTGCAAAAAACAGAGATCTTTTCTGCTGACAAATGGAAGAAAGTAGAAGAATTGGAATGTTGTGATTTACTACCAATTGCGGAAGTACATTATATAAGGAGACGTTTTTTGGTAATGTGCTGGAGATTTCTATTTTAATAGAAAACATAAGTTTGGTTGAACCTGAATTAGGAGTTTCGGCAATCTAGTCCATTCCAATGTTTCTGTAGTTGTCTGCATTATCTATCTACATGTTAGTAGCAAGACTAGTTCAACTTTTTGTTGTTTGTTGAGTTTTGATCTGGCTTAAAGTACCATAATAGATTATTAGTTGTAATTTGGCTGCTCCAATTGGCAACCGGATAAAGAGGGCATGGAGTTTTCTGTCTCTAGATATCGTCCATGCAAAATCCTGGCAAAGAGATCCCAAGTCCAGAACAGCAATACAAGAATAGGTTGTAATTAGTAAAAGATTGATATTCATCATAATTCATTCCGATAACAACGTCAACGTTACACACATAACAGGTAAATGCCCGTTGCCGAAAATTTTCCCAAATTAAACTGACGCTCAATTCATAATTCATAATTCATAATTCATAATTCATAGATGAAATTGAAACATGACTCAGAGAACTCAAGCCTTACAACTATTTTACAACCCATTTTACAATTAACAAATACAATCATGTATATTCATTATAAATAAGTTTCAATTTTACAAAACGACCCTCTATTTCTTTTTTAGTTTTACACTGTTACCCTTAATTTCATATCAAGTTTAGAAATAGTGTAAAAAGCTGTAACATGTTCATTTTCTATATTTAGAAAATATTACTTCACTTAGAGATGTCACAAAAGTATATTAAAAAAATTCATAAATTGATATGATTTATTCTTGCACAATAGATTGTAATATTTTTTTTACTATGATATAAAGAGTTAGTTTACGTAGAGTCTCTGAATAAAAATTGGTCATGTAAGATTGAACAATTTTGTATTAATTTTTTTTTAAAAAAATTACAATAACATCTCTCTCAAATGATGTTTTTTTTTTCATTTATTGAAATATATTAATGAGTTTGCACACGCATCCCCACTTGGAGACTACAAATGAAATTTCTCTAATATAAATTAGACATGAGTAGTGCGACAAGGACTTACACTAATTTTATTTACAATTTTACTTACAAAACTCATTTTATTGTTTTCTTTTGAAACTCAAATTTTAAATTTCAAATTATATAATTTTCAACGTATCAATAATTAAAATGTGGGAAAGTAAATTTTTTTGTAAGTTTTTCTTAACTATATTTAGCATTTTTCATTTGACAAATCATATTTAGGTACTTCAAATTGTAATATTATTTTTACCATAATATAGATCTAAGAGCACTCACAATGAAATAGCTAAACACACTTTTATTGTAAAATTTAGCTCAAAAATACAAAAAAAAAATGCAAAAAAAAAAAAAATTCCAATGGACTCTTTAAAAATTAAAAAAATTTTGAAAATGAACAGTATTTGTGCTACATGTAGCGCAACACTATTCATCCTTCAAATATTATTTTAATATATTTCTGTATGAATAGTGAGCTTCGGATTGCTCGATGATTTATTCGGTAGTGGGCTTCGGACATCACCGGCATCAATGTCGGCCACCACCAGAGACACCGCCCGCTTCACCGGCATCGCCTCACGCCGGTGATCATTCCCCGACAATTCTAGCTCCGGTGATGGACAATTTATCCCCCACGCATTGATCGAATGCCGAAAATGGGTTTCGACATCACCGGCGTCGTTGGACCCACCTCCGGCCACTACGTGCTACACTGCCGGCTATCGTCTCACTCCGGCGACCATTCCTTAAAAATTTCATCTCCGGCCAGCCAACCGTTCACCGGCGTGCGGCTCTTTTAGCTCTGGCGACCATATTTTTAAAATAAAATATAAATATTTTAAAAGATGTAGAAAGAAAATAAAGATGCTGATGAATGGTAAAATGTAAAAGTAAATAACTAAAATGAAAAAAAAAAAAAGTTTTTGACTCTTTAAAATAGATAAAAACTAATTACTCCATTGAGAATGCTCAAACATATCAATATACTTCGAGTTGTATATTCGGAAATGCAGGTAATTCGTTTCCAGAACATTGTTAATATCTTCGCCTAAATCAAGTTCCTTGCTGCTCGAGCTTTCTCCTTTCCATGGAGCGTTTTTGGATAACATTTTTTTTTCTCAAACCCACGAAAAGATTGCTTTACCATTTAACGGCAGTGTTTGGTTGCTTGTACAAGAAATTATTCTCATTAGGAAAATCAAGTGGTTTGTGCAGCACATTGTCGTTCTCATTCATATTGAACTTTGATTTCAATTTTTTCTTTTTGGAGGTATCGTCCTCCTTTCAAAAAGTCTTTTTCTTTTCGTCTAATCTGTTCTTCTTATCCAAAGAATTCATGTACTCTGTAAAGCTGTAGTTACGTACTCAGCGATCAATGCGAATCAATGGTCTAGCTCTAGGAAGGCAAGAAAAGGAAATGAAAACAAATAGGTCTGTGTTATATATAGTTAATTTCTTTGCAATAATTAAGAGGTTCATTCATGAAGGTCTGTGTTAATTATTTTAATTTGTAACCAAAATTTAAATCAATTTCTGGATTCAATTTAATTTCCAGGGAATTAATGGCTTGTGCCAAGACAATAAAAAACATGACATGATGGGATATTATGATCAAAGATATTGTTTACAGTTGGGTAAAATCATTTCTTGGCACACAAACCAGAAAATATTGTTGATGCAGCTTTGGAAAACGATGAAAATTTACAAACTGAAGATCAGTTAAATTTTATTGCGCAAAGCCAAGCTTGATATAATGGTAAAGAGCTTGAGAGAAAGAATATCAGTGCTTGAGTTGAGTGGTAAGGTTCAAGACAATGCTACAAAGCTGATCGAATGAGTTTCTCAAACTTTCGAGTGGAGACTGGCGGCCTTGATCCTTGAAACCTTCATCACACGTAAGAGCATCGTTCATGGCGGCCGTGACCCATGTTTCAACATCTTCATACCCTTTAGATTCCAAGGCATTGAGTGAATCATCAAGCTGATCAATTGCATCTTCGTAGTTCTGAAAGCAATCCGACAGACATTGATGAACAACCTCGTCAGATCCACGATCCTCGTCCAGCTTGGTGATATAGTCACGTATGTTGGTGGCATTGGTTGCTGCATGTTTTATTGCCACAGTGACAAGCCCACGAACATCAACAGCCTCCACACTCTCGGGGTCCGATTCAAGGTTGTTTATGCAGAGGTCTTTGTACAAAGTATGATCACAGGCTATGGGGATTAAATCTGGTATTTCACTGTGAGCGGCTAGAATTTTGTGTAGCCAGAGAGTAAAAAACAGCAAAAAGAATAGCTTTTTTGAAATGGGTTTCATGCTTTCACAAGCTAGAAATTATTAAGAATGCTTTTTCCTTTTTTCTGTGCAGATCGAAACTATTATGTTGCAGATCATAGAAGAGGATAATGAATGTGAGTTATGAGAGTAAGAAATTAACAGTAGGGGGAATGTTATATGTGTGTATATATATATATATATTAAATAAATAAGAAAAGATGTAGATTAGTGAATGACCACAAATTAAGAATGTCACTGTTTAAGCGGTCTCTTTGGGCTTCCTGTGGACGGTAGGAGTTGGCTTAAATTAGGGGTTTGAACCATCCACTCCAAAGACTCTTTCAATTTCAGTTTATCATTAGTTACTCGTTGGAACTTGCATTTTTGGGACAATTAATATCCACAACGTCTTCAGATTATCATATCATTTACAATTACAATCATCTATAAGTTGTCAGTTTTTTATTAGATCACCTCCCAATTAGCTGTTTGAAAAAATATATATATTACGATCCACTTCTTCTTTTCAAAAGCAAAACCTTGGACCCATACAAATTTCAGAAATATAAACAATATTGCACATTATTGGTTTGTGTTTTTGCATGGCAAAACATGCATCATGCATGCATGGATAATATATAAGCGTATTAAATCGAAACAAATAGTTCATCAAGGACAACGATAATATATCTACTCAAATTAGAATGTCAACAAGGAATCTCCCGATTAAAACTACAAATGTGAAACCCAGGCCGCAAAAAAAGATGAAGATGACTCAATTCATTTCAATTTTATCATTACAATTTTTTCAAATATTCATATAAAAATAATGAATAATTTAACTTTTTTAAATCTTAATTTAACTTTTCAAATTCTAAAATAATAATATTAAAAAAATAATATTAAAAAAATAATATTTCAATAAAATTTTACTCAATTTCAGATCTTATCTAAACTTATCTCATCCTTAAATCTTAATTGGGCCAAAATCTCAAGCTTGAAATGAGTGTGGACTCTACAAGAGCATCAAGCAATGGCGAGTGAGAATGGTTATAGCCAATGTTTTGAATACCGTATTGGTACTGGTACCGGTCAAGTTACTGAAATAAAATATTTCGGTATCAGTACCGTTTCGTATACCATTTCAGAATAATTTATACATAAATACAATTATATATATAAATACAATTATAAATTATATTTCAAAATAATAGTCAATATATAAATAAATTATATAGATAAATATATATAATTAATTTAGTCTAAATTAAGGTTAAAATATAGTAAAAAAACTTTTAAAAAAATTAAAAAAAAATAATCTGGAAGGTCGAAATCCAGTATCAGCCGTACCAAACATTTTTCGGCCGATTTCAACCGTACAAGCCGGTACGGCCGAAAATTCAGCCAAAACATAATATCATTTTATTTGTATTGGTCAACTGGCCGATACGATGCGGTATTTGAAACACTGGTTATAGCATCTGAATGAGATAAGTTTGTGACTTTGATATTGTAGAAATTAGCAAATTAGGGTTACTTTCGAGTTAATTTTGTCAGAGAGAAAAAAATACTTTCAAGTTACAGCAGCTTGTAATATTGCGGCTTCAAGGAGTTAGGTTGCGTTTGGACCATAGCGAAGTGATCTCAAATATTCTATAAATAATAAAAAAATTAATAAAATATTGATGACAGAATATTATGTAATAAAAAATAATAGTGAAAAATAGATAAAAGTTAATAATAAATAATAAGAAAGTATTATATAAGCATATACTCTGCTACCCAAATTAGCCTTTAATTTGGAGTACCAAAGAAGTACTTTTCCTTCATCTGTGCAAAAAATACTAATGAATGAAATAAGTAAAAGAAAATGATACTCTGATCAGTCATTCTCATTACTCGATCGTTCTTACCATTGTAATTTTTTTTTCTTTTTACTTTATATATGATTAATGTAGTTTTTAAGTAATATTGAGATTTTTTTTTAGAGAATATTTAAAATATTAAAAAATATCAAATAAGCCTAACGGTAGCTCTTCAAGAGAGCTGAAAGCAATGTATTGAATACTGTATCGGTGAACGTATCGGTCAAGTTACTGAAATGAAATATTTCGATACTGATACTGTTTCGTGTACTATTTCAAAATAATTTATACATAAATAAATCATATATATAAATTATATTTAAAATAATAATCAATATGAATAAATTATATAGATAAATATATATATGTAATTAATTTAGTGTAAATTGAGGTTAAAAAATAGTAAAAAATTCAAAAAAAAAAAGAGGTGAGAGGCAAAATCCGGTACGATCGAAATCGGTTGGTACTGGCCGGTATGGCAGGTATTTCAATCAAAATCGGCTGAAACGGTACGCCATTTTGTTTGTACCAATTGATCGGTCGGTATAGCATATTTCGACCATACTAGTCGAAACAGTACAAATTTTGAAACGGCTTGGAGCAATGTACCTAGCACCATCCATAAGTGAAATGATAGTATGACGGTTAAATATATCTATGAAATGTGTCATTCATATATACTATTTTTTAATATTTAAAGGAGTGACTATTACTAAATTTTTATTTTTTTATTTTTTCCTTACTGACTAAAGACTATATATGTTTAGAAAATGCTTAAAGAAAATGAAAATGAAAAAAAAAAATCGTTGGCATGTGGTGGGCACATTTGATATATATACATGACCTTGACATTATCCATGAAATAATACAAAATGATCAACGAAGGGGTGGCGCGCAGCGCTATATAAAAATGATACTATTTTTTTTTTTTTTTTTATAAATGAGACTAGTGGAATAGGGATGTTTTTTTCATAATGGAAAATGATTATATAGTGTCCCATGAATTTGTATTTTTATTTTGATCACTCATATATTTATCTATTTTTTATTTTTTATTTAATGATTGAAAATTTAATTTTTGATATATTGATGCATTTTTTATTTTTTAAAAATATTTAAGAATTTTAAAAAATAAAATGGAAAATATAAAATTTATACTAGGAAGCACGCCCAACAATCAAAACTGGGCAAGCATACTAACACTATTCTTTCAGAATTTAGATCATCATCTCGTATATTGTTTTACATTTGAGAATTGATTTGGTTACGAAGAATTAATCCTTTAATATATTTATGAATAAAAGTAAAATAATTTGAATTAAGATATTTTATCAAGTTTTAAAAAATTGTAAAAATAAATATTTATGACGGATTATTTACAACTATAATGATTATTTTACGGCCAAAACATATTTATTTTAGCAAAAAATAATCATTTTAATAAGAAATAATTGGCCACAAATTTTCTTATAGTAATAACGCTACAAGGTACCTAGGAAAGCCACGGAAAGTTCTTACTCAACGTTCAATTATTTTTCAAACATTTCAGTAAACCCCTAAAACATTTTCTAAAAACATTACAAATTTATTAATAAACATTACTTTCCTAATTATTAAGTAAAAAAATAATTGGTGGATTTTGTCGATGGCTTTCCTCGATGGAAATATCATTTTCCTTTCAAAAATAAGAGAGAAAATTTGAATAAAATTATTATAAATTTAAGAATTTATTTAAATATAATTTTTGTTTTGAAATTTGAACAAATAATATTTTTTATTGTATTTATTTTAAAGTTAAGAAAAATAATAATGATTAAGTGAAAAAGTTGAAAACTTGAAATTGAAAATATTTTATATTTGAGTGATGTTTATGAAGAAAATATCTAAGAATATTTTAGAATACTTGAGAAGAATTTTGTTTTGAAACGAATCCTCACAAAAAAATTCTATAAAAATGAACCTACAATTATCGTTTTATGTGTTGGATTAAGTTATAAAAAGCAATGCTATATGTATTTATAGTTTTACCTGCAAGATTCATTTTATTAGTTGTTTAATTTTTTAGATTCAAATTTAATTATTTTCATCATATCAATAATTGACATGTGAAGAAGTAAATTTTCTTATAAATTCTTTTTAATTACATTTAGCATTTTTCAATCATAAAACTATTTGTAATTTCTCGACGAAAATCTAACATATTATATGAAGTAGTGTCAATTTATAAATCCATTCATTTTTTTTTACTATAGCCCTTACCTTTTTTTTTTTAACAAAGAGTCAAGGTCACATATTTAATAATAGTTTCTATCTCAAATTTATTAATAAAATCTTTACTTATGACGAAGGAAAATTGTAATAACAAGAATGATACTTGAGATTTACAAATATTCAAAAGAAAGACCATCCCAAACATGGACAGAAAAACAAAAGCAACATAAATAAAAGCAAAAAAAGAAAAAGCAGATAACAACTAAACAATTCTAACCCAAAATAACTTGCAAAACAAAAACAATAAAACAACAAATAAATTAGAAACGCAAACAAGGTAAATCAGTTTTGTCCAGACGAATGATGCCCCTCAGTAGCCTTGCTAGTGAAACCTCTACCCCAAAGCATCTTGACAGACCTTCCTCTCTTCTACGAGCCAAAAAATTCACAACTTGGTTGGTTTCTCGAAATTGGTGATTGAATCACAAAACTGACCCACTGAAGCTTCCTACAAGTCTCCTTCCATAAGTCCCGAAGGTATCAAATAGTGCAGCTTCCGGCAATAACCCAGTCCACCAGTACTACTTTGGAGTCATATTCTATTTCTAGAAAAAAGAAACCTAAAGATTTGCACAGGGCCACCTTCTTTCTTCTCAGTTCAATTTCATTATTAGTACCATGTCCAAAATAAGAAGAAGCATCCCAAAAAATTACCAAGACAATCTCGGATGACCCCTCCTCCACCAAGGACCTCGGATTACTGACCGAACAGGAATACATAGCATTCTCAAAATATTTTCATCCGGATTAGAAAGGTCCCTCAATTTTTTGTGTTCAGCCGATAAAGATCTAAGCCAAACTATCAAGGATCTCCAAATAGAATCAGCAGATATACTCCACCCGCCCCTCCATCCGAGTCTTACACCGTCTATTCCAAAACTTCAAGTAATAAAACAAGGCAGAAGACCAAAGGGCATCCGTCTAGCCCTTACCTTTACATATTATTATGGTACAAAATTAAACGCTGACGTGTTGACATCTTATGGGATGGTACAAAGCTAGATTTCGACATGTTTATCACAAAATTGTTAGGCAAAAAAACCACAAACCTAATCGCACGTTTTGTACTGTAGCAATAAGAATTTCATGTTTCACAAGTCACTTTGTATTGGAAAGCCGAAATCCGAATGCAGCCATTGGAAAGAAAGTTATTGAATCACTCGGCAGCCTTTTCAGACTTTAATTTCAGCCATGCACTGCATAATGTCGTTTGTCCTGTAGCATTTGTACTCATCTGTTTCCCAACACTCCTTTGCCTTGGAAAGATCGAAAGGTTTACCTAAAAACAAATTCGTGAAATAGACTGCAATTAACTCCATTAAATATTAATGATGTTCGTATACACCTCTTCTCTTTAAGGGATAGTTTAGATTCGAAGATGAGATAAGTTGAAATGAATTTAGTTTATTTTTTAATCTTATTATTATTTTGATATTTGAAAAATATGTATTAGAATTTAAAACATGTGTATTGAAATTTGAAAAATGTATATAGAAATTTATGTTTTGTATAATAAATTATAAAAATATAACGATGAAATGGAGATGAATTGAGGTAAGTTGCAAATACAAATAGGGCCTAAAACTTTTAACAACTTCAGCTAAAAAGAGAAAACAAGGAAAAAAGGTTCATGAAGGAGGAGAGGGATAGAGCACAGACTTGCAAGCGTCAATGGCATCAGAATGCACATAGCAGAAAAAGGGAAAGGCCCCATTGTTCTGTTCCTCCATGGCTTCCCTAAGCTTTGGTACTCCTGGCGGCACCAGATTCTGGCTTTAGCTTCACTTGGATACCATCACTACAACATATGTGCCTTTTACTGGCGTTTGATTTAGTAGCTATTAGTGTGGAAAAACGCCGCCCATATCCTTTAACTGCATTTTTGTAGGCGCCGGACGAACGTCAGTAAAATTTGTTAGCTAAAACTGTGAAGCTTCGATATGCCAGACAGCGCCGTGGTGGTTAGTTTTTCCTGTGAAATCCAGACGCCGCAAATAGTCCCTTGCTGCCGCAAATAACAATTGACATTGCGTACAACTAACGTCGGGCATGCATAAAGACGGCACTGGAATGTCGATGTAACATCTAAATCTATCGCCGCAATAGGACACGAAAGTCGAGCATGCAGTAGCACCAGACCTTCGTGTTGGGAATCTGGGCTTCCAAATTCCCCCCACCAGGATCTACTTTTAACAGAATAACAAGAAAAATAGAAAAATAAATACAACACAAGAATTTACATGGAAAACTCCAAAATAGGAGAAAAACCACTAGACCCAGAGAAGAAAATACACTATGTGAAAAATTGTTACAATCACACAATTTTTCTCCTCACCCCAACGACACCAACAAAAACTTCTCCCACTAGTAAAACTCTAACTTTCACCTCTCTTCCTTTTATATACAAAAAGGACAACAGAGGAATTTTACTAAAGTCAAAAATTACTAGATAAGTTTCTGACTGGTGTGTTTAAACTAAGGAGGCTAGGCCTCATTTTATAACCTCATTGGCATTGCCCCTCTCCCACTCCTTTCCCATGTGGGATTCAATGAGCAAAAAATCCAACAATCTCCACCTTGCGACTTTGACTGATCCCACAGCCATGCTCCACCGCAATGAGGATCTTCATAGCTTCTACTATTATGCTCCACCGTAAAAGCATACTCACTCAGAATAAACCAATTCCAAGCATTTCATTTCGGCCTATGTCGAAAATAATCTTGCTGAAAAATTATGGTGCAACTCCCACGTTTGGCTTTCCTGGAAGTTCATCAGCCATCGACATGAATTTCCACCACACACCTTGCATCAATGCCAAACCAATGCCTGTGTGCAAACTTGTGGAACAACTAACATTAACACATCCTCTATCATGGCAATTTTGGGATTAGCGGCATGCCATAAGGATATACATGTCTCTTTTTCTATGGAGAGAGACACAATGTTAGCTTCATTGTCAGTATCTCCATTTACTGACTTGGAACCACTTGCTGAACCGGCTCCACTTCTTCTTGACAACTTTTCTTGACATGCCCAAGTTGTCCACACCTCCAGCAAATTGCTGACTTCATGGGTTGGTCTGCTCTTGTGTAATTGATGGAATCAAAATATCCATGACTTGTACTTGCCACAAGTCAAAATTGATTCTCCCATCAACGTTCTCTACCTCCATTCTTGACATTGTTTCGATGAATTTTACCGTAAAAATGAATAGTATCCACTAAGTAAGTTCCCACAAAAGACTAATCTTTCTTAGACAGAATTTCAAGATTCCCAAGAAAGATTGGAGGGTCACAACGGACACACTTAATGTTGCCCAGATGACTAACACAACAGGGGGGGTGAATTGAGTTGTATTTAAAAAAATAACAATTATAAATCAAATATATAATATAAAATATAAACAAAATATGAAACAACAATAAATATAAATAGTAAGAGTAAGATAGAAGCAAACTCAGTATGTTAACGAGGTTCGGCCCCACTGCCTACGTCCTCGCCTCAAGCTACCTCTTGAAGATCCCCAAATCCACTATTCAATCTCCTTTAGGTGGAGATAGAAACCTATTACACCTTTGAGCAGCACCGCTCCAAAGAATCCGTGTAGAACACCCTCTACACTTCCAATCACCTTACACTTGGTGATTTAACTATTCCCCATGTAGAACACCTTCTACACTTCCAATCACCTCACACTTGGTGATTTAACTATTCCCCGTGTAGAACACCTTCTACACACACAAGAGTTATACACACCCTTTTACAAATACAAGAGTTGATAGTAGGTAGACTATCAAAATACACTCCTCAATGAGTGAGATAGAAACAATACAGCGCAACCTATATCTCTCTCAACAAGAACAAGAATTAAGGCTCAAAACTTTACAAAAGAGAGAATGAGAGTTTTGAAAAAATGATGCAAAACTTAGCAATAGATGTGTAAGCTCTTGTTGTGAATTTTGCAAAACTCAAGTGAGCTATTTATAGGCAAATGAGTTTTCAATTTCAAATTTGAAAAGATTCCCATGTCAAAAACATCATCATTCACTTTTCAAAAATTTCAAATCTAATATTTTTACTTTTTGCATGTGACAAAAGGAGCACACTTTACTTTTCAAAAATTTCAAACATAATTTTTTACTTTTTGCATATGACAAAAGGAGTACACTTTTCTTTTCAAAATTTTCAAATAAAGATATCTATCTTTTGCATAAGTCAAGAAAATCATCCACCACTTTTGAAAATATTCAAATAAAACATGCACATGTAAAAAATGACAATCAATCATCTTAATATTTTCAAAATTCAAACCTTTAATCATGTCATGCACATGTGAAAGATGACAATCAATCATCTTTCAAAATTTTCAAATTTAATTTTCAAAATATTCATGCATATGTGGAAAATGTATTTTAATGCTTTATGATAAAATATTAATTTTGAGCCTTAATCCTAATTTTGAATTTTTAAGAGATTTATAACATTGCTCTATGATTTTAATGTGAACTTGTTCCCTTCTTGCTCATGCTTGCTTCCTTGATGTGCTTGATTATATTGTGTGAACAACTTGAGCTTGAGACTCCTTTATTCTTTGGATTCATTTGTTATCATCAAAATTCATTTGTAGATTTACATGAAATTTGAAATCTTGGGTTCAACAATCTCCCCCTTTTTGATGATGACAAATACTTGATAGAACCTAAATCCTGTATTAATACTTAAGCTCCCCCTGAGAATGTGCGTTAGTTTTTCAAGCAAAAATATAAACATAATTCCAAGCATATATAACAAGTTTAGCAATTTAAACAATATTAAAGTTCTAGTCTAAAACTTCTCCCCCTTTTGGCATCATTAAAAAGGAATTATAATTAACTCAATAAGATATATTCCTACAATAACCAATAGGCAAATAAAACGCTGCGTTAGTAGAGACTGTAGAAATTAGAACCACCCGTATCCAACAAAACTTGCAAACGTTGAAGCCGAATTTTATCATCTCGGTACGGAAGAAGATTTAAATCCGCTTGATGTTATTGATGAATTAGATGTTTCAGAGATTTGAAGATGAATAATTAAAATTATTCGTGTCCGACAAAGACAGGAAAAGCTGCAGGCCTAGCTTTGGCAATGCGGTGCGGAGCCATGCATGTCCGACAAAACCTACAAATGTTGGAAGTCTAACTCTGGCAATTCGGTGCGGAGCCACGCGTATCTGAAAAAACCTGTAAAGGTTGGAGGTCTAGCTCTAGCAATCGGTGCAAAAGCAGATCAATCGCCTGATGTTGTTGACAAACGGGTTTGAAGGCTCTGAGTTTCTATAAAAAAAATCATTTTCACCAATCGGATACCAAAAAAAACATTGCTTCTTGACCTAAGTTTTGTTTCTCCATAACGATAGAATGGCCGAACAATTCTCTTCCACTAATGTTCTAGACTTGAATCAGGAACCCTTGACGTATCAACTATCAATCTTCTCTCCTAAGGCCGTCAATGCTATGATAGGAGCAGAGAACCGTTTTTCTAGTAAGAAAACTTTTGACAATGTGTGTCCAGCATATCTTATATTTCTTTTGACTAATAAGATTTGAAGAGACAATAGTTTGTCTTGTTCTTTATGCTATCTCTATAAAATCAGTTTTAAAGTTCATCCGATTTGCATCAAATCTTATTCTCATCTCTATAACTCATCTGCATCCCTTCAATATTCTCGCTTTAAGTTTTCAATTCTTTTCTCAATGGCTCATTCTTCTAACATTCCTCTAGATGCATCCATGAGGTATTCTACATCTCAATCTCATGTCCTTTCTGCAGCTACCATTGGCGCCATGTTGCAGCAAGAGAACAACAGTTTGGCTAATAAGCCAGACTCCGATGCTATCTACGACTTGGTGAGTCTCGGGACTCGCTACTCATCCTCTATTGTCGCTTTTTCCCAGCGGCTACAAGTCAAAAATCATGAGGTTGAAAAGCTTAAAGAACAAATTGTTGTACTTCAACGAATTGTTCAAGAGTCTCACACAAGGGAAAGAATCCTTCGGCAGAAGAATAAAAAGTTAAAATTTCTATTGGATTCTTCATTCCGCTTGCCAGTTTCCATGGATAGGGATGACATGATATTGTATGAAGAGAATGAGCGTCTCAAACATGAGGCTAAAAACCTCAAGTTTATGTAAAAGTATTAAAAAAAATCTCTCTATTTTTATGAACTCTGATCTATCTTTCAAGAGATATTCATAACATACATCATACCTATATCTCTTCTAATCATAAATAATCTATCTTCTGGTAAGGGTTTTGTGAATATATTTGCTAACTGATCGTGTGTGTTTATAAACTACAGTATTATATCGTCTTTATGCACATGATCTAAAAAAAATGATATCTTATTTCAATATGCTTAATTCTAGAATGTTGTATTGGGTTTTTTTTTTTAAAAAAAGATTTATAGCACTTGTATTATCACATTTGATTGGAATGTGATTATACATAAGTTTAAAATCCTCAAGTTGTTGCTTCATGTAAAGAACTTGAGCACAACAACTACCCGCAGCAACATATTCTGCCTCAGCAGTAGATAGTGCAACAGAATTTTATTTTTTTTTACTAAACCAGGAAACTAGTGCACGACCTAAGAAATGACATGTTCTACTAAAACTTTTTCAATCATCTTTGCAACCAGTATAATCGGTACCTGAATAATTAATAAGATCGAAAGAAGTGTGTTTAGGATACCATAACTCTAAGTCAATGGTACTGGCAAAATATCTAAAAATCCGTTTGACTGCAATCAAATGAGATTGTTTTGGAAATGATTGAAAACGTGCACATAAACATACACTAAACATAATATCTGGTCTACTGACTGTCAAATATAATAAGCTACCAATCATACCTCGATATACCTTCGAATCAACTAGTTTACCAGATTCATCTTTATCAAGTTTAGTGGATGGGCTCATTGGTGTTCCAGTTTCCTTAGCACCTTCCATCCCAAACTTTTTCAGTAATTTTTTAATATATTTTGATTGATTGATGAATATCCCACTTTTTGCTTGCTTAATTTGCAATCCGAAAAAGAATATAAGCTCTCCCATCATGCTCATTTCAAATTCTTCCTGCATAGTCTTAGCAAAAACTTGGCACATATTTTCATTAGTAGTACCGAATATTATATCATCAACATAAATTTGAATCAAAAGAATATCATCATTTTCGTATATAATGAAAAGAGTTGTATCAATTTTTTCTCTTAAAAAACCTTTTTCAATCAAGAAACTACTGAATCTCTCGTACCGTGCTCTAGGAGCTTGTTTGAGTCCAAATAGTACTTTTGTGAGTTTGAAAACATGATTTAGAGAAATATGATTTTCAAAACCTGGAGGTTGCTCAGCATATACTTCTTCATTTATAAAACCGTTTAAGAAAGCACTTTTAACATCCATTTGAAAAAGTTTGAAATCTTTATAACAAGCATATGTAAGTAGCATTCGAATAGTTTCTAATCTTGAGACTGGTGCATATGTCTCATCATAATTTATTCATTCTTCTTGATTGAAATCTTGGACCACTAGTCGAGCCTTATTTCTAGTAATGACTCCGAACTCATGTTTCTTGTTTCTAAAAACTCATTTTGTTCCAATAATAGTATGATTTTTGGGTTTAGGAACAAGTGTTCAAACATCATTTTTTTCAAATTGATTAAGCTCTTCTTACATAACTAGAATCTAAGATTCATCAAGAAGTGCTTCATCAATATTTTTAGGTTCAATCTGAGATAGAAAAGCAGTATGATTGCAAATATTTCTAAGAAATGATCGAGTACTTACACCTCGTGAAGGTTCTCCTAGAATTTATTCCGCTGGATGATCTTTCACATGTTTCCACTATTTGGTTGCATCTTGTACTAAGTCTTGATGATCTTTCCTTCTATTTCCATAATCTTCCCTTTTGAATTGTCTCCAAATATCACACATCCTATTTCTTTAGAAGTGAAGTCAATGAATTTAGTTTTGTCTTCTGTCACGTATCTTGAGCATCCGTTATCTAAAAATCATTTATTTTTACCTGTAGAATACTTCATGCATACCTACAAAAGCAATTAAAAACAATTCCTGGTACCCAAGTTCTTTGGGTCCTTTATTTATTAGTATTAGAAGAAATAAGATTTTTAGGTACCCATATGGCCCTAATAGTCATTGTATGTTTTCTTCTAATAGGACAAGCAAAATAATTATAACCATTTCTATTACAAAAATTACAAATAGCATGTGACATATATGAAGAACTTGACTAATTATAATAGTATCCTTTTTTAACAAAATTATTTTTATGAAAAGAATTTTGAATATTGGATTTTGATGTAGAAGGATTATCAAAGAAGTTTTTATAAGATTTGTATTTTTGTTTTGGCTTATATCCCAAGCCTGCCTTATCAAAAACACATCTTTGACTACCAAGAAGTTTTTCAAATTTTCTTTTTCTATTCGTAAAGTTTTCAATAATATTTTCTAAATCAGTTTTCTTTTTCTTCAACTCAAGATTTTCATCTTTCAAAACAATACTTTCTTTTCTTAAAATATCAATTTCGTTTGTTAAAGAAGAATTTTTCTTTTTCAAAACAGTATATTTGATACCCAATTTTTCAAATTCCTCATATACCTCTTCTAAAACATTTTGCAATTCTTCATATGAAGGATCTTCAATATTATCAAGATTTGTTACCTCAATGTCATCTTTAGCCATAAGACAAAGATTTGCTGATTCTCCATTACTTGCTTCACTATCTGAGCTACTTGAATCATCATCCCACGTAGCTTTCACTACTTTTTTGCCTTTGTTTCGATCTTTCTTTAGCAGAGGACAATCTGGCTTGATATGACCAGGTTTATTGCATTTATAACAAATTAAAGTATCATTTTTACCTGAATCTTTCTTGGAAAACTTATTGAAGGATTTCCTTGGAGGAGTTTTATTTTTCTTTAAGAACCTCTGAATTCTTCTTACTATCGTCGCAATTTCTTCATCTTTGTCATCATTTTCCTCATCTTTATCACTTTCACTTTCATGTGGAACAGCTTTAAGTGCCAAGCTTTTCTTTGACTTTCCTTCTTCTTCTCCTCTTTTCAATGTGTACTCATGGGTGATAAGTGACCCGATGAGTTCATTCACTTCGAGCTTCTTGAGGTCTTTAGCTTCAAGAATCGCTGTCACTTTTGATTCCCAACGTTTTGGTAGAGAGTTGAGAATTTTTCTTACTATCTCCACTTTGAAATAAATTTTGCCAAGAGCTGTCAAACTATTTATGATGTTAGTAAAACGAGTGTACATACTAGAAATAGATTCATCATCATTCATCTTAAACATTTCATATTCATGAATAAGAATATAAATTTTTGATTCCTTGACTTGAGAAGTTCCTTCATAAGTAACTTCCAAGTTATCCCAAATTTCCTTTGTTGTAGCACAAGTCATTACTCTATTAAATTCATTACTATTGAGAGCATTATATAATAAATTCATAGCAGTTAAATTCAAAGTATAAAGTCTATCGTCTTCACGATTAAACTCTTCTTCTTCCTTTTTGACCTTTACTCCATCAACCACTTTTGTTGGAATATAAGGTCCATTTACAATGCATTTCCAGATTTCTCGACCTTGAGCCTGAAGGAATATTCTCATTCTAACTTTCCAGAATGAGTAATTGTCTCCGCAAAAGAGTGGAGGCCGACTGCTAGATTGACCTTCACCAAATGAAACTGCAATGTTAGCCATAAGATCTTAACTCAAAAGATGGTTAATCTTATAATAGAGCTCTAGCTCTGATACCAATTGTTGCTCAGATGACTAACACAAGAATGGGGGTGAATTGAGTTGTATTTAAAAAAATAACAATTATAAATCAAATATATAATATAAAATATAAACAAAATATGAAACAACAATAAATATAAATAGTAAGAGTAAGAGAGAAGCAAACTCAGTATGTTAACGAGGTTCGGCCCCACTGCCTACGTCCTCGCCTCAAGCTACCTCTTGAGAATTCCCAAATCCACTATTCAATCTCCTTTAGGTGGAGATAGAAACCTATTACACCTTTGAGCAGCACCGCTCCAAAGAATCCGTGTAGAACACTCTCTACACTTCCAATCACCTTACACTTAATGATTTAACTATTCCCCATGTAGAACACCTTCTACACTTCCAATCACCTCACACTTGGTGATTTAACTATTCCCCGTGTAGAACACCTTCTACACACACAAGGATTATACACACCCTTTTACAAATGCAAGAGTTGATAGTAAGTAGACTATCAAAGTACACTCCTCAATAAGTGAGATAGAAATAATACAGCGCAACCTATATCTCTCTCAACAAGAACAAGAATTAAGGCTCAAAACTTTAGAAAAGAGAGAATGAGAGCTTTGAAGAAATGATGCAAAACTTAGCAATAGATGTGTAAGCTCTTGTTGTGAATTTTGCAAAACTCAAGTGAGCTATTTATAAGCAAATGAGTGTTCAATTTCAAATTTGAAAAGATTCCCATGTCAAAAACATCATCATTCACTTTTCAAAAATTTCAAATCTAATATTTTTACTTTTTGCATGTGACAAAAAGAGCACACTTTACTTTTCAAAAATTTCAAATATAATCTTTTACTTTTTGTATATGACAAAAGGAGCACAATTTTCTTTTCAAAATTTTCAAATAAAGACATCTACCTTTTGCATAAGTCAAAAAAAGCATCCACCATTTTTGAAAATATTCAAATAAAACATGCACATGTGAAAGATGACAATCAATCATCTTAATATTTTCAAAATTCAAACCTTTAATCATGTCATGCACATGTGAAAGATGACAATCAATCATCTTTCAAAATTTTCAAATTTAATTTTCAAAATATTCATGCATATGTGGAAAATGTATTTTAATGCTTTATGATAAAATATTAATTTGAGTCTTAATCCTAATTTTGAATTTTTAAGAGATTTACAACATTGCTCTATGATTTTAATGTGAACTTGTTCCCTTCTTGCTCATACTTGCTTCCTTGATGTACTTGATTATATTGTGTGGACAACTTGAGCTTGAGACTCCTTTATTCTTTGGATTCATTTGTTATCATCAAAATCCATTTGTAGATTTACATGAAACTTGAAACCTTGGGTTCAACACTTAAAATTTCCAATCTCCTAGACAGGACCTCCTTAAACCATACGTATTCACACTACCACACCAAAGCTCCACCCTGCAAAAAAGAACCTAGTGGCTCTGATACCACTGTTGGGAATCTGGGCTTCCAAATTCCCCCCACTAGGATCTACTTTTAACAGAATAACAAGAAAAATAGAGAAATAAATACAACACAAGAATTTACGTGGAAAACTCCAAAACAGGAGAAAAACCACCAGACCCAGAGAAGAAAATACACTATGTGAAAAATTGTTACAATCACACAATTTTTCTCCTCACCCCAACGACACCCACAAAAACTTCTCCCATTAGTAAAACTCTAACTTTCACCTCTCTTCCTTTTATATACAAAAAGGACAACAGAGGAATTTTACTAAAATCAAAAATTACTAGATAAGTTTCTGACTGGTGTGTTTAAACTAAGGAGGCTAGGTCTCATTTTATAACCTCCTTGGCATTGCCCCTCTCCCACTCCTTTCCCACGTGGGATTTAATGAGCAAAAAATCCAACACTTCGTGGGTACGGAGACACTGAAACTCCGACCTCCATCTCCGACTACACCTGTTTTCACATCGTCGGAGACCTTGTCGACCTCATTGATTCTCTGGGGGTGAATCAGGTTTTTCTCGTCAGCCATGAGTGGGGAGCCGTTATCGGTTGGTACCTGTGCATGTTTCGGCCCGAAAAAGTGAAGGCCTTCTTGTGTCTTAGTTTTCCTTTCAGGCCCAGAAATCCACAGATGAAGACGGTGGAGAGGATGCGAGCTTTCTCTGGAGATGACTACTACATATGCAGATTTGAGGTTTCTTATTTATTGTAATATTTTTAATACTTCTAATTTTCTCCCTGTTTTGGTATATATCAAACGATTTTAGAATTAGAGAAATCAGTTGGGTAATAAATTAATATAATCCCTTTTTCGTTAGGAATAAAAGCTTCATTCTCTTCAATAAAAGAGAGAAGCGCAACAACCATATGCAGCAAATGAAACACAAAAGCCGACCCAAAAAGACAAAATAAACTGCAACATAGATAGACACAATTAACACACAGCAGATAGCATCACTTTGCGACAAAATAGTCAACAGAAATGACACAAATCCCTCCTAGTTTTGCAACTCTTCTCTTCCACAATCTATTTGAAAAACATGTCCCGAAATCTTGTACAAATAATACAGAGAGAATCACCATTAAAACTTCATCCAAGAACTTTTTTTTTTTCAAGTGAAAACTTTATTTGTTTGTCCCATGACCTGGTTTGCTAGGTTTTTTCTCGGTCGAGGTTTTAGGTAAAGCATAGCGTTTGATACAAATGGCATTCATAATGGTAAGAAATCGAGTGTAAGTGTAACCACAACAAATGATAGTACTTTGATATTGCCATAAATAAATGTTGCAGGCACAAGGAGAGATTGAGGCTGAGTTTGGTCAATGGGGCACGGCAAATGTACTCAAAAGGCATTTTCTCAACCCGCAGACCGGGTCCACCCTGCTTACCTAAAGGAAATTCTGGAAATGACTTCGGGATCGGTTCCGACACTTCAGCCACCTTGCCCTCTTGGCTTTCAGAGGAGGAGTTTAGTTATTACGTCACCAAATTTGACCAGAATGGCTTCACTGGAGGATTGAACTACTACCGAGCCTTGGACCTGTACGTACTTAAAATTTTCTTGGTCTAACTATCAAAAATTCTCATTTTATAGGTATATAGAATCAGAAATCTTGACTTCTTGCATGGTCTAACTATCAAATATAAGCATGAAAACTTAAGCCCTATTTGGTTACGAGATGGATTAATTTGTATGGATGAATAGTTTTCTACATGTTGTGATCATGCAATAATTACGATAAATAACAAATAGTAAAAAGTACACGTATCAAGTGTCAAAAAGTCAAATGAGACCTAGCTACTTATTCATCAAATTCTAAAAAATTAAAATTATATGTTCATATCATCTCATTATCTAAATATATACTATTTTATAAATTATCGAATCTCATTTTATCTAAAAATATCTCAGTATTATTCAAAACATCTCATTTTATTTTATCTGAAATATATGACCAAATAAAGCCTTAAATGTTGGCATTCCTTAATTTATGTTGCAGGAATTGGGAGCTCACGGCACCATGAAATGGGGTGGAAGTAAAGGTACCAGTGAAGTATATTACAGGGGAGTTGGACATGGTGTATACAACGCCAGGAGTGAAGGAGTACGTGCACAACAATGGTGGTTTCAAGAAAGATGTGCCCTGTTTGGAGGAAATTGTTATCATGGAAGGAGTAGGTCACTTTATCAACCAAGAAAGAGCAGAGGAAACCAATTCTCACATCTATGACTTCATCACAAAGTTCTGAGCTGCTTTATTAATTATTTATATTTATATATAGCTTTGTTCCGGTTAGTTTATTTGAAATTCAGTCTTGTCAACTCCAATTGAAATAAGCTCAATGATTGAGTAACCTACAATTATAATCTATCACGCAGCTATGTACGTCGTAATATGATCCATGTTGCAGAGATTTTACCCAGCTCCCCATGGTTTGAAATAAATTCGTTTTTGAGAAAATTCTAGAAAATCGGAGTGCTACTACTTAGCTTAACTTTAGAATATTTTTCTATAATTGCACTAATATATAAAAATTTATAAAATCGTTTTTTATTAAAAATGTTGAGATCATAAGAGGAACAGCGCAGAAGAATTTGTTAAATTTTCTTGAATTTGTTCTAAAAGTCATAATTTAAGAATTAATATATGATATATACTATTGTCACACCTCTCTAGACTAAGTCTCGATCTTACAAGTACTCTGCTTTTATAAATATTCTGATTTTGGGTAGTTTAAAAATATAAAATAAATTAAAACAAGTCAAAGAATTAGTAAAAAAATTCATCAAAATGCAAAAATATTATAAGATTTTTCATAAATACTTTAAAATCATGATTCTTCATATGTTGATGCATGAATGAATTGAAAATATTTCAGCTATGTTGACTGATCTGAATTATTTGTCATATATGAATTATTTGACTTGTCTGACTTGCCAACTTGTAATGATCCGGCCCAATAATTCTAATATTAATAATTTTGTATTGTGCCATAATTATATTTAATAGACCATATTAAGCCCATGAGTTATAAATTATTCAACTTGATTTAGGATTTTAATTAGACTCAATAACTAAGTTGGATTCAATTTATTATTTATTGAACAAGTTAAGCTCCTTCTAGGATTTAAAAATTCGCCATTAGAAATCTAATTCAATTTAACTAACTAACATATTCCAATTTTCATTTGTGATCAAGGTACTTAAAAGGTGCGTGTCTAAGCTTCGAAATAAAACATTTGAAATTAGTGCTATTAGGCGAGAGGGAAAGGTAAGAGAAACTGACTAGAGAGCTCACCGAGAGGATGAAACCGTGTGACAGATTAACCTCAAATCGAATGCTACAGTGGGGCAGCGGGTCACTTTTCGGGATAGAAGGCGACGAATATGGGTGGTGACTGGCCACCGGTTGTTTTTGGGTATCTTCCAGCGATTACCGACAAGCTAGATATAGATGAGGATTTAGGCTCGAAAAGTTTTATCTCGTATCATCTAATCATTATTATTTTTTTAGATTTTTATATAAAATATAATAAATAATTATTTTTTTTTAAATTTGATAATAATAATATTATTATTATTATTATTATTAAAAAATAATATTATAATAATATTTTATTCAACTTTTAATTTTCTTATAAAACAACTAGATTTTAACACACCATCCAAACATAATTTTAATGATTTTTTCAAAGTAACACATAACAAAAAGATACTTACAGAAAAATTTGGGAGTGCCGATAAGTTCGAGTTGGAGTCGATTAATACATATAGGAACATTAATATGCTAAAAACTTGGTCGTGTTTATCCAAGAAGATTTTGAAATTTAATAACATGATCTGAAAATTCATTCAACCTAAGAATGACGATGACTAGGACTGCATATAGAACTTAATAAGTAATGATTTTAAGTTGAAATAAGTTCCTAATTGCCAATATTTAATAAATTCTAAACCGAATTTAACCTTACTATTGAGCTTAATTAAAATTCATAATCAACGTCAACGATTTATAATTCGTGGGTTTATCTAATATAATCCATTAAATATAATTCTAAGCACAATAATTTTTTGGGTATGCTTGTAACTATCATTATTGAGAATCACATACCTGCCTTATGAATGCCACTTGGATTCCCCAGGAGGCCAGTGCCCCGAAGGGGGAAGTCTAGTTAGTAATTACGTGAAGTAAAGAATAGTACTCAAAATCAGGTGGTAGCTCAAGTGACCAAACAAAAATATCCAAAATAATTAACTATTCCGCACCAAATACCGTCGGGATTGATAATGACCTGCAAGGGGCATCCCGGCTGTGATAAATTCATTATTTCCGAAATGTATTGAACCAAACGTGAATATCCAAAGATAAAACTGTCTTTCTTACTAATTAAAAAAACCGTAATATCCAGAGATGCCCGATATTGATACATTTAAGACAAGACAGTGCAAAACAAGATAAATCTTCAAGTACCAAGCATTGAAAGATCATGTCCATAGCCTATCACAATAACGATGCCAAACAACCGCCACAAGGTACCTATTAGTCTAGCAAAAATTTGAATTACCATAGTAAGAAATAACATTTCTTCCCCAAGAACTACTTAAATTAACTCAAACCCTAAATCCCTTGCTGTTCCTCTTTCCTCTGGCCCTCTCAAACTTCCTCCCCTTTGACCGGACATAGGGCTTGGAGTGGCTGTGTGGCACACCAGGAGCGGGACCAAAGTGTTTCACTGCTTCACGTGAATTCTTTGGACCTCTGAGAAGAACCTGCATCAAAGATTATGTTTAAATACAATAGGAGTGGACCGCTCAAACATTGTTCTGACTGACTTGAAAGAACTTACAAGCAATCACATAATCTCCCTACAAAGAATAATGTGTTTCTCAGCACACTCCCCTCTGTACTTGGGCAATACTCACCTCTTATTTTCCCATTATGCAAATGATGACTACCTTGAACAATAGACTCTTGTGTATGTACATATATGCATGCATATATGGGTTGAATGCATATCACCTTTGTTGTTTAGACTCCACAAGTTTCCAAAATAATGGTTAAGATATCAAATTGTGATTGCTAAAAGGCATGACTAGAGAATTATCATATACACAATATAGAAAAAGACACTGTTGCCAGCTCTCTTTAACAAAAACGAAATCGATGCAAATGGGGACACTTCAAGATTTCAAATTGTCTCAGCAAACATTTGGAATATTTGTTAATCCTTGACCTCTAATAACAAGATTCTAAGCTATATCAAGGCACAGGGGAGCAGCGACAGCCCAAACGAATTCAAAAGTGTAGCAACTAATAATGGCATCAAAGTCAATACCGTGTTCTGGCCCAGTGGAGCCCTCAGAGCCAATTGGTCAAACGTCAAGCACTCACCACCAGCCTTCTCAATTCTTGCCCTAGCAGTCTCAGTAAATCTCAGCGCTGTAACCTTCAAGCAAGGAACTTCATAAACCCGAATATCATCTGTCACAGTCCCCACGACCACAGCAATCTTACCCTCCTATAGGCAAACCACAGATGCAACAAGATTAAAACCCATGATTCATGTTTTCTAACTAAAGAAAAAAGTACGAACCTTTCCCTTCATGAAACGGATCAACCTAGACAGAGAAAGTGGTGGTTTGTTGACTTTGCTCATGAACAACCGCTTGAGAATCACTGCATTGAACTTGCTGCCAGTTCTCCGAACAAGGAACCGGTAAAGCTAATCATGTGGCATCAAGTCAGACAGACTATAAACTTATAAAAAAAAGATACACAATCATACAGGAACATTACAGGCGCAAGCGTTTGGCTTGGAGGTCAATTTTTGAACATTTCAAGAGAAAAACTTTAAAAGAAGGAAACATTTCAAGAGAACATTTCCAAGCATTTGGCTTGGAGGTCAATTTGAATGTCCCTACCTAGATCAAACATATGTACTTTGTAATTGGCATTTATGCCCAAATACTTGTTTACTTATCAAAACAAAAAACATAATTAATAATTTTTTCTGATAAGAGAAAACATACGGCGGAGTTAAATCCAAGGATTTGACAATATTCCAACTATTAGCTCAGAAAATTATAAATTGAAAAGATGAGCGCTCCCACTGCGATGCCTCACTCTTCAGAGTCCCATATTGGGCAAGAGAAGTTTGAAAGAGAATTTTTATGACTTTCTTTACAAAGTAAATGTAGGGCAATCCTATCGCTTAAGCTGCAGAAAACTAGAGCAGAAAAGCGGCCATAGCAGCCCCCATAATTGTTAATGTGCGCCTATCGCACTATTGTGCGCCACGATTTGTAACAGAAACCTCTCCCGTGGAATACCACGCCACCCCTTCCTCAAGAGGGAAGCGCTCGGCCTTAGGCGTTGTTAAAAGTGCACAAAACTAAAAAAGAATTCAAATTATGATATATATGCAAGAGTTTGCTCTCCGAAACGCAAACAACATTGGGTCTGCTTTTTTATATATATATAACATTGGGTCTGCTTTAATGTTTTCCGAACACACCAAAACTACATCATGGGACATCATCCGTTCGTAAGAAACTAAAACACATACATACATGATACAGAAGAGCATATGCACAACATACTGAAATCAAAACGTGAGCATGTGTGTGCGAGCGTATAGGTAGGGTTCGGAGAGACCTTGACGAGGAGTTTAAGGTATATATCATCGGATTTCGGAGCGGTACGCTTGGATTTCTTGCTCTTACCTCCTGCGACTAGATCGATACCCTATCCCGAAATGAAACGTCCACGCAGTAAGATTAGTATTATAAGAATTAGTATGACAAGAATTAGACTCAGAGAGAGAGAGATTACCATTGCAGCTTGCTTCGGCAGACGATGGTGTGGTGTCTCTCTTGGGCGACGCCGCGACTGATGCGAGGAACTCAAACAATGAAAGCTAGGGTTTTGAGAGGCTTTTATGGCGTGTTATCGGGCCGGGGAGCAGTATTGGTCCTCATAGAGCATTGGATCTTGGAACGACACGTGTCTGTGGAGAAAAATAGTAAAAGACACAGTTCTGGGCTTTACAAGGAGTCCAATAACTCCAACCCCAGGAAGTTTAACAGACTGGCCCAGTTTTACTTTTTATTCTCAATCTCTCATTCAACTCGTAAAAACAAGAAGTAATTTTTTTTGCGGCAAATATGTAGAGTTCTGGCGTTGAGCTCTTTTGTGCTCCCATGAAAATTTTTAATTAGAAAAAAAAAATTTTAAATTAAAAAATTAAAAAAAACCATCAATATTTTATCTAGATATATTATTTTATTATTTTTATAAAAAAAATATGAATTAAAAAAAAGTATAAAAAAGATTTACATGCAAAGAGACCCCAACGTCACGACCTGGTAGCAATACGTGCTTCAACGTTTATTTTTATTATTTGGAGTAAATCTTATTAACTAGGACCTTTGAAAAGCTGAAAAAATAGAAAATATTAATAGTTGAGAAGACTTATTTTTTTACCCTCTTTAATTTGATTGTAAAAACAATACGTGCTTCAACGTTTAAGCATAACTAGCTTTCCACACTAAACATGAACGATCAGATTTATTCCAATTTAGAAATTTTTTTAATGTTTTTTTTATTTTTTTGTTTCTTTATATCAATAGAGAAAAGCTTTTAATAATCAACGAAAATTTCCAGAACAAGATTGAAACCAACTTATTCTCTCCTTAAGTTCTTTAAGGTTCCAAGACCAAGCATATATACATACGACTGGCAATTTTGTCTCATTACGGTGGTTTCTAATAGATGTTTCAGCTCTTTTCAGTTTTTTTAATATTCTTAAATATTAAAAAAAAAATCACAACATTATTAGATATAAGAGTGTTCATCTAGGTTCCAGATTCTCAAATCCGAAATCCCGATTCAAAATTTTCTTAAATATTTTTTTTTTAAATCGAAAGTATTAATAAATAAATAAAATTTTGAACCGGACCGGATTCAATCCGGCCCGGATGAACAGGCCTAATTAGATAAAAATAAAAAAACACTTCCTTAATCATTATGTTAAAAAAGTATTTAAAAAAACCAAAACAAAATCTTTAGGAGATTTAGCATTTTTCTAAAGGTATAAAGCTCTACCTTGTGTGTCTCAAGTGAACGAACATCTCACTCAATCAACCCTTTCTTTTATACATAGGGGAAGGGAAATCGAACCCAAGTTCTCCATTTTTTGAGAAAGGGTCTTGTGCCATCAGGCCAGTAGACCTCGGCTCTATTAACACATTTTTGTGTTTATGGATATTTACCGCAAAAAAGAAAGTCAAAGTGAATTCTTTAAACAAGATGTTATTCAAACTCAACAAGTTCAGAATTTAATTACAAAAAAGCAGCAAACCTGAGGGTGGGGGGGGAAGCACCAAAGTAATTCAAAGTGTAATATTTCTGGCGACCACCAAAACAAAACCTATTAATAAAATGATTGATCATATGTATTAAAACTAATTTCTTCACTGTATACAGTGGCAAATGAAGATACTAGACGGGAAAAGGTATACATCATCCCTTCAACAGGTCGCTATCATTTTTCTTAGACAGAGAGAACGAAGTTATTTCTTTCTCGCAAGGATGTTAATGTTGTGGCTCTTGAACACCACCTCAATCAAGACGTTCCATCTGCAAAGTAATTAGTAAAATCAAGATGGTCGCATTGTTGGAACTTAAGATATCTTATACAGCAAACTATGTATTTTTTGTGTCTGACAGCCATATTATAGGAACAGTCACATGGTTTTTAACGCGAGAATGGCAACTGGGGCTATAACAATAACGTGTACAAACAAAGAGGTAAGAATTTAACCATGGCATACCTTCCAAAGACCATCATTAAGATAATGCATATTGTCCACTCCAATTCCTTTGTTGATTGCTTTTCTGTAAGACAAGCAAATAGATCAACTTATTAAATATGCCAACGAGCAAAGGAATAACATCTATTCTGACTAGTGACATCGTGCATGTTATACATATAAATAATTGAACGAGTGAACTTAATATGCTAGAAGGGATATGCTGCTTTTTTCTCTTTTGCTTTTGTTTGGCAAGAATCAGCAATACTGAAGCCCTAATTTTGGTGCGATGTAACCAAATCTTTTAGGCCTGTGTTTCTAACATTTATCATACTTGCATATTGCTCCAGTACCCTTCTGGGAAGAAGACAAGGGAAGAGAGAACCTAGGTCCTTAGCTACCCTCTACTTCTAGATTAGCACTCCGATTAATATGAAATTGCAATATGCCATACTAACTTACATGTCCTTTGCTGACATTTTTGTAAATCCAATTGCAAGGGCATGTTCCTTTCCTTCAGCCATAATGGCCTGAGAACATTGAGTTCCACAAATCAGAAATATATATATATATATTTGCGGAGTACAACATGTATGATCACAGCCATTGAAAAAATTGTAGAATTACCACTGGAGTTTCTGCGTCCACATCTTCATCCAAGATGCCACCAGGAGATGTAAGACCAGGACACATTATGTTGGCACCAGCAAGGACAAATTTTATTGCACCTCTGTCAACTTGTAATTTTTTCATTATATTTGGATCTGTAAAAACAATAAAAGAAAACCATTTCAAGGGCCCTGAATTTTAGGGATAATATATCCATCGACAACAAAACATAAAGTGATCATTACATGAGTGATAGACAATGCATACTTCCCATCTAATTAGATATAGAAGAAGATTAAAAAAATTCAAAGAAAATTTTAGATAAAAGAGGAAGAAATCTTTTTTTATCAGTAAAAGAGACTCAGAAATATAATATTAAGAGGGAAAAAAACTAGTGCTATGTTGATTTCAGCCTCTAAATTGGTGGATACAAAAATTGAAGAGAGTAATCTAATGATAAAGGGCAAGGTATGGTCCCCTATAAATGAGCCTCTGCTAAAAGAGGAATGTTTCTATGAAAATAGTGTCTCTCTTGGCTCCCAACTAGAATGCAATTCAACCCTGCATTGAAAGCTTCATTCATATGACACCTTAAGACAAGATTCCTAGAAAGTGAAGAATCTAAGTCAGTCAGTAACTACCCATTAACGCTTGCCATTCCATTCACCAAATGGTTTCTTATAATTGCTTATAAAGTGTATGGATGTGAACCCAACTGAATCTTTTATTTTCCTCTGATTGATAACACATACAAGTGGATCTTGAACCACAACAATCACACCTCCCATCCTATTCTAAGATGCTATTTGAGTTAGAGCTCATGAGAGAGGAAAGTTATGAACTTTTTTAGCTATCCGAGAGCTATGCAATTTTCTTAGAAATCGACTATTTATTTTCAATTACATTTTTTTGGTTGATCGGTAAACAAAAATCTTCAAATACATATAAATCAAATAGAAGATACAACTTCAAGACACGCAAATCAGATTAAGAAAATCCAGGAAAAACACATTGCAGCAGAAACATTTTCAGGTCTTGATTTATTCTTACATATTCTTAATTTATTTTTATAGATGAGATGAGATGAAATGAGATAAAACGAGTTGAGATAAAAAGTTAAAAGTTGAATAAAATATTATTATAATATATTTTTAATATTAATTTTATTTTAAAATTTGAAAAACTTGAATTATTTATTTTAAATTGTATGAAATTTGAGAAAATTATAATAATTAAATGAGATAAAAAGAAAAAATATATTAAAAAAAGGAGACCAGATACATACTTGAACTATTAATATTTTTTTATTAGTTATTTGGTTATAAAAAAATTGTCCATGAATAAGAAAGACAATGCGCCTTAGGAGAACTAAATTCAACTAATTGTTTTGGAAAAATATTTTAATTATAAATAAATTATATAAAAATAATCTTATAAATTGATTTGATTTATGTAATTCTTCACAAAATTGCAACAGAAAATTCTTTCACAAATTGGCTAATTCTCACAAACAAAACAAGGTCATAACAACTATGGCTAAGGACAAAGCGCAGGGCCCGGATGGCTTCTCAATGGGTTTCTTTCAAACTTGTCAGGACATTGTGAAATGTGATGTTTTGCAAGTTTCTAGGGAATTTTACCCTTTCCAAAAGTTGAAATATCTCTTAATGCGACTTTTGTTGCTCTCATCTCTAAAAACAAGGCTTCAGCTATTGAGGACTTTCGCCCTATAAGCTTGGTTAGTAGTATATACAAGATTATTGCAAAGATCTTTGCTAACCGCCTAAGCCCTGTTCTTGAACAAATTATCTCCAAGCCTCAAAATGCTTTCAATTGCAAGAGACAAATTCTTTGGATCATAAATTGCGATAGGGAAGTACAGGTATCCTTTGTAAACTTGATATGGATAGGCTTACAATCATGTGAATTGAGGCTCTCTTATACTTACTTGGGAGGTGTGAATTTTGGGGGTAGGTGGATCTCCTGGATACGTTTGTATATCTCTACTATATGGTTTTCTATTCTCGTCAACGGGATGAAAATGGGTGTACTTATCGAAAGGGATCGACTCACTCTTATTAAAAGCACTCTCACTGATCTCCCTACATATTTTCTCTCTTTGTTTCCTATGCCTGCAGGAGTGGTAAGTAGAATTGAAGAACTTTTCAGGGTCGTCTTATGAGGGGGCATGGGGGAGGAGAAAAAGTTTCATGTAGTTAATTGAAAGACAGTATGTTCCCCAATATCATATAATAGCTTGGGGGTGTGTAACCTGAGAACCTTTAACAAAGCCTTATTGGAAAAATAGTTATGGAGATATCATCAGGAGGAGGGTCTTTGCGGAAGGAGATTATCGACTCTAGATATGGAAGGGTTTGGAAGGGTTGGAGTTCTAACGATGTCGTGCGAAGGGGGGGATATGATATGGGTTTGTGGAAATTCATTAGGAAAGATTGACCATATTTTGAAAGTCACATTTATTACGTGGCTGGAGAGGGCACTAGAATCAATTTTTGGAGAGCATTTGGTGCGGAAAGGTTGCGTTGGGTAGAACATTCCCAGCTTCATATCGTATTACTGTTAATAAGGAGGCCTCAGTTGCTGACATGCGTTCATTCTCTCATGGTTCTCATCAATGAAATATCATCTTCAATAGGGATTTTCATAATTACGAATTATCTATGGTTGCGAATTTTTTCAGTACACTACGCCCCTTGAAGACTCCATTGGCACAGGCAGATAAACTGAAATGGAAACACAATGACCACAAGCAGTGCACAGTTAAGGCCTACTACAAAATCTTGCAAACACGTGAGCATGCTCCTTTCCCCTGGAAACAAGGGTGCTATGAGATGAGGTTTTTTGAAGGGTTGCCAATGCTTGGGTTATGCCAGGGAGGGTGATGGATTTGTTGAGTTGTTGGAGGAATATACAAGGATGTCCGCAAGTGGTAGCAGTATAGAAGATGGTTCCGTTATGCATAATGTGGTGCCTTTGGACGGAAAGAACTGAATGATGCTTTGAAAACAATTGTGCATACATTGACACAGCTTCAGGATTTTTTCATGCATACTTCATTGTTGTGGTTTTCTGCTATTATATTAAATAAGAACAATGCTCATGTTTTTTTGTCTTTAATTACTAGCTCTTAGTTTGTACTTAGGTGCAATTTTGTATACTCCCTATGTACTTAGGCTTGGCCTATGTCACTCTTATTAATGAAATTTATCTCTTAATTATAAAAAAAAAACATTTTCATGTAAAACATTTTCACTGTTAAAGTAGAATAAATAATTAGATGCAAAACAACCTTAAATGGGAGAAAAAGGAAGGAAATACATTACACTGATGGAGGAGTCGTAAGGTAGGCATGTATGGTCCATCACGAATGTTGAAGAATAGAGGCACATTGTTCACCAAAACCAGATTTAAGTGGTTTTGACTATAAGGAGAAGATAAGAAAAAATAATATCAGAAACAGGAAAAGCATCTACTGGGTAATACAGTTTCCACAACAACAATATGTGCATGGAAAATATCTCAATTGAATCACAAACCATTTAGCAACAATGAGAGGGGACTTCTTCGGAAGCAAGTCATCCAGCACCGGTTCAAGCCCTGGATACTGCAAAAGATAGGAGATCTTATCTAAATTTCTAAATAATTCATCAAACATTTGTTTAAAAGCAAAAAATATTAAAAAAGGGACTAGTAGCTGCACCTCCTCTGCAATACTTTGTCGAATTTTGCGTTGCACGGATGCCTTGACTTGATTTTGTGCAGAGACTTCTTCAGAGGAAAACCTAATAGAAAATAAAACATGCATGAATCATGGAGAAAATCTTGCATTTATTAATAAATGCAATAATACCTTCCTATCAAAATTAAATGCTCGGCATGGGTGCCGAAGGCTAAAAACCATAGAGTTGTGGTGCAAGAAGTTTAGCACATAGCCCACCCCGAAAGTCAATAAAATAAACCTTAGTAGTACACTAGCAAGCCAAAGATTCATTCACTTCAATAGTTATTTCCCAATTCCTTTGAAAGAAGATTAAATATATACTACAACTGCAAAACACAACCTATTTTAGAAATTTTCAACCACCACTATTTCTCAAAATTTTAAAATTATTTTCTAGTTCAAATAATGCCCTATATGGGCGGCTGTGTGGTGTAAAGGCCTTCATATAGGATTATTCCTTTTTAATACATAAATTTCCTACCACCATGATTCCATGTGCAAACACATCACAAAATCCCAGAAGAGCAAACAACAAGGTGATCCCTAAAGTCCACAAATCCAGGATCTCCTGTAGCAAGACCATATTTGTTTCCCCTACTATTATCGTTCTTAATTAGTTAGCCCAGGCCAATCGAGTTTCAAATGCTCTTCCACAAACATAAAAAGTTTGCACCTCATAATCCAAAGATAAACAACCTCAATCTAATACTCAAGTGCCAAGCAAAGCATTGTCAGTAAAACCCACGTCCACAATTTCTCTCATTCACTCCCAACCATGGCCAACTTCATGGTACACAAAAACACAAGCACTACATCATTGTGACATTCATTTGTGACCACCACTACAAATTGGACCAAGCCCGTTATAACTCGCTAAACTAATAATAAAAAAAAAAAGCACACGGTAAATAGTATAAACGCAGAGAGGGCTTACTTTTTGAACATTTTGCCGTCAAAGAAAGAGTGAAATATCTCAAGGATCTTAAGAAGTGATTTGAGATTGCTGCAGGCACACCATAGAAATTAATTAGAAACGTGACCATTATTCTATAATGTTGTTCTAGAAATGGACTAAATCCAAAGATTACCAAAAGTTCTATGCATCAATGAAATGAAAGCTCTAAATCAAAATGACATCTTAGTATATGACTGTCTATTGCGCTCAAACAATGTCCATTGACTGTTACGACATACCGTCGTAATAATGCAATAAAATCATCAATGACGACATTAAAATTAAATTTGCAAAAATTGATTTGGTGGAGGTGATCACATTAAGGATAATGAAACTAGCGTTAGATTCAAAAGCGCGGAGTGTTTGGGAAAAATTTAAAAATTCAAGACCTAAAAAAATGGAAAAGAATCACAAAAGTATTATATACATAAAGTGGAGCAAAATATATATCAGTGCGTCTTTATATATCGAGAGAGAGAGAGAGAGAGAGAGAGAGAGAGAGAGCCATTAGAGCAACCATTAGAGCAACCATTAGAGCTTGCTTGGGGACTGATATGAGGATTTGAAACAGGGGAAAGCTAGGGTTTTGAGGAGCTTTAAGCCATCGTGGTAATTAAGCAACTCGATCGGTGTAGCGTCAGCCTTCATTTGGGTAATATGGGTTTGGCAGTTCGATTTGGGACACCTTTTTGTGGGCTCTTGTTGGGCTTTGTAAAGTGGGCTATGATTCGCTTATACGGACTTCACAAACTCCACCTCTCCAATCTCTATGTCACCTTTTTTTTTTTTTTTTTTTAGCATTTTTTAAACTTTTTTTAAATTTGTTTTTCTTATTATTCATTATCTATATATTAAATATTTTACAAAAAAAAAAAAAAGTGTTATGCAAAAATTGGAGAGGTTGAGTAACTTTTTTCTAGCATATAAATCATTTTTCGAACTAATTCTATGTTTTGACACCACTTAAACCTAATCACGAATTCAAACCCGACATTGATCTGATTTTATACATTTTAATTCATCAGATCAAAAAGATAAAATATTGCATTAAAGACCAGTTTTTTCTTTCGAGGGGATTAATCCTAAAAGCGATCATACATTCATAATCCAAAGGTATGGGAATGACAATTTGCTAGGGTTTGGGGTATGAAATCACAAGTATATTTTTTTAAACAGAATTTATCTTCACTCAATACTGTAAATTAAATCCTTTACACCTTTCAATAGAAAGTTGACATATCAACTTTTCTATTGGATTGTAAAATAGACTCGCCCACATAAGATTAAAAACTTATAAATTTTTTTATAATTAATTTGAAGTTGAAAGAGAGGCCGGTTGTCACTTGTCTGACGCTGGTAGTCATTGCTGAAGTGATTTGTGGTTAAAAGTTTAGAATTCTTAGTGACCGTTTTAGATCAGCCCCTATAACAAAATATTTCAATACTGATATCTTTTTATGTATTATTTCAGAATAGTCATTATATAGATAAATTATATATAGATAAATAGGAAAAAAATATTTCAAAATAATATCAATACATGAAGTATTAAAAACACATAAATACCATTAATTTTTGGGCACTGCATAGAAAAGACTATCATTTTAAGGCATATGAAACGGAGCACGAACAACCAATCAGTAATCTCATATTTCATCTCTTGAACATTTTGTCAGATTGTTTTCTTTTCTTGGTCTTCGACTGATCTTCAGAATGAGCTTTTGTAGTTAAAGGTGCCAGAGATGAGTTTAAAGAGGTGGAGCATTCATTTTAAGCTAGTACTGTTGTTAATTCATTAGGTTCATATGGATATAATACAATTCTTGTCACATTTTTTGGGAATCTAGGATCTTCCAAATTCTCTCTACTAATATCTACTTTTGACAAAATACCAAAAAAAAAATAGATAAATAAACACAAAACAAGAATTTACGTAAAAAACTCTTAAACAGGAGAAAAATCGCCAAACTCAAAAAAGAAAATCTACTATATGAAGAATTATTACAATCACACAATTTTTCTTCTTACCCTAACGACACCCACAAAAACTTCTTCACGAATAAAACTTTAACTTTCACCTCTTTTCCCTTTTATGTACAAAAATGACAACAAAAAAATTTTTCTAAAGTCAAAAGTTATTAGATAAGTTTCTGACTAGTGTATCTAACCAATGAGGCTAAGCCCCCTTTTATAGCCCCATGGGTACACTCCTCACCCTTTTCTTTCCCATGTGAAACTTGGCCAAAAGAGTAAACCCAACAATTCCCACATTGCGACTTTAATTAATCTCACAATCATGTTCCACCACAATGAAAATTTTCATAACTTTCATTATCATGCTCCCATAAAAACATACTCACTCAGAATAAATCAATTCCAAGTATTTCATTTCGGCCTATGTCAAAAATAATCTTGCTGAAAAATTATGGTACAACTCTCACATTTGGCTTTCCTGGAAGTTCATCAGCCATCGACATGAATTTTCACCACACCTTACATCAATGCCAAACTAATGTTTGTATGCAAACTTATAAATCGCTAACATTAACACATCCTCTATCATGGTAATTTTGAAATTAGCGTCATGCAATAAGGATGTACAAGTCCTTTTTTAACAGACATCGTCTTCTGTAAAGAGAGACACAATGTTAGCTTTATTGTTAGTATCTCCATTTACTGACTTGGAGCCTTTTGTCAAATATACTTCACCTTTTAGACAATTTTTCTTGACGTACCCAGATTGTCCACACACCCAACGAACTGTTTTTTTCGTCATGGAGTTCTTCATCTTCCAATTACTAGTTGTTACCATTATTAAGTTCTCAGATGAACCATTACTTCCATTACTTAGCTTTCTTTTTTCAAAAAAAAAATATTTTCTCCTTCCATGTATCAAAATAGGCTTCATATGCTCATAGAAAGGTGGAGGAGACCAAATTAGCCTCAAAGCTTGATCCTCATCATCAATTTTAATTCCAATAGATTCTAGCTCGGAGATGATACTATTGATAACACTTAAATTATCTGAAATAGTCGTACATTCACTCATCCACAGTATATGAAATTGCTCATTCAAGTACACTCTATTTAAGACCCTTCGTCTGATACAACTCTTCGAGTTTTTTCCAGAGTCCCTTTGCCGTAAGTATTCATGCACATTTACAAGAACATTCTTGGTTAGACACAAAAGACTCGCACTTGCCGCTCTTAAATCCATATCCTCTAAATCTTCATCACTCATTCCAGATCTGTTCTTTGTTTTACCAGTAACGCTTGGACCGCTATTGACTTCAAGGACTGGTATGCTTTTCAACATCTTGTGTAATCATAATTGAATCAATATATCCTTGACTTGCACTTGCCACAAACAAAAATTGATTCTCCTATCAAATTTCTCTACCATAAATCTGATAGGGTATGAAACCCTACCTCCCGACATAGCTTCTATGAATTTTATCGTAAAAATTAATAGTACCCACTAAGTAAGTTTTCAGGAAAAATTGATCTTTTCTAAATAGAATTTCAAAATTCCCAGGAAGATTGGAAAGTCACAATGGACATACAATATTTTCAATCTCCTAGACAGAACCTCCTTAGATTGTATGTATCCACACTACCACACAAAAACTCCACCCCGCCAAAAGAACCTACTGGCTTTGATACTATTTGTTGGGAATCTAGGACCTTCCAAATTTCCCATACCAAGATCTACTTTTGACAGAATACCAAGAAAAATAGAGAAATAAACACAATACAAAAATTTACATGAAAAACTCTCAAAACAGAAGAAAAATCACCAGACCCAGATAAGAAAATCCACTATGTAAAATTTTTTTACTATCGTACAATTTTTCTCCTCACCCCAATGACACCCACAAAAACTTCTCCACTAGTAAAATTTTAACTTTCGCTTCTTTTCCCTTTTACATACAAAAAAGATAACAGAGAAATTTTTTTAAAGTAAAAAATTATTAGATAAATTTCTGACTGATGTATCTAACCAAGAAAGCTATGCCCCCTTTTATAATCCTATGGGTACACTCCTCACCTTTTTTGTCCCATGTAAGGCTTGACCAAAGGAGTAAACCCAACAACATTATGTTGAATGTTCCTAGAAATAAAAGAAAAAGGTTCATCTCATAAGGCTTTTTTTCTTTGGAATGTCAGATCACTACCGTATGTGTTCATCTAGTCATGTATGTTGTGTCACAATCCGATACATCTATCAGAGTGGACCAGAGGTATTGTGGACCTTGGATTGGGCTCTGCCTTCTTGATTATGTGTAGGTACATCATGGACAGTGTCCATATATTTCTTAACAAAATTAAAGAGTCAATGGAACAAATATAAGAAAATTTCACAATTCTCCTTCAACATGTAATTGATCGTAGGATCGATTTTGAAGAAACATTTAACAATTTGGAGTAACGCTTCATGTGTTATAGGAAGAGGAAGAACATGTGAGGGTAGAATTAGTCGAGCACATTAATTGTCGTGTAAAATAGTATGTGGCGCCCGCCTACAACCCCTAAAAAAGCCAAGACAATCCGTGTATTCAAATATTGTTAACTCATTAAAGGGGAGACAACGTGAGATCCTGGGCTAGAGGGCACCTGCCAATGAGAGGGTCGGGCCCCACTTCCTACCCAAACTAACCAACCTGTTACGCCATCAAGTCGAGAGAGGTAGGTACAAGAGACACGCACATTAAATAAAAGTCTATCCCTAACCACGTTATCTGAGCAAAGGAATAATTAGAAAAACTGAGATCATTTAATGGCTAACAAAGCTTCCTCTTGCATTTAATGCGACCTAGACGGCAAGTACACTAGGTAATGACACAAGTCACCCTAACCACCTGACTGACTGTCATTCTCACTGACTACCCTAAGTCAGTAGATACAGATTAATACGGCTTCTCAACTATATAAATACTACAATCATCTACAGTTCAAATGTAGGAAAAAAATATCTAAACCCATCCTTATTGAGATTTTTGAGTAACCTCTCTAATAAAATCATCGGAGGGTTAACAGGGCTTGGCCGCCCTACGCTCTATTGGTCAACTTCAAGTTTGTTCAATTGAAATCATCAAGTAACTCAGGATTGCAGAACACGAATCAACAGAACAAGCCAAGGAGGTTGAGATACTCTTGCCAGAAGAATTGGTCAGACAAGAAGGTTTGTTTTTCCATTCACTTATTTATTTATACATGTAAAGGAGTTGAAGCCAACAAAGCCTTTTTCTAAACCAAATACTTTAGCTAAAATAGTCCCCCCATTGTTTGTATTCTTGGAATAATTCCTCTTATGCAACCTTGATCGTAGCTTATACCAATATGCATGCACCACCAATCCTTCCTGGCATATATAACGCTTCTCCTTCGAGGCTCGTGCTGTCATTGGTTTTCGAATGAATAAATAATTTATATTAGTTACTAGTGAGGCAACTTCACGTCAAAGAAAGAAATGAATGGAAATGTGAACTCACAGGATCATAAATTCATTTTTGTAGCCTATGTTGAGCTTTACGACGCCAACCCTGACCACCACGCTAACCCTCTCCACCTTTCTCCACGCACCTGTCTCTTACGCACGATCATCATAATCTTAGTTTGCGAGCTAAGCATGCCAAAAAGTCGATAATGTTAAGTATAATCATAAAATGTGAAACCTGCTGCAGTCATATTTTTGAAAAAAAAATAGGGTCTAATATTAAAAAATCAATTTTTTCTTGTAGTAATGCTACATATAAATGATATTTGACGATTGCAATTTTGGCATTTAATTAATAGTTCGAAAATGATTCTTTTTTGGTATCGAACTAAAATATACGTTCATATAGCAACAAACATGCATGCAGCATGCAACTATTCACCGCAACATAATTTATCATAATTAAGAACAAGAAGTGCCCGAAAAATAATTCTTTTTTGGAATCAGACTAAAAGATACGTTCATATAGCAACAAACATGCGTGCAGCATGCAACTGTTCACCGTAAGATAATTTATCATAATTAATAACAAGAAGTGCATGTTGGAAACATGCTCAATAAATTTTGTGTAATTTATGATTTTATATAATGTACCTTATATATATAATATTTAATATATCTTTCTTCCCCACTAAGAGCTCATTTCCCCAACAAACATGCAAGCATTAATATATCAGACACGTTAGTAGAAACAAATCATGATCAGGCACATACAACCAACATAGACTCCAACAAACATGCGTTCTCTTTCTCATGTGATTGAAGATTGCTTTGGTCTCGTGAAACTCTATAGCGATGGCTCCATATCACGCTTAACCAACATAGACTCCAACACCACCATCATCGATGATGGCTCGATTCACTGGAAAGACTATCTTTTTGACAAACACCATAACCTTCATCTACGCATCTACAAGCCTACAGTTGCACTGCCTTCGTCCGCCGTGCTTCCTGTCCTATAATACTTTCATGGCAGCGGCTTCTGCATCAGTTCGCGTGTTGATACCATCTTCCACAACATATGTACTCACACCCTTGAATCTACGCTCAAGGTCCTTGTCGTTGCACTAGACTTTAGACTAGCGCCAGAGCATAGACTTCCTGCCACCATTGATGATGCAATATGCTCTCTAAGATGGCTACAAAATCTAGCCATAACTAGCCATGGGAATAATGATAAGGATAATCAAAAGTACTGTTTAGTTGATGGGATATTAGTAGACTTTGATAAGGCATTTGTGTTGGGATACTCGTCTAGTGGGAACATAGCGCATCATATAGCAATTACTAGGGTTGGGCCGAAAAGGGTTCAGTCGAGTTGCAGCCAATTTGGGTGCGGGGTTATGTGCTATTGTCTCCATTTTTTGGCGGAAGTGTGAGGACTGGGTCCGAGGAAGAGAGGCCGTGTGAAGATTTCTGGAGTTTGGATATGTATGACAAGTATGGTGCACATGCATGCTAGCTAGTAGTGGTATATATGAAGTAATATTGCTAGTAATTTTGCAAACTCATCAGAGCGTACAACAAATCTTTTGAAAAACATACCCATCATTAAAAAAAAAAAAATTTAAAAACTTATTTTTATTCATTTATATATCACAATTTTATTTCAAAAAACATGAACGAAATTTGTCCAAATCATTTTCATATTATACAATATATATATATATATAAGCATGATGATATAAAGGAGTTGAACATGATCCTCATTAGATCATCTTGCCATGTTTTAGTGAGAATTGGCCTTGGTAATTAGTTATGAAAACAGTTCATATTAAGTGAATCTTATTAGTCGTCAACACAGAAAAACATGGCAATATATGATCATGTTCATGTTTTTTCATTTTTCAGAGAATTGTTAATTTTCTCAATATAGTAAAACATGATATGGAAATATTTTTGTCATTACATTATTTTGTAGGCACGTATTATATGATCGTGAGCATCTGCCGGCCAAACATTAATGATTAGTAACCCCTATAGATGGACTAGAACATATACATGTATATATAATGTGTGTGTGCAGTACTTTAGCACGTGTTAGGAACTCTTATAAATGTATATAATAACGTTTTCATGATATTGATCAAAACAAGTGGGTGATTAATGTAAGGGAAAAAACCATTATCTTCTAGTAGTGATGTCATCTACCATTAGTACCATTCAAACTATATCAGTTGGCCTCTTTCTTTTGCAAGTTGTAGTTGAACTTATCTCACAATAATGAAGACAAAATTGATTAATGATGTGTATGCCAGACCTATTCGTTTGGTCAACTTCATGTTAATCTATCAATTTTTTTGTATATAAAAAAATTATATCAAGTCAATATCTATAAGAAACCTAATTAGTAAAGTGCTTATGTACATAATTTGATTTAAAAGATACATTTTTTTAATTTGAATCTTACAAATAAATCTTATTATTTAAATCATATTATAAATGGTCATGTGTTGTATATATATATATATATACCAACTTGAAAATAGAATAACTATTTTTATATATATTATTTTTGGGATCCTCCTATTGAAAACAGGTTTTGGAGATTGTCTCTTTCGCTTAGGGAAAATATAGATCACCCTTTAGTAAACCCATTTGGACCTTCTAGTCCCAACCTAGCAGAAGTGCCACTCGATCCAATTTTGGTGGTTGTAGGCGACGAGGAAATTATGAAAGATAGGGTGGAGAACTATGCAAAAAGTTTGAAAGAGGTAGGAAAGAAGATTGAGTACGTAGAGTTTGAAGGAAAGCAACATGGTTTCTTCTCGGAACACTACAAGATATAAGAGATTTTGTCAAGAATGGTAGTTGTGGCAAAAAGCATGGTTTTGGCAGGGATTACTTATTAACCACCAAATTTGTTTGTGGCTGTTTGTGGCATCTACTCCGTGGCTAATACTAGTATTTGCCACAAGTCTGCATTTTCGTGACAACTAGCTATTATTTGCCACCATTGTATGTGTGGTAAAAGACCAAATTTGCTGTTGCAAAAAAACTTACAACTGCTTTGTTTCTCGAGGTAAAAACTGCATTTTCCACAAAATCAAGTTGTAGTTTTATACTATTTCCGCAAAACTCAGTAGCTTGGAGTCAACGTTTATGATAAAATTCAACTAGAGAACTCTAGCACCAATAAACTTTTTACGACAACATGTTTCATAGCATTTAGTAAATGGCCCAGTTGCCAATAAACTCTTGACATGAAGGAAGGTTGTGGCAAACACCTAGAATTCCTGTGGTAAACAACTCAGTGTATAATTTAATTGCATTTGTGCATTTCATTAAGGTCTGTTGCAATCAACATTCGAGAACCACAATATTGGACGTGTCAAATATATTTTCTATGTATTAGATCCATCTTCCTGGCAGTCATTCAAGATGAAAATATTCTAATATTGCATGTAGGATTTCAATATAATAACATGTACTCATTCATCAAGTTATATATTCAAGGTACATGGATAAATTTAAATCCCTACTGGAGCAGCTTGAACTACAAATAGTGTATAATAGCATACAAGGACATGCACCATTACAACATATTAATGACATATTACTGAAATACAACAAATTAGTAGCATCCGGCCATCGAATGAGACTGGTAAGAGATTCTTTGCTTCTTGGAATGAGATTGAAATGCAAGACGCAGTCAGGTGGCAGGAGATACTTTGTTTCTTGGAAATTTGTTACAAGCCTTGGAATGTGACTTAAGATGGACTTTCCCCTTCTTTGCACCAATGGCACACAGTAGCTATTGCACCCCTTTGCGTTAAACTGCCTTGGCACCATTCTAAGTCTTGTAAACCACTCAAAATACCAATAACTAGATATGTGGATACATGAAACTCAAAATACCTACCATCACTTGCCCTTTACATTAAAAAATACTCAGGTCAATGAAAATGCAAATAACATTAACTACAAAACTGAATCCATTTTTGTCCCACTGTCGACTAATGCCAATGAATTTTTCCATTAATATTCTTAATATATCCCATCCTTCCAATTTGTATATGTCATAAGCAATACAAACAACATGCTTTCTGAATGACCTATAGCTTAATTAATATATAAACCACCATTATCAAGGTAATAGAAGAGTTTCTCACCATCTCCTACCTACATGTCTTTAAAAATATATAAATATGTCCTATTAACCAAACAAAAAGAAAATCAATGTGATTATTGGCATATGCAGCTCCTATCAGCATGGGAGTAACCAAGAGAAACCATAAATACATGTAGCCATCAGTAGGATACAGCTAATGAAGTTTAGTGAAATTACCATGGAATCAGTAAGTGCTACTTCAGTCCTAGTATATTGCAGCCTATGTATCATTTGTTGTAATGGTAAGGGTTTCTACAGCAACTCGGCACATGCAGCCATTGTTTATACCTATTAACAATTGCAAACTCATTTAAGAAATGGGTGAAACGCTTATCAAATCCCCCCCCTCCCCAATGGCATAAGTCAGTTATATCAACCTGAGCAGCTTCTATCCTCCAGTTTCTAGTCTACTGCCATCCACCATAATATGCTATCCATGTTCAAAAAGTTCATCTCTAATACACTTGTTACTTATGAAGGAATAAGTCACCCACACAGCAAAATACATGACTATTATTAAGCTACATCAGAAATATTTTTACAGTCCATTACTATACCACACTACAAGAAATGTGAGCTGTTGTGATCAATCAATAGCGAAAAAAATGATATTTGCGACTAATTCTAGTTATAAATAGTCATTTTGCTGAAATTAACTTACTACAAAAGGCTAGTTTTCTTGAAGTGTCCAAAGAAGGGAATAACAAAGACATCAAAAGGCATAATACTTCCCCTTCAACAAAACACTGAAAACATGTCATAAAAGGCTAAGCCTCATGAGGAGTCTCTTCTTGAGACTCCCCACTTCCCCCAAACTGTTAATTAATATGGCAAAATGAATTCATAAGGTTTTGACAAAATGAATTCATCAACATTTTTAAATTTCAGATTATATTCATAACAAGTTATAATGAATACAAGTTAATCTAATAAAGCAGCAAAAGGTTACACTCACATAATTATGTTCAGTGGACACATTACTAATTTTCCCTTCTTTTTAGACCAATGTGTCATCTTATAAAAGACAATCATGTTTTCCATGGAGTCGCCCTTACAATAAATCAACGAAATTATTAAGTTTGATTAATGGGCTGAAAATGACATCGATAATGAAACGATCGCAAATTGGAAAGGCTAGGTAGGTTTATAAGCTAGAATACCCCGTGGCCTAAAAAATTAAATGACGTCACAAGTAATTATTATTGGTAGGGGTGTAAATGGTCCGGTCCGGTTCGGAAAATTTGTGGACCGATTTCATTCGGTCCAAAAATTCTCTCACCCTGCACCGGACCGAACAGGAGTTCGGTCCATACCGGTCCGATCCAATTCGGTCCAAGGGCGGTCCGGTCCGGTTCAAGGGTGCCCATAAGATTTAATGAGCTAAATTTAATATAAAATTCTACAATAATCAAAATTTTTTTTGCCCAAATTTAACTACTATAAATTATAATGTGTTAATATTATAAAAGTATATATTATATATTAATATGTTAGTATATATTATATATTAAGTATGTTAGTAAATTATAACTAATAGTCTAATAATCTAATAACACTTTCACATTAGTATATGTTAATAAACTATAACTAATAAGTAATAATACTATTACAATTTACATTAGTATATTATATATTTATCTGTTAATAAATAATGATAAATTAGTAATAATATATTAAATAATAATAATATACTTATTATTTATATGTTAATATATAAGAGTATATATTATATATTAATATGTTAGTTAATATTAAATATTAACTATGTTAGTAAATTATAACTAATAATCTAATAGTCTAATAATACTATTACATTATTATATGTTAATAAACTATAACTAATAAGTAATAATACTATTACAATTTACATTAGTATATTATATATTTATATATTAGTAAATAGTGATAAATTAGTAATAATATATTAAATAATAATAATACACTTATTATTTGTATGTTAATATTATAAGAGTATATATTATATATTAATATATTAATATATATTAATATTTATATTGATATTTATATATTATTATTTATATATAAATTTTAAAAAAAAAACTCTAGAGATTCGGTCCGGTCCGGTTCGGTCCAGGGGGATGAACTCCCTGGACCGGGACTGGACCGGAATTTTCCAGTCCATATATTTTTTGGATTGGACCGGATCAGACTCTAACCGGTCCCGGTCTTGGACAACCAATCCAGTCCAGTCCGTCAGTCCGGTTCGGTCTTTTTACAACCCTAATTATCGGCAAAACAAATCACCCAAGTTAAATTTTCATTGAATTTTAGGAAAACCCTTATTAGCATGCTACATAAGTGGATTGCATATCACTAAGCCCTTTACTCCTAACACTAACTCAGCCATAAAACCATCATCAACACTTTGACTTCTCTACAAACCACCACCTAATTCTAGTGAGGAATAAGTTGACTAGGTATGAAGTTCCAAGGAAATAGTGCATAAACAATTTCTAGTTTGTAATAGCAAACTAGATATATGTAATTGATGACATAGGGAGAACGAAGAAACAAATATATAAAAATGTAAACATGAGGGGAAAAAATAATGTATATGCCTCCCATAGTTAGCTTATAGGATATATAAAGTGTTGTTTTACTAATAACAACATTGTTAACTTAATATGGGTAGATTCGAAACTCAATCCGAAAGTAGACATCATTTGTGACAGGGGATATACAAAAATAGAAGTCTATAAAAGTATTTTCACCAAAGATACAATAAGTTGGGATATAGGTGGTGTGAATGGACAGAGACACCTAGGGGCGAAACTAGAATTTGATGATTGGGGAGGCGATATTTGCATATCGAATTTTTCTTGGCTTGATTTTTTTTTATATATATTTTAAGTAATGATAAGAAACTTTTTTTTTTTGTATAATCTTTCAATTAATGAATATGGAAAATTAATTTTATAATTTAAGATTATTCTTTCATTTAAGTTTTTAATATTAGATTTGTATAGTTTGTCAATTAACTCTTAGATTTGAATGACTATTTAATTTGGTGTTGCACATCAAAAAAATAAATTAGGATGAAATCTAGTACGAATTGACCATAAAATTTGGTTAATTATATATAGTTAACCAATCAGGCAAATAGGCCATCCAAGTCAATAATAAAGTAATGCTAAAGCCTATAACTAAAGCAGCAGTCTAACAAATAAATCAATAAAAATAAGCTAAAGTCTAAAACTAAAATAAAAGCCCAAATAATTCCAACAAAAGAAAATCTCAATTCTTCAAATAGATTACTAGCGGCCAGCTAGGCCTGAGATCAAGCTATAGTTCGTTCTCTGGCAACAAAGCTCAGTAAACAAGACAAATTTGTACAAGATAAATTTTATAAGTTAAAGTAAAAACTTCCATAATAAATATTTTTATAACTATATATATTAAAGATAACTTAGTGCTGTAGACTTCTATAAAAAAACAAAAACAAAAAAACTTAGTGATGGAGAGTCTAGAAGAGTCAAACTTAATGAGCTTGATAAAAAAAAAAAAAAGATAAACTTGTTGTAGTCTTGTACTAATTAAAGATTACTTTTATGTAGACTTGTAGAGTATTCTAGAAGAGTCGAATTAGTGTTGTAGACTTTACTCTAGAAGACTCAAAGACGGAAGAAACAAAAGTCTAGAGATGAGAGAAGTTAAAAACTTAATTAGAACCCATTTTGCAAAGTTGAGAGATGGCGTCGATAGTAACGGGCAGGCAACGTCGTTGGTCGCAAGCTACGCGAAGGGGGGTTTCGTTTGGAAACTTTTTTAAAGGGGGTTTCGTTTGGAAATTAGAATTGATTTGTTTTTTTTAGAAGTGATGAGAACAGATATTTGAGAAAGTCACTAGCTCCACAATGTTAGAATTTTTTTTTTTTATGTAATTTGTTTCTTTTGATCCGTTTGAAAGTGATTTATTTGAGTTATTTTTTCTATCAAAGCAAGAAGAAATAGGCTGATAGTGATAATGTATGGTCTTAGACACCTTATATACACACAGCCCATTTTTTATTTGGGAGAGGCATGGGATCTAAGACGTATATATGATGTGCAAGGTGGAGAGAAACACATATCAACATACAAATTAATTACATAAATCAGAAGAGAAGGAAATCGGGATAAAAAAATAATGGAGAAAAATAATGGAAATCATAATCGAATGGAGATCACCAGAGGCGAGTTAGGGATTTGAGAACAAAACCCAATTCGAGTTTTTTTTTTTGGGGGGTACGAGATAGGTCTTCTGAATGGTGAATGCATAGTAAATATCGAGATGGCCAATTTACTAAATTGGGTTAAGTGTTCGTGGCAATAACATCAAAACGAAGGTCTATGTAAGCGTTTAGTGGGCAAAATCTTTTCTCGCGTGATATCATCGCCGCAAAAAAAGCTTTAACCACGACAATTCACCGGTAGCATAACAATTTGTGGTAAATCGTAAATTTAGCTTGTTTTGAAAAATAATTTGGCCTTAAAAAATGGATAATTTTGTAGTGGAACATCCATCATCACAAGTGGCTGAGAAAGTGGTACAAATTATCAAAGCCTTCATTGCTGAAAATGCTATGAGTAAGACAGGATGGCCGCCCGCGTCTGTCATGTATGTAAATGTTAAATAACGTTATATATGATTTTAAATAACTGAAACGTATCCATCTAGCAAGCTATTGGCTCATGTCGATATCTAATATACACACATCAATCCGGTGGCTATATATTTTTTTGTATTTTTGGCCTTACATCATGTGATCTATGCATCGTCATGGCGCGTTTGGAATCTCTTTAACATGCCTTATTCTTTATGATTACAAATAGGTACGCGTGAAATTATGGTTACAATTATTTAAAATGAGAATCACTATTTGCAATAAAAAAGTTATTTTTACAATAAATTAATAATTATAAATAATTAAAATACACAGAAGAGTCAAACTAGAAACTAGTTTATAACTATTAAACTTTTGTGCATGTGATCTGTGCACGACAAATAGCATTTAATATTTCTGACAGTTATGTCCTGGGCCTCTGGCCTATATAATTCACTGCCTCTTTGTTATGCTATTTAATCATGAACGAAAATAAAGTTTAGTTTAAATTATTCAACATTCATATATAATTTTTACTTAAAATAATAAAGATCCTATAGTTATAAAAATAATATATAAAAATAGTTTTATAAATTAATATAATTTTATGTAATTAATTAGATCTAAAATGTAATAAAATTAATTTAAAGAATTACATAAATCACATTAATTTATAAGATTATTTTTATATAATGTATTTATAATTAAAATATTTTTCCAAAATAATTAGTTGAATTTAGTTCTCCTAAGGCATACAGTCTTTCTTCTTCACGTATAATTTTTTTATAGGAAAATAAATAGGAATAGCCAACATCTATTACATCTATCTCCTATGAATAGTATCATGTATTGTTCATAATACTGTTCATGTGAGATAGATGTCATGGATGTTGGCTATTCTCTAGTATCACTCTTTTTTATAACCAAATAACTAATAAAATAATATATTAATCGTTCAAGTATCTAGTCTCGTTTTTCTAATAAAGTTTTTTCTCTTTATCTCATTTAATTATTTTATTTTTCTCAAATTTCATATATATTTTGAAATAAATAATTCAAAATTTTCAACTTAAAAAAAATGACATTAAAAATATATTTTATTAATATTTTATTTAATTTTCAATTTTTTTATTTCAATTCATCTTATTTTATGTGTAAAAATAAATGAAGCATTTGTAAGAGTAAATGAAACCTAAATTTCAAATTCATGCCTCCAAGTGTCTTTTGTATAAGAGATTTGTTACTTATAAGTAAATTTGTAAATCGATTTGTGTATTAATGTTGTTGTTTTCATATTCAAAATTTAAATTAGCACCATTTTTATTAAAATTTAACTTTTTGCTTAATAACATTGGATGAATGTATGTATTAGTGTGCAAAATTGCTTATAATTAAATTTTTTTATACATTTGAAAAATGTGGTTTTGAACTCTAAATCTTCATTTTGATAATAGGGATTATGCTAATCAAGACATGAACATTTAACAACTAATTTTTTTATATATATAAATAGCTTTTTGTTTTTTGTTTTTACAAGAACCGTTAATTTTGGAAAATTACTAGATGTCTCAATGGTCTATCTAACATTTGCATCGATAAGTGTATTTTTTTTTCAAATATTACAAAAATGTATTGAATTGATTTTTTTTAGTTTTCTTTTTTATTAAAAAACAATTCACTATTCTAAAAAAATATAAATCAAAATCAATTAACTGTCGATAGACTTTCTGTATCCATAGCATGACCTTAATTTTGTCCTTGTCCAATCAATAGTGAGTGATGGAGCCACGTTGGGACAATGGGACCATCGTGCCCCTGCTCCGGTCCTATTCCTCTCTTAAAAAATAAAAATAAAAATAAAAATAATAATAATAATAACAAATATATTTTAAAAAATAAAAATATTAATTTTATATTATTTAATAAAATAATATTAATTTTTATCTTATGTAAATATTTTTTCTAAAAATTATATTTGTTCCTTCATAAAATTTAATTTAATTTATAAATAAAAAAATCATATAAATAAAATGATATATTAATATCATGACATATTTTTATTATAAATAAAACAAAAATAAAAATAAGTTAAATAATTTATAACTTATTTTTAATATATTTTTATTATAGTGATTTGTTTTAATATATTATATATTTTTTAATATATAAGTTATATTAAATATATTTTATTTTTATAAAAAAATTTATTTATTATTAAATTGTTTTATACATTATAAAAAATTATTGAAAAATAAAATAAAAAATATTTTATATATTTATTTTAATTTTACTTAATTTCTTAAAATAAGAGAAAGGATAAATTCACAATAATTTATAAAATATATTATATAGGTTAGGGGTGTCAAATCGTACCAATGAGTCGTGTTCGTGTCGTGTCAAAACATATATATTATATTATAGAGGTCAATCATAACCCGATCCGTTAAACTTATCGTGTCAAAATCTCAAACCCTAACACAATCCGTTAACATAACGTGTCGTGTCGTGTCAGCCCGTTATGACTCATTAGTGATATTACGAAATAAATTAATATGACAAAATATTATTCGTTTCAACTTATTTATGTAAATGTGTTGAATATGTCCGAAATTAATCCGTTTGACTTAATTAACTTAGCATAATTTTATACAAATGGTAAAATCACAATATCAATTATAATACTAACTATAAGTATAAATTACAATATAAATAATAAAAATATTGAAATTAAAATTTTAACAATTTTATTTTTAAATATAAGGACATATTTGTAATTTTAACTTTCTTAATGTGTCATAAGATGTCATAGCGGATCAAAATAGGTTGACTCGCTATCAAACCGTTACGCAATCATGTCGTAACGGGTCAACCCGTTTTGACCTGAAACCCATTAAAACTAAATTCTAACTCGCTATTATCATATCGTATTCGTGTTGAATTAACGAGTCGTATAACATATTGTCACTCCTAATATAGGCTCGATTTGGATCTTTGGATTTAAAGATGAGTTTAACTCATCTCAACTTATATTTATTTCATCATTATATTTTTTCAATTTTTCATACAAAACAAAAATTTTAATATAATTTTTTCAAATTTCAATACACTTTTTTCAAATTTCAATTTAATTTTTTCAAATTTCATAATAATAATAATATTAAAAAATAAATTAAACTCATTCCATCTTCGAATTCAAATAAAGCTATAATATGTATTGTAAAATATAAATATTTTTATAAAATTATGTTAATTTTATAAAATATTTTATAAAAATATTTTTATTTTATAATTTATATTATATAAATATTATAAAATATATTATATATATCACTTCCCTAAAAAAAATCCTTAATTCCGCTACCGACTGCACCAGCACCTAGCAGTATTGGCCAGTACTCGTCGTTAATATCGATCACGGACATCACAATTTTCAGTACTGTCACCCATCATTATAATGACGTCGCGGTCATCATGGAATTAACAGTCTTTTTTTTTTCCTAATCGGTATTAACTAGTCAGTATTGCCATCATTATACATGATTAATGCTGGAATTTATGCACAATTCTTTTTTTTTTAACAAAAGCAATAAATATTATTAAAAATAAAAAGGCGATTCGTGATAAGGGATTTAATTTTTCAAAAATACTCTATTTTTGGCTAATAATGAAAACACAAACTCAACTATAAAAAGTACTCAAGGACCAAAACTAACCTCAAGAATATATTTTCCTTTCGTTTTAATTTTTTTAATTTCTGGATGAGAGGTGGGGGCTTGTTCATTTCATACATGATTGAATGGTGCCCCGCTGTTCTGTCCCCACTTGTTTTATAATTTTATTTATCGTCAGGTGCAATAGAATTATAGATGATGTTGATGCAAGAATGCTACTGCGTGTCTGGTTTTCCAACTTAATTATCATATTTTGTTTATATTTTGCTGATGTATATGGTTGGGTGAGAAATCCTAAAGTCATGGTACAGATTTTTCGACTGTTTTCGAAAGTGGTTTTAAGTTTTTTATTTTTGTAATTTTTTTAATTAAATTATTGAGAATGTATTTTAAAATAATATTTTGATTTTTAAAAAATTATTTTAAAGATTTAAAAATGATAAAAAAATTTAATTATTATTATTATTTTAACACAGACAGAATCCTAGTCGGGATCCCACGTCTGTGAGCATAGAAGTGCTCTGGATTGGGTCTACATGTAGTCAATTAGGCTCTATTTCAATGCTTAATTCTCTTTAATTTAATTTATTTTATTATTATAAAAATTTTAAAATTTTTATATAAAATATAAAATATAATTTATTTTTTTAATATTAAAATATTTATAATATTAAAAAATAATATTTTAATTAATTCAACTTACTTCAAGTCAACTTACATTCAAAAAATGCCGTAGTCTTTGTCTGCGACCTAATCCTTCATCTCGAATTTGGACGTGTCCTTCATCTCGAGTCTGCCATTTCAATGCGAATTGCGAGAAGATTTTATCAATATATTAAATTATAAAATTATTTTTATTATAAAATAAATTTAATACATTTCATAACATAATTATTCAAAAAAATACATAAAATATGAGATTTATATAAAAAAAATTAATTTTTTAATTTTTATTCTTTTCAAAATAGTTATGTAATATTTACCTACTTTATATTTTATAATTATATGTAAAAAAAATTTATTTTTATAGAATATCTTTAAAGATTCTCTTTTTTAACCTGAGAATAAATCAGTATATATACTATTTTACATTGTTACCCTTCCAATCAGAACTCTCTTCTTACATTGTTACCCTTATGCCAGAGAGAGAGTGACTTTTTTTTTTTTTTTGCAAAATTATTTTATTGATTTAGACTCCGTTTGATTTAGAAATATTCATCTCAAATTTTTCATTTCAAATTCTAAAATAATAATAATATTTAATTTAATTTTTAAACTCATCTCAATTTAAAATCCAAACAAAACCTTAAAAAAAAAAGATAAATAACAAAGGCCAAAAAATATTTTAAATAATATTATAATTTTTTTAAATATTTTAAAATATTAAAAAGATTATGTAAAAAAATGTAAATGAAGATTGAAAATGGTTCCCAAAATCTGGATTGTAACACTGCCCAAAAAGTACAACATCGTATGAGAAGTTTGGTACATGTAAAAAGACGAACCGGCGAAAACCTTGGTTTTTGACGGCAGTACTTCTTCTGTTCAGATACCACCATATATAATTGAAGTACTATAGTGTGAAAGACTCACTCTACATGAAGATAAGATCCGATCTTTACTTTTCTTTGTTGGAGTACTGAAACTAAGCTTTCGCAGCATGATAAGCTTAGTTTATTTTACTGGAGTGCTAGGTAACAACCCATCTCTTTCTTCATTTATGCAGCCTTTATAACTAAATTACTTCGGTTCTTTTTCAGTTTGTTTGGATTGATTTTCTTGCTTGGATATGTTTCAGGCAACATTATGTCGGGGCTACTCTACCTCTCACCCACGTAAGTATATTTCTCATCTAGATCTAGTTTTTTATTTATTTTCTTGTTAATACTTTGTTAATTTTTCTTCTTTCTATTAATGGCCGAACTTATAAATTAATGGTACGTATAACGTAGACCAACATTTTGGAGAATTGTGAAGCGTCGATCAACCGAAGAATTTGAGAGCCTTCCATACATATGCAAGTTGTTGAATGCATATTTTTGGGTTTACTATGGACTTATTAAGCCTGATAGCTTGCTCGTTGCCACAGTTAATATGTTCGGTGCTGTTGTAGAGATCATTTTTCTTTTCATATTTCTTCTTTACGCCCCTCCTGGAATGAAGGTATCTATGATTTTTGTTTTTCTCAGCTTTGATCTGCAAATTAAATTCGTTTAAGTTTCCATTGAACTATATCGATCATCACATCATGATCAGTAGTGTTGCGCCTGTACGTCTATATGTATTAATTCAGACTAGAACGGCCATACTTGTTGCAATTCTGGATGTGGGGTTTCCAGCAGCAGCAGTTTTGGTGACACAATTCTTGCTACATGGTGATGTTCAGATTGATGTTGCAGGTTTACTGTGTATAGCCTTCAGCATGATTGCGTATGCTTCACCTCTATCGGCTATGGTAAGATCATTATATAGATCTATGGATGAAAAACAAAAGGCGATTTGGGTTCGTTTGGATATAGAGGTCATACGAAACTATCTTAATTAACCCATCTCAACTTATTTTAACTTAATTTTTTTACTATTATTCACAAACTATTTCAACTAAACTTATCTGATGGCTATCCAAACGAGTCCATAATATTTCATACTTATTTTCATGTAATCTTATGTCAAAGCTGTTAAAACTTTTATGTAGAAAACTGTGGTGAGCACGAAGAGTGTAGAGTACATGCCTTTTCTTCTCTCATTCATCTTTTTCCTGAACGGAGGAGTTTGGACTTTCTATGCCTTTCTCACCAAAGACTGGTTTGTAGGAGTAAGTAATCCTTGGAGAAAAACAAAATGATCAGCTAATTGATATAGTCCCCCATGATTGAAAGGGATCGATGTAATTTTGAATCTTGCATGCAGACGCCAAATGGGACTGGATTTCTTCTTGGAACGGCTCAGCTGATTCTCTATGCAATTTATTGGAAACCTAAGCCATCCAAGCAGCAAGCTGTCTTGAACAACTTGGATTTAGAGGATACTGACAGGCAAAGTGAGCCGCTCATCATCCCGGCGGCCGGTTCCCAATCCGTTAATGCGGAGGCCGAAACGTGACATGATAGATTTAAGTTACCAGCCAAGTTGATATATCCACGGGCGCATGAGGACTAGCTGAAGAAAACTTGGAGATCGGAAGGAATATATATTTTGTTACTGCGGCAAAAGATCAGTCCAGCCGGAAGAACTAGGCGCAATTTGCCAATTTCAGGAGAGATTTAGCCCTGCTTGGATTTGGAGATGAGATGAGTTGAGATGAGTTTGATTTATTTTTTAATATTATTATTATTTTGGAATTTAAAAAAAATATGTTAGAATTTGAAAAATGTGTATTGGGATTTGAAAAAGGTATATAGAAATTTATGTTTTATATAAAAAATTATAAAAATATAATGATGAAATAGAAGTGAGTTGAGATGAGCTCAACCCACTTCCGAATCCAAGCAGCCCCTTAAATTTATTTAGAGATTGCTTATAATTATTACTCCTCCTCATCATCATCATGATCATCATCATGTTTGTACGTACTTGAGTTAAAATCCAACAAATTAAGAAGTTTTCGTAGGCATGAAGTCGTGTCTATATATATAATATTTGTATCCATACGAATATTAGGTAGGACTCATGTTTGAATAGGAGCCGATCATCATGATATATAGCTTGTTTCGGCGAAAGTAAAAAAATGTTGGTTTTCTTAGCTAGAGGAAATAAGGTGCTGGCCGCTTTTTGCCTTGAACGTGTTCTTGCTACTTTTCTTTCACATTATCAAACCCTAATCATTATATTTTTTACCAACCCGATTAATGATCCAATTAACAATCATATGACATTTATAAGGACTATTATATATATATATAGATAATTAGAAGCTCATGATGGATCAGGATAGTGGTAAATTATAGAGAAGAGATGGTACGTACTCTTTGTTGTCGATTAATTATATTTTTTTAAGCAATTAAATTAATTATATTTATTTTAGTTTAGAAGACATGGGAAATTCTATTAAAAAAAAAACATGGAAAATTATTTACTTTCTCTGGTTGTTGTTAACGTTGTTGACCTAGGAGCAGGCTACGACTGTTAGACAGATCATAGAGACAACCTTGGGCCACTCAATATGAATATCCACATTAACTATTCTCCATATATATAAAAAAAGGGAATGTTTTGTTTTTTTTCTCGTATATTTTTATCGCTTGTTGAATCAGAGATCTGAACTGATCGACCAGTGATTCAGTACTTCTTGTAAGTTTGTAACTCTTATTTTATTTAATAAAGAGTAATGGTATATTTATCACTGATTTATCACTGATTTATCACTTTTAATATATTCATTTTTTTAAATATTTTTTTAACATTTTTAATAATTAAGAAAAAATTTTAAAAAATTTTAATTTTACTAATAATAATTTTCTTAATTATTAAATAAAAATAAAAATAAAAATAAAATAATAATAATTAAATAATAAATAAGTTGTAAATATATCATTATTTTTTAATAAATACAATATTGTCATATAATTGGCTGTTATAAAAGGTTGGGAGCAGATGGGGGCGGCATGACATGTCACTCTATATAAGAATATGTGAAATTCATGATGTGACATTTTTTTTTTTTATGTCTACTTTCATTCAATCTCATAACTTAAAAGGCATTATTATAAATGTGTTATAAACAAACGTCGGCCGCCGCCTTTATGTCCCACCACTAAATTATGTGAATGACCCCACCACTATTATTTTAAATCTGTATAGTGACTTGTATAGTGACTTGCATAGTAATTTCAACGCCTATAAATATGGGCTTCAGTTGTAATGAAATTCATAAGAAAATATAGAGAGAGAAACAAAGTTTCAGTTCTTAAGAATTTTTTTTCTCTTGTAATAGTAGTAGTTTTCTTTTTAGTTTCATAACACGTTATCCAATAGTAGTAGTTTTCTTTTTAGTTTCATAACACGTTATCAGCACGAGGTTCTACCGATACTGAAGCTAATGGTCTTCTACTTCAAGTAAGTTTTTCAATATATTATTTGCAGTCCTTGAGATAAATATTAAAGGTAATATTGTTGAATATTACTTGATAAAATTTTATTTTTATTCTCATGATAATGTGAATATATTTATTAAATTCACAGATTTATTTTTGTAATATAATGTCAAATATTGAGATTTATTACTATTGACATTTCTGAAAAATATTATTTATCCAGATCCTTGATGAGATCTATTTGGATATGATGATGAACTTGAAAGATACAATCATAGAAGGAATTCATGTGTCCCTGAAAGACCGTGCTGTGTATCTCATGATGAAAGATCATCATACTGTGTGAAATAAATTAAGAGAGTGATATAAGCACCAGAAGATGTAATCCTCTCAAAAGATCATTATGATTTATTGCACCTGAAGTTGTAAGATTTTAAGAGTGGTATTGAATATCCTGCACTCTTTAAAATCAGCTCAATATTAAAATTATACAGTGAAAATATCACTGATGATGATATATAAAAGAAGACATTATTTTTCATACTTCGAATGTGCTCCTGCAGTAGCAATATCGAGAGTGAAAGTTCAACAAATATTCTGAACTTTTGTTTTGTCTTCCAGTGATTGAGCTAAATAATGAGTTTTTGTTACACCAGTTACGTCATATTAATGATATCGAATTTACACAATTCCCAGAAGTGAATGGAAACTAAGGGCGTAGACGTGGTAGAAAAATTATAGAAGTGTTGGTCCCAAAAGCGACAACACTAAAAATGATAAAAATATATCGTATCACCAGAAGTGATCAAACTCAGAGAAGGGTAAAGGCTTTCAGAATAATTCTTCATAAAAAGATGAAGATGTTTGTCATAGATGTAATATGACTAAACAGTAGTCACGTACCTGTTGTACGGTCAAGCATTTAATTTATTTATACTAAGTTTTTATATATAAGCTTATTAATATTTCATCATGTTTTGAAATAATGAAATATCGGTGCCTGAAGCACGACAAGAAATTACTTGGGATAAAGTCCTGTTTAAATTTGATCCTCTTACAAATAAATGTGAACCAGAAGTTCAGAGGATTATTTATCTGCAAAATGTTGCAAATCAATTAAATGATGTATTTACTGACATTAAAGGTGTTGTAAAATCATATATTACTGCTGTTAATGCTTAAGCAGGAATTGAAGTCCCTGAAGGACGAGTTGTTAAAACAGAAATAAATGAGTCTAAGATACACCTGAAGCGTTGAAGACTTATTGGTGCACAAGAAAAATAAAAATCGGTGCTCATGAAGAGACCGTATTTTCTGTACAAAATATAATCCTCCTGAAGAGGAAACCTCCTGAAAAGGTAACTCCTGAAGAGAAAACTCCTGAAGAGTATAACTCCTGAAGAGTATAAACCTCCTGAAGAGGAACCTCTTATCGAGGTGTTTCATGAAATGTTTTCCCCTGGAGAGGAACAAAGAGATCTCAATACATTTCATGAGTACTGGAAAATTTATGGATAGAAATAAAATTGTTGTCGACAACATATATGATAACACTTGATATTACCAGAAGTAATGAGCCAAAAACCGTCGAAGAATGTCGACGTAGAAATGATTGGCCAAAATGGAAAGCAGTTATTAAAACTGAATTAAACTCGCTAGTGAAGCGAGATGCATTTGGACCTGTTGTCCAAACACCAAAGGGTGTAATATTTGTCAGATATAAGTGAGTATTTATACGAAAGCGTAATGCGAAATGAAATTATGCGGTATAATTTGTCGCACAAGGTTTCCAGTAGAAACCCGAGAGCAATTATGAGGAAACATATTTCCTTGTTATGAATGCAATCACATTCATATTTTTAATCGATTTGGTTATTGCAAAAGGATTAGATATGCAGTTAATGAATGTGGTCACTGCATATTTATAAGCATCATTAGATTATTACGATACTTGAAGCATCTAATCCAAGTACATTTAGGAGTATGTACTTTATAAAGCTTCAAAGATCTTTATATGGGTTAAACCAATCCGGACACATGTTGTATAATTGAATCAACGAGTATTTATTGAGAGAAGGATTTAAGAATAATCCTACATGTTCATGTGTTTTATCAGAATCTGGATTCGTCATTATTGCAGTTTACGTTGATGATTTACCTTGTTAGAACTCTTGAAAAGATCACAAGGGTTGCTATAAATTCAAGGAATGCATTTGAAAAGGAAAAATCTTATTATTCAATTCATAGATGAGTTACAAGAATTTGAGACTTCTAGCCTCATCTCTCAAATGCATTTGCTTTTCATAAAGCAACGTACCATCCTTATCTAAAGGATTAGGCAGTCGAAATGAAGAGGCAAGTAAGGATTTTAAATCCTTATTCTCCTGCTTTAAGTCTGCAATTTTTTTGTCAGACTCTTGAACGAGTCGTTGAAGTACAGAAACCTTCTCGTTAAGCTCCTCAATCTCACGATTTTTGGATTGTAATCGGTTGGAAAATCCAACAATAGAGGAGGAGTATCGGGTGCCGAGAGTCACCAGCTCATAAACAGCTTCACGATCTGACTTATTAGCCAGATCATTTGCTTGCTGCAACATTGCACCTGCGGAAGATGCAGGATCAACTTGTAATTGAGGTGAAGGATACCTCATATGTTGATTGTGAGAAATAGTAAAAGGAAATTGATGAGCCATTGGAAATTTGTAGAATAAGAATACAAATATAGATGGATTATAGATATGAGAAGAAGATTTGATGCGTACTAAATGAAACTAAAGACGGTTCTTATAGAATTGGAAATAAGAACAAGACAAACCATCATCTCTTCAAATCTCACTTTACAAGATATGCTGGATGCATAATTTCAAAAGTCAGCGAGATTAATTACAGCTATCCCTATTTTCTTGTAAACGCTGAACCTCTGCCGTTAGCTGCTGTTGTTGACTTTGTATCTGAGCTCTTTCTCGTTCCAGCTCTTCTACTCGTGTTTTCAGGTCAAGAGAATACCAGTCTATAAGTTTCTTCAGCTCCTTGTTATCTTGTTTTAAATCTTTATTTTTTCTATCTTTAGTTGCAAGCATTTGATACAACTCAGATATTTGATTTTTAAGATGATCAACCTCACTCGTTCTCGCCAATAGCCTCTGAGACATGGTTGTAAGAGAGGCAGCATATTGAGCACTGAGGGTTCTTGATGCTGCAACAATTTCAGGATCAGATTTACTAGATAGATATATCTCTGCTCCTATCATGGTGTTTACAGCCTCAGGAGAAAATATAAGTGGTTGAGGTATAAAAGGTTCATGGTTTAAATCTGGGACATTAGAATTTCTATCAAACATAATATTGTTCTGGATGAACAACAACTGAATCTATGAGGAATGCGAGATCTTTTTGCTGGAGTAAACCAATGGTAAAATTGGTTATATTTAAAACAACAACCCGAAACCTTCAAATCTCTTCAAGATCTCGTTTGTCCACAATGTCAAGCGGATTTGATTTTCCGCCGAACCGATAATATTAAATCTCAAAGATTTTACAGCTTTTATCATACATAGATGGTTTCCAATATTATTTCCGCCGTATATAAACAAGTTCTTCCTAATAACGCCGAATGAGGGGGAGAAAATTTTAGATGAAAATATTATCATACTCTCTCTAATGCATTATTTAGTTGGAGATCATGTTTGAATTCTTAACTTGTCATATATACTGAAATCATATTTGCTTATTACTTGAAACACTAACGCATATTATCAAGAGGGAATTTAAGTATTACTGCAGGTATCAGATTTCTATTAAGTTTGTCAACCAGATATTATTTTTCATCTTCAAATCACTCAGAGATTATTACAATTCATGAAACAAGTCAAGAGTATATTTGGCTGAGATCAATGACTCAACAATTTTATATGAAGATAATGCTACTTGTATCGCTCAAATCAAAGGAGGATATATCAAATATATGATCAAGTGATAATCTGGCAGATTTATTTATGAAGACATCACCAACTGCGACATTCAAGAAAATTGTGCAGAATATTAAAATGTGAAGACTCAAAAACTATTGTCATGCACTTTCCAGGGGGAGTAAAAGTCCTGAAGACTTGTACTGATTGTACTCTTTTTCCTTCGCTAAGGTTTTATCCCATTGGGTTTTCCTTTGCAAGGTTTTAATGAGGTAATCTTAAAGCACTTGTGGATACATAAAGAGACTGTACTCTTTTTCCTTCGCCATTGGTTTTTCTTCCCACTGGGTTTTTCCTTGGCAAGGTTTTAACGAGGCAGATTCTTTATGGGTGGTCATTCAAGGGGGAGTGTTATAAACAAACGTCGGCCGCCGCCCCTATGTCCCACCACTAAATTATGTGAATGACCCCACCACTATTATTTTAAATCTGCATAGTGACTTGCATAGTGACTTGCATAGTAATTTCAACGCCTATAAATATGGGCTTCAGTTGTAATGAAATTCATAAGAAAATATAGAGAGAGAAAGAAAGTTTCAGTTCTTAAGAATTTCTTTTCTCTTACAATAGTAGTAGTTTTCTTTTTAGTTTCATAACAAAATGTGACTAATATAGATTAAGAAAAACTTAGTATATTGGTCAACTAGTTAGTGCTAGAACACAAACTTATAATTTTATAATTCTCTTAGACTAATCAATTGAGAGACTAAACAATGCCCGAAGGCAAGTAACTCAAATATCTTCTTCTAAAGGAGGAAATAAATAAAACTCTCCAGACCTAAATTTTAGAGACTATTTTTCTTTTAATTTTTATTATACAAACAACAACAAAACACAATAAACACAGGAATAGTAAATAACAAAGCAAAAAGGTTGTTAGTGATAGCACGTGGTATAAAGTGCACTGTCGCTGGACTAAGGAGCTTTGATAATCTTGGATCTGCTCTGAACCACCACCGGCGAGAAGGATCCATTAGAAGTGAAACTCATTGAAACTCACATTCAACTGGACCTTGCGCTTTAAGAGCATGCGCTACTCCATTCAACAAAAATGCCGGACGATGACTCAATTGGCGGACAAGATGAACGGAGACACTGCTCGTGGTGAGCTTAGGGCAATCAACTCTTTCGTACCTGCAACACCATCTGACAAAACCAAAAACACTTGAAAACCACCATTATCCACTATATCAAAAATGGCGGCCGAGAAAAAGATAAGAAAATAAGAAAAATGATAGATGAAAAATCGGAGGAGAAACGGAACCAGAGCTCTACCCTCTTCGCGACGGCGGGAGGAATTTGAGAAATCCTAAAAGATAAGTTTTTTCACGAGAAAGAAAACTAGAGTCGTCGACTTCGCCATCCTCTTTCCATGACATGAAACTACTGGATATGGCAAGCATGACTTTCTTCTTGAATGTGTCATGTTCAATGGGCACATGCAAAGATAACTGATATGCCATTCTGTATGGATGCCTGTTAATGTGTTTGATGGGGTCATGGTTTCACTCCAGATGATAACATATTTCATCAGTGGAGTCATGTGAATGTAGTCAAACGACTATCTGACTAATGTTATCTATGAGTTTTAGATGAGTAAGTGTCATGTAAATCTTTATAAAAAATTATATTGGAAAATATTTTAGTCACATAGTAATTTTATAAAAGTAATTTCACAAACTAATATGGTTTGATGTGATCTATCAAATTATAAAATTATTTTTATTATAAAATTATTTTTATTATAAAATAAATTTAACGAATTAGATAAAATCAAGTTAATTTGTGAGATTTTTTTATGTGATTTGTTTATGCATGTAGCAATCCTTAATTAGATTATACAAGAAAAAAATAATTAAAAATTTTTTTTTTTTGGTCAGGCCTAAAGTTTTACAAATAAAATTTTACAAAGAGCGTTGCAAATCTTGTATACTTTAGAGGCTATACAAATCTTTATTCCAATAGTTTTTCCCTCCTTTACCTTTTGACTCCACATAAATACTATTAAACAATAGCTTAATGCATATAGGAACCAATTCTCCTCTTTCAGAAGACACAAGATTTTAAAATTTAGGAGCCAAAGTGAGAGATATCTACATAAAATGATAATGAAAATATTTATACTAGCTTAATGAATTTTTAAATATTTATACTAGCTTAATGAATTTTTTAATAATATTAAATATTTAATAAATATAAATTTTACTCGGCATCGATCTTTCTTACTTCAACTTTCAAAATTTGAGAGACAACTTTAAGATCGAGCTCTAGATTTTTTAGATAATCTAAATTTTATAGAAATGCCTATAATCGAGCTCTCTTTTAAAAGTCCTCTCCATATAGACGATTTCTAGTAAGAGCAACATCTTTTTCCATCGATCTTTGGGTAGGGGTGGGTCGAAACTTGGACTCCGACCTTCTCCTTCCTCACCTTCTTTCATTTCTAGATTTTTTTCATATATTTCTAGTTTGAGTCCTATTTGTCCTCCATCCTTGAGAGAAGCCAAGTCTTTCCTTGCCTGTCTTTGATAGCCGACTATCAACGACCAACACGTGTCATCTCATTCTTCTCTACAGGTGCCAATTTTCAAGTCTGGAAGATGGCTTTGTAGTTTCGATGTGCGCGTGAGCTACACGCGAAGCTTTAGCCGAGCGCGTGGCACATACGCAACAACTTCCTAGAGATTTTTTTGGAGCTACGCACGACATTGGTGGCCCCAAATCCGTCAAATCTAGCCATTGATGTTTATATTTCAATTGCCTTCCAACAACGATCGGGCAGTAGATTAATACAGTGCAGTACACATTTCATTACTGCGACTTTCAGTCACAACTTAAACTATCATTAATGGTTCTCTCATGTTTGGGAGCAGGACATGAGCCATTCATTTAGCTTCAAAATGCTTGCTTTGGATTTGGAAGTTATTCACTTGATTTTTTGTTTATTTTTTTTTATGTGTATTGTATTATATGTTAATTTTTTAGGAAGATTATAGAAGACTTTTACTCTACTTAAATTTATATCTTGTAATTTTTAATTTAGTTAATAAATTTCAACTTGCTTAAATGTTTTTAAGATAACTTTAAGAAAAATCTATATCTTAATAATACTTTTATTTTAAAGATGAGATCGAGAGAAGAGACAAAATAAGTACATCACAAAAAGCGTTTTGAAGATAAGCTCGATGATGATAGTAATAAAGTAATAATGACGACCAATCATGAAATTAAAAGTCCAATTACTTTTTTGACTTTTTGACGGCCAAAAGACCATCATTAATTTATAATTCATATCATTGCCATACAATTCAAATCTAGTTAGCTTGGCACCTATTAATTTCAAGAGTATACTCTATGTTAATTAAAATATATAAATATTATTATAAAATTAAAAAAAACTATTACTATTATAAAAAAATATAAAAGAAACTTTTAAAAATTAAAATTTTTTTTGTTGTATAATTTTTTTTTATGAATTTCAGAATGATAGAAATTCATATTTATAAACGTTGAAATTACTATGTAAGTTATTATGTAAGATTTAAAATAATAATATTAGTCATTCACAAAATTATTGGGGGCGGCCCTGCCGCCCCTAATAATTCATAATACTTCTCCTTGAATGACCACCCATAAAAAATCTGTCTCGTTAAAACCTTGTTAAGGAAAAACTCAATGGGAAGAAAAATTAATGGCGAAAGAAAAAGAGTACAATATTTTTATATACCGCCAAGTGTTTTAAGATTGTCTCATTAAAATCTTGCAAATGAAAACCCAGTAGGACAAGACCTCAACGAAGGAAAAAGAGTACAATCAGCACAAGTTTTCAGGACATTTACTCTCATCGAAAAATGTATGACGATAGATCTTTGAGTTTTCGCATTTCAATGTTCTGCACAATTTTCTTGAATGTCGCAATTGGTAATGTCTTTGTGAACAAATCTGTCAGATTATCACTTAATCGTATCTTTGATATATCCTCCTCTGATATAAGTAGTATCATTTTCATATAAAATTATTGGACTATTATTGATGACGGGAAGACCACAATTTTCTTAGATATGTTGGATTATTGATCTCAGCCAAATACACTCTCGACTTGTTTCATGAATTACAATGATTTTTGAGTGATTTGAAGATATGGAAGATAATGTCTGGTTGAAAGACTTAGTAGAAATCTGACACCTGCAGTAATACTTAAACTACTCTTGATAATATGCATTATTGTTTCAAGTAATAAGCAAACATGATTTCAGCATATATATCAGGGTTAAGAATTCAAACATAATTTTTATTTAAATAATGTATTTAAGAGAATATGATAATATTCTCATCTAAAATTTACTTCCCCTCATTTGACGTTATAAGAGAAAATTTGTTTATATACGGTGGAAAGGGTATTAGAAACCTTCTATATATCGATTCGACAAAAAATCAAATCCGCTTGACATTGTTGACAAACGAGATATTGAAGAGATTTGAAAGTTTCGGATTGCTGTTTAAATATAAAACCAATTTTACCATTAGTTTACTCCAGCAAAAAGATCTCACATTTTTCATAGATTCAGTTGTTGTTCATCCAGAACGATATTATGTGTGATAGAAATTCTTTTGTTAATATCTCAGATTTGAACCATGAACATTTTTATACCTCAACCACTCATATTTTCTTTTGAGGCTGTAAACACTATGATAGGAGCATAAATATATCTTTTTAGGAAAACTAATCCTAAAATTGTTGCAGCATCAAGAACCATCAGTGCTCAATATGATGTCTTTCTTACAATTATATCTTAAAGGCTACTGACGAGAACAAGTGAAGTTGATCATTTTAAAAATTAAATATCTGAGTTGCATCAAACGCTTGCAACTAAAGATAGAAAAAATAAAAATTTAAAATAAGAAAACAAGGAGCTGAATAAATTTATAGACTGGTATTTTCGTGACCTGAAAACATAAATAGAAGAGCTGGAATGAGAAAGAGCTCAAATACAAAGTTAACAACAGCAGCTAACGGCAGAAATTTAGCATTTATAAGAAAATCAGGATAGCTACATGGAATAAAAACTAATGGTCTTCTACTTCAAGTAAGTTTTTCGGTATATTATTTGCAATCCTTAAGATGAATATTAAAAGTAATATTGTTGAATATTACTTGATAAAATTATACTTTTATTCTGATGATTATGTGAATATATTTTTTAGATCCACAAATTTATTTTTGTGAATCATATATATATAGAAAATGTTAAATCTTATAAAATTGAGATTTATTACAATTGACATTTCTGGAAAAAGTTATTTATCCAGGATTCTTGATGAGATCCATTTGGATATGATGAACTTAGGAGATACAATCAAAGAAAAAAATCATGCATCCCTGCAAGACCATGCTATGTATTTCATGGTGAAAAATATATTTATTGTGTGAAATGTTTTAAGAGAGAAATATAAAAGAAACTCTTAAAAACTGAAACTTTCTTCGTTATATAAATTTTTCTTAAGAATTTCAAAACAATTGAAATTCATATTTATAAGCGTTGAAATCACTATATAAGTTACTATACAAGACTTAAAATAATAGTGACGTGATCATTTACAAAATTATTGGGAGGCGAGAGCCGCCCCTAATAATTCATAACAACTATATGGCTTAGTCTCCTAAATTTTATTTTTGCTTCGTTATAGACTTCATTTAGGGAAAGTACTCTGTAGATATAGATGACATACATGGTGCTTTTTTTTTTAAAAGTAAATTAAAGCATTTCATAACACTAAATGCTTAACATATGAAATTGGCATTGGTTAGAATAGCTAATAGGAGGGTAGATTAGTTGTCATACCCCTGTTTTTCTTCTTTCTTACTTTCGAGTTGGCGAGTCACTTACTAGTGTCGACATAAGCACTTATGTGATCACAATGATACAATAATTAGTGGAGTGAGAGTTCTCAACAGTCATACCAAAATAAGTAAAAACAATACAAAATAAAAATAAAAAATAGGTTATCTTGTCAATAAATTAACTCTAGCTCAATTCTCATAAAAGGAAGCCACTCAAAAGCGATTTTAACATATCTGATAAACAGATTATAAATTTACGATTAAAAACCGTAATTGAGAAGAGTGCGTGGCATTTTGTTAATTTGTTCCAACTGAAGGAGGATATCACAACCACGTCATTTTGATCGTTAGTTAGAAAAGACAATAACATATGGGAATAGAAAATTGTGGGAGATACGATACATCAGCGAAGAACCACTACTGATGATGGTGGCGAGTATAAGACAATCGCCACACTAAACAAGAAACGAGCACATAGATCTTGAAAATCAGAAACCTTTGATCCCGAAACTGTCGCACGTGGCAGCTAAAGACTTCCTATGGCTTGATAGAGTGTGAGGCCCACACACATTGTAAGTAGTGCATGTGACACACGCGCATCACTCCTAGACAAAAAGCTTCAATTGCTCAATAGATTGGTGGCTAGGGAGTTTGTCGAAGGGGTGTGTGGCAGTTGGAGAAGGCCAGCAAGCAGCAGATCGAAAACCCAAAGTTCTATCTCTAAAAAAATAAAGAAGAAATCGAAAAAATTAAAAAAAAAATCTTGAAAAAGGGACCGGACCGACAGGAGGTGGGAAGAGACGAAGCCCCACCTCCCCTAAACGGAGAAGCAATAGTGGGACTTGAGGAGCAAAGTGAGATCGATAGAGAGAAAAATGAAAAATTTTCTTGTGTTCCAGATAAGGCACATGCGTATTGCTTCTTTTATATCATGACATCCTGCCATGTAATTAAAATTATTTACATAAATATTAGACTTGTTTGGATACATCAAAATGTTTCATTTTATGTTATTTTATTTTATTATTATAATTTTTTTAAAATTTTATATAAAATATAAAAATAATTCAATTTTTAAAATTTTAAAATTTTAAAATTATTATAATAATATTAAAAAATAATATTCTAATAATATTTTATTTAACTTTTATATAAAATTATCTTATCATATCTTACTATTTAAATTATATCTAACTTTAATATGCCGTACTTGACTACCTAACTGATCTAATAGATTTTTTCTTTCTTATATCACAATTAGTGAGCATCTGGACAACTTCTAATATCTTGTCATGTGCAATACGCATAAATGAATATAAAAATATATATATATATTATATATATATAAAATAAAATAAAAACTCTAATTTGGTGGTCGATTCGATCAACAACTATGATGCTATCCATAACAGAAATAGAAAAGTTAAAATAAAAATGATGTTATCAGAGCACAAACAAATTAAAAATCGACCTTGGGGAAATTGGAAATTGCTGGAAAAACAAAAAGGTTTCCAGTCTTACGGGTATATTATATAGTCTGGTAAGTTTATATAGCATGGTCACCGGCAACAAAATTTGTTGGGAGAGCCGTCCTATTTCACCTAACTTCGCTGCACATTCTCAGCTACAATTCTTTGGCATGTTTGTTAGTATTCATTTTTTCATAAAATAATAATAATAATAACGTCAACATTTGAAAGAGAACAAACAAAATTAAAGGACCAAAATCTTTGGGTTGTGCAGGCTTGTTCGATAATTCTAGGCCTGGCCCATCCGGGCATTAATGTTATGGGCTACCACATGTCCGGCAGTAACTCAAGTGATAATGCTTCTATCGTAAGAGACTCCATGTTTAATCTTCTCTCCCTTTTATTTTGAGAACTTCTCTCATCATTCAGAAGAGTTACAACTTTCGTAACATACTTCATGTTTAATCTTCTCTCCCTTTTATTTCTACTCATCATTCTCATATTACACACCATGCATAATTTTTAATTTAATTTTAATTTTAATTTTTTCTATTACCAAATGTATGGTGAATAGATAATGAATAGAATAACTCAATTAATTTAGAGAAGGTAAAATGAAAAACAATTTTCAAAAAATAAAAATAAAGTGTTGTATAGTTTGTAAAAATAATGAATAGTGAGTACGTTCTTTGCAATCTAAGCACAAGACTCCTAAAAATGAGGGTTAGCTTTGCGAATAATCTTCAATATCAAGATTTTTTTTTCCAATAATCATTCTCATATTATATATCATCTCAAATGTAAAATGATTGAAAATGATTAACATTCTTCTTTTACTTTTTTGAGACGTTTGGACCAAACGCGGTATTAATACAAAACTTACACCCTCCAATAGGCTTATAACATTTTTTTTTTTGAAGAGACGAAGGTCATATGTCTAAGAGTGATCCGGCTCAGATTTATTAATAACACTCACTTATAGTGAAGGAATATCGTAATAAATAATTCAAGTCAGAACTTACAAATAATCAAGACAATTCTAAAACTCAAGTTTTGTAAAACAAAATCCCCTTTATCCAAACCTTTACAAAAAATAACTTTACATCTCTTAACCAAATAAATATGCCAAACCAGAAAAACACCACAAAATCAATACATGAATTTAAATTCTAACATAAAGAATATCAAACTTGTCCATGTGAATAAGTCATCGAATGTAACATTGAATGGACCTTGAACCAAAAAAATTCAAGACCATGCCCCTTGTCCCCCGTTTGTCAAAAATTATGCTACCATGTTTGTCTCTCTGAAAATGTGCCTACACCGAACATTCATTTCACATGCTAATTATACTTTGATCTCTTCCCAATAATTCCAAAGAAACCAATATTTACACACACCCGATGCCAAACATTGAATAAAAACTAAAGAATCCAACTCAAACAAAACGTCCCACAACCTCAATTGTTTACGTAATCAAAGGCCATCCAAAATAGCTTTACATTCAGCAATTAATAGTGTTAGTGGCATGTTCATATGAATGAGAAAACCTAGCAACCATATCTCCATTTGAGTCCCGAATATTTCCTCCTCCTCATGAGGCTCTCAGATTTTTACAACATCCTCCCCAGCCATATTTTACTAGTTTAACCTCCCTCTCTTTGTCTTCCTCCACAAAATTAATATTGGTCTTTTTTTAACAATAGGTAAAACTGGACAAGAAAAACTCTCTAGAATCACCTTATCATTTCCACCCATGTGTTGAAACATCTTCATATTACTAGAAATATTCCTCAGCCCCACTTTTACTTCCCGAATCACATTCTTAGGTTTAAATTTAAATCCAGCTTCCATTCTAGCCACACATCTAGCTTTCCAAAGTTCTCAAGAAATAATAGTAGGAATGAACCATTTAAGCCAAACCACATGTGTGAACTCAAAGACGCCCTTTGCCACCAAATGTTTTAACATGCCATCCCAATTTCGAATATGTGAAACATTAATGTTATGAGATTTTGCAAAGAAAGACCTTTCCGTTTGAGCTCCCTCACCCTCATATAAAATATGATGCAAGGTCTCCACTTGAGGTTGAACATTCACATCTCGATACAATTGGAATGCCTATGTTCCGAATAATGTCATCCACCAGAATAGCCTTTCTATTAGCTCTCCATATGAAAAAAAAGACATCTTCTTTGGTATCCCATTTTGCCATAACCATTTTTTCTAGGGACATATTTCACCTTTTTGTCTAATTAATTCCTAGGCTGATTTTGTGGTGAATTTGCCGTTAACCTCATGCTTTCACACACAAATATCATGCCTCTGTCGAAGTTCATGAATTCCAGACTCTGCAATATTTCAAATCATCTCATATGGAATCAAGCGTTGCAGTTCCTGCAATTTTGTCTCTGTAGTATCAAATACATTTGCAACTTCAAATTTATATCTCTTACTACAGGAATTGAATGCATCAAAGGTCCAGCTCCTAACCAAGTATCCATCCAAAAATTGCATTGTCTATCTCGAATAAGCCACTTTGAATTGCATATCACTTTAGACATTAAAGCCATTAAACCCTTCCAAAATCTGGAACCCTTTCTTAATTGCACCCCTGAATACAAATGAGAATTACCAATGTATTTGGTAGCAAAAACTCTCAACCACATGGAGCCCCCTTTAATCAATTACCAAGCAAATTTCATCATCAATGACTCTTAACCATCATAAAGATCTCGGATTCCAAGACCGCCTCCTCCATCGGCAAACATATTGTACGTTTTCCGCTATCCATTCCCTTTTTTTATTTTCCATCAAAGAACTCCAAAGAAAATCAAAAAATATTTTCTCAAGTTTGATAGCACACCTTTTGGCAAATTTAAAATAGAGAGCATGTGAATAGGCATACTATTCAAAACATGCTTAATCAACACAATTTTGCCTTCAAAACAAAGTATTTTACTTTTCTACCTTGCCAATTTCTTTTGAACTTTTGTCCAGAGAGAATCAAACATTCTTATTTTCATACATCCTGCGAATAACGAAACTCTCAAATATGTCAAAAAAAATCCAATACAACCCCCCCTCTCCCTTGCATTGCCCAGAGTCTAGCTCTCTCTTTATCCACCCCTCTTCCCACAAGCCCCTCGATAGATCTGAGATTGAGATATATTGGACATGATAATTTGAAGAACTCTGTTGGCGGGGTGCTCTATAAGTAAGCCATATATTTGTTTCATCAAATAGAAAAATATTTTGGGAGTTGATGTTGTGAATCTCGTGTATTTTAAGTTGGTTGCTCGGTAAGCAGGCATGTGTACTGTATTTGATGTATTTGTCGTGTATTTGTCGATGTATTTGGGCTTCCTATAGGGACTGATGTTATGTTACGAGTTTTAAATGAGAGAGAGAGACAGAAAAAAGAGGAGGGGGGGGGGGAGGGGCGTAACAGAAAGAGAGATAACAATTTGGGGAAGAAAAGAAGAGCTTTAGATGATTAGTATTGGTTTCATTAAAATTATTTTTAAAATTTGATGAAAAGTATTTGCTTTTTATAAATCTAAAACTTCTTTATCCATAACCCCACATTAAATTAGTAGTTAGATTCATGATCAAAATAATAATATAATATTATTTTTTTAATAATCATATTTTAAAATTTTTTTTCATATATTGCAATTATACGAACTATATCTACATTAATAATTTAGTTCGATTTTTAAATTATTGTTAATAGCCAATATTATTACCAGATTATAAATAGCTGAAAGGCATCAATACCTTGAGAGACAATTAATTGGACCATCAATGTGTATTTCTTAATATAGTCAACATTTGGATTAAATATTGCAAGTAAAAATGACAATTGCGAGTTAAACTTGAATAAAATATATATTTGATGGTATATAGTAATCTTTTAAATTTGAAGATCACTTACTTTTACTATAACTCTAAGCTTCAAAGCCAACGGCCATTTGATAAATCTTATAATGTAGTTATGGATTCATCAAATTTTCATTTAGCTAGGCTTTTGATGAAGCCACCAATGCCAATACTCTTAGGAGAAAGGGAAATAGAAAAATGGAGAGATTATTTCAAAGCGATTCTATCGGAGATAAACATAGACAACCTATGTGTTCACTTTTTATTAGAGTTAAAAGTTAAATAAAATATTATTATAATATATTTTTCTAATATGATATTTGTTTTGGGAATTGTATTATTTTGTATTGAGATTTAAAAAACTTGTAATGATTAGATAAGATGATCTCCAAAAACAAACAATGACAATTTTCAAAAAAATCTTGAGTCCTATATATCATATCTATAATCTACTTGATTGTACACAGATCTAGCGTAAACTAGAAGAGAGAAGTTTGATGTTCAAATTCTTGATTTTGATAATTTGAAGTGCAAAATACATGCAATTTTCGTGTTCATTAAACACATGATGCAATAGGAGAGAATAATACACAGAACGGTTTTGGGAGTAATAAGGTCGACTTCTAACACAAAGTTTAATTGTATTTATATAAACTATAATGAAATTAGTGGCTATAATGATCAAATAGTTCTTTTCTGCCCAAAAGATATGGGGCACCATATCAAGCTAAACAGATTTTGGTTTGTTTTATATTGTAAAATATAGGAAATAAGATTAGCAAAATAAGCAAGTGAAGCATGTGACCATTATTCAACATTTTACTTGGGTCCTCGACCAATTTCCCGATGTTCTTATCCAATATTATGCTCCATTTTTCTTCAAGAGAACGAATATTATACGCTCTTGATATGACAATATTCCAACCATTTTAGATTTCATGATTCACATGTTTAATACTTTAATAGCATGGTCGTCGTTTTACCATATATAAAAAATATTATAAAGAGAAATATATAAAATTATGTTTATTAATTAAAAATTAACATGAGTTCGGCATGTTAATATAAAGTTACAAATATGAAATATATAATTATCATTGCATGAATTCAAATATGTGGTTCAAATTTGGAGTGAAAATAACTACTACGTACCACTACTAAGAAAGAAAATTTAAAATAAAAACTGGCCGTTATAAGAAAGAAAATTTAGATATATGATTCATGATTAGCTAAACGTGATCGTGTCTATGACCAAGTACGCATGATCAATGATACTGATTCTAATTTATCAGTTGCGCCATTCAACAAAAAAATTGCTCTTTCAAGCAAGTCGTATGCTTAATTCTTAATTCCCAAATGATTCACGAATTTTAATTAAAAGTTGAGTGTGCCAGATTCACTATAAGAAAATTGGTTATTCGTAGTCAATTATTTATTGCCAAAATAATTATTTTTTATCAAAATAAATATATTTTTACAGTAAATAATTATTTTTATTTCAAATAATTTATCATAAATATTTATTTTTCTTATAATAAAATTAAAGTGTAAACCAGATAAATCACATGGCAGTATAAGCACAATATTTAGCTAGCTAGAGTCTTTGACATGCAGTGAATTGACTTTAATTATTGGAAATATTGGTGCAATATTACTTTTCATCATAAGTTTTTTCATTTTCGATCACTCCTTACTGACATCATGTTTAATTTAACCAAACAGTCATATATATATATATCACTCAATTTTTTTTTTTTGCTTGAAATAATCAGAATTAATTAGCAATTGAAATTGTGGATGGTAAAACTTAAAATAAAAAACAATATTTCTTATAATAGGTGTCAAAGTTTAAACGTCTTTGTACTTGAACCATAATATATAGTTTGTTTGTTTTAATATATATCTATATATATATATATAATGTACTGTGTGTTTATATGTATATTTGGATGGTCTGCAAAGCTTTCTTGCCGAGTTATAATGTCTTATATAGTATATATTATAATATTATAAGGTAACGTTTGGGTAGCTATGGGCCATTGATAAGAATCAAAATGAACCCCCCCCCCCCGGACAAGCAAGCAAGCTAGCTAGCTCATGACCTGATCTTCCCCATCTACGCGGGCATTTTATATGCAACGTGCATTAATTGATCATAAATTAAATATGATAACATATCATATGCCGATCATAAACATCCCTCACCGTAATTCATATATATATATATATATAATGTACTTAATTAGTTAACAAGAGCAGCTAGCTAGCGGAGGCCATAGATATTATATTAAGTATGAGGTGTCTTAAATTAGTGCTTACAAAAACAATGATTATATTAACCAGCTGATGTTGATGATTCAAACCATTGATCAGGAAGGTACTTCATTATATTTGAAATCCCAAGTTTAGAAAAGCAGCTTCGAATTAACTTTGTTCAAACCATGCGCAAACGTCTGATCTCTAGCTAGCCAGCCAGTACTTCCCATTTTTTTTCTTTCGGAATCCTTCTTTTCTTTTCCATTCGTTTCTTTTTCTGTAAACATGGCTACCCTAAGTTTCTTTGTTGGAATTATAGGTAATAAACACTTTCATTCTCCACATACTTGCATAATTTGTTTAATTCAAGGTAATTCTCGATTCAGGCTGCAAACATGAAGGCAACTAGCTAACAATAATCTCTTTGATCACTTGGTTTTTACAGGCAACATCATCTCAGTGCTACTCTTTCTTTCTCCCTTGTAAGTTAATTATATATAAGCTTATCCAAATTACGTACGTCCATGATCTTCTTAATTTCCATATGATCAAATGTCAGAATTAATTATTACTCTTTTTTTTTTTTTTTGCAGAGGAACATTTTGTCGAATTGTTAAGAATCGAACAACAGAAGAGTTTGAGAGCTTTCCTTACATTTGCACATTACTGAGTTCATCATTATGGACTTACTATGGAGTTACAAAGCCTGGAAGCCTACTTGTGGCGACAGTCAACGGTTTTGGTATTGTTGTGGAGATTGTTTTCATTTCCTTGTTCCTTGTGTTTGCAACTCCAAGGATTAGGGTAAGTGTAGTACTCGTTCTAACGTCTGTTATCATCATGATCATCAGAAATGACATCATATATCATCAACATCCTAATTAGCTATAATTAATCATGTTGTTTTAATCAGGCGAAGACAGCAACATTAGTTGCAGGTTTGAATGTGGGATTCTTCGCAGGAGTGATGTTGATTACTGGTTTTTTGTTGCATGGAAATACAAAGATCGATGTCATAGGATTCTTGTCTGCAGGCTTGAATATAGTTATGTATGGTTCACCTCTTGCAGCCATGGTAAGTAAGAGCTTAATTAATTAGCTCAAGCCACCAATATATCTTATATCAACTTCGAACGTAAATTTGCCATTAATGGTACTGATCGATCGAGCAGCTTCTTGCCTTGGCCCTTCTTGATGAATGTTGATCATCTTCTTCTTACTTTGTCTTTTTCTGCTAATTAATTTGTCAAAGGGATTTCGTGTAGTTGGATTTATTTTCATTTAATTATATATCGTGTGAGCAACGTCCCTAAGATGTTGGAAGGATTAGCACAGAACCAAAATAATTAAATGCTAATTTAATATAATTAATTTCCCGTAATTATTTATTAATTTTTTTGCATGGATTGAAATGTGTAGAAAAGGGTGGTGTCAACGAAAAGCGTGGAGTACATGCCTTTCCTTCTCTCCTTTTTTGTTTTCTTGAATGGAGGGATTTGGACTTTTTATGCCTGCCTTGTTAAGGACGTCTTTCTCGGAGTAAGTACTTCTCCTCGCTAGCTTATGCAAATACGTAAGAAATGCTAGTATGTCTACTTTTTTGATATTTTATTTTAACATTTTATATATTTTATTTTATTTTTTTACTTAATAATTAATAAAATGATTATTAGTATATTGATAAAAAAAAATTATATTTTTTAAAAATATATTAAGATGATAAAAAAATAAGAATAAAAAATAAAATAAAGAGCCAAAAAGTGCTGGAGCTACGTACGTAATCAAGGATGTCACGATACAAATACTATATTATAAAAACTTTTGATCATGATCAGAATTTATTATAGATCTATACGTAATTAATTAGGAAATTCTTTCAAACCTGCAAGCATGAATTTGATAATGAATCTGAGAGTCTTTAGGCTTAATCAATGCCACCGCCATCATGCATCTAATTATATATTGCTAGCTCCATCACTAGAGGGGATTCTTCTAATAGACTAGTAAATAAATTACCCGCATGCTACGCATGCATCTATATCAAAATTTATTTATAAAAAATATATATAATTGTTCTCTATTTAACTAAGTTAGCATATCTTATGCCATAATACATGGAATATATAGATGCTAATTTAAAGAGTGTGCACTTTGACTTTTAAAACTCGACACATGAGTTAATAACTTAATATATACATGACTGTATTATTAGCATTTACCGGAATATTTATCATAGGATAATAAGTAAAACTAAAATGATAAATGACATGATTAATTTACTTGGTTCGGTTACGTATACTTACGCGTGCATAATTCACCGATCGAGTTACATAAGATTTTATGTTAAGTGATGGTCTATTACACAATACGACAATACAATAGCTATACGAAAATGATATAATATATATATATATATATATATATATATAATAAATCCTAATTAGCGATCGAGTCGGATCAACTCAAGAGCTTAAATCGGGTCCATAATTTTTTCTACACAGAGAAGCCCAATACAATGTTGGTAGGGGCATCGGCAGACCTACGACGTTAGGCAGCCCTCCAAATTTAACATTTATTCCAATTTTATATAATATACTGTTGAGTTTCTTAATATAAAATTTAAAATGAAAATACTAGAAAAATAATTTAAGATTGATTATTATTTATATGAAAAATAGTAGAAATGATTTATCTTCTAAACTTCATTGAGTATGAAAAAACTTATTTAAGGTCTCATTTATAATATTATATGCTAAATGTGATGCTAAAATAGATAGATTTTACAATAAATTTGATTAACTAGCTTAAATATTAGAATAAAAAATGACATTTTAAATGATCATTCGATAACTTCTACAAAGAAAATAATTACTTCTAAATATTTCATATTTACAAAAATAATAATAGATGAATATAATTCTTTGAAACATACGTTAAATTGTGTTTTTACATTATTTGACATATTATCGAAGTTTAATTTTATACATGTTTTATGATTTTGTAATATTTTTTATAATTTACATAAATATCATGTGACAAAAAAATTAAAACCTCTTAAGAAAAATTCCTGGTTCCACCATTGTGTAGGGATGACTCTGGCTTCAGATCAAATTGCATTTGATTGCTGCTCCATTCAGGATAACTATTATATACATGCGTGACATCCTTAAATTTTATGAATTGTGTAACTAAAGAGACAGGAACATGATTGGCGCGGTATATTTTTGTTATTCATTTTGTGATAAAAAAAAATGTAAAACTATGATGAAAAAAGTGTGTTTGAAACAAGTTGATCATGGAGGGAGTTGTTGCAGGTACCAAATGGGGCTGGATTTGTTCTGGGAACAGCCCAACTGGTTTTATATGCAATATACAGGAACCGGCCTAAGTCATCATCCAATAAAATCTCTGAGGATTTGGAGGATCATGAGTCCCAGCACGAGCACCTTCTTCCCCCTAGCAGTAGTACTTCTGTGCGGGAAAATATTTCAGCACAGAGTCAGAGGTCTAATGGCAATCGTGATGATGAGAAAGAAGAATATATGTAGGTAGGTAGGTAGCTAGCTAGCCGGTGGCTACTGATGAAGAAGAGGATTAACTTAGCAGTTTCATTTAAAGGTACTCTTTCTACCGTATATCATTTATATATATATATATGATTTATAAGATTTGAATTTTAAAACTTATCTTCTAAATTAAATTATGTCACATGGATGATGTATGGTATAAAAACATTCAAATAAAATTATTGATTATTTTATTTATTTCTTTACTTATTCCAATCGTATGTAAGATTGCAAGTTTTTATATGTTTTATATAAAAAAGGAACGTGTGATACTCCTATTTCTGGACCATTAGATGAGAAAGTGATATATATATATATATAATATTTGGGAGAGGAAAATTTTGGAACTCCAGATATCTATTTTAAAAATTAAAAATTATGTCAATAAGACCATATACTTCTGGCAGAAAAGTGATTAGATAAAGGAGTAACTTATTACCAGTTCAAAGGTAAAAAAGAACATTTAGGTTTCGATTTCTGTGCTTTAGATAGATTTCAATTAACCAGAACAAGGTATTTCACATAGGTCTTCAGTCTTTACATAAATAAATTTCGTACAATTGCTGGATCAGAAGATACTTATCTAACCTATATATTTGGGCCGTGACACTGTGGATTATAGCTTTTGGATTTTGCAACTAATGAGGTTCGGCTGAAGGTTTTCGCGGCCTAATTGCTCTGAAACTAAGCATCTAGGCCCAAGTTACATAACGAAAAACATAAAGGCCTAGTTTAGATACATGATATGAGATCACCTATGATAGTGAAATAATTTAAATTGAGATATTTTATAAATTTATAAGAAAAAAAATAAGAATATTATAAATTTAAAATATTTTTAAAATATTATTTTTTATTTTAGAATTTAAAAAGTTGGTTAGTTTTTGGTATTTTATTTGAAAGTTTAAAAAAATTCTAATAATGAAATGAAAATTTTTCAAAACCCTTATTATTTTACTTTTTAGTTTATGGATTTAATTTTCCAAAAAAGGGACAGCATTAATTTAAGAAATTTTAGCTTAAATATAACGTTACGTTACAACAGCAAGCTCCCACCTCCCCAACGCACCAAGTTTCCCACTAGCAACAATTACTGGCTAGAGAGAGGAAAAGCGTATTTGGGGTGTAACTTATTCGGTTTAGGTTGAAAAATTCGATCGGATTGAATCGATAAATATATCGAGTCAATCTAGGGTGTGGTTTTTTTGGATCGGACTGGACCAATTGAAGTATATACATAGTTTTTTAAATATTTTTAAGATATATTATTTTATAAAGTAGTTACATAAAATTATGTATTTCATCTAATCTATCACTATTGATCACATGTATTTGAAGTTTCAATGATATTGTGTTTTTTTTTAGTTTCATTTATCTCCATTTTTTTATTTTATTATAATGATTGCTAATTCTTAGTGATGGATATGAATAATTTTGATAATTTTTTCAAAATTCTTAAAGCTACTTTCAAGTACAAAATGTACATACAAAGATAATAATTGATATTCAAAAGAGTAAATACTATGAGCTTTTGTGTATTGATGGGTTGAAAATAGCCCAAAATACACGTTAAAAATGGTTTTTGTTATGAAACTTAAAGAAAGGAACTACTATTGCAAAAGAGAAATAAGAAATTCTCTTGAAACTCTTAAGAACTCAAGCTTTCTTTCTCTCTCTATTTTTTCTTATGAATTTCATTACAACTGAAGCCCCTATTTATAGGCTTTGAAATTACTATGCAAGTTACTATACAAGTCACTATGCAAGTTACTATGCAAGTTACTATGCAAATTTAATATAATAGTGGTGGGGTCATTCACATTATTTAGTGGTGGGACAGGGGGCGGCTGCCGTCCCTCCACTAAATTCATTACACTCCCCCTTGAATGACCATTCATAAGGAATCTGCCTTGTTAAAATCTTGCCAAGTAAAAACCCAGTGGGAAGAAAAACCAATGGCGAAGGAAAAAGAGTACAGTCTTCTTATGTATCCACAAGTGCTTTAAGATTGCCTCATTAAAACCTTGCAGAGGAAAACCCAGTGGGACAAAACCTCAGCGAAGGAAAAAGAGTACAATCAGCACATTTACTCCCCCTGAAAAGTGCATGACAAAAGATCTTTGAGTCTTCGCATTCCAATGTTATGCACAATCTTCTTGAATGTGGAAGTTGGTAACGCTTTTGTGAATAAATCTGCCAGATTATCACTAGATCGTATCTGCTTGACATCAATTTCACCTTTCTCTTGAAGTTCATGAGTATAAAAGAATTTAGGTGAAATATGTTTAGTTCTATCACCTTTGATGTATCCTCCTCTGATTTGAGTGATACAAGCAGTATTATCTTCATATAAGATTGTTGGGCTATTATTGATCATAGTAAGTCCACACTTTTCCTGGATATGTTGAATAACTGATCTCAACCAAATACACTCTCGACTTGCTTCATGAATAGCAATGATTTCTGAGTGATTTGAAGAAGTAGCAGATAGTGTCTGCTTAACAGATCTCCATGATATGGTAGTATCTCCATAAGTAAATAAATATCCAGTTTGAGATCTACCTCTGTGTGGATCTGAAAGATAACCCGCATCTGCATACCCAATCAATTCTGGACTTGAACCACGTTGATAAAATAATCCCATATCAACCGTACCATGAAGGTAACGAAGGACATGTTTAATGCCATTCCAATGCCTTCGAGTTGGTGCAGAACTATATCTTGCAAGCAGATTAACTGAGAATGTAATATCTGGTCGAGTGCAATTTGCAAGATACATCAAAGCTCCAATTGCACTGAGATATGGTACTTCAGGACCAAGAATTTCTTCATCGTCATCACAAGGACGGAATGGATCTTTCTTCACATCAAGTGTTCGAACAATCATTGGAGTACTCAGAGGATGAGATTTGTCCATATAAAAATGCTTTAGGACTTTCTCAGTATACATGGACTGATGAATAAAAATTCCATTTGGCAAGTGCTCAAGCTGCAGGCCGAGACAAAGTTTTGTTTTGCCAAGATCTTTCATTTCAAATTCATTCTTTAAATATATAGCGGTTTTTGATATCTCTTCAGGAGTTCCCACAATATTTAAATCATCAACATAAACCGCAATAATGACAAATCCGGATTCAGATTTCTTAATAAAAACACATGGGCATATAAGATTATTCTCAAATCCTTCTTTCAATAGATATTCGCTTAAGCGATTATACCACATGCGTCCGGATTGCTTCAACCCATATAAAGATCTTTGTAGTCTGATTGAGTACATATTTCTAGATGTACTTGTAGATGCTTCAGGCATCTTATATCCTTCAGGGATTTTCATATATATGTCATGGTCTAAGGATCCATATAAATATGCAGTGACCACATCCATTAACCGCATTTCTAATCCTTTTGTAACAACCAGACTAATCAAAAATCTAAATGTGATTGCATCCATAACGGGAGAGTATGTTTCTTCATAATCAATCCCGGGTTTCTGCAGGAAACCTTGTGCAACAAGCCGTGCTTTGTATCGCACAATTTCATTTTTCTCATTACGTTTTCGTACAAATACCCACTTATATCCAACAGGCATTACACCCTTTGGTGTTTGGACAACAGGTCCAAATACTTCTCGTTTCGCTAGCGAATTTAATTCAGCTTCAATAGCTGTTTTCCATTTTGGCCAATCATTTCTACGTCGACATTCTTCGACGCTTTTTGGCTCACTTTCTTCATTACTTCTGGTAATGTCAATGGCCATTTTATATGAAAATATGTTGTCGACAACAGTTTTATTTCTATCCAGAATTTCTCCAGTTTTCATGAAATGTATTGAGATCTCATTATTTTCAGGTACCTGTTCCTCTTCAGGGGAAAACATTTCATGACACACCTCTTCAGAAGGTCCATTTTTAGGAGATTTATACTCTTCAAGATTTTCCTCTTCAGGAGGTTCTGGAATAGAAGATTTAAGCTCTTTAGGAGCATCAATTATATTTGTGGCCTGTATTGTGGGTACGTGTTCTTCAGGAACACCAAATTCATTTTGTATTCTTTTCCTTCTGGGAATTTTATCTTTTGCACCAATAGGTCTTCCACGCTTCAGGCGTATTTTAGATTCACCTATTGCTGTTTTGACAATTTGTCCTTCAGGGACTTCAATCCTTGCTGGAGCATTAACAGCAGGAATATAAGATTTTACTACACCTTTAGTGTCAGTAAATACATCCGGTAATTGATTTGCAACATTTTGCAAATGAATAATCCTCTGAACTTCCCTTTTACATTCATTTGTAGGAGGATCAAAATGAGACAGGGTCTTATTATCCCAAGTAATATCTTGTCGTGCTTCAGGCACCGACTTTTCTTTACCCATTAACGGAAAATTTGATTCGTCAAAATGACAATCCTCAAAACGTGCTTTAAACATATCCCCTGTAAGGGGTTCAAGGTATCTAATAATGGATGGAGAATCAAAACCAACATATATCCCAAGTCTACGTTGAGGGCCCATTTTTGTACGTTGTGGAGGTGCAATTGGAACATATACAGCACATCCAAAAGTACGAAGATGAGAAATATTTGGTTGTTGACCATATGCAAGCTGTAATGGAGAATATTTATGATATGCAGATGGTCTAATGCGAATTAGAGATGCTGCATGAAGTATAGCATGTCCCCAAACAGAAATAGGTAGTCTTGATTTCATAAGTAAAGGTCTAGCGATTAATTGAAGCCTTTTGATCAGAGATTCAGCTAAACCGTTTTGTGTGTGTGTATGGGCAACAGGATGTTCAACATCTATTCCTATTGACATGCAATAATCATCAAAAACTTGAGATGAAAATTCACCTGCATTATCCAATCGAATGGTCTTAATTGGATGCTCAGGAAATTGTGCTCGTAGTTTAATTATCTGAGCAAGAAGTCTAGCAAATGCAACATTTCTAGTGGAAAGAAGACAAACATGTGACCATCGACTAGATGCATCAATTAGAACCATAAAATATCTAAATGGTCCACTTGATGGATGAATAGGCCCACATATATCTCCGTGAATCCTTTGTAAAAAGGATGGAGATTCAACAATGATTTTTGAGGGAGATGGTCTAATAATTAACTTACCTTGAGAACATGCAGAGCACGGAGATTCATTGGGTAGAAATATCTTTTGATTCTTTAAGGGATGCCCATGCGAATTTTCAATAATTCGTCTCATCATTATAGAACCCGGATGTCCAAGGCGATCATGCCAATTCATAAATACTTTAGGGTCAATGCACTTCTGGTGCATTACCACATATGATTCAATTGTTCTCATTTTTGTATAATACAATCCAGAACATAGAGCAGGCAGTTTTTCTAATACGAGCTTCTGGCCCGATACTGTTTTAGTAATAAGAAGATGCTCTTTACTGCCTTCATTGGTCGTTTCAATATGATAATCATTACGACGTATATCTTTGAAACTCAATAAATTTCTTCTGGATTGTGAAGAGAATAGAGCATCATCAATACAAAATTTGGTGCCATTAGGCAACACAATATAAGCTCTTCCGGAGCCCTCAATTAAATCCGATGAACCTGATATGGTATGGACATAGGCTTTACTCAGTGTTAGATTTTGAAAATATTTCTTTTCTTTGAGAATTGTGTGAGTTGTAGCACTATCAGCCAGACATATATCTTTATCATTCAACTCAGAGATAAAATGCTCATCAATGTGATCCATGGTTCTACAAAATATATAAAAACTTTTATTACAGATAGAAAGAAAATACATTAATTGAGTGGAACACTTCCATCTCCAATTAAGTGTTCAATACTACCATCAGGATGATTAAAGAAATCAGATACATCAAGATGAGTAACGTCTACATCTACTGAATCTAATAAATCATCTGATGGTTCTACTAAATTTGTTTCATGCACTTTATTCTTTCCTTTAACAGAAGCTTGATATAAATCAGCTAAGTGCCTGGCCGTACGACAGGTACGTGACCAATGTCCAGTCATTCCACATCTATGGCACACCTCTTCACTTTTCTTTGAAGAATTATTCTGGGGATTTTTACCCCTCTCTGAATTGTACCACTTCTGGTGATATGGTATATTATAATCCCTTTTAATGTTGTCACTCCTGGGACCAACATTTCTATAATTTCTCCTACCACGTCCACGCCTCCGATTTCTTCTAAAGGATGCACCATTCACTTCTGGGAATGATGCAAACCTATTACCATTCACTTCAGGGAATGATATTGAGCCAGTAGGGCGTGTATTGTGGCTTTCTAATAAGAGCTCATTATTCTGCTCAGCTACTAGAAGACATGATATAAGTTCAGAATATTTCTTGAACTTTCTCTCTCGATACTGCTGCTGCAGGAGCACATTCGAGGCATGAAATGTAGTAAAAGTCTTCTCTAGCATATCTTCATCGGTGATTTTCTCACCGCATAATTTTAACACTGAGCTTATTTTAAAAAGTGCGGAATTATACTCACTAACACTTTTATAATCTTGCAACCTCAGGTGCATCCATTCAGAGCGAGCTCTTGGGAGGATAACAGTCTTCTGGTGTTCATACCTCTCCCTTAAACTGTTCCACAAAATATAGGGATCTTTTACCGTGAGATATTCAGTTTTCAATTCTTCATGAAGATGGTGGCGAAGGAAAATCATTGTTTTAGCACGTTCCTGCAGGGATGCTTGATTTCCTTCTTTAATAGTTTCTCCCAGGTTCATTGCATCAAGATGTATTTCAGCATCAAGTATCCAGGATAAATAATTTTTTCCAGATATATCAAGAGCAACAAATTCCAATTTTGTAAGATTTGCCATTTTCTACACATATAAATAATAAATATGCGTATCTCAGAAAATATATTTATAAATTCACACTAATAATCATCAATAAAATATATCAAAGATTTCAAATAATATATTGAAAAACTTACAGAGGAATAAGGCCACTAGCTTCAGAATTGACAGAACCGTCGTGCTGATAACGTGTTATGAAACTTAAAGAAAGGAACTACTATTGCAAAAGAGAAATAAAAAATTCTCTTGAAACTCTTAAGAACTCAAGCTTTCTTTCTCTCTCTATTTTTTCTTATGAATTTCATTACAACTGAAGCCCCTATTTATAGGCTTTGAAATTACTATGCAAGTTACTATACAAGTCACTATGCAAGTTACTATGCAAATTACTATGCAAATTTAATATAATAGTGGTGGGGTCATTCACATTATTTAGTGGTGGGACAGGGGGCGGCTGCCGTCCCTCCACTAAATTCATTACAGTTTTGGAATTTTTATATGTCTGATCCATTTTAAAACTAATGGTCCAGTCCGATCTATAGGAGTAATTGTTCTAGAAAAAGAGTAGATCGAGATTTTCAATCCATGCCGCCCCGGACCGATTAACCTCTAGACTCACACTCAGCATGGTCCTCTCATCCCCCTTCCCCATGTCCATGGACCATACCACTTCTAATATTTTTCTTTTAAGTTTGCTTGTATTCTCTTCAAATGCTCGAAAATGGCCGAATTATTACCTTCCGGTGTTTAGAACTCTACACCTGCCGCCCCATGCATTGCATTCATCAGCTGTCAATCTTTTCGAAATTGGCGCGTGGTTCAGGAACACCTGTGCTGAGTTGCGTCTTTTTTCCAAAAATTTATATGCAACATATTTTTTACACATTTTATTAATATAATTAATTGCATCATTTTTTCAAATATAAAATAAAATATTTTAATCAATCATATCGAGAGTGCGTAAAAATATGTAAAAATTACCGTATATATATATATATCATAACTCTTATCTTTTTTTGAGAAGGCTAAACAACTCTAAATTTTCCAAATTTGTTCCCTAGACGTTCATCCTCCCAACAAATGGGGACCATTGGCATAGTCTTTCACAAAGTGTTTTTGTTCACTCGGACCGTTCATAGCATCCTATCCATTATTGTTTTCCCTTCTCTTAATAAAAAGTTATCACTCCAAGTAAATTTCTCAATTGACCAATTCAAAAGAGTAATATATTGAGAGATAGCTTGAATATAATTAAAAAGTACCTCTTTAGCATGGTGTGATGCCTCAATCAAGAATTTACTTGTCATCCACTCACATTCAATTCGAGCAGGCTTCGTTCAACATATAACTCAAACGAGAAGCAAATCTTAGAATTTGTTTGAGCGCCGCTCGACTTCCACTCGAGCAAATGTTGCTTTTCTAGGGCCTTTAGGTCGTTTCACTATATATAAACATGTTATTATTATATAAAGTAACTTTTGATTTTACTTAAGACAGTGTATATAAGAAAGATAGAGAGAGAGAGGGGATCATTTTGTTAATAGTTTTGAAAGTTCATATATTATTTTAGGACTTCAAAACTATAAGGATTGCGAGATTATTCTGTTGTACTCCACTTTGTTGATAGTTGATTTATTCTAACCGACTCTATAAGTAAACAAAAGTTTACATTAAGTCGAATCACTTAAATCTTATTATTTTGTATGGATTACTTTTATTTTCTTATCATTTTATTTCTAGTGCGATACTTTGAATTTAACCTTCAAAAACTTGTTTATCCTAACAAATATGTAGAGCACACTCCCTCCTGTCATGACTTTTAGCCATGTTAACACAATTCACAAGTTAGAACACTTTTATTAGATTGACTAAAAGTTATCTTTTAAAAAATGTACTTTTACATAAATATTAAAAAAGAAGTGTCATATTTGATCAAATATGACACTTATTTTTTAATATATATGTAAAAATATACTTTTTAAGAGATAATTTTTAACCAATTTAATAAAAATGATCTTAGATTGCTCAAAAAATTGCAAATAGCAACCTCCCCGTTGGTGAGAAAAAGGTTGGAAATGTTTCAACGTTCTTATCCCCCTTTTTATTTATTATTCTTTATGTTTTACATTAAATATGATGAGTGTTTATCAAGTTACGTTTGGATTGTAAGAGTGTTTAATAATTTTTTATAGTGTTTATAAATAATAATAAAAAGTACGTAAAATAATAATAAAATATTAAATAATAATAAATAATAATAAAAATAGAGAAATTCTGGGGGGCAGACGGGCTGTCCCCTTCCACCAAAGTAGCCCCCGCCGCCTCCGATGGCGATGGGCGACACCGCCCACGCCATCAGGACCGGCAGACTCAGGCGACTTTACCCCTACGACGGCGAGCTCCGGTGTGCCAATACGAGTCCAAAACGAGTTTAAAGCTGCCGGGAGCACACCAAAGCTCGCCGTTGTAGGGGTGAGATCGCCTGAATCCACCGACGGCGGCTCCGTTTTCTCCATGGCCGAATTCTCTTAAATTCATCTTTATTTTATTTTTTATTGTGTTTTTTATTATGTTTTTATATTTTTATTGTGTTTTTTATTGTATTTTTTTATTATATTTTATTCATTTTATTTTTTCTTATATTTTTAATTATATTTTTTAATTTAATTATATTTTTAATTTTATTTTAATATATTTTTTATCATAAAATAGTTTAATTAATGTTAGGCTCTTTTAAATGTTGGAAACGGTCAGATCGGTCCCAGCATTTTCTATAAAAATATGTGAAAAATAATAATAAATAATAATGATAAATATTTGAGAGCGTTTGAAATCTTTTCTTTCCAAACCTGGCTTAACCTTTCGCACCACTTGCATATTAATTTGAAGTAGTCTGAGGTGAAATGATTGATTTGAAGCGAAATGGGGAATTGGAGGGACAGTCTGCTAGTTGGTGGTGCCGTCCTTGGGGACAGAAGTTGCTATTGATGGAGGCCGTATCCATGTATGGCCCAGTTACCATTCAATTACATTTTGATTTCCTCTTCGATAGAAATACAGACAGATCGAGAAGAGACAGCACGAAAGAGCAAGAAAGAAGGAAAGAGAGAGGAGATGGGCTTCTTCCTCTTCGCCGAAAGTTTCATGCTTTCACCAATGATCCTATGCCTCCTCCTGTTCATTTCACCATCTTTAGCGTCAACCACCAAGCGCTCAGTCTATGAAGTTCTTGAGGACTACAACTTTCCTATTGGCATCCTCCCCAAAGGTGTGCGAGGCTATAATATTGATCCCTCCACGGGAGAATTTTCTGCCTACTTAGGCGGTAGCTGCAGTTTCTCGCTCGAAGGGTCGTACCAGTTGAAGTACAAATCCACTATTAGAGGTTATATTTCGCAAGGCAAGCTCTTAAGCTTGGAGGGCGTTAGTGTGAAGCTCTTCTTCTTCTGGGTTGACATTGTTGAGGTACAGAGGAAAGGGGATAGTCTCGGATTCTCGGTCGGGATAACTGGTGCGGATTTTCCTATTGATAATTTTGAGGAATGCCCTCAGTGTGGTTGTGGATTAAATTGCAATGATGGGCAACTAATGGAGGTCAGATCAATCCCGATTGTTTCTTCTTATGCCAAATGAAATAATTTCTTGTGGTCAGCCGAGAGGGGAAAATAGCCATGACAATAATGGGTGGAGGCATTTAAAATGCAGTTCGATTGGATCTGCAACAGCATAGGCGTGCAGTTTTTCTCTTTCACTGGGCTTGCTTCTAATAGTTGAGCATTTACATAAATTGATTGGATTGATGTTTCTTTGATAGTTAGGACGCATCAAAACAAAAACATCCGGTCAGTCCTCCTCAATCCAGCCATTTGGCTTTGATTAGGAGGTGAGGTTGAATTGTGAAAATGGGGCAAGTAAAGAACTTTAGAACAAATGCACTCATTTCTTTTGTATGTAGAACAAATGCATTCATTTCAGTTGTTTTAACTGGATAACTGAATGAAAGAAGTGTGTGCTTGAATTTGGAATCTGTGATATTGTCAGCTCAATGGTATTTGTGCTTATTCTAAATTCACCCTACAATTTTCCGATTATTGTTGATGACCTGTTGGTTGGCTTCAGTAGTTTTGTGTTGCATACTAGCCATTGAAAATCATTTTCTTCTGATCACAAACAAATTGCATAGACTAAATAAAAGCTTCTGACTGCGAGTTATTCAAAATTGCAAGTGGAACTCTTTCTTTCCTTTCACCTCTTTTTCCCTGAAGTTGTATGCGAAAATTGGAAACAAAAAGAGGATGGTGATAGGTACAAAATTTTCCGGTTTGGTCAAATTCTTGAATATAATAATCCCTTCCATTGATCCCAATTTACTTCTGTTTCTGTCATCTAGGAGCTCTGTAAGGATTCTGTTTGGTGGAATTTAATTTGCAGATAAAAGGTTAACTGGTATACCACATTTGAAGCAGTGAGTCTGTTATGCAAAATGCACAGAAAACTAGCTTACTTCTTTACAAAGTGGCTTCTGAGCATAAACAGGAAAAACATCCTTATATCATTGTCCAGATGCTACAAAACCCGTCATCAATTGCTCTTCTGAGTGTTATTCTCAACTGGTTAAGAATAAACTATGGCCGGCAGGCCTTACCTTGCCTAACTGGCAAATCTCAGCTCGTGCAGTCAAATTATAGGTTCTTAGTGCATGAGTAGACGTATCGTACCATGTAATAGCCTATGCTTAATCTGATTGTGGCTCTTCCTTACTTAAAGAATTGGAGCTTGTAATGGATTCTTGTTTATGATCCTACTTTATGCCTTTTAACTTTTTTGGTCATTTGCTAGGTGCCAGACAAAATGACTAGTTCTTAATCAGTCATTTAATTGATATGAGATCCTCTGTTAAATCTGTTTTTTCAATTATTGTGTTTGTGCGATAATTTCTGCCACTAATCAGATTTCGTTGTGGTAGATTCTTAAGCATTTCTGCCGGGAACAATAAAAATATGATTTATTCTTGTATGTGTGTCTTTAGTAAACAAGACAGTAACGGCTTAAAACTTTTCTTTTTGGTTTTGGAAAATTTTATTCATTATTTTTACCATAAATTGACTGAATGGATCTTATATGTGTTTGTCAGCTTGGTTACACATATAAAGGTCTAGTTAACATGCATCCAAAGGGTTTTATACATAGGTTTGAACCATTATTTCATCGTCTGTACGGTTCACAAGGTCCACTGTCCCGGCTAGGTTCTCAGTTCAGAGCATTGGTTTATTACTTGTTCAGAGTGCATATTCTGTGACTCTCTAGGGTCAGGTTCAGCTGGCAGCAATAGTTGCAGACTTGCATGTTTTATGGTTCTATAAATGGCTTTCATTATAATATATGGATTTCCAAATAATCAGTTTTAGTAGTATGTTAGACTTTCTGGTTATGGTAAATAAAGATCACTCACAGCTCAGACCAATTTTTATTGAGCATGCTCATGAATGAACAGGGATCAGGGAGGAATTATTGCACCATTCATTGCAATCGAACCTCTATGATTAGCCTCCACCTTAGTTGCATCCAAGGCGGCCCGATGTTAGTTTTGGTTATTTGTTTTTAGGTACTGGGGGCAACACCTTTTTATCTTCCACCCAATTTTCTTCTTTGGATTGAACATGTTATTTAGATCATTAAAGCACTCAAAGCTTCTACTTTTTCTTAAAGTAGTGTTGCAGAAAGAGGTGGCTTTTCTTCCAAATAGTTGTAATCTCTGGTTTTGTCGCAATTCCACTCATTGAAATATTGGCATCAACCACCAAGCTGACTTGAATGAACTGTAACAGCTAAGGTTATTGATTTGTTATCTAATGTAAGATTGAAGCTTCCTTATTTTGCAGGGACCGCGTAATTGAATTTTAGCAATATTGAGAAAAAACTGAACTTTATCTGAGGGAAAACTTGAAGTTCTGCCCTTATCATGTTATTTAGATCAATGAATCTTGCAAGAATGCAGTTTTGTTTTATACTGGAAGTGAAAAGAAAGATGATCAAAGAAGTACTTTCTAACTTCATGCATAATTTTATTTCATCAACACACAGGCTGACAAGCGAAGTTTCCACCCAATAACTTCACAAGAAAATGCCATGATGGGTTTTGTCGCTAACATTGGCCTGCCTTTGGTCCAGGTTTCAATCCATCAGGATTCAGAACCGTTTCAAGATTTTTCTTGTCTCTCTTTAGCAGACAATGGCAAGGTAACTCATCGTGAAAATGATAAAAATATAATAATAATAGTAATAATAATTCATCAGTTTAGAATATAGTACTAGCCACTTTAAATACTGAACTCCATACTTAGACAAATACATAAATAAATAATAAACCCCATTAAGAACTTTACCATCTATAAGTTAGATATATACAAGTCCCCAAAAAAGAAAAAAGGAATTGAAACAACATAAACTTTAAAATGAAGCTTGGGTAAGATGCCATGGTTGAGTCATCATACACTATAATTATATTAGGATTTGTAAGAGTCACCATACACTATAATTATGGTAAACCCATTTAAAGGCATTGTAAGAGTCAACATAAACCAAAAAGAAACTCACCAAGATTGTATGGTAAACCCATTTAAAGGCATTATAAGAGTCACCATACACTAATTATAATAGGATTTTCTTTCCTTAAATCTTCAATGGCTTGTTTCAGTTGATTATTGAAATATGTTAAAAAAGTTACTCAATCACTTCAAGCATTGAAATTCATCACAGGAAGCTGGGTTGCTGGTTTGGAATGTTGCAAGATAGATTGGGGAACAGCTAATTGGGAAAATTTCCTAGAAAAACCACTCGAACAATACCATTACCAATGACTTTCTGCTTCCAATATCATAAAACTTGAATTAATAACCATTAGCAAGCAATTTTACTAGCAAAAGTAAGAAAGAATTTTTATTGCTTGGACAACTTCTTGACACAATCTATCAAACATCAAAGAGAAAATACAGTAATGCTCGGTACAAGACCATACATAGGGTTGGCTCTTGCCTAAGACAAATTAGGCAATTGCCTAAGGTACCCTAGCGAGAAAAGGCCCCGTTTTAAAGATTTTAAAGTATATTTTTTTTAAAAAGAAATCTAATTAAAAAAAATTATTTAATTAAAGAAAAGAATAAAATTATTAAGTAGATATTATATATGTCATTAATTAGTTTTAGAAGTATTCTACATAAGAATTATTTCAAGTACTCTCTTTATAAGAATACACTTCTCTTTTTTTTTTCTGTTTTATTTGAGCGAATGCACTTCTCTTTTATTATTATTAGTTTAATATATAATGTGAAAATTATAATTAATAGAATATAATTTTTGAATGTTCATAAATAAATTTGTATGATTATTTGAAGAGACAAGGGCCCACTTTTTTTTATTGAACTTTACTGATGATAATTATTATAATTATTTTTAAGTCTCTTTTAGATATTAAGAATACCTCAAAATATCTAAAATGGTAGCGAAATAATTTAAATTAAGATATTTTATTAGATTTTGAGTGAAAAAAATATATTGAGTTTAAAAATATCTGAGAATACATACAAATAGTTGTGTTCTCAAACGATTCATAAAACTTAAAAGCACATCTTATAAAATTAAGTTTTATAAATTCTTTTTTAAATCAAACATTTTTAATGAAGATTAAGTTGATTATTAATTGAAAAGATAGTATAAATCTTAATTAGTAATTTAACTTGAAAAATGATAGATATTATTTTTAAATACAAATGTAATGTAAAAATCAAAATTAGTTAATTAAATTATATAAAAAAAAACCTCAATGAAAATTCTTGCCTAAGGCTTCTAAACTTATTGAGCCGACTCTGACCATACAAGCATTTTATAAAAAAAAGAGATTTCACTAATAAAAAATAGTTTCTTTTACATTTTTTAAGTGGAGTCTAAGAAGAGGAGTAGTAGTAGTGAAAAAGTCCTTACTAAAATGAGACTCACCTTGATAATTGAAACAAATGGGTAGGCATCCAATCCAATTGTACACCCTGAGAGCTATCAGTAACTAGGGATGAGATATTCTACTTTGCAAAAGCATATGTAGGCAAGGCAGGGAACTAAAATTCTACTTATTTTCTCTTACATCACATACTAATATGTAATTCTTTTATTTTTATCATTCTATTTAAATACATACATATTAATATGTAAATATATATATATTTAAATAGAATGATATTAGTGACAAATTACATATTAATGTGTGATATGTGGATGATCAGTAACATTTCTCTGGCAGTGAAACCAACAAGAAGTTATAGTACTCAAAGATCACAATGGAAGTTGACATCCTTATTTAAAGAAAAATTCTACTCATAATCTTCATTCCACACCACATATAATTTTTTAATTTTTAATTTTTTCTCTTATTAAATGTGTAGTATATGGATAATAAATAAAAAAACTTAATTATTTTAGGAAGAATAAAATAAAATAGAAACAAAAATAAGTGTAGCGTGCAGTGTACAAAAATTATAAGTAGCAGACCTTTTTTTCATATATCAAATCCTTTTGATACATTAGAGTTTTAAAAGTAATGTTATATATAATTATAAATTATATAAATATCATATATATTTTTTTTAAGAAAAAAAAAGAGTAGAATATAATATTAAAAAATTAATTTTTTTATATTAATTTTATATTTATTATTTTTTTTTTAAAGAATGTATGATTCTTATGCATTTTATAATTTTAAATATTATTTTAAAATTTTAAATTGACACGTGTCTCCCTAGAATTAATTTTTTAAAATGGTGCGTCTTCCTTTTTGTCTTTTTGAAATATAAGGCGTGTCTTCCTAGAAGTTGGCTTTTGTTCTTTTTTTTTGTTTTGTTTTTTGTTTTATGTTTTATGTTTTTTTTTAAATTGATACGTATCATGTAGCATAGTTTACCACTAATCCTTATCCAAACATATAGCGATTAGCCTTTCCCGTCTTCCATCTGAGCGTTGAGCCCTCTTTCTTTCTTGTCTGAAAATATAGCTTTGGATTCATTTCGGTTAAATCTAGCACATACCGTTAACGTTTATTCCCTCTTTCTTTATCTCTCCCTCTCTCCTCCTCCTCCTCCTCCTCCTCCTCCTCCTCCTCTCCTCTCTCATTCCAACTTGTAAATGTTTCGTTCTCTCCGTAGACCCACTTTCTCTTTCTTCTTCCAGCTCTATCTAGAAAGTTGATATTTGGTTTGATTTCTTTCGGTTTGTCATATACCCGTTTCCTCTCTACCCTTCTGCTGCTTTCTATCTCTCGTGGCAATTATCGAGTTTACTTTCTTCTCCCTGTCTCCAGAAAAGTTAAGCTTTTGATATATTATCTCCGATTTGATAGCTACCTTTTACCCTCTAGCCTCTTTTTGGGTGTGATTTGGAGGAGAGGATGATGATGATGACAATGGAGGGGATGATGGGTAAGGGGGGACTGGATGATATAATAAGGAGGCTTCTGGAAGGGAAAGGAGGGAAGCAGGTGCAGCTATCTGAAGGGGAGATCCGTCAACTCTGCGTCAACGCCAGACAAATCTTGCTCTCTCAGCCCAATCTCCTTGAGATTCGTGCTCCCGTTCGCATATGCGGTCAGCTCTCTCTCTCTCTCATATGATGGTCACGATGATGATTTTGAATTATGTAATTACAAGAAGTTATGTATACTGTGCATGTTCGTGGATGAATACAAATTATCTTGGACATACTTGAAAGGAGATTATCAATGAAAGTTTGGGTTATAAATTATAGGTTTCTGGTAATTAAGTTGGTTATATAAATTGTCTTGAAGATCAAGAATCTTATATGGCCTTTAATTGCATACATTTTGTTAATGTCAAGGTGCGGCAATTTTCGGCCTTTCTGTTGAACCAAAGGATGTGTGGCTATATAAATTCACTATCTTAAGGCATTGTGGATGAATGAGTTAAAAGGTTGGTAGCTTATAATGAATGTTAAGCTTTCCGAGGGGAGAGAAATTGTATTGCGTTTGTTCCTACCATGAGGATTACATATTAGTATGCTATTTGTGTCCAATTTAATCATGGTTATTGGTTTTCATGCTATTTGAATTGTATAGAAATTGCCACTTGCTGTAGATTATAATCTTGAACCCAAAGGAGAACCCATTCTACGTATTAAGCATGGGGTTCTTCCTTGTTATCCTAGTTTCTAATATTGCAGGCATCTTACAGGTGACATACATGGACAATTCCAAGATCTACTGCGGGTTTTTGGACTTGGTGGCTACCCTCCTGCTGCAAACTACCTCTTTCTCGGTGATTATGTGGATCGAGGCAAGCAAAGTTTGGAGACGATATGTCTGCTTCTAGCCTACAAAATTAGATATCCTGAAAATTTCTTCCTGTTGAGAGGAAACCATGAAGACGCAAAGATCAATCGGATTTATGGATTTTATGATGAGTGTAAAAGGAGGTTCAATGTTAGGTTATGGAAAATATTTACCGATTGCTTTAATTGTTTGCCTGTGGCTGCACTCATTGATGGGAAGATACTTTGTATGCATGGAGGACTCTCTCAGGAGTTGCAAAATTTGGATCAAATAAAGGAGCTTCCCAGGCCTACTGATGTACCGGATAGTGGTCTCCTCTGCGATCTGCTTTGGTCTGATCCCGATCCTAATATTGAGGGCTGGGCAGAGAGTGATCGAGGTGTCTCATGTACTTTTGGACCTGATAGGGTTGCCGCATTTTTGGATGAGAATGATCTTGATCTCATTTGCCGAGGTCATCAGGTAAAGTAATTTTGTTTTGAGCAAGCCCTGAATTAATTAACCATGTTAATGCCTAGAACTTTGATTATTTTTCTAGCATTGAAGCAATTCTTTCTATGTTTTTAGCTTTCTACTAAAGTGAGATCCATTTCTATAATAAGAATTTTGCCAAAAGTAATAATTTTAGCAGGGATTCCGATGGCCCTAGGATTATCAAACAAATGTGACGGAATGAATTGCATTCTATGGCTCTAAGCATCCTTTTGCAGCATGCATCCCAGCCATTTCAGTGAAATAAGTGCTAGGAGCTTGATCTTCTTTCAGCCGGTCCATGTTAAGACTTATTTTAAGACTTATTTGAACTCATTGCAGGTGGTGGAGGATGGATACGAATTTTTCGCTAAAAGAAGATTTGTCACAATATTTTCAGCTCCAAACTATGGAGAGTTTGACAATGTCGGTGCTGTATTAAGTGTTGATGAATCTTTAGTGTGTTCTTTTGAATTATTAAAACCACTTGATAGTAAAGCATCAGCAAGTGGGTCTAATACATCCCGGATGAAACTTAAAAAGGTATGTGCTCAACCATAATAATTATTTTTTCTTGTTTGTTGATGCCTTGAGAGTTGCTAGGTTTGGCAAGCAAGAATACCTCATGTATTCTCAGAATACTCCACCACTATTCATTATTCTATTATTAATTTTCACCTACATTTTACTACAATTCATTATTTTTCATTACTATTCAATATTCTATTATTATTTTTCATTACTTTTTTACTACTATTCACAACGCTTCTCAACACTCTCACTATCCAAACGTACCCTTATGGTTCTTAACATGTGATAAATTTGATGTCAAGTGTTTTATTATTTTATTTATTTATGCTCTTTTTCTTGTTTTCCACGACTTGACTTTGTTAACCACCTGAAGTTTTGGCTTGTTTTTCTCATCTTTGTTTGACAGCCCAAGTAAGCTGGAATCATTTGATTGTTCAGAGATTCCTTCTGTTCAAGTAGGCCATACAACTAAAGATAGAGCAAGCTCAGTTCATGTTAGGGTTTGAATTATTGGTTAATCGACAGGCTTTGCGAAAGAGAAGTTCTGCTTAAAAGAGTATTGCACTCTTTTAAGTATAACTTCTCTGTTGCAAAAGGAAGAGTATTTGCAAAAGAGAAGTTATACTGTAAATCGATAACTCTTCCGTGCAGATGCAGAGATTTTTGCTTTGAGCAAAAGAGAAGTTATTTGCACTCAAGCATGCAAATGTTATTCCTGAATTTTGGTTGAGCATCTTTGTATATTGTGCTTTGAGCAAAAGAGATGAATTCTAATTTAACTTTACTTTTGGATTGTGTCATTGAATATTATGGATATTGTGCTCCTTCGGCCGCGACGGAAAGCAGTTAGATGAACAGTTTGTATAATAACAAACAGGTTACATCACAACATATTAGAAATTGCTTTGTCATAAAGATGTTCTGATCGTTTTTTTTTTTTTTTACATTATATTGACAAATGAAATTGTTGAAATACCTTACGTTTTATACCAAATAAAACCATCTATTCATTTAAAATGTAGAGCACCCATATCATTGGCCTTGTTGAGCAATCAATGCCATTGAGAGGTCTGGATGATTGAAATAACATTAGCTTGCAAAAAGGAGGCATGGGTTGGAACTTGGAAGAGTGGGAGAGAGGCTGTTGCGTATGCTTGAACCATGCATATGACTCTTTTTTCTTCATTATTTATATTTGAGGCGAGGAACTCTCTAACCAAAATCTTGAAAAATGCTAGTTTGTCTTTCTATTTTTTGATACTTCATGTATTTTATTTGTTTATTTTTATTTTTTTACTTGATGATTAAAAAAATGATTATTAATGCATTGAAATTTTTTTCATATTTCTTAAAACTGTTTTAAAATGATAAAAAGTGAGGGAAAAAAAAAACGAAAAAATTTGCCAAACGATAAGCTAGAGTGATAAGCACCCTCGGACCTGGTACCAGCGTCCCAAATTCTTATGTCAGGACTTCCGGTGATAAAATGTATTTTAGCAGCAACTACTTGTGGCTTCTGTACCATCTAACACTACAGGATTTTCCACGAGACAAAAGGGTATTGCTAGGGCAACCGAGAAGTGGTTCACGAGAGTTTCTATCTAGAAGTAGAAGTGCAAAAAAACACTTCCTTAACAATTAAGTAAAAAAACGAAAAAGAGGGAATTGGAAGCTTTTATAGGCATGCATTCTCGGCATCATTTCCTAGACAAAAGGAAGGGAGAACGAATAAAAAAAAAAATGAAACAAGAGCTGAGGATATGTGACATCTAGACAACAAGAAGCAAACTAAAAAAATTACAAATCATTTTTCACAAAAAGAGTTGTTGAGGGTTTTTCAGATATAGGCTAAACAATCTTCATGAACCAAAATTTACTTTTACTGAATAACAGAACAAAAATCTCAAGAGGCATTCATTAATGGTATTATAACATAAGGTGAGACATGATTTGACAAGCAACTATTTATGTTCACCTACAGCGAGTCATCTTCCACCCCTTCTGCTTCCTTGATTGCTGACATCCCTCTTGGCTTCCAGTTTCCTTGCGTTGCGTTGAATAACTGCAAGCCTTTGGCGATGTCTATGACTCTTCCTTTTGCTGCATCATCAAAATCTTCATAAGAGAGAAGAAAGACTCCTCTAACAAAATGAACCACTAATGATTAGTCCTTTCCGGAATTTCATAATTAGGAAGGATTACTTTATTTTATACAAAAGAAATAACCATTAAAATGCCTTGGGCCTGAGAGTATATGCTCCTCCAGGTTTAAGGTTCGAAACCCCTTGAGTGCAAACAACCTTTAGGGGTCATCAGACTGGGGGATTTTTCCCTTGAATTATCCGAGTTGTACTTGCGGAAAACTCCTTGTTGAGAACCTGTGCACCCCCAAGATTAGTCGGGACGAGCGTTTCCTCGATGCCCGGTGCCCAAAAAAAAACCATTGAAATGGCATATATACTACAATTCAGTGTCATCTCATAGCTAATAAATTGAAGGAAAAGAACTGTGAATCTCGTTTTCGTGCTACTTTTATAATCAAGAAGTGCATAATAAAAAGAATAATTGATACGGCAAGAACAGGAGTTCATCTGACCAACTAAAAAAGGGGGAAGCAACCACAACCTCAAAAAGCTCAGCACGCTGTAAAGAAATTATAATGGAAAATTGATCTCAGATATACAGCGGAAGGAGTGGTCTGACCTTATAAATAACAATCCTGCTGTCAGAGCCATCCCTCCTACTGCCCAAGAAACCCTTGCCCTAAATGGCATCTCTCTCACCCATTGCTGGAAATCTTCGAACACCCCAGAATTAGCAGTTCCCTTGGGCACCTTAGAATGCGAAGCACTCCATGAATCAGCAATAGAATCTAGACTTGCTTTTCCATAGCAAGATGTGTCCTCCATGCTCATGTACATTTCATCAGATGGGTTAACAGAAAAACCTGCAGCAAGGCAAAACTCAGTGCCATTTGATACCCATTCAGAAGCCCTGCCACAGATTAAGTCTTTTAGTCCACATGGTGCTAGAACCTGGCAGGTAAATTTTAATCAGAACTGGTATTTTTTTGGGCATTCATGAGGAAGATTTCAGATGGCAAAACTTAACACCAAAAGAAATTTTAAATGGCACTTTTTAATGTTACAAATGCTCCCCTAACAAATCACCCACTCCTCACAAACAATATATGGGATGGCTTCACAATAAATCATAAATACAAGCCAAAAGCTCTCAGCTCCTATTTGAGCAATATTACAGTAAGATTTCTTCACGCCTTTAAACAATATCATTTCAAGCAAATGACCTTAAAAAAGTGTGCTCCATAAGTTTTCAGATCGCTATATTGTGCAGACGCAGACCCACATAGGACCTTTGGGGGCATTCCCCTCTTAAGACCCGGTTTGGATTTAGAGATGAGATGAAAGATGAAAAATTGAATAAAATATTGTTAGAATATTATTTTTTAATATTATTATTGTTTTAGAATTTGAAAAAGTAAAATTGCTCATTATATTTTGTATGAAAATTTGAAAAAGTTGTAATGATGAGATGAGATGATTTCCGAATCCAAATGAGGCTAAGTTTTTTCAAATTCCTATATCAGTATTATGTAGAAGTTCCCTTGAAATTAGTTTTTGCATCTCCAAGATAACTGCATTTGAGTTTTGGTCCATTGAATCTGATTAAAAAGAAAAAGAAGACAAAAAAAAGACAAAATTAAGTTTTGAGTTTTATGCGATTAGGCTTCTTAATATGGACTTCGTGCTACCAAAAAAACAATATGGGCTCCCCAAAGTTCTCTCATATAAAGGCCCAAGTGTGTGCATTTGTGCAGAACTGTAATGCCTAATAAAGGCTCAAATTACATCTGAGCTCATACTCTAATAGGACTAGTCAAAGTTACAATTGAAAACCCTAGAAATCATTATAAAGGGCTTTAACCTTTTTTTGATTGGCACTTGGTGTCCGAGAACAAAGTCTTGACTAATCTTATGAGTGCACAAGCCCTCAACAAGGAGTTTCACGCAAGTGCACATCGGATAATTCAAAAAAGAAACTGCAAGTCTGATAGCCCATAGAAATTGTTTGCACCTACCCAATGGCATTCAAACCTTGAATCTTGGAGGAAGTATACCATCAAGACCAAGATCTTTAACTTATCCCTCCCAAGTAATGTGGCACATTCACCACCTTTCTATGAACAATCCCAGAATATGGGGTATTACAATACACTTGTAACTAGGCAAGGAAAGCTCAAGCCACATTTGAGCCCATTAGTCAAGGTTACAATTGGAGCCTTGAAATCATTATAAAAGGTATGAACTTTTCCCTTCCAAGTAATATTGGATCTCATTCACTACCTTCCCATACACAATCCGGGGTGATAATGAAACCAATGTTACTAAAAAAAAAAACACTATACAACTCCCTTCTATCCTACTAACATTCTCTTCTCTTGCTTTATAATTAGGGTTCGTTACTAAGATATCTATTTGAAGATATAACACCTGCAATACTTCATGAAACAAGCCTAACAACTTCATATGGAAAACTTAGAAAAATATGCATTCAGAAGGGAAAAAAGTAATTCAAAATTAGAAAGCTTTCATATTGAAAGAATTTCTCTTCTGGGATGAGTTCATAATTAATGTGATCTTTTTATACAGTCGTGACTTTTGCATATGGATGAAAGACTTATATTTTTTCAAAAAAACACATTTATACGTATAGATAAAGAATCAATATGTGTCAAGCGAAATCCCTTATCCAACATAAACCTTTTTCTGCATGCATATTCACCACCTGAATCTACTATCCTGATCTTTTGATGAACTTCTCAGTGGAGAAGTTTAAGAGTTATCCACACACCTGTGTCTTTAGATCCACAGAGAAGTAAGCATTGGAGCAAGCCTCATAAACACTCGCACAAAAAGAGCTGCATATCAGAGGAGGTCCTGGCTGAACACCAACACGTGGATGACATATGGAACACTCCAACATTTCCCATAAGTGCATGCACTCGGGGCTACCTTCTCCTTGCGAAGCCAACATCCTGACAGATATCAATGCAGGATACGTCTGGGCTACATCACAGCAAGTCTCTCTGCGGAAAACCCTACAAAATGCCAAATCTTTGGCACCTTTGCTTACCTTTCTTGGAGGTTTTCCCTCGGATGAGAAAGGTGGAAAGCGACCACCTTGGGAGACACACACTCCATCAGGTTTACCTACATTGCAATAGATTCCATAAATTCTCATCCTTTAATTCCATAGAGGAACTTTTAATATCAGAAAACTTCTACTTCTTTTCTTTTAGTTCTTGTTATTTATTCTCTTTTGCATGGATGCTATTACAAATCTTAAAACTTCAGAATTGCAAAAGTTAGTAAGACTTTCGAAGCACAGACCCAAAATCAATTAAAACCCCCCATTCACTAAAAGAATTTAGCGAGGACCTCCCATTTCACCAGAGCTATTAGTTCAATGAAAAAGATCGACAAACCAATAATTCGAACTTCAAGAATGAAAATCCATCGCTAATAAGGACAGCCTTCACAAAACTAATACTACAGACAACAAGCTCGTCGCTAATTTCACAATAAAGAAAAAATTACTTATAACTTACCTAAATTCAAGATACGTGAAACAAAAAAGGGAAAAAATACTCAAAAGAGAAAACAAAATCTTTGATTGGATTGCTCAGAACTGTAAGTCTTGATACCCAAATGGATATCAAGAAAAGGGTTTCAGTAAGAGCCACTAAGCTGAAAATATGTAAAAAGAAAGAACCCTAACAAAAGAAAGAGAATTACCAAAGGAAAAGGGCAGTAAAATATTGAAAAAGAGCAGCCAAATCAGAAACCCAGAATCCAATTTCCTCATTCCGTCCATCTTGGACTGAACCGTGGGACTACAGGGCAATGCTAAGCTGGCTTAATATGGAGTAAACAGAATCACCAAATGCACAGTATGGTTCGGTAACTTCGGTTTTGGCAGTCCACTGTCCGAGTCTCCGACTCCTCCAAGCGCTCAATACTTATTTGTCCGAAAGTTATATATACCCGATTAAAATTGGGGAGCGCCTGGACCATGTACGTGGGCATCACTGGGCATGGCTATTATCGAGTACATTGTATGGGCCAATTGGTCATATGGGCTACTATCAACTTTTATGGAACAATAAAAATGATTTGTACAGTTTTAAAATGTTCAAATTTTATGGAAAAAAAATTATTACTTATTATTTTTAATAATATATATCATATATTAATATGTGATTTATTTATTTATTTATTTTTTATTTAAATATATATATTCATACATATATTAATATGTATGTATTTAAATAAAAGAATAAAAATAACAAATTATATATTAATGTATGCACTATATAGTGTATAGAATTATAAGTTAAAATTTTCTTTTTCTTTTAAAAAAGTAGGTGGAGACAAAAAGACTTGGCTTTCCTCCTTTGCCTTTTTACCGGGATATATCTTATTGGGAAGTTTTACACAATCTTTTTAATTTTCACATATTATTATTTTTTAATTTTCTTTTAATTTTTTTAATTTTTTAATATTTTTATTTTGAATTTGTTCTTTTTAGATTAATTTAATTTTTTTATTTATTATTCATATATTAAATATTTAATAAATAAAATAAAATAAAATAAAATAAAATATGATGTGTGGAAGTTATGTAAATAGTAGGAGGTTGTGAAGATTTTTTATATCCTATTACAGAAATGATACTTATACTATCATTTCACAATTATTTTATAACTTTTTTAATATTTAATTTTATTTAATAATTGAGAATATAAATATTAATAATTTTTTTTCTTAATGATTAAGAATACTAAAAAAATACTTAAAAAATAAAATAAAATAAAATAAAAATCATTAACACTACAAGTTATAAAAAAAAATTGTAAAAGGCATCGTACACGTATCATTACTCATCCTATTAAACTTCAAGTCTTCAACTGCCAGGTTACAGATACAAAAATTGCATTGAGACTTGAGAATTCAATTCTAAACATTACGTATGCAAACTTATCTTGAGTATCAATGTACTGTTACTCAAAAAATAACACTACACAAAATTAAAAATTGATGTTTACATGAATATACGTCAAAACATAATGTTGTGCATGAGTTCTTCCCGGAAGGCGGAATGTATGAGAAAAACAATGGTATTTAAAAGGCTTTTTGCATTCTTGTGCCAAACAAAATTTTCTTCAGAATATGGATTTTATTAAAATAAAAATAAAAAGCAACAATCGATACTGTTTGAAAGGAAAAAAATTATATATTAAAAATATAAGTGAAGAGAGTATACAGGTATGCAGCAGCACAGTAACTATTACCAAACACCCCTTATTATTAAAAAAGGCCTTTTCTATGCATCATTTTTCAATTATCTAAACACTTGGCAATCCTCACGTTAATTTTTCAACAGAATATTAATGGAGGTTGCAAATTTTTTATTTTTTAGATATCAATGTAGCAAAAATTAAAAGGTTTAGTTATAAAAACGTGGAAACTTATGTACTAATTTTACAATTTACTCAAATCTTTTTTAATGGCCTCGTATATTTTAATTTACTCAATCTCTTTGGACTTATTTTTTTTTAAATGTTTGGAAATATAATTTTGGCCAAGTTTGAATTTGTCATAAATGAGATAAATTAAGATAAATTAAATTTATTTTTTAATATTATTATTATTTAAAATTTTAAAAAAATTGACTTAAAAATTAGAAAAATTATATTAAAATTTGAAAAAATTAGATTAAAATTTATATTTTATATAAAAAAAATATGATAATAATTTTAAGATAAGATCGAGATAAGTTTTCAAATACAAAGGAGATCTTAAAGATCAGAGAGAGAGAGAGAGAAGACGATCAAATAAAATCACGAAAGAAAGAAATTGAGAACCTAAATTGTATGTTTGGACTAGCAATTAAAAGTGCAAATAATATAAGCCAACATCCACGTAATTGTCTTATTGTCGAAAGAAGGTTTTACTGACATTCTTCACGGTGTTGATATGAGCCATTTATACACTTTTACCAAGAGAATCAAATAACAGAGATTTTAAAAAAAGAAATAATTTTAGAATATTATAATGTTTATTTATAATAATTGGTGCTCTGCTAATACTTATGATTTCCTTGATTTAAAAGATTTCATATTTAATTGAAACGGCACGCCATTTGAGAGTTATCTTTGGTTAATTTGTGAGAAAAAAATTAAATAGAACCATTTTGATGTAGTAGTAGTAATGGTAGATGAGCGAGATGACGGAACAGAAGCCATGGGTAATGCATGCTCTAATCATAGCCATTATAGAGGTAGCGAGAGAGGTTTCTCTTTATTATTCCAGAAAACACAAACTCAAAACATAACAAACCACAAGCAGAATAGAACAGTACAAAACAGAAACTTTATATACAGATAGAACAGCTAACAGAACAGAACAGAGAAGAGAAACTTTATACACACATAGAACAGCTAGCACACATGAACTACCACCTCTACAAGAACACAGCTCTCAACGGTCGGTGCTACATACCTAAAGTACATAAAAGATCAAAGTTCCAACTTTTTTTTTTTTCTTGACATTGGACGAGGAAAGACACTCATATCTCACACATCATAAGGAGGACGACTTCTGGTTCGAGCTTCACTCGCCTTCTCGTAGGCATCCGAGGTCGACCTTCTTCGAAATCGAAACGAGTCTCTACCTCCTAAATAAAAACACCAATTAGTTACATGTTCCAAAAGCAAAATATAGATCTTGCAAAGTTCATAAAATACTTTGTTTTAATAAAAATACTAGAATAAAAAATAATAATTCATAAAAAAAAATTTATAAATTAACGTAATTTCCATTATTTTAAAATAAAAATAACTTCACGTGAACCTATATATTATTTATTGGAGTTGTTAAAACATCAAAAGTCTCCCACAAGACCCGCTGAAATGAAGTCACCCTGTAGCCACACCCATTATTGCAATTATAAAATATAAACCCCAACTTTGCAATAGTGACTTGCATCAACCCTGGTTAAATAACACAACCATGGAAAATGTATTATTGGGCGTTGACGTGGACATTTATGTCATTGTCACCAACCAGCGAAGAAACCTCACAAAACCACCATTAACTACACCCATGACCCACCGAAGGTTGCACTATCTATTCATCCATTAGCAAGAAGACACTCCCCTCAAAATGACAAAATTACCCTGTTGGATATTTCTAGACCATCCCGCCCGGATTCTCTCTCCGCTTTATTCGGAGATATCTTGTCCAGGGTCATATTTGTTATTTAACGATAATAGGAGAACAAAAAGTACTGGAAGTCTGAAGCTATCGCTAACCGGAAAAAGGCGAGACCGGAGGGTTAGATCCGGCTGGCGAGACCGGAGGCGAGCCGTTTTGGTACCCGGATGGATTTATTATCATGATGCTGCGCGTAACTCTTAGCGCCTCATCCGACGAATCCTCACCGTATGACCTCGGATTTGCTCCATCAGATTCTGAGCAACACCAACCAAGAAAAGCGCAGTTAACATAAATATCCATGCATAAGATACTCAACGCCGTCGGATTAAAGGACATCAACGTTTGGTTATGATACACCTCATTTTCATTAAGCATACATACGTTTCGGCATGCTTTAAAGGCGCCGGGGACATGATCCCGAAATATAGATACGCTTCTAAAATTCTAAAAGTAGCAGTTCAAAGAATTGTTGGATGAGATTGATTCATTAGAAGTTAAAACAGTTCTAATTTTGGTAAATTCAAATCTAAAGCAGATAAGTTCCTGATAATTGATCAGAATTATATTCATTTCGATGACTTTGGTTCAGTTCGTTATTAGGACGGAAGGAATATGACGGTATAGCCTCCACTAAATTACGCCGCCGGCTAAGAGAAGCAAAACACTGCATACCCTTGCCGGATCCAGATCGGAAGGAGAACGCAGAGTGCTTCCGGAGCTTCCCGAGGCCTTTATCCGGCTGCGGACCGGCGATGGTGTCGTCCCACAGATGGTCGAGTAGGCCCATAGCGCACGCTAGCAAACAGCCGCTCTGGCTTGAGTAAAAGACTCCGATGCTCGGAATAGAGAAATGGTGCTCGATAGAATGCCATATTTAAGGAAGGTAGGCGTTATAGGTCGAGCAAGTATGAGATAAAGAATGCGATCGGAACCGTCGATTTGGATCTGTGGTAATGAATGACGTGGCAGTGGATCGACGAGCACGTATTGAGAGATAAGATCGAGTTGACAGGTGGGCGGTAGGTCTCCCAAATAGTCTGAAGTCACTGAGGTTCCGCTTGGATTCAGAGGGAGCTCAACTCATCTCAACTCATCTTTATTTTATTATTATATTTTTTTAATTTTTTATATAAAACAAAAATTCCTATACACTTTTTTCAATTCCCAATACACATTTTTCAATTTCTAATACATCTTTTTCAATTTCCAATATACCTTTTTCAAATCTCAAAATAATAATAATATTAAAAAATAAACTAAACTCATTTAAACTCATCTCAACTCATCTCATTTAATCTAAACGGAGCCTGAAAGCTTTATGCAGAAGAGAATGGGTGTCACGTGCCTTTCAAAGAGGTGTGAGACGGAGGATCACGTGATGAGTCTACTTTAACATGAAAAGTCGAGAATGCCATTTTTTTAGTGCAGTTTTATACAAACTCTTCAATTATTATATATATATATTTTTTTTAATTTTGAATTTGTTATTTTTAAACTAATTTAATTTTTTTTATTTATTATTCATATATTAAATATTGAATAAAAAAATAAAATAAAATATAATCTAATATATAAAAATTATATAAATAATAAGAGATTATGAAAAATTTTTCCTTTCTTTATTCAAATCATAAGAGAGTGACGCTGGGGATCGGTCCGGCTGTCCCCAATGTCTAAAGCAGCCCAACGTTAGTTGGGCTGCTTGATGATGAAAAATATATGAAAATAAAATTAAATAAATAATTAAATAAAAAAATAAAGATTAAAAATATATTATGTTGCCCAGATGACTAACACAAGAGGGGGGTGAATTGAGTTTTATTTTAAAAAAAATAACAATTATAAATCAAATATATAATATAAAATATAAATAAAATATGAAACAATAATAAATATAAAGAGTAAGGGTAAGAGAGAAGCAAACTCAGTATGTTAACGAGGTTCGGCCCCACTGCCTATGTCCTCGCCTCAAGCTACCTCTTGAGGATCCCCAAATCCACTATTCAATCTCCTTTAGGTGGAGATAGAAACCTATTACACCTTTGAGCAGCACCGCTCCAAAGAATCCGTATAGAACACCCTCTACACTTCCAATCACCTCACACTTGGTGATTTAACTATTCCACGGTAGAACACCTTCTACACTTCCAATCACCTTACACTTGGTGATTTAATTATTCCCCGTGTAGAACACCTTCTACACACACAAGGGTTATACACACCCTTTTACTGATACAATAATTGATAGTAGGTAGACTATCAAAGTACACTCCTCAATGAGTGAGATAGAAACAATACAGCGCAACCTATATCTCTCTCAACAAGAACAAGAATTAAGGCTCAAAACTTTAGAAAAGAGAGAATGAGAGCTTTGAAGAAATGATGCAAAACTTAGCAATAGATGTGTAAGCTCTTGTTGTGAATTTTGCAAAACTCAAGTGAGCTATTTATAGGCAAATGAGTTTTCAATTTTAAATTTGAAAAGATTCCCATATCAAAAATATCATCATTCACTTTTCAAAAATTCCAAATCTAATATTTTTACTTTTTGTATGTGACAAAAGGAGCACACTTTACTTTTCAAAAATTTCAAATATAATCTTTTACTTTTTGCATATGACAAAAGGAGCACACTTTACTTTTCAAAATTTTCAAATAAAAACATCTACCTTTTTACATAAGTCAAGAAAATCATTCACCACTTTTGAAAATATTCAAATAAAACATGCACATGTGAAAGATGACAATCAATCATCTTAATATTTTCAAAGTTCAAACATTTAATCATGTCATGCACATGTAAAAGATGACAATCAATCATCTTTCAAAATTTTCAAATTTAATTTTCAAAATATTCATGCATATGTGGAAAATGTATTTTAATGCTTTATGATAAAATATTAATTTTGAGTCTTAATCCTAATTTCAAATTTTTTAAGAGATTTACAAAATTACTCTATGATTTTAATATGAACTTGTTCCCTTCTTGCTCATGCTTGCTTCCTTGATGTGCTTGATTATATTGTGTGGACAACTTGATCTTGAGACTCCTTTATTCTTTGGATTCATTTGTTATCATCAAAATCCATTTGTAGATTTACATGAAACTTGAAACCTTGGGTTCAACAATCTCCCCCTTTTTGATGATGACAAATACTTGATAGAACCTGAAGTCTGTATTAATACTTAAGCTCCCCCTGAGAATGTGCGTTAGTTTTTCAAACAAAAATATAAATATAATTCCAAGCATATATAACAAGTTTAGCAATTTAAACAATATTAAAGTTCTAATCTAAAACTTCTCCCCCTTTTGGCATCATTAAAAAGGAATCATAATTAACTCAATAAGATATATTCCTATAATAACCAATAGATAAATAAAACGCTGCATTAGTAGAGACTGTAGAGAATTCGGTATGTAGCCACACGTGTTCGACAAAACCTGCAAAGGCTGAAGGCCTAGTTTCGGTAATTCGGTGCGGAAGGAGATTTTGTAAAGAGTTGAATAATTGAAACCATCCGTGACCGACAAAACCTGCAAAGGTTGAAGCCGAATTTTATCATCTCGGTGTGGAAGAAGATTTAAATCCGCTTGATATTATTGACGAATTAGATGTTCCAGAGATTTGAAGTTGAATAATTAAAATTATTCATGTCCGACAAAGACAACAAAAGCTGCAGGCCTAGCTCTGGCAATGCGGTGCGGAGCCATGCATGTCCGACAAAACCTGTAAATGTTGGAAGTCTAACTCTGGCAATTCGGTGTAGAGCCACGCGTATCTGACAAAACCTGTAAAGGTTGGAGGCCTAACTCTAGCAGTCGGTGCGAAAGCAGATTTAAATCCGCGTGATATTGTTGAAAAATTAAATATTATCGAGATTTGAAAGTTGTTGTTTAAAAGACCGTTTTCACCTGTCGGATACTCAAATAAAATTTCACCCCATTCATTGATCCAGTTTCTGTTTATTCAAAACGATAGAATGGCGGAAAAAATTTCGTCTGATAATCTTCCGGATTTGAATCAGGAACTGTCTCAACCAGTCATTTTATCTCATGAGGTTGTCAACACCATGATAGAAGCAGAAATGCATTTTTCAAATAGAACTGATTCTGAGGTTGTTGCAGTATCAAGAACTCTCAGTGCTCAATATGCTGCCTCTGTTACGACCATGTCTCGGAGATTACTAGCGAGGGCAAATGAGGTTGATCGACTTAACAATCAAATATCTGTTCTGCATCAAAAGCTTGCAAATAAAGGCAGAAAGAATAAGAGGTTAAAGCAAGAAAATAAAAATTTGACGGAATTCGCTCGTGTTTTGAAATTTCAAATAGAGGAATCGGAACGAGTAAGAGTTCAAGCACAGAGTCAACATCAACAGATAATGGCAGCGTTTCACGAGAGAAACAGGGACAAATATAATTAATCTCGCTAGCTTAGTTCGGTAACTTTTGACAATATGCATCCGGCATATCTTGTAAGCTTGACTAAGTAAGATTTGAAGAGATGACAGCTTGTCTTCTACTTATTTCCATATTTATAAAAGCAATCCTTAGCTTTATCTAATCCACATCAAATCTTCTTTTCATTGTTGTAGTTCATCTTCATTCTCACTTTACAAAATCTTAATGGCTCATCAATTCTCCTTCAGTACTTCTCGTGATCAATCTATTTCTGCATCTGTTGTAAGTGCTATGAAGCAGCAAAACACTGATTTGGCTAATAAATCAGATCATGATACTATTTACGAGCTTGTGGATCTCGGGACTCGATACTCATCTTCCATTGTTGCTTTTTCCGCTCGGTTGCAGTCAAAAACCCGCGAGATAGAGAAGCTTAATGAGAAGATCGATATTCTTCAACGACTTGTTCAAGATTCTAACAAAAAAAATAGTAGACTTAAAACAACAGAATAAAGATTTAAAATCCTTACTTGCCTCTGCATTTCGATTGCCTAATCCTTTAGACAAGGATGGCATGATGATTTATGAGGAGCAAATGCATTTGAATGATGAGGCTAAACGTCTCAAGTTTCTGCAGGTCATTTGAGATAATGGAATAAAAATATCTAGCAGATATTCATGGCATGCATAATTCCTATTTCTCTTCTAATCATGCATAGTTTATCTTCTGGTAGAGGTTTTGTGAAAATTTCTGCCAATTGATCATGTGTACTAGTGAATTCTAATACAATATCGCCCTTTTGCACATGATTTCTAAGAAAATGATATCTAATTTCAATATGTTTGGTCCGAGAATGTTGTATTGGATTCTTTGAAAGATTTATAGCACTTGTATTATCACATTTGATTGGAATGTGATTGTACATAAGTTTAAAATCCTCAAGTTGTTGCTTCATGTAAAGAACTTGAGCACAACAACTACCCGCAGTAATATATTCTGCCTCAGCAGTAGATAGTGCAACAGAATTTTGTTTTTTACTAAACCAGGAAACTAGTGCACGACCTAAGAAATGACATGTTTTACTAAAACTTTTTCGATCATCTTTGCAACCAGTATAATCGGTACCTGAATAACTAATAAGATCGAAAGAAGTGTGTTTGGGATACCATAACTCTAAGTCATTGGTATTGGCAAAATATCTAAAAATCCCCTTGACTGCAATCAAATGAGATTATTTTGGAAATGATTGAAAACGTGCACATAAACATACACTAAACATAATATCTGGTCTACTGGCTATCAAATATAATAAGCTACCAATCATACCTCGATATACCTTCGAATCAACTAGTTTACCGGATTCATCTTTATCAAGTTTAGTGGATGGGCTCATTGGTGTTCCAGTTTCCTTAGCACCTTCCATCCCAAACTTCTTCAGCAATTTTTTTTAATATATTTTGATTGATTGATGAATATCCCATTTTTTGCTTGCTTAATTTGCAATCCGAGAAAGAATATAAGCTTTCCCATCATGCTCATTTCAAATTCTTCATGCATAGTCTTAGCAAAAACTTGGCACATATTTTCATTAGTAGCACCGAATATTATATCATCAACATAAATTTGAATCAAAAGAATATCATCATTTTCGTATATAATGAAAAGAGTTGTATCAATTTTTCCTCTTAAAAAGCTTTTTTCAATCAAGAAACCACTAAGTCTCTCGTACCACGCTCTAGGAGCTTGTTTGAGTCCATATAGTGCTTTTGTGAGTTTGAAAACATGATTTGGAGAAATATGATTTTCAAAACCTAGAGGTTGCTCAACATATACCTCTTCATTTATAAAACCGTTTAAGAAAGCACTTTTAACATCCATTTGAAAAAGTTTGAAATCTTTATAACAAGCATATGCAAGTAGCATTCGAATAGTTTCTAATCTTCCGACTAGTGCATATGTCTCATCATAATCGATTCTTTCTTTTTGATTGAAACCTTGGGTTACAAGTCGAGCCTTATTTCTAGTGATGATTTTAGACTTATCTTTCTTATTTCTAAAAACTCATTTTGTTCCAATAACAACATAATTTTTAGGTGTAGGAACAAATGTCCATACATAATTTCTTTCAAATTAATTTAGTTCTTCTTGCACAAATAGAATCCATGATTTATCAATAAGAGTTTCATCAATATTTTGGATTCAATTTGAGATAGAAAAAGTGTGTGATTACAAATATTTCTAAGAAATGATCGAGTACTTACACCTCGTGAAGGTTCTCCTAGAATTTATTCCGCTGGATGATCTTTCACATGTTTCCACTATTTGGTTGCATCTTGTACTAAGTTTTGATGATCTTTTCTTCTATTTCCATGATCTTCTCTTTTGAATTGTCTTCAAATATCACACATCCTTTTTCTTTAGAAGTGAAGTCAATGAATTTAGTTTTGTCTTCTGTCACGTATCTTGAGCATCTGTTGTCTAAAAATCATTTATTTTTACCTGTAGAATACTTCATGCATACCTACAAAAGCAATTAAAAACAATTTCCGGTACCCAAGTTCTTTGGGTCCTTTATTTATTAGTATTAGAAGAAACAAGATATTTAGGTACCCATATGGCCCTAATAGTCATTGTATGTTTTCTTCTAATAGGACAAGTAAGATAATTATGACCATTTCTATTACAAAAATTGCAAATAGCATGTGACATATATGAAGAACTTGAGTGATTATAATAGTATCCTTTTTTAACAAAATTATTTTTATGAAAAGAATTTTGAATATTGGACTTTGATGTAGAAGGATTATCAAAGAAGTTTTTATAAGGTTTGTATTTTTGTTTTGGCATATATCCCAAGCCTGCCTTATCAAAAACACATCTTTGACTACCAAGAAGTTTTTCAAAATTTCTTTTTCCATTCGTAAAGTTTTCAATAATATTTTCTAAATCAGTTTTCTTTTTCTTCAACTCAAAATTTTCATCTTTCAAAACAATATTTTCTTTTCTTAAAATATCAATTTCGTTTGTTAAAGAAGAATTTTTCTTTTTCAAAACAGTATACTTGATACCCAATTTTTCAAATTCCTCATATACTTCTTCTAAAACATTTTGCAATTTTTCGTATGAAAGATCTTCAATATTATCAAAATTTGTTACCTCAATGTCATCTTTAGCCATAAGACAAAGATTTCCTGATTCTCCATTGCTTGCTTCACTATCTGAGCTACTTGAATCATCATTTCACGTAGCTTTCATTGCTTTTTTGCCTTTATTTCGATCTGAATCTTTCTTGGAAAACTTATTGAAGGATTTCCTTGGAGGAGTTTTATTTTTCTTTAAGAACCTCTGAATTCTTCTTGTTATCATCGCAACTTCTTCATCTTTGTCGTCATTTTCCTCATCTTCATCACTTTCACTTTCATGTGGAACAGCTTTAAGTACCAAGCTCTTCTTTGACTTTCCTTCTTCTTCTCCTCTTTTCAATGTGTACTCATGGGTGATAAGTGACCCGATGAGTTCATTCACTTCGAACTTCTTGAGGTCTCTAGCTTCAAGAATCGCTGTCACTTTTGATTCCCAACGTTTTGGTAGAGAGTTGAGAATTTTTCTTACTATCTCCACTTTGGAATAAACTTTGCCAAGAGCTGTCAAACTATTTATGATGTTAGTAAAACGAGTGTACATACTAGAAATAGATTCATCATCATTCATCTTAAACATTTCATATTCATGAGTAAGAATATAAATTTTTTATTCCTTGACTTGAGAAGTTCCTTCATAAGTAACTTCCAAGTTATCCTAAATTTCCTTTGCTGTAGCACAAGTCATTACTCTATTAAATTCATTACCATTGAAAGTATTATATAATAAATTCATAGCAGTTAAATTCAAAATATAAAGTCTATCGTCTTCACGATTAAACTCTTCTTCTTCCTTTTTGACCTTTACTCCATCAACTACTTTTGTTGGAATATAAGGTCCATTTACAATACATTTCCAGATTTCTCGACCTTGAACCTGAAGGAATATTCTCATTCTAACTTTCCAGAATGAGTAATTGTCTCCACAAAAGAGTGGAGGCCGACTGCTAGATTGACCTTCACCAAATGAAGCTGCAATGTTAGCCATAAGATCTTAACTCAAAAGATAGTTAATCTTATAATAGAACTCTAGCTCTGATACTACTTGTTGCCCAGATGACTAACACAAGAGGGGGGGGTGAATTGAGTTGTATTTAAAAAAAAAATAACAATTATAAATCAAATATATAATATAAAATATAAATAAAATATGAAACAATAATAAATATAAAGAGTAAGGGTAAGAGAGAAGCAAACTCAGTATGTTAACGAGGTTCGGCCCCACTACCTACGTCCTCGCCTCAAGCTACCTCTTGAGGATCCCCAAATCCACTATTCAATATCTTTTAGGTGGAGATAGAAACTTATTACACCTTTGAGCAGCACTGCTCCAAAGAATCCATGTAGAACACCCTCTACACTTCCAATCACCTCACACTTGGTGATTTAACTATTCCACGTGTAGAACACCTTCTACACTTCCAATCACCTTACACATGGTGATTTAACTATTCCCCGTGTAGAACACCTTCTACACACACAAGGGTTATACACACCCTTTTACTGATACAAGAATTGATAGTAGGTATACTATCAAAGTACACTCCTCAATGAGTGAGATAGAAACAATACAGCGCAACCTATATCTCTCTCAACAAGAACAAGAATTAAGGCTCAAAACTTTAGAAAAGAGAGAATGAGAGTTTTGAAGAAATGATGCAAAACTTAGCAATAGATGTGTAAGCTCTTGTTGTGAATTTTGCAAAACTCAAGTGAGCTATTTATAGGCAAATGAGTTTTCAATTTTAAATTTGAAAAGATTCCTATATCAAAAACATCATCATTCACTTTTCAAAAATTTCAAATCTAATATTTTTACTTTTTGCATGTGACAAAAGGAGCACACTTTACTTTTCAAAAATTTCAAACATAATCTTTTACTTTTTGCATATGACAAAAGGAGCACACTTTACTTTTCAAAATTTTCAAATAAAGACATCTACCTTTTGCATAAGTCAAGAAAATCATTCACCACTTTTGAAAATATTCAAATAAAACATGCACATGTGAAAGATGACAATCAATCATCTTAATATTTTCAAAGTTCAAACATTTAATCATGTCATGCACATGTAAAAGATGACAATCAATCATCTTTCAAAATTTTCAAATTTAATTTTCAAAATATTCATGCATATGTGGAAAATGTATTTTAATGTTTTATGATAAAATATTAATTTTGAGCCTTAATCCTAATTTCAAATTTTTTAAGAGATTTACAAAATTACTCTATGATTTTAATATGAACTTGTTCCCTTCTTGCTCATGCTTGCTTCCTTGATGTGCTTGATTATATTGTGTGGACAACTTGAGCTTGAGACTCCTTTATTCTTTAGATTCATTTGTTATCATCAAAATCCATTTGTAAATTTACATGAAACTTGAAACCTTGGGTTCAACATATTAAAAAAATAAAATGAACAAAACATAATAAAAAACACAATAAAAAAATAAAAAACACAATAAAAAACACAATAAAAACATAAAATAGAGATGAATTTAAGAGGAGATTCGGCCATGGAGCAAACGGAGCCACCGCCAGTGGCGGTGGGCGACACCGCCCCCGCCATCGGGACCGGTGTCACCCACCACCACCAGCGGCGGCGGTGTCGCCCACCGCCACCGGCGGCGACGGGCTGTTTTTGTTAGAGGGGGCAGCCCGTCTGCCCCCCAGGATCTGCCATCATAAGAAATCAAAGTTTTGAAGAAATTACAAAGAGGACTAGGGCCTAGACTCTACCCGTGTTTTATAAGCTAGCCACCGTATTAGAGATACGTCGAATATGTCGTCACGATAAACAGATCAAATGTCGTGACACATTATTGAATTTTTAGAAGATTTTAATAGAGTAATTAATTTTTTTAAAATTATATTTTTTGTACAACTTTTTAAAAAATTATGTCATTTGAGAAAAAAATTAACTTTATTATTTATTTTTAAAAATAAAGTATACTCTTTAACATTTTTCAATAATTTTTTAATAATTTTTTTAAAAATTGTGTAAAAATTATAATTAAAAAAAATTAATTATTTCATTAAAAGTGCTCTTAGCCAGTGCTTTTAAACGGATTGTCCTTGTCATAATTAATAACATAATTCTTAAAAAAAAAAAATTAATAACATAATTATGTTTAGCTTTTTATTAGATGGGTAAACAATGGAGTTTCCTTCCTTTTGGCACTCAGAAAACGACACCATTCCTTGACGCTATAGATCTTCTTGTAATTATTAAGTTATGTTCTAATTTTCTATGAAAAATATATAAATCCGCACATTGTGCTGTTTTTATAAGGAGCTTAGTGACTTCAGGAATTTTAGTAAACACGCCATTACATTATGCTATAAGGAGCCTATAAACAGCCAATGTGCGGATTTATATATTTATTTTTAATATATAAAAAATTATAAATTTATATTAAAGTGTAATTTTAATAAGAATTGACAAAATTAACTATTTTCCTAATACAATATACTTAATATAATGAATTTTTTGCCGTACATTCATATATTGTTAAAGGAAACAATTTATTTAAAATGGGCAATAAACAATCCATTTCAAAATAAGGATAAAATCATAAATGGCATGGCCTGTTTGGATTTAGAGACGAGTTGAGCTCGTCTCAATTTATCCCAAACTCATTATTATACTTTTTTCAAATTCTCATATAAAATATAAATTTTGCAAATCCTAATACAATTTTTTCAAATTTTAAAACAATAATAATATTTTTTTTTCAACTTTCAAAATTCATCACATTTCAACTTCGAATCCAAACAAGACATATCTCTTAATTAGGGTAACGCCGGACCGACCTTCTTACAAAAGCAGCCGGAGCCGCCGTTGGCTATCGTAAGCATCACTGCCCATACCATTGGGACCGACGACTTTCGACAATCTCACCCATATGATAGTGATCCCCGACAATTTCAGATGTGTCTCACGTAGTCTTAAACTCGAAATAGATCTATTTCAAACTCATTTCGAGTTTAAGCCTGAGTTGTATTTTAAATATCTCTTTTTAAGTCAAGTGGCATAATATGTTGTCACATCAATAAAACGTAGTTAATTTTATAAGTTCAGATAAATAACCTAGCGAGCGGTATAAATTAGGGTCCTCTTTTTGAAGGCACGATATTAAAGTTGACATTTTCCGCAATGAAATCTAACAAATGCTGCGATATCAATAAATGTTTCAACTTTAAACAGAAGTTGAAATAAAGCAAAGCACAATAGAGTGGTTCTACTGTCTGCATCAACGCATGGGGAATTTCGTCCAGTGTTTTTTCTTTTATTTTTCATGTATTTATTTTAATATTTTTAAATAATATTTTTTTTTAAGTTACAATATCATTAAAAAAATATTTACTTAATTATCAAGAAAAAAAAGGTACTAAACAGGATCCATCAGATCCCCATAGTAGTATTTCTCTGCACAATATCATAAGCGCATTTATTTCATCCATCCATGGCTACTCTTCATCTTATTTATGTATTCAACCATATTGAAATAAAGAACGGACAACTTAAAATCCATGTTTATTTCATTAATCCATGGCTATCTTTTTCTAGATCAGCCGAAATATTAAAAAAAATACCAAAATATAAAAATAAAAATATAATAAGAGAGAAACAAAAATAAAAAACATAAATAGTTAGATTAAAAAATACGTAAAAATAATATTTGTATACGACATGTATGCAAAAAGTTCACAAACTGTGTACAAATAGTATTTCTCTTTTTTTTTTTTATTGACATCAAGAACAAATTCTCGATTAATTCCAAGGGAGTACGGGTCCCCATCCTCTACGATGAGTTTTCCACATGTGCACTTTGGATAATTCAAAGCAATTTTCACCCTATCCAAATTTCCAATGACCCTATAAATTATTTACATTACACTTAAGAGATTCAAATTTAGACCTGGAGGGATCACATGACCATAAATGATAAGAAAATTGATGCAACGGGGCACACATGATATCCCATGGTCAAAGTAACACATTAATGCTAGCTTAGTCTACAAAGTAACATTCAGCAAGAAGTTAACAAAGAAAAATGATAAAGTTCAGTATCAATTCCAATGTCGGAAAGCAAAGTTACTCATGATCACATAGGGCAGCTTAAAATACTAACCCCACCACCCACTTCCCTTTATCTTCCCCAAGTAACCCTCATCGAACAAAAAAAATTGCTAGAAACTAAAGAATACATTTCAGTTTATAATGCGAAAGAAAATTTAAAGCAACTTGACACCAGCTTCCCTCAAAGAATCAATGACAGCTTTTACCTTACCATGATATCTTTGTTCTCTCTTCAAGTGAACAGAAACAGCTGGGATGTCTTTGAGCAGTAGGCGCTCCCCCAATATTTTTCTGATCTTTCCAGCAGCAGCCACATCCCGAGTAGATTCCATGCTTGGTCTCAAGGCCTTCTCCTGTGAACTTGCAGAAGAGGCAACAGTGGCGGTTGGTGCGTGTATCACCTGGGTGCTCACATACTTGTTTGTAAAGTGCATCTTCAGGATGTAGGGCTTAAGATAGTTTGTAATTCTTGGAGGCCTAACAGGTGGAGGAATAACCATTTTGTTTTGCATATGGTATAAGTTTAATCATAATATAGAACCGGGTAGTATTTGTAATTATCTGAAATAGCATAAGACTTAAAAGACAATAAGGGGGAAATATCCAAAGTAGGGCTCAGACAAACTGTTCGTTACACTAAAAGACAAGAAGGGAGACATGAGGGGACAGAGGAGGGCTGGCAGGTGCTTGGGACAAAGTGCACAAATTAAAAGTGTAAATGAGAAGTACATGACAGAAAACAGAGACCAACTTACACACGTAACTAAATGGTCTATAAAAGGGTACTGATCTGATAAACAACGAGCTCTCTCTCTCTCTAGCCGACTTCTTCTCCAAGATCGTCTTCTTCGTCTTCTCAGAAGGACTCAGGCTCCAACTAGATGATTTATATATATTTTTCCTGTATAGTGTAAGCCATGAGAGACTGTAAAAATACTTATTATAATAGATCCCCTCTCTAAACCTCCGTGAATGTAGGTTTTAAGCCGAACCACGTAAATACTGTGTATCCCTTTATTTATTTATCTGTTGTCCACGTACGTACAGCTGAACCGGAGTCTCGTTGGGGGCCCCAAACGACACCGAACAAAGCTCAACTCTCACAAGTGGATCGGGAATGATTCTTTTTCATACCCTGGCCTATTGGCCGATTTTTATGGCATCAACAGTGGCGCCATCTGTGGGATTTGAAGGCCAAAGGTGGAAAAATGATAATTTTTAGAGACACTGGACGACTTATCAGACTGACAGACATGCAAACGATGTCCCCATATGAGTATTCTTAATTGTGCTATTTTTGTATAATATCGGACAAAAGCGAAAAGATATCTCGCCTAAAAGAAAGACTTGTCACCCTCATCTCACGGACACTACACTAACTAGTTATTATTTTTATATTGCAAAAATAGCACATGTACACGAGCCTACCCAAACAAAAGCCAGGTGAGTACACTCATCGTGCATGCAGGCTGTGCACGTACACAGTTGGCTGCGTTAATACCTTTAGGAGTGCAGCATTGTGCACTTAAAATGAACAGTGCAGCATTGTGCATGGCACGTGTACATGCCATGCATGCACAGTGCATGGGCATGGCACTGCCGTGCCTAGTAGAATGCAGGCGGGCGCCCACGAATTCATGTTCCACCACCTTGTCGGCGGTCTGGCACTTTCTGGCCCTGCCACCATGGTGAGCCCATGAATGGCGGCACAAGCGTACTCCCGAGTCCATCTCAGGAGCACACCGGACACAGCCCACAAAAGCTCACGGCTTCTTGCCGTGAGCTTCGTAGGCACTGCCGGCAGTTTTTGTCTCTGGCGACGTGGGCGTCGGCCACCCATTCGCCATAGGCCCCTCCTCCGAACTCTTCTCACTCGAACGGCGAAAGCTCCAAGCCCAGAGCCACCGCAGCTCGGCTAGACCTCCAGCGGCTACCGTTGTGGCCGTCAGCGTCCTTTGTCCTAGGCAGGGCTGCCCCCCGCCTGTCAAGACGTCCGGTTGCCGAGTTCACTCACACGGCTCCATACAGCCTGCCCCCTCTCCTATGCCCTCTCTCCCTCGCGCTCGCCAGCTCGCCACACATCTTGGATTCGCCCACAGCTCACTCGTGACCACCATGCTCGCCCACTCGCCTCTCGCCAAACCTTCCTCGCCACAGCTCACAGGCTCGCCAGATCACCATGTGCACGCCCACTCACGTCTCTCCCTCACGACTCACACAAACCGTGCTCGCCTTCTCGCCCACTTGTGACCCCTCACTGGCTCGCCCGCTCGCCACCTCTCCCAAAATTTTCTACCCCATGCCCGCCAAGCTCACCACTCACTTCACGCCGCATCTTCACGGCTCGCCACCTTTCCGCTCGATCCTAGTCGTACATGCTCGCCCAACACACCCACGACATCATGGACTCGCCGACACCTTTTGCCACTTCTCGGGCACTCGCCAGATTGCCTAACACATGGGAGGTGTGTTCTCAGCTCACACGGACTTCCACCCATACACTTAGATCACCAGGCTCGCCCTCTCGCCCACCTCACGGGTCGCGTTGCTTGCCCACTTGGGACCCTTCACTTAGCTAGCCTCACACGTGATCCCGCCGTGCACACAGCCTACTTGGGCGGCTCGTTGGTCGCCCAAGTCACCTAACACACCCACAATGCCTAAACACTCACCCACCTCACGGCCGGACTCATGCAGCTCACCTCACCCGCTCGAAAACATTCATGGATTTACATACAGCAAGTCTCCCATTTAGGACTTGCCTATTTTCTCTTTTGTTTGCTTGGACAAGTTACTCGCCACCTCGGATCACGGGAACTAAAAATGCAGCAATACAACGGAACCGATTTAAAACAAACTCTATACTCCGACTGTACACATGCAGACTCGGACTCAGCACTCGAACTCAGCGTTATGTGAAGTCATATTTCTATTAACAAAATTGTTTGTTTTGCAACGCAAAGCCAAAGCACACCTCTTGTCATACGGGGTTAGATTTAGTCGCGAGGTCATCTGGCTACCCTCGACCAGCCCAACGATTCGCTCGTCAGGGGCTCGAGACTTGAGGTCCAGTACCCAAGCGCACTTGTCAAACTCTCACATCCAAGATAGGCTTGTGGCTTGCGATCCGCCTACCAAGCACACTCGACAAGCCTCATCCCGAATGCTTGCGAATCGCGGGGTTGAGTACTAAGTCTAGGCTTGCTCGTAAACCCTTGCACTCATGTTCTCCCGCCAGTGACCACTTGTGAATCGCGGGGTTGTAAACCCTCACATGCCGAGTTGCCTGCCAATGGGCGCTTGCACTTTACTCCATTGAAAGCTTTGGAATATCGGTGTATTACGGCATTTTCTTAATAAAATATGTATTGCATGTTTTTGTCTTTTTTACCTCAGGCTTGGAAGATGAACCACCACCTTCTCAGTTTTCAGATATTTTAGAATTCCCACCAAAGTACCTTTGGTAAGAATTCACAAGGTTCTGTAAAGGGGAAATATCCCAAGTAGGGCTCAGGCCAGCTGTTTGTTACACTAAGAGACAAGAAGGGAGACATGAGGGGACAAAGGAAGGCTGGCAGGTGCTTGGGGCAGAGTGCACAAATTAAATGTGTAAATGAGAAGTGAACGGCAGAAAACACAGACCAACTTACACACGTAACTAAATGGTTTATAAAAGGGCACTGATCAGATAAACAACGAGCTCTCTCTCTCTCTCTGGCCGACTTCTTCTCCAAGATCGTCTTTTTCGTCTTCTCAGAAGGACTCAGACTCCAACTAGATGATTTATGTATATTTTCGCTATACAGTGTGAGCCATGAGAGACTGTAAAAATACTTATTATAGTGGATCCCCTTCCTAAACTTTCGTGGACATAGGATTTACGCCAAATCACATAAATATTGTGCATCTCTTCATTTATTTATCTGCTATCCACGTACGTACAGTCGTATTGGAGTCTCGCCGGAGGCCCCAACCGATACCGAATGAAGCCTAACTCGCACCAATGGGCCGGAAATTATTTTTTTTCTGCCCTGACTTGTTGGGCGATTTTTATGGCATCAACAATAAGAAGAAAGAACAAGTTGTTGTTCCGTCACAAATGTTCTTCACCTATGCATTCGCAGAGGTCATACACAATACCCACTCAATTTAGAGATATAGAAAAAGAAGTATTGATCTAGTACTCCAAAACTTTTCAAACCTATAGCGACTAAAACAACAAGGAAGATGCAGATTATAATAGCTCAATCCCATCAATTTATACGGTTCTACCAAATCCATTTAAACCAAAGCCACTAAGGAATAAAGTGACTAAAAAAGTCTTCTATTCAACTCAAATCCATCTGCTCCTTTCATGGTGATATCAACTTGATCAATATATTTAAAATATAAGGAATATGGCACAGTTTATACTAACAATTATTTTAATGCTAATTTGCTACCAAAGATGAATTATTGGATCAGCCACATCACAACATAAGGAAATGGTACATATCATACGGAAGACTAGATAGAGACGCACAAGAGGAACGAGGAACGAAGCTTTAGCCTTTTCTTTATCACGGGCTATCCATCCACACAGAACTTCAGTTTTTGATCAGTAAAAATACCAGATTATATTAGAAGTGCTAGGGGTACATTAATTTAGGTTCATCCTTCAAATTTAAAAGATCACTATTCACATTTCAAATTAATTATTTAATATATTTTATTCTTTTCATTTTCTTTCTCTTCATTTTCTCTCCTCACTTTATTAAAAAATATTATTATATTATCATTTTGATGAATCAAATGATATATCTAATATAAAATTATGAATATGATGGTGTTAGTTTTCTATCAAACTTGTGTACTTTCAATCAAATTTTTGAAGGAGAATTCAATGAATCCAATGCCAACGCTCTAAGGAAGAACTAAGGAACGAGGAACAAGAACTCTTGGGGGCACTTTCCACTCAGAACTTCAATCAAACGTTGAGTTTGCAAGACATAAATTTTGAAAACCAAATTGAACCTGCAAATCTATTAGATTTGAGGTCATGGGTTCTTCATAATTCGATAACTGGAAGAACGAAAGCCTATATTTTACTTTAACCTTAGCCCACCGTTTGGTTCCCAAGAAAACAAAACAAAAGAAACCTAAACTATAATTCACATTTGGAGTCGAGTCTACCAATAAATAAATAAAAAATACCGAATTTGGGTTCCAACCTTGATCAGATTATTTTGTTTTCAGGAACCAAATCAAGGGAGGGAGAATAAACATTCTTGTCAAGAAACTTCGAAAGCAAGGGAGGTAAATGCAGAGATACCTGCGTAATGGGTTTTGCTCGAGCACTGCTAAGAATAACGCGGGCCGCAGAGTATAGGACGCAGGCGGCAGAACTCTCTGAAAATGCCCAAAATTCTGTCTCGACCGGTAAAACAGTGAGAGGGGCAGAGAGGCATTGTATTCTGATGTCGGGGACTCGGAGTAGGGCCAGCTTTTATTGGATGCTTAGGCAGTTAGGCCTGTTTGCGGTGAGACATAAAATTAAAAATTAAAAATTATTTAAAAATTTTTATTATATGTTTTAAAATTTTTATATAAAATATAATAAACAATTTAATTTTTTAAAATTTTAAAGTGATTTTTTCAAATTTTAATATAAAATTCATATTAAAAAATATATATTATAATAATATTTTATTTTATTTTTTAACTTTTATTTTATCTTATCTTTAAAAATAAACACTCCTTAATTTTATAAGTATTTAGTCCATTTATGCAAATCCAGCCAGTGACAAGTGACAACTTTGTTGATGAAAAATTGGGTTTTTTGATTTTTATTAAATTATTTAAAATTAAAAGATAATTTTTTTCTTAAATAAATAAGAATTTAATTTTTAATCATTCTATTTACATGAATTTTCATATTAAACTAATTTTTTTTATTATATAATAATAAAATAATTTAATAATAATTTAAGTTTGACTATTCATATCAAATTCTACATTAGATTATTTACTTATTTATTATATAATAATAAATAATTAAAAATTAAAAATATACTTAATTATTTATAATTATTAATTTATGAGTTAACAAAATTAATTAGTAATTATGTTCTATTTAAATTAAATTATTATTAGTAATTTAAAAAAAATCTATTTATTCGCATTAGAAAACCTAATTATTCATATTAAATCTACTTATTTACATTAAAAAGTAGAGAGTTTGAAAAAGTAAACATGAATAAAATAAGAGAATATAGGAGAATAGTGACCTCCATCTTTGAAAGAATGTTTAGCATTAGTTAGCTATCTATCGAAAATTTTAAAGTTTAGCCATTTTAATGTGAACTCATTTTTAAGTTTTATTTTCTAAATTTTCATTGAATTTAAATTTTAGTTAATCCAATAAAAATGTTCTTACTGACCCAACACACTAAGTACCTATTTGAGTTTGTGGGCCTATTTGGAATTATGCGAGTCTTGAGAAATATTTGAATATTTTTAAAGGCTCTTTAATAAAAGAATTAAGTCGTTTTGTACCATATATTAAAATACTTTAAGGTTACGTTTGGGTATGAAAAATTTTTGAAAAGAATTATAAATAAGAATGAAAAATAATAAAAAAGTAATAATAAAATATTAAATAATAGTAAAAAGTAATAAATAATAATAATAATATATGTAATAAATAATAATAAAAATATTCTAAAAATACTTAAAATATCTTATTATCCAAACGTCTCAAATAGTTAAGATGTACGTTTAAATATATATTTTTCTCAAACATACTTTTTCGAATAATATAAATCGTAATTTGAATTTTAAAAAGATTGTAAATAAAAAAAATATTTATATTTAAGATAATTAAAACTTTTAAGGATGTTGTTATAATTTTTAAAAATTTAAATAATAGTCATTTCTACTTTAGAAAGCATTTTTTTTAAATTTATTTTCAAACAAACCCAATGTATTTAAAAAGAATAATTCGAGGAATTGTTGGTTTTATGAAGTCGATTTTAGTTTTAATTTTTTTTTCTCATTTTCAAACTTGTTTTTATGGATTTAGTAAATTTTATTGATTTGTTTTTGGTATAGGAATTGAAAATAAAGTTAAAAATGAGAGAGAAAAAATGTTTATTTTCAACTTTTTTTTCAACATTTTTTTCTTTATTTTCATTTTTCAACATTGTTTTTAGTTTTAAATTTTTTTTTCTCATTTTTAACCTTATTTTCATGGATATAATGAATTATATTGATTTGTTTTTTGTATAGGAATTGAAAACAAGATTGAAAATGAGGAAAAAAAAATTTCAACTCAAGCCAACTTCCTCTTGACTCCCTAAAACCGACTCTCCCTTGAATTACTCATTTAAAAGTACTTTAAACAAAATACAAAATGGTGAAAAAATGTTTCAGTAAGAGCATTCTCATTAGATTGGCTCAAAGTCATCTTTTAAAAAGTACATTTTTACACAAATATAAAAAAATAAATATCATATTTGATTAATTGTGATATTAAAGTGTGTGGGAAAAAGTGCAAAAAAAACTTTTTGTGAATAGTAAAACTAAGACAATGGTCAAAAAACTAAAATAATTACCAAAAAGAATTTTAGATGTTTTAACTTTGAATATTTTAGCTTCTGGTATTGATATGGTAAAAGGCGCGAGGCCAATTGCCATAGTTTATCGCATTTATTATCGTGAGGAAGACTAGTCTTAACCACATGGCTAAGACCAAGTCTGCTAGAGACAAAACCCTTCTAATACAAAACTCTACTTCTAGTACTAATATCAGAACACTCAAGACGATATACTGGAGAGATGTGTCTCTCCCAGAAGAGTGGATCATTCAAAATAAACTACTACCAGTAGAGATCTCATCTCATGATAAAGATCTTGAATTGATTCAACAGTATCTTGATGGTACTGTAAAAATTTCTTTTAGACAATCTTCTCTAACCAATGAAAGAAGACATTCTTTCACCAGATCCAAATATTCTTGTTCTTCGAACCCAAGAACTAGTAGAGATGTAAATCTCAAACTTCTACATCGGCGACACTCATGTCGTCGACAGTTTCGAATTTAGCCATGTACACACCACTATTACACTCATAATTAATGATGATGTGTAAATCTTTTGAGCCTGATATGATTGCTTTGTTTAATGGTTTTAATAGCATGGAAAACCGTCCTAAGCAAAAAGATTATAATGCGAATTTTAATCTGACTGAAAAGAAACAAGTCCGACAAAAATGAAATGAATTGATGTATGCTTCCAACAAGTATGTTCTTTTCTTTGATTTTCTTGAAAATCATTATGATTTGAAAAATTGTTCTTTAAATGTTTTAAAGACTAGTTTTACAAAAGCTGAAGATAAAACCATTGTAAAATTTAGCCATCCTCCTCTTGAAACCATTTCAATTTTAGTACAAGGAGTTGAGGTGAGAGTTTCTCCTTTTAAAGCACTAGCTGTCGAAGATCCTAAGTTTCCTCTTATTTTCTCGAAAATAAAAAAGATCATCGAGCAAAATACTTTTGTCAACACTGTCATCCATACAATAGGTCAGCAACTAGACCGTATTGAAGACAAAATTGAAATTTCTGAAAAAGCTTCAACTAGTTTTTCAAAACCGTTTGAAAAACCTTTGATTATTTTACCAGAGAACATGCAGAAGACGAATAATGCCAATACTCTAACTAAAATTGATCAAATGCTAACTCAATTAAGTTAGAAAAACATTCTACTAATGCTTTGGACAAAGGTGGCCAAGGGGTTGATTCCGATTTTATTGAAATTTATATAGATGATTATTCGGTAAAAGATTCTGTATTAATAGTGATTTTAAAGATATTTCATTGGAAAAATCTGAAATAGCCAGACTCACTTCTACAAGACCTTCTGGTTTTATGAAGAATTGGTTTCAAAATGTCACTATAACCTATGTCAGAGGCATCTGTTTCGACAATTTTAAGGAAATTATAATTAGGTATTCAAAGACATGGAAGAGTTTTGACATATGCCTTGATTTGCCTAAGTAAATTAGTATGAATATCGGTCCACGGTGGAGGACTGAGTTGAAGTCTCTCAAAGAGAGGACGACATTGTTTTCTCATGTCCTTGTAAAAATCTGCAATATAATTCAGCGAACCAATAAATCTTTGGAGCTGAGTTTTATCAAGAATAATATCAACAAATTTGTCAGCAAATTTAATACCCATTTGAATTGGCCTGATTTTGCCTTCAGAGATGTCATAATCAAAGAATCTAATATTGGTTTAAAACAATTTAATCTCTTTGGCTGAAACCACTAAACCATTATGTCGGATGATATCAATAAAAGTCAACAAATATTTCCAGTGATCATCAATGAATTTTGAAAAAATTAAGACATCATCAATGTAAACAATTGTAAACTGAGTGAAACTATTGAAAATATCATTCATGATATTCTGGAATTCATTATGAGCATTTTTTAGCTTAAATGACATCACATTCTACTCATAATGACCAAAAAGAGAATTGAAAGCAGTCTCACTTATTGTTTTTGCAGAAATTGAAGAAGCTTTTGACACATCGATGTCAAGTTTTGAAGTAAATTTAAACTTAACCTTTTGTCTGAATGGATCAGTAGTAATCCCACCTTGTTTATTCTAAAAATGACAAATAGAATCAATAGAAAAGAGACTGCTATGCGACTAAAGAAAGCGTAATCTTCGAAATAATATTTTTTGACATTTGCTTTCCTCGGCAATCAGACAGCAATTTTTATTTTTAGTTTTTCATTTCTTTAAAAAAGGAAGCAAACAATTCGAGGATTTGTTTGTGATTGATGAAGATTTTCTGGTTTTGGATCTGTGTACTAGTGCAGGTTCTGGGATTTTAGACTTGTTGGCGTTGAACTAGCAGTTTATGAGTCATCAAAGCAGAGATTTTTTTTTTATTTTTTTGGTTGACCACCGAAAGAAAACTTCTCGTTAGTCAGATCGGCAAACTAGCTCAAGCCGAGCTTGTAGGTCTGGTTCTTCTCTGAAGCACTGTGCTCGTCGATAAACCGGAGATTGTCCCTGAAGATATTGAACCTCTTCTCCTTCTCCCCAACGGTGTTGTAAGCCTTGTCGTGCTTCTCTGCAGCACTGTGCTCGCGAGCCACACCTAGTATATCCAGTGGCTCCGTTGGGGCAGGGGGGAGCCATGGCCCCTACCCCCGGCCCCATTCCTTTTTAAAAAATATATGTATATATATATATATTTTTAAAAATAATATAGATTATTTTTTTTTATAATTTAATTTAATTTTGTATTGATTTTTTAAAAAAAAATTATAAAATATAAAAATAAAGTAAAACAAAATGATAGAAATAGAATAAAAAAGAATTTAGAAATAAATAAATATATCTCATATAAAATAATAGAAATAGAAATAAATAAATAATAATCTAATTTAAAAATAAAATATATTTCATATAAAATAAAATAAAATAATATAATGATATGATGACATATTTTTATTATAAATAAAAAAATTAGATGATTTTTAATGTATTTTTAATATTTTTTTATTATGATGATATGTTTTTGACATATTATATATTTTTTAATATATAAGTTATATTAAATGTATTTTATTTTTATTATAAATTCTAATATCATATTGTTTTATACTGTAAAAAAAAAATATAAAAATATTTTATATTAATTTTACTTACCCTTCCCAAAATAAATTTCTCACTCTGTCACTGAGTATATTGTCAACAATTCATCGTGAATCTTGTCATATGCGATGATCGCCATAGTTGTAGGTAATCTACGAAACCCAAGATTTTTCTCCCCTTTTTTTGGGTGTGAACTAGGGTTGTTCAAAATAACCGAATTGCCGACTCGACTGATTTTTCGAACAGTTCCGACTCGAATCACTCGATCCGTTAAGAGTGAAATCAGAAGCGGATAATACCTGATATCGAAACTACAATACAGATTACTTATTATAGACTTCACCTCAAAACCTTCAGCTTCATCCACGGGAGCTAGTCGATCATCAAGCTCCCACAGGTCACCGGCAAGTCCAGAGTGCTCGAGGCCCTAGTCGGCTACAACTTCCTACTCCCAAATGACCAAAACGACACATTAATGCGATCCATCAACGCGATCAACATGACCCATCAACGCGATCCATCAACGCGACCAATCAACGCGACCAATCAACAATACCAATCAACACGACCTAGCGTGTTCAACCGTAGAGCTCTTCAATGGCTGCCTCAGAAAACCACACGAAGGTCTATATCGAAGTCTTCAAAAGTTGCCTCAAAATAATAATGTATGATTTCTCTAATCGCCCAGATCGACTTCTCTAATTGCGGTTTTATAATCTATTCATCTGAATATAACTTTGAAATCACTTTTTGTAGCATCTTCTTGGTTGTAATTGGGGTTAGTAATACTTGTGATTCTAACTTTATTTTTATTTTTTATTGTTTACTTTGTATTTATAGTATTGAGATAATTATTGGAGACTCTCACCTTATTAAATTTTATATTTTTATATTTATTTTATGCTATATATATATTATGTTTGCCTTTAATATATATATATATACATATATTCCACTCCGCGTCTCTGTCACTCTCTCACTCTAATAAAAAACTTGTTTCGAACACGCAACCCTGACGAGCAATACCTTACGTACACTATGATTATGCTGCTGTGTCCCTCCATGTCCAGCCTTCACCACTACCGTCCAATCTTCAAATGCCAAAACCACAAGTGGCCCACCTCTTCACCACGTGACCCGGTCCACTCTAATTCACTGCCATCACTCCTTGCGTCAAAACAGTCCTAAACACAATTGATGGTCATATTAATTATGAGGTAGTTGGCTTAGCTTAGCTTAGCTTAGCTTGGCTTAGCCAGGGAATTTAATAATATAGGCAGAATGAAGATCAATTTTAATAAAAGAAGTTGGAAGCTCAATTTGGCGGCAGAAAGAATAGAACAAAACTGACCAATGCATACGTAAGACACTGGCCATCACTAATTAAACAGTTGATCAAACCGGTAAACATCAATAAGATTCACTGGAGGCAGTGTCAAATTCACCGTCAAATCTACTACTACTGCAAAAGTAAAACCCACATGATCACAGAGCTCGTATTTACCACTCTTGAGCATGAATTGATGTTATAGGTCAAGTGCCCTTCCCGCAATATATATTAATAATGTTGAATGACTCAGAAAGTTTCAAAGGGTTGGATTAAATAATGTTTCGCTTGAAATTATGAGAATCCATCAAGGATGGGGGCCTGTCTACCTTTTCCTTCTTCACAGCAACACCTGGAGATTCTTCGATTGCTTCTCATCTGGGTCTGATTTAAAGATTACCCACTCCAAGACTCAATCTCTTTTATCCTCTCTGATGATCGATCTCTCTCTCTCTCTCTCTCTCTCTCTCTCTCTCTCTCAACAACTTCTATTTAAATGCAATGGGCTTGTCTATCGGTATATACTGGCTACTTTCAAGCATTCCCAGCACAATTGTGGTCAAGAAGGTAGGCATCGATCATGGTTACAGTTGCTGGGTGGGTAGCTCTTGCTGGAGAAGCAGGGCACGTGCAAGTGCAAAGCTTTGGCTTAACTTCATGAACTTTGCACGTGCTCGCCTCCTCCAACATGGGTTTCTCACCTTTCTCCTAGCTGCATGTCTCCTTGCAGAGGCAAGCAGTATACACATGTCATTTTGTAATAAGGTACGTACCTAATTGCCAACTATATAACTTAAATTTTCTTTTCTATACATGTCTGTGATCGCCTTTCTCTTTTATTTTTGTACTCCGGCCATGATGTTTTCTTCCATGTTGGAATACACACCTCTCAATTGACTCTAATAAGGGTTTATAAGAGAAATATTCTAGCTACAAAAAATTATATAAATTAACGTAATTTAATATAATTATTATAAAATAAATTTAATAAATTAGATAAAATTATGTCATAAGATAATTTATATATATATTTTTAGACGTATCAGTATTAATATTTTGAATATTGTATCGATGGACATACAGGTCAATACACAAAAATAAAATATTTCGATACCAATATTAATTCACGTATCATTTTAGAACAGTTTGTACGTATATAAATTATATATAAAAATACATATATAAATATTATATTTTAAAATAATAATCAATATATAAATAAATTATATATGTAAATATATATATATGTGAATAATTTAATCTGAATTAAGATAAAAAATAACAAGAAAAAAAAAGGTTAAATGGCTGAAATTCAGTACGGCCAAAATACTAGCCAAGCCAAAATATCGGTCGGGCTGAAATATCTACCAAAATAAAGCGGCCATTTTTCTATATCAGTATGACCGATGAAATTAAAGACTATGATCAATACTCTTGTCAAAATGGCAGTACCTGACTTATGAAGGACCAGGTCCCACAGGAATTAACTAACATGGACCTTCTGCCTTCCAACAATTAATAATAGCGTACAGGATGTAGCTATGGCCATATTATATGGTACTTCAGTTGTGTTTTTTGTTTGGTTTGGAAAGTGTAGAAATTAAAACAGTTAGGCAAAACAGTACGATAGCTCTTACTACCAAAGGGGATTCCCATTGCAGAAACTTTTAACTTGGAATACAAACTAGCTAGCTAGCTAGCATATGATATGATGATATGATCAGCTAAATACTTGGAGTACTTTACGAGTGCAGATGATATGATCTCAATGCCAGAGCTCAAAACGAGCATGTACATATATATAGATATATATATTTATCATTGTCTGCAGAACCAATTTCAAAATCATGATTTTCCCTTCAAAAGATACAATATTGTGGCGTAATACAAATAATCGTTTCATTCAAACAATCATATAATAATCAATATTGCGACAACCTTTATTCAAAACTATACAAACTAATTAAACAATATTGCAGTTAAGCTTGGGTAAGATGTCACGGATGAGCCAATACGCCATGAATTGATATGCTTTCTGAGTCAAATGAATTCCATCCCAGCTTATGCGTTCTTCTGGATTTGGACAAACTGGTACATTTGGAGCTCCGCACATGTTTGTCATTCCAAAATTGTAATACCCTCCAGCACCACAACAAGACTTTTGTACTGATGCTACATCAAATCCTGTCCATTTTGACAAGCGAACAACGTTAAATTAGTAGCAGATTTCATTCCTATAAACACTTTCATAATAATTGACATTGTACTAGCAGTACCATAAGTTCACTGCTTACCAAGAAGAGGCGCATTTTGGTAAACCCATTGGAAAGCATTGTAGTAATCGCCATAAACTATAATCACATTAGGATTTTCTTTCCTTAAATCTTCAATGGCTTGTTTCAGTTGATCATTGCAATATGTTGAGAAATTATTCAGCCACTTCAAGCAGCGAGATTCATCATAAGCAGCCGCATTGTTGGTTTGGAATGCTGTCAGGTAGATTGGAAAACAGCCTATTGGGAAGTTTCCAGGGACGACAACCCGAACAGCACCATAACCAATCACTCTCTGTTTCCAATACAATAGAATTATGAATTAATTACAACCCTAGCAAGCAATTTTACTAGCAAAAAAGTAGGGACGAAATCAAAAATTCAATGTGCGGTCAATTTTTGCGTACTCTTTTGCGCACTCTATTAATATTCTTGATTGCATCACTTTTTTTCGTCAATCATATGAGTGAAGTGTACTAAGAGTACGCAAAAAAATAACTGTATGTAGTAGAACACAGAGGAAATTAAACAAACTTTAACGGCATCCTTTATCGCATTGACAACTTCTGGAACCATGGTCTTGATCTCCTCAATGGGTTTGCCTTGGAAGAATGCATAGTTATAATCATTACCTCCAATTTCTCCCACCATGAATAAGGCTTTCTTATGCTTCTTGACACAATCTGTCAAACATTAAAAGACAAAAATTATAAAATGAAAAATGTAGATGATGGTGATGATCAATATTATTCGTTACATAGATTGCGAGCCTTACTGAAACGAGAATTACCTTGGTCATTGAGACAAGTTGCATTGAAATAAGAAGACATCCAATCCAATTGTACGTGAAGAGAACTATTAGTAACAGGGGACAAGATATTCTTCTTTGCAAGAGTATTTGTAGACAAGGCAGTAGAACCAGCCACAGCAAAGTTCTCTCCTAGGCGAGGTAGATTGAGCACATCCTTATTCAAAGAAGGATGTAGAAATGGAAGTCCAGCCGCCAAAGCTGTGTAATTATATAATGCAATAAATTTTAGTATAATTTGATAAATCTCATTCTCTACAAATAATAATAATAATAATAATAATAATAATAATAATAATAATAATAATAATAATAATAATAATAAAGCCATATCAATCAGCAAGAGGAAGAACCTCACTTTAGTCCCCCCTACGTAATCATATTTAGTTTATATTCTTATTACAAGAAAGTATTTTAAAAATATATGGGGAAGGAAAATAAAAGAAAAAAACATGATAAATAAACAAATCTATAAAAATTATATATTTTTGAAGAACAAAAGGATTAACAACATTCAATTCAAATCAAAATATACACTAGAAAAGAAAAAAATAAGTAGATCGAAGGGCATGCAAATATTTATGAAATATATCGAACTGTTTTGTCAATGCTCATTGTTGTTTAATTCACTATTTTATTTTATTTTTCTAAAATAAGAGCCTGTTTTTGGAATAAAACAGCTACACGCAAACAGAGCATAGAAAGTAAAGGGAACTAAAAACAAAACAAAGAATACAGTGAGTAGGATTTTTACCTATATAATCGATCATAAGCAAACCATTAGAGCACCGTCCTGTTGCCTTCTTGAAGAAGGTCTCGCCGTATGGAAGTCGAGCACAGGGTATAGCCGGGTTCTCGAGAACCAAATTGCCGGTGTCGGATATGGAGTCGCCGACGTTGTATATGGCATCAAACTTACAAGCCTTAAGATCAGGGTGTGCATTAGTCATGCACTGAGGAAGAAGGAACGTCAGGAGAAGAAGAGCATTGAGGGCGAGAAGAAGAGAGGAAATTGTTTGTGTGGAAGCCATTGCTAATTAAGTGCTTAAACGGAAAAAGAAACACTACTCTGGTCTTGATTCTTGAAGATGAAACTTGGGAATGAGATCCTTGAAGGTACGTGTATATATATATAGGGGATATTTCAGCCTATTCCTAATAGAATAGGACTACAAATCCTAACTTCAAAAGGATTTATTAATCTTTGTCAAAATTCGTTGATTGTATCATTGATAAATACGTAATCTGGTTTTATTCAATCTCAATCTCAATCTCAATGGATAATGTCATAATGATAACAAAACTCTGGTCTTGAATATGAGCAGCAGTACCCGTGAACGTACAAAAACAGAGGCCGGGAGTACCAACGCTTTATCCTATTCTTATTGTGACCACAAATCCTAAATTCAAAAGGAAACCGCGTCAGAATCCAGAGTACGTACTGAGCTTGAATTCTGCAACTTTGCATGAGATTGTAATAAATGTACGTGAAACGGTAAAAGCAGCGTCTTATTAAAAAATTGCTGAAAACGTTGGTTGTTGGGTCCCTCGTGCCATAAGAAGAATGATTCGGTCTACGACTTCATCACGCATTACGAATGCTTCCGATAAGTCCAATGAAATGTGTTTATTTATCTATCTGTTGACACGAAATGGGAGCAGTGCATGGGTTGGAAAGCAGTAAAAGCTATGGTAATTACTAATTACAACAAGCTAGCTAGCCGCATCCCTTTCAAGTCTTTCAATCCTAGAAGCAGGGGTGCATGTGCAACTTTGCTGGCCAACGTTCTATCAGAGGATCACTCCCTGCTAACCTTCTCTTGTAATTAAATATTGTATTAAGTTTGAAATAATCAAGAAAGTTATTATAATTATAATTTTGTACATTTTCATTACTGATGTATTTAAAATAAACAGTGTCCTTTTATATAATTTTTCATCTTTAATAAGTTTGTTGCTTTCCTAAGTCGGTCATGTATTTTTTATAAATAGTCCTTACTTTGTATTATTTGGTATCTTCAATTGAATAAAATCTGAGACATTATTCACATGTGTTACTTTTGATATGGTATCAGAGAATATTCTAAAGTCTTCTGCACGTTACTCTCGTCATCCGCTTTAGCTTTTGTACCTTTCCTCCTTTGGTAAAGTCATCTTACTGTTTCAGCATTTCACTTTACTTTTTTTCGTACCAGACCTCGTGATTTCATCGTCTTCTTGATCGCGATCTTGTGCTTCGATTTAATCACAAATCAACTCGATTTCATCACGGATCAACTTGATTTCGTGTTTCGTTTTTGATTCTGTTATCCATCGAGTGTTTTATCTCTCGTTTTTTGATTTCCTTTCGATTCCAGATTTGATTTCGCGTTTTGCCTAAACCGCAAACCCTAGCTTTTATATTTCATCAATTCTCTTTGATTTGTTCTTCGATTTCATTTCTTTTTCAAGATTCATGACTAAGAATACATCTTCGTCAACCTCCGAGTCCAGTTCATTCTTTCTCCACCCCGGAGATAGCCTCGGCACTGTGCTCGTCAATCAACTCCTTACCGGTGATAATTATCACTCGTGGTCCCGTTCAATGCATATGGCTTTGTCTGCGAAGAATAAATTAGGATTTGCTGATAGTTCGATCCGCAAACCTACAACAGATGATTCGACTCTTGCATCTTGGACACAGTGCAACACTATGGTAATTTCCTGGATCTTAAACTCTGTTTCTTCAGAGATTGCAGCTAGTATTCTTTACATAAACACTGCAAATGAGATCTGGAATGATCTCAAAGAGCGGTTTTCTCAAAAGAATGGACCTCGTATCTTTCAACTTCAGAAGTCTATTTCGACTCTTTCTCAAGGCCAAATGACTATTAGTGCCTTCTTTACTAAATTGACAGGTCTTTGGGACGAATTGATCAACTATAAGCCACTTCCAGTTTGTAGTTGTGGTGCTGTTCAAACATTGAATAAGTATGTTCAACAGGAACGTATTATTCAGTTTCTTGTTGGATTAAATGAGTTGTATGCATCTGTTAGGGCTTAGATATTATTAATGGAGCTGTTGCCTCCTCTTAATAAGGTGTTTAGCCTTGTTTTACAAGAGGAACAACAGCGTGAGATTTCTATTCTCCCTGCTTCAGTCCCTACTTCTTCTTATGAGAATCATGCATTTGCTGTGAATATTGATGCTAACCGATATGTGAAGCCTGTTTCTAAGAAAGAGAGACCTGTTTGTAAGCACTGTGATGTTGTTGGGCATGTCATGGAAAAATGCTTTAAGCTTCACGGATATCCTCCTGGTTATAAGTTCAAACCAAGGCAGCAGTCCATGGCCAATCAAGTTGTCTCTGACAATATTTCTTCGGCTGCATCTCCAATTTCTTTAACTGAGGTTCAATACCAGTAGCTTTTGGCTATGCTTCAGTCCTCTGATCATGCAATTTCTCCTGCCATTCCTCAACACACTGCCAATGCAGCCTCTATTTCAAATGCTGGTATAGGTTCCTCAATTTTTCACATTTCTTCTGTTTTTTCTACAAATCGTCTTATGCCTACTAATATTGATTCCTGTCTTGGATTTTGGACTTTGGAGCCACAGATCATATGGTTCCATCTACTTCTTTTTTTTTTTCATCATATAATCCAGTCCACAATACCACTGTCAAGCTGCCAAATGGCCAAAGTGTAATTGTTACACATATCGGCACTATTTTCATCTCTAAGGATTTGATATTTAGAGATGTCCTTTGTATTCCAGTATTTTCTTTCAAGTTAATTTCAGTTAGCAAGTTAACATCAAATCTGACTTGTTGTTTGTCTTTTTTTCGTGATCATATGCTTATACAGACCCTGAAAACTTGGAAGTTGATTGGAGTGGGTAGGCACACGAGAGAATTATACTTCCTGCAGCAATCGGTCTCCCCTCCTAGTGATTTACATCTCTCTTTGACTGTATCTTCTTTACCTTTACCTAAAAAGTCAAAACATGCTTTATTTCAATTGTGGCATCATAAGTTAGGTCATCCTTCAGTTTCAATGATGAAATTACTTAATAAATTTGTTCCCATCATTTTAGATAATGAATGTCCTTGCTGTGTTTGTCCATTGGCTAAACAAAAAAAATTGCCTTTTCCTAGTAACCCTCATTTTTCACCATTTCCTTTTGATTTAATTCATTGTGATGTGTGGGGCCTCTTTTCTACTCCTACATTAGAAGGTCACAAATTTTTTCTCACAATTATTGATGATTGTACACGGGCAACATGGATATATTTGTTAAAATGCAAATATGAAGTTTCTGTCATTATTCCTCAGTTTTTCAAACTTGTTAAAACCCAATTCAGCACTAAAGTTAAGAAAATTCGTACCGATAATTGTACTGAATTTTTCTTAAATTCCTTTCTTAAGTCTAAAGGTGTTTTACATCATTTAAGTTGTGTTAAAACTCCTCAACAAAATTATGTTGTTGAGCGTAAACATCATCATATCCTTAATACCTCTCGGGCTTTAATGTTTCAGTCAAATTTACCTCTCATTTTTTGGGGTGATGCCATTCTCACAGCCACTCATCTTATAAATAGATTACCTACATCTCTTTTAGGGAATAAATCCCCTTGTAAGTTGCTTTTTCAAACTCCTCCCACTTATGATCATCTTAGAACTTTTGGATGTCTTTATTTTGCCTTTTCTTTATCTAGATCAAGATCTAAATTTGATTCTAGGTCACGACAATGCATATTTCTTGGTTATCCCTTTGGAATGACAGGATACAAGTTAATTGATCTTACCACAAATACTTCTTTTGTTTTAAGACATGTTATTTTCTATGAACATGTTTTTCCATATAAAACTCATTTCTCCTTACCTTTTGTACTGTCTAATAACTCCACTTCAGTGCATTTTAAATCTTTAAATGGACATGTGCCTTCAAACTCAATCTCAACAAATAATAATATTAATGTGCCTTCAAATGTAGTTTTTTCTATTGCTGAAATTTCTGCACATTCAGATTCACCTAATCGTACTGAACCTGTAAATTCAGCAGCACCAGAAATTTCATTTAACTGTCCTGAACCTCTCACAAATTCAGATTCACCATTTTCAGAACCTCTCACAGATTCTACATCACTTATACCATCCACAAATTCTCAATCATCATCCCTTCCTATCCGTAGGTCCTCTAGGTCTCGGGGAGCTCCTAGTTACTTGCAGAGTTATTATTGCAACTCTCTTGCCACACACTCTTCATCAAATTCCACAGGTTCTATTCCTATACCAGCAGGTATTCCTTATGATTTTCATAATTTTCTTTCATATCATCAATTATCTTCTAAACATAAATCTTTTGCATTAGCCATAACTGCTGATATAGAACCTGAGTTTTATCATCAGGCAGTCAAACACTCTCATTGGAGAGATGCTATGACTGCTGAGATTGTAACTTTAGAAAATAATAATACATGGACTGTTACTCCGTTACCCCCTGGACAAAAACTCATTGGATGTAAATGGGTTTACTAGATCAAATATAGAGCTGATGGTTCTATTGAGCGCTACAAAGCAAGATTAGTTGCTAAGGGGTACACTCAGCGTGAGGGCTTTGATTATTCTGAGACTTTTTCACCCGTGGCAAAAATGGTAACAGTTCGTGCCTTACTTGCCATAGCTGCTATAAAAAATTGGTCCTTGATTCAATTAGATGTGAATAATGCATTCCTACATTGTGATTTACTAGAGGAAGTTTATATGAAACTTCCTCCCGGTTTTCATACTAAGGGGGAGTCTCAAGTGTGCAAATTGAACAAGTCATTTTATGATTTGAAACAAGCCTCTCGCCAATGGTTTTCTAAATTCTCAAGTGCTATTCTTGAACTTGGTTTTAATCAATCTAAGGCTGATTACTCCTTGTTTACTCGTTCCATTAGGGATTCTTTCATTGCACTTATTGTATATGTTGATGATATTCTCATTGCCAGTGATGATGTACATGCTGTTGATGATTTAAAGTCTTTACTGGACAATAAGTTTAAGCTGAAAGACCTGGGCAGCTTACATTTTTTCTTGGATTGGAGGTTGCAAGATCATCTCAAGGAATTTCCTTATGTCAAAGGAAATATGCACTTGAAATATTACAAGATGCTGGTTTTCTTGGTGCTAAACCATCATCCTTCCCTATGGAATAAAATTTGAAACTATCAAAGGATCAAGGTGATTTGTTAAAAGATCCTACCATTTTTAGAAGATTGATTGGTCGGTTATTGTATCTTACAATAACTCGGCCAGATTTAACATACTCTGTTCATCGGCTTAGCCAATACATAGATAAACCTCGTGATCCACATTTACAAGCAGCCTATCGTATTTTACAGTATGTTAAATCTACTCCAGGCCATGGCTTATTTTTTTCAGCAAATTCTTCTCTTCACATCAAGGCTTTCACAGATTCAGATTGGGGTTCTTGTCCTGACACTAGAAGATCTACAACTGATTATTGTGTTTTTCTTAGAGATTCCTTAGTATCCTGGAAGTCTAAGAAACAACAAACGGTTTCTCGGTCATCAGCAGAAGCCGAATATCGATCCATGGCTACTACTACTTGTGAAATTGTTTGGTTTCTAACATTACCCTCAGATTTTCGAGTTTCTCATCCTCATAGTGCTCATTTGTTTTATGATAGTACAGCTGCTCTTCATATTGCTGCTAACCCTGTTTTTCATGAACGCACAAAACATATTGAGCTTGATTGCCATTTTGTACGGGACAAACTTCAAGCTGGAATTATCAAGACCTTTCATGTAGCTTCACATCATCAAATTGCTGATATACTTGCTAAAACTTTGGGACTTCAACAATTTTCTACGTTGTTATCCAAGATGGAAGTTCACTCTATTTACTCTCCATTTTGAGGGGGAGTATTACAATTATAATTTTGTACATTTTCATTACTGATGTATTTAAGATAAACAGTGTCCTTTTATGTAATTTTTCATATTTAGTAAGTTTGTTGCTTTCCTAAGTCGGTCATGTATTTTCTATAAATAGTCCTTACTTTGTATTATTTGATATCTTCAATTGAATAAAATATGAGGCATTATTCACATGTGTTACGTTTGATAAAAGTATTATATTTATTGGTTTTTTATGCTCCAAGTTTTTCAAAGCACACATGGTTACATGGTAAATAATTATTTTCAAGCTAGTCATTTGAATCAGAGACCTTGGGATTATATATATCCTTACATTTTTGTTTACTACTCAGTCCATGAATCCTCTATTTTGTTTCTTATTTCTTCTTACTTCTAGCATAAGCTGAAATTCAAAATGAACAAACTTGCAGCCTGCAGGTCAAAACTGTTTGTGGGGGAATATATATATATATATATATAATATTACACTATATTATCTCACTTTGTCTTCTTATTTTGCCATTGACTATTCATATATTTAATTTTTTAAAATTATTTTTTTCTAAATAGTTGAGAAAGTAACCGAGTCTTGTTTGTATTCGAAGACGAGACGAGTTCATCTTAACTCATTATTACATTTTTTTATATTTTCATATAAAATACAAATCTCAATACAATATAGTTTTTTCAATTTTCAAATCCACCTTTCGAATCCTAAAATAATAATAATATTAAAAAATAAACTCAACTCATCTCGTCTCGTCTCCGAATTCAAATGGGGCATGTAGAATCCAATGTTTCAAGTCTCGTCTTTACGTATAGATTTTGATGATAACAAATAAATTCAAAACTTAAGCTGAAGTTGTCTACACATTAAGAGAGTTAAACACATTAAGAAATCAAGCATGAGCAAAAAGAAGAATAAGTCTACAAATAAAATTCATAGAGTAATTTTGTATATCTCTTAAAATTTGAAATTAGATTAAGGTTCAAAATTAATATTTTTTCATAAAACATCAAATTGCATTTTTTACATTTGCATAACTTTATTAAAATATATAATTTCAAAAATTATTATTATTTTTTCACATATGCATAAAGATTTGAATTTGTAAGATGATTGATTGTCATATTTAACAAGTGTATGTGTTGTTTGAAAATTTTGAAGGGTGGTTGTGTGTTTTTTTGACAAATGCAAAAGATAGATGATTTTGTTTGAAAATCTTGAATGGTGATTGTGTATTTTTTTGACAAATGTAAAAGATAAATGATTTGTTTGAAAATCTTGAAAGGTGGTTGTGTATTTTTTTGACATATGTAAAAAGAAGATGATTTGGTTTGAAAAATAAATCATACTCATTTTGTCATGTATAAAAAGTAAAAAATTAGGTTTGATTTCTTTGAAAAATGAATGGAGTTATCTTTGACAAATATAAAAATGAGATGTTTTTATTTAAATTTTTTGAAAAGTGAATAGTACTCTTATTTGACATGTGAACCTTTTCAAATTTGAATATAGAGACTCATTTGCCTATAAATAGTTCACTTGAGTTTTGTAAAAAACAAAAATAAGAACTTACACATCTATTACTAAGTTTTGTATCATTCTTTCAAAACTCTCATTCTCTCTTTTCTAAAATTTTGAACTTTAATTCTTGTTCTTTTTTAGAGAGATATAGGTTGTGCTGTATTATTTCTATCTCACTCAAATAAGGAGTATATTTCGATAGTCTACCCACTATCAACTCTTGTATCAGTAAGAGGGTGCGTATAACTCTTGTGTGTGTAGAAGGTGTTCTATACAGGGAATAGTTGAATCACAAAGTGTGAGGTGATTGGAAGTATAGAGGGTGTTCTACACGGATTTTTTGGAGTGGTACTGGTCAAAGGTGTAATAGATTTCTATTTCCACCTAAATGAGATTGAATAGTGAATTTGGAATCCTAAAGGGGTAACTTAAGGTGAGAACGTAGGCAGTGGAGCTGAATCTCGTAAAAATACTGAGTCTGCTTCTTCTTATCCTACTCTTTACATTTCTTGCTGTTTTATATTCTGTTTATATTTTATATTGTATATTTGATTTATAAGTGTTAATTTTTATAATATAACTCAATTTACCTTCCTTCTTGTATTAGTCATTTAGGCAACATGGCCTATTGTATTAATATTTTTTTTTAAATATTTGAACATGTTTAAAAAAATGTTAAAATATATTAAAAAATATGTAATTTATAGGCTGTTTGTTTTGGAAAGTGGGTTCAACTCATTTCATCTCATTTCGTACTTTCAACTCATTTCAACCACTTATTTTAAATTTCAATTATCACAACCACTAATTTTATTACTATTCATAACTCATCTCATCTCATCTCTGAATCCAAACAAAAGGCTATTCTCTCTCTCTCCTCTCTTATTTAATTTCTCTCTACTAGAAAACTTCCAACCTCCTTCCCAACATTCAAGTTCTTCCCATGGACAAAGGAGGCTTGGAGCTTTAAGGCCCTGCTTGGATTCGGAAGTGGGTTGAGCTCATCTCAACTCACTTCCATTTCATCATTATATTTTTATAATTTTTTATACAAAACACAAATTCCTATACATCTTTTTCAAATCCCAATACACATTTTTCAAATCCCAATACACCTTTTTCAAATTCCAACACACATTTTTCAAATCCCAAAATAATAATAATATTAAAAAATAAACCAAACTCATCTCAACTCATCTCATCTCCGAATCCAAGCGGGGCCTAATTCTAACCGCCTCTTCCTTTAGTTCTCTCTTTAGTTTCCTTTTCATTTTTTCTATTTTCCGTAGTTTTTTTAATAATTTCTCCTACTTAGCACCAACTTAAGCTGATTTACTGCTTATTGGCACCCTCTATCCATTATGCGTGGCCTTTATAGCCTCTCCAATCGCCAATCTCCATGCTCACGAAAGAATATTGCAATCGACCTGGCGCGTTGTCCGTACACGTGGCCCAAGCCATATGCATCTCCAAGCACGAACCCACCATTTTTGGTGGTCTCAAATCTTTCGGATCTGACCGATCGTTCTCCTCCTCAAGCGGTGCATATCCTTCACGTGTTACCCTATGTTATTGTTTTTCCTAATATGTAATTTTGAAAAAAAGATTGTAGATCTTTCCAGCAAACAACTCAAGACAACAAGTAACAGTGTATCTACTACCAATTTGATGATTGTGGACCTCTTCATTGTTCCTTTTTAGCGAACACATTATATTTATCTTTTTATAATAATATTCAAGAAATTGATTCCAAATAAATTTATTTTTTCATTTATTTTTTACCTATTTTACATTGTTATTTATTATTTTGGAGTGCTTGTTAGGGAATCTCACCCCCTCTTCATATATCATGTTTTTAGTTTAAAGAAATTACTTGCCTAAAAAAAAAATCATAGTGGACCTTACACTGTTAAAAAGATAAATAAAAATATTATGAAATTAAAGAAGTATTTAAATATAATTTTTTTAATATAAATTTCATTTTGAAATTTGAAAAGAGCTTAATTGTTTTTTATGCTTTGTAATTTAAAAGTTTGGAAAAGTTGTATATTTTAGATTTTTAAAAAATTAATATTTGAAATTAAAAATTATATTTTGTTTGAGTAATATTTAAAAATGAAATATTTGATAATACCTGAAAAAAGTTATCTTATCAAACGGCCCTAAGTCATGAATCCTTTTCAACTTAACGAAGTATAAACCTAAAAAAATGCTTACTTTAACACTCAGTATTATCGCTGAATATTATTGTTGGAGTTTTTTATTTTTTATTTACTTAATGATTATGGAGATATTTGTAAATAATATTGTTTTTTTTTTTAAATATTTAGAAGTAGGGAAGAAAAAAACAGATTACGTATTTATCAGTAATTCAATCAATGAATTTTGACACAGATTAAATCCTTTTGAAGTTAGGATTTGTAGTCCTATTAGGAATAAGCTGAAATATCCCCTATATATTTACACTTACCTTCAAGGATCTTATTCCCAAGTTTCATCTTCAAGACCAGAGTACTGTTTCTTTTTCGGTTTGAGCACTAAGCAATGGCTTCCGCACAAAGAGTTTCCTATCTTGTTCTCACCCTCAATGCCCTTCTTCTCCTGTTCCTTCTTCCTCGGTGCATGACTAATGCACACCCTCTTATGGCTTGTAAGTTTGATGCCATTTACAACGTCGGCGACTCCATGTCCGACACCGGCAATTTGGTTCTCGAGAACTCTGCTTTACCCTTTGCTCGACTTCCCTACGGCGAGACCTTCTTCAAGAACGCAACAGGGCGGTGCTCCAATGGTTTGCTTATGATCGATTATATTGGTAAAAATCGTATTTTTAATTATTGTATTCTTTGTTTAGTTTTTACTTTACTTTCTACGCTCGGTTTGCATGTGGTTGTTTTTATTATTATTATTATTATTATTTGTAGAGAATGTATTTTATAAAATTATACTAAAACTTATTGCATTATGTGATTACACAGCTTTGGCGGCTGGAGTTCCCTTTCTTCATCCTTATTTGAATAATGATGAGCTCTTTCTACCTCGCCTAGGAGAGAACTTTGCTGTGGCTGGTTCTACTGCTTTGTCTACAAATACTCTTGCAAAGATGAATATCTTGTCCCCTGTTACTAATAGTTCTCTCCATGTACAATTGGATTGGATGTCTTCCTATTTCAATGCAACTTGTCTCAACGACCAAGGTAAGTCTCGTTTCAGTAAGGCTCGCAATCTATGTAACGAATAATATTGATCATCATCATCATCATCATCTACATTTATCATTTTATAATTTTTGTCTTTTAATGTTTGACAGATTGTGTCAAGAAGCATAACAAAGCCTTATTCATGGTGGGAGAAATTGGGGGTAATGATTATAACTATGCATTCTTCCAAGGCAAACCAGTTGAGGAGATTAAAGCCATGGTTCCAGAAGTTGTCCAAGCGATAAAGGATGCCGTTAAAGTAAGTTCAATTTCCTCCGAGCTCTGTTACAGAGAGTCATTTTTGTTTACTCTTTGTGCACTCCAATCATTTGATTGGTGAAAAGAATACGTAAAATTAACAGCACATTGAATTTTTTATTTCGTCCCTACTTTTGTTAGCAAAACTGTTTGTTATGATATAATTAATTCATAATTCTATAAATTATTGGAAACAGAGAGTGATTGGTTATGGTGCCGTTCGAGTTGTCGTCCCTGGAAACTTCCCAATAGGCTGTTTCCCAATCTATCTTACAACATTCCAAACCCACAATGAGGCTGCTTATGATGAATCTCACTGCTTGAAGTGGTTGAATAATTTCTCGACATATCACAATGATCAACTGAAACAAGCCATTGAAGATTTAAGGAAAGAAAATCCGAATGTGATTATAGTTTATGGCGATTACTACAATGCTTTCCAATGGGTTTACCAAAATGCGCCTCTTCTTGGTAAGCTGTGATCTTATAGTACTACCAGTACAATTTCAATTGTTATGAAAGTTTTTATAGGAATGAAATCTGCTACTAATTTAACGTTGTTCGTTTGTCAAAATGGACAGGATTTGATGTTTCATCAGTACAAAAGTCTTGTTGTGGTGCTGGAGGGTATTACAATTTTGGAATGACAAACATGTGCGGAGCTCCAAATGTACCAGTTTGTCCAAATCCAGAAGAACGCATAAGCTGGGATGGAATTCACTTGACTCAGAAAGCATATCAATTCATGGCGTATTGGCTCATCCGTGACATCTTACCCAAGCTTAACTGCAATATTGTTTAATTAGTTTGTAAAAAGGTTGTAAATTACTATTTTGTAATTTATTGAAAAATTGTTGTTCTATTATATCATTGATTGAATGGAATGGTTTTTTGTATTACGCCACAATATTGTATCTTATGAGCAGAAAATGTTATTGAAATGGTTTGGTTTTGCAGACACTGATAACTACACCTACATGCTCGTTTTGAGCTTCTAGCATTGAGATTTCATCTGTACTCCAACTATAGCTAATCTTTCCTTTGTAAAATCAACACTTATCTTCAAAAGTGTTAGCTGGGGAAAGATATATTTTTTATTTTTTATTTTTTATCTTATTACTTTCACTCACATATGAGACACATTCTCTCTTAATAGATAGCCAATATGTGAAATATTTAATTAAAAAGACGTAGAATGTAGAGTCAAAATTCAAACTTATCTCAAAAATCAATTTTTTGCATTCCCATCGTTTTATTTCCGATGGTTAAAAAATCGATACTAAAAATAACTTTTTGCGATCAAATTAAAATTATGATCGCCAATAATTTAGATGGAAAAAAACTAATTATGATAACCTGATCTGTATTACGGCGACACTAATTTGCCACTAAATGATTTTTGTGGTATTTAACTATTTGTAGTGACTATTTAATTATTTGCAGCGACATTATACCACACAGAAGGTCGATTTTAAAAATAAAAGGTAAATCGTTTCTTTAAAAATATTTTATTTAAATTAAAATTGATAAAAATTATTCTTTAAATATTTTTTAAAATTGCAGGGTTTTTTTTTTAATTTCAAATTTTATTTAGTTTGATTTATTTATAATTATAATAAAAATTAAAAATTAAAAATTAAAAATTAAAAATGAACTTTATTGTAGAGGGCTACGAGAGAAGTAAAATAATATGGAGCGTTCACATTGGATTTCAATTTTCTTTGGCGCTTTGAAGTAAAATTGCAAGCGTTCACATTGGATTTCAATTTTCTTTGGCGTGTTGAAGTGCTTTTTGATATGGAGAGAGGAAGGTTTATCTCCCGATATTTTTGATATGTTTGGATATGGAGAATGCATGGCCGTACAGAAAATATTGAGAATACCCTAGAGTACTTTGACATCCAAACCTGCCCTAGATGAAATACACCACCTCGTGGAGTAATTTTAAGAATATAGAGGATCTTAACCATTTCAAAACCATGATCACCGCTTATATTGGGTGTTAGGTTTTACTATCATTCTACAACTCAAAAAATCCATCTGGGCATCAAGCTGAATAAGCTTTCCTCATGCTCGATTGCGCCTGCTTGAGCAAAATCATCAGCAACATTAACAAATGGCAACATACATATTCAAATCCTGAAAGCTCACATTCATTTCCACTAATTTCATCCAGAATGCTTCAGTCAGAATATGAGCAAAATGCCGAATTGAAGATGAGCTTTCTCAAAGACGTCTGAGAAAAGAACAGTAGTCTATTGGTCCAATCTACAATGACATTCATCACACGTAAGAAAGCAACATGAATATCAGAACACGCTTTATTTTTTTATTCTTCCACCAAGGTCTGTATATATAAATTGTCCCAATGTCACCACCATAAAAAGCACACATTAATATAACACCCAAAAACTGAAACTCTTCCGACAAAGTATAACTTTATCCTCCAATGGTACCAATAGAAGAAGGAAATAAAAATAGTGACACAACTTGAAACCTAAACTACAGAAAACATCGCCATCTCAAAGCTTGTTTTCATCTACCAATGTTTAACACTTGACTTCCTTTAATCCATAAGCAAAGTAGATAAAGGTCGGATCGGTAGCACCTTCCTTGTAGTATGCAAAAACCAAACTACCATCATCATGCATGCTTTCCCCAACAAAACTGCCACAAAGATGAACCAACTAATTAATACAGTTTTCCCATCAGAAACAAAAACAGAAAAGATTAGGGAGCACATACAACTGGAGATCACTGAGCTTCGAAAGGAGGAACTTGGTCGCTCCCTCAATGTTCTTCTTAAACAACTCTTGCTTCTCTGGCTCCAATTTGGCTGTTAGATTCTTGATGTACCTCTTCATGAATGTGATGAACTGCTTCTTGTCAAAAGAAGGTTGTTCCTGCAAAAAAACATAGAAGCCACATGTTTTAGATCCAGAGCAGAAATTCAATAAGATAATAGACCCTAAAAGCAGTTAGCTTTCTCACCTGAAGCCTAAAGGTATCCACAATGTCAACAACCTTGACATGTTGGTCATCGACACCTTCATCTTCATCTCCACCTTCTGCGGAAGGGTTAGCTCCAATGTCCACATCAACAGCTCCTTGCACAACCCACTGCATAAAACTGTATTTTAGAACCATCCCCACAAAAGACAAAATAACAGTAGCAGAAGTTCAAGCTCTCCATCCTTCAGCAGCACAAATATTGATATGACAAAACAATTATGGAGAACAAAAAAATAAAAATAAAAATCAACAAGTTTCAACCTTTCCTTCCACTTCCCACAGCATCCCATTCTCAATTTCCTTGTACGGGAATGAGTCCGAGAGAAGTTCGTCACCTGAAATTCATCACTAAAAGTCAATCCAAAGGTCCGGTTGTGATTCAGAAATATAACTAGAGACGGGTTTTCACAAAGGCATTATAAGAAGCCCCGACCATATGGAAATTAACATAGGCACTTTAGCAGCCAGAAGAGACTACATATATATTCCCAACCCACAATGTAGAGGTATTATTTAATTGTTTGCGTGGGTGTATCTTTGTTTCAGAAAATAGATGAGAACAAAAGCAGCTTTAACCACCACAATTTGACAAAGGAAAAAATCAATTGAGGAAAAAAAACGATTCTCTCAGATCCGATGGGTTGAATTCCCCAAACGTAAAATTAGAAACAAAAATGAAAACAGTCAAATTCATTAGTACTTTCCCTTGAATTAACCCACATGACCAAAAAATTACCGTCTTACTATTAGAAAGAGACATTAATGCTATTACCATTAGCTACTCAGAAAGATCGAGAATAGCGCCGAAAGAGATTACAAATAGAGTATGAAATTAACTCCGAACATTAATATTTGCAAATAGAACCATATAGTAACCGTCCGAAACAAAAAAGACGATTGTTGCAGAAACTAGTTTTTGTAAAGAAACAAGAGAGAGAGAGAGAGAGAGAGAGTTGTACCCGTGAGAAGATCCTGGTAAACTAGCATGGCTGCAGATTTTTTATTCTTTAAGATGAATGGAAGTTTTGAGAAGAATGAAAAAACAGAGCATCAAAGTGGAAAAGCGCGCGAGTGTAGGCGAGTTTCGGAAGTTTAGAGGCCGTAAGTCTTTTATACAGAAAGGAGGGTAACGCCGACTAACGCGGAACATGAAAGTGGAGTTCCGAAATTACCATTATTGGGTCCGTATTTGTTTCGAAGTCCAGGAGTATCCTCTTACAGATTGGCTAGGAGTCTTTTTTTGTTTTTTTTCCCCTTTTTTTCAAAGGAAATTTAGTTTGAGTATCGAGTAGAGTCAAATAAATTAGATAAAATATATATGTAATTGTGAATTAGAATATCGTCGAGTAATCATTTAAAAAAATAATAAAATATGAGTCTTATATAAAAAATAATAATTTTTTAATAATAAATTATTATTTATTAAAATAGCTACACAATAATTACGTATTCACGATTGTAATAAAATTATTCAATAAATTACTAATATCGAATAAATTGTTTTGGATGGCTTGCCTTTTTTTCTTTTTTAAGAAGGGCGGTAGCCACACAAATAATACTAATAGTTCCATCTCAAATTTATTAATCAGCTATTACTTATGATGGATGAATATTATGCTAACAATATAGACATTTAAGATTTACAAATAGAGAAAATAAAATATCCCAAACACTAAAAAAAAAAGACACCAACTTAAAATAAGTCAAAACAATTCTCACAAAACATCTAAACATGCCTATAAAAAACACCATCTAAACAAGCCTATAATAAACCGAACGAGTAAGCATGCTTAGAGCCAACGACATTATTATCTAAAACCAGAAGCACTTATTGGAATAAAATCTATACAAAGAATAAGACAATCCTTAGACTCGAAAATCAGAATGAAGCAAGGAACAAACCGCCAAGGAAACAATCTCATCCACCAATATGCAACATCGGCAACCCAAGACGATTCAAACGTAAAATTCTTTTGAGCAAAAACGAAACATCTTCTGAACTAAAAACTGTAGTCTTGGCATCACTATCATATTTTGCTAGACAATCTACAACTGAATTATCCTCTCTAAAAACATGAGCAAACTTAACATCCATGTGCTTCATATTACCATGCCCTTGAGCATGTTGTGATTTGGGGAAATCGCACTTCGTGTTACCATTTGGTTTTGATTGTTAGCAATATTAATAAACTAAGATTGCGTACAGTTTTAAGGTCCAAGTATTTCTTTTGGAAAATGAGAGGTTTACTTTTCAAAGAATAATTATTTTTATGTAGATTCTAGATTTGTCTACTTTAAAAAAATGAAAGATTTATACATTTTTGAATTATAAATATCAATATTAACGTCATATTTCACACGCATTTAGACCAAGTTCTAGCAACTTGGATCTTCTAAGTTGGACTTGCAAAAATGAAACAAAAGAAAACGGTTGAGTGAGAGTGGTCTAGAAGGTTGGAAAGTCTTTCATACCTAGATTTGTAAATGTAGTTGGAAACTTGTGAATAATTAGAATATAGACAACTTCATTATACTTGAAAGTTGCTATTTACAACTAGAGCTTGGAGACAGATCTGCCTATTTATATGAGATTCTATCATTGCTAATGTTCTACAATTAGAATCTTTTAACACAAAGTAACATTTGCAATGACATCATTAACATGATGTATAATTTGAATTGTAATGTTATTAATGCGGTGTGACTTCACAATTTATTTTATTCTAAGATTTCAATAGTTGTCCGTCGATACCTGGTTATCAAAAGATCAAAAATTCTCATTGCTTCATGCTCGTCCGATTGGATAAGTGCTCGAGTGTTAGTATCATTCGAAAGAGCTCCAGGGTAATAAGTCCCATTTTCCATGCCGTTTGTTCTCATATGCATCAAAGGATATCATGCACTGGCTCTACCAGCTCCTGTATGGACTGGACCAATGGGCCTACTAGTTCTGAATCAGGCCTTCTTACCTTGCTGCTTTAGTTGATTCTTTTGGTCTTAGCGTTCGGACTCCAGGGAGAAAATCACCTTACAAAACTAATATGACTCAAAAATAAATAACAATTAACGTGGATTTTGAACATTTGCTCCTTTGTAACATAGCCTTTAACTCTTGACATTTCTTTCCATAGCAATAAGAAATGACGAAGAGATTTGGGTTTTAGTGTGGTGTCATTATCTCATGCTTAAGATTCATTTTAATTATCTGCTTGAATTAAAACAAAAATGATATTTTTAACTCTCAATATAATGATAATGATGAGTCTTATAATAAGATCACTAGCATTGAACTCATCAGAATTTTCATTTAACATTTGATGAAAAGTACAATTATAAAAACGAAACTCAAACTAAAAATACTTGTATTTTATTTTTCTAACGTTATTTTTCATTTTTTCATTAAATATGACGAAATTTTTTTGATGTATTAAATATAAGATTTTTTTAAGTGTTGATTTTTTATTAAATTTTTACTTTCTATTAAATTTAAAAAAAATCTTAATAAATCTAATATTAATAGTCTAAGTAATGCAGAATACGCTAATTTTATTGACTAGTATGATGAATTCTTTGTATTGTTTTGTATGATATATGGAGAAAAAGATGGAGAGACTCGTGGCGGCTATAAAAAGCGAAGGCAGGGTTTGCTCAAGTGGATGATGGTGAAATAAAAAAGAAATACTAGAGATAAACCATACTCATATGTACATATTTACATGAATAATAACATATTATTATTTATATTATCATTCATACGAGTATATGCATTTGAATATCGTCCAATCATTTTTGAAAATAAAAGTAGTGGAGGAATTTTGGACGGACTTTTGTCCAATTTCAGCATAATTCAACTGGTGGCTGCAAATATCCGTTGCACGTGAACATATTCCTTGTGGTAGGCTTCGGTAGGATAAGAATAAGAATGGTGGTTTTACATCACTTTGTACCTTTTTTCCTTCTTTTACACCATCGATACGGCTTCGAAAATAACATAACTTTGGATTCTGTATTTAAGAAAATTATTATAGAACTAGTTTGTTCAATAAATTTATTTCATCTTATTTTATTTAATTATCATGATTTGTTCAAACCTTTAAATAAAATATAATAATAATTCAATTTTTTTAAATCTTGAAATAAAAATAAAATAAAATAAAATAAATATTTTATTTAACTTATATAGTATCTTATTTCATCTCATCTTAATTCACTATCCAAACTAAATATTGTAAAATAATATAACAAATATACCTATAAAGTGTGCAACCCCTGTACATTCCTTATAAAAATAAAATCTATTATTAAAAAATAATATTTTCATATATATTTCAAATTTATCGTACACAGATTTTCACATTTTGAAACTATAAATATCGTTTATTTTATTTATTTATTTAGTTTGAAGTTTTCATAAATAGTTACATAGAATCATTTGATTAGAAACAAAAAAATAATATTTGGAATCATTTGACCGAATTTTGGGGTTATATTCAGAGGAGAATCGACACAAAATGGGAACCGTAAAACAATTAATTAATTAACATTTAAAAATATTCTATTAAATTTAATGCACTTATTAGATTTAATATGGCTCGAGTTTATAGTATTTTCTTATTTATTCTTATGTCTATTATTTAGGAAGAGTACTGTCACCTATTATTATTAAAAAAGTGAAAAAAATGAAAGAAAACGAAAGAAAAAATAAATATAGAACTAGAAACAACTTTCTGAATAAAAAATACTAAATAGGAATAAGAAGAATCTACTGAAGAAGATCCTTCTTCATACTAATACCAATACAATCCATTTCATAAATAAACTGTGATCAAATAACTAACTAACAAAATTACTTGTTACAAATAATATCTTATTATTGCATCAAAACATATAAATGTTAATTAATCTGACTAATATTGAATTTGGTAAATTAAAATGGTTGAATAATTTATAAAAAAATAAATTATTCAGGAACACGTATTGAATGCTAAGATTACGCATAAAATTTCTGATAATAGATCCACAATCAAAAAAATATTTGTAATTATCTCAAAATAAATGAAACAATTACAAATGCTGTATGAGGTCTACCCAATGCTAGATGTAAAAGCATATAATTAATCGATATAAACATAATAATGAGATGTCCTATAATAAAACCAGTTATTGTTGATATTTTCTTTTCATTCCATTCTTCTATATTCCGATCTCGGAGAATGAAGAGATGAAATATTGGATTACTTAATATAAAATATTGAAAAATATCATAACTTCTCCTTTTTCTTATTTATTGCAATTTCTGAATTTTTATATGATGATTTTTCAACGTTCCATATATATAAAAATAGAAATAAATAGAATAGAAACGCACCTCTTATCTCAATATTATCAAATAAATATTAAATGAATGAAATTGAGAGATAGATGGAATATAATAAAATAGACCCGCATTGAAGTTCTCTATGAAATGGAACAAAACCACTATGAAGAAGTTCCTAATCTAAATCCCTGAAAATGAAAAAATATAAATTTGTAATGTCTCGCTCCTTTAAGATTAAGAAAAATGTCATTTTTAAAAAATTTATGGGAGCGCTTATGTTATTAAACATGACTTTTAAAACTTTTTTTCAAAGAAGTATAAGGTTAAAAAAACAGCCTTTGGTAAAGATAAAATATATTAAGCCCAACCTTTTAGATATAAATGAATTCATCAACTCGTCCCACAGACATTTCATTTGAGCGAAATAAGCACTTACAAATAACTTGTATTGCATGAGAGAAGCAATAGATTTTTGGGGCTGGAAAATTCGAGGATCATTAGCATGAGAAAACCGCTCTTGCAGATCGAACGACATATCCTTTGCAAACTAAACATAAATGATGTTGGTTTCAACATATTTGGAAAGTGAGTTTGAGATCCACGAATGAATCATGTTATTGCATTGAATTCAAGGATAAAATAGAGAAGAATCCTCGAGTGGCTGATCGATTTATCCAACCACAAAATCGAGTTTGTTCTTAACTGTTAAAGCCACAAGTATTGATCGATGCCAAGTGTAATAATTATCACTTATTAACACCTGAGTGACAATCAATGAATCTAGACTATCATCATTGTGAAGATAGTAAGAATTAGATACGTCAGAATGATTCATTGATGATAAAACAGAAAATTTGACTGAATCAAAAAAACTGGATGAATCAAATAAAATAAAAGAAGGCATATACGAGAAAAACTTGATTTTAAACTGATATCATGTTAAGTCTAATATTCAGAGAAAACTTTGCTTGTATTAAATTGATGTGTTACATTCAAAATGAAATAACAAAGATCTTTTATACTATTCGATAAAAGGGCGGGAAAAAGAATATTTAAATATTTAAGATATACAAGTATTAGAACTAAATAAAAATGAATTTATTTCTATATAATAGTTTTATTTTATTTTAATAATTTTAACGAGTTTCACACCAAATATGGGTTGATCATTGATGCAAAATGCACTTTATAAACAGTAAAATTCAAGAACAAATTCAAATTTGAACCACCAAATTACAACTCGGGCGATGAGAAAGACAAGGAACCACCACCCCGCTTCAATTTTATTTTTCTTCTATTGAATCTTGAAGTGTTTTGTTTTCTTTTTAATTTGAACATTCTTTAATTATTCTTTGAGATTTACTTACTTTTAGATATATATATTTTTTTCCGTGTTCTAACTTCTTTCCATTTTTATTTTTTATTTTTGTTCCTTTTGTGAATCGACTTTTGCCTTTTTAAACTACTTTCCTTTCTTTCTTTCTTTTGTTTGTGCGTTTTGATTTTATTTTATTTTTGCCATTTTTTCATATCTTGAAAGGTAAGGACTAATCTTGCCAAGCCAGAGTAAAGATTTTATAGAATTGCTATATGAAATCTAATCTTTAAAGTCAGAAAGATAAATATAAAGAAAAAATATATATACAATCGTGAATTAAAACACCGTCATGTTTTGAAAAAAATAAATAAAACATGAGTTATACATAAACAAAACTAGTTTTTTAAGGAAAATGTTATTTGTCCATATGTTAGAATTATTACTTGGGATCTTGATTTGCTTTTTTTTTAGTATTTTTTTTCATGGTTTTTAAGTAAATAATTTTAAATAATGTTGTGATTTTTTTTTTAATGTTTTGAGATGTTAAGAAAATCATATAAAAAATATAATTTTTTTACATGATTTTTTAACATCTTAAAATATTTTCTAAAGATATAAAAAAATCATAACATTATTTAAAAACACTTATTTCCATTTTTTTTTTAGTTTTTTCTTTCACATGATTTTTAAGTAAATTTTTTAAAATAATATTGTGATTTTTATTTTTTTTAAAAATATTTTAAGATGTTAAGAAAATCATATAAAAAATATATTTTTCTTGCATGATTTTTTTAACATTTTAAAATATTTTTTAAAAATATAAAAAAATTACAACATTATTTAAAAATACTTATTTAAAAATCATGTGAAAAAAAAAACTTAAAAAAAAAAAGAAAGAAACTGAATGTAGTAGAATCTTAAAATTGAGATCTTTAGCATCTTCTATTTTTTAATAATAGACCTTATTATTTTTAAAAATGATTATGCACTCATTACGCACTCATAATTATATGTAAATTTATCCAAATATAAAAGTAAAATCATAATTGAACAAAATATTTAATCAATTAAATATAAAAGATAAGATTATGATTGAATAAAATATTTAAGCAAATCAAATATATACAAACGGGCCTATGGCTTTGGGGGCAATATACGATCATGTCAAAGCCTCAAATTATCGAAGTTGATTTATAATTTAAGAGCAATGCTATATAGAAGTTTATATAGTTTGCATATCAATAAATTTTAAGTATAAAATAAAATAAGATAATTATATAAAATTATATTTTTAAGAGAGAGTGCAGTCTATTTTTTAAAATTTTTTATAATATAATAATTAATTACTGTTATAAATATTTATGACCTTCTTGACCCCTAATTCTAGACTCCAATTAATCCTAACAATATTGCAAAATTTTAAAAATTAAATTCAAAATTCAGATCAACTTTAATCCAACTGTGTCAATGACTCAATGGGGTCACTTTGTCAAATTTTGTTACATTTTCAGTCACTATAATCCAAAACAAATTTGTAAACTCAGGAAACCTTAATCGTGAAATACAATCCAACGCTCCCAAATCAATCTGAGCGGTGCATTTTCTCGTACAAGACGGCGGTTATTAACTTATTTCAATCTTTCTAGCAACAACCCGACCCCCAGATCTGACGGTGTACATTCAGAGAGAGAAATGGAAAAATAAAGAGCAATTAAGAAATTTTCATCATTCAATCTACAGATTTTCTATCGAGATTTCTTCGTCTTCGCATCCCATATTTTCGTCTCTTCCCGCGATAAAGCATTCATTTAAGCCCAAGATTCGAGCGTGATTAAAACGGTACTGTTTTGTTGGTTAGGGTTGTATACATGGGGCTCGGGAGCGACGCCGTCGCCGTGGTTGATGATGGCTCCGATGACGGTGGAGGAAAATGTTTCGGGTCGGTGTCTTGCTCGATTTGCCTCGAGATCGTGGTCGATAACGGGGACAGATCTTGGGCCAAGCTTCAATGCGGGCATCAATTCCACCTCGGTGAGTCAGATTTTGTATTTATCGACTACTTTTAATCCTAGGGCTGGGATTTTCTTATTCGTTTCGTAACTATTTATATTTGTAATTGTTGAGATCTTGGTGTATTTTGGTCATTCAGGCTGACGCTAGGTTAAATTTTCGGGTTCGTGTTGATGGCTTGTTTTGTTATTGTGAAAAAAACTAAGAAAAATGGAAGAACGTTACGTTTAACTATGTTTCAGCCGAGCTTAATAGTTATTCTATGGCTAATTGGAGCTTTTGATTTGTTGGGTTTGTCCAGTGGCGTAACCAGCTATTTTTTATTTAGGGGGCCAACTTTTCTATCACGCGAGATGTTTATATAAAATGTAAAAAATATTATAAAATCATAAAACAAATTTAAAATTAATTTTCAATAATTTGCCAAATAATGTAAAAACTAAAAACACACCATGTTTATTTCAGAGTATAATATTTATCTATTATTATTTTTGTAAATATGAAATATTTAAAAAAAAAATCTTCATAGAATTATCAAATGAACTTTTAAAATGTCATTTTTTATTCTAATGTCTAAACTAGTTGATCAAATTTAATGTAAAATTTATCTATTTAAATATCCTAATTTTTTTTTTATGGTATCATATTAAGTATAAAATACTACAAATGAGACTTTAAATAAACTTTTCCTTACTCAATGAAGTTTAGAGGATAAATCATCTTTACTATTTTTCATATAAATTATCAATCCTAAATGATTTTTCTGATATTTTCATTTTGAATTCTATATTAAAAAACTCAATAGTATATAATATAAAATGGGGTAAATGTTCATAGTTTATTGTTTAATTTAATTTTAGCATGGCCACATCTTAGAAAATAGATAATATATAAAAATTATACAAAATCTAAAGGTTATAGGGAAAAAAATTAGAAAAAAATATTTTTATGTATATTGAAATTTATAACATTTTAGAAAGCATATGAGAATAAGAAAATTATAAATCTTTTTGGGTGGGCCAATTTCTATATATATGGAATTATGAGTAGGGTTTAGGGGTTTTTTTGAATTTTGAAAAAATTTTAGGGGGGCTATTATAAATTTTGAGAAAATTTTGGGGGGCTCTTCTCTCTCCCTCTCTGCTGCCCCTACCTAGTTCTGCCGGGTTTGTTATGAGAAACTGGAGATTACATAATTTCAGATTAACTTACATATTGTATATTGTCTGAGCAATTGATTGTCAACAAAATGAGATCTATGCTAGTTGTCTGAATAATGGACTTGACAGTTTGGAGTTCTACATTTTTTAAAGATTTTTTTGTAGGTGAATTCTGTGTTTTGATTAAAATGATTTTAGTTGGATTGGGCTTTTTGAGATCAGGAGAAGGATGAGAGGAAACAAATTTGATCCTGAGGGCTGTTTCAAATTAATGGGTATGATTAGATTTACATTAATTCGTCATGTTGACATTTTGCAATTGAGAAGTTGCAATGCGTTGGATGGTATTGCCGAGAGCTTGGTGTGGGCCGTTAGAAGATTAAGATTTTTACAGGCAAAATATAACTTTATTGATAGAAAGATGGCGTAGCCCTGGGCGTATGGAGTATACCAAGAGTTTTTTTTTTTTTTTAAGTAATAGACTTTATTGAATAGAATGAAACTAGGCAATGCCCAAGTACACAGGAAGTATGCCATGAGTTAAGAGATTTTTAAGGAAATGTATAATTATATCAAGTGCAAAGCCACTAACTAAAATCCCAAAATATAATTTCAATCTATCAATAACCTGCCCACTGTTCAAGAGTTAATGAACGTCTTGAAAATTGTGATAACTCAAATTGTTAGAACAAGTATATAGAGCTAACAGAACATATTTAGATTGAATTCAACAACTCTAAAACTTAGCTACCGTCTAGACCAGTGCTTGCTATCCTCTTGTTTCTGCCACAAAGACTAGTCCTAATTTATATTTACAAAGGGGTATACAATCTTCTAGTGTAAATCTTAAAAATTTTATTATATTAGGACATCGATACTTCATGGACAGATTCCCCATCATAGTCATTTAATTAGAAACTGCATCTATTTACCGTTATGTACACAAGAATTGAAATACATTACCGGCACAGTGAGTCACATTGTGTTAGTGTTGTTCACTTATTGTGCTGTGCGCTCTGTTGTATACTTCCTGTGTACACGGGTTAGACCTTTTTCATTCATATCAATAATACTTCTCTTACTTATCAAAAAAAAAAAAAAAACCTTATTGTGCTGTGCCCTTTTTATGACTAGCTTGGCTTAAACTTATGGCTCTACATAAATTACATAGATGTTTTTTTTTTTTTTTTTTGGATAAGTAAACAATTGTATTAATAAGATTCTAAGAATAGGTATAGCCCAAGTACACAATATGGTATAGAAGAGGTAACACCTATCTAGGAAAAAACAATGGATACAAGAAATTCATGAACACCGAGGCCATTAAAATCTAGCCCGTAGAATAAAGTTCTAACAAAAAGTGATTGAAGTTCCTTTATTATGTACTCCTTGTTTACTGATGTCCGGTCATTTTGCTCTTGCCACAAGCACCAAAGGATACAAATAGGAACCAACTTCCACACGGCTTTGATTTGTGGAATGCCTCCCAGAAATTGTCCAGCTGGCCAACAGTTAAGCCACTGTGGCGGGCATAACCTAAGCTAGCTCAAATCTGCAAAACACTTCATCCCATAACACTCTAGCAAGCTCACAATCTTTTCCGGAGAAGCTGTCCAAGCAAAAAATGCCACTTTAGGAGGCGTCACATTTCACCAAATCCTTCTTCATGAAAACTGATTGTTCTGTGACTGTGTGAGAGGCTCATAGAAAGGGAGAACCAAGAATGTACCTTTACTTGCAGGTACCCACCACAACGCGTCAGCTCCTTGAATCCTCAGTTTCATAGATGTCACGTTTTCTTTCTCACTAGTCTTCTCTATTTAGCACTTGCTATGAGTTTTCAGTTGTCACCCTAATATTATCAATTAGTTTTTTTATAGGACAGTTTATAGCACAAAGGGGCACAACTCAAGTACACAAGATGTATACAAGAGAAAGCACTGAACAATAGGGAAAATTAATTGATAAGCACTTTTGTTAAAGAAATCAGTATTTTTATCTTATTCGACTCATGCTTTTTGAAATAAAAAATAAAAAAAGTTCTTTTTCTAATCAGAAAAAAATTTCTTCTTCTTTTTCATCAATACCTTGTTGCTTTGGGCAGCAGCTATAGATTTTAACAGGCTGTTTTTTCATGATTTCCTTTTGTATACTTTCCTTTGTTCTAATTGAATATTTCTCTCTGTCCTGTCACCTGTGTAATTGGGCTGTGTTTTTCATTTTTTTCAGTAAAAATTCCTATTACTTAATTAAAAAATAAAATAAAATTGTGTTACATATTGGTGCCTTTAACAAATGTTGTGCTTGTTGACGAATGTCATTTTAGTTTAGTGAATATTGTTGGTAAGCTATCATTGCTTGTATGTTGTCTCTTTCTTATTCTTGCAATTATAATTGTTTTTCAGATTGCATTGGTTCAGCATTCAATATAAAGGGTGCGATGCAGTGCCCTAATTGTAGGAAGATTGAGAAAGGCCAATGGCTTTATGGTAATGGTTGCCGATCTTTTACAGAGTTTAGTATTGATGACTTGACCCATGATGAAGATCTTTACGATCTAAGCTACTCGGAAATGGTAAGGGGAGAGAATTTCATTGAATTGTTACGTTTATGGAGCATATCATTGTGATTCTTTTTTCTTGTACTGCATTCTTGCTGTATCTACCATAACATTTATGTGTTGAAGGTCACTTGTTAAGTCACGATATACCCATTCTTTAACTCATTTGCATTTCAATTTTCTCCATATTTCACCATATAAATGTATTATAGTTCTTTGCTCATTCATATTGAGGCTACAACTTACAAGATAAACATGGTATTTGCTTCATCATTTATGTGCTCACACATTAAGCTAGAAAGGAACGGGCTAGCAAAAAGCACTCCACCATTAAGATTTTTACAAGTGGCCAATAATTTTTTGATAGGTACAAGTGACCAATAATTCTATTTAAAACAGCAAGGTAAAGCCCAAGCACACAGGTTGTTTACTAGAGAAAACCCTAGCTAGAGTGTGAAGCCTGTACAAGGAAATCGTGGATGCCAAGTCCATAAAAATCTATCACTTTAGCCCATAGTAAACATATAGGTGCCATCTTCCATATCGATACGATTTGCAAGCAGCTGTATAAGCATCTCCAAGATGCAAGGAAGTATACTAAGAACTTTTCTTTTTTCATCTGTGGTCCATTCATGATCTACAAAACTTCTGTTATTCTATTACCTCTAAATGTACCATAGAAAACATATAGGAGCCATCTTCCATATCACTACGATTTGCGAGCAGCCGTATAAGCATCTCCAAGATGCAAGAAAGTATACTAATCTTCTTGTCATGACCCAAGCTAGCCCCATTCTACCAAAGAAATTATTCTAGAGAGCTAGGCTACCTCACAGTGAAATAGCAGATGGTCTATATCTTCCCTGTCCTTTTACACATACAGCACCCATTGACTACTCTGATCTGACATTTCCTTAGGTTGTCACCACCATTAAGATTATTGAAAAATCACAAAGCAAAATCACATGGCTGAGGCAATCTTTGTCAGCTCTCCTAGTTGCTTAAAAGAGTCTTCAAGCTAAGTATTTGGCTTGAACATTAAGCTAAGATGGGATGTAAGTCATCTTCTCTGGAGTTGACACTTGGAGAACTTTGCCATCGCCAGGTTCAAACTGTTTTTACCCTGATAATCCCTCTAGGTGGTAGATGACGTCTTCAAGAGACTGTTAGTGGTCTTAGTAAAAATGAAATGTTAACATCAAATGTAGCACCTTAGAGAATGATGTTTAGCCATTATATTCTCAAGTGCAATTAGATGGTGATGTTACCTCTGGATAACTTTGGAGGGATGTATATGTACGATTCTCACTTGTGGACATTCATTGACTCTATTTTATTTTTATAGGCAATGTATGAGGCAGCAAGTGTGCTCACGTGCAATAGATAAAGAAATATATGTGGGATAAAATATTTTTTAAATTTTATTCATTTTCCAAATGCTTTTTGCAGTCATATGGAGTTCACTGGTGTCCATTTGGTAGCTTAATGCGGCCTCCTTCATCATTTGAGTAAGAATGATCTCACAAGTTAGAGCTTTAATCTAAGTTCTTTGTGCTTCAATATCTATGCTGAAATTCTTTGTTTTGAAGCCACCCCCCCCCCCCCCCAAAAAAAAAAAAACCAACTGCAATGTTTCTCTACATGCTTCTCATTTTCTGATAATTTTCGTTAGTTTTAGTAAGGTAAGTTTTTGTGTCACTTTTTTTACGCTTGAGAAAGAGAGGTGAAAACTGCAAAGCAGAGGAGGTCTAGGAAGAGGTGCAATCACTGTCAGTGCCAGATGATGGTAAAAAGAGCATCTTAGTGGTTTTCAAAAAAAATAAGGAGCCTGCCTATAAACAAATATTCCATGCACTGTCCCTTTTGCCATTTCAATGTGATGGTAAAGGGGGCCGTGTTTATTGGCAAACACTGCTCAGGTAATATCCTGGAGAGATACCACATTTCTTGAGAGAGGGAATTTCTTGTGCTTTGTAATGAATCCAAGGGTTTCAAATTGCAATTTTGACTAATCATTTTGGTGTGTAGATCTAGATGTGCCAAAGATACGCCGTATTAGTTCCCCAATAGTAATATATTAAAGCGAAGGCAGTTTCAAGTTAGACTGTTCTATCCAGTATTGTCTTCTCAGAGTAGAACTCTTTCCTTTACCATTTTAATGAGAGTGGCTTTCTTTGTTTGGATGATGGCTCTTGGGAAGATCCTTATGACAATCTTATAAAGAGGCTTGTTGTAGTTGTAGGGTGATGGTAATATATGTAAGAGGAGTGGGGAAACAATTGATCATTTTATTGTCAATTGATCATCTTATTGTTTCATTGTGAGATAGCTGGTGCTCTATGGAACACAATTTTTGGCTTGTTTGGTCTCAGTTGGGTGTAGTGGTGCATCTTTTGTCATGTTGATTCCGTTTGATAATGTTTACTTTGTGAGCTGATTCCGTCTTGCATAATGTTGTGCAAGTCTTTCATATATATTAATCAAATCTTTGATATACAAAAAAAACTCATGAATTCTTCTTTTGTTGAAGAATTGTTATTTTTCTGAAGTGTCGAGAAAACACAAAATCTGCATTTTCCAAACAGATATTATCTTATATCTTATGTCGAGTTATTCTCTTTTTCTTTCCTTCTTTTCTGTTTTTTTTTTTTCGTGTTCTAGAGGAATATTTTTTTTCTTCCAAGTGTTAATTTGTTTTTACTGATTTGTCTCAGAGAAGAGGATTATCCGTCAAGTGCATGTAAGATATTTATTTTTTTTCTTGTCTATTGTTGTGATGAAAGTTTTTGTCTAGGGGTACCTTTTTGACTGAATGATGATATCATAATGTAGATCATGGTCAACCGGGACAACATGCAATCTTTGCTGAACATGCAGCTGTATCATCTGCTACTCATCCATGCCCATATGTTGCTTACTTTGGGCCAATCCATCCATCATCCTCAAATTCCAATGGAACTGTTTCAGAGGCTTCTACCTTGAACAATCACTGGGGCCCATCAGCACCTAGTGAGATGCCAGCTTCGTATGCTTTTCCTGGCATGGATTTTCCTTATCATGGTTGGGAGCACCATTCCTCTCCCTTCCCTACTACCAGCATTGCTGCAGCTGATCAGCCTTCCATCCTGCCTACTACTCAAAGGTCGGCAAGGACCAGCTCAGATATTCCAAGATCAGGAGCTTTTATGCATCCATTTGTCATTGGTCACAGGTATGCTGTCATAATATGGAGGCGCTGTTGGTAGTATCCTTTTTTTTCTATTTGATTTTATATTTTGGTAAAGTATTATATAGCCTTCAGCCTAATAACATATTTGGTTGAAAATGCAGTTTAGTTAAGGAATGATTACGGCAAAATTTTCCTTTATATTGGTATAAGTACTAATATCATTGACAGTGGTGGCTCGATCATTTCTGCAGTTCTGGTGGTAGACAAGGAAGCTCAGTGGCGTCTTCAATGGTTCCCCCTTACCCAGGTAGTAATGCCCGAGCCCATGATAGAGTTCAAGCTCTCCAAGCATATTATCAGCAACAGCAACCTAACAATCCAACCACCATGCATACACCTATCATTCCTGGCACCCGAAGATCCAGCAGTCATAGAGGCATGGCTCAGTTGTTACGGCCAATAGCTTCATCATCTGATCAAACGCCCTTTTATATCATCGCCCCAGGTTTTCGGAACTTTCAAGAAGCAGAAAACCCCCTTTCAAGTAGGTTTCATTCGTGGGAAAGAGATCATTTGCCTTCATTCTCCTTGAGCCAGGTCGACAGAGACTCAGGTTGGGGGACATATCACCAGGCTGCTGGTGGGTCAGATTCGGGCATCTGGTCCAGCAGTTTCCGCCAAAGGCATGGATCCGAGAGAACATCTGCTCAAAATCGGTGATAAACTATACTGCTTATCCTTTTTCAGCTGAAGCAAACTACCACTACTATGGTGAAACCCTCCCCCCCAAAAAAATGTGTATGCTTGCAGTCTGAATGGTCTTGGCAGACGCAAAATACGTGGCCCCAAAAACTTTTTTGGCCGGTCACATGGCGGCTTGATGAAATCCTCTTTTAAGTTTCTTTGCCTTTGCGAATATGAAATAAGATAACATGGGCGGCGAAATTAGGGTTTGGGCATTTTATCTTGCCATTTGCACATTAGTTTGAACTTTGAGCGATCCACAATCTGATTTATTTGGGAAGCCCCGACCACGAACTAAATGTGCTTCGTTTTGTTGTGTAGCTGGGTCGCCTATTTATGTCCAAAAGCATTGCCTTGTCGCCCGTTACATGAGTCCTGAACAAACTTGTATAAAAGATTGGTTTGTGTTCAACAATATATATTCGTTATTTTCAACTTCCTAGTGGTGTTGGTCTTTAAAGAAGGGTTTCAGGTTTTTGATGGTCTTACCTGGCTTTGCGATACGTTAGAAGCTTGTGAGTGGACAGCCCCATGTCATGTCAAACAATGGAAACTGGAACCGATGTTATTTGAAAAAGATTTTTAAAAGATATAATATATATATGTATATATATTATTTTTTACTTGAGTAAGAAAGTCATGTTTTGGTGTATTTGTTCTTCCACATCTTCTTGTTTTTCATTTTTTCTAATATAGGAACTAAGCGAGATGAACGTTGACATCTCCTTCAGATTGATTCATCAATAGAATCTAGCGTACTTATTCTCGCTACAAATTTTAATAATCTTTCTTTTAGATTATTTTAAAATTATTTTAAGCGATATCCCTTTATTGAAATTAATAAAAACTACATTAGAGATTGAAACCATTTTTTTTATTTTTAATGTCTGCTATATCTTTGTTGAAATAAAATAATTGTTAAAAATTCACGCCTCATTAAACTTGATATTCTTATAACTATTTAGTTATCTATACAATAAAACGAGAAAAAAAAAATATTATACTTTTTTTAAAATATTAAAAAAATAATGAAAAGGACAAAATTACCGGTCAAATTGTATTGAACGCAGGGACAGCACAAAAAACGAAAAAAATTGACTCGTTGGTTTTAGACGTTTTGCCTTGGCTTTAAAAGCCAATATTTTAGCCCCTGAATGGGAGTAGTCGAGCATATTTAGAGAAATAATAATTATATACTGCCAATAACAATGACTCGCATAATTTTGCCTATTAATAACGCGGTTGACCCAAGTGCACCATTGACATAATTGCAGCCAAACCAAACTACCTTAAAATAACAACAAACCCAACACAAGCATATTTTGATAAAATGTTAGGATTATTTGTATGAGTTATTCAATCAGAAAGATACACTATCAAAGACCCTTGGGTGAAATATAGAAATTTGAACACATTTTTAGCTACCTCTAGTCACATAAGCTTGGTGTCCTAGCGACCAAAAAGATCGTCTCACGAAATAGCACTAAAATAAATTATGCTTAATAGCGATCCCTGGAGTCTAGAGATTTGCTCCGCTCAGATCTTGCCTGTATGAACCATATAACCAAGAAATCAATAAAACTAGGATGAAAAGAGAATTCATAAATACAAAACAATTACCAGTAAGTGAAGGAGAAAAATCATACAGCTGGTGAGCGAGACTGTGAAAAGCTTCTATCGCTCCGGCTGCGACTCCGTCTCCTACTGCAGCGTTTATGGTTAGCCTGCATCATACCAAATCAATGAGAAATTTCACCAGCAGCATGGTGCAGGTCACGAGCATGATCTTGAATCCTGCACTGCAGCTTTAACTACATTCTCCGACTGGTTCCCGCTTCTCTCTAAAAAGAAAAGAGTATCTCATCCTCTGTGTCTTCCTGTACCACCAGAGAGGATGAAACCTTGGCTCCCCTCCTCTCTATTTCACTTCCGGCATCACCCTGTTTATAGGCTTTTCTCCTTTTTTTTTTTTTTTTTAACATTGTCTCTAGGCCCGATCTACCGCTTTACTGCAACCAATTGTCTACACACTCCACCACGCAAAACCCTAAACCCTTTAACTGCTGATCAGCTGATACAGTGCGCATAGGAGTGTAAGTTGACCAGTCCAGACTGAAAACCCAACTGGATCGAATGATTTAGGCCAGTCCAGACTAGACCAATAGCACTAATGGTCCAGTATCGGTCAATGAGCTTGCAAAAGCTTGGTTTTCAGTCTGGTCCCTGCATTATGGTTGTCTTTAGACCAGACCTCCTGGGCTATGGTTTTTTTTAGACCAGACTGATCGAAATACCTATATATAATTATTTTTTATATAGTAGTATTACTTAAATACCATTTTCATCTAAACTATGATCTTTGACCATATATGTTAAATATAATATTAACGTATATGTCTAGTCAGTCCATGAACATTTTTTCTCTTTTCTTTTTTTGGCAAATAAATTAATAAAAAAATTAATTAAATGAGTAAAACTAATATTAAATGAGCACTTTAATGTGGATTATGTAACGACCTCATTAAATAATTAATTTTATGATGTTAATAGTTACTTAGTACCTCAACATTTATAATGGCCCATATCTTCAAAAATCCGTTCGTTACGCTCTTGCCAAAGGCACCACATAATATATATAGGGATCATCTTCCAAATAGCTATAATATGACGCTCGCCCCTTATAGAAGTCTAGCACGCCATCAATGCCGCTACAGTCTCTGGCATGACCCAAACTAGGTCCAATCTTCTAAAAACCTCGTTCCAGAGACATCTGGTTGTCTGGCAATGTAAAAGGAGATGATTTACCAACTCACCCCTAATACGACACATACAACACCAATCTACAACAATAACTCTCATTCTCCTCAAATGGTCAGTAGTAAGGATTTTCCCTAATGAAGCTGTCCAAACAAAGAATGCCGCTTTCGGAGGTACTTTATGATGCCAAATTTTTTTTCCACAGAAACTCTGTCGCGGGCCCTTGGGAAAGGACCTTGTAGAAGGAACGGACAATGAAAATTCCTCTCCCGACAAGGATCCACCATAAGCCATCTTGATTCTGGATATTCGGTCTTTGGGAATAAATGAGTCTGTAAAAGTCCACACATGTATTTAGCTCCCAATCTTGTGCCGCTCGATTAAAGTTGATGTTCCAATGTTATCGTCCCCCAACTGACTCCAAGACCTCCGCTACAGTGATATTTTTATCGCTTGCAATCTAAAAAAAAAAAAAAGAAGGAAACAAGTTAGTCAAGGCCTTATCACCACACCATACATCTTTCCAAGATCTAATTCTTGAGCCTTCGCCACATAGAAGTCTCGTGTTTTGATGAAAAATCTCTCACCCATTTCTTATATTTTTCCACACACCAACACCACTCGCCCCCCTAACAGCATTGAATCTCCATCCCCCCAAAGCACCCCCAAATTTATAATCAATCACCACTCTCCAAAGAGCATTTGATTTCAAATGGTATCTCCACAACCATTTGCCGAATAACGCTCGGTTGAACATCCTCAAATTACGAACACCCAAACCTCCCTCAGATAAGGGACGACAAACCTTATCCCACTCAACCAGGTGATATTTGAATTTTTCTCCCAACCCACCCCACAGAAATCTCGTTACAGCTTCTCAAGCCACCCTACCACCCTATCCGGAATAGGGAAGAGTGACAAGAAGTAGGTAGGTAAATTGGAGAGGGTACTCTTAATCAAAATGATCCGCCCTCTTTTAGACAAGTACATCCTCTTCCAACCTGCTAGCTTCATTTCCACTCTTTCAATCATTGTATCCCATATCCTAGCCGCCCTTGAATTTGAGCCCAGCGAAAGACCCAGGTACGTCAAAGGAAGTGAGGAGATCATGCACCCGAGAGTACCAGCCAACTCTGACATGTTGCGAACAGCTCCAATTGGAACCATCTCAAATTTGTTATAGTTCACTTTCAGCCCCAACACAGCATCGAAACAGAGGAAGACAGCCTTCAGAGCTCGTACTTGACCTGTCTCCGTCTCACAAAGAACCAGCGTGTTATCTACAAATAACAAATGAAATATATTAGCATAACCTCTAGTTGGTGTTTCAACTGGAAACCCACTTACCAAACCATTAACCACCAAAGCCGACAACATCTACTAAGGGCTTCCATAACCAGTAGAAACAAACAAGGGGATAAAGGACCGCCTTGTATTAAGCCACGAGAGCTAGGAAAGAAGCCTTCAGGGCCGCCATTAATCGACACTGAAAATCTTGTAGTAGAAATGCACCACCTTATCCACGTCCTTCATCTTTCTCCAAAACCACATCTGCCAAGCAGATACAACAGAAAATCCCAATTAACATGATCATAGGCCTTTTCTATATCAAGTTTGTAAAGAATACCCATACCGCCTGTTTTCAATTTACTGTCAATACATTCATTTGCTACAAGGACAGCATCAAGAATTTGTCTGCCTTTCACAAAAGCATTATAGGGTTTAGAAATAATCTTCCCTTTTACCACACCAAGAAAATTAGCCAGCACTTTCGAAATATCTTATAAACCTTACCTACCAAGCTAATGGGTCGAAAATCCTTTATTTCAATAGCCCCCACCTTTTTGGGAATCAGAGCCAAAAAATTGGAATTTAGACATTTTTCGAATTTCCCGAATGTAAACAACTCTTGGAACACCTTCATTAGATCATCTTTAATCATTTCCCAACAGTCCTGAAAGAAACCCATCGAGAATCCGCCTGGACCAGATGCTTTGTCTTTAACCATTTTCCGAATAACATTAAGAACCTCATCCTCTTGAAACGTCCGTTCTAGCCAAGCAACATCATTTGAGTCAATAGCATAAAAAATTAATCCATCTAGGGTAGGTCTCCACTGCTGTTCCGTCAATAGATTCTCATAAAAGTTGACAATGTGATTACAAATAATCCTTTCATCTTTGCATTCCAGACCGTTAATCCTAAGCACCTCAATGTTGTTATTTCTTCGGAGGAATTTGCAACTTGACGAAAGAACTTCGTACTATGGGCCCCTTCCCGTAGCCACAAAGTTCCTGATTTTTTACGCCAAGAAATTTCTTCCAAAAGAATAACCCGCTCGATTTCAGCTATCAATGTAGTCTTCTGAAGTTGTTCGACCTGAGCAAGGGGTTGTCCCTCCTGGAGCCTTTCTAGATTCTGCAAATCCTCCCATAAGGCCTTCTTATTATCCCCTAGGTTGCCAAAAGATTGAGAATTCCATATCTTCATCTCTCTTTAAAGCTTTCAACTTATTAGAAAAATTGAAAATAGGGGAGCCTTCAAACTGATAAGTAGACCACCAAAGTTTAACTCTATCCTTTAAGCCTTCGGATTTCAACCACATGTTCTCAAATTTGAAGTAACACCACCCGTTCTGAAGCCCACCACAATCAAGTAGAATCAGCCAATGGTCCGAGGAAATCCGTTCCAGACGTTTCTGCCACATATCAAGAAAATGGATTTCTAGTTCCGGAGAAACAAGGAAACGATCCAAATGGGACCAAGTCTGATTGTTGGACCAAGTGGCTGGACCCCTTGCTAACAGCAAATCAACCAAGTTTAAGTCAGTGATATACTCTGAGAATTCCAAACTAGCAAGCCTCACTCTTCTGTTAACAAAAATTTCACTGGCAAATCTAACTATATTGAAGTCACTGCCTATGCACTACAGTACATCCCACCAACTATGTAGGCCTCCTAATTTGTCCCAAAGAATGCGTCTGTCAGCATCGAGATTCGGTCCATAAACACCTACAAAAACCCACATTAAATTATCAGAAACATATCTAAACAAACAAGCTCTGTATACCCACCGATATACGCATCCACTTCTTCCACAACCCGTTGATCCCATAATGCAGTAACACCACCCGATGCCCCTAAGGAAGCCAAATAAGCCCATTCCACTTGGATGCCACTCCACAAACTTCTCACCAGTCACCTATGAAAAAATTGCATCTTAGTTTCCTGAAGACATACGATATCCGCCTTCCACTCACGAAGTAAGTTCTGAATCCAGATACGCTTATTTACTTCATTGAGTCCCCGTACATTCCAAGACACGATTTTTGGTTTCATTGGGGAATGGCCATCCCCTTTCCTTTCGCCCGTCCCTTACTAGATGGACCCTCCGAATTTAAGGACCACGTCAACCAATTAAGTTCTCTAATTTGCCTTGAGAGTTTCCTCTACGATTTTTGTTATACCCTGAATCAATAGCAGTAAGCAAAGCCATGAACTGCTCTTTGTAACCAGCACACCGAATATCAACCAGTTGGTAAATCCCTTGAGCCATCTGTAAAACCCATTCAGAATGGTCAGGAAAGAAATAATTTAGAGGCTTTGGACACTGAAATTCTTCATCAACCGAGAGCTCATCCAATCCCTGCTCGGGATCCAAAAAATCCTCCAGCAAATGCATCATGTCATCAGAATCTTCATCCTCTAGGAACTCAAGACCAACACCAATCTCAGGGAACTAGGGGTGGGCAAAATTTCCGAATTCCGAATTCCGTCCGAACTCCGCTCCGATTCCGACTCCGATCGGTGTCGGAATTCGGAGTTCGGAATTCGGAGTCGGAAATTTCCGACTCCTAATTCGGAGTCGGATTTCGGAGTCGGAGTCAGGTTTTATACCGAACTCCGACTCCGAAACTCCGAAGTTTAAAAAAAATGTAAAGATGCAAAACGACGTCGTTTTGCATCTTTATTTATTTTTTTTAATTTAGCTAAACGACGCCGTTCCATTTAAATAGAAACGGCGTCGTTTAGGCTAGGGCCAGCTATTTCTTCTTCCTTCTTCTTCTTCTTTCTTCTTCAGGTCTTCTTCCTTCTTCTTCCGCCGCTGATACTCCGAACCCGAAGTCATCTCCTTCGGGGCCAAGTGCTGTGCTGCCGCTGCTAGTCTTCGACGGCGATTCTCTCACACCGCCGGTGCTCCAAGGCGTCGCCCGACGGTCGCTGTCACACTGAGTCAGCCATCCGAGATTCCAAATCGGCCATTTCGGAATATTCTCGCAATTTCTCGGTAATGACTAATTAAATCTAATTAAAACTAATTAAATGTATTATTTTAATGTGATTATTTGAGTTGGTTGGCTTGTGAGTTGTCTATGTTATTATATTGTGAAAAATTTGATTTTATATTGTGTATTTTGACAGTGTGTATAAACTGTTTGATGAAATGTCATTGAGAAAAAAAATTTGAAATTGGCCTAATTAAATGTCATTGTGTATTCTATTTAAATATACAACTTAGCAAGAAGACTTACTTAAACTTGGACCATTTTTATTAAAAAAAAATAATATATATATTATAGGTAAATACTAATGTTTGTACTTTGTAGGTTATATTTATTATTGAGATCATTTGTTTGAATATAAATATATTGAAATATTTGTTGGAATGTATGTAATAGATTGAGATGAATTTAATTTTTTTATTAAATATTTATTATATAAAATGAAATAAAATAATTTCGAGTTTATATTGTATGTTTTGACAGTGTGTGTAAAGTTGTAAACTGTTCGATGAAATGCCATTGAGAAAAAAAAATAACTAATTTGGCCTAATTAAATGTCGTCGTGTTACTGTGTATTCTATTTAAATATACAACTTAGCAAGAAGACTTACTTAAACTTGGACCATTTTTATTTAAAAAAATAATATATATATTATAGGTAAATACTAATGTTTGTACTTTGTAGGTTATATTTATTATTGAGATCATTTGTTTGAATATAAATATATTGAAATATTTGTTGGAATGTATTTAATAGATTGAGATGAATTTAATTTTTTTATTAAATATTTATTATATAAAATGAAATAAAATAATTTCGAGTTTATATTGTATGTTTTGACAATGTGTGTAAACTGTTCGATGAAATGCCATTGAGAAAAAAAAAACTAATTTGGCCTAATTAAATGTCGTTGTGTTATTGTGTATTTTATTTAAATGTAAAACTTAGCAAGAAGGCTTACTCAAACTTGGACTATTTTTATTAAAAAAAATAATATATATATTGTAGGTAAATACTAATGTTTGTACTTTGTAGGTTATATTTATTATTGAGATCATTTGTTTGAATATAAATATATTGAAATATTTGTTGGAATGTATGTAATAGATTGAGATGAATTTAATTTTTTTATTAAATATTTATTATATAAATAATAAAATGAAATAAAATAATTTCGAGTTTATATTGTATGTTTTGACAATGTGTGTAAACTGTTCGATGAAATGCCATTGAGAAAAAAAAAAACTAATTTGGCCTAATTAAATGTCGTTGTGTTATTGTGTATTTTATTTAAATGTAAAACTTAGCAAGAAGGCTTACTCAAACTTGGACTATTTTTATTAAAAAAAATAATATATATATTGTTGGAATGTATGTAATAGATTGAGATGAATTTAATTTTTTTAAATAGAATTTTTTTTATATTAAAAAATTAAATATTTATTCAGTACAAGTCATGAACTTTCACCTAATAACAGTTTCCTAATATTGTATTTTGCTACACTAATAACATTATAAATTTATAATTTTTAGGAATTTACTAATATTTTTTATATTATTATACTTGAATTGTAGGTCTACAATTACAAACAGATGGATCCCTCACGTAGTGCTAGTGGGACTCCGACTCCACATGAGGCTCCGAATCCGGATGGTGGGACTCCTTCGGCGCTCCACACTGCAGCTTCGAGCCGTAGTCGGCTACCCTCCACTCGAGCACAAACCTCGTGTGCTAGCAGTGGATTTCCACTTCCAATCGACATAGAATTGGAAGTGGAAGATCCCGACCAGTTTATGGAGGAGGAGGAGATGGGCCTTGGAGACGATCCGATTCAGGATCCGGATGTACCAGTACACCCTACAGCTGCGAGGCCACCCCGTCCACGGTCAAATAAAAAAAGATCGTGGACATGGGAACATTTTGAGAAGGTTGAGGGTGGGGATCCCCAGAACCCACGGGCTGAGTGCAATCATTGTGGCGCTCGAGTTGGGTGTCATTCAAAAAGGCAAGGCACTTCTTGCCTTTCAGCACATCTGAACGGTTGCAAGCGCTACCAAATAGCGAAGGGAATGGCATCAAGAGGTTAGTGTCTTGCTAGTTGCTTTATATGCTAATTAGTTTTGTGATTATAATCCCAGTTAATTTTCATTTAAGACTAATATTGGTAATAAATTATCAAATACAGACGCAGGTGGGTCTCAGACTAATCTTAGCTACGAGACTTCTACAGCCACTGATGGGACAGGGACACAGACAAGGAATCTAGTTGTCCCTCAATACAGTGAGAAGATGTTTCGTGAGGCGCTTGCGATGATGATTATAAAAGATGAGATGCCCTTTACCACGGTTGATAAGGATGGGTTCCGGTATTTTGTGAAGCTTCTTGAACCAAGATTCCCAATCCCATCCCGTTATACAGTGATGCGAGATTGTATGAAGATGCATCTGAGGGACAAGGCAGAAATGAAGATGTTCTCCACCACTGGCCAGAAAGTGTCATTTACGACCGACACATGGACGTCGGTACAGAATACCTCGTACATGTGTATCACAGCACATTACATTGATAGTGAGTGGAATCTTAAAAAAAGGATTATTGGATTTAAAGAAATAGTTGACCATAAGGGTGCATCGATAGGAGCGGAGATGGATGATTGTTTGGTTGATTGGGGCATCCAAAAAATATTGTGCATTACAGTTGACAATGCCGGTGCAAATGAGACCGCAATCGAATGGTTTATCCGAAATACGAGGGCGAGAGAAGATGTGATTAAAAATCACCAGTATATCCACATTCGATGCACTGCTCATATAATCAACCTTATTGTTGGTGAGTCTTTCTGGTTTTAATTTTGTATTTTGTATTTTAGTATTTTTATGATTAAAGTCTTTGAAAATAGTACCATTTTTTTTATTATTATGATAATTAGATATTTTTCAATGATGAAACAGTTAAGGGGTTGGAAAATATAGACGACTCTATCAAGAGAGTCCGCAACATTGTGCGGTACGCGAGGGCTTCTCCCCAAAGGCTACAAAAGTTCAAGGCTATAGCAGAACAGGTTGGGATTGAGTCTTCAAAGATGTTGTGCCTGGATGTTCCCACTCGATGGAACTCCACATATCTGATGTTGGATGTGGCACTAAAGTACCAGAAGGCATTTGAGCGGCTAGAGATTGAGGATGGAGGTTTGAGGTATGCCTTACTGGAGCCTGATGGAAGGGGGCTCGGTCCGCCAGACAACATTGATTGGCAACATGTATCCGAGTTTGTCACATTTTTACAAATCTTTTATGACATCACGATGCGGGTTTCTGGATCTGCATATGCGACGGCAAACATGTGGTTTAGCGAGATCTCCATGCTACACCACCACTTGAAAGAAGGTTGTGCTGACCCGAGTGGATTGTTATCTGGTATGGCATCACAGATGCAGTCCAAATATGATAAATATTGGGGGCAAGTTGAGAAGATAAATAGATTATTGTTCATAGCGTCGATCCTCGACCCTCGATTGAAGTTGGCAGTGGTAGAATGGTGGGCAACAGAGGTTCTCGGGGCAGTGAAGGCTAAGTCGTTTATCACAGCACTCAAGGCAGATTTGAACGAGTTGTACACCCATTACAGTGCCAGTAGTCCTGCTTCATCCTCACGAGCCATGGGTACCTCACGTTCGAGTTCGAGCTCAGGACCAGCCACAGATGCTCGTTCGAGTCAGGCCAGTGTAGCCAGTCGATCCCGAGGCTTCAACGTCATGACGTCGTTTCATGCACGGTCATCGAGAAATCCATTGCAGTGTACAAATGAGGTTGAACGATATTTACTGGCAGAGGTTGAGGAGCCTAGTGAGGAGTTTCAGATCTTGATTTGGTGGAGAGCTAATTCACCCAAGTACCCGATTCTCTCTCGCATTGCTCGAGATGTACTAGCCGTTCCTATCACTACGGTTGCATCTGAATCGGCATTTAGCACTGGAGGTCGGGTGTTGGATGCCTACCGGAGTTCATTGTCACCGTCAACCGTGGAGGCCCTCGTTTGCACACAAAACTGGCTCAGAGATGTACCTACTGGACTAGAGAGTATTGGCATCGATGCCGTGAGCTACAGACTTGAGTCAGGTAAACTTAAATTAATTTATATAATTCTTTTTAAATGATTAAAGTAAAAATTTTATATAATTATTAATTCTTTTTTATAATTTCATTTTAATAAATCTATTTAAATTTAAATTTATACTGTTTATGATTTTACAGATTTAGTTATCAACCCTACCATACTTGCCGATGACTGATGGAGCAACTATCGATTACGTATATTTTTTCTCTAATTTTCCATCACACTTGTTTCATGTTTGGTTAATTTTAATTTTTTTCATATATAATAATACATTTTATTTTTATCTTAATCTCAGGTACGATTCTGTATAAGTTCCATTGTTCCAACAACAAAGTTCAAGGCTGCAGCAATTATTATTATTATTATTTTGTAACATCGATACGGGTCTCAACCGTCCCATTGAACCAGAGTCATCAGACTATCACTGAAAATTTAATTTATATTTTGTATTATTTTTTGTATTAATAGTGACATAGTCTAGAGTCCTGGACTTTTTTTTTGTATTACTATTTTTTGTATTATGCTATAACGCTATTGGCTGGCATTAGCATTGTAATTACTACTTAGTATTTTGTATTTTTTGTTTAATTGTTTAAGACTAATTAGTACTTAGTAGTGAAAACTGAAACTTGAATAGATCAATAGTTGTGGGCTTTGTGGCAACTCAATTGAATCTAGTATCTAAATAGTAAATACTCAATTCGCATATCAGTAAATTTATATGACTATGAGCTTTTAATTAAATATTTCTTTATATACGAAATTCATAAATTTTTAAAATTTTATAACTATATCTAAATTTATTATAATATTAAAATATATTAAAATTCATTTGTGATTTGAGATAAATCTCATAAAACTTATTTTATTATCTTAATTTATTTTTTCATCATTAAAAAAAATTTATTCTATCTCAAATCAGCTTCAACCATTAAATGCAGTTACGTAAGTTAAAATAAAAAAAGTTACTTCCTATTTCCTAATATCCTATCCAGTATTCATGCGCGCCGCGCCGTAAACCCAAAGAGATTATGCGGGAAACTCAAATATTTGGCTCCATTATCAAAGATCGTGCACGTCAGAAGCTGTATGACTGATGGATTAATTACTTGCCAGTTGCCAAGTGACAAGTCTAAGTGGTTAAGAATCAAAATAGAGGTGAGGAAAGTATATTATTTTAACAAATAATAAGACAAAAAATAATAAATAAAAAATAAAATAATATTATTTTAATAGATGTGAAAAAGTACAGCTGTATAGGCATTAGCAATAGCATACATGTTAATTGTTAAGTAAGCTACTAAGCACGGTTAACTTATTTCTTCACAAACTTTACATCTCAATTGAACAATTGAGTTCATATGGAATATGTATGGCTCAATTGGAAGAATTTAGTTTCGGAATGAGTGTAATTTGGCCCATATCGAACTCGCCGAAGGAAACTAAATTCGGAGTTCCGATCGGAACTCCGATCGGGGTTCGGAGTTCCGAAATTCCGATCGGAACTCCGATCGGAGTTCGGAGTTCCGAACTCCGATCGGTGTCGGCCTCCGAGAGTGTCTCGGAGTCGGAGTCGGAGTACGTTTTTGACTCCGATGATTGTCGGAGTCGGAGTCGGAAACTCCGAACTCCGACAAGTTCGGAGTCGGAGCACAGCCCTACAGGGAACCCTAGGGGGTTTGCCGACGACACATCACCACCCCCACCCCCCCAAGCCGGCGAGGACAGAGTCCCTCCCAGCAACAAATCGGATCCACCTGACGGGATCTGCGATGGCTCAACATACTCAACGATCGCAGATTGGGAGTTTTGAGCAGCCGGGATACCATCGGACGGTGCTACTGGCACCGTCGGCATCGTCTATGGCCCTCCCGCCGATGTTGCCCTAGACGGCAGTGTCTCCGACACGACACCGAAACCGAAGGCCTGAAGTTGTTCGAAACCGTAAGGTTACGTATCGATGGGTTTCGCCGTGGGTTGTATCTAAGCAGACTCTTAAGAACCAGCCCACTAGACATGACCGATCCATTTGACCCAAATTGATGGGCCTCTAGTTTAGAGGGCCCAAACCCATCTGATTGACCCATTCCATCCTTGAGCACCGGCGAATTGGGTAGAAGAGACCCATTCGAGGGCCGACTGCTCATAGCACTCACCTAATTAGAAGGTAATTTGGACTTCTTTGTACATTGGCTCGTTTTGCACTAGCCCAAACTGATAGATAAAGGTCCAATCCGATCTATAGATGTAATCGATTGGTCTTGGGTTGAAAAATGGGTGGACCAAAATTTTCAATCTGATCCCAAAATCCCCCCAAAGACCAACCAGACTAGACCGAATCAATTACACACCTTAAGCACGAAACCATAACGAAAATCTCTTATGTGAATCTGACGCACGACTTAGCTTGCGTCAAACGCCTCCAACATCTAATACGTCGTCTAGTGGTTTCATCATCCTAAGATGTATTAGATCTGACCCACCTCATCTCACTATTACAGGAGTGTGAAATCCATGTGCTATCATAGACAGGTGCAAAGAAAATTGGCCACCGGCAGTTCAATCCAGTCAACACCTTCTATCCTACTATGAATTTGTGGATAAGGACGTGATCTCTTCTCAAACACCTCAGGTTAACAAACTGCAGTTCACCACCAACAACCACAACCTCTCACGATGGCACCACAGTTAGTATAACGAACTGTAAAAAACCCATCATTTAAGACAATGCCCCCTTTGTAGAGGATGTAGACCAATTTTTGATCCCAAAATCAGATTTATTTTTTTCTTTTGCAATGAGTTTGCTGTGATTGGGAGTTTGTTGGAAAACCTCATCCCCTTCTCATGTATCTTAAATCCTTTTATATTAATAAAAGGTTTGCTTTAAAGGGGAAAAAAAACTACTTTAATCTCCTTTCAAATAATAATAGGAATAAGCTAGATAAATTTACTTACAGAAGTATATGGAGATCTGGATTTTGAAAGGGATCTGCAAAAAATCCACGAACAATAGATTAACCACAATCATTCAAAAACTTGGATAAAAGAAAAATCTATGCCAGCTCCAATTAGAGTTTCTTTAATCAAATAATAAGAGAAATAGAATAACCCCAAATCTTTAGCAGCAGCCAACATTAAAAACACTAACCCAATTTTTTCATCATCACAAGCTCCCATTAAATCTACTTTTCCAGCAGGCATATGAGAACTTAAATTGACCGATATGACATCCAACCTAGAATCCTGATCTCAAGCATAATAATGTTGAAGAAATTATCAATTGTCTACACCGACGTATGGTCATGAGTTGAACCAATGGCATTTTCACAGGTAATCCAGCTTTAAAATTGCGACTTCTCTGTCTACAATGATCCAGTCTAGCATCCACTGGCAGACCATGCGTATAGTAAATAAGAAATGTTATTGTAGATTTAAGGTTTCCAGAGGTACTCATCAATGAAACATCATTTACCTTAACAACCAAATGAGTTGCTGGCGTTAGAGTACCACATGCCATCATGTTCCTAACATGCAGTCCCCAGGTCGCCGCAATGGTCCATATCTAGCAAACACAAGGTAACCCTCATAAACAATACATGATGACTGACCAACCTTCTAAGCCCTTTCCTAAGTATTCACTTCCATCTTTGAAGACAACAAACAATGGTGCAGAAAGTTTGTAGAATCTTTGCAGGTCATGTTGCCTTGGGAAGAAACAAGAATAATTTTACAAAAACTGTTGAAAGGAACTCGAAAGACAAAAAATTAGCAAGATATCTAGGGCGGGAGTGAAGTTAAGAATAAGAATAATCCTCGAAAGATAGCTCTAGCTACTTTCATGATGCCAACGAGAGAGAGAGAGAGAGAGAGAGAGAGAGAGAGAGAGTTTTTAAGATGTTCATATTCTCGTTCAATTCCCATTGAAAATGAAAAATAAAAAGGAAAAGGGGAAGGACAACGGGCTGCATAAAGAAATATCAGGAAGGAAAAAAAAAATGAGCGTGCTGGGAAAAATGGAAGAGAGAGCCTACTACCAAACCACACCTATCAAGAACATAAATTCCCCAAAGAATGAGCGAGCAAGTCACCGTTGATTATAATCCATTGCCATGTAAGCTTTTACTTAAAGATCAGCAAAAGGGAATATCTAAAGGCAAGTAAAAGTTATGATTCAGTAAATTCATCCAATTGGGCTCCCCATCAAGACACAGAGAGGGTTGAAAGTTTACAAATGAACTCACTCCAAAATTTAAAGGATGTACGTCTAAGAAATACATCCAGCCAACCACATTCGGTTGGACTAAAGCCCAGTCGATTTGAGCTAAAAGTAATGCCAGATGAAGATCAGAAAATCGTGTAGGTAATGGATACTCAAGAAATATATCAAATTACTGCATGCCTTGACCTGTAATTCCAAACAGCTACTTGAATTTCTAATTTTAGCAGTCAGCTCCACGTGTCTTCCATTTTCAACCAGATTTTGTTTATATTCCGTCCCTTTTTTAACACCAATTTTGTTTAATATAATCATGTCCCCCAAAATAGTGCCAACCCTAACACATCATAGGACACCAACAGGTTCTACGTAAGGTGTGCACATGAGACCTTAAGATTCCCTAAACAACCCCCACCCAAAAAAAAAAAAAGACAAAAAACCCTTGGCTTGGCATGATGGCACTTTAGAGCTAGTAGGACTCTGGTTGAGGCACACTAAGCTGTAACAGCACTGACCCATCAGCACTGAGGCTGGTGGCCCATTTTACCATTTTGTTTCTCCTTTAGATACTAATCCAGCAAGCCTCTTTTTTCCCCCTTAAAGCTGGCTTCCACTATCAAATAGATTGAATTGGGACAGAAAAATATTTGATTATCAGGGGAAATGCAGGGCATTGCTTGCTAAATTAAAAACCTAAGGGAACTATCAGAAAACAGGCTTAACATGAAGTGATATATTCCCCTAGTTCAAAATCAATAAATGATGTATTGCATTTCTGTGGAAATGATATATATATATATATATATATATATATAATTTATTAAACCACATAATTAGGCATAGCCCAAGTACACATAGAGTATACAAGAGAAAACACCTAATTACAAGGTAGGAGCTGGAAAGAGCAGAATAGAAATCATGAAAACTAATCACATCCAAAAAAATAGCCAATACCCAAAGTAACAAATGTGTGGTAAAAAACCTCTAATCCCTCACAACATATGTTCTCTATTTCTGTGCTATTTTTACACATACAAATCAAGAAACGTGCTATTGAAAAAAAAATATAAATTGGAGTGCAACCCACAAGAAAGACCTTGGGGAGGGGGGGAGAGCAAAACAGACCTTGAACGAGATTCTGATGGAGATTGGTGATAATATTTTCTCTCTGGAGATATGCTGCAAATACCACATTTTCAATTTGTATTGTTACAAAGAATTCAACTCAATTCTTTTCTCTTATATTATATATAAGACCACATTGCAACTCTTACTTTGCCAAAACCAATAACTAAAACAAAAATCAAATAAAATATTTATTTTGCTAACCTCCTGCTCCTCCCACCATAGCTTTGGCTACGACTAGGGCTTCTTGATATATAAGAACTACGAGAATAGCTCCGCCTTGAATCACAGCTGCGACTCCGAGAGTAGCTCCGCCTTGAATCATACTCCCTCACCTAGACAAACACAAATAGATTAGTAAAAGCAAATGAATTTTTAAAAAAATAATAATTAAGCACATCAGCACACATACCCGTATATATGACCGAGAAAAAGCATTCCGAAATTTGGAGTCATCCAGTTCTTTTACCTACAAAGCAAAAAATAAGAGAACTTACAAAGAGAACAAGCACTTGCTTTTAAAGAAGAATGTAAGCAAAAACCCAATTTCTGTCGCACAATGAAAAGTGCAACACAACACAAAAATATGCACGTATAATTAGAAAGAGTAATTAATGCTAGACACAGTCACAGATTGTGCAAGCACCACGCACTCCTTTTGAAAAAGAAGGGTTCACTATTAAAAAATTAATATTTGCTCATTTTTTAAAAATGAATGCGCAGTGCTTGTGCACTCTATGACTGCAAATATTATTTATGAAAGTGTTTTTTTTTTATATAGACTAATTACTAACTAGAAATAAAAACTTACTGCATACTTCATGTCATCATAATGTGCATAATCCACAATTCCTTTCATGCCTACAAAATATCAGGAAAGAAGTAATTAAAAACAACAGATACAATATTTTCCAATTCAATGGCAGAAATCCACATCCAAACTGAAGACATCAACCTGCCATGGTACTCAGCATCAAGTCCTACAGACCCAGCTCATTACACAAACCCCCATGTTCTGATAGATGCCCATGACTCAAATAAAATAATGGGACTACTACACTTTAGATCTAGAGAAAATGGTGAATTTATGACCATTCATTCAGAGAGAAAGATTAGCAATGACTGCAAAGCAATGGATGATAATTCATGGTTGTAGCTATCCAACAGGAAATTCTCCACGTTATCGCATGCTCTCAAGCCTGGTCACCACTGAAAATTAATCACAATGAGAATGCTCCAGAAAGTTATCAAGACTCTTTCTTCAGGTGGAACTTTCAAACATTCACTTTTTTCAAAAATAAATGACCACAAATTGCTAAATGATTAAATCAAACTTACGGCAGCCGGGTTGTGGAATTGACATTCATACACTGACGTAAAGTGTATGAGAAGAAAGGCATAACAGTTCATCCAACCTTTTTTTTTTTAAAAAAAAAGTAATAACAATTCGTCCAACTTACCACCACGATCACGGTATACTTGAGAGAAAAGGACATCACCAGCTTGACGCATGTGATCCTAAACATTAGATATAAAAATTCATCACACGTTTAGTAAACCAACTACTAGATTAAATTTAGAAACATAAAAAGGCAAGCGTCTTAGATGCATATAAAGCAAACATGACTAAAAAGGCACAAACTTACTTTCAGGTCTTGCCATGAAGCAGAAGAAGGTAATCCAGTGACCAAAACTGCATAATCTCGCTACATTAGATAAAGGCATGGAAAATGCCATGTATAACTAGTCACATCGAAGGCAACACATACCACGATAGTCAGAATGCCTAGGAACACCACGGCTGCTACTACTGCCACCATAACTACCATAGCGATCCACCGATGATGAATATGATCGCCCGCTATGTGCAAGCTCAACCTTTAAAGGCAGATAAAACCCATAACATGAGAGAAACCTTAATAGCAACAAACTTAAATAAAAATAAAATAAAATAAACGGGTATTGATAGAAGGAAATAGGAAAAGTGTCACTAACTCGCAACCGACAGCCATCAAAGTCATATCCATCCCGGTAATAAATTGCATCTTCTGCATCACGGGGGTCTTCAAACTGAAATGTGTGGCAGTTTAAAGAAATGTATGAGCGAAAGGAAGACACGCAGGCAACAAAAGACAAATTCATACTGATAATAGAACATCTGTCGGAATTTGTAAATACTGGAGATTTCTATAATCAGAACTCACTTCAATAAAAGCATAGCCTGGGGGTCTTGGTGGGAGCTTCAGGTCAATGTCAACAATTCGCCCATACTGCATTGAGACGGCAAATCCATAAGTGGGAGTCAGCAGCAAATATTTTTACATAGCTGGGATATTAAGGTTGCATCTGGGTAGCAAGTTTCAGATATTCTATGACTGGGGTAGTAAAAAATTAATGATAAAATATTAAATAGTTGTGAATAGTAGTAAAAAATAATAAAAAGATAAAATACTAAATAATAGTGGAGTATTCTATGAGTACTTCATTACCCAAACGGAGCCTAACTTAAATGAAATAAACCCTCCTACAAATATCCTTACAGATCAAATGGCTATCCTAAACTTCAGATACTTTCAGAAGTTTATGGTTCATGAACAAGAAATGCAGGGTTTTTTTGGAACATCCAGTTATGTACTTTAACATGCGTCACATATCCATTTGTTTATCGAAAGAAATATTAGTATCTGGTGCAAAGAACAGATTGTTCTAGATATCCATCCTATCAATCTGATAACCCTTTAAGTTGCCCATCAATACTAAAAGCCAATCACTCTTATAGCAACCCTGTATCAAATATCAATTCAAAACCCACTACCAAGCTCCTTCCTCCTCTACTCAAACAAAAGCTTTTCTTGGGAGGGCGGAATCGTAAGCTGTCAGCTTTTATCCGCATCAACTGATTGCCATTTTGATTTTCCACTAATGAATTAATGGATATCTATTTCTAAATTTCCTTCTTTTTCCCCCAAAACAAGCACGGCCTCAATGGAAGTAATTGAATCAACCAACAAAAGGTACACCCACAACCAATAAGTATTGGCCCCAACAATATGCTCAAAGCAACTCATTCACAACACCAATTTTTGAGACGAATTTTTCTTATTTTTTTTATAAGTAAAATATTTTGCTGAGAAAATAAAATAATACTGTTGAAGCTATAAAAATCGGCCAACAAGTCGGGGTAAAAGAAAGAATTATTCCCAGCCCACTGGTGCGAGTTGGGCTTCATTCGAGGTCGTTTGGGGCTCCCAACGAGATTCCGGCAGGTCAGTACATACGTGGATAGCAGATAAAATAAATAGAAATTAATATATAATTTTATGTGGTTCGGCAAGTGCCTACGTCCACGGGTATTTGGGGATAAAAATCCACTATAACGGGAGTTTTTACAGTCACTTATAACTCACTGCGTACAGGAAAAATATACATAAATATGTTAATTAAATTCACTGGTTAGAGCTCTTGGGAAAGGCTGAAGAAGCTGATGTTGGGGAAGATGAGGCTGCCAAAATTGTTCTAGCGGGAGAGAGTTCAGGTCCCCTTTCGTTATTTGATCAAGCCTTTTTATATGCAATTTTTGGTCTGTACGGTCAAATATTTATCGTGTCTTAGTCGACTTTCTCAATTTCCTTCACCATCTTGCCTTTTACTGACACCTCTATTTAATTCCGGCATTTCTTTATACCATGCACACTGCCCCAGTCCTTGGCAGCCTCATCTTTCAGTCCCATCACCCATCATTTTGTCCCCTTGCCATAAATGCCTTATTGACTCTTTTTACCATCCTCACACGATGACACCTCCCGCGGGGTCTCACGCGACGACACCTCCCGTGGAGTCCCAGGCGATGCACTCCCACCGGATCTCACGCGATGACACCTCCCGCCGGATCTCACGCGATGACACCTCCCTCGGAGTCCCAGGCGATGCACTCCCGCCGGGTCTCACGCGATGACACCTCCCACAGGGTCTCACGCGATGACACCACCTGCCGGGTCCCATGCGATGACTGAATAGGCTTTGCGCTCTCATCACAGCGAAATCTCATTGACAGCTCGCGGGGTTGTCGGATCAACCACATCCCGCCCGAAGGCTCGCGAGGTTGTATGGTCATCCACAACATACCCAAAAATCCACCTACGCAAAGATTACTGAAGTCCCACGAGGTGATAGCTTGAGCCCCAACCTTGCGCCTCAGCTCACCTATTCGATAATTCCTCCCACAGGATCCTAGGCGATGCACTCCAATCGAGTCCCACACAATGTCACCTCCCGCTACTTTTGAGCTCCACGCTCATATTTTTTAGCAGTCAAGTCCCACCTTAACCTAACTCCACAACTACATTTTACACAATCAGCATTTTCTCAGAATTCAGGATACAAAACAATAAGACAAAATTCTCATCAAAGTATCTTTGCTAAGAATTTGCGGGGTATTGTGAGGATGGTAGAAAGAGTCAACAAGGCATTTATGGCAAGGGGACAAAATGATGGGTGATGGGACTGAAAGATGAGGCTGTCAAGGACTGGGACAGTGTGCATGGTATAAAGAAATGCCGGAATTAAATAGAGGTGTCAGTAAAAGGCAAGATGGTGAAGGAAATTGAGAAAGTCGACTAAGACACGATAAATATCTGACCGTACAGACCAAAAATTGCATATAAAAAGGCTTGATCAGATAACGAAAGGGGACCTGAACTCTCTCCCGCTAGAACAATTTTGGCAGCCTCATCTTTCCTAACATTAGCTTCTTCAACCTTTCCTGAGAGCTCCAACCGGTGAATTTAATTCACATATTTATGTATATTTTTTCTGTATGCAATAAGCTATGAGTGACTGTAAAAACTTCCATTATAGTAGATTTTTATCTCCAAATATCCGTGAACGTATGTACTTGCCGAACCACGTAAAATTATGTGTCTATTTCTATTTATTTTATCTGCTATCCACTTACATACTAACCCGCCAGAATCTCGCTGGGAGCCCCAAACAACCCCGAATGAAGCCCAACTCGCACTAGTAAGCTGGGAATAATTCTTTCTCTCATCCGACCTGTTAGCCGATTTTTATGGCTTCAACAATTACGAAAAAGAAATAATTTTTTTACTGAAAGAATGTTAACTTCTGATCACTAAAAACTTTTCACAGCTCCGAAAATTTATGGGGATAGACACATGTACTAGAAGCATACAATCTCAGTGAAGACGTGGGTTATAAAAAATTACAATACCTTATAAAACAGATCTTCTACTTCTCTCATTCGAGTGTCACCAGGGAGATTTCCAACATAGATGGTACGGCTTGAGCGGCTGCTCATTTTTTCTTTTTGACCTGAGAAGCATAATTTTTAAATAACTCAATTACACGGGCGAATTCTTTTCAAACAACAATTTAAACCATTCATTAGTACTTCTAAAAATAACATTGAAATCATTATAGATAATTGCCATCACATACGTACTAATTGAACTTCATTCAACCGAATTACGCATATACAAAAAAGAGCTGCAACATTTAATTTTGTTTTTCACAACAAGAATTACGCATAAAAAGATAGCTTCATCGATATGACTGAACCTGATCCAAGAAATATTAAATTTAAAAAGAAAACGAAAGAAGAAAAGAATATACATGCATACATTACAGATCCCAAGTAAATGTAAAAAATTATAAATATATGTGAATAAATCAAAGCATGTAAACTTCTGCCTCGACGATTGATATCCAGGTATGAACCCGAAAAAATTTAACAGAAAAATAAATTAAATAGTTGAATTCTTTTTTAATTTACCTTTCGCAGAGACGAGGAGAGGGGGAAGAAAGTGGGGTCTGGCCTGGAAGATTTGGGAGCTTCTGAAAGAGAGTTCGAGTTCAGGAATCAGGACTACTTTTTAAGGAAGAACCTTCCGGAAGGGCAGAGTTTGACCAAATTACCCTTACGTTACCGAAACCGCGAAAAACCATCGTCCATCTCCCCTACACGGCTTTCTATCAAGTTTGACCAAATTAGCCTGGTTTGATTTTACAAATTTTCAAAAATTTTATTTTATTTCATTTCTTTACATCTTATTAATTATAAAAAAAAATAATATTTCCAGTCATTAACTATATAAATACTGTAAAATCTTTTTCTAAAAAGTGAGTTCATACATGGTCTTGAGTCTGACTTATATAAAAAATTAATTTTTTAATAATAAATTTTACTATTTTTTAAATAAAAATCGTAATATTTATGCACTCTACAATTATATTAGTATATAGTAACTCATAATTAAATATTATTTAAATACAATTTTTCTTCACTTCAAGATTTTTAAATTTTTTATTGAAGTATTTTTTAATTATTATAATGTTATAAAAATTTATCAAACTTTTGAAATCATTACATCTCATTATAACATTTAAATACTATTTAAGTACAAATATTTTTTAATTTAATTATTAATTTTTTTATATAATCATTACAATTTTCTCAAATTTTTAAATAAAATATAAAAAATAATTCAATCTCTTTTTTTTTTTTAAATCAACATAAAAATAGTATTAAAAATTATATTCTCTCTTTTAATTTTATAATTTTTTATTTAACTTTTTCTATTTTCTTTTTCAAAACTCCATAAAAACCTTAACTCGACTAATTTCATTACTATTAATAAATTATCTCATTAATATTCACAAAATTCTTATTTTATTTCATCTCAACAATACGAGTCCTTAACGTAAAACTACACCAATACAAATCTTTTCCCCTCTCATAATTGATAAATGCTTTAGCTATAATAAAATTTTATAAAAATAAGTTTATAAATTGACGTGATTTAATTAGTACATTAAATTATAAAGTTATTTTTATTATAAATTTTAGTTAATGAATTATATGAAATTATATCAATTTATAAATTTATTTTAGAAAATTATTTTAAAGATTATAGTAGTAGTCTCCATAGAATAGGTAATTATCTTAGGGTCCAGATAAAACATAATTTTCTAACGAAATTGTTAACTGAAAATAAAGGCAGCTGATTTTTTGAAAGGAAATGACCGCATTTCATTTCATAAACGAAGTTTACAGCTGAGACTGATAAATCTGAAAAAATCCATATTACAAATCTAACTAGACAAGAGGATATGTAGCAACCTCGCACACAAAGTGGCGAGTCTTGTCTTAACTTCTAATCCCTCGGAAGACCAACCACAAAAATGTGATTTGTCTGAAAGAGATTCGTGGTAACCAAACTCCCACCTCATAACGAGGGGGAGGGGATCACCACCTCCAATCTCCAAAGGAGATGGAGGAAATCACAATCTCCACTATCCAAAGGAGAATGAGAAAATATCAACCATATCCTCCAAATGAAGAGTGGGAACCAATCAATAAATAAGTATATTCCTATTTATTCTTACAAGCATTCGAACAAAACGGTAAAAAAAAAAACCAACAACACAACCAAAACACAACGAAAGTCAAATCAAAGTATCCGGTTCGATACAAAAGGCAGATCAGAGACAAACGTGGTGAGTGAGAGACACGCGCCACCTAGGGGGTGAGTTTAACCGTCGGCCTAATAACTATCGACGACGCTGGGTCCAAGACCCAACTTGAATCTACTCGTGTAACAATACGTCACTGATCTCGGCGAGGCCTTCGACAATTTGGAACATCGACGGTTGGCGAATCCCGTGGTGGTAAGCGTGCTAGTAGAGGACCATTGTAGGGTATCCTGATTCTAGAACACCATCTCCGCCAAAAACAAGCTCTGCAAAAAACCCTAGACCCTAAACCCTCCCTCCCTCAGCCGACTACTAGGATTTGGAGACGTTCTTAAAAAAAAAAGTTTGACAGAGAAAAGCCCCGTCTCTTGGCAATATCCGTGGAGTTTTTTGAAAAGGGGGGTAATGATTTAAAAAACATAATAATTAAAGGCAGCTGATTGAACGGATAATGTGGATAATGGATATACGAAAGGTAGCTGAATTCCTATATAAAAGGGTTTTGTTCACGGGAAGATGTCATTTAACAGGCCCATTTGGTAAATGCAAAGGAATAAAGGAGTGCACATCCTTCCGTGGAGAAGAACCACGTTACCAAGCTAAGGTTTACCATCATTAAGACATTCATAAATGTCTTATTATTGCGAATTTGTATTGCGAAAAAAAAAAAGGTCACAAACCTGAATTTGTATAAAAATTTGAAAAAATAACGAGAAATTTAAAATTAAATGAGATAGTTTGTGAAAACAAACCAGTCCTTAATACATAGACAAAAAGGAGTTCCAATTTTTCAAAACGAAGATGAGATAAGAGGTGCTAATTAGAAGGCATGTTCGATAATGGTTTTTTTGTTAAAATATATATATATATATATATATCTATTCTTCTATTATAAGTTGCTAATTAACGACTACTTAACAAATTTTTCGATTTTTCGTTAATTGGCTGTTAAATTTAACATCCACTTATTTTTTAAAATTTAAAACTAAAAAGTAGTGAAATATCTAATATCATTTCAATTTTTTTAAATTTAAAACTAAAAAATAGTGAAATATCCAATATCATTTCAATTTTTTAAAATTTAAAACTAAAAATTTTTTTTTAGTTTGCAGCGTATAAAAATATTTTTTTATTTTTTTACTTACTTCGGACGTTATATATATATAAAGCTTAATAACATCTCACAAATTTTAATATTCGCAAATAAAAACTATCATTATTTGATGATAAAAATATTGTTTATATACGATTTTTTTACTTTTATATACATATCATATAAAAATATTAATTTTATCCATCTTGTGATTTAATTATTCGTATTATATATTTTTATTTCTATCTAACGGCAACTTAATAGATTATTTCATTTTTTGTTAACTTTCAATTTTTTGTTTTTTGTTAAATTTAATGGCCACTCAACACTAGATATTTAAAACACTATATATGATTTAATTTAGATGAGATTAGTTAAATATATAATTTATAATATAGATAAGATTAGTTAGATCTATAATTTTAAATTATATCTAAATTATAAATTTAGATATATATTATTTAGATAATATAAATGATTCCGTTTGTTTAAATTAGATAAGTTATAAATTATAAATTTGAATAAATTATTTCATTTTTTGTCTTTATATAAATTATCTCTTTAATTTGCATATGAATTGTTACGATTTTCAATTAAATTTGAAATTTTCAATTCAAAAAGATAATTAAGTTGTGATTTCTACCATATATATTTTAATATTTAATATTGTTGTATAATTTTTAATATGGTGAGGTATAAGTTCTATAATATTTAAATATTTAATACTACATATTTTCTTTTTCTTGTATTGAATCATCTAATCGAATATAAATTGAGATTTGTACTCTTTGTATATTCACTCGTAGATGAATTTTTATGTCTTAATAGTTTCATGTGCGTGTATATCACGACCCCAAATCGGAATGAGGCATTATCCTGATGGAGCTCCTCTGATTACTCGGGAGCGAAATATACTAAATGATGTCCTTTAGGTTGTCGCCGGGCGACTACTGAATCGGACGGAATGGTAATGCTCTCGTGCCGACTCTGTGACTCCTCTGCTGGTGGGGACTAGGGGATGCTTGGTCATGGTACGTGCTGGACGCGGTTAGCTAGGCTTTGCTTGTTCCGAAGTCACATGTATGGTCGTTACCTACGGTATGATGATGAGAGTCAGGGTGTGTGGATGGTTCCCAGGAGAGACCATGATGCATATGGTTAATAAAATGGATGTTAAGGTCATTTTATAAAAAAAATTGCGGATTTTGATTATTAGTTTTACTTAGACCATTTTCAAGAAAAATTGTAGTGATTTTAATGGATTTACGTGTATCATTTTCTAGAAAAATGATTGGTGTTTTTTATTGGAGTTTTATTTGAGCAAAATGAGATTTTGGCATACTTGGGAAACTATTTGTTTTGAGAAAGATGGTTTTTGAGTTTCATGCATACAGTATCATGTTCATGCATTTTGTTGTTGCATGAATGTATTATGATCTTGTGGTTTGCTTGGAGCTTACTTACCTGCAGTACCATTATCGGTATCGTAGATTTTGATGCAAATGACGAATAGGCTGAGTCTGAGAAGGCGGTTCTGCCATTGGAGTAGATTGGTGTAGTTTATTATTTTTGGAAAATATCTTTTCCATTTTTGATAATTATGTATTTTAATATTTCGACTTTAGGATGACTGTATTAAATCTCCTGGTGGAAAATTTGTGTTAAATTGGTTTGTAAAATATTTCTAAAAATTATAGTACTTAGTAATTGACTTAGTTCATCCGCTGTACATTTTAATTTTACACTATTGCTTTGTGTACACACTTAGCACTTGTTGTTAGGGTGTGTGACCCAAGTTGTCAGCATCCCGATGTCTCGATTCCCGTATTCTTTTAAGAGAAATTTGGGAACGTCACATAAATCATTCTGAGTAATTTACAAGAAATTTGAGTCATTGCCCATTACATATTTTTGCTGTTAACCATAATAAACTTGCTAATTTTTATAACATTTACCTTCTATTTAAGATTTTTTTAAAACCAATAATCTCACAGGAATATTTAATACTATGCTTAATTTCTCGAATGAAATCATCCAACTAAACTAAATTGAAGGAGATTAGTATTCATCTAATTAGTATTCAACTTAATTAACTTTATTTTCTCGAATATAAAAATTTAGATTTACCTTTCAAAATCTAAATTTATAAAAGCTTAAAATTTTAGTTGATTTTGTTGCAAATCTATATCCAAATTTTAATATGTGATTAAATAGTAAATAGAGATTAAAAAGATATAATTAATTTTAACCCTTTTCCGCAGATCCCATTATTTGATTATATTATTAAACACTTTTTTTTCTCATTACTATTATGATATTAATAATATTACTTTTAATGTTTTTAAAGTGATTTTAATTCTCAATTTGAAACTGATGAGTATATTGTTTAAATTAGACTTTTATTACATATATAGTCATTATCTAAACTATTTTAATTCAAACTTCTTAGAAATTATCCTCTATTTTAGACTCCTAAATCGAAATTGAATTTCAACTTAAATACTTCAAAATTCTTATATTCTTAGTGTTTGAGTCCTTGTAGTGATTCGTTCTTAAAATCTAATCTTAATTTGTGTATAAATGAAGAGAAAGAACTCGAAAGGGAAGAGTGAAGGTTTTTGAACTCTCATTTGCTTCCTCTCTCGTCGAAACTGGAAAAATCTCAGTATAGTTTCTATTCTCTCACAACTACACGTATAATTAATGACTCCTGTATTGTGTTCCTGTAGACTTGAGTTTCATAGGCCTTTGCATATTTGATTTATTTTTAAGTGGATGTGATCCAATAGTGCATATAAATATTGTGTATTTAGATTTTTTTTTCTATAATTGGGTTTAAATCATTTTATATACGAGGAATTCCATAAGTTATCAAATGACCCTGGTGATTTATGATATTATTTATTTTATAAGTTTAATTGGTCAAAAATTGATTTTAGAATATATTAATCTTTCATTATTATAATTTTCATGTTGTATCAGTGAGGTTTATTCATTTTCTCCATTTGTAAGCACAAGTATAAGGTGAAGTCATGAGTTTAAGACTTACTGGATGTATATTTATCATATAACATAATAATGATTATATATATAATAATTCATAAGCTCTAATGTTTTAGGTTTTTAAAAGTGGAGATCCAAGGGCCAATGGGATGGTATTGTCAAATATGATTTTGTGTGTGTTAGATTGCATGTCTTAATTAATTTCGATGTTAAGGTAATATTTTACTATATTTATTCTATCATTATGTTTATGTAGCTTTAAAAACATTTGTATTTACAGTCTGCATTTGGTATATATGAGTGAGATTTATGTAAAATATTATAGTAATTTTTCAAAAATCTTTTGATTTATCACTATATCACAGAACACTGTGAGAGTCTTTCACTTAGGTGAGGCATAAACTGCAATCTTCATCTAGGGTTGTGTATTTATGCGAACCATTTATTAAAAAAAAAATCACAGCTAACTAAAGTATGAATAATTTTGTGCGAGAATCTTTGAGATTTTGCAGGTGCAGTCATGAAATTAAAAGTTCATTCCACTTACCATTTAACTTATAGAAAATCAATTTGAATGGGGTATTAGATGGGAGACATTTGAGCAAATTAAAAGTCTCAACAATGAAGTCCTTGTAATCATAATTTTGTGCAATAATTTTTTCTCACAAAGTCCACTAATTCTTGCACAATCACCAATTCTATTATTTGCTTCTATTAAATTGATTTTGTTTAATTTTAAGAGATATTCAATAAATACTAAATGATATGAGATACTTGTTATCAAATTTTAACTATTAAATAGTACAATGACCACAATATTTTCTATATTGTTTTATATTTGTAAGAATAAATTATTCATTCATTTTCTAGAACGTCTGTTCAGTCACATATAATAACTTAAAAATACCTCTACTCATTCTATAATAGTTTTATAATTAAACTTATTTTGCTACTTCTTTCTAATAAATTATAGTTTTAAGTTAACATAACTTCATATTGTACCAAATTATTAATTATAATAAATAATTTTCACAAAAGTTTTAGCCAAATAGTACTAAAATTTTGGAAGTCACGATTAATAACCAATCAATTACTTCTAAACTTAATACAAAGATAAGAAATTGATCAAAAATTTATTAATATAGGCTCGTATTACATAGACTTTAACATTATTTTTATAAAAAAAATTATTTCACTTAACTAACCATTGCTCCTAACCTAGTATATGCATATATATATACATAACCTTTGGATTTAAAAAGGTTTAGAAAATATCGGAAAAATGAGCAAAGGAAATTGGAAAAGAATAAGAAAGGGGAGGGGGGAACAAAATAGGCAAAATGTAGATGAGATTGTTGATATTCATATGCATATACAAGTCTATTATGCATAAAAAAATAAGAGACCCGCGAAGCTCAAGAAAAAAAAGAACTCTTGAGTCATCTCTTACTTTTCATAGAAACTTTTACAATTAGAAAAATGGGTCTAAAAACATTTAAAAAAATTAATTAATATTAAATATAACAGTAAAATATGTAAACACTGCACAATTATTTAAAAGAAAATAAAATTCACAGTTAAAAAATTAATTTCTTTTATAAAAATTATATATTTACGCATTTTTTAAAAATATTTACATAATACTCGCATATTTTACTACTATAAACATCATTTTTCTTTATCAAATTATAAATAACTTTTCAATAGCAACACTTTTTAACAAAGCTTTTGCAATTAAAAACTCTACAGGCTATAGCAAAAAGCTCTATTAACTAAAACAATTCCAAACAATGCACGAAGAGTTTCAAATCTTAGAGAGATCGTTTAGCAACTAAAGCGTTGTTCGTTTTCATAAATGAGATAAAATAAAAGTTTAAAATAGAATAAATTATTGTTATAAAAAAAATTACTATTAATTTTGTTTTAAAATTCAAAAAAATTAATTTTTTTATTTTATTTTGTATAAAAATTAAAAAAAATGTAATAATAAATTTAAGATGAACTATATTTAAAAAACAATCAAGGCCTAAACCTATTTTATTTTTTGAGATAAAATGAGTTAAGTTAAAATGATATTTAAAAGTTAAATTAAATATTATTAAAAAATATTTTTATAAGTTAAATTAAATATTATTAAAATATATTTTTATAATATCAATTTTAATTTAATTTTTAAAAAAATGAAATTATTTATTATATTTTATATGAGAATTTGAAAAAGTATAATATTAGATGATATGAGTTAAATTATAAGATAAACTCTAAAACAAAAGTTGAAAATTAGGGTTACAACCAAGCTATTAGAAGAGAGAATCACACTGCAGTACTAGGATGAGTGTTGGACAATAAGTTTTATGACCATATGCGAAAATGAGTGGCCAAGATACAACACACTGATATTCAACTTGACTCGCTCTTCATTGAAGGTAGAACAAGGCAAAATCAACAACAAATACCAACATAAGTAATTAATATAATCTATAAAAAGAAATCACAATGAAAAACTTAATACCGTCGTACCAAAAACCCCAATACAACCGCAAAAAATGTGATGAGTAAGGGGCAAAACATATATGGGGGCCTTGTTACAAGCAAATTTATTATCCTCCGTTGGTAAAATTCCCATCAAAGTTTACTTGACACAGTTACATGGGAGGTTCACTTAATCCTTATGCGAGTAAGCATCAACTTGAAGGAACTTTGCGTATCGGTCGGCCTTTGCTCCACTCTTGTGGTCATACCACTCAACCACTGCAGCACCAGCTAATGCAGCGAGTGTAAGAGCCTGGGCATGCAACCTGAAATTGAAGAATAAACTAATTTTGAAAACAGGGGCAAAAATGATAGATACCAAGATTCAAGAGGAAAATAAAACAAGGAAAAACATCAAGCTTTAGCAAAGTTAGGATGCAAGGCATGGCAGAAGATAAATTTTGAAAATCCTTCAAAGACACATTTGAAAACAGGTTATACCATAACATAAGGGTTCAATACAAAGGATATCACTGCAAGAGATTGTTTGGTGAAACAAACATATTGGAAAAACTCTTGAGTTTTCATGTGAAATGTACAATATTCTTTCTGACCAACCATCACAATTTGAGTTGAACAACTTATAAAAATGAAAAAAGCCCTCTAATTTGATTCAACCCCTTCCTTCAAGCTATAGCAACCTAGAAGAAACAAAGACATCAATAGGGGCTACAACAGGGAAAAAAATTATCTACGAATGAATTAGATATGGAAACAAAGGAGGCACAACCCCAATTAACTCTCAGAAATGGCCCCATTTGAATTGAATGCTACAAAAGATTTGCATCATGAAGACAAGATTAAAGTACTCTTCTCAATCAAACCAAAAACAGTAAACCTGTTTAAAACTAAAATTCGAAGCATTCCATTCTTCCTAGCATCATCACAAGATGACAAACATCCAGAAACGAACACAAAGTTTGTCCATAAAATGCCAAACAGGTACCGTAAATCCTTTATTTACCAGTTTCACACTGTTATTGCCGAGAATCCAGGCAAAGTGAAAGAAAATCTTTTTTCAGTTGTTTTTATTAAAATAAACAAGACAGAACATCCAATCAAGTATTATACATGCATTTGCCTAAGTTCGTTTATTCTTTCCCTAAAAAGTACACAACAGAAAACGTAGGGCAAAGGTTCAATTTCTATACCTCATCAACCAACCAAAAGGATTTACTCTCTGTTACTATCTAGTTAAATTAGAAACCTATACCAGCCACACGTACCTAGAGCTAGGCCTGTTCATCCAGGCTGGGCGGCCCAGCCCTGAAATTTTCTTTATTTTCCAATAATTTTGGTGTATTCACCTAAGAGATTCAAGAAAATTACTCATCCTTTAAACCCAGATTCCCGGATCCAAAACCTGGATGAACAGCCCTATCTAGAGCAACAGATTTCACTAGCATACAAAAAGCAAACATATCTTAAATCGCAATTAGATATTAAACTGCAAAACTCATATTCATCAAAACAGCCAAAAATTACCTAGCGTGAATAATCTTGACACTGGTTTTCATATTTGGTTGAGACCAATTGTACGCAATCGAACCAGCTAGTCCGCTAAGCCATAGACACCCTTTCTCCAAAAAATGACAAAGGAAAATAAGAAACCCAGAAACAAAACAAAACAAAAAACAGCAATCTATTCTTATAGATTCATTATATGTATCAATCAAATCCAAAGATACCCTTCTGCAATATGAAAACAAATCCAAATAACAGAAACAAAACCACGAAAAATCAAACGTTCCTGTTTCAGAATTCGGTATCAAATATATGCAAATCTTAACCGGAACCCCGCCCCCCTCCCCCCCCCCCCCCCCCAAAACCACAAAACCAACCACACGTAAGAAAATACCCTAAAACTGAAAATACAGATAAAAGAAAACAAGACTAAATCGTGGAAAATGAAAAAAATATACCAACTGTTCGAAGCTTATGCTCGACTACCCATTCCCTTATAGATTCAGCTTTGCTCTTAGATTCCGCCATATCCAAGAGAGAGGAAAATCTTTCGGAGATAGACAAGGAAAGGGTCTGCGAAGAGAGGAAATTGAGTGACGGAGAGGAAAATGCGAAATTCAAAACCGTGGACAAGTTAATAAACTGTGTACTGGTATCAGCAGAACCTGTTTTACTTAACGCCAATTTTGTCAATACACATGGCATAAAAAGATGATAATTTACTTACAAATTTTAATAACTGTTTATAATTAGATTATTTTGTCATATATAACTTCAATAACACATTTTTGAAGTAAACAAGAATTTAGGCGATTAATGATACACGTGGCATAAAAAGATGATAATTTACATATAAATTTTAATAACTATTTATAATTAGATTATTTCGTTATATATAACTTCAATAACAATTTTGAAGTAAACAAGAATTTAGGCGATTGATTATTTGAAGTTGAAGGTGGTGGATAACGAGAGAGTGACCTTTTAAAAGGGTGGGCAAATATTTTGATTGATCATTTAATTTATTTTATTTTTATAATTAAGAATAGATATAACATCATTTTTTTTATTTAGGAAATGGAGTTATTTTTTCAATTTCCATTGTTAGGGAGAATAATGTAATTCCAATTAATTTATTTATAAATTTGATGTTTTGGTGCGTTAGAATGCAATAATTTTAGATATATATATATATATATATATATATTTTTGGCAGTCTTGAGTATAGGACTGCATTATAGTCCTATTGATAAATAAAGATAAAATAGAAAAATATTATTGTAATTTCAAATTTTTTATACTAAACTTATATTATAATATCCCTATTTAAAAACTATATATAACATTGCTCATAACTTTATTGTGGTCATACATCCACCATAGAGATCTATTCTTACTTGTAGTGAGGATAGATTTATCAATCTTCAAAATTGGAGGGAGTCTCTCGAATATCAAGAGTAAATAATATCGTGTAATAAAGATTTTGTAAACCATATGATTCACTACTAACGAGAAAGTTGGTTTTTTAAATATTTTTTTATATAAAATTTTTAAAAATTTATAATAATAAGATAAAACGAGTTGAGATCAACTCTCAATTCATATACGACATGTTTTTATAAATAATCATTTTATAAATAAATTAATTGTTTTTTTTTTAACTGTTAGGGGAATGGAAGATGGAGATATGTATATTTTTTTAAAGCAATTGTATTTATTTTTATTTTTAAAAAACACACGATCTAATGATGTAATGATATCTAATTTAAAAAAAAAAAGAAATTTAATTTGGAGTTCAAAGTCTAATGATTTGATGATATATAATTTAATTTTTCAAATAAAAAATCCAGATTCGAAACCCTCCATCCCTTACACGTAGAAAATCAATGCACGATTTTCGGTCAGGCTAACATTATTATTTTCTTAGTTGTACTTTACATAAATAGTGAGAGGCGTTAGTTTATATATGAACTTACATCCGGTAATCTACTAATTTATCTATAAATATTTATTGGTTGAGAAGACAAAGCATAATCTTTACCAAAAGTTGCTTTGTGTTAATGTGTGGCTGGCAGGAATGGTAATGATATAAATTCTCAGCATGTTGCTAAATAATGTTATCCTTTCATAATTGAAGACTCTAAATTCTGTTTGTGTTGTTTATGACTTTGATTAGTAATAATGTTACATATAATTATAGAGTATATAAATATTATATAATCATTTAAAAAAAATGATATGTATTATTAAAAAAATAATTTTTTTAAATAAATATTGTATTTAACTCATTATTTTTCAAATATTATTTTCCTATATAAAAACTTTCAAATTGAATGGATTTTGAGCATATTGCAATAATTACGTTTGCCAAAGGAAAAACAGAACAAAAAAACCTTGTTAAGAGAAGGGGATATTTGTAGGGCCGGAAATAATTGTATTTGTTGAGAATGATTTGATGATGAATTTATAAGTTTATCATCACTATCATAGATTTATGAGAGCACTATCAATGGTTTATATATAATACAAAAAATTAAATTATTTGAAAAAAGTATTCATAAAGTGTGCTCCATTTAATTATGTAAAAAAAATATAAAATACAAATCGCTACAATAATCATGTAGTTACTATTCATCTTTCAAATAATTTTTTAATTATTTATACTTCATCTAATCTTTCATTTTTATATACTTTTACATTTTAATACAAATTCCTTTTTTTATTCATCATTTAAAACACTTCTATTTTATTTTTTCTAAAAATATCTTGAAAATATTATCTATTCAATTTTTTCATATTTTGATTTTACTTTTAATTTCTATTTGGCTTATATATTTTTATGTTATGTGTATAAAACTGAATTATCTTATACTGTATATAATAGTATATTACAAATATAGAAAGATATATGGATATTATAAATTTATTTGTAGAAAATAAATATTTAAAAAGAATAGAAAACAGAATATTTAAATGATAGTCTAGATTTGAGGCCCAATTATTTTCAATAATTAGTTTCACTGACAAGTCATTACGTTAAGCATTCACAATGAATTGATTAAAATTAAAATTAAGTTTAGATATTTAAACTTAATTTACATCCATATTGGATTATTTAAAGATTAAATATTTTGACTTTAATAAATAGTAAACTTAAAAGAATTGTCAAATATGACTGGTTATCAAACTTGCCAAAATTTTATTTTATTTTATTTATTTATTTATTTATTTTTTATTTCTCTCATTCCGGCTGGTGTTATGACCAATTATCTAATTTTTTTTTGTTGACTTTGTTTGTTGCGTTGGGTTCAGACGTTTTCTGTATTTTTTTAATTGAATTTCATATTTTTGTTTTGTTTTTATTTAAAGATATGCACCGAAGTCCTTTACTATTTTGCTGAGTAGTATAACGACATTTAAAAAATATATATATATATATATATATTTAGATGATGAATAAATAAAAATAATTTTTCTTTAAATATTGATTAGTAATTTAATTTAAATATAATATAATTACTAATTTTTTTTAAACTCATGATATGATTAAAATATAATAATTAATTAACTTATAATAATTTGAATAATCAAATATGATAAAATTAATTAATTTAATAATTACAAATAATTAAAAGAAATAATTATTAATTATTAATTATTATGTATTTTTATAAATAGATAATTTAATGTAGAGAATTAATATAAATAACCAAAGTCAAAAGTTAGTTATATTATTTTATTATTATATTTTGAGAAAATAGCTATCCCAATGTAGAAATTATATGAAATGAATGACCAAAAATTAAAATAAGGATTAAATTGACTAAAAATATACTTAGCTATGAGCAATCCAATGAAAATGCTCTCAGAGCACTACTAATCTCAATGGATTCTTCATCATTTTTTTAAAAAAATACATCACTAAAATTCATTTTTTTATTTTATTTTATATGCCGACTATAATATCTCTTTCATCAACTTATTTATTTATTTTATCTGTGACCTTATTTAGTTTCAAAAAATGTTTTATCTTATTTTATCTAATCATGATAATTTTCTTAAATTTTTACCAAAATATAATAAATAATTTAATTTTTCAAATATTAAAATAATAATAATAATATTAAAAAATAATATTTAATAATTCTTTATTCAACTTTCATCTTTTATCTTTTATCTAAAATCATTTTATCCCGTCTTATCTCATTTTTGAATCTAAATAAGATAATATTTTTTATCGATTTAGATTAAGAGATGAAATGAAATGAAATTTAAAAATCTAATAAAATATTATTGAAATATTAATAGTATTATTTTTTTAAAATTTAAAAAAATTAAATTAGAATTTAAAAAAATTAAATTATTTATTATATTTTATATAAAAATTCAAGAAATTATAATAATAATTTTAAGAGATGAGTTCGTCTCAATTCCTAATCCAAACATTTCCTTAATCTTTCACTGTTCTTACTATCCGGTATTATTGTTGAAATTATTTTATTTTATTTTATTTTTTTATTCAGTGAGTAATAAAGTATTTTTTAATAATGTAATTTTATTTTTTAAAAAATATTAAAAAAATAGATGTAGAAAAAAGAAAAAAATTTGAGAATTAAACTAACGTAATATTTAATATTAAAGTTACATTTACAGATTAAAAAAAAAAAAGAACCGATAGTTCTCATTTTCATTTCAATTAGGGTTTTTTCATTCGTCTCTAGCAGTCACCGCGTGCTCCCTCAAGCAGTCCCCTCTGAACGCTGGTAACCTCTCTTCTCCCGCGCATTTCTTAGGCATTTTTTTTTTTCAATTTCTTTGGTTTTTCTCTTGTTTCTGTTTTTGCTTGTTTCATATCGACTCTCCGTTGTTTTTTCTTGTTGTAGATCGCCCTTTCTTTTGATTGTTTCAAATCGTCAAAATTTCTGTTTTTACCTGCATCTCTTATCGGCCATTGGTGCCGAGTGAGGCCATCTCGGTGCTGTGCGGTCGTCGCAACACATAGAAATTTTAAGCTCGGTATAATGTTTGAGCCTCATACTGAACAGGGGTCAGCTGTTCACCCCTTGAGTTTCTCTATCTCTCTCCTGTTTGCTTGCTGAGAAAGCGAATGAATTAAGCAAAAATATGTCTGTAAACACGTGGTTTATTTGTGGGAATTGAAGAAAAGCAAGAGATAACCTATGGCCGTATGGCGTATGCTTGTGTACTTTTTGGAATATTTGTGTACATTGAGAGAGACCAGACGGTTGTATTAGTTGATGTTTAGTTTGAGATATGATCTTCTCAGGATGGAACTGATGTAAATACGAAAAGTCAGGATATGGGTTGCCTTCTTTTCCTGGATTTTATCAGCAACCGACAGGGACCATATGTGATATATTCTCTCTCTCAATTGTTGTGTAGGTGGTCTTTTCAGGCTGATTTGTTGCTTATGACAGGACTCCATTTTGTTACTCACATATGAATGTATTATGTTGGTATGTACCGTCTGTGTGTATGTGAAGTGACTAATATGGAACAATTTAACAAGCTGAACGTATTATGTGATGTAATTGTGTGGTGTTATGTGATGTAATTCTTCTGATGTGGAATTCTGCACTTATTGACCACCAAATACATCACCGCCGTGGAAGCATGCTGCATTCTACATAATCTAGCGTAAAAATGTGTTCTTAATTTCATTATGATTGTCTTAGTCCCACGGTGTGACACACCGGCTTGTAAGTAGTAGAATTTTAATTTAGATTAAGAGAAATGATATTTGCAGTTTTAGGATGTGCAAGTCTCACGTACTCACTTTAGAAAAAAGTGGGTGAATCTGGGATTTACATGAAAATATTATTTTTTAATAGTAGATCCCATTATATTTCAAAATTAGTATGTGAGACTTGTACATCCTATGACTGTATATAACATTACTTTTATTTTCTTTTTGATAAGTACTGTGTAGCATTACTTGTAAGTTAATAATCATTCTATACTTTTTTGCTGGGATTGAGGGGTAAGCCATGAGTCAATGGTGTGCAGGTTGTCTTGTTTTCCCGAGAATCATACCCAGGAGTTTGATTAGCATTTTTTGTTCTCGAGACTGTAGAGTATAAGCAAAGATGAGTCGAGGGAATGTACCAGGTCCCAAGGGGAAGAAGAAGGGAGCAACATTTACCATTGACTGTGCAAAGCCAGTGGAGGACAAAATCATGGACATTGCGTCCCTGGAGAAGTTCCTCCAAGAGAGGATCAAGGTTGGAGGCAAGGCTGGTGCTCTTGGTGACATTGTGACTGTCAATCGTGAGAAGAGCAAGATAACAGTTACTTCTGACAGTAACTTCTCGAAGAGGTAATTGTTCCGTCTGTTATAAAAAAAAAATTGTTCCAGCTATATATATAAGTAATATGTTGACGTAAATTTTCACTTATGATTTTCTTGATTGATGTGGATGTGGCTAATTTTTGCTATCATATCTGCATTTGTGGTTCAGGTATCTGAAGTATCTTACTAAGAAGTACCTGAAGAAACACAATGTGCGGGATTGGCTCCGTGTGATAGCTTCCAACAAAGATAGAAGTGTGTATGAACTTAGGTACTTCAACATTGCAGAAAACGAGGGGGAGGAGGAAGATTAAGAGTCTAGATTGACTTTGTCATTAAGAACTTCCTTTGTTTCCATTTGTAGCATTTCATTTTTTCAGTTTACCATGCTTTTTATTTAAACGCATGGACCTATGGTTTTGACAATCTTGTTGCTTGAATTAGAGGTGTTGAATCATTCCAATATTTGGATCGATGGTATAGGAACTCAGCTTTGTTTGGTGCTCGGTCCCGTGGAACTTTTAGGAGACTACAGATTCTTGCCTTTTTTTTTTTTTTTTTTTTGCATTATTTATAGAGCTGTTGTCGGAATCTTTATATCTAATCAACTGTGGAAATTTCTTTTTTCCCCTTTTATCTGTGCTCTTATCTTTTTTCCGAAGTTGGGCATTTCGTTCATATATTGTGACTGATAGAGAACTCAAGGAATTGTTTTGAAGTGAAGCATTGCATCAGCATAAAGATTCAACTGATGGCTAAGGTTGTTCTGTGATCCGACTCGATAGGATGTGCTTCCGACCTGACTTGAAATTATCAGCTTCTGATTATCGTTTACTTGCTTATCTCGATAACCCGATTTCATCACCTTTTTCTTCTTATTCCTTTTCCAAAGAATCTAAACAAAAATCTCAAATCAACAAATCTCATTTCTAGAGAATCCAACAAACTTCATTTCTAAAAAATTTAAACAAAAATCTCAAATCAACAAAAAAATTCAAGAAATTTAAAGCACAAACCCTAATGCTAAGCAATTCCTTGAGATCGTGATGATGGAAACTTGGTTGCTGTCGCCGTTGTTCTCTCGAGCCACGAGTGGAGCTGGAGATGGACCGGCTTAGATAGATTGAATGATTGATGGACAATCGGACGGACCTGGCATGAAGGAGAGTGAGAATTGTAAAATCCTTTGGTAGTTGCCATGAAGAAGAGGGGGAGTTGTTGCCGCCATTCTTGTTGCAGTAGAGAGTAGAGAGAGAAAGTTAGACAATTAAGTGGACGTCAGTAATTTGAACTTTCCTAGTGAGTCGCACTTGGTTGTTTAAGGTGGATGTTGGTAACAGGAAGCTTGGTCCGACAAGATCTAAAGGTTGACGTCAACAAGGGTGGAGAGAGAAAGAGGAGAAGAGAGAGAGAGAGAGAGAGGATGGCAAAAATCAAAGATAGAGAGAAGGATTGCAAAAAACGAAAGATATCGGTAACCGGTATTTCCATTTCCAACATTTAAGATAATCGGGTAGGAACAACTTGGATAATCAAGCTGGTCGGACGGACGACTTATTTGTTCAGCCCTACTGATGATTATACTTCTTCACCTCCTCTTCCAACCACTCAATTCGAAGAGCATCTTCACCTTCCTTTTAGGCACCCTCATGGCCATACTTGTCTCTTCTCTGCTTCTACTTGGCTCTTGCCTCTCTTTGTTCATCTGCATCAGATTATTGCTAATCATGCTCGGCCAAAGAGCATTATCATCTAGCATGAATGACGAAATCTGAACAATTGGAAACTCGGAATATAACCTTACATAATATTTCGACTTGCTTTAAATTGGTTAGGCGTTTGTAGTTTCGAATTTAGATTTGAAGTGATCAAGAATCGTGCTTTAGATTTTTCTAAACGAAGGGGTATAGTCTTCCAGAACGTGTGTTCATAGGTATTTAATCTCTAACGTCCTCTCGTGTAACAATATCAAAACTGGAATCCTCTTATCCCTAGAAAGGCACCCAATGTGGTCTTCAAACCTGCAGTCTTTGGAGATGATCTTGAGGGACAGATCATATGATATCTCAACGAAAGGCAAGAGTTTGAAGAAACTTAGGTCGAGGTCTTATAAAAAGACAAAATGTCATAGCCAATTACATATTACAAAGAACGATTTTTACCTCCTGAACAAGTTCTTAGCTACTAGCTCTGCTTTCTTCTTGGCCAAGCTTGCACAATATAAATATTCCAAAGCACAGAAATTTGAAGACGGAAACTCGTCAAATTGAAACGAATCCTCCTAGTTTCCAGTCTAAGCATAGTAATTCAAGCTTGATTTCTTCTTTGCCTGAACCTGAATGATACCTTCATTAAAATCTTCATGGTTCACCTGAAATGAACCACATTCAACACCCTGATCAGTACTTGTCATCAAGGCATCTCAAATTGAAAATGGTAAAAACGATGCACGTTGCACAATGGCCTCTAGTACAAGACAATAGAAAGAAAGCTATATCATTATTCAGAAGGCCTGGCCCCTCGTGATGATTGAAAGATGCCTACAGGACAGAATTCGTGTTCCCACTCCCTTTTTTATGACGGGGGAGCCACCCTCTGGCAGAGTCCTTAGAACTCATCCATGTAACCTAAACCTCCGATGAGATTAGCAAGGTAACCCACTGCCATGACCCTTCACTTAAATCGCAGTTTGATCTCAAGAGGAATCAAACCTATGAGACGGGACTCATGCACACAGGTTCACTCTTACCACTTGAGCTACCCAAAGGCCAAGTTATCAGCAACCTTTCTCTTAATTGCTGAAGCAAATATACAATTTTCAAATGTGTGACGGCAAAAATTCATACCTCAGTTGCATCACGCCGAAGGGCTAGCATACCAGCCTCCACACAAACGGCTTTTAGTTGTGCCCCATTGAAATCATCAGTTGACCGAGCCAGTTCTTCAAAATTCACATCTGGATGAACATTCATCTTCCTCGAGTGGATCTAGTATATCAAGGACAATGATTCAATGAGAATCCAGAATAGAGCAATGACTGACTACACGGAATAAAAGCACTATTGAAACATTCACCTGCAAGATACGGGCTCTGGCTTCCTCAGTGGGATGTGGAAACTCAATTTTACGATCCAACCGACCAGAACGCATAAGTGCAGGATCCAAGATGTCAGCACGATTTGTAGCAGCTATGACCTAAGAATTGTATTTGAAAATGGTTAACCGATGGTACAAAGTAGGCCAAGTACAATTATTATAATGTACAACTTCATTGAGTTCCACGAGGTGAAGTTTCTAAGTAACAATCTTCATCCAAAAAAATTCAGAAACCTAAACAATATGCTCCAACTGATTCCAACACTTTCAGGTGCTCTGAGGGCAGCCATGCTATGAAACTTAAGTTAATAATTATTCAAAAAAGCATAGAGAAACCTTAATCCGGTCATCACTACTAAAGCCATCAAGCTGATTAAGCAATTCTAACATCGTCCGCTGAACTTCCCTATCTCCACTCACTTCACTGCAGTCAAATACAAATACATTTTAATCACAAGAAGCTGCTCATGATCAAGCTATTCTAAGCCCAACCAAGAACACTGCCTTATGTAGACAAGGTGCAGCATACCTATCAAAACGTTTTGTGCCAATGGCATCAATTTCATCTATAAAAATGATGCAGGGAGACTTCTCTTTTGCAAGCTGAAAGGCATCGCGAACAAGTTTTGCTCCATCCCCAATGAACATCTATATAAAACCAAGTTCAGTTACTACATGTAAAAACCAGTTAAGAAAATAATGATGGGACAAAACTTCTCCACATTCATTGCCGCATAACAAAGCTATGGCAGAAATAGTTTAATATATCATCCATAATCATCAGAGTTCAAGTACATTCTGGGTAAGGCCAGTACCCAAAGGCATTATGAAGATGATATGGATATCATCTCTCTATAATATAAGTATCAGGAGTTGGCATATATGCATCATAGGAAAATAATTAGCCAAATACTGCCAGCAATTGAGAGCTGATAAGAACAAATAAAGGGTTTTCACAATTAATAATCATGAATCGGCCATAAGAATGAAGAAAGAAATAAGATGATAAAGTGTCTCCTACCTGGACTAGTTGTGGGCCTGCCAACTTCAGAAAAGTGGCATTTGTTTGAGCCGCACAAGCACGGGCCATTAGAGTCTTTCCAGTTCCGGGGGGTCCATACAAGAGCACTCCCTTAGGAGGGCGAACTCCTAATTTCTGAAATCGTTCCTTGTGTGTCATGGGCAATACAATGGCCTCAACCAACTCTTGGATCTGTTGCAACAATAACAAAATTGAATTATACATATGGGACAAAACAATAAAGAAGAAGGATTTCTCATAAGGACCATGTTGAAAGTCAGAAACTTGCCTGTTTCTCCAGCCCTCCAATGTCATTGTAATCTTCAGTTGGTTTTTCATCAACCTCCATAGCCTTTACTCGAGAATCATACTCGGATGGCAGTGTATCCAAGATCAAGTAACTATCTTTGTTCACTCCCACCAGATCACCAGGCTTTAACTTATCAGGGTCAACAAGCCCAACAACAGGAAGAAAGATAGTCTGCAGTCAGGTACAATACAGATTATTATTCTGTTGATATATGCAACCACAATGTCATGACCTTCCACTCTACCCCTCCAAAGAAAAAAAAGAAAAAGAAAAAAGAAGCTTAAAAATGAAATAAAATCATCTCATTGACGTAGGAGTCCAAGTTCACACCCAACATCTGGGATCCAGCAAACTCGAATAACAAAATAATAATAATATTTATAATAATAAAAGATCAACAGAAAAAGTCTTAAACTTGTACAGTATTTTCATAATATAAACCCCCCAATGCAGATTGTGGAACGCGACCCAACATAAAATACCCTAAGGTTGAAGAATATAAACTTGCATCTACTAAGACTTAACCTACTAATTTTAAAACAACAACCCAAGTCTTCACAAGGCACTACATATTGCTTTCTAACCTTAGTGACAACTGTAATCTACAAACAATCATAATCAGTGTAGAGATATTGGCAATAATTTTGAAATTATTTTTATAAGTGGCAATAATTTTGGAAATAAAAGTCAGCTATATGAAAATCCAGAGTAAAACTTTGTGAACAAACACAGCACTAGTACAAAACGTACCATTGCTATGGCAGCTCAAGACTCAAAATACTAAACACGAGCCCTAACACCTGGCAGCTCAGGATTTGATATAGTTTTTTTAAAGTGTTTTTTATAGGATTCAAAATAGTAAACAAGAGTCCTAACACTTGTCAAGATGGCCATTTGGCAGAACTACTCAGTCAACTTCATGGACTAGCCATATAAACTGTACAAAAATTTAAATGACATCGGAATTAAGTTTTTCAATCACGTCACACCTGATCCAAAAAGAGAACAACATAACTCTCTACATGGACTTCATGTAATCCATGATTCTTTGCCAAAGAACTCATATTTGAAAAGACTGCTGGCATGTCATTTAGCACAGACCAAAAGAAACAAAAAGTTGGAATCAAAGAAAACAACGTGCAAGTTGGAATCGAATATAAAAGCGTGCAAAATTCCTATTGAATCCACTGGTAAAACGGGATACAGCAATATGATAGCTCACCTGACGAGTAGATGTTTTCAGCACAACACATTTTCCCTTTCTTTGTGAGTCAAGATCAATATTCGCACCATCTTCCTCAGCTTCATCTTCTGGGTTCATTTCCAAAATCTAAAATAAGTAGAAACTGCAATTAGAGTCCAGCACAAGCAGCAAAATAGCCATAATAACTTAAGTCCAAAAACCCAAGTCCCCCATAAAGAGCCTGGTTCTGCAGCACCCTCACAGATTAGGCATGAGATAACCAAATAAACTCAGATGCCAAGTTCAAAGAATAAATTCTTCACAATCAAAACACAGAGAAACAAACTGAGACCGGAAAATAAAAACATAAAGAGACCAGAAAAAGACACTCAGCATAGGAATCATGATAGAGTCCAATTAGTTACCTCAACAATGTTGCCAACCAAGTAGGGCAATTGCTTATTGAGCTTAATCTTCTCCTGATTCTCCTTTATTTTCTCTTTGTACGAATCTAACTCCAAGTTTGTTCTTTGCAACTCCTCCTTCAATCACAACAGAAATCCACACGCCTCGATTTTAAATGTTCTTTCATACAAATCCTTATATACCAGTTAAAAACTACAGCTTTCGAATCAATAATAAGAATTGGAAAAATACAAAATAATTAACACCTGAGAATCAACAAATTCATAGAATAGCAAAATGGATCGCGTCCGTATGTAGAAAAATAAATAGAAAACAACTTATTTTACACAAAGCGTTAGATGAAAACACCAATAATGAAAAAAAAAGGGTCCCAAAAGAAATTTACGAGGCACAATAAAAGAAATAAAAATTCATGCAAAATCAAGTACCGATTGAAGAAATTACAACAATAGAAACTGGAATTTTTTTTTTTCCAATAATTGATAATAGAAATCGTAAACATTCTTATGCAAGAGCAGAAAACCATAGCTTGTTCAAAAATAAGGCATATATTTATATATAGAGAAAGGGGGGGGGGGACCTTGAGGATGCGGATCTCGTTGTCGAGGAGACGAGACGCTCGGACGACGTCGTCCGTACTCATGGAAGTGAGTTGATCGTCCTCGAAGCTCGTATCTTCTACCATAGCAGTTGCCATTGGAAGTCGTGATTTCAGAGAGGAAGAGAAAAAATCGAAGGGAGTAAAAGAGTAAATAATAATAAGAAGCGCAGTTTCGACGCTTGCTGCACTTCCTTTGCTGCTTAGTGCTTATTCCCCAAGAAAATGCATAAAGCCTTCCCTTTCATCTTCTCCCCTTTTATACATTCCTGCCTTTTCTTTTCCATGAGACTGGGCCTCATGGCCTGCTTTACGCTTGAGCTTTAGGCCCAGTTCATTTCAATGCCTCTGACATTTCTCGGGGATTATTTTTTATTTTTTATTTTTAACTTTTGAATGTAGTTTGGATTCAAATATTATGTTTAAACTTAAGAATATAGTAACTAATCCATACACTAGTTTCGTATGATATATTATTTTTTCTCAAAGAGAATTCTTCTTTAAGAGAAATGATAAATACACAATATTTTACACAATGTATGTTATTAAATAAGAATATTTTTATAAAGTGATATTAATTTTATAATCAATTTACAAAATACCCATACTTTATAATATGTGTCGTATAAGTATTGTGAAATGTATTATGCGTATATCACTTCTCTTTATTTAAAGGGAGCGAACTTGCACATCTAGGCTGTCTATGGTATTATTCTTTTTCATTTTTATTCACATTATGAAATAATATATAAAAGACAAGGTAATTATTACGATACTTATTCGTCCCAGTAAAAATAAATTCATGGCTTCCTCACTGGTAAAGGGCAATGACAATGTGAGTGGAAAACAAGCAGCCTAAGTTCAATGTAGTTGGAATTAGCTACCAACATTATAGTATTTAGAGTTTCCAATAAATGCCTAGTCGATGCAAAATGCCTGCAACAATACCCCAAAACATTATCTCTGCAAACAGCACATAGAGTAGAATGCCAACTCTCTTGGAATTCCATACTTCAATGAAAATGTGTTTCTGAATCCAATATACCTGTCATAGGTTAAAATCCAGGGGAGATTTAAAAAAGAAAGAAAAAAAGATAAGACAAGGAAAACAACTGTTAAAGAAAAAACCATGTGATGTGCCCCACGTTACTTTACAGTTTTAAAATAAAAAATCAATTTTTTTCTTTCTAATTTTATAATATTTTCAAACATTTTGGCATGTCTTTACTGGTTTTGTTTCTTTCAAATTTTCTTAGATTTTTATATTTTATCCAGGGTATTTCTGTCAATTTTTTTATGAAGGGGGTAGATACAATTTGATAGTTTGGGAGTTGATTGTCAACATTGATATTTGGTGTGCTTAAAAAGTGGGTGTAGTTTGAAAGAATTTGTGTATTTCAAATAATATTTAATAATAATATTATTTTTAGAGGCAATTATGTGACAGGTAAAAGGGGGCTGTTGGTGGACAGATTTGAGGGAAAATGCAAAAACAAGAGAAGATGATTATACCAGTGTATTATGGGGATCATCATAATACCACCCATTAATGAATCCAGCAAAGATGCCTTCGGCCGCCATAACATAGACGAACATAGCATTCATGCCGATCCATTCCAATGGCAAAAATAGGTATCTTAACCCCCAGATATCAACCTGGTATTAGAGCATATGATTTAGATCAAAGCTGAAAAATTCATTGAACCTCACATTCCCAAAAATTACAAATTCTTCAACTGATGAGAAGTTCAACCAAGCCATAATTCCAACAAAAAGGGTCCATACTCAAAAGTATAAAACCGGTGATGTGGAGCAGAGATAAGATGTTTGTAACAAAAAAACGTACCATAATGTAGAAAGCCGAGAAGACCAAAGCTGCTGCTCCTGATGTTACACAAACATAGCTGAATGTATACAACTGTTTATTCAGAGGAATTGCTGCACAGGGGAGGAAACATTAGAAAGCAATCAATTAATAGATAATAAGCAAATTTGCTCATACTTAAACATTCAGTTCAGACCATCAGTGAAATGAAGGGTAATTCCTAAAATGAGGAGAGCAAAACCCATCAGACTCCAGTGCTTCAGCCTAGCTGGATGACCCTGACATAATTGGGAAAAAAGGGGGGGGGGGGGGAAATCAGTTATATGAGCTGGTTCAGTGTAAGTTGGGCATAAATAAAGTGAAATCATAAACCTAACCTCGAAATGTATAAGCACATGTCCAAAATGCAATCCAATGATTGTGGACAGAATAGAAGATACTGAGCTGCAATTAGACAAAATATCCACACATTGAAAAGCTACAAAAATAAATTTTCAAGGTTCACAAATCCACAACATCACTAGTTGGAGCACATTCATCATAGACTTCCCATCATTGCCAATTGGAACATTCACGAGATTCATGCTTAATAACATGACTCTCTGGGTGTAAGAAGTGGATAAATTGCTGCAATCAAGTGGTTCAAATGGTAAGCTTGCCTCTTAGAGCAAAGGCAGCCTTGTCAAGTATATTTTTAGCTTTTTAAGGAATAACAGTAAGTTCGTCTTTCCAATTCCTTTCTCTTCTTCTTCTTCTTTTTTATTTTTTTAATTTGGGTATATATAATGTGTTATTGTATTAAACTTTTCTTTCATTCTTAGCATTGGCATTCACAAACTAGTTTGGCAAAGGATAGCCGAAAATCAATTAGACAACCAAAATTCACAGCAATTCTCGCTATGTGACTAATGTAGAGCCTAATGGTTTCCATCTTGTGATTTCCTTAAAAGGAAAACATTAGATTATTTGGGAAAACAGAAAAGAAAAGATAGAACTGTTTACCCACCAATTAGAATCCAGGTTTGAGGCATGAGTTCCAACATTCATCAAAATGAAATGAATTAATAATGATTTTAACAGACCTTAAAACTCCTTCCGGTTCAAAAGGAGCATAGCACCATGAAGGAGCACTGCTTCGGAAAGGCCCCTCATATGGGGAGTTATCAGTGCAAGCCTGCCGAGAACTTGGAGAAGATTAATCGAAAATGCCAATGCCCAAACAAGTGGTCTAAAATTGAATAATTGACGTGTAGAAGCGAGAACAGCAACAAACCTTAGATCTCTTCCAAGCTGGATGTTGATACATGTGATTGAGTCCAAGCACCAGTCTGTCGACATATCCTACTGCATTACAAGGAGGATCCAGTTTCCCACTCATGCCACAGGCTACCTAAAATAAATAGAATATACTCGTTTATCAAGATCCGACCATTTGTTTCTAAAAAATTTTCAACTTGGTTCCATTGCAGAAACTGGGAACCATTAAAGGGCCAAATGTAGTCAAAATTTAATACCAAAGACTATAGACAGTCTGTTACTAGTATTAGGTCTGTCATTGACATCTCCAACTATACACAAAGATAACAGCAATGTCATTTAACAAGAAGTGGATGATTTAAAAGAATGAGATCAAAGGAAGCCAAGGCTTACTGTCATCTCAACAGTACTATTTCCGTTCAGGACAGCGAATTTCCAATCAGGAACGTTTGTCCCATAAATTACAGCCAAGTAAACGATAAGAACACTTGCTGCTACCAGCCTGAGAATTAGAACAGAGAAAAACTTTTTATTCACCTTTATTATGAAAATCTTCGCATGAATTTAAGACAAAAAAAACTTCCACAATATTACCAGTGCCAATAGTACAACTTGAATATTGAGAACCAGCTGGATGCTGGATTCTTGCCTTGGGCATTTGTTGAAAAGATTTCCACCAGTGCCACCACCAAATATGCAAGAGCAATTCTCTAGAAAGGGTGGTAATAATTACTGCCAACATTCATCATCGATAGACCTAATATTGTTTTGAAAAGTAATAGACCTACCATTGATGATTGATATCTTTATGACCTACCTGGAGAATTCCACACCACCTTATCTTTTTCATGTCAACACCATATGTTAGCTTGTCGGGAGCATGTGAAAAACCTCCTTCATAAATGAAACCAAGTTAACATTAGAGTGATTTATGGAGCCTTAACTTTGTTCCTTTTTAATCATTTCCTTTCTTATTCCAATAGTATTCCAAGAGTGCAGCACAGATAATATATCAAGTTTTCCTGCATAAAAAGAGAACTTCGATAAAGTCTTGCCTGTTCTATCTCAGTACTTCCTTTTTATTTTCTGTCTATACGAATAAGATATTGTCATTTTGCTTAATGAATGGCAGTTGAGGACATATGCACGCTTAAACTGCATAATCTCAAGCTTACCCATTGTCATTGCACGCTTTATTCAAAATAGATATACATAAAGTGGTTGCAGGACTTTGATAATACCACAACAGGAAAAAATCAACACCGAGAGGCGAGAACTGACCTTGCAATAGGAGACCCCAAAAGAGAAGCTTCAAAGTCCTAAAAATCACCTTTCTTATGGCCATTGGCCTACTTGGTATTCTCTGGACGATAAAACAACAACACTTGAATGCCAATCATCACAAATCTTCATCTTAAGTTGGGCAGAAACTGTACATAAACCAACCTTGAGAGCAAGTGCAATGGCCATTCCCACAATGAACAAAAAGAATGGCATCACAAAGTCAGCAAGATTGCAACCATTCCATGGTGCGTGCCCAATCATAGGCCATTCTCCTCCGGCATCATCCACCAGAATCATCAACTACAATGTACATGATAAACTTAAAAGCCAAATAGAAATCACGACTCTTTAATACATAAATCAACCAAATATTAAGTAGTCATTATGAGTGGAAATCCGAAGTTAACAAAAGTGCCACCAATAAAATATTGAAACTAACAGTCAATATTATCCAAATTAGATCAGTAACACCTATTGAACAATAAAAAAAACCAACTTTTTACTACATGTCCACGACCATATTGGGACCATTAACTTTTACGATAATATATTAGTTTATAATGAAGTTGACATAATAATTCTCCATTCAAATTACAGATAAAAAAGCCCTCAAAAACTTGTAGGAAAAATAAAAGAGAGAAGGAAATAGTGACCCATTCGTGACATATGCATGACTCACGATCATGGTGGGCCACAAAAGTTACTGAAAAAATAAAAAACAACTTTTTCAGTGGATGATCATCTTGCTTGTGACAGTAATATCGTCAAAATCTGCTACCATTAAACATCCCGAAAAAAATATTGATAATACTTGCCGTGAGAGTTAAAGAGACAAAAAGTAAGCCATGAGAATAATCGAAATAAGAACTTGTAGTCGGATATTGTGGAGTTTGTGCTCCTTCACTCGCTCGCTCAGTCACTAGTCAATTCACAAAAATATCAGGGAAACTAATTGAAAAAAATATATAAAAACAAAATGGAAACTGTACGGCAACGGTGAGGCCTCGGAAGATATCCAGGGAAGCAACGCGCTTTGGTTTCGGTAAATTTTGGTCCGAAAATTCGGAACTCGGTACAGTGAGCTGGTGCTGGTGAGTGGTATCGGTTTTGATTTCGGCCATAATTCCTTTTTTTGAGCTGTTCTGCTTGATTCAACTGTGAAGATGCTCTCAGACACCAACACCAACCGAATATGGTCGAACGTACAAACCATTGGCTGATTACTCTGGTCGCGATAACTCCCAGAGATTTTTGTTTTGTCTTCTTCTCAGTGTTACAACGATGCTAATAATTGACTCTTCATTATTGACTGCTCACACTTATTTTTTTTATTTATTTTTAAGACTGCTGACACATTGTTTTCGGAGAAATATTTCAGTTGAATTATTACACGTTTTCTTTAAAAAAACAAAACAATTAATATTGTGGAAAGAAAGAGGCAAGTGTTATAAACGATTATAAACGAAGTCAGCAGCTGCCTCCTGCCCACCACTAAATTATGTGAATGACCCCATTACTATTATTTTAAATCTGCATAGTGATTTGCATAGTAACTTGCATAGTAACTTACATAGTAATTTCAACGCCTATAAATATGGGTTTCAGTTGTAATGAAATTCATGAGAAAAAATAGAGAGAGAAAGAAAGTTTCAGTTCTTAAGAGTTTCAAGAGAATTTCTTATTTCTCTTTTGCAATAGTAGTTCCTTTCTTTAAGTTTCATAACACGTTATCAGCACGACGGTTCTGCCAATTCTGAAGCTAGTGGCCTTATTCCTCTGTAAGTTTTTCAATATATTATTTGAAATCTTTGATATATTTTATTGATGATTATCTGTGTAAATTTATAAATATATTTTCTGAGATACGCATATTTATTATTTATATGTGTAGAAAATGGTAAATCTTACAAAATTGGAATTTGTTGCTCTTGATATATCTGGGAAAAATTATTTATCCTGGATACTTGATGCTGAAATATATTTTGATGCAATGAACTTGGGAGAAACTATTAAAGAAGGAAATCAAGCATCCCTGCAGGAACGTGCTAAAGCAATGATTTTCCTTCGCCACCATCTTCATGAAGAATTGAAAACTGAATATCTCACTGTAAAAAATCCCTATGTTTTGTGGAATAATTTAAGGGAGAGGTATGAACACCAGAAGACTGTCATCCTCCCAAGAGCTCGTTCTCAATGGATGCACCTGAAGTTGCAAGATTATCAAAGTGTTAGTGAGTATAACTCCGCACTTTTTAAAATAAGCTCAGTATTAAAATTATGCGGTGAGAAAATCACCGATGAAGATATGCTAGAGAAGACTTTTACTACATTTCATGCCTCGAATGTGCTCCTGCAGCAGCAGTATCGAGAGAGAAAGTTCAAGAAATATTCTGAACTTATATCATGTCTTCTAGTAGCTGAGCAGAATAATGAGCTCTTATTAGAAAGCCACCATACACGCCCTACTGGCTCAATATCATTCCCTGAAGTGAATGGTAATAGGTTTGCATCATTCCCAGAAGTGAATGGTGCATCCTTTAGAAGAAATCGGAGGCGTGGACGTAGTAGGAGAAATTATAGAAATGTTGGTCCCAGGAGTGACAACATTAAAATGGATTATAATATACCATATCATCAGAAGTGGTACAATTCAGAGAGGGGTAAAAATCCTCAGAATAATTTTTTAAAGAAAAGTGAAGAGGTGTGCCATAGATGTGGAATGACTGGACATTGGTCACGTACCTGTCGTACGGCCAGGCACTTAGCTGATTTATATCAAACTTTTATTAAAGGAAAGAATAAAGTGCATGAAACAAATTTAGTAGAACCATCAGATGATTTATTAGATTCAGTAGATGTAGATGTTACTCATCTTGATGTATCTGATTTCTTTAATCATCCTGATGGTAGTATTGAACACTTAATTGGAGATGGAAGTGTTCCACTCAATTAATATATTTTCTTTCTATCAGTAATAAAAGTTTTGTATATTTTGTAGAATCATGGATCACATTGATGAGCTTTTTATCTCTGAGTTGAATGATAAAGATATATGTCTGGCTGACAGTGCTACAACTCACACAATTCTCAAAGAAAAGAAATATTTTCAAAATTTAACACTAAGTAAAGCCTATGTCCATACCATATCAGGTTCATCGGATTTAATTGAGGGCTCCGGAAGAGCTTATATTGTGTTGCCTAATGGCACCAAATTTTGTATTGATAATGCTCTATTCTCTTCACAATCCAGAAGAAATTTATTGAGTTTCAAAAATATACGTCGTAATAATTACCATATTGAAACGATCAATGAAGGCAGTAAAGAGCATCTTCTTATTACTAAAACAGTATCGGGCCAGAAGCTCGTATTAGAAAAACTGCCTGCTCTATGTTCTGGATTGTATTATACAAAAATGAGAACAATTGAATCATATGTGGTAATGCACCAGAAGTGCATTGACCCTAAAGTATTTATGACTTGGCATGATCGCCTTGGACATCCGGGTTCTATAATGATGAGACGAATTATTGAAAATTCGCATGGGCATCCCTTAAAGAATCAAAAGATATTTCTACCCAATGAATCTCCGTGCTCTGCATGTTCTCAAGGTAAGTTAATTATTAGACCATCTCCCTCAAAAATCATTGTTGAATCTCCATCCTTTTTACAAAGGATTCACGGAGATATATGTGGGCCTATTCATCCATCAAGTGGACCATTGAGATATTTTATGGTTCTAATTGATGCATCTAGTCGATGGTCACATGTTTGTCTTCTTTCCACTAGAAATTTTGCATTTGCTAGACTTCTTGCTCAGATAATTAAACTACGAGCACAATTTCCTGAGTATCCAATTAAGACCATTCGATTGGATAATGCAGGTGAATTTTCATCTCAAATTTTTGATGATTATTGCATGTCAATAGGAATAGATGTTGAATATCCTGTTGCCCATACACACACACAAAACGGTTTAGCTGAGTCTTTGATCAAAAGGCTTCAACTAATCGCTAGACCTTTACTTATGAAATCAAGACTACCTATTTCTGTTTGGGGACATGCTATACTTCATGCAGCATCTCTAATTCGCATTAGACCATCTGCATATCATAAATATTCTCCATTACAGCTTGCATATGGTCAACAACCAAATATTTCTTATCTTCGTACTTTTGGATGTGCTGTATATGTTCCAATTGCACCTCCACAACGTACAAAAATGGGCCCTCAACGTAGACTTGGGATATATGTTGGTTTTGATTCTCCATCCATTATTAGATACCTTGAACCCCTTACAGGGGATATGTTCAAAGCACGTTTTGAGGATTGTTATTTTGACGAATCAAATTTTCCGTTAATGGGTAAAGAAAAGTCAGTGCCTGAAGCACGACAAGATATTACTTGGGATAATAAGACCCTTTCTCATTTTGATCCTCCTACAAATGAATGTAAACGGGAAGTTCAAAGGATTATTCATTTGTAAAATGTTGCAAATCAGTTACCGGATGTATTTACTGACACTAAAGGTGTAGTAAAATCTTATATTCCTGCTGTTAATACTCCAGCAAGGATTGAAGTCCCTGAAGGACAAATTGTCAAAGCAGCAATAGGTGAATTTAAAATACGCCTGAAGCGTGGAAGACCTATTGGTACAAAAGATAAAATTCCCAGAAGGAAAAGAATACAAAATGAATTTGGTGTTCCTGAAGAACACGTACCCACAATACAGGCCACAAATATAATTGATGCTCCTAAAGAGCTTAAATCTTCTATTCCAGAACCTCCTGAAGAGGAAAATCTTGAAGAGTATAAATCTCCTAAAAAGGGACCTCCTGAAGAGGTGTGTCATGAAATGTTTTTCCCTGAAGAGGAACAGGTACCTGAAAATAATGAGATCTCAATACATTTCATGAAAACTGGAGAAATTCTGGATAGAAATAAAACTGTTGTCGACAACATATTTTCATATAAAATGGCCCTTGACATTACCAGAAGTAATGAAGAAAATGAGCCAAAAAGCGTCGAAGAATGTCGACGTAGAAATGATTGGCCAAAATGGAAAACAGCTATTGAAGCTGAATTAAATTCGCTAGCGAAACGAGAAGTATTTGGACCTGTTGTCCAAACACCAAAGGGTGTAATGCCTGTTGGATATAAGTGGGTATTTGTACGAAAACGTAATGAGAAAAATGAAATTGTGCGATACAAAGCACGGCTTGTTGCACAAGATTTCCTGCAGAAACCCGGGATTGATTATGAAGAAACATACTCTCCCGTTATGGATGCAATCACATTTAGATTTTTGATTAGTCTGGTTGTTACAAAAGGATTAGAAATGCGGTTGATGGATGTGGTCACTGCATATTTATATGGATCCTTAGACCATGACATATATATGAAAATCCCTGAAGGATATAAGATGCCTGAAGCATCTACAAGTACATCTAGAAATATGTACTCAATCAGACTACAAAGATCTTTATATGGGTTGAAACAATCCGGACGCATGTGGTATAATCGCTTAAGCGAATATCTATTGAAAGAAGGATTTGAGAATAATCTTATATGCCCATGTGTTTTTATTAAGAAATCAGAATCCGGATTTGTCATTATTGCGGTTTATGTTGATGATTTAAATATTGTGGGAACTCCTGAAGAGATCTCAAAAACCGCTATATATTTAAAGAATGAATTTGAAATGAAAGATCTTGGCAAAACAAAACTTTGTCTCGGCCTGCAGCTTGAGCACTTGTCAAATGGAATTTTTATTCATCAATCCATGTATACTGAGAAAGTCCTAAAGCATTTCTATATGGACAAATCTCAGCCCCTGAGTACTCCAATGATTGTTCGAACACTTAATGTGAAGAAAGATCCATTCCGTCCTTGTGATGACGATGAAGAAATTCTTGGTCCTGAAGTACCATATCTCAGTGCAATTGGAGCTTTGATGTATCTTGCAAATTGCACTCGACCAGATATTACATTCTCAGTTAATCTGCTTGCAAGATATAGTTCTGCACCAACTCGAAGGCATTGGAATGGCATTAAACATGTCCTTCGTTACCTTCATGGTACGGTTGATATGAGATTATTTTATTAACGTGGTTCAAGTCCAGAATTGATTGGGTATGCAGATGCAGGTTATCTTTCAGACCCACATAGAGGTAGATCTCAAACTGGATATTTATTTACTTATGGAGATACTGCCATATCATGGAAATCTGTTAAGCAGACACTATCTACTACTTCTTCAAATCACTCAGAAATCATTGCTATTCATGAAGCAAGTCGAGAGTGTATTTGGTTGAGATCAGTTATTCAACATATCCAGGAAAAGTGTGGACTTCTCATGATCAATAATAGCCCAACAATCTTATATGAAGATAATACTGCTTGCATCACTCAAATCAGAGGAGGATATATCAAAGGTGACAGAACCAAACATATTTCACCAAAATTCTTTTATACTCATGAACTTCAAGAAAAATGTGAAATTGATGTCAAGCAGATACGATCTAGTGATAATCTGGCAGATTTATTCACAAAGGCGTTACCAACTTCCACATTCAAGAAGATTGTGCATAACATTGGAATGCGAAAACTCAAAAATATTTTGTCATGCACTTTTCAGGGGGAGTAAATGTGCTGATTGTACTCTTTTTCCTTCGCTGAGGTTTTGTCCCACTGGGTTTTCCTCTGCAAGGTTTTAATGAGGCAATCCTAAAGCACTTGTGGATACATAAGAAGACTGTACTCTTTTTCCTTCGCCATTGGTTTTTCTTCCCACTGGGTTTTTACTTGGCAAGGTTTTAACGAGGCAGATTCTTTATGGGTGGTCATTCAAGGGGGAGTGTTATAAACGATTATAAACGAAGTCGGCAGCCGCCCCCTGGCCCACCACTAAATTATGTGAATGACCTCATCATTATTATTTTAAATCTGCATAGTGACTTGCATAGTAACTTGCATAGTAACTTCAACGCCTATAAATATGGGCTTCAGTTGTAATGAAATTCATAAGAAAAAATAGAGAGAGAAAGAAAGTTTCAGTTCTTAAGAGTTTCAAGAGAATTTCTTATTTCTCTTTTGCAATAGTAGTTCCTTTCTTTAAGTTTCATAACAGCAAGTATACAGTACGTGAGAATTTTTTGATTAGTTAATTTTGTGATATTTCAAAATAAAATAAATTCATCATAGGCCTTTCCAATATATTCTATTATTATTATTTATTATTATTCATCACTACTTAATAGTTTATTATTATATTTATTATTATTCACAAATTATTTAAAATTACCTTATTATCCAAACAAAACTTATCAAAAAGCTTAAAAAAGTGTTTTATAATTGAAGGGTTATTGATACGAAAAACATATAACACCAATATTAGCATTTTTAAAAATCACCATGCTTTTCCATGCTTTCTAGCCGAAGGTAAGGAGGATTGAAACAAATGAAAGGAAGAAGACAGAGAAGCTCACACAAGGTGTTTGAAGAAATGTTTAGCAGAAAAGCTTTACTTGTCACTCTGTTTTTCATAAACTGTTTGCACATCAGCAAGACAGTTATGCTAGAATATTTTAGAGAGCAGCCAGGTATCGAGGCCTTCATTTGTTGTTGGCAGAGGCCATTGCAAAGGAATTTAATTCTGTTAGCCGTGGTGCATCAGAAGGACATTCTGTATTCGAGGCCACTAGTAATGACAGTTGGTTCAGATCAATCTTTGTATGGTAAGCAAGTTTTATCCGAAACTTAGAACATCAAAACAAACTCTAATAGACAAATGGAAATTAGAGGTATCATTGAGGTCTTAAAACTGAATACAAGACAAAACAGTGACGAGTCCTTACTAATAACACAAGCAAATTAAAAACTCATTTACTTATTCATTTATCCCACATCATATTTCCTATTTCACAGCACAGCCAAACACCAGCGCTACGGAAATGGCCGACAATTGGTTCCTCCAAGATGCAACAAACCTTCTCCACTAAATAAGCAACTACTATAGACCCAGAAGATGGCTAGAAGTAAATCCAAGCCTAACTGCATGATAGATGGTTACCAGCAAGATATTATCTAACATGTTGCAACTAACAAAAAGGAAATAATTGAAGTAGCATCCAAAGATTCACTGTCCTCTATATGAAAAGCGGCACAAGGCTCAATTTATACTTGCACTCTTTTCTCCACCGAGTGACCCATAATACAGAAGGGACCCATAATTCATAGCCTTGTATTATTGATTAAGAAAAAAACAAAAAAATTGAAACATAAAACAAAAATTAAATGAATAATGTTTGCAAAATGACAAGGGAAGAACTCTGGTCAGGAACAACCAATCCCTATTTTGACGTCACAGCAATATGCTTCGACAGAAGGCATCTTGTCTAATGCTTGATCAAGAGTATATAAGAGGCCCAGTGTGCCTCTACAATACCAAGTACAAGCTTTGAAGACAATGCCTTATGGAGCACATGAATATCTGATTTGGCTAAGCAACATCATCCCAGAGACAGCAACGAGCAATTAACATTTTAAAATATTGCCAATAAAAAAAGAACATGTCAAAATATTAAAAGAAGAAGACAAATAACATGCAGAAGGGGGAAAAAGTTACGGAGTGGGATTCGGGTTTAGATTTCTCAGGTTACAAATGAATTTATGAGGGAGGGAGAGAGAGAATACCTCATATCTGGACTCTCAGACAATTGTATTCCCACGAACAACATGTTGGCATCTCCAAAACCTATCTCCATCGAAAGTCATCTTAACCATCCTTAAGTGCAATGATGAATAATAAAGATTGTAAATTTTAATTACAGGAAAAAAACACAGAAGCTAAATAATTTTTTTTCGGAAGATATTCACCTTTGAGGTACATATGGCTTCTTCAAGATGGATATTCCTCCATGAATTGCAATCCACCAAACGCCCATTGTAAGTCTCCCCATTGTTCAGCTGCACGAGCTACCAACCATAAAAGTAAGAGTTAGAAAAATATCATATTCAATGTGAATTTGGATGAAACTTATGACCCAACTGGCTTCTTATGACAATAAAGGTATGCCATGATGCCAAGTTAGCATGGAAAGATTTTCTATCTTCTGTGTGAAAAGCTATATCAAGATTATGCTTGGAAAAGGTCCAATTTATTCCTGCACTCTTTTCTCCACTCAATCACCCATAGCACAGAAGGGACTGCTTTCAATGTATATCCTTGCATTATTGATCAATGAAAAACAATAACAGAAAGCAAAAAATGAAAAGGCATAGCGTCTAATGCTTGGTCGAGAGTATAAAAGAGACCCAGTGTGCCTACTAAATCTACAATAATAAGTACAAGCTTTGAAGGCAATGCCTTATGAAGCATATCAATATCTGATTTCGCTAAGCTACATCATTTCAGAGAGAACAAGGAAAAGCCAACATGTTAATATATCGAAAGAAGCAGACAAGTAATTTTGAAGACAATACCATATGGGGCATATCAATATCTGATTCTGGCAAGCTCATCATTCCAGAGAGAACAAGGAACAGTTAAGATGTTAAAATATTGCCCACAATAATAACATGTCAAAAGACTCAAAGAAGCAGACAAATAAGATGCAGAAGGGAAAAAAATTATAGACTATGAATCGGGTTTAGATTTCCTCAGCTTAAAAATGAATTTATATGAGAGAGAGAGAGAGAGCACCACGTCTCCGGATTCTGGACTAGACACAATTGTATTCCCATGTACTAGACTTTCTGGCGTGCCCCAAAAAGCAAAACCTATCTCCATCATACATCATGTTAACCATCCTTAAGTGCAATGATGAATCCTAAAGATCGTAAATTAAATTTTAATTATGGAGAAAGTACAATTGGAAAAAAAAAAACAAGAAGCTACAGATTTTTTTTGAAAAATAATCACCTTAGATGTATATATGACTTTTTCAAAGTGGATATACATCCATGTATCACATTTCATCAAATGCCATTGTAAGTCTCCCCATTTTCCAGCCCCACAAGCTACTGACCATAAAGTTAATAGTTAGAAAAATAAAATCTTCCATATAAATACCTATCAAAAAAATAATCTTCAATATAAATTTGGATGAAACTTATGACTAAACTGGCTTCTCATGACAACAAAGTCATGCCAAGATACCAAGTGAGCATCAGAAAACACCTTTCTATGCTGTTTACAGGAACAATCAAGGAAATGCAGCGACTATACAAATTTGAACCGAAAAACAGCAAAGTTTTCAAATTTTGACAACTGGGCTAATTATTAGATAAATCTTTTTTTTTTTTTGAGAAATAACACTTTTCATACTTCGGGTCGAGTTCGAATCCGACCAGAGATTTAGAAAGTTATATCGGAATGACGTCTAAATGCAACTTTGTAAAGCATAGGCTGACGAACTCAAACCATAGATGTAAACAAAGATTTGTTTGTTTAAACATATGTGACAGAATTTACAAACTTAACTTCTTCCCTCTTATATCTCTTGGGACGAAGCAGCTAGAATATGAAACATAAATCAAACACACGGAGGGAAATATGTCACCATAGGATGCCCTTGCGCGCTCCGAAATAAGGAAAGAGGAAGCTGAGACCAAAACCAGAAAAATTGAAAAAAAGGGTCATAATTCTTACGGCAACACAAGAAGAAAGAACCAAGTACCAAACAAGAACCCTAAAATCTCAGTAAACTGAGCTGCATACCATTTTGATTTAGGAAAACCCAGAAATTATATGGACCTGCTGCCTGCAAACATATCATCATAAGAAGCAACTCAAAGAAAAGTTTACGGTCAAAAAAGGAATGGAAATAACCCGTTACGTTGCAAATAAACGTAGGGAATATATGGCGTGAGTTACGAGTCTCATACTATTTTCCTGTTTGGCAACGAAGAAAAATTGTAAACACCCAAAAAATAGAGTCAAATATCATTTGAACCATCACTCAATTGAGATCCAATGGCCACTCGAGTTGAGATGTCGTCCTCTTCATGTCTTTCTTTTTTCTAATTATGAAATGAAAGCATGAGACGACATTTTAGTTTGAAATTATCTCAGTTACAGAGTTATAGTGGCAACATGGAAACTGTTGGCCGTTGGGGACGAAGACGAGAATTGGGAGCTAGAGAGTATGCTGTATTTTTCTTCCTCCAGTTTTTCAGAACTTCTTTTAGAGAAAATCTTTAAACCGGTAGATAATGAAATATGACTGGCACAAAGAAATTTCGTAAAAATAATACTATAAATTATATCATTTATATGATTTATTAAATTTATTTTATAATAAAAAATCATTTTATAATTTAAAAATTCACATAAAAATTATTTAAGTTTATAAAATTACTTTTATAAAATTTTTTATTTTTAAAATATTTCTCTATTAAAAAAGAAAATTGTATATACTTCTAATTTTTAAAATAATAAAGTTCTTCAATTTAAATCTCAAAATTTAAAATTGATAAAATGGAACAAATATCTAATTCATAAAATATTATCCATAAAATTGTATGTATTAATAAAATTAGAAAAAAAAACTTAAGTGAAGGTGAAGCTAATTAATAACAAATGAGATGTAAAATAATTAAAATAACGTTACTTTTTTCATCTGCCCACTTTATTGCCCCTTGCTGCCCACTACCAACGGCCACTACCAAGTACCAAAGCCCCATAGCAAAGGATTGCATTACTGCATTTACTCCGAGCCCAAAGGAAAGCTCACTGCATTCTCAACATTCCGCCAAACAAATTCAAACAGCTTCGACGAATCTCCAACGAAAGCGAAAGGAGAGCACAATGCAGCAAACTCTTTACTTCAAAACACATCAGCCCTCCAATGGATTTCTTCTTTCGTACCCAATTGCTATAATGCCTATATCTGATCTTTACAACACCGCCATTTTTGCTCCAAATTTATTTTTCATTCGCTCCCCGATTTTGGCTTCCCATCCAACACAGATACAGAACCCAATTATCTGTGCAAGAAAGACCGACAAGCCAGTCATATATGCGAGAAAAAGCAAAAGGAGGAATGGATCTCAAATATCAAAGAAGTTACTGTTTGGTTTGATAGCATTCATGGCCTCAAAAACCAAGATCTTACCACAGCCCTTAGATTTGGTTGTTGGGGAAATCGGCCAAGTAGATGGGAATGGAGTGGCCGTGTGGTTCTGGAAGTTGTTTGGAGGAGGGCGGAGAAGGAATAACAAGAGAAAATCAATGCTCCTTGTGTTCTTTGTGATTTGCGGTTTTGCTTTCTTGTTAGGGAAAGAGTTGGACCGCAATGTGCTTTGTGGATTTTCGGTTTTGGGGCTACTGGGGGTTCTTTCAATTCAGTGGTTAGGAAAGAGAAAAACCAAAGATTGGGTTTTGGGGTTTTGTCTTGGGGGAGCTTTGGTGGGCTTGGGGTTAAGGAGGGGGGAGATGCAAAAATGGGTTGAACGGCTCAGGGTTTGTACCCCAATAATGGTGGTTGGAAGTAGAAGGGGAAGAAAGTAAAGATTTAAATACCGATTAATTTTTCTTTTCTCGAGTATCATTGTTCAATCTTTTTTTTTTTTATTCATATCAATGAAAAGATTATTCTTTTAATTTTTCATGAATTTTTTCTTTGATTCAATATTTATATGTACCTGTTGTCTGTAGTCCGATCAGTAGTTATCAATTGATACGTACTTGGCAGGCTGCATTAAGTTGATTATCTTGAAATGTGGATTAGCACCTGAACTTTTCTCTAGGCTGCAATTGGAGTCCCAAATAAGTTCTTCTACAGCACACTAGGTGTTTGTTACTTTGTTGTATCAACCTTCTTGAATCTGCAGAGGGAAAAAAGCCCCAAAGACCTTTCAGTCTTATACTTGATATCTTTTTGCTCAACAGAGAAGCGCAAAAAGAACCTATACAACTCCAAGTCTCAATCTTTTCTTTGTCAGATCAATTAAATAAAGTGCTATAATTCCCGCGAGCGTGTTGGTGTGTATCCAAATTTAGGTGCTTAATGTTTAGATCTGGACTCCATGACAAAAGGTTAGCCTAAGAATGACAACCTGATGAGGCTTTATATTATATATATGTTTAGAGACATGTAACGGAGGGAGGGGTTCCTCGGCAAACCATTTTACTGATCCAAATTATGGAAAATCCATTCACAATCGAGAGGTCATCCTAAACAAAGCCATAAAGGTGTTAAAAGACATGGAAATTGGAAATTAGAAAATGGGTTCCCAGTCGTTTCTGCCAACTTGGTTATGATCCCTTGGAATGAGATTTGAATATCAATACGATACTTGCAAAAGATAAAAGACCAAGACGAACCTGTTCAACAAATTGCCTTGAAAAACCTACGTTGCCTTAAATTCCATGATCGGTGCTTAAAATCAGATGGGTGCAGGGTACTGGGATTGAGCGAGACACAGCTAACTTTATATGAGTATCATACATGGCCTATCAGCTATCAGCTATGCACATTTGGGGAAAATATACTTTTGTATCATAGAGTCAAAGACCATCATCCTCGAGTTATGGCTTATTGGGACTGCCCCAGTCCAGTGGACATGTATGTATGCTACAGTATGAGATACAAAATGTTCGAGCAGATATCTTGTTAAATCGCAAAAGAAATATGTGATGGCGTGGGCTGGCATCATGGTCATTGGTATGGCTATGCATCATGGATATGGAGAGGAAGGAGTAGCGCCAAGCACTTCCAAGCTGCTGTTATCTTTGGGAAGATCACATGCATTGGTGGGTTTAATGTGCATTTGGCCATGTTGGGATGGGCGAAGAAGGTTAGAGATCACCTAAATGGCGGATGCTTGTAGCATAGAGCCGATAGTACGGTTGCGAAATAGCATAGAGCGTCTAATTTGCATTATGATGTAAATTAGGGCGTATAACACCTATAAATCCGTTGTCGTCCAGCGGTTAGGATATCTGGCTTTCACCCAGGAGACCCGGGTTCGATTCCCGGCAACGGAATTTTTCGTTTTTCTGTGGCCTATAATGTTTATGATAGCTAAAAAACCATAATGATTCAGAAAATTCTAGAATCTTTTTGAAAGGCAAAAAAAATCCTCGGCACATCTTAGAACTTGTGATCTTCTTGATGGAGGTACCCTTTTATTGAACAATTTTTTTTTCTTTTTAAAAAAGAATTATTTACAAGTCCATTAACCCATCAAACACATTGCAGTCTAAAAGCCTCTCCCACCTTATCTATGACAATATATATATATATATATATTTTTCATAATGTAATAAGTTGCACTGCTAATGCCATTTGCAATCCATCTTTGTCAACGTGATAACCTTTTGTTAGGCTTCTTGTTTGTGTACTTTTCGTCGCGTTCACTGATGTGGAATGGAGCCATCTGCTTTCCCTTTCCAAATTATGAACTTTATATATAGGATGAGATCCAATGAATTATTGTTTCCTAAAAAATCCAAAAGAGCAAGACGAAAACACATGAACCCAATCGCGCTATGAATGACAACCTATTGTTAGCAGGAGGTGAATTGGCTTCTTTCGTGTCCCTCTCAATTTTCATTCACCTTTTAGGCAAAAATAATTGCACAAACTGGGGCCACTTTACGCACAACAAGCACAATACACAAACTAGTCAACTTCGTCATATACTTTAGAAAATGGAAATGAACCACAAATCCTTTCCTCTATACACATCTTGGAATCAAGTATGGTACAATGCCATAAAACTGAGAGAAACCCTAATGGCACAGAACATTTCCTGCAAAGGCGGCCGACTCTAAAGAGGATTTACGTACTTGAAATACATTGGGTTATGGGTGGTAAGTCGTTGGAATCTCTCTCTCTCTCTCTCTCTCATCTTCAGCAAACATTTGGTCTTGATTTCGGTTTGGTGTATTCACTTTCCAATGCCAAGTTCTTTTGTAAGGTCTCTTGTCAGATTAAATTGCAACGTGTTATGCCATGGAAATAGGGTTCGAGTAACTGGAAGCTTCCTCCGGAGATCCTGCATTGCAGTCATAACAATTTTTTTCTATAAGTTTGCAGTCACAACAATCAGACTATTCTGAAAATAAAATGAACCCAGATGGATGTTAAAAAAGGCACCAAACGATTTTTCTACTTATCTCAAGACCTACTAAAGATCTGCAGACATTGAATGTTACTACAAGGGATAAGGCGCATTCAATTACACAACAACTAGATCACTGGTGAGTGTTGATAAGCATATGTCCACCATGGCTCTGCAACTGATCGTGATACACCCATCAGATCAATGGACAGCTTAGGCACTCCTACCCGTTCAATTTGTAGGCAAAATTAAAGAATTTTTTTTATGACATTGGGTGTCCAAAACAAAGCAAATTTAGATTTTCGTTTCCATTCTTAATTATTACAAACAAAACAAAAACATTTAAAGAACCTTTTTTTATTATATTTTATAAGTAAACAGATATTATTGATCAAAGAAAACATTTAAAGAACCTTTATTTTTGTCTTAGCTTTTAAAAGAACCCTACATAATCGAGCAATTTCCTTTTCTTTGCCTCTTTTATTTTCCAAGAACCAGATAAGAGGATAAAAGTTAACATACAAGTAAAAACTAAAAAGTAATCACTCTAAAAAATAGTCATCACTGATCCGAGGACTATCCAACTATGTTCTAACAAGTGTACTAAGAAACGAGAACTAATCTAAAAATAAATCTGAGGGAAGAAAGAATACCTTGAAAGTGGTATCTGGCAAATTTGAATAGGATGCCTGTCAATATATAACTGTTAGTAAAGGGCTTCTGAAAAATGAGAACCACCATAACAACAGAATGAGTCAAATTGAGGACCTCAAGAGATGCCAAGTACTCTGTCTCATGGTGGCGAATAATGCTGGCTATGGTAATTGCACAGTCATCGGGAGACTGAAAAAAAATATGAACATAAGAATTCGATGAAAGAAGGGGAAAATTAAATCATTGCAATGGGCATAGCAACACGGCATCATTTAAAAAGATAAAAGAAAAGCAAAAAGAACAGTGCACTAAAGTGCTTAAAAATTATTTAAACAAATTCTCTATAACTATATCATTCTCAGAGCAGGGGAAAAGGTCTCACTAACATGTTCAAATGTAAGAAGCAAACTTGATCAAACAATGCTTGAAGTAGTCTTCTAGCCCAGCATGGCTTTAAAGATTACCAGGGGAATGCAAGTGGGCTAGAATCGCTAGATAACTCAACCATCCAAGTGATAACCAATTTCCACTGCCAAATCACCATGTTCTTAACATCGACATCCACATATACTCAGCACATCTTCAGATTAAGATACCAAGGCAATACTTTGGGAGGATTTTTACTATTGTTCGGATTTTTACTATTGTTCAGAAAATACGTAAAAAAAACCTCAACATCTATGATAATTAAAAAAGACATTCATGAATGACGCAAGATCAAGCTTTTGTAGAATAAAGGCAACAGAAAAAATCATGAAGAATAATGACTTACAAAATTACTTGTTGAAAGACATAAAAGTTTGTGATAACCTGAAATACTGTCGTGTCTTTGCATTCATGTTTTGCATCTAACTGCACATTTCCCTCTTCAAAATAATGGGCACCCACCTGAAAGCATAAGAAGAGGACAAGGAATCTTTATCTTATTGTTGCTTTATATGCTCTCAAGAAATATTAATGCAGTCCAAATTGCCTAGAAAAAGAAATAAGAGCAAAAAATAGTCATAACAGCTGTAGACAATTACCTGCAATTTGCCTCTCAGTTCCAGTATTTGTTCGACATCCTTGAACTCAATATTCCATACTGAACGCCAACTTCCGTTGCTACACAATGCGCCAATAAACGTTAAAAAATCTTATTACGGACAAGGTAAAAGGTAGGGTGCAAACAGACAGACAACCAAGAGTTAGTCTAATGCAGTCATGTCCTATCTAAATGATGCTCCACAGAATATTGTTTTAAATTGTGAGTTGAAAATATTCACACACCAGAAATTCTGGGGACTTAGTCTGGCAGCAGAAATCACCACTACAAGATCAAAATCAGAACCTGGGCCGTCCACATCTTTTCCTTTTGTACAGTAGACTGAGCAGACACCTTTTGGATAAGCTTCACCAACATATTTCAGTAATTCGGCATCCAGAGCACATCTATCGAGAAAGAAAGGAACATCATTGGTAATAGAATCTAAAGATGTCTAACATGAATTAGAAAATCAAAGCCACAGAGGTTCTATTAAATCTTTTGAAAGATATAGCTTTAACAGAACATAGATTAATATAGAAAAAAACAAAACTATACCCATGAGAATTACAGAGGATACCTGAATTCCTCTACATATGGGGATGGAAGTTCATCATCCAGAGCAGGTCTCACCCCTGTACAAACCTGAACAGCTCGCCACGTTATTGTAAACTTATACGTGAGAACTGTTAGATAAGAAAACTTGGCAAGAAGAGAGTAAGGGGGAGAGGAGTGATAGCATGCAAATTACACCCTTCAGCAAGACAAACCAACTTCTCGCAAACATGAGCATATGAGACAATAAGCATAATGCTCTTGCTGAGTACTTGCACTCAGATACAGGGGAGAGATTTGGCTATAACACATTGCTATTACATATGCTCTTGCTGAGTACTTCACTGAGAGATGCAGGGAATAGGACATTTGCTATAACATTGCTATTACATATTGCAGTTCCTAAAAGACAATGCTAAAGAGAAAAATAATGCCCGAGTATATTGTGGTTTAAGCATTGCCTTGCGTTAGAACAAAAGGTTTGAATATTGCCTTGGTATTTTGGCAGAAGTCCAGCCGTCTCTTTAGGGAAAAAAATAATGCAGGATAGCAAAAATTTACTTGTTTAATGTGATCAACCATGGCAACTTGAGCAGTCCTGAGATCAAGAAACTCGTTCTCCTTGAGCTCACCAAATGAAGTAACCAGCACCTGCATCCGTGGCAGCGAATTAAATATAACATAATGGGGTTTGGATTTTCAACGTAATTCCGAACAGAAATTTTAAGAGCTTGATTTGATAAAACCAAATGGCATATACGATTTTTTTAACTATTTAGTCTCATCTATTATATAACACCTTTTTAATAGGTATGCCAATTCTAGGCGTACAATAAATTTACAATCAATCAGTTAAAAACTGATATGGGCGTTTGTGATTATGCGAACTGTAGAATATGATAGCCATTTTGTGAAAACTCATCGGGTAACTCCGTCCGTACAATTCGTGTGGCTAATCTTCGAAAAAACTTCAGTTTGCAACTCTGAAAATTTGTATTACCAAAAGCATTTCTATAGCAACTGAAAACAAAATAAGTAATGCATCCCATAATTGAAAAGAAAACTCTCCATAAGGATTCGACGACTTACATCGCCGATTCGGCCAGGCATTTCGAGGCAAATCATTTGGGATTTATTGTACAAGGGAAAGGCCTCGGAAGCCGCCTCATTGTACAATTCTTCGTCGTTCAGTATCGCTTTCACATCTGAAAAACCATTAAGAATGCGCACCAATTAACCGATCCGAAAAGGGAAAAAACTCAAAAAGAGAAAAAAAAACGAATGCAAATCTGAAACTGTAGAGGAGCAAATGGGAATTTCAAAAGAAGAGAAATGCTGATGCGAATTTAAAATTAAAAAGAAAGAAGAGAGAGAGAGAGAGAGAGAGCATTACCTTTGGAAACGTATTGGATTTCGCCAGCAGGAGAGTTCAGAAGGAACCATTTTGCAATCTCCTTTTTCTGCTTGTCACTGAGCTCTGCTTCTTCTACGTCCGCCATTTCTTTCTCTCTGTCGAATTTTCAGAAGGAAACTGTGAGTGTGGGAGGTTTTGAAAGGGAATTGTTGTTGAAGAGTGTTGAAAGAGGAAGAAGGAGATTACGAATTGATCCTCACCGTCTAGTGATGTTCGGCCCACTAACACTGGGACGGACGAGATCAAATCTATTGCGGTGGTTACTCTGCTAAGCTCCCACCGCGTGTATGAACTGTAAAGGGGCACATTGCTTTTGATTGGTGGGGCTGGTTCAATAGACCATCCAGGTCAATCTTGGTGACCATATTTTCCCTTCCCAGGGGGGCTGTTGCAGCAGCAAGCCCCTATAGAAACAGCTAGGCTGTTGCCAATATTTTTTCATCGCTTAAATCGGTCGACCATCTTAATTCTTAAGCACATATAAATCGTAATCGGGTTAGATTTTACGTTTTTATTGTAATAAAAAATTGATGATATCATATATTTCTATTATAAAATGGGATATTTTCTTTTTTATTTTTAGAGATGAAATGAGATAAGATAAAATAAAAGTTAAAAAAATAAAAAAAAAAGTATTTTTGTAAAATATTTTTTTAATATTAATTTTTTATATAGATTTGAAAAATTAATTTAAAATTTTAAAAATAATTATTTTATTATACTTTTTTACGTGAATTTAAAAAAAATATAATAATAAATTTGATAGTTTTGATTTTATCTTTCAAAATAAACAGGTCTAATAGAAAATAAAATGCCACCAAATATGTAAATAGATGCAAATTACTTTTTAATTTTTTTTCTTTTAAATATTCTTAATCAGAAAAAAATACAATTTTATTAATAGTTACTTCATTAAGAAAAAACTAAAAACAAATTAAAATATATGAGTAAACATATTTGAGAGTCATGCTATTATCTTTCAAAAATAATCTTACTATCATTCTTGAAACGCTTCATAATTTTTTCACACTCCCTATCATTTTTTCTCTAATCAATTTTGCAGATGTGTTTCGTAGAGCTGACAACCTTTGCGAGGCAACCTGCAATTAGAGAACAAAGAGGGGGTTGAGAGTATTTAGAGACACATTCGTTACCCAAGGCAACTCATATTATTCTTGGAGAGATTGTATGTCCCTCTTTCTTACTTAGGCCTCTACTTAATTTGAATTTGGAGGATAAATGGTTGAAATGAATTTAATTTATTTTTTAATATTATTATTATTTTAAATTTTTAAAAAAATTATTAAAATTATAAAAAATTATATAAAAAATTATATTTTATATAAAAAATTATAAAAATATAACGATGAATTTAGATTTTCTCCCGCTACTGGAGATGTCTGTTGACTCTGTTCCCCGTAAGCGGAACCATGCATTTGCATTTAATTCGACCACTCAAGCTCGTGTCCTCGATTGTACCTACTCGAGGCATTCGGTGGGATGTGGATATCCTATCAAGGACATGTCTTTTTGCCGAATTACCCTACTTTCAATTTCTCACTTCATGTCATTTAATGCAATTGGGCTCTTCGCTGTCATCCCAGTCAGGGATATGTTAATTGTGGTTTGCATTGCACTAATCTTGAATCTGGTAATTTAATGTAGCATGGATCCCTAACTATTGTTGTGTCATCCTGTATTCATGTTTATCCAAATCTCTGATACGCTTGCTTTGCTGGAACTAAACTCTTCCTTTGCATATCCCTTGCCTTTCTCCTTCTGGGTAGGGTTGAAAGGCCTTGTCTAGTGGGCTCCTGTGTGTCGCTTTTATTCTCTTCTAGTGCCTTTCGACCTTTTATTTATGGAAAATGCTATAGAATCTGCTCATTGGTCCTGTTTAATGCTCCCGCTTGACGTGGAACGGCCACCTAGCATTCTTAAAAGAAATTTTCTAACTTGCTGGACCCATCCATCTCCCATCGACAACGAGTTTGCCTTACCCGGTTGACTACCCATCCCCTCCGACCTCCCTTCTGGCCTTCCATCTCCGTCAACGAGTTCGCAGGTTGTTTAAACCATCCCTCGATCTCCCTTGTTCCAGACCGTCTCCATCTCCGACCCATCTCCTCCCCTCGATCTCCCCTGCCACATTCCCATAATCAGGTGCACTCAAAGCCATAATAGAGGACCATCCATGGATGTTCTTTTCTTCCAAACTGAGACACTCTCACTATCCAGCCAATCCTACAAGAGCAAAAAAGCAAAACTTTTTGGGGTCAGAGAAGAAAACAAAATAAAATACAGTAGAATCTCACCAATGCCAGTTTCGTGGATGAACATAATCTATCCAGATGCATCTTTATGAGGCATGGAAGAAAAAACAGCTAAAGGACAACTTTGAGGTCTTCAAAATTAAACGTAGGGCGTGAAAGATGTACAGTATAAGCTAGTATAATAGCTTATATTTCCATTACCAAACAGGCAAATCATTGATAGATATTTTACAGCCTACGAAATTACCAAAGCAAAGTGAACAAGGGAGGTCAGAGACGGAAAGTCGGAGGGGAGGTCAGAGGGGATGGAGGAGAGGATGATGGATCCAGCAAGTTAAGGAAGGTTTTTTTTAAGAATGCCAGATGGCCACTCCGTGTCAAGCGAGAACACTAGACGGGACCAATGAGCAAATTGCATTTTGCTTTATTTATTTGGGTGATGTTATTGGTCCTGATTTGAAATCTTGATAGGTAATTTTTTAAATGATTTTTTTTAATATTTTAAAATATTTTTAAAAAATTAAAAAATCACAAAATTATTTAAAAATAAATATTTAATTATGAAGAAAAAAAAAAAAAGTGAGCAAGATTAGTGTTAATAGGTTTGTCGCCCGTCGGCCAGATGAGTTCCCGCGGATGTGGGCTCGATCTGGCCTTTGTGAGGATGATAACATTAATTTGTTATATTTTATTTATTAATGAATTATTTGATATCATGTAAAGGTATATTAAAAAGATAATAGTACAAATAATGATAAATTGCTTTTTTTTTTTTTATAAATATTCTAACACTAATAAATTTATCTTTCATCCTCAAAAATGTCATCATCAAGCCATTTCTTTCAATTTAAGACTGTAATTGAACTGAGTCGAGCCGAATTTTAACTTGTCGAGCTTGAACTCGACTTAAAATACTTGAACTCAACTTAAAATACTTGAACTCGAGTTTTTATTATTTTTTGTTTGAGTTCGATTCGATAAATTAAGCTTTCAACTCGAGCGAACGAACTCAAGTTAAGCCGAGCTTGAACTCAATTTTTTTTTTAATTTTTTGAATAAAACTTAAAATTAAATAAATAAATAACTTAGAAAAAATTAATATTTAATATTTAATTAGTTGATATTTATTTATCATAACAATATGTTATATACTTATATATATTATTAATAAATACACATGATATGATAACATATACGTACTTCACATGCTTCTCACGTAATAATATGTGAAATTATTAAATTTTATAAACTAATTATTGTACAAATTATAAAACATAACTATGAAATATATTTATTATATAGATATAAGTAATAAGATTATATATTACATATTTAATAAAAATGTTATACCTATATTATTAGCAATACATATATTTAACATATATATCTATATATTTATCAATATATAAATGAATCTTAATCGAGTCGACTCGAGCATAAACGAGTGAGTCTTAACGAACCTTAGTCGAGTCGAGTTGAATTTTATCGAGTATGTATTATTTACTAATCAAATAGGTATCTATTTTCACGAGCAAATTTTTTTTTTTTACGAGTCGAATTCGATTCGAATTTAACTAAGCGAGTACCAAACAACTGTCGAGTAGTCAGACTCAATTTACAACCCTACCTTTCTTGAATGCGTTTGACAAGCTCAAATAATAAAATAATACTCTTCCACGAGAGTGTCAGGTTACAAAATGACTGGAGGATGATACTCCAATACAGCAATGCCCTTTCATCAATGACATAGCAACTACTACCTTAGGACATGTACAGCCATGACAATATAGGACATGTACAGCGCATGACAATATATTACCCAATCATAGGTAGGAACATTATGGATCCACAATACATTTTCAATTTTCATGCCTTCCTTTGCATCGGCTGTTTCCTACACATAAAGAACATTATATACTTCAAATTAGTCTAATTCATTAGTATAGGGTAGTTCCAGAATGACACATGATACTCCCAATTTATCTTAGGATGACATGTCATTAAAAAGGAATCAATTATAATGTCATAGTATATTATAATAGTTTGAGAATATCATGTCATCCGAACTCTCAACCTAGCTGATAATTTTCCTAGTAAAACCCGGAAAACCATTTACAAAGGAGGGGGAACGAGGCAACTAGCAATGCCTCAATATCGCTCATTCCCTAACCGAAACATGATTTATATTTAAGTATTTACATTGAATTCAGGATGCAAAACCATGTTTTGTTTGTAGTAGTTCCGCCGCCGGAACGCATTAGCTTCCAGAAATTGTTTCCATGCCTTCACGAGTCCAACCTCTCAACAAGTAGCACAAATTTCCTGCGATCTTAGATTCATAAATAAGCCTCTGGCTGCGAAACTCATTATCTTGGTCGGATCCATATAACCTCGTATTCTAGACACAATTCCACCTTCATTGGAGCTGAAATACCAATTGCAAGAACCAAGCTCTTGAGAATCACTAACGTTCAGCTTTGTCTGCCCAAGTGAAGATGCAGGGCCTGTAGTATAGTCATCATCCAGGTTTAGTTGAATCTGTGATTTTTGCCTAGATGAAGAATCATCTTTGGTAGAAAAATCGCTTCCAATACCAAATAACTCCCAGTCAACCTGCTGCAAAATCCCAGCTGTCTGTTCTGAGCTTTGGATAGGATGTTCGTGTAATTGGTTTGCTTGTTCAAGCGCTAATCTGTCAACTTGGACTTTCAATTGACCTAAACGATGACCAATTCTCGAGGAAACATCATCATATAATTTCCCTCTTGATACATGAGCATCTTCCAAGTTAAGCAAATCATCAAAATGGATTGGGTCTCCAACAAGTACCGTCACCTATATATGCAGAATACACGAAATGATATGCCAAAATAGTGGCTGCAGTTAGTATTATTCAAATGGCATATCATAGCCACGATAATTACCAACAGGAGATCGAGAAAAAAAAGTATAAATGTCTCAATTCCAGCTTGGCCCGTTATAGTGTATCAAAGTACTACTTATTAACAAGTAGTTCAGTTCAGTTTATTAGAAACTTACACTAATAAGAAGATGACTGACTAGACCAACTCACCGTCTTTCCAATCCTTGGGATGCTGGCTCCTAAAGGCATGATCTCATGCATCCCAGTATGTACAAATGGAATAACCATGGGAATATTGTCTGCATCCAGGACCAACCTGTTCAGGTATGAAGGTACAATAGTAAATAGCCATGCTTTGACGAAAATAAAATAACAAATAAACTTTGTTACTAGCAAGGGCTGCAATCTGAGTGCCAAATCGTACAAAAACAAGAAAGATTGGCATATATCTTTTATAGGTGAAAGACTGGAATGTGTGTGTGGGTGAGAGAGAGAGAGAGAGATTATATATGTGATAGCCACTTGACCCTTACCTTCCAACGCCTCTCTTGGAAGACCTCACAGTTTTCCCGCCATCCCGAGAACGGCTACCTTCTGGGAAGATGTGAACCCACCCACCGTGATTCAGTTTTGCAATAGCCATATCCATGCCCTGTGGTAGTTGAAAGCACAAAGAGAAAGATGAGAATATTTTAACACAGAGTTTAACATTAGAAGGGGAAAAAAAGAGATTAAAACTAAAGCATAAAAACCCTGAATTCACATAAAATATGTAAATAATGAAAACATTAATTGGCATTCTATAATATAGAAAAAACAATAATTCAATTATAAATTCATCTAAATTTCAATGGAGTTAGAGGACACTCTTCTTACAAATGACAAACTGCATTGGTGTCATTCAAATACTATGATCTTAGGCCTCATTTGAATCTTGAGATGATATGTGAAATCTATGAAAAGTAGTGAAATGGTTTGTGACTAGTAGTGAAATATTTTGAGTTAAAATGTTTTATTGATTTTGGAAAGTGAGAGAAAAAGTTGAATAAAATATTAAAAGGTTAAAATATTATTAGAATATAATTTTTAAATATTTTTGTTTTGAGATTTAAAATGTTGAATTATAAGTTTGGGAAAATTGTAATACGATTAGGTAAGGATTGGATAAAAAAATTGAAAAATTGAAATCAAAAAGTGTGTGTTTAAGTGATGTTTGGGAAGGAAATTAGGTGAGAAATTTTGATATGAGATGGGATGGGTGGATATGGCTAATGAAACGAGGCCTTAAGGAATTCCACCAGAAAAAGCCAAACATCAGTACTATAAAAGCTAAAGGTTCAAAGAGTGTCAAAGAGCATAAAAATGAAATAATTAATACTGCTATATGTGCATAAACCTAGATACACACCCAGAGAAGGAAAACCTCGGTTCTTATCTAGGACAGCATATATTATTCTATAATCTAATATGATAAAAATAAAGATAGGTGGTGTATGACATCCCACAATACTTGGAAATGAGAAGTTCTTACTCTTTATAAAATTTTAATGAGCTTCTAATTGTATTATTGACTAGTTTTTTTACAATATAGGTCATATCGTTCAGGCCTTCCATTGAGGCATTACAGTCAAAGAGCATAAAAATGAGTAACTCATACTGTTATATGTGCATGCACCCCAGATACATACTCAGAGGAGGAAAAACTCAGTTCTTACTTCTTATCTAGCACAGCATATATTATTCTATAACCTCATCGTACATCATCAAGTTGAAGAAAGAAACAAAAACAAATATTATAAACAAAATTGCCTTGGCGATATCCTTAAGGACCCTAACTTCAAATAAAAATACCTTTTGATAAATACCATCACCACGAGCAACTGGCAAGACTTTGACAGATCTAAAGAATGCAGAAAACACAGGATTGCTAAAACATCGATCAGTGGCGCAAAGCGTCCATCTCAAGTTCTGAGAATCCAAAAGAACATGTGGAGGAAGCAGTGCAGCAATAACAAGTGGATCATCCATAGAAGCAACATGATTGCTAACCTGAAACAAGCAATATATAAAATCTCCTCTTTGCCACAACCACACAATTATCCCATGATAAAAATGCAGAAAATTTGAGATGAAAGTTAGAAGTTAATATAATCCAAAGTTGCAAAAGAGTTTGAGAAAAACTTTGCAAACACATCATTAAACTCAAAACCATAAAATTAGATGAAAGTACATACTGTAATAAGAGACTTGTCCTTTGGCCTACGAAGTAATGCATCGTGCAATTTTTCTAAACCATAAACCTGCAAACCCAACAAAAACCCAGATCAATTCTGGCACACACTAAAAATCTAATGGAAGAAGTGAAATAATGGCTTGAGGAGCAGAATGACATTATGAATGCCACACATTCACACACCTGAACATGATTCAAGCCATTCATAAACACATGACAAGCATTACCGAGAACTGGAACAGCCACGGCTTGAAGAATGCGAAGAATGACAGACTCTTCTTCGGCATTGAAGTCTTTACTCACTGTGGTGAAATAATGTCACAATTCAGAATCTAGACATGTTAATTTTGAAATTGGAAAGGTTAAGAGAAGTTTTCCTTCCAGTGATCTCTGGTGAATACTCTGTTTTGCAAAAGTCTGATGCAATAATAAAACAAATAACTAATCACTAGATAGGGGACTTAGAGACCCTGAATAAAAATACTAAATATTAATTCTGGAACCCTCACACGGACCAAATTTATAGTATTTTTCTTCTCTAAAGAGTGCTCGATCAGAAGTATCACAAATGTTGATCAGAAAATGTAAGCTTGACTCAAACTGTTTGGCTGAAATTGCACGAGTACGAGTAAAAGGTGTTTGATATGTAATTTATGATGAGATGTAATCTTATTATTTATCTTTCACGCTGCTCCCATGGAGGTAGAGCTCATGAGAAGAGATTTTATTCTCATGAGAGCACATAAACACCCTATCCTTAAGGACAAAGATACAACCCTAAACACAGAGCTCTGCCAAATAGGGGATTCCCAACCAAAACAGAGTCTCAAGGTACTAAGCCAAATGCAAGCCAAGTGGAAATTAAGACCCGCTCAAGCTGAAAACCTTGGTGTAAAACTTGGCGTCTGGTGAAAAGCTACACCAGAAAATCCAAAATTAGTAGTGTTGAAAGCTTACGCATAAACCTCTAGCTACCTAGTTTAACACTGGACACGTTACCCACGCATCAATTTTATTACCAACATGTTACTTATAAGAACGATTATCAGCAACATATTGATAAGATCGCATTCAATCATTATCTAAGTTACACGACTCAACCCGAAAACAAAAATGGCAAAGGCAAAAGGGAATCCTGCGCTTCTGTAAACAAGATTAAATAGAAGTGCCACAAAAATCAAAACAAAATAAACAGTAGCAACCCATGGTACCCAGATTGTATACATGTATATCATGCTGGTAAAGATATATATTAAGAAATAAGTCGGTCCGAACAACGGAACTAAATCCTTACGGAAACTAAATCGAAGTATTAAGACAACAGAAAATGAAATTAAAAAAATTAAAAAAAAAAAACTTCTGATATGATAAAGAATTAAAAAGATTAAAACAAAGATAGAAGCTAAAAAGCAAACCTCTTTTCCGATAGAAAGTGGGGGAAGAATGCAAGGAATCCCTGCGGAAATCGCGGAAGCGGCGGAGCAAGCGATCGAATGTGGAGGAGAAGTAACCATCGCCAGAGAAAATCGGTTGCTTGCGGCGGTGCCGGTCGACGGCCACTCTAAAGCGGTCCCGAAGCCGAAGCGAAAGCGCTTTGGCATTGTTCTTCCACAGATCCGCTCGCTCTATCATCTGCAACACGATTCCAATCCAAAAACGCGAGTGTATTAAGATCAAACAGAAAGCTGTAGAGAACCCAGGAAGCGATCGAGATATTCAGAAAGTTCGGAAAGTTGTAGAGGGAATTATGAGAAAGAGAGAGAATAGAGGGGGGCCTCGGACACTGGTAGTGAGAGAAAGGGAGGAGACGGGTGAAGCGCGAGTGTAGAGAGAAGAAAGAGAAAACAGAGTTTGAAGGGTTTTGAATTTATATAGGGTTTACGCCCCGACAGCTGTGCACTTCGGGACGTGAATTCGTCGTGGCCAAGGAAGTAGCCCTCGGTGTTGTTTACTTGGATTGGTTAATATTCGCGAGTGCCGTTCCGATCCACAAAGCTCCAATTATTACATAATTCCAAATAGTACTCGGTGTTCTGTACTTTTTAGCCCGTTTAAATTGGAAAATGGGTTCGCACTCAATTCACTTTTATTTTATTATTATATTTTTATAATTTTTTATATAAAATATATATTTTTATATACATTTTTCAAATCTTAATAAATATTTTTTAAATTTTAACATATATTTTTCAAATCTTAAAATAATAATAATATTAAAAAATAAACTAAATTCATCTCAACACATTTCATCTCTAAATCTAAACGGGACCTTAAAAAGCAGTGATATGTATCCCGCTATTTCAGCACTCCTCTCAATCTCATTAGTGTAAAAATATTTATTTATTTTTTATATTAATTTTTAAATATATTTAGATATTTAAAAAAAATTATAATATTATTAAATAATATTTTTTAATCATTAAGTAAAAAAATAAAAAATAGAGCGAAACTTAGAGTAAAATTCAAATAGTAGTGTCTTTATCATTTTTTTTTATCACATGACACCATAAAGTAGGGTCTTCAATTGAATCTGATTATTTTTTTTTATCCAATTTTAAATTGAAAAAATTGGAAAATTTAGGTGAATATATGCTCGAATTTATTTTGGGCAGATATAAAAATATAATATCCGTTCGAATCTAGTTACAGATTCAGATCTTAATCCGAATACTCGTAACCGGACGTATATCTCTAACAAAATTCAAACCCCTTTCAATCAAATCCATCGTTGCTAGTGACTAGCAGTGGCCGCTATCCATTAAATTTTTCTTCTTCTATTTACTTGGTAACACACACACACACACACACACTCTCTCTCTCTCTCTCTCTCTCTCTCTCGATTTAGTTGGATTATTCGTCTCTCCATCTCTTGAAATCGACAGGAACCCTAGTTGTCTGCGAGAGTACGATTGCGAGTCTGCCATCCTTTCGTTTCGTCGCCGTTTGCCCCATCTTTGTCTATCAACTTCGAAACCTATGATATGTTAATCTCTCTCTCTCTCTCTCTCGGTTTATTTGGATTCTTTTTTTCTAGGTTTATGTTTAATGAACCCTAGTTGTCTGCGAGAGTGCAATTGCGAATCTGCTATATTTTCGTTCCGTCGCCGTTTGCCCCATCTTTGTCTATCAACTTCGAAACCTATGATATGTTAATCTCTCTCTCTCTCTCTCTCTCTCTTAGTTTATTTGGATTCTTTTTTTCAAGGTTTCTTTTTTATTTTCACTTGGGTTTGTTTGGGTTTGTGTTTGATTTCTTGGGTTTGGTATTTGAAGTAGTTTGTGTTTGATTTTCGTTGGGTCTGTCTGTATTGTGTTTGATTTCTTGGATTTAGTATTTGAAGCAATTTGTATTTTATTTTCGCTTGGGTCTGTTTGGATTTGTATTTAATTTACAAATTTAGTACTGCACAAATGATGGAATATTTTAGTTTTAATTTCATTTTGAATAATCTGGATTCATCTCAATGACTTGAGAAAACACATTTTACATGTTCACATGTGGTATTGAATGACAAAAATGCATTGAAAAAGGGCCACATTCATATCATAACTAGATACTTATTTCATTTGAGAGAGCCACATTGCCCATAATAATTGGTTAAAATAAATTGAAAGATTGATTGGTTAAAATAATTGGTACCCATGTGGGTTATTTGTGGCATGGAATGTGACTTTTCTGTTTTCTTTTACTTTTGGATGCAATGATTCACGCACCTTTGCTGGTTGCAAAATGCTTGATTTTTAATTGGGGTCTTCCTTCCTCAAGCTGCAAATGCACTTGATTATGTTGAGAAGGAGTTGAGATGGTATTCTTCTGTGATAGCCCTGTTCTCTTTCCATCCGGATCTTTAGAGCATATGTATCCAAAAAATTATGTTTTTCTTCCGTGATTTGAATATTTTTTTGAATATTAAGCAGCAGCAACATCTTCAACAGCTCCAGCAACTGCAGCAATTTCAACAACTTCAAAAGATGAAAGAGTTTCAAGGTTTGAATCTGCCCCAAATCAAGGACATGAAAGATGTTTCAGGTCCTATGCCTTGCTCCCTCCTTTTCTATCTTTTAGGATTTCTACGAGTTTTTCCTTCTAATGATCAAGTGTATTTCTTCACCCCCTTTTTATTACCTTTGCACGTGCCCATTAATCTGCTTTGATTAGGATTTCATGAATGCTAAATGAAAAATTTTTATGTTGCAGAAGGCTATGGCATATTAGGCAAAAGAGGTTGAGGAGATTAATCAGGAAGAAAGGAAGAATATGGAAAACTAGTCTTATGTTTGCACTCAACTTGATTAATGGTCCCCCTATGATTTCATTTCCTGCTATATTCATGAAGATTCCAAATTTATAATGTATTATTATTTATTTTGTTCATTGTAAAGTTATGTTTTGTACTGTAATGTATTAGTTTAAGTAGTTGTAATGTATTATTATTTATTTTGTTCTTTTTAAATTTATGTTTTGCATTGTGATGTAATGACACTATTATCTTTTTTATATTTTTATTTGATTTGTTTAAAAAAAATGAGAAGTGTTTAAAATATATATATTTTTAAATCTTGTCAATTTAAATATGATATCGAATTAATTTTTTTTTTTTAAAGGTATTAAAATCCGGGGAGGGAATTGAAAGACGGAGGTAAGGGACGTTAGGCATTTCAGTGGGTCTGAATCATTTGATGGAGTGAGGGAGAGAGGGATCTAAGTGGGTGTGGTCGGGTCTAAGAGCATGAGCAATAGATCCATTATTTTTAATAGGTTATTATTCAAAAGTTAAACAAAAAAGTTTTTTTATTCTTTCTCCTCACTTTTTTCTCCTCATTTTTAATTAAATATGGTCAAAAATTTTTAATATGCATATAAATTTATATTTTTTTAAAAAAATTTTGATTGATTCATTGCTAATATTCTAATATCTCTAATGTAAAATAAATTATGTGTTTCTTTATTATTTATTATTGACCAAGTGTGAAATTAGATTTTGAACCCGTCCGGTTCCAAGTCTTTCTCTTCACGAAAGCCCGTTTAGTTTTTTTTTTTTTTTTTGCCTCTTCTTGCGTTTTGGAGAAGGAGTACGGTTTTATCGATATATTCTACGCTACAACCAGGAGCAAGAATTCTGAAGTTTCAGACTATTGCTTGATTTCGCTCTTTCTCTGAGTTGTTGCCTTAGCAACGGAAGTGAATTGGAGTGGTGGATAATCTTGATCCAGATTTTAGGTGGGAGATGATGAACCGGGATGTCCATGCTGCGACTAGCTAAGCAGTGTTTTTTTTTTTTAATGTATTTTTCCTGGTGAAATCTGGTTTCCTTGGTCAGTTATGGCCTAAAATGCCGCCTTCGTACTTCTCAAATTCCCTTTCTCTTTTCTTAGCAATTCTAATCTACTTTTTTCTTATCTCAAAACCCATGTGTAATTTCTAAACTCCTCCCAACCCAACTTCCTTCCTTTTTATTTATTTATTTAATTTTGTCTCTAGTGAATTGTAAATGAGATTTGTGTATTTTGATGGTACTGATCGCTAGGTGCTATCACTAGTGGTGTTAGGAGGTGCTTAGTGAGATTTTTTTTTTTTTTGGTGGCAAGGGGTGGTGGCACACTATGGACTAGTGGTGGTGGAACTGGAAAACTTGAGCTGGGGGATATGAATTTTGCCTGCAGATATTGAGAGAGAGAGAGAGAAAGAGCGCAAAGAGGATTGAAGACAGAAGAGATAGCCTGTGGTGGAGTCCATGAAAATTATGGTGCATTTTCTTACGTGGCCACGTGTGAAAGGAGCGTTGCTTTTTGGCTTTTAATAACCCGACCACTTAGAAGGGTTTCTCTTATCTCAAATTAACTCAACCCAATTAAAAAAAGTCTTGTATTCAAGTCTCTTGCAATGTCGTGCTTAGATTACAATCAATTCAACTCGATGCAAGAGAAAGGATTGTCGATTCCACAAGCGTCATCTATTTAAGAGTGTTACTTCTTATTCCTTGCTCGAATTGTTATGTTGAAGCTTAAAACCATTGAATAGGTTGGAATGGAAGAAAAAATCATTCTCGATCTATAATAGTGATATGAGTCTCAATCAATATCTTCTGGGGCCAACGATACCAATTTTTGACAGTGTCAATATGATACTTGTACATATATCTATAGCAATAAATAGAGAAAGAATACATAAAATACAAAATTAAAATTAAAATATAGATTTATGTAGTTCGACATAAAACTTACGTCAATAGACCTTTTGAAAGACGAATCTATTATGATTAACATATTTTACACTTTCCTATATCTCTTTGTACAATAGAGGTCGAAGACTCTTTTATCCTGAAAAAGATAAAAATGGCACCTCCAGATGAGGTTGAAGAATGTTAGTGTATTCTCCTTGGGAGTTACCAAGTCATTCCTGAGGTCTCACATCCATTTTTTTTAGACTCTATTAGTGGTTGGTGAGAAGTTTAGTTTTATGTCACTTCATTTTCCTTGCATGTTTGACTTGATTTCCTCCATCAACTTTTTATTTATCTTTTCCTCCTGTTTTCCCCTATTTTTGATGATGGCCACCACCCAATGGATTGGCTTGAGATGCTATAATGGATCTAGTATACTTACCCTCAACATGCCTAATAGAACTTTCACACCACACACTATTCATGTAATATATTTGATTTATAATCTTAAAAGATTAAAATTTATTTTTTAAATTAAATTATATCACATGAATAGTGTGATATAAAGCCCTTCAAATAGAATTATTCTTTCAACCTTGATTCCTTAATGTCACCTCACTTTAGGCTGACATTTAGGGTTTGTTTCGACTCTTAGAATCTTTCATAATAGTAATGAAATAATTTGTGAATAATACTGAATAATTTAACTGAAGATATTTTATTAGGAAGATATTCTTTAGCCACAAAAAAATTCTACAAAAATAAATCCATAAATTGACACAGATTGATGTGGATATGTCAATTTGTAAGTTTATTTTTTTGATATTTCTTTGTGGTTGTAATATTTCTCTTTATTGAATTTTGGTAAAGAAAAGAGAAAATTATGAATAAAAATTGATTGAATTTTTTTTTTTGAAATCTAAAAAGTTGTATTATTTTTTTGTATTTTGTTTGAGTGTTTAGAAAATTTATAATTATCAGATAATAATTAGATAAGAAGTTGAAAATCTGAAATTGAGAAATATTTATCTCCAAAGTCCTTCTTGATCGATGGTCTCCATTAGCATTAGTGCTAATTAGCAATCACTTTGATTAGAAGGCGAGGTACTCAGTGCATTCCCAATGACCTTAACAAAGTTTGGTCAAAATTTAGCTAAATAATTCACTTTTACAAATTTAGCTAGTCATTTTCTAACAATACTAAATAATAGACTCAACAAATTTATTACTATTGAGGTTTATCGCTCCGGCAATTTAAAAAACAAAATAAAAAATTTTCTCTCTTGATCCACAACGTCGTTTTACTGCTAGGGGAAGGTTTGGGGGTGGTGCGAGAGTCTTGGCTCCCCTCCCTCCCTTCTCTCTAGTGTTTTTCGGTGGCTTTAATGTTTATACTTGTACGTTTCCATCCAACTAAGGACAATGGTTGTTCGACGATTTCTGGTAGTCTAAGTTCACCACGCGCCCCACCATCGAATTCCTATGTCGCCGATCTATTGGACTGCCAGATATTTCGCTAAAAGAAGTAGCGCATGATCTTTACGAGTGGATCCTAATTTTCGCGTGACAGTCACGCACTACCTGTCACGCACTACCTCAACAACAATTTTTTTGCCATCACGCGCAGCGTCTTTGAGATCAACATCTTCAATAGATCCAAAATTGGCGGTTCGATACTCTTATAGGGTGGCGTGTGTCCTTTATGCATCATTACAGCCGCAATTTAGTGTTGTTTCCATTTTCATTTTCTGTTGTGTTTTTATATTTTGTTTATTTATACATTTTAATATGTATGTTTTTATGTGTTGTTTTTCTATTTGTTATATAGTTTGTATTAAATAGTAATAAAAAAGAATTGACTATTTCTTATTAGTTTCGTTCCTACTTATAGAAAATAAGGTGTTTCGCTCCTCTCCAACTTTTGGAGAATGGAGTATTTTGTCCATCTCCTCCTTTTGGAGGATGGAGTGTTTCGTCTCTCTCTTCCTTCGGAGGCAAATGTTGGTTATCTTTATTTTTTGCATAGTAGTATATTCTCAGGTAAATTGAAATTGAATTTTCAGAAGGTTTTGGCCATGGGAGAGGTTATAGAAGTTTAGATAATGTCTGTCACATAATTTTATGTGCGGGGGTGTTCAAAATAGATGTCTAGTTTGACTTGTAGTTCGGATATTTCATGTAGTTACAGTCACAGTTGTAACTTTGTTTTCATGCAATGAAATGAAGTCTTTTTCTATTTAAAATTTTTTTATTACCATTCTACTAAAATATTAATTTTCATATTTTCATTTATTTTAATCTCAATTATAATTTGAATGTTTATTTGTTATTAAAAAAGTACATATTAATTTTCTAATGTCCATATTATTAATGCTATTCATCATACTATTAATCATTATCGTTTTATTATTAGCTGGGGTGACATCAAATAGTTAAAAAAATTACGTATGTATTATTTTCACTGATTATTTGATAATCATTTAATACTAAACTGAAAGAATAACGAAAAATAACGGTTAAAAGATTTGTAAGTAGTAATTTTCTAGATGCTACAAACCAGGCTGGGCGCATGTTGCTTTTACATTGTAATTGTAATATGGAGGCTCCCAGAATAGAGGTGGACTGTTGGGAGTTAGGGAGGATTGAATTTTTTATTCCTAAAATATTGTTTAGCTAATCTAGGGGCTGGTTGGATTTGGCACACTAACTATTATTTAGTTAAATTTTAATTTTATTGAATTCATTGTAGATGCTGTCATGTGTGATCGCGAACTCCACAATAGCAGTGGTTTTAGCTAGGGTTGTTCTCTGACCTAACCCGAAATGTTATTGGGCATTTCTGACTCGAAATGTTTCTGGTGCAATTCCGCTCTTCCGTTAACCGTTCGCTCGATTACCCAATAATTTTTTTTTTCCTTATGCCTGAAATTCGAAAAATAGTTTCATTTCTCAGTAAACAAACATTTTGTTGGTGCGATTTGGTTATCGACGCATGAAAATCGAAGAAATTTCATTTTCTTAGTAAACAAACAAGCAAAAAACACCAGCCCTCCCTTCAAATTTCAGGTGTCGATAACCAAAAAATAAAAAGAATCCAAGAACACCAGTCCTAATACTAGAATTCAAGAACACTGTTGCCCAGATGACTAACATAAGAGGGGGGTAAATTGAGTTGTATTTAAAAAAATAACAATTATAAATCAAATATATAATATAAAATATAAACAAAATATGAAACAACAATAAATATAAATAGTAAGAGTAAGAGAGAAGCAAACTCAGTATGTTAACGAGGTTCGGCCCCACTGCCTACGTCCTCGCCTCAAGCTACCTCTTGAGAATTCCCAAATCCACTATTCAATCTCCTTTAGGTGGAGATAGAAACCTATTACACCTTTGAGCAGCACCGCTCCAAAGAATCCGTGTAGAACACCCTCTACACTTCCAATCACCTTACACTTGGTGATTTAACTATTCCCCGTGTAGAACACCTTCTACACTTCCAATCACCTCACACTTGGTGATTTAAATATTCCCCGTATAGAACACCTTCTACACACACAAGGGTTATACACACCATTTTACAAATACAAGAGTTGATAGTAGGTAGACTATCAAATTACACTCCTCAATGAGTGAGATAGAAACAATACAGCGCAACCTATATCTCTCTCAACAAGAACAAGAATTAAGGCTCAAAACTTTAGAAAAGAGAGAATGAGAGCTTTGAAGAAATGATGCAAAATTTAGCAATAGATGTGTAAGCTCTTATTTTGAATTTTGCAAAACTCAAGTGAGCTATTTATAGGCAAATGATTTTTCAATTTCAAATTTGAAAAGATTCCCATGTCAAAAACATCATCATTTACTTTTCAAAAATTTCAAATCTAATATTTTTACTTTTTGCATGTGACAAAAGGAGCACACTTTACTTTTCAAAAATTTCAAATATAATCTTTTACTTTTTGCATATGACAAAAGGAGCACACTTTACTTTTCAAAATTTTCAAATAAAGACATATACTTTTTGTATAAGTCAAGAAAATCATCCACCACTTTTGAAAATATTCAAATAAAACATGTACATGTGAAAGATGACAATCAATCATCTTAATATTTTCAAAATTCAAACTTTTAATCATGTCATGTACATGTGAAAGATGACAATCAATCATCTTTCAAAATTTTCAAATTTAGTTTTCAAAATATTCATGCATATGTGGAAAATGTATTTTAATTCTTTATGATAAAATATTAATTTTGAGCCTTAATCCTAATTTCAAATTTTTTAAGAGATTTACAAAATTATTTTATGATTTTAATATGAACTTGTTCCCTTTTTGCTCATGCTTGCTTCCTTGATGTGCTTGATTATATTGTGTGGACAACTTGAGCTTGAGACTCCTTTATTCTTTGGATTCATTTGTTATCATCAAAATCCATTTGTAGATTTACATGAAACTTGAAACCTTGGGTTCAACAATCTCCCCCTTTTTGATGATGACAAATACTTGATGGAACGTGAAGCCTGTATTAATACTTAAGCTCCCCCTGAGAATGTGCGTTAGTTTTTCAAACAAAAATATAAATATAATTCCAAGCATATATAACAAGTTTAGCAATTTAAACAATATTAAAGTTCTAGTCTAAAACTTCTCCCCCTTTTGGCATTATTAAAAAGGAATCATAATTAACTCAATAAGATATATTCCTACAATAACCAATAGACAAATAAAACGCTGTGTTAGTAGAGACTATAGAAATTAGAACCACCGACAATTTAAATCCGCTTGATGTTATTGACGAATTAAATGTTTCAGAGATTTAAAGATGAATAATTAAAATTATTCGTGTCCGACAAAGACAGCAAAAGCTGCAGGCCTAGCTTTGGCAATGCGGTGTGGAGTCATGCATGTCCGACAAAACCTGCAAATGTTGGAAGTCTAACTCTGGCAATTCGGTGCGGAGCCACGCGTATCTGACAAAACCTGTAAAGGTTGGAGGCCTAGCTCTAGCAGTAGATGCGAAAGCAGATCAATCGCCTGATGTTGTTGACAAACGGGTTTGAAGGCTCTGAGTTTCTATAAAAAAAAATCATTTTCACCAATCGGATACCAAAAAAAAAAACATTGCTTCTTGACCTAAGTTCTGTTTCTCCATAACGATAGAATGGCCAACCAATTCTCTTCTACTAATGTTCCAGACTTGAATCAGGAACCCTTGACGCATCAACCATCAATCTTCTCTCTTAAGGCCGTCAATGCCATGATAGGAGCAGAGAACCGTTTTTCTAGTAAGAAAACTTTTGACAATGTGTGTCCAGTATATCTTATATTTCTTTTGACTAATAAAATTTGAAGAGACAATAGTTTGTCTTGTTCTTTATGCTATCTCTATAAAATCAGTTTTAAAGTTCATCCGATTTGCATCAAATTTTATTCTCATCTCTATAACTCATCTGCATTCCTTCAATATTCTCGCTTTAAGTTTTCAATTCTTTTCTCAATGGTTCATTCTTCTAACATTCCTCTAGATGCATCCATGAGGTATTCTACATCTCAATCTCATGTTCTTTCTGCAGCTACCATTGGCACCATGTTGCAGCAAGAGAACAATAGTTTGGCTAATAAGCCAGACTCCGATGCTATCTACGACTTGGTGAGTCTCGGGACTCGCTACTCATCCTCTATTGTCGCTTTTTCCCAGCGGCTACAAGTCAAAAATCATGAGGTTGAAAAGCTTAAAGAACAAATTGTTGTACTTCAACGAATTGTTCAAGAGTCTCACACAAGGGAAGGAATCATTCGGCAGAAGAATAAAAAGTTGAAATCTCTATTGGATTCTTCATTCCGCTTGCCAGTTCCCATGGATAGGGATGACATGATATTGTATGAAGAGAATGAGCGTCTCAAACATGAGGCTAAGAACCTCAGGTTTATGTAAAAGTATTTAAAAAAATATCTCTCTATTTTTATGAACTCTGATCTACCTTTCAAGAGATATTCATAACATGCATCATACCTATTTCTCTTCTAATCATAAATAATCTATCTTCTGGTAAGGGTTTTGTGAATATATTTGCTAACTGATCGTGTGTGTTTGTGAACTCCAGTACTATATCGCCTTTCTGCACATGATCTCAAAAAAAAATGATATCTTATTTCAATATGCTTAATTCTAGAATGTTGTATTGGGTTTTTTTTTTAAGATTTATAACACTTGTATTATCACATTTGATTGGAATGTGATTATACATAAGTTTAAAATCCTCAAGTTGTTGCTTCATGTAAAGAACTTGAGCACAACAACTACCCGCAGCAACATATTCTGCCTCAGCAGTAGATAGTGCAACATAATTTTGTTTTTTTTTTTTACTAAATCAGGAAACTAGTGCACGACCTAAGAAATGACATGTTCTACTAAAACTTTTTCGATCATCTTTACAACCAGTATAATCGATACCTGAATAACTAATAAGATCGAAAGAAGTGTGTTTAGGATACCATAACTCTAAGTCATTGGTATTGGCAAAATATCTAAAAATCCGCTTGACTGCAATCAAATGAGATTATTTTGGAAATGATTGAAAACATGCACATAAACATACACTAAACATAATATCTGGTCTACTGGCTGTCAAATATAATAAGCTACCAATCATACCTCGATATACCTTCGAATCAACTAGTTTACCGGATTCATCTTTATCAAGTTTAGTGGATGGGCTCATTGGTGTTTCAGTTTCCTTAGCACCTTCCATCCCAAACTTCTTCAGCAATTTTTTAATATATTTTGATTGATTGATGAATATCTCACTTTTTGCTTGCTTAATTTGCAATCCGAGAAAGAATATAAGCTCTCCCATCATGCTCATTTCAAATTCTTCCTGCATAGTCTTAGCAAAAACTTGGCACATATTTTCATTAGTAGCACCGAATATTATATCATCAACATAAATCTGAATCAAAAGAATATCATCATTTTCGTATATAATGAAAAGAGTTGTATCAATTTTTTCTCTTAAAAAGCCTTTTTCAATCAAGAAACTACTGAATCTCTCATACCGCGCTCTAGGAGCTTGTTTGAGTCCAAATAGTACTTTTGTGAGTTTGAAAACATGATTTAGAGAATTATGATTTTCAAAACCTGGCGTTGCTCAGCATATACTTCTTCATTTATAAAACCGTTTAAGAAATCACTTTTAACATCCATTTGAAAAAGTTTGAAATCTTTATAACAAGCATATGTAAGTAGCATTCGAATAGCTTCTAATCTTGCGACTGGTGCATATGTCTCATCATAATTGATTTATTCTTCTTGATTGAAACCTTGGACCACTAGTTGAGCCTTATTTCTAGTAATGACTCCGGACTCATGTTTCTTGTTTCTAAAAACCCATTTTGTTCCAATAATAGTATGATTTTTGGGTTTAGGAACAAGTGTTCAAACATCATTTCTTTCAAATTAATTAAACTCTTCTTACATAGTTAGAATCTAAGATTCATCAAGAAGTGCTTCATCAATATTTTTAGGTTCAATCTGAGATAGAAAAGCAGTATGATTGCAAATATTTCTAAGAGATGATCGAGTATTTACACCTCGTGAAGGTTCTCCTAGAATTTATTCCGCTGGATGATCTTTCACATGTTTCCACTATTTGATTGCATCTTGTACTAAGTCTTGATGATCTTTCCTTCTATTTCCATGATCTTCCCTTTTGAATTGTCTCCAAATATCACACATCCTTTTTCTTTAGAAGTGAAGTCAATGAATTTAGTTTTGTCTTCTGTCACGTATCTTGAGCATCCGTTATCTAAAAATCATTTATTTTTACCTGTAGAATACTTCATGCATACCTACAAAAGCAATTAAAAACAATTCCTGGTACCCAAGTTCTTTGAGTCCTTTATTTATTAGTATTAGAAGAAATAAGATTTTTAGGTACCCATATGGCCCTAATAGTCATTGTATGTTTTCTTCTAATAGGACAAGCAAAATAATTATGATCATTTCTATTACAAAAATTGTAAATAGCATGTGACATATATGAAGAACTTGAGTGATTATAATAGTATCCTTTTTTAACAAAATTATTTTTATGAAAAGAATTTTGAATATTGGATTTTGATTTTGAATATTGGATTTTGATATAGAAGGATTATCAAAGAAGTTTTTATAAGATTTGTATTTTTGTTTTGGCTTATATCCCAAGCCTGCCTTATCAAAAACACATCTTTGACTACCAAGAAGTTTTTCAAAATTTCTTTTTCCATTCGTAAAGTTTTCAATAATATTTTCTAAATCAGTTTTCTTTTTCTTCAACTCAAGATTTTCATCTTTCAAAACAATACTTTCTTTTCTTAAAATATCAATTTTGTTTGTTAAAGAATAATTTTTCTTTTTCAAAACAGTATACTTGATACCCAATTTTTCAAATTTCTTATATACCTCTTCTAAAACATTTTGCAATTCTTCATATGAAGGATTTTCAATATTATCAAGATTTGTTACCTCAATGTCATCTTTAGCCATAAGACAAAGATTTGCTAATTCTCCATTACTTGCTTCACTATCTGAGCTACTTGAATCATCATTCCACGTAGCTTTCATTGCTTTTTTGCCTTTGTTTCGATCTTTCTTTAGCAGAGGACAATCTGGCTTGATATGACCAGGTTTATTGCATTTATAACAAATTAAAGTGTCATTTTTACCTGAATCTTTCTTGGAAAACTTATTGACGGATTTCCTTGGAGGAGTTTTATTTTTCTTTAAGAACCTCTGAATTCTTCTTACTATAATCGCAATTTCTTCATCTTTGTCGTCATTTTCCTCATCTTCATCACTTTCACTTTCATGTGGAACAGCTTTAAGTGCCAAGCTTTTCTTTAACTTTCCTTCTTCTTCTCCTCTTTTCAATGTGTACTCATGGGTGATAAGTGACCCGATGAGTTCATTCACTTCGAGTTTCTTGAGGTCTCTAGCTTCAAGAATCGCTGTCACTTTTGATTCCCAACGTTTTGGTAGAGAGTTGAGAATTTTTCTTACTATCTCCACTTTGGAATAAATTTTGCCAAGAGCTGTCAAACTGTTTATGATGTTAGTAAAACGAGTGTACATACTAGAAATAGATTCATCATCATTCATCTTAAACATTTAATATTCATGAGTAAGAATATAAATTTTTGATTCCTTGACTTGAGAAGTTCCTTCATAAGTAACTTCCAAGTTATCCCAAATTTCTTTTGCTGTAGCACAAGTCATTACTTTATTAAATTCATTACCATTGAGAGCATTATATAATAAATTCATAGCAGTTAAATTCAAAGTATAAAGTCTATCGTCTTCACGATTAAACTCTTTTTCTTCCTTTTTGACTTTTACTCCATCAACCACTTTTGTTGGAATATAAGGTCCATTTACAATGCATTTCCAGATTTCTCGACCTTGAGTCTGAAGGAATATTCTCATTCTAACTTTCCAGAATGAGTAATTGTCTCCGCAAAAGAGTGGAGGCCAACTGCTAGATTGACCTTCACCAAATGATGCTACAATGTTAGCCATAAAATCTTAACTCAAAATATAGTTAATCTTATAATAGAGCTCTAGCTTTGATACCAATTGTTACCGATCATAAGCCACACCTATGTCACCTAACAACTGTACCTACCAGACTAGCCGGCCACCGTCTCTACCGGTGCACCGTCACCCATGGTCGGAGAGTCTTGCTTCGGTGACACAGTCACAAGCGAGAGTTCTCATGAGTGATCTACCTGTATGAACAGTACAGGTCAACTAGCTCTGATACCAATTGTTACTGACCATAGGCCGCACCTATGTCACCTAACAACTGTACCTACCAGACTAGCCGGCCACTGTCTCTACCGGTGCACCGTCACCTATGGTCGGAGAGTCTTGATTCGGTGACACAGTCACAAGCGAGAGTTCCCATGAGTGATCTGCCTGTATGAACAGTACAGGTCAACTAGCTCTGATACCAATTGTTACCCAGATGACTAACACAAGAGGGGGGGTGAATTGAGTTGTATTTAAAAAAATAACAATTATAAATCAAATATATAATATAAAATATAAACAAAATATGAAACAACAATAAATATAAATAGTAAGAGTAAGAGAGAAGCAAACTCAGTATGTTAACGAGGTTCGGCCCCACTGCCTACGTCCTCGCCTCAAGCTACCTCTTGAGGATTCCCAAATCCACTATTCAATCTCTTTTAGGTGGAGATAGAAACATATTACACCTTTGAGCAGTACCGCTCCAAAGAATCCGTGTAGAACACCCTCTACACTTCCAATCACCTTACACTTGGTGATTTAACTATTCCCCGTGTAGAACACCTTCTACACTTCCAATCACCTCACACTTGGTGATTTAACTATTTCCCGTGTAGAACACCTTCTACACACACAAGGGTTATACACACCCTTTTACAAATACAAGAGTTGATAGTATGTAGACTATCAAAGTACACTCCTCAATGAGTGAGATAGAAAAAATACAGCGCAACCTATATCTCTCTCAACAAGAACAAGAATTAAGGCTCAAAACTTTAGAAAAGAGAGAATGAGAACTTTGAAGAAATGATGCAAAACTTAGCAATAGATGTGTAAGCTCTTATTTTGAATTTTGCAAAACTCAAGTGAGCTATTTATAGGCAAATGATTTTTCAATTTCAAATTTGAAAAGATTCCCATGTCAAAAATATCATCATTTACTTTTCAAAAATTTCAAATCTAATATTTTTACTTTTTGCATGTGACAAAAGGAGCACACTTTACTTTTCAAAAATTTCAAACATAATCTTTTACTTTTTGCATATGACAAAAGGAGCACACTTTATTTTTTAAAATTTTCAAATAAAGACATCTACCTTTTGCATAAGTCAAGAAAATCATTCACCACTTTTGAAAATATTCAAATAAAACATGCACATGTGAAAGATGACAATCAATCATCTTAATATTTTCAAAGTTCAAACCTTTAATCATGCCATGCACATGTGAAAGATGACAATTAATCATCTTTCAAAATTTTCAAATTTAATTTTCAAAATATTCATGCATATGTGGAAAATGTATTTTAATACTTTATGATAAAATATTAATTTTGAGCCTTAATCCTAATTTCAAATTTTTTAAGAGATTTACAAAATTACTCTATGATTTTAATATGAACTTGTTCTCTTCTTGCTCATACTTGCTTCCTTGATGTGCTTGATTATATTGTGTGGACAACTTGAGATTGAGACTCCTTTATTATTTGGATTCATTTGTTATCATCAAAATCCATTTGTAGATTTACATGAAACTTGAAACCTTGGGTTCAACAAACACAAAATCCTAATAACCAGAATCCAAGAAAAGTAAGAGATAAACCCTAGATCTAAGAAGGAACTGAACGATTGGATAAACTTGATTAACCAAAATCGATTAACCAAACTCGATTAACGAAAATCGATTAACCAAACTAGATTAACCAAGATGATTTCACCTTCTTCCTTTTTCGGCGACTTCCGCTGAAGGGAACGTTGCTTAAAGCCTAACACCGTGTGCTAGTGGCCTTGCCGACGTAGTTTTTCCGCTACTAGAAGCTTCGTGGTCATCTTTCATAATCGTCGACATGTTATTCGGCGACGGCGAAAACATAGCTACCGAGAGAGAGCGGGAGAGAAAGACAGGATTAAATGAGAAGGAAAAAGATTTGGATGGACTATGTTTTAATTGGTAACGGGTATACCCGTTTTCGATTCTAACTCTTATCGGGGAATTGCGGGTCGGGATTAGTCGGGGTAACAGGTCGGGTTGAAAAAAGGTTTTTTGTACAGCCCTAGTTCTAGCTCTATTTAAGTGATGTTTAAAAATAAAATATCTAAAAATAAATGTGTTCCCAATGTAGCCCGGGACTATATTGTAAGAAGCCATTTCTTTTACTTGTTTGAAAGTTTCTTACATGAGAAAAGTTGTGCTTGTTTTCAAAATGTGAAAATAAACAAAATCTAACAATGTCAGTGTCACGGGGCACGACTAAAAGTATGTGCAAGATTATCACATTCTAGAGATTCATGAGAAATGGTATTGACAGTTTGAGAAAGTCATTTTAAAAAGTACTGAAAACTCGGGACTCACATAGTAAATCATTTTTTTAATAATAGACTTTCTTTTTAAAAGAAAAAAAAACATGCGAGACTTACGTATTCTAAAACTATATCTAACATTAAACAAAACCAAAATATTAGCCTAGGCCCTAGCTCATCCAAGTCTGTAACCATTCACGGGATAAGTTATTTAAAATTGAGAAAATCGCATGCTTCGACCAAAAAAATACAAGCAGAAAAACAAAGTGATCAACACGGGTCAAAATTAAGAATCCATCATGGCATGTTCATTCCTCCAGCTTAATTTACCAATGAGAAACTTATCGACTCTTCATACTCTGTACCATATAAATCTTGCCGTGGATGTATGAGACCTCAAGAATATGGCCTGTTCCAAACTTCATTTTCTGCTGTAGCCAATAACGCCAATAGAGAAGTGGATGATCACGTCTTCAACCATGACGGCTGCCGGCTGCCTCTGACAAAGAATTTAAGAAAAACTCCCGTCTCATACTAGCGGTCCTCTAAAAAGACAATTGAGGTTGCTTCAAGTAATATATAAAGAGACCGAAACATTTAATTCGAGATCGCCATAGGCCCATATGAGCACTAGTGTTTAGGCAATAAAAGTACCTCAAAATAAATTTATATAGGTTGTTCAATTCCATTCTGCCATGTGTTTTTCTGGTTCAGAATATCAGACTACAGGGTTTGAATTCTCTTTCAATATTGATTTTCATCTTTAGTTTATGTTTTTTCTTTATGGGTGAGAAAATGGTAGGAGGGGTTAGCCTGAAGTGGTATTCCTTTTAGGTTTTAATTAGGGCTATGCAAAATTTCTAATTTCGACTTCCACTCTAATTTCGATTCTGATCGGAGTCGAAAATCGGAGTCAGAGCAATCCTGACTCCAAATCAAAGTTCAAAGTTGGAACCGGTGCAATTCTGAATTCCGACTCCAAACTCCAACTAAAAAACAAAAAAGCAAAATGTGTATTTTTTTTTTTTTAAATTAATCCAAATCACGCTATTTCAATTAAATAGGAATGACGCTGTTTAGTTCAAACTTAAAGTCTTAGTTCGACTGTCATCTTCTTGTCTTACTCTTTTCTTCTTTCTTTTTCTTCTTCACCAAATCTTTAGTTCTCTGCAGTCCACAGTCCACTTCTCCTTACCTCGAGTCTCGATTGCTTCAATCTTATTCTTTTAATCCATCGCGAGCTCTCACTTTGCAATCAGTTACCTCATGATTCACACCATCGTCCCCACTAACCTATTGCCAAGGGCTCAAAAGGATTTTAATTGGTGATTAATTTTAGGGCTTTAACTTTTAAATTTAAGAATTTTAACCTTGAAATTCCAAACTCCGATCGGAGTTAGAGTTGAAAACTCTAGACTCCGACTTTGTCAGAATCAGAACACAACCCTAGTTTCAACTTCCCAAATAATGGCTTCTTCTTTTTTTCCCTTTTTTTTGTCAAAAATGTCAAATGCAGTGTTATGATGACCTCTTCTTTGCACTACCGAATCATTGTAACAAAATGTGATGAAAAGGACTAAAACTATGAAATAGATATATGATATTAAGTAATATTTTTCAGATGATAAAGAATATACACCATCTTCTTCTTTTTTGATAACATAATATACACCATCTTCAAACATGAAAAGGATTGAAATCCGTAAACAAACCATCATCCGATTTCACACATGATATCATATAATCATTACAAAACATAAAGCAAACAAAAGTCAATGAAGAATAAAACCATCAATGGGCTGCCACAACAGCTTCATTTCCACTGGAAACCAAAGACTCTGATTCAGCACCATCACCACTGAAAACCTTGGCAATCTTTTCTGTAGGGACCAAGGGCAGATAAGAAGAAACCTTGTACCCTTTCTCTGCTGTGTCGCGTACCGTTTGGTTGTACTTCTCTGTACAATATGCTGCGGTTGGGACAACAACTTGAGCCACCTGAGGGAAGAGAGGGAGCTGATTGAGCTTGCGCCAAGCCGACACTGCACACTGCTCGGCCTTGGGTTCGTACTTGGAATAGAGATCCTTGGCGGTTGGCTCGCACTTCGTGTAAACAGATTTGGCAATTCCCGAGGCAGTGTCCACCACCCCAGCACGCTTAACTTCGGACGCAACGGCTCGAGCTACCACGGGAGCTCTCTGAGCAGCTGAGAATGCCTGGGAAGAAGCTTGCTTGATAATTGGGGGCACACGGCGGTCCAATTCAGTCACGGATGCATCCACCTGCAATGATGCGAAAAGTACAGAAAAAATCATAAATATTCAATTGAGGAAATGCAGAATGCTGATGCAAAGTGCCAGAGATGAGATTCCTCATAGGCTCTTAACAACTAAATTGGAAAATGTAGTCTCACACGCAATAAAGATAACAGATCATGTGATTTTCTTGACCATGTAAACAAGCTCTTAATTGTTAGAAGGCAAAGATAGAATCTCGAAATCAACAATTAATGGGAGGCTTCTGAATTCGATTTTGAGCGGTTTCTTATCGAAAATGGTGACGATATCGCGGACAAAAAAGCGAATTGATTGGATAAAAGCAGCAGTATGACATCGGTGCTCACCTTGCGGTCGACGTACTTGAGAACCTCGACGGGAACGTCGTGGAACTTGTCGTAGACAGGTCCGACGACGCTCTTGACGGTGCCCTCCACAGTCTCAACGCCGGGCTTCAGAGGGCCGGACTTGCCCTTGGCGTAACAGTAGAGATTCGAGAAGCATACCGCAGCGTGTATTGTAGCCACCTGCACGAATTCCAGGTATTTCAGCCGCATCTGCTCCTCCTCCTCCCTTGTCTTCCACCACAAAAATCAAAGGAAAAAATAAGTATAGCTTATCCTTTTATGAAAGTATAACAATTAAAATCTGCAATTCCCAACGAAAATAATACAAAAGCAAAAGAACGAAGAGTATTATGAAATTGAATTGGAGAAGTCCGTACCATGCCATCCTGCGATCTCAAATCTCCTTCAGCCATGATCGATGAACTAATGAGAAAGATGAACCTTAAATCAGGAAATTTAATTGAGTTTTCTCCACGAGCGAAAGGGAAATCAATAAGAGAGATTAGAAATGTGAATTTGATAACGAGGACGAAGTATGGGTTTTTATAGGAGAGACGAGAAATCTGTGGGAATAGTACGACTGTAGAAATTGACAGGAATATCGGTGCGAACGTCTGGGTTTGGTACGACGGTGAAGCAACGCGTTTCTCTCTGTCTTTTCTTAATGCGTGGCCCTTAATAGTAAATAGCAATACCGTCAACGCTCCGCAGTTATGGCATTCTCATTTGATGGTTTAAAATCGATTTTATGTTTTAAAAAAAAATTTAATTAATTTTTATTAAACAAAATTTGATTTTATTATTTACAAAAAATAATTTTTTTTATTTTTTTTATCTCTTTACTTTCAATTAAATATAATCAAAGTTTTTTGATAAAACCCTAAATTTATATTTTTTTAAAAATAACTTTAAATAATTTAATGAAAGTATTCTTAAAAAAAAAGTCAAGAAAGAAAAAATGAAAAACGAAAACTTCGAAATTAAGTTTTCTCGGTGGTTAAAAAAAAAAGAGAGAAAAAAAAAGTATCCTTTGGTTAGAACGACGTAAATTCACGTGCGGATTGTTCTGGAATGAATGAATTGGGTGGGCTTGCCTTGTGCTGTTTGGATGTTAATTGAACCATTTTTAGGATTGTAAATGAATAGTTTATTCCATAATTTCTTATAATTCCTTTGGTACTTATTTGATTAAATTTAAATTTAATTTGATTTATAAAAAAAATTGATTTGATTAATAAGTGACACATAGAAGATGAAATTCAATTCAACTCGACTTTACTCAACTAAAATACGTTAAAGTCCTCTCTTTAATGCTCGACTCGAGTCTATTTATTAGCTCAACTCGATTAGAATTTATTTATATATTGTTAATATATACATATACATATATATTACTAATAATATAAGCACAATATTTTTATAATTGAATAATAATAAGTAACCTAATTATTTATACCTAAAGTGAGTATATTTTATATCAATATTTTATAATTTGTATAATAATTAATCTATAAAATTTTAAAAAAGTTCATACATTAGTATGTGAAAGCCACGTATGAAATAGATATATGCTATCATTTACGTGTATGTATTAATAATATATGTAGACATATGACATATTATTATAATAGATAAATATCAACTAGTTAGATATTAATTATTTATAAATTTTTAAAATCTTATAATTTAATAGAAGTTCTATTTCTTAGTAATATAAATTTAATATTAAATTAGTTTATTAATTATTAAATTTATTTAATAAAAAAATAAATCAACATCGAACTCGATTTGAGAGTTTAGCTTATCGAGTCAAGTTTAAATAAAGAATAAACAAAAATTTTGAACTCGAGTTCGAACTAATCGAGCCGAGCTCGATAAGTCAAAGACTAAATCAACTCAGCTCGATTATAGTCCTAGAGCCTACTCGCATGCCTGTTTGCTTTGGAAATAAAGATGAATTTTTAATAAGTGAAAGAAAGATATAAAAATAATCATTTTTTGAAATATAAAGATCATGTTATGAATATAAATGAACGAACGAAACGGCGCCGCCCCCTGCCCCACCACTAAATTATGTGAATGACCCCACCACTATTATATTAAATTCTGCATAGTGACTTGCATAGTAACTTGCATAGTAATTTCAACGCCTATAAATATGGGTTTCAATTGTAATGAAATTCATAAGAAAATATAAAAAGAGAAAGAAAGTTTCAGTTCTTAAGAGTTTCTTTTCTCTTGCAATAGTAGTAGTTTTCTTTTTAGTTTTATAATACGTTATCAGCACGAGGTTCTACCGATACTGAAGATAGTGGTCTTCTACTTCAAGTAAGTTTTTCAATATATTATTTGCAGTTCTTGAAATAAATATTAAAGGTAATATTTCTGAATATTACTTGATAAAATTTTATTTTTATTCTCATGATAATGTGAATATATTTCTTAAATTCACAGATTTATTTTTATAATATAATGTCAAATATTGAGATTTATTACTATTGACATTTCTGAAAAATGTTATTTATCCAGATCCTTGATGAGATCTATTTAGATATGATGATGAACTTGAAAGATACAATCATAGAAGAAAACCATGTGTCCCTGAAGGACCGTGCTGTGTATCTCATGATGAAAAATCATCTTACTGTGTGAAATGAATTAAGAGAGTGATATAAGCACCAGAAGATGTAATCCTCTCAAAAGATCATTATGATTTATTGCACTTGAAGTTGCAAGATTTTAAGAGTGGTATTGAATATTCTGCACTCTTTAAAATCAGCTCAATATTAAAATTATACAGAGAAAATGTCACTGATGATGATATATAAAAGAATACATTATTTTTCATACCTCGAATGTGCTCCTGCAGTAGCAATATCGAGAGTGAAAGTTCAACAAATATTCTGAACTTTTGTTTTGTCTTCCAGTGATTGAGCTAAATAATGAGTTTTTGTTACACCAGTTACGTCCTATTAATGATATCGAATTTACACAATTCCCAGAAGTGAACGGGAAATAAGGGCGTAGACGTGGTAGAAAAATTATAGAAGTGTTGGTCCCAAAAGCGACAACACTAAAGATGATAAAAATATATCATATCACCAGAAGTGATTAAACTCAGAGAAGGGTAAAGGCTCTCAGAATAATTTTTCATAAAAAGATGAAGATGTTTGTCATAGAAGTAATATGACTAAACAGTAGTCACGTACCTGTTGTACGGACAAGCACTTGATTTATTTATACTAAGTTTTTATATATAAGCTTATTAATATTTCATCATGTTTTGAAATAATGAAATATCGGTGCCTGAAGCACGACAAGAAATTACTTGGGATAATAAAGTCCTGTTTAAATTTGATCCTCTTACAAATAAATGTGAACCAGAAGTTCAGAGGATTATTTATCTGCAAAGTGTTGCAAATCAATTACATGATGTATTTACTTACACTAAAAGTGTTGTAAAATCATATATTACTGCTGTTAATACTTAACCAAGAATTGAAATTCCTGAAGGACGAGTTGTTAAAACAGCAATAAATGAGTCTAAGATACACCTGAAGCGTTGAAGACCTATTGGTGCACAAGAAAAATAAAAATCGGTGCTCATGAAGAGACCGTCTTTTCTGTATAAAATATAATCCCCCTGAAGAGGAAACCTCCTGAAGAGGTAACTCCTGAAGAGTGTAACTCCTTAAGAGTATAACTCCTAAAAAGAAAACTCTTGAAGAGTATAAACCTCCTAAAGAGAAACCTCCTGTAGAGGCGTTTCATGAAATGTTTTCTCCTGGAGAGGAACAAAGAGATCTCAATACATTTCATGAGTACTGGAAAATTTATGGATAGAAATAAAACTGTTGTCGACAACATATATGATAACACTTGATATTACCAGAAGTAATGAAGAAAGTGAGCCAAAAACCGTCGAAGAATGTCGACGTAGAAATGATTGGCCAAAATGGAAAGCAGTTATTAAAACTGAATTAAACTCGCTAGTGAAGCGAGACGCATTTGGACCTGTTGTCCAAACACCAAAGGGTGTAATATTTGTCAGATATAAGTGAGTATTTATACGAAAGTGTAATGCGAAATAAAATTATACGGTATAATTTGTCGCACAAGATTTCCTGTAGAAACCCGAGAGCAATTATGAGGAAACATATTTCCTTGTTATGAATGCAATCACATTCATATTTTTAATTGATTTGGTTATTACAAAAGGATTAGATATGCAGTTAATGAATGTGGTCAGTGCATATTTATAAGCATCATTAGATTATTACGATACTTGAAGCATCTAATCCAAGTACATTTAGGAGTATGTACTTTATAAAGTTTCAAAGATCTTTATATGGGTTAAAGCAATCCGGACACATGTGGTATAATTGAATCAACGAGTATCTATTGAAAGAAGGATTTAAGAATAATCCTATATATTCATGTGTTTTATCAGAATCCGGATTCGTCATTATTGCAGTTTACGTTGATGATTTACCTTGTTAGAACTCTTGAAAAGATTACAAGGGTTGCTATAAATTCAAGGAATGCATTTGAAAAGGAAAGATCTTATTATTCAATTCATAAATGAGTTACAAGAATTTGAGACTTCTAACCTCATCTCTCAAATGCATTTGCTCTTCATAAAGCAACATACCATCCTTATATAAAGGATTAGGCAGTCGAAATGAAGAGGCAAGTAAGGATTTTAAATCCTTATTCTCCTGCTTTAAGTCTGCAATTTTTTTGTCAGACTCTTAAACTAGTCGTTGAAGTACAGAAACCTTCTCGTTAAGCTCCTCAATCTCACGATTTTTGGATTGTAATCAGTTGGAAAATCCAACAATAGAGGAGGAGTATCGGGTGCTGAGAGTCACCAGCTCATAAACAGCTTCACGATCTGACTTATTAGCCAGATCATTTGCTTGCTGCAACATTGCACCTGCGGAAGATGCAGGAATAACTTGTAATTGAGGTGAAGGATACCTCATATGTTGATCGTGAGAAATAGTAAAAGGAAATTGATGAGCCATTGGAAATTTGTAGAATAAGAATACAAATACATATGAATTATAGATATGAGAAGAAGATTTGATGCGTACTAAATGAAGTTAAAGACGGTTCTTATAGAAATGGAAATAAGAACAAGACAAACCATCATCTCTTCAAATCTTACTTTACAAGATATGCTGGATGCATAATTTCAAAAGCCAGCGAGATTAATTACAGATATCCCTATTTTCTTGTAAACGCTGAACATCTGCCGTTAGCTGCTGTTGTTGACTTTGTATCTGAGCTCTTTCTCGTTCCAGCTCTTCTACTCGTGTTTTCAGGTCACGAGAATACCAGTCTACAAGTTTCTTCAGCTCCTTGTTATCTTGTTTTAAATCTTTATTTTTTCTATCTTTAGTTGCAAGCGTTTGATGCAACTCAGATATTTGATTTTTAAGATGATCAACCTCACTCGTTCTCGCCAATAGCCTTTGTGATATGGTTGTAAGAGAAGCAGCATATTGAGCACTTAGGGTTCTTGATGCTGCAACAATTTCAGGATCAGATTTACTAAATAGATATATCTCTACTCCTATTATGGTGTTTACAGCCTCAGGAGAAAATATAAGTGGTTGAGGTATAAAAGGTTCATGGTTTAAATCTGGGACATTAGAATTTCTATCAGACATAATATCGTTCTGGATGAACAACAACTGAATGTATGAGGAATGCGAGATCTTTTTACTGGAGTAAACCAATGGTAAAATTGGTTATATTTAAACAACAACCCGAAGCCTTCAAATCTCTTCAAAATCTCGTTTGTCCACAATGTCAAGCGGATTTGATTTTCCGCCGAATCGATAATATTAAATCTCAAAACTTTTACAGTTTTTATCATACATAGATGGTTTCCAATGTTATTTCCGCCGTATATAAACAAGTTCTTCCTAATAACGCCGAATGAGGGGGAGAAAATTTTAGATGAAAATATTATCATACTCTCTCTAATGCATTATTTAGTTGGAGATCGTGTTTGAATTCTTAACTTGTTATATATACTGAAATCATATTTGCTTATTACTTGAAACACTAACGCATATTATTAGGTGGAGTTTAAGTATTACTGAAGGTATTAGATTTCTATTAAACTTGTCAACCAGATATTATTTTTCATCTTCAAATCACTCAGAGATTATTGCAATTCATGAAACAAGTCGAGAGTATATTTGGCTGAGATCAATGACTCAACGTATCCAAGAAAAGTGTGGTATTTTGATAGCTCAACAATTTTATACGAAGATCATGCTGCTTATATCACTCAAATCAAATGAGGATATATCAAATATACGATCAAGTGATAACCTGGCAGATTTATTCACGAAGACATCACCAACTGCGACATTCAAGAAAATTGTGCAGAATATTAAAATGTGAGGACTCAAAAACTATTGTCATGCACTTTCCAGGGGGAGTAAAAGTCCTGAAGACTTGTGCTGATTGTACTCTTTTTCCTTCGCTAAGGTTTTATCCCATTGGGTTTTCCTTTGCAAGGTTTTAATGAGGCAATCTTAAAACACTTGTGGATACATAAAGAGACTGTACTCTTTTTCCTTCGCCATTGGTTTTTCTTCCCACTGGATTTTTCCTTGGCAAGGTTTTAACGAGGCAGATTCTTTATGGGTGGTCATTCAAGGGGGAGTGTTATGAATATAAATGAACGAACGAAACGGCGCCGCCCCCTGTCCCACCACTAAATTATGTGAATGACCCCACCACTATTATATTAAATTCTGCATAGTGACTTGCATAGTGACTTGCATAGTAACTTGCATAGTAATTTCAACGCCTATAAATATGGGTTTCAGTTGTAATGAAATTCATAAAAAAATATAAAGAGAGAAAGAAAATTTCAGTTCTTAAAAGTTTATTTTCTCTTGCAATAGTAGTAGTTTTCTTTTTAGTTTTATAACAGATCAAAATTCATAAAGCATAGAAAAGAGGGTGTTTTGAACATTTCACTTATCAAACCTAATTGCTCTGAAAATATAATTTATCAAAAGTTCACTTGCAATTTGGCAAGTAAATAAATAAATATAAGGTCTTCTTTGGATAATGAGATAAGATAAGATAATTTTAAATAAATGTTAGAAATTGAAAAAAATTATTTTAAAATGTTATTTTTATTTGAAAATTTGAAAATTTCTAATTATTTATTATATTTTATATGAGAGTTTGAAAATATTATAATGATGAGATAAAATGAGATGAGATGATTTCTAAATATGAACAAGACCTAATTGAAATAGGTATGGTTGTAATCTTGAAGAGAGGGGACTCATCCACCGAGTATGATAGAAGAAATCTCAAATTTTTTCCTTATTAATTAAGTAGATAGAGTTGAGCTTTATAATGATTATGATAAAAGAAATGATATTTACAATCGTGAATTATGCAATTGCTAAAAAAATATTTTGAAAAAAGTGAGTAAAAATAAAGCTATATTAATAAATTAATTATTTTTATAATGAACCCCACTTTTTTTCAAAATAATTAGTTGTTGTTTATGCACTTTATAATTGTATGTACCATTACTATTCTAATAAACTAGTCCAGTTTAAATATAAATATGATATCATCTAATTTCATTTCATCATTATATTTTTTATTAAATTTTATATAAAATATAATAAACAATTATACTTTATCAAATTTTAAAATAATAATAATATTAAAAATAATAATTTTTTTAATTTTTAATTTTTATCTAAAACATTTATCACATTCACATTTGATGTTATTTCTTTCTCATTATTTAAATCAAAATTGTTTTTAATATTATTATTAAAAGTAATAATATTAAAAATAAATTATTTTTAGATGTTTTAGAAATAATTTATTGGGTTCGTTCTTGTGAAGGAGTAGTCCTAGACTGATCATAAACAATCTTATTTTTAATTAGAGGTTTTGTTATTTTTAATCATGATTTATATTATAAGAGAACTGCTACAAATCATATAAAGAAATTATATAAAGAAAAATTCACAAACTAGTGTGCTTTTATAAAATTCGTTAGATTTATTTTATAATAAAAATACTTTTATAATTTGATGTACAGCATTATACTACATCAGTTTAAGAGTTTCTTTTTTATGATCACTTTGTAGTTAAAAACATTTTTCTTACTATAAATAGTTGTCATATATGTGATCCATATAAAATGTAATTGAGAAAATTTTACATGTATATTATTTGATAATTGAATAGTTAAAAATACCTAATCACAAAAAATTATTAAATATAATGAATTTTTACAACTAATATATAAACCTTATATTGAATTATAATATTTTGAAATTTTCATTTCCTGTATAGTTTCAACATTTTAGTATATGAAACTACGAAGTCTATAACTATTACATTTTAGCATCGCACGGCGAGAGGATTTAAAGAAATACAATTATCATAACACCCGCAGCCTGTAGATAAATATTCTTTATTTATTTTTTCCTCAAAAAAGAAAAAAATACTCTTTATTTCTTTCGAAATGGACATTGTGAATGTCACGTTGCATATGAAAAAGTTTGATAGATGTGAACGAGTATGATAAAGACCTCGAGTATCAAATCTGTTCATATTGGCTCCTTCTTAGGCAAAAGATACAAACATTGTAACGATTATAAAATACTTCAGTTGTGACATATATAGACTAATCTTTTTAAATTATAAATATCAACGTGGATTGTACTTAACTTAGATCATCATAAATGTAAGTACCATAGCCAACTTAACAACACTTTGTATTTTTGAGTTTAATTTGTCGGAGGGTGTATAGAGTAGACATGTTTATTCGGGTTTCAGATCTGGAAATCCTAGTTGGAAAATTGAGTGATTTTTTTTACCTTCTTAGATGAAAATATTAAAACTATTTAAAAACTAGGGTTGGGTCGGGCAAAATCTAGCCCTAATAAACAAACCTAATATACATTCAATTATATTGAACTAAAGGAAAAGTCTATACTCCACACTAAATTTTCATACTACTTTGTAATAGGATATAATATGTTTATTATTATTAGATCTTAAAAAATCATTCAATAATGATAAATGTATCACATCTTAAGAATCTGATGAAAAGAAAATGAAATCAGCATAATGTATAGCATTATTCTAGACCAGATGCCCCTAAACTTGTAAAATATTGAATTAACCCCAACATCAATTCATGATTTTTTTTATAAATCTATTTATGATTTTTGTCATGGCTATGCAAGTAGATCTTATTAGATCAATAAATAAAATGTATTGTTAAAATTGTCACATCTTTAATAGGAATCATAAAAAAATCTAAATGCTTAATTATAGTTTTTATTGTTTTCAATCATATTTATTATATTTCGAATATTCTTAATTACATACTTTATTAGTCATGTTTGTTAATATTTCTATTTTAAATAATTGCCATATATATGATCCATATTTATAAAACATATCATAATGATATTCAATAAATACAATAGGAAATAACAATTTTTTTTATTTAATAGCAATATTGCTCCAAGGCTATATATTTTACAAACACCGTAATATATAATTTTATACAAAAGACACCCACCTAATACCATAGCAACAATATTTCCAATATTGTTATAAAAAAAATAAAACAATATCTCAATCAAACACAATAACAACGATGATTCTATCACCATCATTGTCTATTTCTTTCGATTTCCTCATGCAAAAAATAAATTCATTTAAGAGCATTGATATTGGTCTCATCAAAATAAATCATTAACTTTTTACTTTTTACACACTTTTCAAAAAGATTTAATTTTAAAGAAACTTTTGAATAATCTACTTATTTTTTATGATTAAAAGTATTTTTTTTACATTTTTTCATAGTTCTTCTCCCTATTCTTTTTATTAAATATGATTAAATTTTTTTAAAAGTATATAAAAAAATATAAAATTAATGATTTATTTTGATAGAATCAATTGACATTATTTTCATTATCTTTACATCATGACATGATGTGGCATATTATTATACGAGAAAATGACGAAAAAATAGGTGAGAAAAAGAGAGAGATCAATGATGACCCCCCGTCCCCGGTTCCCCTCGGCACCTTGTGATGGGACAGCAGCCGCGCTTATAAGGATTAGCTTCACCGTGACCCTGGCAGAATTGGTAACTTGAATAAGTGCCATTCGAACGTTGGGAGCAGGGCACCTTGTCCTTTCGCAGCACATCATAACCGATGGTGCCAGCTAGAATGCGCCTGCTGATCTCCGAGTCAAGCGCCTCGACCTCTCCTCCGGTCAGGGATTCTGGTGTGTTGGTCTTGCAGATTGACCAAACGGGTCGCACCGGCCACCTCAATTGGTGTTGATCAGGCTGCCCACCTGCATGGATGTGTGATGAGCTTACAAACAAGACAAATGCACAGACTCCAAGAGCAACTGAAGTGTGGAAGATCATGGCCATTCTTTTGGAAACAAAGCTATTTTCGCTACTAGTACGCTTCCTTTCTGGATTCATTTCTTTCTATCGTGTTGCTTCTTTCTCTGTGTCGCTTTCTTTTGTGGTAATAATTTCTTTTGTTTTCCTTTCTTCTCAACTGAGCTTTAAAGACCGGATAGACAATTGTTCTTTACATTAGTTTGTTTTCCAAGAGTACTCTAGAAAGGATCTCTAGAATGATGTTGAATTGGAGAGGTCCATCCATTTAATTTCCATGCCATCCCACAATCTCAAATCTCCTTCAACCATGCTCGATGAGCTAACGAGAACGATAAACCTTAAATCAGGAAATTATATGAAGCGAGTTTTCTCCACAGGCGAAAGGGAAATCAATAGAGAAATTAGAAATGTGAATTTGATAAGTAGAGGACGAAGGATGATTCTTTTTTTTATTTTAATAGGAGAGACGGAATATATAGAGTGATTCTTGAAATAGGTAGGAATATTTTTAGGAACGGACGACGATCGAGCGGATCAATGGCAACGTCTAGTTTGAGATGGCGGTGAAGGCGAAGCAACGTGTTTTTCAATCTTTTTTTAAATGCATGGTCCTGAATACCGTCAACGCTCAGCTGAAAGGAAAGCCATTTAACCAAATCCAAATTTTAAAGAAAAATAGACTTTCAGATTAGTGGCTTGCCTCTATTTGTTATGCATATTCAATTAGATAGAACCAAAGTTAAAAAATTAAATAAAAATTATTAAAATATATATTTTTATAATAATTTTTATTTAAAATTTAAAATTATTTATTATGTTCTATGTAAAAATTTGAAAAAAAAAATTATAATAATTATATACATATCACTCTCAAACCAAACCAGGGTGCTTAAGGTTATTTTCTTTTTTTAAGTGAAATTAATCAAGAAATTAGGGATATACCCACAACTTACGGTGCAGGTTAACCCCTTCCCCGCCCTCACATTTTAGAGTAGAGTTTTTTAATAAGACTGTAAACCATTCAAGTCAAGTTGAGTAGAGTTTTTGAATTATTGAGTTGAGTTTGAATTCTAATAATTCGAGGGAATTCAAGTAGAATCAAATTATTTATTAATCATTGCCTATACTTTTTAACTACATTGAGTTGAGTTATTTTTTGAATTTTATTTGTACTCTTAACATTTACATGTATATTATTTGAATAATTGAATAGTTAAAAATACCTAATCACATAACTTTATTAAATATAATGAATTTTTACAACTAATATATAAACCTTATATTGAATTATAATATTTTGAAAAATACATTTATTGTATAGTTTCTACATTTTAGTATATGAAACTATGAAGTCCATAACTATTGCATGAGAGTGTAACATACCACTGTGCGGTGTGCGGCATCGCTGCACGATGAGAGATTTTAAAAAATACAATTATCATAACACCCGCAGCCTGTAGATAAATACTCTTTGTTTCATTCGAAATAGACATTATTGGTGTGAAAAGGGGACATTGTGAATCTCACGTTGCATATGAAAAAGTTTGATAGATGTGAACGATCGAGTATGATAAAGACCTCGAGTACCAAATCTGTTTATATTGATCCTTCTTAGGCAAAAGATATAAATATTATAACGATTATAACATACTTCAGTTGTGATATATATAGACTAATCTTTTTGAATTATAAATATCAACTTGGATGGTATTTATCTTAAAAGATCATCATAAATGTGAGTACCATAGCCAACTTGACAACACTTTGTATTTTTGAGTTTAATTTGTCGGATGGTGTATAGACTCATAGAGAAGACATGTTTATTCGGTTTCAGATCTAGAAATCTTAGTTTGAAAATTGAGTAATTTTCTTAAATTTTTTAGATAAAAGTATCAAAATTATTGAAAAAAAAAATCAATGTCAGGTTGGGCAAAATCTTGCCTAGATGAATAAGCCTACTATAAAGTCGATTACATTGAACTAAAGGAAAATTCTATACTCCATACCAAATTTTCATACTACTATGTAATTAGATATAATATGTTATTATTATTAGATCATAAAAATATTATCTAATAATAATAAATGTACCATATCTTAACAGAATGTGATGAAAAGAAAATGAAAGCATAATGTATAGCATTATTCTGGACCAAATGCACCTAAAAACTTTTTTTTTAAATGCCCCTAAAAACTTGTAAAATATTGAATTAACACTAACGTCAATTTATGACTTTTTTTAATAAAATTATTTATGATTAAAATATTTCTCTTTAAAAAAGACCCATCAAATTGTCACATCTTTAATAGGATCATAAAAAATCTAAATGCTTAATAATAGCTTTTATTGTTTTCAATCATATTTATTAATTTCAATCAATATATATTCTTAATCACATACTTTATTAATTTTAGTCATGTTTTAAAATCTATCTATTTTAAATAATTGTCATATATATATATATATATATATATATATATGACGGCCCATACAAAAACATATCATAATGATATTCAAAAAATACGTATATAGGAAATAAGAAATTTTTTTATTTAATAGCAATATTGCTCCAAGGCTATATATTTTACAAATACTGTAATATACAATTTTATACAATGTTGATGTACATCAACATATGACTACAGCAACAATATTTTCATCAACAATAATAACAACGATAATCTCGGCCGTCACCACCACCGTCACTATCTTCCGATTTCTTCATGCAAAAAATAAACCCATCTAAGAGAAATTAAAGAAAATAGGAGGGAGAGAGAGAGAGAGAAAAAAAATTAATTATTTTTTTCATGATCCTTCTATCATAGCATAATGTGATATGAAATAGTATTTAATCATTTAATATCATATCATGGAATGGAATGACAAAAAAATAATGAGAAAATAGATGAGAAAAAGAGAGAGATCAGTGATGACCCCCCGTCCCCGGTGCCCCCCGGCACCTTGTGATGCAACTGCAACCGCGCTTATAAGGATTAGCTTGACCTTGACCATGGCAGAACTGGTAACTTGAATAAGTGCCATTCGAACGTTGAGAGCAGGGCACCTTGTCCTTATGAAGCGCACGATAACTGATGGTGCCAGCTAGAATGCGCCTGCTGATCTCCGACTCGAGCTCGACCTCATCATCTCCACCGGTCATGAGGCACTCCGATATGGTGCCCTTGCAGATTGATCCAATGGGCATCCATACCAGTTGGTGTTCATGAGGCCGACCTGCATCGACGGTGTATGATGAGTTTATGAGAACCAAGACCAACGCACAGACTCCAAGAACAACTGAAGTATGAAAGATTCTGGGAACTGTTTTTGAAACAAAGCTGTCTATTCTGCTATGTCTCCTTTCTAAATTCATTTCATTTATTTTTTTATCGTGTGGTTCGCTTCTTTATGCGTGTTGTTTTCTTTCGCTAGCTTCGATCTCAACTGAGGTTTGTAGAACAAGACAAGACAATCATGAATGGTCTTTGGGTGGGATCGCTGGGACTTATAAAGGTAATCTGCTGAATTATTGGGATTGGTTTAGCCGTAAAAACAGCATGATCAAAGTTGTGTTTGTTTTAAAAAATGATTAGTGTAGAACCGTCAAACAGCTAGCTGTACGAGTACTATAGGCTTGAAGAAAAGACTATTAATAGAGTTTGGTCTTTACACTCTCGATTATAATTGAAGGTCGATAAGGAAGGAAATAACTAATCCTCTTATCCGTCAAAAATAAATATTTTATAGAATTTAAAATACTAGAAAGGATATGATCTAGAAGGATATATGTTGAAACATTCTCCCAAACTTTTGAAGTGAACACATGAGTTAGAAAAACGTTATTAAATTTGTTAAAACATCCCACAACTTGGTTGTAAATTAATGGACAAAATTGGACAAGTAACTTCGAGATAATATAAGTCAATCTTGGACTTCAAAATAGTCAGAATTTTTATCTAACGGATTAAAAATAAAAGAATTATATTGATAGATGGATATCACTACAAGAAAAAAGATCAGATATAATCAATCTGATGCATTAAAAAATAAGTCATTTTTGGTCCTTTTTAATACATCAGATTGATTCCTTTTTCTTGTAGTGATAGGACTTGCACTTTAAAATTGTAACTGTTTATGGGAGCTGGATAACATTTTGATATCTAAAGGTACTAAACATATGGGAAAAAAAATTAATGTTAATAAGTTGATGTGTATTTATCACTTTTGATATATGATAATACTCCTGGAAAAAAATGTTTAAAAATCTAAAGTGCCATCTACTCATGTATATTGCATGAGCCATGCGACACGTACAACCTCTTTAGCCTCCACTTTTTTAATTATTTTAATTTTAATTTTTTAGTTTATTTTTTAAAAAATAATTAGTTTTTTATTCATTATTCATATATCAAATATTTGATAAAAAAAAATTAAAAATAAACTGTTGTGTAGAGATTGAGAGATTGTATAGCTTTTTTTGAAAAATCATATTTACAATTTCAAAGTACGAAAATCTAATACATTCTTTTAAAAAATAATATATAAATTTGACTCACATAAAAATAAAAATAAAAAATTATTATTATTTTAATAATAAACAATTCTTTTAAAGAGAATTTTAGTAAGGCGAAAGCCCTTACACCGCACATTCCATAAGTGGTCACCATGTCAATTTTTACTTCAACAATAATTATACTTATCATCTCTATACACTACACAGGATCACATTATTTTTTTACTATAACAAATATGTAGTATATTGATGATAAGTAGAACGTACAACTAAAGTTTGGTTTATTTTGGAAGGCAAAATCAAAAATTTTAAATTTCTTTTAAATTTATTATTACATTTTTTAAAACTTCTATATAAAATATAATAAAAAATTTAATTTTTTCAAATTTCAAAACTACCTTTTCAAATCTTAAAATAAAACTAATATTATAAAAATATTTTATTTATTTTTTAACTTTTATCTCATCTTATCTCTGAAACTAAACTAAACCTAAATTATAAGTTTAACAATAATAAAATAATAAATAATAATAATAATAAATTTCGTTAAGATTTTTAAAATTTTCGACAAAAATACCTTACGTATGCCTTCAGAAGCACACTGTGTTTAACTTGGTTACCAAAAACTGTACAAATGTCAAAAAGAATAGGTTGAGTATTGGATTCATCAAAATTTTTCTTTAAAATTTAATGAAAAGTACAAATTTAATAAAAAGATAATACTTAGAAAAAATTCTATATTGAATTTATCAAAAAACTTTCGTCACATTTAATAAAAAATGAAGAAAAGAAAGTGAAAAGAGTAAAATACAAGTACTTTTAATTTAGCTTTTGAATATGAATCCTTTAAAGATAAAATATTATTATTCAAAAGTCAAATTAAAAGTATTTGTATTTTATCTTCCTCAAATTTTTTTCTTCATTTTTTATCAAATATGACGGAAGTTTTTTTATGAGTCCAATATAGAATTTTTTTAAGTGTTGCATTTCTATCAAATTTGTACTTTTCAACAAATTTTAAAACAAAATTTTGGTAAGTCTAATTCTAATGCTATTAAATGTAATGGACTGACAGTCACTAGACCACGATGAATTCATGTGTGAAAACTAAGCCGCAGGCAAAAAATAGTAACCCAACAAATCAAACTAAAATATGAATACCTTCTGACTTCTATTACTAGTAATGAAGATCTTTGTTTTCTTTTTTCTTCATCCTCTTTTTCTTTAGTTTTCTTGCAAAACAATCAGAACTTGAATCACTATTCTCACGTATGTATCATAATTCTTGCAAATCAAAACAAAAAATAATTACTCAAGCTTAATCAACAAGATATAACTAAGTTTTCTATCATGAAAACCTATTTATGCTTTCCAAAACCCTAACAAACCATACTAGAGCCACAATTATGGTTACCAACAATTAGATGGTATTTCTGGTATTAAAACAAAAATGATCTGATGACCAATTCACTGTAACGAATTGAAAATTTGATTCTATGAGTCATAACAGACTCAAAGTAATAGCCGATGCGTAACATAATTACTTTCAATAACGTAAAGATAATAATTAAATCAATCAGTTAATAATTGAATCGATCGATTCGATTTGATAAACAAGAAAGTGTGATACTCACGAAAGGCGAATATTAGCATGAGATTGTGAAAAAAAATAAGTGATGATCAAATACAAAGTGCTTGGGAAGGAGGGATCTCGGGGGGAAAGCGAGAGAAAAGGAAGTGAAGTGCGTGGACGCGAGAAAGTTATACTTGAAAAGGAGCAGCTTGAATCACAAGCTCGTTGTCGACACGAGCGAGACATGTTATGGATCAAGTGAAGGTCTTGAGCGCGTTCTCACTAAGGCTGAACTCCATTTTCTAACAGGCTCTCTTTCTCCGTGTAGAAAGAGAGAGAGAGAGAGAGAGAGAGAGAGAGAGAGAGAGAGAGAGAGAGAGAGAGAACGCTCAAGCTCAGTTTCAATGGACTTGGCGGGAAAGAGCGGGTTAAGCTGTATAAATTTTAGTTGTTATTGATGGAATGAGATAAAATGATTTGAGATTAAAGTTAAAAATTAAATAAAATATTATTAGAATATATTTTTTTAATATTATTTTAGTTATGAGATTTGAAAAAATTAATTAAATTGATCATTTTATTTTATATAAAATTTGAAAACATTATAATATCAAATGAGATGAAACTATTTATAGAAACGGGCAAAAAACGATCGGATCATGGACGTCAAAGATAGGTCATGAATAATGACAAACGGTCTAGATTTCCAAAAGTTATATGAGTTTTGTTAAGACCAGTCTGTCCTCACTCTTGATAGGATTCTCATTGGCTCGGTTAAAGTCCGGTTAAAGTCCAATTAGAGAGTGGCGCTACTTCACCCGAAGCCTATTTCTCGATATCTCTCAATTGAGAGTAATTTTTTTCTTCTTTATTCCTTATTTAATATTCTTAAATATTTTTTGAAAAAAATCATAATACATTGAAAAACACTTACTTAATCATTGAATAAAAAATTAAAAAATAATTTTAATTTGTATCAGGAAAAATTTGAGGAAGAAATACTAAAAAATGGAATTACTAGCAACTCCAACAAATGAGATCCGATTGGATCCCGATTTTTAAAAAATCACAATACTAATTAAAGACACTTAAACAAAAATCCTGTAAAAAGAAAATATTGGGACCCAGTCGGGTCCTAATGTAGACCCGGGTAAGTAGCATTTTTCCCTAAAAATATAGAACATCTCTCATGGTTAAACTTTAACCTGTATGTATCAAAAAGCCACCACATTAGATTAGACATCTTGTTATAAATTTAGACTTTAGTTACGGTAATTCACTAAATTTGTAGGTGAATAGTAGATTAGTAAAATATTAAAATATTTATTTCTCACTCCTCTCACCAAATATATAAGTATTTTTTGTAATTCAAAATTTTGATTCAATTTATTATTATTAAATATAAAATATGATAAAAATAATTAATTAGTTAATATTAATTAGAATATTTCTTAATTTAATTATAATATAATCATTATTAATATTAATAGTTAATATTAACTTAATATTGAATAAATATGATAAATATTAATATTAATTTAAATAGAATATAATTATTATTAATATTTTAATTGATAGAACTACAAAATGTGATAAAAATAAATTAATTAAAAAAACTATTAAATTAATATTTAACCTTATCTCAATTAATTTTATCTCAACTCACTATTACAGACTGACCATTCAACCCACACTTAAAAACACTCCTCTCATCTAAAAAAATTAAACAAAAATAATAATAATAAATGTACAATACATTTCATAATATTATATCTAATCTTATTTTAAAAACTATCTTTATTTTACAATATATGTTCTGTTATAAAATAAATTCTTGTGTATCCTTTCTCTAAAGAAAATGGTGGGTAGAGAGAGAGATCTCAATGATGACACCCCCGTCCATTGTCCTCCCTGCACCTTGTGATGGCATAGCGTCACACTTATAGAGATTGGTTTGACCGTGTCCTTTAATAAGTGTCATTCGAACGGTGAGAGCAGGACACCTTATCCCGTTGCAGCGCACCATAGCCGATTGTGCTAGCTAGAATGCGCCTACTGATCTTCGACTCCAGCTCAACCTCATCATCTCCTCCGATCAGGCACTCTGATAGGGTGCCCTTGCATGTTGATCTGACAGGCATCCATCCTAGTTGGTGTTGAGGCCGACCTACATCGATGATGTGTGCTGAGCTTAGAATTACCAATACCAATGCACAAATTCCAAGAACAATTGATGTATGAAAGATTCTTGGAATTGTTTTTTAAACAAAGTTGTTTGTGCTGATATGTCTCATTTCTGAATTTATTTCTATTTTGTTGTGTGCTTCGCTTCTTTATAATAGCGCAGAAAGTAAATGAGGAGCCAACTTACCTTTTGAGGACTCAAACGATCACACAAGTTCTGCACAATCCACGCTATAATTCATGCAATGGCTACACAAGCTCTTTTATGCAACGACTACATAATCTTCATCAAGGATCGCGTACACAAACACCAAATTCTCTCATTCCAAATTTCATGCTTGATCGGCTAGTTAATTTCCAATTTTATATTTTCATCAATTTACTCTGTTTTCCATCGATACATTACTCTTGTATTGTTTCATTGTACACAACCTATATAAATCTATAAAGACTCTCAAAGCTCCCATGTTCGGTTGAGGCATTTCAACAAATATCTTCTTATAGCTGTTTTCATGATACAAGAGCTATTGTGAGAAAGGATAGTCTTCCTCCCATGGCCATCATCTCCCTCAATGTTGGTAACTTTGTTATCTTGAAGCTCAACACCACAAATTACCTATTATGGCGTGAACAAATCCTTGCCTTGGCCAAGAGACAAGACTTAGCTGAGCATCTCACCGATGCTTCACCCTTTAAAGAATACTCGACCATCCAACTGATAATGCTTCTAGTTCGAGCAAACCAAACACCAACCCAATTTTCCTCCAATGGCATAAATCGGATTAATTACTCCGATGATGGATTATAGGGACCTTGACAAAAGAGGCACTCGGTCTCATTGTAGGACTCGACTCTGCCTATCAAGTATGGATAGCTTTCAAAGAAGCATTCACACATGATTCCCAAGAGAGGTAATTCCACCTCACACAACAACTCACTTACCTACGCAAGGAGCCGACAACGCTGCTAGGAGACCATCTGTGAACCTTCAAAGGCTCGTGTGATAGTCTTGCCTTTATCGGTCGACCTATGCAAGACAAGATGAAGGTCTTCTCCTTGCTAAACAGTCTTGGAGCCAAATACGAGCCCTTCACGACGGCCATGCTAAAACCACCAATGCCCACCTATGCCGAATTGCTTCCTCTCTTTCAAAGGTATGAACTTTGTTCTTTCCTCTATGATTCCACTAACCAGTTTGATTTCTATGGACAGAGGAGTAGTTCCTAACCATAGAAATCAAAGGCCACCACAGAATCAATCGTTCTCTTCAAAGGGGTGTGGATTCCATCCCTAAAATCACTCAGCTCAAGCACCATCTGGAGAAGAAGACCAAAATATATGTTTTGATTAGGGTGTCAAATCATGTTAATGGATTGTGTTCATGTCGTGTCAAGACATGTATATTATACTATATAGGTCAACCCTAATCCGACCCGTTGAGTTTAGCGTGTCAAAATCTCAAACCCTAACACGACCCATTAACATAACGTGTCGTGTCGTGTCAACCCGTTATAACCCATTAATAAATATTACAAAATAAATTAACATGACAAAATATGATAGGTTTCAACCTGTTTATGTAAATATGTTAAATATGTCCAAAAGTAATCCGTTTAACTTAATTAAACTTAGCATAATTTTATACAAATGTTAAAACCAAAATATTTATAAAAATTATAATACTAACTACAATTATGAATTACAATCTACACAAAAAAAATATCAAAATTAAGATTCTAACAATTTTACTTTTAAATGTAAAGGTATACCTGTAATTTTAACTTTCTTAACGTGTTATAACGGGTTAAAACAGGTTGACCTGCTATCAACCCATTAAGCAATCGTATCTTAACGTGTCAATCTGTTTTGACCCGAAACCCATTAAGACTAAACTCTAACCTGCTATTAACGTGTCGTGTTCGTGCTGGGTCACCCCTAGTTTTGATACAGAATGGATGACTGACACTAGTGCATCCAATCACATGACTGGCAATCTAGGTATACTCAAAAATCTTCGTCATTATTTTGGCCATGATGTTGTTATTATTGGAGATGGTGGCCCTCATACTATTACTCATATTGGTGACACTTACGTTAATAATGGCACTAACAAGATCAAATTATGTGATGTTTTATTAGTACCCCCGATTTAGCAAAAAATCTTTTATCTATTAAGCAACTTACTACTAATTATCCTTATAATTGTGAATTTTATGGTGCTGGTTTTGTTATTAAGGAACGAGAGACCAACTGCGTCCTATTGACCAAACGACGGAAAGGTAACCTCTACCTCGTTTCCCCCGTATGAAGCCCACTGTTCCACACGATTTCGATGTGCATCTGAAGATGTGTGGCATCAGCGGCTGGGACATCCTCAAGCTTTTACCTTACAAGTTTTAAAATCCAAAGGACTTATTCAGATTTCTAGTTCTAATAAAAACTCATTTTGTAATAGTTGCCAATTAGGCAAACTTTGTAAACTACATTTTTTACCTTCTTGTACTATTACTCATAATGTGTTTGATAAAATTTATTGTGATTTATGGGGTCTATCTCTTGTTATCTCTTTTGGGAAAATTCATTATTATGCATGTTTTGTTGATACTTTCTCTAAATTTATGTGGATTATTCCCTTACGCAAAAAATTAGATTTTTTTATGCTTTCTTATTTTTTGAAAAATTTGTTGAATGTCAATTTGATAAGAAAATTATAACTTTTCAAACTAATGGGGGCGGTGAATTTGCCAATAATCAAATTACTTCTCATTTACAAAAACAAGACATCATTCATCACTTTTCATGTTCTCATACCCCTGAGCAAAATGGTATGGTTGAACAATGTCATTGTACCATTTATGAACTTAGAATGACCATGCTCATTCATAGTGGTGTCCCAAAATGCTTCTGGGTTGAAGCGTTTGCCACCGCCACCTTTCTTATTCATAGCCTACCTTCCACCACTATTGACCTATAGTCACCTTTTTCAATACTTTACGACACTTATCCTAACTATAGCTCTTTACATTTTTTGGCTCAAAATGTTTCCTTATACTTGAGATACCAAACTAAATAAATTTGACTCTAAATCCTTGTCGTGCATCTTTATGGGTTACAGTGATAACATCAAGAATATAAATGTCCCTCCCTCTGGTCGGACTTTTATTTTGCGACATGTTGTTTTTTATGAGTTTACATTTTCCTTTAAGCAAGTTGGCAATCTTCACCTTCCTTCCCTCACCGAGTCGGCCCTATCTATTTTTGACTCATGGACTACACCACCTACTTCTCTATCTGAATCGCCTCTGCCAGCACCTACCACAACTACATATATTCTCATTCCACACATCTCCACTCCTGTAACTTTTCAACCACTTGGTCCCTCCTCTATTAGTGGTAGTACTCTACCAGAGTCTCCATTAAATCACTCTAATGCATCCCCCACTACGCCTATTCCACCTCCTGACCCTCCCACCACCTCTTTAGTGGTCCCTGATAGCACTATTATTGCACGCTCTAAGACCAGTATCCGCAAGTCCAACCCCAAATATGCTTACTTGCATGCCCTCGCCTCCATTCCCGCTAAGCCTAAATCCATCCATTCTGCTCTCAAACATCATGGTTAGCTACAAGCTATGCATGATGAGTTACAGGCCTTACATGTAAATAATACTTGGACACTTGTCCCTCGTGAGCCCACTATGTCTATTATTGGTTGTAAATGGATTTTTAAAAGTAAACTCAAAATTGATGGCACCTTGGATCGATTGAAAGCTCGTTTAGTAGCCTAAGACTTCCATCAAGAGGATGTCATTAATTAAAATGAGACATTTTCACCGGTTATCAAACCTAGCACTATTAGAACCTAGCTCTCATCAACAACTGGAGCATTTGCCAATTAGACGTCAAGAATGCGTTTCTTCACGGTGATATCAGCAAGTCCATCTTTATGGAACAACCTCCAAGTTTTATTCATCCTACTCATTCATCTTTTGTTTGCAAGTTAAATAAAGTTTTGTATGGCCTTAAACACGCTCATCGAGCTTGGTTTGACAAATTTAGTAGTTTTTTTTATTAACAAATGGCTTTTTTGTAGCACAACTGACTCCTTTTTATTTATTTGTCATTCTTCTCGTGGTACACTTATTTTATTATTATATGTTGATATTTTATTAATTGGTTCCTCCATTGCATATCTTAGTGGATTTATTAATACTTTTCATAGTCAATTTGCTATGAAAGACCTTGGATCCTTACATTATTTTTTTGGTATTCAAATCACATCTATCACTGATGGGCTTACCTTGTGTCAAACCAAATATGCTATGGATATTTTAGAATGTGATCAAATGCATGATTGTAAACCCATGAGCACCCCCATGATGCCCAAAACCTAAGCTCTGTCGTCTTAGACACATTTCTCTGATCCCGCACATTACCGTAGTATTGTAAAAGCACTCCAATATCTCACCCTGATTCACCCATATCTCACTTATAGTGTTAATTTTGTTTCTCAATTTATGCATTCTTCTATTGAAGCTCATTATAAAATGGTCAAACGCATTCTTAGATATTTAAAAGGTACTGTTGATTTTAGTCTTCATCTCAATTCCCACTCTATACTTGATCTTTATACATTTTTTGATGCAGATTGGGTAGGTTGTCCCATCACTAGAAGATCTACTACTGGCTATTGTGCTTTTCTTGGAAGCAACTGCATCTCATAGACTGCAAAAAAACAACACATCATTTTTCGATCCAGCTCTGAACCTGAGTACAAAGCAATGTCACATATAATTGCTAAGCTAACTTGGACATCATTCTTATTGTGCGATTTGGGAATTCGCCTCACCTCCACTCCGCTATTACTTTGTGATAATATACACGCACTGTATATGACTGTTAACCATATCTTTCATGCACAAAGCAAGCATATTGAAATTGATTATCACAATGTTCACGAACGTGTTGCTCTCGGCCTCCTTCATACTCGACATGTCTCTGCATCTCATCAACTTGCGGATATTTTTACCAAGCCACTTGGACGACCTGCTCTCACTGATCACAGAATCAAACTTGGCCTCATCCCTCAACACAGTTTGAGGGGGTGTAATAACACAGAAAGTAAAGGAGGAGTCAACTTACCTTTTGAAGACTTAAACGATCACACAAGTTCTGCACAATCCCCGCCATAATCCATGCAACGGCTACATAATCTTTATCAAGGATCGCGTATACAAGCACCAGATTCTCTCATTCCATATTTCATGCTTGTAACGGCTAGTTAATTTCCAATTTTATATTTTCATCAATTTACTCTGTTTTCCATCGATACATTACTCATGTATCGTTTCATTGTACACAACCTATATAAATCAATAAAGACTCTCAAAGCTCTCACGTTCGATAGAGGCATTTCAACAAATATTTTCTTACAACTGTTTTCACTTTATGTGTGTTGTTTTCTTTTGCTAGCTTCGATCTCAACTAAGGTTTGTAGAAGAAGACAAGACAATAAGTGTCTTTGGGTCGGATCGCTGGGACTTATAAAGGTAATCTATCGAATTATTGGGATTGATTTAGCTGTAAAAACGGCATGATCAAAGTTGTGTTTGTTTTAAATAATGATTTGAGTAGAACTGTCAAACAGCTGTGTAGGCTTGAAGGAAATACTACTATCAATAGAGTTTAGTTTCCGGTTATACGACGGATATGATAGTGGTCTTCATATTCTAGATTTTAATTTAAGGATAAGGAAGGAAATAACTATCCTTTTATCCATAAAAAATAAATATTTTCCAGAATTTAAAAGACTGTAGAAAGGTCCCTAAAAGGATGTTGAAACATTCTCCCCAAATTTGTTAAAAACATCCCAGAACTTGGTTTTAAATTGGAAAAGTAACTTTTGAGACAATATTAGTCAATCTTGGACTTCAAACCAGTCGGAATTTTTATCCAACAAACTACAAATAAAAAAATACAGATTAGAGCCCCACTTTGATACTATTTTATCTCATCATTATAATTTTATTAATTAATTTTTATATAAAATATAATAAATAATTCAACTTTTCAAAAAAAAATTAAAACTTCCACAGAGTAAAAAATAAAATATCTAAAGACAGAAACGGAAGAGACCATTGAAAAGGTAACTTACGTAATGTGATAAGAGGGGGGAGGTAAATGATGGTGCCTCCCAACTATCATTAACTACTCGTGGATATATATATATATATATAGATATATAGATATGTGTATATATTCATTCTCGTCGCTTTAAGATGGCAGCACATACATACTTGGCATAAAGAATATACAATATCAAAGAATGTGTTAATCCAACTTGCTACAGTTCCTCATAATATGGTGGTGTTGACCGGACACATAGTTCATGATCATCCCCATCATCGTTGTCATCGTCCTCATCTGCATCAACCCAGTTACTAGGATGACGCTGTGAAATTCCTTGACCATGAGTATCCGGCCTATCTGAGAGCAAGAAATTGTAAAAATATTAGTTGCCCATTGAAGAGCAGAAATACACGCTAGAAAAATCCAATTTACTAGCACTATAACTAACCTTGGGGTTCTTCCACATGATCCTTTTCTGTACGATGGCAGCTATCGTGACCAGTCAAGACAATACAATTATAATCAATATGTCGAGATGCATGTAAGAATGTTGGTCTAACTACCTTAGCAAATTAGGCTCTGGGGATTGTTGTGTGTTCAGCATTTGCACTTGTTAGAGAGAACTATTAGGCTACATTCCTATATTTCTGACCATTATGCCATAAAGCCAGTAGAGCTGAACAGACAGACTTGGCTCTCTAGCAGCAATAGAGTCATAATGGTTACATAACCAAACGGAGTACCTCATAAATCTTTCACTAGGAATAATTCACAAATGCAGGGAACAAGCTCGCATGTACACGTACTCTGGTAGATGCAGAGAGAGAAGGGAGGGAGGGATTGCAGCCAAGTAAAGCAATGACAAGCTCAGTAGGTGATATATTAAACTTGAATCGATGGCATAACAAAGCAAATAGAAAGAATCAGGATACGTATTAGGATCGACAGGCTCATTTCCTCTACCAGATGCAGGTTTTGAAATTTGCATTGTGCTAATCCGTTGAATTTCCCTCTGTTCACTGGCATTCAAATTTCTTTCACGTTGAAACTGCCTTTCTTCACTACCGCTACCACTTCTTGCGGCACTTCCTGCACATCAAAGTCATCAACATTTTAGATGCAGACCACTCTTTCTACCATTGAAACATTGAAAAATAATCACCTGAAAGTTCAGACCAAATTCTGGTATGATCAGATGGATGCTCAGAGACATTTGGTCTACCCCTTTGGGACCGAGCCAGAGACCTTGTCTCATGCTCATTCTGGCCATGTACTGTGGCAGCCGCTTGTGGAGGTTCCGAGGGATTCACTTCATGCAGCTGCGATGTAAGCATGGTTGCAAGTACAAGTGCAGCATCAAAGTTTGAGCTAGACCCATCATCTAAACCGAATTTTGGTGCCATGAGAATAGGCCTGTTCCCAGATACATGGTTTTCCATAAAATAGTGAAATTAAGCGCCTCCAAAAGGGTAAGCAATGCAGAAAAAATCTAATAATTGATAGCAGAAAAAATCTAATATTTGATAGTAGTAAATGTTACCATGATAGTCCAACAAACCATCATAATTGTTGATCCTAAGATTTATTGCATGACATCCTAGTGGGAGTTCATTTACACCTCAACCAACATACAAATGCAAAGGATAAAATGGAACAATATAAAGAGATGTGTAGTTAGATGATCACAACCAATAAACTAAAATATGGACAACATTGAGATGCAGAGTAAAGCTACGCTGATACTACGATTCGACATAGCACTAAATGCATTTACTTGTACATTCTATAATTCTAGTAATGCATCAAATGTAAGGAGCAACATATTCTATCAAATTCAATGTTGCCTTTTGGGTTTCGTTCTTTGTGATAGACCCATAATCCATATGTACAAACTTTCACATGTCTCAACCATACCAAGCAGTACTGTCAATAACATGTTACAAATGGTTTTACTGATGTTGTGATTTCTTATCAAATCCATTAGACATCCACAATAAGCCAACAAAATAGCATGATTGCCAGCTGAAAGGAGCATTTCATCATAAAGTTATTAGATGAGACGGGGAGGAAAAATAAATAAAAGAAACCAAGGGAAAGTAATAAATGGGATATAACTTGATATATCTTACTCGCCAGCTTTGTCAAAATACAAATGAATGTCAACTTCACAGCCTTCACAGAAAGTAAGGAATGCCTGGCATTTGATAATAAACAAAGAAGATTTTGTCAAATGCTAGATATGCACCAAATGAGTTACTACAAATTCAATAGTCTTTTATGTTAAAGTATTTCTCCAAATGATATGAAAAAATGACGATGATAATGACAAATAATGCTATCTCTAAGTCAGAGTCTTCCATCTGTTCACCATGCCTTTGTAATGTAACCAAAGGTACACCAAATTTCATGTAAGACTACAACGGGAACAATTTCATAGCACTATGAACATCCCTGGATTGAACAATACAATGAAAAATGTTCTAATCATTTACCATCTTTTCAGAGATGGGTTGTTTATGCTTTTAAAGATTAGGGTTTTTGTTTAAAAAAAAAAAAGTTCAAAACCATATCTATTTCTACTTAGTGACAAATTGAAATTTTTAGAAAATTCATGGGAAACAAGACAAAAGATAGAGAAACAAAATTATGCCAAATGAGAGCATAGTAAGTTAATAAAAAAAAATACCCAAATATGCTCAAACAAAGTTATCAAAACTCCTCAGTGGCTCCACATCATCTAGCATATACCAAATTCAATTAATGATAGCTGAATATACAAACCCAAATTCAATTAGTGTTGGAAAAACTAGGTTTCAAGCCTTGGATTTATATACCTTCAATTCTTTTACAGCAAATGTCACATCTATGGGGTCTCCAGTGTGGGTATACTGCACAAACTCTTCCATAGGATCTATCCAGAGTTGAGTGTGCAGTGATGAATCATTCTCTACAGTAGGAAAATTAAGCATCAGTATCTTTTTTTCTGATAAAGCCAGGCAAGAATGAAAAACATATTTATTACCTTTGGTTGGATCTATATAACTTCTGAGTTCAACTGCTTTTCCTTCAATATCACTTGCGGTGTCAGAAGGCAAGGAGGCTCGATCTGTTGCAATGATAGTTATCTCCTGAAGGGATGACTGAAAATTAGCAAGCAACCTGTTGAAATCACGAGGCCTTACTACAAAGCTGCTTGGGAATTTTGTCCTATCAAGGGCCAAATGTTGTATGTCAGGTTCCACATTGCAGGTAATCCAATAGGTTTTCCTCATGCCTGCCAAACATACAGTATATAATTGTTTAAATCCAATACGGATTCAATTAATGTGCAAAAGAAGAATGTGTGAGAACAAAGTTGTGCAGTACGGTTATCAACTAACAAATGTAAGGGGCATAACAGTATATATGATGAGCATTTGACAAGTGAGCATACTTTCTTTGAAATGATCCTGATTTATGGCTGGGCTGGGTGCAAGAAGTCTTATCTATCTCACTTGCGATGGCAAGGTTTGAGTAGCAACTACCCTCCATTAAAGGGCATAGCATGGGAAAAGTTTTTTTGTAGGAAGCCATTGGAGGTTCAATCCAAACACCACTATGGACTATTATGCACAAGACATCCAAAAGTTGATTTCAATTGTAAGCATCCTCCACTTGGATTTCCCACGGTACAAATCAAACATTCACAGTTCACCTATTGGTTATGATCACTAATCTGATGAAATTAGCGTTGTCCAATATTGTAAGCACCCATCAATCTCAGCTTCTACCCCCAATATGTGGCACCTCTCTATCCAAAACTAATATGTCTATGGTATGATCAACACAAGAAGTGTGAAAAAAGCACGTTACCGCTATAGCATTCCAACATCCATTGCACTTTTGATGCATCGGGATCAGGCAACTTTATGCTCAAACTATCAATACTTGCAATGGGTGTCCTAAGAACAGAGCAAATAGCCTGAGGATGCTCAGACAGTAAGAATGCCAGAGGTACAAAATTCCGTTCAGATATCTAAAATTTCAGACGGAAATACCTTACCTTCAAAAGCACACTGCATTTAATTTGGCTACCAGAAACTGAATAGATGTCAAAGAGATCGGGCTTAAATGTAATGGACTGATAGGCAGACCGCGATGAATTCAGTGTGTGAAAAGTAAGCTGCAGGCAAAAAATAGTAACCCAACAAATCAAACTAAAATATGAGTACCTTCTATATTACTAATTTACTAGTAAATGTTGAACTCATTTGTTTTCTTCTTTTTTTTCATCCTCTTTTTCTTTAATTTTCTGGCAAAGTTAACAGAACTTCAATCACTAAGTTCTCACGTATGTATCACAATTCATGTAACTCAAAACAAAAAATAATTACCCAAGCTGAATCAAAAATATAACTAACTTTTCTATGAAAACCTATTACGCTTTCCAAAACCCTAGCAAACCATACTAGAGCCCCAATTATGGTTACCAGAAATTAGACAGTATTTCTGGCATTAAAAAATTATCTGATCGCCAATTGACTATAACGAACTGAAAAGTGGACTCTACGGATCGTAACAGCACAAAGTAATAGCCGGTGCTTAACGTAACCTTCAATAACGTAAAGATAATAATTGAATCTATCGATTCGGTTTGATAACAAGAAAGTATGATATTGAAAGGCTAAAATTAGCATGAAATTGTGGGAAAATGTAGTGAGTGAGATACGAAGTGTTTGGGAAGGTGGTATCTCGGGGGAGTAAGCGAAAGAAAAGGAAGGGAAGTGTGGAGGAAGCGAGAAAGTTTTACCTGAGAAGGAGAAGCTTGAATGACGAGCTCGTTGCCGACACGAGCGAGACACGTTATGGATCGAGCGAAGGTCTTGAGCGCGTTGCCACTAAGACTGAACTCCATTTTTCACTGGCTCTCTGGTTCTCCGTAAAGTGGAGAGAGAGAGAGAGATCTCAATTTTATGAGCTGGGCGGGAAAGGGGCGCGGCAAGCGGTCTGTAATAGGTTGATCATATCATGGCCGTCGAAGAAATATGATAAGAGTCCCAGTCGGGACTGGGAATCCCGACTGTGATTTTATAATTTTTTATTATAATTTGTTTTTAAATGAATGATGATATGTTTTATAATATTTTTTTTTTCGAAATTATAAAAATATTAAAAAAATAAATGAAAACAAACACAAAAAAATTTTTAAAAAAAATTAAAACAAGTGAAATTTTCAGTTGAAAATCCTGATCTGTGACTCTAACAATGCTCGGCGTCGAAACTAAGGTCTAAAGTCTAGATTTCTAAAACAAGTTTTGTTATTTCTCTTGAGAAATCCTGGGGTTCGGTCCGACCGAATCCTCCCATTTTGCAGCCCTCGCCATTCTCGGTGGTGGTGGATGACACCACCCAGCTCATCAGAACCGAAGAGAGCCGGTGACCCCACCCCAGCGACCTTCGGTGTGCCCTTGGCGGCCTTAAACCCATTTCGAACCCTATACTGCCGACTCCCTCCAGTCCCGATAAGCTGAGCGGTGTTGCCCACTACCGTCGGCGCTAGCGAGAGCTGGGTGAGGCCGAATTTACTATAAAAATTCATCTTCATTTTATTTTTTATTTTGTTTTTTATTATTTTTTTATTGTATTGTATTTTTTATTGTGTTTTTTAAATTTTATTATTTTATTGTATTTTTTATTATATTTTTTATTGTGTTTTATTATATTTTTGTAGGAAATTAAAAGGGAGGGGGAGGACTGTAAAGGCGCTGGAGTGCAGCCCGACCGCATCCCAGCGTCACCCATTTCTCTTCCTCTATATATATATATATATATATTATTAAATTATTAAAGTTCTTTTAATTATCATCTACATATTATATATTTAATAAATAAAATAAAATAAAAAATTATATATAAATATATGATATGAAGATGATAATTAATTTTTTTTCCTTCAAAAATTACACTACCTTTTAGAGCATTTACATCAAATTGGTTCTACGTTTCTCCTTTATCTCTATATTTTAAGAGAAAATTTAGGATTTGTACAAAAAATTTTAGAGGATGAATAGTGGTTCATTGAATATAGAAAATTAATATTCATCTCTTAAATTATTTTTTATCAATATTTTATTTTATAAAAAAATAAAAAATTCTTCATCAAATTATCTATACTTGCTTTCATACTCATATTTATTATAATTTAAATAATAAATTTTAAAATAACTTAAGTAATTACAAAAATATAAATAAAAAATTAATTAATTTAAAAAATTATCATATCTGATTTTTTTTTTATACCTGCTAGAGAGTAATGGTTCAAAAAATAGGAAAAAATATTAAATAGTTAGTTTGTAAATAAAAATGAAAAAAGATAAGAATAAAGAAGTAATAAAGTAATAGAATATAGAAAGGATAAGAAATGAGATGTAAGAAATTTTAAAAAGATAAGTAAAATTTTTAAAATAAAATTTTAGAGAGTGTTTTTTAGCTAAATTTTACATATATATATATATATATATATTAAGCACTAGCAATAGATTTACTATAATTTTTTTTTAATTTCGAGAGTTTTAAAAGATTACTCTTTACAAGTGAAAAAATATTCATCTTTCTCCACATTTTTTTCCTCATAATTGATCAAATTTAATGAAATTTTTTTAAAAATTATACAAAAATATATAATTTGAAGAAAAATTATAATAAGTCCATTGCTTTAAAAAACGGATGGAATGCTCTTAGCTAGACTCTCCCAACGACTTGGCTAGAAGCGTAGCTGCGTAATACAATAACGCCACAAGTTGCCTTAACTACTTTGAAAGTTGGCCTTAACAGTCAATACAACAGAATGCAGATATCATCACGGCCACTTGGAATACTTGTGTATGTTGGAGCAGCCATGAACCAAAACCACGTCATAGCAGGCTTCATACTTCATAGCGATGATGAATCTTCTGCACTAGTGAACGTAAGGGCCGCAAAACATAAAAAATAAAACTAGTACTCTTATCTTAACTTATTACAAAATATAATGTTATATTATTACTTATATAAATATTAATTCAACTGACTTTTTAATAGAATGAGAGTACCGAATGTTCGTATACCAGAATTTATAAGAAACTGCCATGATATTATATAAAGTTGTAAAATGCATAAGTATCGTATAGTCGTCTTAAAAAATAATAGAGTTTAATATTAAAATTTTATTTTTTATATAAATACATATTTATTTATTTAAAATAATTCTACAATATTTACATATTCATAACTGTAAATATTATTTCAATATTGCTCCTCTACACGCCTCCCTTCTCCCTCTCAGTCTCAGATATGCTTTCATATATTTAAGCTGTGTTCCAGAATGCGTAAAGTTCTTAGTTATGTTTCCAACAACATGATTAAGAATAAAAACACTTCATTTCGAGTATTAAAAACACGTTTTCTTAATTTCCCTATCAGTCAGACATGTCATTTTTTATCCTCGACCATTATCCGAACACTTCTTTTGCAGGCATGTTGTGAATCTTTCGTACTGGGTTAAAACAGAGTTGAAAGTTGGTTGGCTCTTAAGCCAGTGGATATTGTATCCTTTCATAACGTACAATAATCATGAATATGGTAATACCGGCACTCATAATGAAGGCAAACTGTAATTTTGGGCTTCTGTTGGAGGACATATGTTCTAATTATTGTGTCTTGACGCTTGCCTAGTTTCTGCAGCCAAGTAGTGCCTGTAAAATCAGAGGAATCTGAAACTATGTACCTTACCTTGCTTAACTAACACCCCGCTTAAATTCCAACGTGAGATAAATTTTAAAAATTAAATAAAATATTATTATTATATTAAATTTTAAAAAAATTAAATTAAGATTTAAAAAAGCTACATTAAAATTTATATTTTCTATAAAATTTTTAAAAAATACAATGATAAATCTAAGATGAGTTTAACTTGTTTCTGAATTCAAACAAGATTTAAGATTTGATATTCGAAAAATAATAAATAAAATATGTGATACATATGAGTATAATTAATATATATTTTTTAAAATATGTGGTACAAAAAATATATATTTATAAATCATCTTATAAAATAATTTTTTTAAAACTTTTGTAATTTACTAAAAATAATTTCGGTAACATTTTTAAAAATTTTGAAACTTGGAGGGACAAACTCAATAAAATTTTGAAAATGTGAGTATTAGGAGTAATTTTAATTGTATAATTTTTTTAATTAGTGACATATATACTAAATTAATTATTTTTTAAAATCTACGGGAGAATTTATTTTATATTAGAACATCTTTAAAATGATACATAATAAAATAAAATTTTAAAAAACTTTGGGGATTGTAGCCCCCAAGAAACCATAAAGCTCATCCCTGAATAATGTAAAAGTATAACTAGTTTGGTTTAGTCTGATTTTAGACAAATTTTATAACCGAACTAGTACTATTAATTTTGTATTTTTTAAAACCAATTATACACATATTACTTCAAAAACTGGTAAAACTGATTTCATTGGTTCCAGTCTAGTTTTTTAATTTCAAATTAGTTTATATTAGTTTATTAGATTATTAGTGTATATATTAGTATTAATTATAGTGATTAGAATCATTATATCTTAGTATTTGTTATAATAATAAAAAATTTATAACTATGTCATTGATAGTAATAATATTAGTATATTAATACTAATAGTATTAGCATTATTATATCATTATTCATATATAATTATTTAGTATAGCAATTTATATACAAATTTAAAATATATTATTAATAGTAATATAGTATTAGATTATTAGTATTAGGCCATAAAAGATAGTTATAATTAATTTACATTATATACTAATGTATAAAATATTATATATAATATAAAATTATTATTTTTTATATACTAATAGCAATATCGAACCGATTTTAAAAAGCTTAGAACTGGAATAGGCCGATATTGACAAATTTTGAGATTATGAACATTGATTTTAGCCTAATATCAACATAAAACCAAATTCTAATCTGGACCGGTCTAGTCTAATTTTTTATTTTTTTATACACCCCTACTCGTATACTCCTTTTCATGCAATTCATTTTCGTTGCAAAATCGGGGCATATAACAATATGGACATGTTAGAGAATATCTCTTAAAGATTTGAGTATGAGCTCAAGGTTCTTATTTATGAGAGAGCTTATTTCATTTTATTAAGTAGGGGTGTAAGAAGATCGAATTAAATTGATCGAACCAAACAGTCTAGATTGGACTGGATTGGGATTAGACCGGATGGAATTTGGTCTTGTCCAGTCCATTTTTTTGTATGGACCGAACATTTCCAGTCCAGTGTCGATCCAGTGCATTTCTCCCTCTGGATCGGACCGAATTGAATGCACATCTTATATATAGATATATTTATATATATGTATATATAAATAATAGTATATAAATTATGATATTAATATTAATATAAATTAAGAGTGGTAGTATAACATATTAATATATAATATATACTCTTATAATATTAATATATTATAATTTATAGTAATTGACTAGTTACTATATAAAAATATAAATTATAGTATATTTATAAAGAGTTTTAGTAATAACTTATAAGTAATAAGTGCATTATTATTATTTAATATATTATTACTAATTTATCATTACTTACTAACATATAAATTTATAATATATTAATGTGATAATATTATTAGCTATAGGGCCATTAAGATGAGTTTTTCTTTAATTTTTTATTTAAATTATTTTTCTTTTACCAATTGTTTTAAGAGTAATTTTTTTTAATATTATTTGGCTTAAATAAGTGATAAATATGTAAATTGGGTTAAAAATAATTAAATTTAAATTAAAAATTATTTTTCATTATTACAATATTTTGGATCAAATTTAATCAATTAAATCATATCAAGTGCTCATCGACCAAATTGAACCAGACTGGTATGAACTGAATAAGAGTTCGGTCCAATCCAAGATGAAAAAATTCTTGGATCGAATGGAATTTGTCTACATTTTTTTCGAACTGAACTATTTACACCCTACAATCAAGAGCTCTTGATTGGCTAACAAAATCATACAAATAAATTTAAAGCAATATTACATACAATTCTTATTTGGAACTGCAATATAAGTCTAGACAATTTTATTTTGAAATTTTTTTAAAATTATAAAAATATCCCTCTTAAAATGATGTTTTTCTTTCATTTAATAAAAGGTCTGTACATACAGTTTTTAAGCGAAGATTGCAAATAAAATTTTTCATATATTTAGGCTCGAAAGGATAAATGTTCTTCTCCATCTTAAATTTGTCATCCCTAATCATATATGCAATGCATATTATATTTTACGGGATTCTAATTATAAGTAGTTGATATATGAGATGACTTAAAACGTGTCACGTTAAAAATTGTGATTGATAATATAACAGAACGTTGGATAAAAAGTAGCATTACTCCAAACCGATGGTACAATTATCAAAGAAACAACATTATGAAAGGTCAGCTGCCTATATGTCCATCTTTAGTTCAGCATGTTAGGAGTGATGGAATTGACAGCACTCATATTATATAGTTGAATAAATCCAAATTGTGGACTCACGGAAGCCATCCCATGTATTTTAAAATTTTAATCATGGATCAAGACCGTGAGATTCACAATAGTCATATATAAAACTCTAGAAAGCAAAAGGCAGCAAATATTAGGTAATTACGTGGCAACTTTTTCCTGTACCTTATACATATCCCCTTCAACAGTTTTCATTCAATCAAAGCCCCCGTACTCAATGGCGGAATTATGAAATTATTTTAAGGGATCAAGTAAAATTAATATAAAATATATTTTTTTATATATTTTTTATATATAGTATAGAATAATCTAATATTAAAATCTATAATAAAAATAAAATATATTTAATATAATTTTTATATTAGAAAAAATATATAATATATCAAGAACATATATATATATTAAAAATACGTTAAAAATTATCCAACTTTTATTTTTATTTTTATTTATAATAAAAATATATTATCATTTTATTATATCATTTTATTTTATATGAGATATATTTTATTATTAAATTAAATTAAATTTTGCGAAGGAGACCAAAATAATTCTAAAAAATAAGGTCAATATAAGATAAAATTAATATTATCTTATTAAATTATAAAAAAATACTAACATATATATATATATATTTTAAAATATATTATTATTATTATTATTATTAAAGGATGATGCCAGGGGGTGGGGGGCCATGGCTCCCCCTACCCCCTTGCTACTTAATCATATATTATACATATTAATTTTGGAATATATATATATATATATTAATTTTTTATAATTTAAATAGAATAATATTAATATTATTTTGTATTGTCCCTTTCTAAAAAATATATATCATATACCCTCACGGACAACGGGAGGGCTCCCCCCCCCCCCCCCCCCCAAAAAAAAACCAAAAAACCCCCCTCCCTCCCTCCCTTCATCTCCTTAATCATATTAATAATATATTATACATATTAATTTTGGAAAATATATATATTAATTTTTTATAATTTAATAAGATAATATTAATATTATTTTGTATTGCCCCTTTCTAAAAAATATATATCATATACAATAAAATAATATAATAATACATTTTTAATATGAATATAAATAAAAAAAAATATTAGATAATTTTTAGCCTACAATTCTACTTATAAATGTTCTATTCTCTATTTTCATTTTTCAAAGTACTATAAATTATATAAAAATAAAATAGAAAAAATATTTTATTTAACCCCCCTAAAATAAAATCCTAGTTCTGTCACGGCTCACTGAGACGCTTTCCTTTGTTTCAGTCATCCCCACTAACCATAGGTATTCAATTTTATTGTAAAATTCAGAACATATCTGTTTTTGAATGCCATTGTTTTCTAAATGCCTCGCCTATTACTTCATGTAGGAGATAATGACGATTTTTTTTAAGGATGTCATTTTCTCATGATAAATTAGTGATCTACAGACATAAAATCTTATAAATTATTATGTTATATAGTATGTTAGATTGTAAAGTAAATTCTTATTATAAGAAAATCTATATGTATCACATTGATAATTCCCTCCAACATATGAATTTATTTCTAAAAGATTTCTGTATACAACGCCACTTCTCTCTCTCCATGGATAATTGAATGTACCCTTTCGAATCTTTTTCCCTCCTAAGCCTTTTGGATTATTGTTGTGAAGAATAACATCATAAGAACACTCAGAATCTTTTTCTCTATTTTCTCAACACTCAAACAGTCAACTAAGGGAAACTCATTGTACGGAATCAAGCTTACACGATGCTTCTTAGCATATGTTTCTAGAATCTAAATATATTCTTCCTAGTTTAATTTCTTATATGGTTTTGAATCATGCACCTTATTTCATGCCTTGTCCTTTTAAAAACATCTAATTGTAATGGGTATAACTTCTAATGATGTTTCGTCGAGATTAACTTCGAGTTCCAAACACACCATTCTATAAAAAAAAATAATAATAATAAGGTGGTCCTTGTGGCACACCTTTTCTGAAAGCGAATGGGGTAAAAATTAACTGCTCCTTTTCCCTTAATCTAGTTTGGCTCAAAACCACAACTTTTATGGAGACATGTTTTCTTAATAATATAAACTAATTTTGCTGTTCTTGGACTTTAGCAAAACTTTCATTTTTTTAAGGTATGAATCTTATCCTTTATTATAAAATAAAATAAAATAATATTAGGTAGATGTTAAGCCAATTGGTTAATCTCTGATTACTCAGCATGCATGCTTGAGATGATTGCGTCGTTGTCATTTGTCATAATTGCCGTCATTGTCGTCATGATTAGCACCACTTTACCACAAAGTTGTTAAGTTTGTGATTATTTATTTTCCCCTAAAATACATTTTAAAAGAGATTATTTATCTTTCCTAAACTCATGTAGACAGCTATGTTTTCAGTAACTGGGACAACCCTCCCTAATCAAGGGGATTAATAATAATAATAATAATAATAACAGGAAATGTTTCATTTGAAGAGGTTTTGAGAGCAATGAGATGGTTGTTTTTGTATATTTTGCCATTGTCTGTACATAAAAGAAAAATATAGTTCGAGTTACAACTCATTTTATTATGAAATTCATATCTAACATCATTAGGAGTAATTATTAATAGGGGTGTTCATCCGGGCCGGGTATAAAATTTTATTTATTTATTAACATTTTTGAATTTTTTTTAAATATTTAAGAAAATTTCGAATTTGAATTTCGAATTTGAGAATCTGGAATCCGGATGAATACTCCTAATTGTTATGTACTTTCATAGATAGTCTCAAAATATGGATAGATGATATTCATATTTGTCTTTGTCATTTTTAAAATAATTGATGGGAACTTCCATCGTATTAAATCTTATATTTTGTAACTCCTAAATTTATTTAACTTTATATATTTGCTTGCTTAAAAAATAAATGGAAACTAATACTTATAAACACAAGAAAACAGAACTACGACTGCACCTTTAGCTTCCTTTTAGAATGAGAAATTATTTAGTTTTATCTCCATCATTTTATCTCACTTTATTATTATAATTTTTTTTTAATTTTTATATAAAATATAAGAAAAATAATAGACATATAATATATTTTATAATATTTTACACAATATATTATAAAGTATATGTATTTTTATAAAATAGTGTTAATTTTATAAGATAATTCACAAAAATATCTCTACTTTATAATATGTTTTATGTAAATATTATGAAATATATTATGTGCATGTCTATCACTTTTTAAAATATAATAAATAATTTAATTTTTTAATTTCAAAATAATAATAATATTTAATAACATTTTGTTTTATTTATCTAACTTTCATTTTAACTATCTCAATTTATTCTATCTATTATCAACTCAATTCAGTGTGAAAAAGAGCCTAGTCTGACCTTCCCATGACTCTACAAGTCACTGCCTTGTTGTTTCGGCACCAGTTTCATTGGTCAGCTTGCACACAGAGAGAGAGAGAGAGAGAGAGAGAGAGAGAGAGAGAGAGGCAGGCTTGACAAGTAAGGAAGGAAGGAGGGAAGATGATGGATTGGATTGAAGGAATCAGGTTCTTGATAAGGGAAAATTGCTCAGAAATAATCGACAGGAATACGCAAATGATGACAGAAGTTGCACCTAATTGACTTGAATACTATAACCTGACATGTATTTCCACGTACGTTTCTTCATTTAAGATTCCCTCGTGAATCACTCCGCCCCTGCCATTTTAGAGCACTAATAATAGACTAATTAATATTTTTTTTTTAATTACAAATTTATATATTTTCTAAAAAAAAAATTATCACATTTAATTATTTGTAAAGAGAAAAAAATATAAATAAAAGAAATAAAAAATAATAATTTTTTATTTTTTTTTTCTATTTATAAATAGTAACTTTTCGAATTTAGAAAGTTTTGAGAAATTACTATTCATAAATAAAAAAATATTCCGGTATTTCCATCTTTTTCTATCCATTATTAATTAAATATTACTATTTTTTTAAAAAAATATATAAATTTATATTTTTTAAAAGAAAATTTTAACTAGTCCATTACTAGTGCTATTACACAAACAATGCTTAGTGATTCTTTATTTTGAAATTCCTATTTATTTTGAGTTTAGTTTTTTTATATAATTTTTATATAAGTATTTTTAAATAATATTATAATTTTTTTTATATTTTTAAAAAATATTTTAAAATGTTCAAATAATCGTGTAAATAAAATATAAAAAATATTTTTTTATATTTTTTGAAGATCTTAAAATATTTTTTAAAAACATAACAAAATCATAATACTATTTTAAAATATTTAAATAAAAATCATATAAAAAATTTTGGAAAAAGTAGGAATCTAGTATTTTTCCACTTGTATACCACTTCTATGATTTAGACCGTACTCCCTGCTCCTTAAGCTGCTCTTTAGGAGGAACCTTTCTCTTTGGAAAATGATTTATATTTTATAAAATATTTTACAAAATTATCCTTTATTTAATACATTATTATAAAATATATTATAAAATTATATTGTATGTGTATGAATGCCATATGTCTTTCCCTTCTTTTACAATATGTAAACGCCAAAGAACATGAAATTTTTCTCATTTTCATATTTGCTGTCTGTTATTCTTCTGAGCTGCATCTTGCAGGCAATAATGCCTTAATTAGCCAAATTACACGAGCATCACTCTTGCAGTTATTTCGGACATGTTGGTCCCATAATGACACCAAACAGCATTATAAATTAAATTATTTATTTATAAATCGGTGTGTATAAACGTTATGTATTCCCATTAAAAAGAAACATGAAGCCTATTATTAAAAAGATTTTTTTTTTTATGCGAGTCTTAAAGTTTTTTTATTTTTTTAAAAGAGAACAAAATTTCTATTTATTATTTTCTACACCACATACTAACATATATTTATCATTTTTATCCTCATATTTAAATACACACTCAAAACTACACAAATCATTTTACTAAAGAAATTATATAGAGAGTGGTGGATCTTAAGAACTTACCATACTCACAGTGCCTCTTCCAATATATTGGTATATAAAGCACCTTTTTAAATCACATATACATATACATATTTGTATTTTTATTGTTTTCTAGTTGTGATTGCCTTTTAAAAACTGTATGGGGGACAATTATGGCACCTCAATGAAGAATAAGAATAAAAGAAAGGTTCTCCATGCTTGGAATGTCAAGGGAAAGTCAAGTTGCCAAGGGAATAAAAACCCACAAAAAGACCTTTCTAGCTCTAGAGATTGAAAGAAGATTATTATTATTATTATTATTAAATTGAGGTTTTTTGAATTTGAATATGAAATGAGTTGAGATAAATTTAATTTATTTTTTCATATTATTATTGTTTTAGAATTTAAAAAATGTGTATAGGAATTTATGTTTTGTATAAAAATTTAAAAAAGTATAATGATAAAATGAAGATGAGTTGAGAATAATTTTGAATCCAAATCAGCCTAAATCGTTGATTATTTTTGGACTTGCTTTCTCAAATTGTCTTGCAAAAACATAGAAAAAATGAACTCAACAAATTCCCTCTAATATATAAATATATATATATATATTTTTTTTTTTTCTTTGTTTAATAAACTATTGTCTTCCGGGTTTAAGAAAGGAAATGATACTCTTTAAAGAGAAGCCATGCTGATATGCAGGACACATTAAATTCTGTTTTTTGTTCATTTACCAAGATGACCCTAACGAGACCATTTGAAAGGCCAAAAAATTGCCTTACATAAGAAAAATACAGAAATATTTTCGTAATTTCAGTAGAAAGTGGAGGTTGGCCCGGATTAATCTTATTTTTTTGAGGAATATTTTTGGATAGTTCATTGAAGGTTCAAGACTTCAACAAACTATGGTGTCAGTGTCATCTCCATTTTTAAGACTTATATTAATGCCTGGTTTGATTACCTATTATTATTATTATTATTATTATTATTTTAACTTTTTACATCAAATATAATAAATAATTAAAATTTTAAATAAAAATTTTATATTTTAATAATGTTTTATTTAATTTTAAATTTTTATCTCATCTTATTCTATCTTTATAACTAAATAATGCTTAAATTTCTATCATAAAATTATTTTAATTCTGATACATTTAGAAGTTTAATTAAAAATAATAAAATTATTTAAAAAAAAAAGATAAAAAATAATATTACTCATCATCTTAATTTTTATTATCTTTTTATTATTTTATTATGTAGTATCTTGTCATCATTTAGATGATTGAAATTATTTATTATATTTTATTTATAAATTTATTATCTAATATTATATTATAAAATAAAGAGAAGAATGTAAAAAAATAAATGATAAAAAAAAGTGATGAATAATTTATTTTTTCTTAATTAAACAAATAAAGAAGCCCACAAGGCTGCCTTCTTCTTCTTTCTTTATAGGTTCCTTCCCCACAGAGGAGGGTAGGGCTAGAATGCAACCGTACACAAATGCTTTTAATCCAAGGCGTGAGCTGGCAAAGCCTGCATTAATCAACGAATGGAAGCTATATCAAATTAAAAAAAGAAAGAGTAACTCTGTAAAAGTGACGCTGAAGATTAAAAAAAAAAAAAACACAAAAAAACAAAAACAAAACTCTGTAAAAGCGGCAATCTATCGCACAGTCCAAAGGCAGTTTTAATCAGAAAAAGAGACTGCTTTCCGAAATAAAAGGGAGAAATAAAGAAACTCATCAAAATTGAGGCCAACTAATTTAAAGCAAGAATCGATCCTTTTTTTTTTTATTATTAAAAGAAACAAAAGAAAAATCATGATCACCTTTCACTTTGGAAAGCAAGGTTATGTTTAGTTGATTCAGTTTAGATTTGAATGTTAAAAAATATTGAGAAAAAGTTGTGAATAATAATAAAAAAATAAATAATTATAAAATTATAATTATAATAAATAATAAATAATAATAAAATATTTTAAAAATATTTAAAAGTGTCTTACACGTCAAACATAATCTCAATATGTCAAACTTATTTTAGATAATTTACTAATTTTCCAATTTTTTACCCAAAAGAAAAAAAAAACAAATCTCAGTCCCCTTCATACATTCAAACATATATTTAACTTATTCACATTTAAAGACTTGGCAATTAAATAAACAAATATTAATATTCAAAACGCTCATGTATTCCTAAACCCTTTACACATCAGAAAGTAAAATATTTGAAAGGTCCTACAAAAACCCCAACCATTTAGAACCAAGAGAAACCACACAACAAAGCAAAGCTTGATATGGGGAGAATCAAAAAGTCATGGGGCCTCAAGCTTACATGGCCATGAGTACCCCTAGATTTTTAATTTGGACCACATCCATGTCAATTATGCACCAAAAAGCCTACTTTGAAGCATATGAGAGAGAGAGAGAGAGAGAGAGAGAGAGAGAGAGAGAGAGAGAGAGAGTTGGGGTCCTACGAACAACTCAGCATTGCAAGGCTAGTAACTTTTGAACTAACATCAAAATATAGTTAAAACATTACTAAATAAAGCAAAGCAAAGAAATAAACCAAAATCCACCGAAACAAACACCTTTTTTTTTTCTTTTTTCTTTTTTTTAATTTCCCACCCAAATAGAAGTCTCAAACTACTACTTTCTCATTTCATATATTAACATACATTACAAAAATTATATCCCACATTCGCTTATACGAGTGGTATAAGCTGTCTATGCCCTAGATTTCCATATCATCCATCGAGCACAATACATGTCACACGATTGTGCACCCATTTGGATTTTCATCACTAAATAACTCAAACGAATCTGCCGTCGGGTGTGACGAAGACGAATACGAATACCCGTCATAGTCGGCCGGTGGACGGTCCCGCTCCGAATCGATCTCAAGCCTCGTTCCTGGGTGCATGTATGCGTATGAATACGGTGGTGGTGAGGTATAGTATGATGTGCTGCTTGGGTATGCCACATTGTAGTTCGTAGCGGACACTGAATGTGCATGGTACTGTGGTGGGTATTGATGGTATAACTGCTGACGTGGAGGGCTGTAATTGGCTGGAGGGTATTGATGGTACACATGCTGAAGTGGAGGGCTGTCATTGGCTGGAGCTGGAGCTGGAATTGGCATTGGACCTTGACCATGATTTGCTGATCCAGTGCTTTGAGTTTGCGGTGCATCACCAGAATGTTCGGTCTCATCAATGGTGTTGCTGCTGTTGTTGTCATTCGCTTTTTGCCCCTTCTTTTTCTTCTTTTTACCACCACTGCCACCACCACTTTTCTGATCACCACCATTAACCTCACCGTCACCACCTTGCTTCTCTGCCGCCGGAGACTGGATACCGGCCGGTACGGTCACAGTTTGCTTCACTTCATGCTTTGGCTCGATCGTTTGTCCGCCGTTTTTACTAGTCGAAGCACCCCCTTCACCGAGTTTGACGTTACAACCCTCACCACCTTCACCATTTTTAGCAGGATCGTGGCCTTGAACTTTAGCTTTCACCGTCTCTTTTTCTTCCTTCTCATGATCGCCATGGTTGCTTTCTTCAGAGCTTTCTTGCTCGCTTTGTTTCTCTTTGTTCTTCGATTTGCCTTGTTTTTTCTCTTTTGAGCCAGCTTTCTCAGGCCAAAGCTCTGCGTGTTTCCCTGACTTTATTAGTTTCTTGATCAAAGTCTCTGAGTCCACATTCCCCGTTACTGTGGCTTTCTGTTGCTTCAAATCAATGTCTGTCTTATAAACGCCTGAGAATCCAAAAGCAAGTTTCCAAATTTTTCAGGGGAAAGAGCTAAAAAGAGGGAAAAAGAAAGACCCAGATGGGAAGAACATGGGAGGAACTGAAGATGAAATAAACAAAAGATGGAGGAGAAAACCAAAGAAAACTCGAGAAAAAGAGGATATACTGCATGATTAAGAAAAAATACAAATAGCCCAGATGAGAAATGCTCGTAACCCATAGGATTACAACCCACAAAATAAAGAAAATACCATAAAAGAAAGGTATAACTAATACAAGGAATGAAATTTCAAGCTAGAGTAAATGAACGAGAGAACCCTTTTTCTTGGGTAAACAAGACCCCATATGAGAATATATGTACAATTTTGAAACTCAATCAGAAACCAAAATGAAGAAACATCTGAAAAGAACATATGATTTTGGAGTTACCTTCAATGTTTGTTAGAATCTTTTTTACTTTTCTTTTGCAGCCTTCACAGTGGATGGAGACTTTCAAGACCCATGTCTAAAGAAAAGAGTGGAAGTAGAAGGGATTCAGAAATATGTGATCAGTTCAAAACTACTACAAAAAAAATAGAAGTGGGTGTTGATAGAATCATAGAAACCATGTTTTAATCATACCTTGTATTTGAGAGTTTCTGAGTTTTCTGCTACCACTTCTTTGGGTACTTCTTTAGCTTCTGGCTTTGCTTCTGGAGCTGCCATTGGAAGAAGGAGAAAGAAGCAGTTCGAGAGAGAGAGAGAGAGAGAGAGAGAGAGAGAAGGCTTATTTAAGAAGAAGGAATAAGAAGCCTTTTAAGAGAGAGAGGGAGAGAGAGACCTTGGGGTTGGTGCTTGGTGGGGTGGCAACAGTGCTGTTGATGAGAATTAAAAAACAAAATCTTATTAGATTTGTTATGATATGATGGAAGCTAAATATTGTTACTGCCTATGCAATAATGCATATTTATTATTCATATTTATTAAGTTCAATGATATTATGACAATTAAGATCTTACTAAGTAGAGCATGGTGTAGCACGAGATCGTCTTGATAAGAGTAAAAAAAATTAATTATTAAATAAAAAACAAACAAATTATCGAGATTCGATCCGGACTCTAACTACTGTAAAAATAGCATTAGTTTTATTATTTGTAAATAAATGGCTTGAATTTTTATTTTTATTTTTTAGAAGTTGATATTAAAAGCATTTCTTATCATTTAAGAATACACATGTTAAGCAACTTAATTGTTGAAGGAAGTATGACCTCATCCAGGATTAGGAACATTTACGTTCCTCATACAACGACCCCAACTATGAATTAACTCGGTTGCTCGTGCTGAGTATGACAAATTTTTTAATTAAAGATTTTTTTTTTCAAAACTGTTCGAAAATATGTCATGAAATATTTAAATATAAATAATATCTGAAAATCGGTTTCTTTGAAAAACGGACGTCGGTAGCTCCGACGATGATGCCGCCTACCACCGCTTGCGCTGAACAGTTTTGAAAAATGGAGTAGTAAGTGGCAATCAATGTAAGAAAAATTAAATCAACAGAATGGATTGTTTATAAGTGGCAATTAATGTAAGAAAAATTAAATCAACAGAATGGAATAATGAAGTAGTAATGCATGTATCTCCATTTAGATTAATCAAATAATATGGGTGTATGGCAGAAACTTAAGAGCTAGGTTTGAAAGCATTCTTCAAAGCTATCCAATTCTAGAAGCCCATTGTAAATGGAATAAAGATATTTGTATGAAATCTCCATCCCTTCCTTCCTATGCAGACGAATCCTCAGCCCCTCCCCGCGTTTTCACAAGAATATTGAATTGGGTTTGGTTTGTTTTGGTCCAAAAAACAGTCAAAACGGACCGAATCCTCAATTGAAACAACTTGTTTAGTTTGATCGGTTCATCAATTTTTTATTGCGCCCCTGGTTCTCTCCCCCCACTAGTAAGCATACTTGTGGGCTAAGGTTGAAACCTGCAACAAATCTAAATATAAAAACCCACTAGAGTTCAAAGAATAAATATTGAAGAGAGGGAGAGAAAAGGAAGATAAAAAAAAAAAGGAAAGAAGAAGAAAATTAGGAGAAAATAAAAAGAAGTTCGGATTTTAGTAATTCACTAGGCATAGAATGAGATAAAATGAAAATTTTATAAATAATAATAAAATAATTTATAAATAATAATAACCGATTTGAGCTAAGATGATATATTATTTTAGACACAAGTAGCCATAAGAAGGGAGAGGCTCGCTTCCTCCTTTTGTCTCTTATGCTAGGTGGCGTTATTTTAGACACTTCACGTTTGTTTTTTGTGCAAGACAATTTTAAAGATATGTGGTATAAATATGTTTAAATAGCACTATTATTTTATATTATATAAGGAAAGTTTGATTGATAAATTGTGCATCCAAGAAGTAATGAGATACCATAAAAAATATAATCGCCAAGTTTCTTCTTGAATTTAAAGAGAATTTAATATCGGACCCTATAAAGTGAAAATAATAGGTCTTAGTATAAATGAAGGGTCTAATTATTTATTTGTTAGTTGTTATTATGTCTTGAACAGAGTGGCCGTCTCTCAAATGATGATCTGGAGAGGTTTGCAGTTTGGACTAGACCATATCAATCACGTTTAGTGTAATGAGGAGCTATAGATCGTCGTTAGTTAATTTATAATATATATTTAAAGTCCAGTTATAATATTTGTTATTAATAAATATAGAAAACTTTCTTTAAAAAAAAATAGGTTTTTAAAAAAAGTTGTTGGTTTCAATAATAATTGTCTAATTATTATTTTTTAATAAAGATGTGATTTTGTTTTTCAATAATAATACATTTACAACTAAATTACAATTTTTTTACAATTTTTTTAATTTAATTTTTAATTTTACTTAGTGATTAAGAATGTAATTTTAATAAAATGATTTTTTTAATTTTTTTTAATGATTAAAAATAATAAAAAAAATACTTCAAAACAATTAATAAAAAAATAGGAATACACATAAGTTGTAAATTTTTTATAAAACTCGTTGTATGGGTATCACTGCCCATTGTTTTTTCTTTTAAAGTTTCATTTATAGGCTAATAACAAAGAAATATTTGTCACACTTCATAACTTAAAAGAGTGCCATCGGCCATCTCTTTCGCCATTTTATTCATGGTCAAGATAGTTTCATTAATGAAAGAAAGTAAATTACATCTTCATTGAAGGATAGGACTCTCAACAAACACTCGTACCAATAGGTACAATAATTGCTTTCTTTTTCTTTCTTTTCTTCCTTTCAAAATTAACTCTTTGTCAAGGGGGGAAAAAAAAAGGAGTAATGTGCATTGGCAATCCCCAAAATTACAAATCCTTAAAAAGATGCCATGGTTTTTTTGCTTTTTGTGTGTCTTTTGCCTAAAATTTAAGTCGAACGAATAGATGAACAGAGTTTAATGTTTAGAGTGGAAAGGTTATATCTATGAGACTTTAGAGCATTTTATTTGCAAAGTTAAAATTATATGTTTGTACTTTTGTCTGTTCAATTTAAGAGAGATTCTCACATTAAAGTTATTCATCTAATATTTAAAATAATAATAAAAATTAATACTTTTTTGTCTAATTTATCTTTCTCATATATATTTTTTTTTAATTCAGATTCATTATAAATTGGAGAAAAATTACTATAAATTATTTCAATGAAGATGAATAGTAACCATACAAATATAGAGAATTATTGTAATTATAACAATCAAAAAATTTACCTTTTTCCCTATTCTAATGTAGATAAAAGATTGTTTGCCAAATTTTAGTTTGTATTTATAATAATGATAGGGACAAGTGTTAGGGACAAACACCAATTGATAACTTGTGTTGTTTTGTATATTTTGTGTTTGTATAATATATGTGAATCGAGTAATGAAAAAATGAATTTGAAGTTGAATGAAATATAAATTTTGAAGGCCATGAATTAACGTCTGTGAGTTGGTATTTATTTCTGACGTTTGTCCATAGCATTGCTCTTATATTTATAATTGATTAAACTAATGTGAACCATCTTACCAAAGTTTAATAGCCTTTCAGCCGCCCCAACACAAAACTTTTTTAAAAAACTTAAAAACAAAAACAAATTGAACATTTGTGAACATATATGATTTTCTTAAAAAATTACAAAAATGTAAAAAAAAAAGTTAAAATTGTTTATTCCAATCGTTTCCGAAAAGACAACAAAATAAATAGTTAAAGATATACAAATAAAGGAGTAGAAAGAATAATAAAAAAGATTATTTTAATAGAATAGCAAAAGTATAAAAAAGTGAGATGTAGGAGGTTTTACAAAATAAATAAAATTTAAGAAAATTTGTTTAGAAAATATATATATATATATATATGTGTTAAACTATGAGAAAATTTATAGAGAAGCCAATGAGAATACCGTTAAAATTGAGGGCATTCCCTAAACCTCACTTAACATAATGCTTTTCAAAAGGAAAAGAGTGAAATGAATATTTTTGCAGTTTATTTTTTATTTTTTTTATTTGAGGTACATTAATAAAGTAGTTGGGAGAAGTGAGGAGAGGTACTCTTAGGACATCACTATCCGGTTCTTTATAATTTTCTTCAAACTTTAATTAAAGACTTCACTTTCTACAATTTTTTTTTTTTTTAATTTTATTCATTTTTAAAAAAGTTTCTACATCTCATTCTTTATAGTTTTTCTCATCTATGACAATAACATTATTCTTTTCTTTTCTTATTAGAGTATTTAAATTAGTCTCATCAAAATTTGATAAAAATTACAAATTTACATATATATAAAAAAAAATTTCGTCTTATTTGACCAAAAATGATGAAAAGAAAGTGTAAAAAATAACATAAAAATATTTTTTACTTGACTTTTGAATAATAAATCATCAAACTTTTTATCAAATATGGCGAAATTTTTTTATTATGTGTTCAAATTTATACTTTTCATCAAATTTTGATAATTTATTTTGATGAGATCAAGATGGATACTCTTACTTTTCAAGTATTTTATTTCACATCATAATACTATTTTCATTAAAACATAATAATATATACATAAATAATAATTTGAAGAATGAATAATAATTCTTTAAATTTCACAATTTTATCGGATCCCCAAAATATACCTCATGGCTCATAATTTGAGCAGTGGGGGCATTTGATGCCCCCAATCCAGATGCTCTATTCGATGTGATGATTCAACTAAGCTTATAGGAAAAAGGCTAAGAAAAATAAATGATTTACCTGTTCTGAATCTGGTCCCTACAGGCTTGAGGTCTAGCTTTCTAATTAAGAAAAGAAGATTAATGTTTTAAACTTTTGTTGAATGAAAAACTGCTATGAAGTGAGAAAAAAAAATACAAATATGGAATATGAAGACTTATTAAGGCGAATAACGTCGCCACCATAAGTGATATTTAATTTTGAAACCTCTTTTATAAGAAAATCTCAACCAGCCACTATTGAAAGCTTTTTGAACATTTGGCTTAAAAAAGGTTATCCCTTTAAAATTAAAATCTTTTAGAGAAAATATTATAAGTTTTTTTAAACTTATAGATATTTATTTTTAAATAATATTATTAATCATTCCAAATCTAATCTTTCTCTCATTATTATATGATGAGACGTCATTAGATGATTATAAATTATTTATTACATTTTATTTATAAACCTATCATCTAATAACACATATTGAAATAACGAGAGAATAATAAAAAATAAGATGATTTATAATTTTTTCATTTTTCTTTTACCAAAAAATATCTATATGCTAAGAATGGAATTGTGTACATACATAAAATTTTGAATTAAATAACTACGACTCCTGCTAGGAGCACCCCATTTGAAAACTTATTTGACAAATTATTATTATAATTAATTTTCAAGTTTTTAATTTTTATTGATAATTATGAAATGTAATTATCCTTTTTTCTGTGTCTGTAATTCATGTTCGTTTCGCCATTAGATTTTAAAAAGAATACTTATTCTTATTATGGCCCAAGTCCAACCATCTCATTGATCTAGTTAACCCTTGTGTCGAGATTGTGACATTTTATTTGTATAGTTGCCCAGCTTTTGAGGCAGACTTATCAATTTTAAATAAGAGTTATTTGATGGCTATATACCGTTGCAATAATATATAATTGTCCTCGTAAATAATCATATTTTTTCATATATAGTACAAAACAATTAATTATCTGTAAGTTGCAACATAAAATCAAACCTTAGACTACATGTATATCCACCAGAGTACATAACCTATAATACAAGAACAAAAAATAAAATAAAAAAATTAGAAATTTTCCTTGTGGAAATCAAACTTGGTGGTTGTTTTCCTGGAGAAGTCTTGAGCTAGCCGTCTTAGCTGCCCATCCAGTCCATGTACCCCACAGTAAAACACCCCTGCCATAATTCAAAAACACTTACAATCAAGCTCAACTAAACAAAAAGATTAAGAAGATGGGATATAATGAATAATATATAATGGAAAAAATTATATTCATACGGCTAATGAGACAGATTTTGATTTGCAAATCTTAATTTTATTTTATTTTTATAAATTATATTATTCACATCACTTCACCATCTCAATTCAACTTCGTTTAGATGTTGAGCTGTCTTGCTTTTTCTTTTTTTTTTTTATGAATAATAATGAATTAAGATGGTAGAGTGAGTTTTATGGAGCTCAATTAATTGTAAGATGAATTTAAATGTGTTTAAATGTTAAGACGAGTTAATATTTATTTATGAAAATTAGTTGAAAAAATTTGTGGATAGTACCTGTAAAAAGGTGTTAAATTAAAAAAGATTGTGAATCACATATATAAAATATTTTGAGTTAAAATAAATTTAGTAATTTGAAAATTAAATATTTGGATACTATACTCAACTTAAAATTAAACTAATCAACTGAATTAATCTCGATTCAGTTCAAATTCCAAATGAACCAATACCGAGTTGAATTAATTAAAATTCAAGGGTGGCTTACCAACTCTTTCATTTTGGTGCTTGACGGCTACATGCTTGAAAACGTTACGCCAATTTGGCCTGGCAAAATGTGTCTTGACCCTTGTCCCCGACACAATATCCACACCACTCTTAGCATGTTGCAGCGACTGAAGCATGGTGATCAAAGCAGAACGAGCATCTCCTTCTTCATACACACTTGTGCAGTAGTTGTGAAGTTCTATCACTCCCTCCCTATCATTTTCAGCTACCTCATCCATCACACCCTTGAACCATTCAAACGACCCTTGCTCTCGTGTCACCCAATAAAAGTAGGCTCTTTTTGTGGCGAAATGTCTCCTATTTTGCTCATTCTTTGCACCAGTCTGATTTCCCTCCATTCCTTCCTCTATCTCCTTCTGTTGCTTGATGTTATTCAGCACATCTTTAATTATGCTGATTATCGGGGTGGCACCAATGCCAAGCCCGACGAGGAGGAGTACGTCGTAGTTTTTGTAGTCTTGCGACGGAGCTCCATAGGGGCCGTCGATTAAGAGTCTTGGCATCCTGGTAAGTACCATGTTCCACAATATAATCATTAATCAAACAAAGAGTAAACTTTTAAAATTGATCAAGAACCATTTCGACTCAAATAACAATACTTTTATTTTACAAAAATATCATAATTTTGTAAAAAATAAATAAATAAATTGTTAAAAGAGTAGAGTATTTATCAATCAGTTCCCATAAATCACCTTGGAAGTGCAGTGTCAGCTCTTAGAAGGCCACTTTGGTCACCAGATGGAGGCTGACACACCTATATTAATGATCAAATGTAATATTCCAAATATTAGAGAGATCAAAGAAAGAAAATGCTTATGCTTATAAAACCACACTTTATTAATGTTAAAGAAGAGTACATATTAATGATGTTAATTAAATGATTAAGAGATAAATAAACAATAAAAAATATTATTTCTCCTGTAATTTGATGTCATATCAGAAGCGGATAAATAAATAAATAAATAAATGTTTAAATTTAATATATGATGAATAGTATTTTTTCTTTGAATAAACATTAAATATTGGTGCAACTTATGAAAAATTATACCTTAGAGAAAATAACTTTAAGTTGTGATGTCCAGTCACCTAAGGTGCGTATATGGATGCTAAGATAATCGTCCCCGGGAGCTGAAGTAATCGAAAATGGATGCCTGATGAGATGCAACACATTGTCATTATCAATAATAATAATAATCGCACTAATAACAATCAAAAACTATTTATATAGTTCTAAATGTGTAAGTCTAGCGCAGAAGAAGAAGAAGAAGAAGAAGAAGAAGAAGAAGAAGAAGAAGAAGAAGAAGGATGAGTGGTATTCATTTTCATTATTAAAATTTCAAATTACCATTGGAAGGGAGAGACATCAGAGCAGTTAACAAATATATACTGGCCGCTAGTGTATTTAAAACCTTGAGGTTTAGACATATGAAGAGCCAAAACATTTCCAGGGTAAACTGCAACCTGAAAAATTGAACACAAGATTAATTAATTTCCTTCAATATTTAGGCATAAATCAATTTAAAAAAAAAAAAAAACTTTCTGCTTCTGATTTTGAAGAATACCTTTAATATTCGCACGGTTTTATGGCCGGACCTAAATGCACGAATCAGGCGTTCACATGCATATAGCAAAACTGGAACAGCCAGATACATCCATGTCTGTGACAATGTAGCACAAAACAAAAGTGAGGAAAATAATCCTACTGCCTAGGTAGCAACTCGGGTATTGGCTATTCGAGGATCCGAATCAAACGATACCCAAACTCAAAGATTTGAGATCGTTTGATTAATTTATTAAACTTTTAAAATAAGTGATGATTTATCAATATTGTAAAATTTTGAATAGATGCGTACCGTCTTTTTGTACCATTCCTTGGAGAGGAAAAGGAAGTATCCATGAATTATGAACAGGACATAGACAATAACAAATAAGTGGTGGGAATACCAAAAGGCATTGAACCCTGTGAGCTTCTTAAGGGTTTGAGGAAGGTTGAGCAAACTCCGGCGGAACCAAGGTTGGGCTAATGTGTATGCTATGGCCATAAGCACCACCATGACCACGCCGGTCCAACCCTCGGTTCCCTTCACGAACCACCAGTAATTATCCGGCCGCTTCTTGCCAAAATATGGCTCCATAGGCTCATATGCATCGTCCGTCGCATGTAACAGCCTAGGGAAGTCACATGTTAGATGTGCACCAGCATGTAGCCCCACTCCAATTGCAATTCCAAAAGCAATTACCTAAACAATTTGATTCATTAAAAATACTAACAAAAATAATAATAATAAACTACAGTACTTTTGATTCACATTAAGTTAAGCAACAAAATTTTCAATAAGTACCTACCTTATGGAAATTAATATTGTCATCAAAAGGAACAACCACTCCCAACTTGGTCTTGGTTCTGAGCCAAGTAATGGTATTTCTGCACACTGGTAGAAGAATTAGGGCCATGTTGAACTTAAGAGTCTCGGCTGCACCCTTGGCAGTTGTGACACAATAGCCCATGACATCAAACACAGCCCTATTTTTGTACTGTATGAATTTCCAAGTGAAAAGCCCTGCACAGATTGAAAGCCAAAGCGCCACAACCCAAATCCGCTTCCAATTGTCCTCGACGAAGTAGCGGAGCCCCCGGTAGCACCGCTTGACGGGGTTGTACTCTTTGGTTGGGACTAGCTTTTGGCTCAGTAGATGGCTTAGAACCCGGCTATCGCCTCCTAGGTTGGTTGATTTGTTTGGTGCTTGGAGAAGTAGCATTTCCAAGTTGAATACCTGCAAGATGCAAAAAATTTTATTAGTTTTGGGCCGGCTTTGGATACTAAGCTGTAAATTGGGTCATTTAAGAGGGTGAAATTTGATTAGGCAACTAAAACCCCATATCTTTCCAAATTGGTGGGCGAGACGGCAGATAATAGGCAAATGTGGGCTGAACAGATAAATCCGGCCTGCTTATTAAATTGGCGAAAAAAATAATAATAATTACATAAGAAAAAAATATATATTAACCATATTATTTTATTATAATCATAATTAGTTCTATAAAAAGAAGTGTGTTAACGTGTTAATTATTTGTAATTAATTTCATGCTGAATCTATATGCATATTAGAGAAAAAGAAAAAAGAAAAGGTTAAAAAATATAAACCTCAACGTGTCCGAGGTTGTCTGGATCCAGCTCTTCCATGATCATAGCAGCATACTCTTGTGCACGTTCTTGGATTTTTGACAACTTATTTGCTGAAGCACTTAAGGCAATAATCTGAAACATTTAAGTAAATTAACAAACGTACTCTTATCTAATTAATTAAACGCTTAATTTTCAGTACGTAATTTCCATGTTTAAATTTTACCTCTTGCACCTCTTCTTCGTTAATCCTCCCATCTGCATCTTTGTCCACCCTGCATTAATATTAATGGGAAGTTATTTCACACAAAAAATTATGATAAAAATGTAATTTAATTTAATTTAATTTTTTTAAATAAAAAGGGAAAAAAAGGAAGAAGAAGAAGAAGAAGAAGAAGAAGCCCTAGTCCTCATTCAAACCTGAATGATGACTCTCATCACATGTTTTTGTCCGATTGTTAATTATTTTGTACAAAGAAGTCATCAAAGCCATCCTCAACAGCTTGAACTACTACATATCCTTTTAGGCTTTTAGCACCAACCTTAACTACCGGCCTTTTCCGAATTTCGAGTGGAAATTAAAACGACATTATTAAACTAATTATATGACGTCGAGTACTATAAGCTAAAGCATATAGTTTAAATAAATCATGTCATGTAGTCAAATGGATAAGGTAAAGAATTGTTATCCCCGTTAAGGTTTCGTTTGTATTCGCAATCTAGCCTAACTCATCTTTATTTCATAATTATATTTTTATAATTTTTTATATAAAATATAAATTTCTATACATATTTTTTAAATTTCAATACATTTTTTTTAAATCACAAAATAATAATAATATTAAAAAATAAATTTAACTCATCTCAACTCATCTCATTTCCGAATTCAAACGAACAAAATCGCCCAAGAAAGCTGGGTGTAAAATGAAAATGATCATTATTTCAAAACATATTATATATACAACTTTTTAATAAAAAAGTTGGGCACGTACGTAAATTAAAGAAGTACTACTTGTGTTGGCCGTCACAAATTAGCTACATTCATGATGGCGAAAGAATTAATGAGATAAAAAATTAATTACTTACATGTCAAAGAAGGTTTGAAGCCTGGAATCAAAGCTCTGATCAGTAATTTGTTCCCAGAATCCCTTTAACTCAGCCTCAGTTATGGAAGATGATGTTATTCCTCTCCGACGAGCTAATGCATCAAATAATTCGCCTGCAAACTCGCTTGTCTCCTTCATCCCTAATCATACATACTCACGTAAGTCTATATTATTAGATATTAAATTTAAACTATTTATCATTCTTTTTAACCATTCTTCTTTTTTTCATCATAATTTATCATATTATCAATGTATGTATGTAATGATGTCAAATAATTAATAGATAAGTAAACTATGATTTATTAATCTATATGATATATTAGAGTTAAATCTATGTCCTTTCAGAGTTAAAGTTATTTAACCGATTCATTTTCAAAAGTTTTATTCGTTTTTAAACAAAAAGAAGACACTTCAAAAGTTGCTTTATTTTTATTTTTTTTTGTTTTCCCCAAAGTTACTAAAAAAGTAACAACGTGTCTACTCTTAGTCCTATTGTTTTGCATCAAACTTCAAACATCTAGCTAGCTAGCTAGCATCTAAATTACTGCATACCTATGCATTGGCCAAACCGAGATTTGGGAAGCATCCCATTAACAGCCAATTCATTAAACCGAGCTTCAACCTCGGACCAGCCTTCACTTCCCACATTCTTTGTCATAAACTTGAGACCTTTGAGGGCACGAGCTGCCCCAGATTTAGTTCTGTCAACCTTATCAAACCTCTTGGAAGATGTCATCCGCTTCAACTCCTGAGAGACTTGCTTTAGTTTGAAGGAGAGTTGGGAACCAAACGAATGTCTTTTCTCAAGCTGGTTTGCTAAATATGCTGTCTCCGAGTCGCCTCCTCTGATGTTCTGAACTGAAACCGAGTCATCTCGTACGTCCAATGTGATTTCTACGTAACATTCGTCTTCGTCTTTGAATCTTGCACTTCTCTTGCTGCTGTTTCTTTTGCCTGAGACTAACGGACCACTTAACGGACCGCTATAGCCAACTCGAGTAGTGGCAGTACTACTGCCGCCGCTTTCCGACTGATCGGAAAATGAATCTTTCTGCTTTTCTTGAATCTCCATTTTTGTTGTGAATTCTGTACTCAGAAACTTAGAAAGTTAGACAGATATTGATGAACTAGAATAAAGCAACAACGAATGAACAGAATTTGAAAACGTTTTCCCGAAAAGCTGGATTGTGCCAAAGACTTGAACGTACGTTTCCAGATAAATGTTTTAGAGAGTTTGATCTAATGGCTGCAACTTTGGAAGAAATTTGAGAAAGATGGCCTGTAAGAAATTGTGGAAGGATGGGAAAGAGTTTATATATGGGTGAGGGGGAGGAGAAGTCAAAAGGATGAGAGAAACCAAGGGGCGCATTTGGATTGTGTGAGTGTTAGTTGAATGGGAGTGGTTAGGGTAGAAACCACTTGATGATCAAATGTTCAAAACAGAACAGCAACCCCGTGATATTCAAACGTGTTTGAAGTTGAATAGTTTGTAATCTTGAAGATGTCTACCATTTGTATTAATGCTTATCTTGGTGTACTACTTGCTTTTATAACTAATTAGTGGCAACAGCTTGTTGCAACTTTTACCGTGGAGTAGGCCAGGTTTGGAGATGAAATTTTTTCAAATTTTTATTATTATTATTTATTATTTACTTTTTATTATTATTTACAAACACTCTCAAACATATTTTTCAACCTCCAAACGCAACTTAAAACTATTAATCCTTATCGAACAAAAAATGAAAAATATTAATAAAGCTACCGAGGATGTGTATTGAGAGCTATTAATTTCTACCGAATTGTGTATTTTTTTATTTTTGTTATTTTTATTTCACGGTTAAGGAAGTATTTTTTATTGAGTTTATAAATTTTATTTAAATTTTTAAAGGGATAATTGAAAAAATATTATAAAAAAAAAAAGAAGCAAAAAACAAAAAAAACTAAGTGCAAAGTATTGCACTGTCAATATAAGAAGAAGGCTCGATCGGTAGCTTGGTACTATAGCCTTTGTCGTCGGTGGATGTAGCAGCGTCCAAAAGAAATTTCATTCTTTATTTATAAAGTTTATTTGAAGGATGTAACTACTAAGTAGAGACCTGCCACATCCAAAAAAATAGTGATGATGGAACTAATCTTAGTATAATTATGATTGTTATATACATATTTTAAAGATATATCAATAATTTGCATATCTGCCAAAGGGCCCAAATCCGATATTATTCCACAGATAGGGAATTAAATAATATTTCAAGATCAAATTATTGCTGTGTCTTATCCAACATTGCATTAAGATCAACATATATATGATGGTATATATATATATATAATATATTGTAGAATGACAATTAACTGCTTTACCATATATATTATAATCACCAAGATATGGTGAAAACGATGTCATAATTGATCTTTTCAAGTCTAATAAAAATATTAGTTTGAATAATGAGTGGAGATGAGATAGTAGTATTAAATAAAAATAAAAATTTAAATAAATAATATATATTAGAATGTGATTTTTTAATATTATTATTAATTTAGAATTTCAAAAAAATTAAATTGTTTATTTAAAAAAGTTGTATTGTTTATAATATTTTATGTAAGAATTGAAAAAAATTGTAATGATGAGATAAGATAAGATAGAATTAGTATGGATTCTCAATCCAAACAGAAAAAAAAAATATATACACTCTTTTAATTTACATGATGATGATGTATGAAAGCTTAATCTTGAAGTTACAATATTAAAAATCATTAACAAATTCATCATGATCATGATGTTGACCAATAAGATGATGAGCAAATTTCCTGCCTAGTGCGCTCATGTTCACCCCAACTATATTAATCATGTATAAGTAGTACATCTAGCATGAGACCGTTAGTGCCTGATTCAACCCAATTCATCAAAACCTCGACTTTGGACTGCAAAATTAGGAATTCCAAAATTTATTAGTCAAAGAAAAAGATGAGGTACATCTAAATTCATCTCGATGATCAATGATCAACGTAATTCAACTTTGTTCGTTGATTTATATACCCATGATCAGCAAGTGGCATTAATGGACATATATATCCCTTTTAATTTCAATATATGTACATAGTTGCAATTATTTGTCATTAAAATTTCTATATATATATATATATATATATACGATCAGACCTTTGAATTATGGAGCAAAATATTGGTCAATCGAATATCGTAAAGTACGCGTACGATGCATGTGATCACCAATATTCTAATATTTATGCTAATTAATTAATTAAGCCCCAATTATTTTTCCGTGTGCAAGAAGGAATTCTCTCTATTCGAACCCTAATTTGTTTTGATAAGGAATTCTCTCTATCTGAACCCTAATTTGTTTTGATTATAATAAATTGTATTAATCTAAGAACAAAAGGTTGATTTTTATTACTAGAAAACCCCATTTTATATATAGAATATGATATTTGAAGTGCATTATTGGGAACTTATGTTATATTATCCGAACACGTACGTGCTTAATTTAAGAATAAATATTGTGAATTATACTATATATAATTTTTAAAATTACAGACTTCGGACATTCTATTTGAAAAATAATAATGTCTGTTTTTAACAAGTGATTTTCTTTATATAGATTTCAAATTTCTCCATTTAAAAAAAAAATTATATTATAAGTCCGTGCGCAAGACTTGCAGCATAAAACGGTACAAATCATATTTCAAATGATATATGTTTTTTTTAAAGACATGCATTCCAGAAGAATTCGTGGCCCAAAGATCTGACTTTTATGTTAGAAATAAAGAAGATGAAGACAATATAAAAGCCAGGAAATGTAATGGAAGCTACAGTTTTGGATTCCTTTTGAATCAAAGCGAAAAGAACCACCAACTAACCATCAATTAATTATGATATCAACTTTCATGTTTTTCCAAAATCAGCCGATCGAGCTGCCTCTTGGTCTCACCGAAAAACCAGTCAAAATTAAGAGGCACTGTTTAATTTGAGAATAATTCGTAGTAAATTTAATTAAAATACTCTCATTTAATAAATAAATAAAATGAGTTTTTAAAATTTTAGGAATTTTTTATTTATAAATAAAGATGTTTTACTTAATTTTATTTTAAAATTGAGATTTTTATGTCTATTTATTGTTTGGACTATAAAAGAGTTTATAAAAATAAATCATATGTAGGATTACCCTTAATTTGGTGAAGCAATCTTGTCCCAAAATACTGAAGATCAGCATCAGATCAAGAACATGTCAAAATTAACAAATTAATAAAAGCAAGCTTAGGTGATCTGCATCATGTGCTTTATTAATTTCTTGATCAGGTACTGGTTGTAATTTGAATACAATCAATAAAATGTCAAGAAAAGTGAGTGAATGATGTGTGGGTATGGTTTTCAAAAGTACGTGCTGTCGTGGGACAATCAAAATTGCTTATGTATGGTTGTCAAATTAGCGTCGGAGGTTGTTTCTACTTTTTACTTACCCAATGCCGACCACCTTCATATAGACAATTCTAAATTGAATAGCATTATTCTCATTGACTGCTGTGGATGTGGTGCATGCATGCATATTTTGGGTAAAGATGACTGAAAAACGCGTTATCACGAATAGTAGGATGACAAAAGCTAGCCTGCAAAGATACAATCGATCAATTATTATTATTATTGTACACTTTTTTTTCAAGCCATTGGGATCGATAATTAACGGGTATGACAACCATACGCAGTTCGAGGAATGGGTAAATTTTTGCAAGAATGTAGGGGATTATTAATTGGAGGTCTTCCATGGCTTCCAAAGATCATGTTGGTTGGAAGCCATAACATTGCTCCCAACGCCCATCATAAATGTTGTCCAAAGGTAATAGATTGTATGTGGGAATCATCATGGCCACACGTGCTGTAGACAGTATTCTTGGTCTTGTGTTCGATGTAATAGATTTGGCCAAGCCATTAATTCGGTCTCCAATAATGGAGGCTTGTGGTTGGGGGAGTTGGGAGAGGGATGAGGAGTAATATAAAACAAAATAAGTAAAATGAGGAAAAAAAGAAAACAAAAAATGAGAAAAAAAAAGGGGAAGGTCTTGAATACTAAGTAACGTTTTGAATATTGTATGGTGTATCGGTCAAGGCACTGAAAACGAAAAATATATTTATTTTGAATAATATAACCATCTAAAAAATGAAAAATCATCCCAAATTATATCTTGTGATTTCTTAGTATAATAAAATCCTCTACAACTCTATAGACGTAAACATATTACTAAATCACATAAATTTATGTCATATGATAATTGATTATTTGATTATTTTTTATTTACTTTTTCTTTATTATCATCATTTTTCACAATAGAAGCATGGGTGGTCGATGAAACAAGAGTTTCATGGCCGCTAGGCGCTAATGCTTCTTTTATATTTTTGTTGCCTTGCTAGAAAGTAGGGTTTGAGAGAACAAAAAATCAAAAATGTAAAAAATACGAAAAAACCTTTTTGAGACTAGGTTTCATGGAGGAGATCACTTTTTGTTTTCCCTTTTGTCAATTTTAGGACAAACATTCAAGATGCAAAGGTAAATTAAAACCACTTGTGTTGTAAGCAAAAATGATTCTAAGTTTCATTGATTTTAGGGGACCCAAAGGTAAAGTAGTGATAATTAAAGGTGCAAAACTTGGTCCTCTTTGGTTTTCCATCGGATAAAAAGTTAAAAAGTAGATTTAAAGTTTCACTAATGATGTTTTCCAAAGTTTGTATATATGTGTTTCTTAAGAAAAATGATGGATGGTATCCTCACTCAGATACTTTCTCTTATATGAACAGTGTGTTCATGCATTATGAATGTCTCCTCATATGAACAGTGTGTTCATGCATTATTCATATGAAAGGGAGTATCTTGAATGTGGATATTTCCTAACATTTCTCATTTCTTAATTACTTAATGAATTTTTAATGTGGCTAAGTCAAGGTAGATGTTTCTTAGTATGTATGTATATATGATTCTCAATAGATTACAACATCATGAGTGCGTCCAGTAGTCATGAGTCAGTGTTGCAGAAAAACCAAACTCCAATATTATTATGTGGTCCTTCACTTAATAATGTCATTTTCTTTCGATTCCACATACCCAATTACAAGTGGGCCTAATTCTAAGTGGAGACAATAATAGTCATGGGCAAAGAGACTTGCACTCCCTTAATAACTTCCCGGCCATGAATATTATTCAACCATCAACATCGATCGATCTTACTTTTATATTGGATATGCTGCACGCGTTATCCCCCTAAATATAATACCATAAGATTCCTTGAGAAACGACCAATGTTGTCTTTCTAATTATGGGGTTTGAAAACTTGAACAATTAACCTTTATATAGTTAGGCGAGGCCAATACAACTAGCTAGAAGGTTTCCAAAGGCCTAGATATAGATGTGATGCTTTTTAACGTACAATGGTTTACAGAAGAATTTATGAAGGTGTATATATATAAGTTGGTTAGGATTTTTTTTTTAAAACTTTCAAAAAATAAAAAAGAGAACAAGAAAAAGATTTACAAACAAATGGTGTTTTCGCAGATGAGTTAAGATAAAAATTTAAATTTAAATAAATATATGATTAAAATATATTTATTTAATATTAATTTTGTTTTGAAATTTGTAAAAAAAATATTTTATATAAAAATTTTAAAAAATTATAATTATTATATGAGATGAGATGTACATGTTGTAAAAACAAATGAGGTTGCGTTTTAAAATGTTAAAATGCTTAGAAAAAGAAAAAAAAAACTTTATGAAAAATGTTAAAATACAAATCTTTAATATTTCAAATGATTGAGTATATCAATGAGCATGGAGTGGTTGTCACAAGTGTAAGTGCTCTCAAAATCTTATACATGGATGAGTAATGATAGACATATACACGTACAATTCTATTTACCACCATATTTTAGAATGAGGATATTTAAATAAATTGAAGTTATTTTTATAAACTATTTTATAAATTTTCTCTCATAATTTAAAACATAATTGTATAAAAATTATAAAAATGATTAAATGTCTATCATTTTCCTAGTGACAATAGATACACGGTAGTGTAGTGTACCACATTTGGAAAGGAATTGTGAAGAAAGAATTTGTGGCGTACACGATTATAAAACGGAGGAAGGACAAATTAGGCCTCTTTCCTAGTGACAATGATTATGCCGTCACATTTTTTATTGCTTTCAAATTCCAACTCATCCACCCACAAGGACCGAAATGTTCTTGAAAATATAATTGGACGAGTCATTAATGGATTCATCAATTTCGTAGTTGGTGTCACAGTCTACCCCTTTTAACACAGTTGACAAAACTGCGGCCCAACAATTGGGCCCCCAAAATCTCATAATTTTGCTTTTCTACTTTAATTTGGATCCAGATCTACTTCAGATTATAGGGCCTAGAATTACTATTGGGCTTTTCTTAGCTACGGTTCGAACTTCACGTCGTAGGTTGTCCACCTAACAATCATCTTATCCGATCTAGCCAATGGAAGAATCTTCCACCCTCCAGCTCCCATTTCTCTCTCTAGAAATTGGTTGTTGCGGCGACGAATACGAAGTCAAAAACGATTTCCTCCCACACCTCACCCACCCTCCAATCCCAAACTCAACCCGTAGCGATCCCAGCAGCTCCGAATTCTCACCGCCAATCTCCCCAATGAACTCCAATTCCTCGGCCCTCACGTGCCGAGACACACTCCGAATCATCCTCCAGAAGCTCCCCGTCCCTGACCTCGCCCGTGCGAGCTGCGTCTGCCGGCTCTGGTACTCGGTCGCTTCCGACCACGAAATCGTTGCCGGAGCCTTCAAGGCGCCGTGGAAATTGAAGGACGTTATAGGAAAGCCCGTTTCGGGAAGCTTCTGGAGGGACAATGGGATCGGGAAGTTTGCGATATCTCATCGGCTTGTCAAGGGAGACACCCTTGCCAGACTGGCTATAAGGTATTCAGTTCAGGTATGGATATCGTAACCCTTTAGTCACTAAGAAAGTGTAGGAACGGCGAGAAAATATAATTTCTTTTGATTTTTTATAGGAAAATATATAGCTTGGATAGTTTATATTTTTATTTCTTTTGTTTGCGTGGATGATCAAATATGTCGACTTATTAGGGCCTGTCTATTAAAATATATTTTTTGCTTAGATAAACTTGATTGTGCTTGAAAATTGTCTTTCACAATGTCTTTGTCTGGTTTCTGATAAAATCAAGGCAATGCAAAGAATATTGATTAGAATTTTTGGTCTTGCTGCTTTGTATTATGGTTATATACTCATACAGAGGGAGAGAGAATTAAGTAAGCGAAATTATATGATAGAGAGTGAATGTTTTGTTCTGAAGCCCCAAAATTTCTGTAATAACTCTCAAAGCTTGCATTTTTATTACGAAATACTGTATTTCATCTGGCATAATTAGCATTGCTGTATTATGAATACAATTTACATTTTTATGAGCAAATAAAAGTTTTATATGGTAAGAGTGTGAATTGTGATCGTTATGAATGCAACTTAAGCTCCAAAATGATCTGAGGCAGCGTTCTCTAAGTTCATATACAAGTTCTCAAATTTATTTCCTCATTGTTTAACATTGAATCTTTCCTGTTGATACATTTACCAGTATTTCCCATTAGAAAATGTAAAAGGGCCTACAATGTGTTTCAATTTGTTACTTATAAAAAAATAAATGTGTTTCAATATGTTACTGACTATCAATGTAGTTGACGTGTGCAAAATTGACTCATATATTGAAGAATTGTGCCAGTGTGGCAATTTTTATTTTTATTCTTTTGAATTATTATTATGGAGTCTTGCTTGGTAAGTAGCTTTTGGTGCATCATGCGTCTCAAGGAGATTTTTGGTTCGAATGCAATCTACCATATATAGAGGTTTCTTTTCTGTGCACACCTATGCTATCACCGTGATAGGAGGTTCAAAGAAAAAGGTTGGCAGGGGGAACCATTCACCAGTTGTTTGGGGAAGTCGTGAATCAAAAGACGATGAAACCTAACAAGAGACATTTTCTGTGTGAAACCGTTCTTCAAAAATAAGAATTGTAGAATCTATTGCTGACTTGGCTTTACACATGATCATCTATTCATTTTGCCCAATCCTTTCCCTTTGCAGGGAGTTGTTCGTCTGGTCATTCACTTTTTGTAGGCTGATTTGTCACTTCAAAGGCATTGACATTCTGAATTCTGATTTTTTTGGGTGTTAGCAGGTCACGGACATAAAACGTTTGAACAACATGATGAGCGACCATGGCATATACTCGAGGGAGAGGTTGTTAATCCCTATAAGCAATCCTGACATTCTCGTAAATGAGACATGCTACATCGAGCTAGATACCGATGCCAGAAGGGAAGTGGCAGTGTTATATCTTGAAGGTGATACTGAAAGAAATTCCAGCCACTTGTTGAATGGGATGACTACTGAACAAGGGAAGAGGAGGATTCTTGACTCCTTGAAGAGAAGCATGCAAGTTGATGATGGAACTGCTCAATATTACCTTTCTATTTCCAACGGTGATCCCCGGGCTGCTCTCTCAGAGTTCTCTGAGGACCTTAGGTGGGAGAGGAAAGTGGGCTTGACCTAGTTACTGATATATAATGTGGAGCACAGCTACTTGGAACACAGAACAATATAACAAGTGAAGAAAGGCCGAGACAATTTCTCTTTGCACCGTCCTGGCAAATTGTGTTAGAAATTTGAACTCTTCAGCTTCTTCGGAAGTTCAGAACCATCCCTACAATTCCTCGCCTCTTTAAGGCATGTGGGAACTTTCTTCATATTATCACAGGTACTCTTTTAATAAATCAATTACAGTTGCAAGAAGTGTGCGGCTCAATTGTGAGAAGGTTGTGACTCCTGTAAATTAAACATAACAATATAACCTCTTCATCTAGGAATTCATATCGATCATTTGAATGGAATGCTCGAAGTTATGTTCTCTTCTAAAGGTTCTGCCTTTGTCTTTTTATTAGCATTGGTTTTTCTGACTAAAATGCTCACGACATGCCATAGAGGCCGACGAGAGCAGCGCAAAATCTTTTATTCCTCATAGACAAGGGTCATTAACTAGAGTGGAGGCGGTGACTTTTTTTTTGTGTGTGTTATTATCACTCAGTAGAAGGAAACATCTATGCTACATTGTCGTTTTAGGCTTTACTTCTCTTTTTCCCTTGACAATTTAGAGGTTTGTCATTCTCTATTTCCGAACACGGATGATAGGAGGAGAAAAGGGAATTTAGAAACAAAAAATTTATGTGCAGTTACATACTCTTTTGCGCATTCTATTAATATAATTGACTGCATCATTTTTTAAATATAAAATAATTATTTTGACCAATCATATCAGTTGAATAATGTGTAAAGAATACTCAAAATAATTATATGTAGCAGAATTCATCTAGAAAAGATATTGGCAACAATTGAACGATAACGAAGACAATTTCACAAAGCAACCCCATATGCTTAGCCCCTCCATAAAAGGAAAGAATCTTAAAGGCCTTATCTTTGTCCTACATTGTCTTATATCGTTTTCAGCAAAAACTAAAAATAAAAAATGGATGTTTCCATGGGTTTTGACCGGATCGTTTTTGCCATAATCGGCTTCTCCGCTTCCTTCTTCTTATGCGCGTCCAACTTGAAGAGATGGCAGCAGCAACAAATCATAGCAGAGAAACTAAGATATGTCAGCGAGGCCTTGGAACATGCAGAAGAAAGAGTGTTGAGGTTCCAAGAAAGACACGACCGAATTCTGAGCCAAGTATGCTCTTTTTACTTAGCCAATAAGGAACTTGTGGAGGCATTGGAAGGTGCTCGAGCTGCCATGAATGAGGCAATGGAGTTCGCTGCTAATCTCAGAAGAATGCAAATGAAGATCATTAGCAGTTTTCCTGATGAAGTTAATCCTATTGTGTTGTATAGGTCAAATGAGGACTCAGGTCGCCGGCCTGCTTCTCAAGGCCCGACTTGAGGTAATTAGTGCGTGGTTAAATGTTCTAATAACATTGTAATTTCTTCATGTTTTACAAACAAAAGTGTAACTGTGAAAATCATAAAAAAAGTTTAGAAAAAGAAATGAATAATAAATAGCATTGACATAATTCAGCTTCGTTTATTTTCGTAGACGAGAGAATATGAGATGAGATAAATTAAAATAAAAGTTAAAATTAAATAAAGTATTAATACAATATATTTTTTATTATTATTTATATTTTGATATTTGAAAATTTTGAATTTTGAATATTATTTTGTGTAAAAATATGAAAAAATTATAATAATTAAATAAAATAAGTTGAGAAAATTTTTAAAACAAAAAAAAAATGCCGTGCTATAGAGTAGAGGCATACGCCCGTAGAAATTAATTATATAATTCTGTTATGAATTATATGCCGACGGCAACCGTCCCTGTCCTACCACTAAAATTATGTGAATGATTCCACCACTATTATTTTAAATTCTGCATAGTGACTTGCATAGTAACTTCAAAGCATATAAATAGGGGCTTCAGTTGTAATGAAATTCATAAGAAAATATAGAGAGAGAAAGAAAGTTTCAGTTCTTAAGAGTTTCTTTTATATTTCTCTTGCAATAGTAGTAGTTTTCTTTTTAGTTTTATAACACGTTATCAGCACGAGGTTCTATTGATACTGAAACTAGTGGTCTTCTACTTCAAGTAAGTTTTTCAATATATTATTTGCAGTCCTTGAGATAAATATTAAAAGTAATATTGCTGAATATTACTTGATAAAATTTTATTTTTATTCTCATGATAATGTGAATATATTTCTTAAATTCACAAATTTATTTTTGTAATATAATGTCAAATATTGAGATTTATTACTATTGACATTTCTGAAAAATGTTATTTATCCAGATCCTTGATGAGATCTATTTGGATATAATGATGAACTTGAAAGATACAATCATAGAAGGAAATCATGTGTCCCTGAATGACCGTGCTGTGTATCTCATTATGAAAAATCATCTTACTGTGTGAAATAAATTAAGAGAGTAATATAAATACCAGAAGATGTAATCCTCTTAAAAGATCATTATGATTTATTGCACCTGAAGTTGCAAGATTTTAAGAGTAGTATTGAATATTCTGCACTCTTTAAAATTAGCTCAATATTAAAATTATGCAGTGAAAATGTCACTGATGATGATATATAAAAGAAGATATTATTTTTCATACCTCGAATGTGCTCCTGCAGTAGCAATATCGAGAGTGAAAGTTCAACAAATATTCTGAACTTTTGTTTTGTCTTCCAGTGATTGAGCTAAATAATGAGTTTTTGTTACACCAGTTACGTTCTATTAATAATATCGAATTTACACAATTCCCAGAAGTGAACGGGAACTAAGGGCGTAGACATGGTAGAAAAATTATAGAAGTGTTGGTGCCTAAAGCGACAATACTAAAAATGATAAAAATATATCGTATCACCAGAAGTGATCAAACTCAGAGAAGGGTAAAGGCCCTCAGAATAATTATTCATAAAAAGATGAAGATGTTTGTCATAAATATAATATGACTAAACAGTAGTCACGTACATGTACGGCCAAGCACTTGATTTACTTATACTAAGTTTTTATATATAAGCTTATTAATATTTCATCATGTTTTAAAATAATGAAATATCGGTGCCCGAAGCACGATAAGAAATTACTTGGGATAATAAAACCCTGTTTAAATTTGATCCTCTTACAAATAAATGTGAACCAGAAGTTCAGAGGATTATCTATCCGCAAAGTGTTGCAAATCAATTACATGATATATTTACTATCACTAAATGTATTGTAAAATCATATATTACTGCTGTTAATGCTTAAACAAGAATTGAAGTCCCTGAAGAACGAGTTGCTAAAACAGCAATAAATGAGTCTAAGATACACATGAAACGTTGAAGACCTATTAGTGCACAAGAAAAATAAAAATCGGTGCTTATAAAGAGACCGTATTTTTTGTATAAAATATAATCCTTCTGAAGAGAAAACCTCCTGAAAAGGTAACTCCTGAAAAGTGTAACTCCTGAAGAGAAAACTCCTGAAGAGTGTAAACCTCCTGTAGAGGTATTTCATGAAATGTTTTCCCCTGGAGAGGAACAATGAGATCTTAATACATTTCATGAGTACTGGAAAATTTATGGATAGAAATAAAATTGTTGTCAACAACATATATGATAACACTTGATATTACCAGAAGTAATGAAGAAAGTGAGCAAAAAATCGTCGAAGAATGTCGACGTAGAAATGATTGGCCAAAATGAAAAGCAATTATTAAAACTGAATTAAATTCGCTAGTGAAGCGAGATGCATTTGGACCTGTTGTCCAAACACCAAAGGGTGTAATATTTGTCAGATATAAATGAGTATTTATACGAAAGTATAATGCGAAATGAAATTGTGCGGTATAATTTGTCGCACAAGGTTTCCTGTAGAAACCCGAGCAATTATGAGGAAACATATTTCCTTGGTATGAATGCAATCACATTCATATTTTTAATTGATTTGATTATTACAAAAGGATTAGATATGCAGTTAATGAATGTGGTCACTACATATTTATAAGGATCATTAGATTATTGCATATATAAAGATTTACGATACTTGATGCATCTAATCCAAGTACATTTAGGAGTATGTACTTTATAAAGTTTCAAAAATCTTTATATGGGTTAAAGCAATCCGGACGCATGTGGTGCAATTGAATCAACAAGCATCTATTGAAAGAAGGATTTAAGAATAATCCTATATGTCCATGTGTTTTATCAAAATTCGAATTTGCCATTATTGCAGTTTACATTGATGATTTACCTTGTTAGAACTCTTGAAAATATTACAATGGTTGCTATAAATTCAAGGAATGCATTTGAAAAGGAAAGATCTTATTATTCAATTCATAGATGAGTTACAAGAATTTGAGACTTCTAGCCTCATCTCTCAAATGCATTTGCTTTTCATAAAGCAACATACCATCCTTATCTAAAAGATTAGGCAATCGAAATGAAGAGGCAAGTAAGGATTTTAAATCCTTATTTTCTTGCTTTAAGTCTGCAATTTTTCTGTCAGACTCTTGAACGAGTCGTTGAAGTACGGAAACTTTTACGTTAAACTCCTCAATCTCACGATTTTTGGATTGTAATCGGTTGGAAAATCCAACAATAGAGGAGGAGTATCGGGTGCCGAGAGTCACCAGCTCATAAACAGCTTCACGATCTGACTTATTAGCCAGATCATTTGCTTGCTGCAACATGGCACCTACGGAAAATGCAGGAACAACTTGTAATTGAGGTGAATGATACCTCATATGTTGATCGTGAGAAATAGTAAAAGGAAATTGATGAGCCATTGAAAATTTGTATAATAAGAATATAAATACAGATGAATTATAGATATGAGAAGAAGATTTGATGCGTACTAAATGAAACTAAAGACGGTTCTTATAGAAATGGAAATAAGAACAAGACAAACTATCATCTCTTCAAATCTCACTTTACAAGATATGCTGGATGCATAATTTCAAAAGCCAGCGAGATTAATTACAACTATCCCTATTTTCTTGTAAACATTGAACCTCTGCTGTTAGCTGCTGTTGTTAACTTTGTATCTGAGCTCTCTTTCGTTCCAGCTCTTCTACTCGTGTTTTCAGGTCACGAGAATACCAATCTATAAGTTTCTTCAGTTCCTTGTTTTCTTGTCTTAAATCTTTATTTTTACTATCTTTAGTTGCAAGCGTTTGATGCAACTCAGATATTTGAGTTTTAAGATGATCAACCTCACTCGTTCTCATCAGTAGCCTCTGAGACATGGTTGTAAGAGATGCAGCATATTGAGCACTGAGGGTTCTTGATGCTTCAACAATTTCAGGATCAGATTTACTAGAAAGATATATCTCTGCTCCTATCATAGTGTTTACAACCTCAGGAGAAAATATAAGTGGTTGAGGTATAAAATGTTCGTGGTTTAAATCTGGGACATTAGAATTTCTATCAGACATAATATCATTCTGGATGAACAACAACTGAATCTATGAGGAATGCGAGATCTTTTTGCTGGAATAAACCAATGGTAAAATTGGTTATATTTAAATAACAACCCGAAACTTTCAAATCTCTTCAAGATCTCGTTTGTCCATAATGTCAAGCGGATTTGATTTTCCGCCGAATCGATAATATTAAATCTCAAAACTTTTACAGCTTTTATCATACATAGATGATTTCCAATATTATTTCCGCCGTATATAAACAAGTTCTCCCTAATAACGCCGAATGAGGGGGAGAAAATTTTAGATGAAAATATTATCATACTCTCTCTAATGTATTATTTAGTTGGAGATCGTATTTGAATTCTTAACTTGTTATATATACTGAAATTATATTTGCTTATTACTTGAAACACTAACGTATATTATCAGGGGGAGTTTAAGTATCACTGCAGGTATCAGATTTCTATTAAGTCTGTCAATCAGATATTATTTTTCATCTTCAAATCACTCAGAAATTATTGCAATTCATGAAACAAGTCGAGAGTATATTTGGCTGAGATCAATGACTCAACAATTTTATACGAAAATAATACTGCTTATATCATTCAAATCAAAAGAGGATATATCAAATATACGATTAAGTGATAATCTGGCAGATTTATTCACGAAGACATTACCAACTGCGACATTTAACAAAATTGTGCAGAATATTAAAATGTGAAGACTCAAAAACTATTGTCATGCACTTTCCAGGGGGAGTAAAAGTCTTGAAAACTTGTGCTGATTGTACTCTTTTTCCTTCGCTAAGGTTTTATCCCATTAGGTTTTAATGAGGCAATTTTAAAGCACTTGTGAATACATAAAGAGACTATACTCTTTTTCCTTCGCCATTGGTTTTTCTTCCCACTGGGTTTTTCCTTGGCAAGGTTTTAACGAGGTAGATTCTTTATGGGTAGTCATTCAAGGGGGAGTGTTATGAATTATATGTCGACGGCAGCCGCTCCTGTCCCACCACTATAATTATGTGAATGACCCCACCACTATTATTTTAAAATCTGCATAGTAACTTGCATAGTGACTTGTATAGTAACTTGCATAGTAACTTCAACGCCTATAAATATGGGCTTCAGTTGTAATAAAATTCATAAGAAAATATAGAGAGAGAAAGAAAGTTTCAGTTCTTAAAAATTTCTTTTATATTTCTCTTACAATAGTAGTAGTTTTCTTTTTAGTTCTATAACAAATTCATATATTGTTTATTAATCAATGCCCAAGCTACTTTCATGCACATTGCTGAAGCATGGGATGGGTTTGGTGGGGTCGCAATTTTTTTTTTTCTAAGGTGGGGTTGCAATTCGTAACATCATCCACATATATTCCATGGTAAGAAAAACCTTCAAACTATGTAAGGAGTTTTATCTTAAGCCTCTCCACTTTCTAATTTATCTTTTTGATATGTAATATATATAGAGCAAGATGTATATTTTATTCATCTTAGATCTTAAAGTAAATTTATAAATTGGTATGTTTTGATGTACTACATGAAATTATAAAATTATTTTTATTATAAAATAAATATAACATATTACGTAAAATTGTATTAATTTGTAAATTTACTTTTAGATGATCTGTAAATCTAACATATCTCATATGTTATTCGTGGTTAGTTCATATATTAAATACAACTCCCTTAACATATCTCATATGAGATCCAAGCATTTGTAGCCCTTATGAGAGACGTTATAGCCTAAAAGAGACAAAAGACATATTTGAAATGTAATTTGTTGAAAAGATATGGTCAACATTCACATCCAATTTTTTTTAAGATTCTAAAATCGAGATCACAACTATAAACAAGAAAATAAAGGAGATTTGTTTTTAAGCACAATAGAGAGGAGAAAATTAATTAAGTAGACGAATGTTTCAAAAATATCGGCCCAATAAGAAAAGACAAGGAAGAGTAGGCCACAAGAGCAAGCTTGGTTTCTATTACGTGTTGATGTTTTCTTTCACAAAAAATCATTTGTTGATGATGTGTGTTAGGACACAAGAGGTGATGAGTTATACCAAATTTTCGACACATTAGAGTGAGGGATTTAAACCGCCCTCCATCATCGATTTGAATAATGATGAACTTTGTGTTAAACAATCGTTCAAGACAAGGCAATTAAGTAGAAAACATATTAATAACAACAAACTTGAGTTTGAGAGGAAAGAACCATGTATAACGTGTGAAATGATCAACAAATGAAAGATAATATTTATATCCATGTTTAGAAATAAAAAAGGGGTTGGGCTCCAAAGATGATGCCAGATAGAATAACAATTAATCTGTAAACTAGTTTCAACAATTGATTCATAGGGAAAAACACTAGAGAGTCACCCAAAAACACAGAGAAAACATATATGATGTTCAATAAAAAATTATCAAATCAAACAATATCGAAAATCAATCCACAAACCAGACTGTCTAACCAAAAACCAACTGTATTATAATTTTACTAAAGTTAGCAAAATCTCAACAATCATGCCAAAATTAACTACATAATAAAAGAAACAATCTGTCAAAAATCTGACCTAAATTAGATTCAAAATCATTACCTAAACGATAAATAAAATATTACAAAATAAGGAAAAGAATAACTAAAATTGGGATTTTGAAAGGAAAGACAGCGGATTTCGAACTTGAAAATGTGCACACTAAGCATAGTTAGGTAACCATGACGTGCACGCCAAAAAGAGATTCCTGAATTGGAATTTTATGCACGATTCCGATACCTCTAATCAAAATTATGACCAAAATATTGAAACGCACCCAAAACTACTTCAATTAGAAAAATATCACAATCACTTATCACCTTCGCACTGATCTGCCAACTCAACGTATTTTAACGCTATCAATATGCAATCTGACAACTCAACATTACCTAACTCGGATCACCTTGCATCAAAAGATCAGCACAAAGTAATTCTAAAAGCCTAGAATAAGTGGCCTAACTAGTACAAAAAAAAATAATTGATGACTTTTAGTTAGAGGGCATTATGGATATTGAAAAGTTGAATCAGTTGGAGAAAGTGGCAAATACTTGGAGTGCAACATGCGAGAGACAAAGACTAAGGATGGATGTCTTAGCCTTCGGTGCCACTGAGCCAGAGTTGTTGTTCCACCGACATGAGTAGGAGTTGTAGATGAAAGCAGTGTTGAGGGAAAAACATAGAGAGCATTATGCGTGGGTCCAGTGAGGAGGAATATCCTCGTCTGATTGTCCTTCACAAAGAAGTGAAAATAGTGAAATTCAAAGAAGCAAGAGTTATTGCAAAATTGAAGAATATAAACTAGTTTTTTTGTGATTGGAGGAATGTTGAGCAAATTACGAAGGAAAAAAGAAAATGAACTGGTTGAGAGAGAGGAGTCACTGAAATTTTAGATTGGTAGGCCAAATCCATCTCCTACTCTTATTGTGTCACCATCATTATCATGTTCAGATGAAATAATCAAGTTATTCAAATCATTAGTAATATGATATGTGGCTATAAAATCTGGATGCCATGCAACATCACATAAGGAACTAGGTGCATTGTAGTTAGCCAAAAAAGACCCTAGGGCTTCAAATTAGTAAGAATGATCAAACATATTTATGCATTGGAGGGCAACATACCATGTTTTGTTGCCACCCTAATATATGGGTTGTTAAGCTTTATACTAATGCGCTGGGTTGTTTGAAGGGAAGGAACGTCCTCCATGAGCATTGAAGAAGTAGCATCCCTTGCCACAACCTTGTAGTCCACCGCAAAGGGAGCCGTGACCACGTTAATCACAGTTTCTAGTGATATTGAAATGGATAGATGGCTCAAAAGAGAATATTACATTCTTTATATAACGAGATACACAATTTTCATGTATAAGAAAGAGTTTATATAATTCTTGAGAAGAGATCAGGCTCTACCCTTGTAGTAACCAAAGTAATGAAGGTCTCATATGATGGTCATAAGCCATTGAGAAGATAGATAACTACCTCTTTATCAAGTATAGGTTATCATCAAAAGAATCAACAAGAAAATGTACATTCTCAAAGTAATCAGAGATTGGTTGACCTCTTCAGAGTTTGTGGTACATGTGCAATAAGCTTCAAATGCAGAATACTCTGCTTCAACCTCAACAAACGGATGCACATGCTTTGATACTAGTCAAATCTTATGCTGAAGTGAAAATGGTTTCTACAAGAGATCTTATAAGTTCGCAACAATGGCAAAAACCTCCTGATAACTTCCTCAAGCTAAATGTGGATAGTGCAATATTTTTTCATCTTCAGAAGAGCTGGTGTAAGAGTTGTGTTGCAAAACTGTCATGGGACAATGGTTATGGCGATAAGTAAAAGCGAGGAGGAAGTGGATGAAGTTGCTATGATCAAGTCTTTGGCAGTCTTAAGAGGTTTATAATTGTATTTGTCTCTTGGGATCCCACATTTGACCATAGAGACCGATTGTATCCTAGTGGTTTAGGAGCTGAAAGCTTTGACAACGCCTAATGCTAAAGCAGGACATATAATTGTTGAAGTAAAGAGTCTTATATCACAATTTCAAAAGGTAGAGATCTAACAATGTTAGCAGAATGACAAATACTGTGGCGCAGTCATTGACAAGAAATGCTTGGATGTTTTCTGATATTTATGTTTGATGGGATCATCTTCCATCTTTTATTCAAGATACTTTATGACTGTATGAATTGATATATGGACGGATAATTAGTTGAATGTATGATTTGCTAGTTATCAAAAAAAGAAAAAAAAAAGAGAATCAACTATAAGGTATTATCTAATAATTCAACATTTTTAAATCACAATTTAGTTTTTTTAAAATTTTTAAAAAATAATAAATTTAAAATATTAATTTTAATAATATTTTATTTAATTTTTAATTTTAATTTAAAATATTTTATGTTAATATCTAAATTAAACTTAGGTCTCGTTTGAATTTAGAAATGAGATGAGTTGAGATGAGTTTAATTTATTTTTTAATATTATTATTTTAAGATTTCAAAAAATTGTATTGGAATTTAAAAAATATGTATTGGTATTTGAAAAATGTGTATAAGAATTTATATTTTGTATAAAAAAATTATACAAAATAATACAAATAGAAGCTTAATGCTTTGCCTATGTGTCCACTCTCATACCGTTGGATCTCTATCCATTTCAGACCCTTCCGCAATCCAAGGACCATCCCATCCAGGTGACGGACGCATAACTTTTATTAACACAGCTGTAACAACCTAATTGGTTACAACGAAAAGCCATGGATCACCAGCGTGGAGACCGTCTTAACCGTCAGATCCCACTTAGAGGACCGATTAGTCAATTTACATCCGCAACTCGAAGTACTTGGAGGAAGAACGCCATTGGCTGAAACTAAAACACCCGGATAACCAGCGTGGAAAGCTCTCCAGCCGTCCAATCTAAACACCAAAAAACCCGGATCTCCAACCTCACGCCCCTTATAAATTAGTCGCCGCCCTCTCCATTCCATACCACCACTCCAAAATTCAAAACTAGCGCTCTGAAAGTTTCACTGTCCAAGTCATTTCGTTTCAGTTCTTTTCAAAGAACATTTCAATTCCTTTTCCGATGGAGGCCGCGAAGACTTCAAGAGGAGCGGGAGGAAGAAGAGGTGGCGACAGGAAGAAGTCCGTCTCTAAGTCTATCAAGGCTGGGCTTCAATTCCCCGTGGGTCGGATTGCCCGGTTTTTGAAGAAGGGTCGTTACGCTCAGAGGACAGGCTCCGGTGCTCCGATCTATCTCGCTGCGGTTCTTGAATATCTCGCTGCTGAGGTACTGTTTGATCCTGGATACATGTTTTGGATTCCTAACAACATCAACGAGGAATCATTGTGTCATTTTTGGATTCATTTTCTGTGATGTGTTATTTTGGAGTCCTAATCGTGTTGTCCTCTCGTTTAAGGCGCTAATTTTTTGTGCTGGGTGAAATGTAGGTGCTGGAGCTGGCAGGGAACGCAGCACGTGACAACAAGAAGAACAGGATAAACCCGAGGCATGTCCTTTTAGCCGTGAGGAACGATGAGGAACTTGGAAAGTTGCTTCAGGGGGTAACCATTGCTAGCGGCGGAGTTCTACCAAACATCAACCCCATCTTGCTGCCCAAGAAAACAGCTTCTGAATCTGACAAAGCCTCTAAATCGCCGAAGAAGACCCCCAAAAAGGCCTAGTCTAGTAAAGATAAATTAATGGAAAAAAAGAGAAAAGAAAACCCTCTTTTTGTGTAATGATCTCTGTGTTTGAGATTGTTTTGTTTATTGTTAGATCTCTAATTTATTTATCTTTTTTGCTACTACGTTTCTGGTGCATATTGTAGTTGAAGTTAAACTAGTCAATGAAAAACTATCGGTTTTCTTTATGTTCACGTTGTCTGTGCGCTTTGTCGTTATTATTATTATTATTTTTATATATTTGTTATGTTTTTTGTTTTCCTACTCGAAGAAACAATACTCTGTCAAGCAATACGTCGCGAGAAAGTCGAGACTCGAAATGCGATAGGGAGAGGATTTTACTCTTCCACAATTCAGTGTCATTAGCGAGTGAATCGTTACGTTGATTAACTCATCTTTTAGAATTCATTATTTTAATTTTCGGCGTGGACGGCATTCTGGAATTTCTGGGTGGTTGGTTATTCGTATTGATTGAGGATTTCTAGAGTAACTTTTTCTTTTACACACTTCTATTCTTTTCTTTATACAGTGTTATAATGGATGGTTTTGATTTAGCTGACATTTAAAATTTTGGGCGTATTTTATCGTGTTTTTAGTAAATTAAAAAATTATAATTTTAAAGTTAGGTTATATGGTTATATTATTGTTGTTGTAGAATTTAATTTGTAAAAAGAAATTTATAAATTTAAATTTCTAAAATCAATGATGCTACTTTAATTACTCGATAGGAAGAGTTCTCATGCCGAAAAAATGAGTTTTCATGTCGAAAGAATGACTTATTAATATCCTATAAAAAAATGTTAATATGTTTAAACGTTGTTAGTGTTTTGCCGTTTTGGTCCTCAGTTTCTAGAATATACCAGGGAACGTCCGGACCCTTTCGCCGACTAGAAAGAAGAGGTGAAGATGAACTTCAGTTCCACTTTGAGAGAAGTACAATATACATAAGAACCCTAAAGACGCCTAAGATTCGAAAACATCGTAGTCATGAGTTATTTCATGGTACCAATCATCGCAAACTTCTTATATCCTATTTTCAGTTCCTAACAACATCACGGGAATCTCTCACTCTCTTTTTTTTTTTTTTAAATAAATTTAATTCATTCGTTATTGTGTAATTTTTTCATGAACCATTTTGTGGCAGAGGAATATTTCACTTTGCAACCGACGATACCTCCTCCGGCTAGTAGCAGTCGCTGCTGCCGGGTCGGGTCTGCTGTATTCAAAGAGCGACTCAAATGCCAGTGAGCATGATTTGTTTTATTCGTTTATTTATTTTTCTCTTGTCTAGAATTCTTCTACCTTCTCTTTGATGGGGAGGAACATGGAGGAACATATATTTGAAATTGCGTCTTTCTCTGTTGGGTTTGTGAAAGTTAAAACAAAATTGGGACTTCGATTCCTAACTTTGATTAAGTTTAGTCTGTTTGAAGTTTTTCTTTATTTTACATTCGACCTAAGATACCACAAACTCCAATTATGCTTTTGTCATTCTCAATGTTAGGAGCGACTTTATCTTTGAAAGTTCCGGTGCCACTGCGGGAATCATTATGGTTGCCATGGCAAATTACACAAGACACATTTCCTCGCCCTTCATTTCTTTCATCAGATCCCTGGCAACTTGGTTTGTTCTTTATTTGTAACAATGTTTGTTCGTTGAAATAGTTTGTTCTAGTTAAAATATGTTTTTATGCTGAGTTCAATTCAACCTTTAAATTGTAGGACTGCTTCCGTTATCTTCTAGAATTGGTTCGGTTCCATCATCAGATTCGGATATAAAGAAAGAAGCCTCTGGGGGAGTTAGAGATGACCCCAAACCGTGTTGCAATTGTTTGGGTAGAGATACTATTGCAAATGCGGCTGCTAGAATTGGCCCTGCAGTGGTCAATTTCTCAGTTCCACAAGGTATTAGATTTCTGGTTTTTTATGTGTTTCCAATTAAGTTTGTTTTTGAGAAAGTGGACCTCAGAGTTGTTCGTAACCTGTGTGTTTGGTAGGTTCCTCCGGGCTTACCACTGGAAAAAGTATAGGGTCGGGAACTATAATTGATAAGGATGGGACAATTTTAACTTGTGCTCATGTTGTGGTTGATTTTCATGGAATGCGGGGTTTATCCAAGGGGAAGGTCAGTGGTTTTGGGGTTTTGAAAAATTTATCTGTCATCATTTCATTATAATATTGATTTAATTCCACCATGACTCCCCTCTACAAGAGAATATTCCATGAATATCAGGCGCCTGCAAATGTCAGCGAACTCGATCTTGAAAGTTTCTCATCTAACTAATCTTGCATGACCCATCCTTTCTTTCCTTTCAACCTTATTAGTGTTAGTAGGTGGGACATACCAGTTAATCTCCCCCTGGTTGATTTTCTTTATTAGTTTCAATCCAGCATTCAGGATACAAATAGGAGAGTTGAAATACGGTGGATATCTGGATATTGAAAACATCTTTAAAATGTTATAAACTTGGAATCGTATGTAATGAGTATGTTATACCAAAGGATGACATATATTGGTGAACATATTACACCACAATACGGTCATTTTATTAGGATTTGTTTTATCCTTTTAGGTGCTTGTGCCTGGGGTGGGGCTTAGTTATCTTCTAGATTAAGGGCTAGTTTTGACACTGAGGTATTCTCATGTATTCTTAGATATTTTCAGATATTTTTTTCCCTAATATCACCGAAGAAAAAAATATTTTCAAATTCAAATCTTCAACCTTTTACTTGATCATTATCCAAACACAAAACCTAATACAACTTTTCCATGCTTCCAAACGAAACACAAAACTCAATACAATTTTTCCAAACTTCCAAACGAAATACAAAAAACAATACAAATATTCATTTTTCAAATTTCAAGACAAAAATAATATTAAAAAATAGGATTCAAACAATTTTTTAACTTTATAATATATTTCTCTTAACTTTTTCTTTACTTTCCCAAAACCCAATAAACATCTCAACTTAAATTATTTCACTACTATTCACAGATATTTTAAGGGTAGGTTTGGATGTTGAGCAGTGTTGAGAAGAGTTGTGAATAGTAGTAAAAAGTAGGTGAAAAATAATAATAAAGTAATGAATAGTAGTAATATTTGAGAATACTTGAAGTTTTCTCCGGTTGCCAAACGCAACCTAAGTGTCCAAAAGAGCTCTCAATCTCTCCTAGGCTCCTAGAAAACAAGATAGTAAAATTAAAAAATGAATCTTTTAGGATCTATTACCTTTTTCTGTTGTTGGTTTGTACTGGTCTCCAAGTGCAAGAAGGCATGTGCTTTTTTAATTTATAGTAAACAAAACATAAAAAGTTTAAAATGCACTTTATTCAACTGGTTTTCATACTCTGTGCCCGAAACTACCAAAGCTGATACATTGCATCTCTCATTTACCAAATTTGACATATAGCACCCTTGTACAAATTTGGTAGTTATATTGGATGAAAATAGGTGATGTGGTGCAATCTTGACAGTTTGATCTTGAGGTGTGTCAGTTTTGATAGTTGGTATGCATACTGTAGAATGTCGAGTGTTGGTGTAGCAAAATGTTGTTTTTCCCCAATAAAAAAGGAAGAGGAGAGAGCTTTATAGTTATGGTACACCTCATGCCATTAAGCATGCTCTTGTGATATTAGTTTCTTTATGAATGTAGATATGAAACAGTCTATAAATTCTGTTGTATGTCCAGGGATTATTTAAAAACAATTAATTCTTTTGAGTAATGTGTTATAGAGTCGCCTGCAGTCTCTCTTTATCATTATTTTGCCATATGCGAATCTATATGTGGTGGATCCATAGGTTGTTTGTTAATTTAACTTATTTAGACTCTTTAAGACATCATTAAATGGCATTAGAACTTTTGTATTTGTTAACATCCCTTTATAATAGCTTAGTCATCTCTTTGTGCCTATCAAAAAAATCCATTTACAATAGCAACTATATATTGCAGATTGATGTGACTTTGCAAGATGGTAGGACATTTGAGGGTACTGTTGTGAATGCTGATTTACCTTCCGATATTGCAATTGTGAAGATTTGTTCTAAAACCCCACTCCCAACGGCAAAACTTGGCTCTTCAAGTAAGCTCCGTCCTGGGGATTGGGTTGTTGCTATGGGCTGTCCCCTTTCCCTTCAGAATACCATCACCGCTGGTATTGTAAGGTATTCAGTGTGAAATTCAAGCAATACAAGATTTTTTTGACCATATAATGTTGCATGTATAGGGAGCACTCAGTTGCCACATATGTGTGTGTGTGCATGCGTGCGTGCGCTTGTGTGTATATATCATATGTGTATATATATATATATTAAGAGGATTGATCTGTCAAATAGTTGCCACTTATATCATGCATGCACTGGTTCATGGTAGAATATGATGGAGCTCATAGTAATGTTTGGATGAATGAAAAAAAAAAAACTGAACCTTCCCTCGTATTGTTTTACCCTGTGTAGTTGTGTTGATCGTAAAAGCAGTGACTTGGGCCTTGGTGGAATGCAGAGAGAGTATTTACAAACAGATTGTGCGATTAATGGAGTAAATCGCTCTCTCTCTCTCTGTGTTGTGTGTGCGCACATGAATGTGTCTTAAGATTGTTTAAAGTTGAAGAGATGGCTGAAGTGGTTCTTATGTGGTTGCAGTTTGAGTCCTGTCTTGGATATAGGTTTGATATTGGTTCTTTGTTATTTTTTATTTTTTTCTGGTGTAGGGAAATTCTGGAGGGCCCCTTGTCAATATTGATGGAGAAGTAGTTGGTGTAAATATGATGAAAGTGTTTGCTGCTGATGGATTGGGTTTTGCTGTACCAATTGATTCAGTCTCTAAAATTATCGGGCACTTCAAGAAAAATGGGTATGTTCTTATATTTTTGTAGGTGGCTGCTTATCTTAATCTTTGAATCACATCATTCTTTAGGAATTTAAGATATAGAGTTTGCACCTGGAATGTTTCAGTTATTGTCCGAGTTGAAACCTTGAAAGGTATCTGTATAAATTCATTATAATTATTCAAGTCTGAAGAAGTCCTATATGACATACTGGTTATTTCTGTCAAAGTAGCGTTGACAAAATAAAATCTGCACTTTTGTCAAATCCTCATTGCACTTTGTGTTAAAATGTTGCATCTTTAATGCTTGGATTATGTTGTGCTGGTGCACGAACTTATGAAGCTTTAGAAGAGTGGTGGTGTATAAAGTTGTGCATTGCAAGTACGTAGTGCGTAACTGTAGCTCCCAAGGACTGAATAAATAACAAACCCTGTTGCTATTTCTCTCAATAGGTGCTTAAGCCGAGCTTAAGTTTTGTACTACTTCACTATCAGCCCCTACTAATACATAGGATTGCACGTATTCCATGCTACTCAAGGATTCTATCCCAACCTTCTTCTTTGAAAACAATCTTTTTATGTAATGGACCCAATTCATGAGTGTTTGATTAACTAAAAAAATAAGAGGGAAAATGTAAAAGAAATGGCCAATTCAAGGTTGGCTAGCCTCCAAAGAGAAAGAGAGGTAGAGAAGGAAAATAGGAAACAATTCATCAATTTTCTCATTTTCTTTCCTGTGAAACCAACCCGTTACAGATACTCACATTCCTGAACTCACTAATGGGCCCAAGGCCTATCCTAACCAAACAGTAACATAAAGGCAACTCATATAATCCTAATATCTATATATGGGCTATAGCCCAAATTAACAATAACATCAACAACTTTTGTAAATGAAGTACATGGCCATCAGCCCATATGTCTAACATAACTGAGCCCATTAAGCCCAAATGGGTGTGTAGGACTATGACATTTTATCAGGAATTTTAATAGATGGTAATCTTCTGCAGAAGGGTTGTTCGGCCTTGGCTTGGATTGAAAATGGTTGATCTTAACGATATGATTATTACTCAGCTTAAAGAAAGAGACGCCACATTCCCAAATGTTAATAAGGGAATTCTTGTGCCTATGGTATGTACTCTAATTATTCTTTCCTTTGATCGTATATGATGTATTAAGGTCCTTTGGATTTTCTAGGGTAAATTACTAGGTGGATTTCTTTAAATCCCAAGTCCTAACCATTGCTTTCAAATTCAATTGTAAGATTTTTACCACATGAATGCTTTACCACTTCAAACAAAAACTCAATTTGCTAAATATGAGAAATACTAAATGATATATTTGAGTTTTAAAGTGATAAATGCTGCATTAAATGTTGCATAAAAAAAAGCTCTCGCTTTAAATTTGGAAGTAGTGGTTGGGTTTAGAGAAATTCATTCCATAGATTCCTTTATGACATCTAGAGGATCCTGATATTATATATTGCTCTTGCCAGGATGAAATTTTCTTATTTTTTAATTCTGCGATGTTGCATGTGTTGTTAATTTCATTGCAAAATACTTGTAGAATTTTCTGATTCTTATACCAAATGATTTGTGCTGGCTACTTTTAGTGATTTCAGTTTTTGTTATATTTGATGGTATTTGCAATCACTGGTTCCTAGAAACTAGGATTGTGTCTGCTTATAGTCACAGTAAACTGCTATTGTTTTTGGGTAAACAAAATTTTATTGATCATAAGAATAGGCAAGAGTCCAAGTATATGGAACATATGCAAAAGCATTGCCAATGCCAGCTAGTTTAGTGATACAAGGAATTCATGGAGAGTCATGCCTTTAAAATCAATTACAATTGACCAATAGAGTAAAGTTTTGGAAAAGAAAGTTCTAAGCTTGTTCATTGACCGCTTTTGATCTTAAGAGTTTTTTGCATTCTTCGACCTCCAAATACGCCAAGATAAACATATTGGAACTTACCATGTTCTTGCAACCTGAATGCCTCTCCAAGAAGCTAGGAGGTCAATCACCCTTCTTGGTATCACCCAAGCTAATCCCATCCAAGCGAAGAATTCGTTCCATAAGGTCGTGGCAATCTTACAATGAAGTAACAGACTCTCCATTCTTTTTGTACATACAAAACCACTCCATGACCATGATTCAGTGTTTCCTTAAGTTTTCTAGTGTGAGGACCATCCCCAAGAATGCCAGCCACAAATGAATGTCTTTAAGGGTGCCTTTGTCTTCCAAATACTCTTCCATGAGAATGGATTTGTATTATGCGTAGTCATGGCTTTGTAGAATGAGTGGGCTGTGAATTTCTTTTTTTCAGAGGGGCATTATATAATCTTGTCTTATACTCCCCATCATACGCCAAATATGCCAACATAAACATATTGGAACTTATCGTGTTCTTGCAATTGACGAGTTTCCCTGAATGCCTCTCCAAGAAGTTAGGAGGTCAATCACCCTTCTTGGCATCACCCAAGCTAATCCCATCCGAGCGAAGAATTTGTTCCATAAGGTCGTGGCAATTTTACAATGAGGTAATAGATGATTGATAGACTCTCCATTCTATTTGTACATACAATGCCACTCCATGACCATGATTCAGTGTTTCCTTAAGTTTTCTAGTGTGAGGACCTTCCCCAAGAATGCCAACCACAAATAAATGTCTTTAAGGGGTGCTTTTGTCTTCCAAATACTCTTCCATGGGAATGGATTTGTATTATGCGTAGTCATGGCTTTGTAGAATGAGTGGGCTGTGAATTTCCCTTTTTCAGAGGGGCATTATATAATCTTGTCTTATACTCCCCGTCATACGGATAGAATATATACTATATCATAGAATTCATTAAAAGCATCAACTTCCCAATTTTGTGCATGTCTAAAATTGTGGTTCTTTCAACCCCAAGAGGTTGGCCCAAGTGGTGGAGGCCTTGATCTTGGGGTATCACTCCCCTCAAGGTGGTGCAAACAATTTTTTGGGCCACAACCTCTAGTGAAATGTCAGCGATTTAACTAGTTCCGTGTAGTGAAACTTTCAAGGGTGTGGTGCACGGGACTGGAGTTTACTTTGCAGAGGTGGGTCCGAAAGGCTCTGCTTTAGAGAGGTTTCCCAACATCAAAAAACAGAAAAAAAAAAGAAAAGAAAGGAAAAGAAATTGTGGTTCTTTCATTCTTGCTATACCATAGTATTCTGGATAGGCTTCTTTGAGTGTTTTATCGCCATCCCATACATTTTGCCAAATCTTGATTTTGGGTCCATCATGCAGCTCAACATGGATTTTTCTTGAATATGTATCCCATCCTCTTCTAATGTGCCCCACCACATATGCCCAGCCATCTCATCATTCCTTTTGTCCTTTTCTCGATAACAATCTTGTCTTCTAAGTAGAAACAGGAGTTTTGGATTTGGATCTGTCTGGTAGATTGTGGATTAAGTAATACTCCATGGGCCATTATTATATAGTTTATTGGCTTTGGTTTGCACGATCAGAAACGTATGGACGAGTTTGTTTTATGCCAATCAAAAGGCAGATTTGTGTTTGATTGGTGGGGTGAGTGGCTTCCTACCAAAGCTGTACTGTCAGAAAAAATGATACTTTCTTGTTTTCCACTAGACATAGATTAATATGCAACTGTCTTGACACGGGAATTGATTTTATATCATATGGGCATTTTATTCTCTTCCTTTTAAATGATATTTGATTTTTTAACCAACTGGAAGGATTATGCATATATTTTGCGACTTGGAAAAATTAGAGATGATCTACCTTTCTTAGAGAAGGCTTGTTTGATGGTTTTCCCATTGATTGACTAGGTAACTCCTGGATCTCCTGCTGACCGAGCTGGGTTCCGTCCAGGTGATATCGTTATTGAACTTGATGGGAAGGCTGTTGCAAGCATCAATGAGGTGTTGACACGTCTTCATCATTGTCACCGTCATCATCCCTTGTTGTGAATGTCATAGTTATAAATTATGCAGTTTGCAATAAAAACACATTTGAATGTCTAATGGCTGTTTAACAGTTCAGCATTATGGAGCTATATTTCTTCATTGTAGATCATTCTTCATTATCCTTAGTCATTAAATCACATTTTAGTGATAAACCATAATTACTTTTGAATGACTTTAATTCTCATGGACTGAGATGTAAAATCGAAGGATATAGAAAGAAAATAGAACTTGAGACATTGGTGTGCCAAAATGTCCACTGAAAATAAAGATAGGGTTCAAAACTTTAGGCCTCATTTGTTTTCGCATATGAGATGAGATAAGTTGAGATAAAAAAAATTGAAAGTTGAATAAAATATTGTTAGAATATTTTTTTCAATGTTATTTTCATTTTGGAAATTGAAAAAGTTGAATTATTTATTTTATTTTATATGAAAAGTTTTAAAAGTTGTAATAATTAGATGAGATGAGATGAGATGAAAAGTTTTGTGAAAGTGAACCCTTAGTTTTTTTGTAATTTGGCTCACTTTTAATTGATGGTGTTGTTGATGGTCTATATGATTGGTGAATCTGTTGCAGATTATCGAGATACTGGGAGACAGAGTTGGAGTACCTTTGAAGGTACTTGTAAAGAGGGCTAATGATAGTTTGGCGACACTGACTGTAATCCCAGAAGATTCCAATCTAGATATGTGAAATATATTTCTTTGCAGAACAGTCTTTTGGTCATATATAATTTAGATATATATTTTTTTGTAATGGTGATTTTGAAAGTTGTAAAACAGCCAGTGAATTTCATTGTTCAATTTTAAGTCTTTAGTTTTCCTTGCAGCGAGTTTCATTTCAATTGTACATGGAAATCACATGGCTTATTTAAAATTTAGAGAAAAATATAAGAAAACTTTTCGATTCTAGTTCAGACTATGACAGAGATCAAAATATGTTAGTAGGAATCTTTTTTTTTTTTTTTTAAATTTTATTATACATTTGGGGGTGGGGGGTTTCGAACGCCATACCTCCGTGCTGACAATTATGCCAATTAAGTCATAGGCCTTTGGCATCAGTAGGAATTGGATAACACAAGCAATACTTATAAAATAGCCACCAAGTTTTCAAGCTCCTACACTAGGTATGCTCTATTCTCTATGTATATAATTTCTCCATACCTATCCTCTAGGGCATAGAACTCCAAGCCTTCAATTCAACATTTGGGGAAAACGTAAACATGTTGCAAACCTATTTGTATTCAACAGACCTTTTCACCCCCATCAACCCCTTCATCACTGTTAACATATTGTTTGGGGAAGTTTTCCAGCATAGCTTGAATTGGGATAGTTTCTTCTTTCTTATAGTCTATGCATGTACAGCAACTATGCCCATGAATACTTTTATACCGTTTAAATCCAAAGAAGAAAATGTTGTACAAATGTTATTGTAAGGGCATTAAATCCCAATGAAAACCAAATATTGAGACGAACAATGGGTAATTGAAACACAATTCTAAATAGTATTAACAATAAAATAGATTATAAATGTTTATGATTTAAACAAAGCCAAGATAGGATTACGAGCCACTATAATTCTTTGAGAAGATAAATCTATAGATTTCTTCATGAATGTGATGTGCCACAATTACTAATTTGCCACATCATCAACATTTTTCACTACTACATTGATGTTCCCCCCAAACTTATATTGAAAAGTACACAGAACCTTATCCTAATGGTTATTCTAGGACAGGGTTATTTAAATCTGAGTATAAGATAATCTCTGTTTATATTCATTTGAAATTAGACATGAAAGCGCAAAAATTGACGTCGAAAGCTTGAAAGTTGAGAATTTGGTATTTAGAGGAGAACAAGCATGGCCCATGCCTCTGTTTATATTCAGTATTAACGATCTATTCCAATCAAAGTTTTGAATTTCGTTTCGGTGACCGTTCCAGTTGAGGTACTGGAACGGAATATTTCAATTCCGTTTCGTTCCAGTGTTCCGTTTCGAGATTAATTATATATTATAATAAATATTTATATATATATAAACTAACAATTAATAGAATAAAAATATATATATATGTAAGTGTGCATCATATATATGTATACATATTAGAAGAATTAAAAATTTATAAAATGATTGGAAGTTGAAAAAATACAAATTTGAGTTAAAATACAAAAATAAATAAATAGATAAAATATTAAAAATAATGATATTTAAAAAAAAAAACGTATTTAAAATTACAAAGCATATAAATATCTTTTATATTCTAAAATTAATTAAATACCATCTAAATTTAAAATAAAAAAAATATCATTCAAACATAAAAAAATTACAAAAATAATCTAAATCGGAATAGAGACCAGAACGACCGGAATTTGTACCGGAATGGCCGGAATTTGACCGGAACGGCCGGAATTTGGACCGGAATGGAATAAGGTGGTATCTCGTTCCGGTTGAGGCACCGGAACGGAACATTCCGGCCGGAATGGAACGGAATTCAAAACATAGATTCCAATACTTAAATATTTCAATATATAATAATAAATTATTTGAATAAATTTCTTTTATTGAATTTTAGAAAATGAAAAAAAGAAGAATAAAATATTATGAAATAAAATATTTGTTTAAATATAATTTTCTAATATTATTCTTGTTTTAAAATTTAAAAAAACATTTTTTTTTTGTAATTTGTTGAGAGTTTAGAAAAACTATAATGATAATAATTAGATAAAAAAAAAAGTTGAGAATTGAAATTAAGAAATGTTATGTTTAAATAATGTTTAAAAAGAAAATATTTAAAAATACATTAAAAAAAAAATTATACCATCAATCGGAACATGTTTGATTAGGAAAAAGCTAGAGGAAACCGGGTTAATAACCCCGGTGCGACCTCGCGTCCCACGTGGAGTCTAAACTACGTCGTTTTCTTACTCCCAAAATCCTCAGAGGCTTCTTCTCCTCTGTCTCTCGATTTCTCCGTTCTTTTATCTTTTCTCTCTTCTTTTTATCCCATCTCTCTCTTTCTATCTCTTTGAATGAAGGAATTTTTGATTATTTTCAGCATGCTCTGGGTCGTACATGCTGCAACATTTTGTGCAGGGTGCTCCTAGAAAAGTTATCAGTTCTCTGGCCTTCTTCCAGATCCGAAGATGATGGCAAAAGCTACCCACATGTTTATCTTTGCTCAGATATTTTTGCTTCTGAATGATGAAAACAAAGAACCAAAAAAGTATAATCATGTAGATTACAAATCCTTCCAAAATTTTGACTTTCAGCACCTTGATAAAAAAAAATGAAACCAGATGCTCAATGAGAACGTAGATTTTCTCTACCCATCTCGGATATAATTTCTAATAGCAACGTAGATTTTCTCTGCCTGGGCATCTATTTGAGCACTACAAATCAGTACTACTCTGATCATTTTCTGATAGATGGAAACAAAGAAGATTTTACTTTAGTTATACATAGAGTTTAGCAAAGTCTCGGCGAGATCCACCCACCACCAAAAAGGGACTGGAAATTCTTTGTTGGATAAGCAAATCCAAATCCAAATCTTGGGGAAGTATTTTAAGTGTGCAAAATCTTGGTGAGGAGCATGATGAGGACGAACGATGGAGGTTCTTGATGCAGCCGCTTTGGATACTAGGAGACGACGATAGAAGATTGATCATGCTCAGCTCTGCTTTTCTTTGCTTTCGTCGGGCTTCGATTTAGGGAGGCAGACGAAGGGAGACTAGAGAGTTAAAGACGAAGGGGAGAGATTGGAGAGCTGAATAGTTTGCGGGTTGACATGCGAAACGCAAGTGGAGAAGACGAATGATGGGGATGATTTTATTTTTTAATTTACTTGGGTGATGTGGCAGCGCAAGGCCGCAGCGGAGATAAGCTCTGGTGGTATCTAACTACTCGTTTGATTAATGGAGTCAAGATGTACAGTATTATTAAATTTAAATTTAAATATAAATTTAAAAATGAATAGAAAAAATGACGTAATAATAGTAGCGTCCACGCCAGAGTGGACAGGATTTTTTCCTGGACGTCGACAGCAAACCGGTTACCGTACGCATGAATAGAATATTCTCCACCGAATGGTATGATTCCTTTTTTTTTTTTTGAATCCTTTTTCTGAGACCTCATTAAGCTAATGAGAACAACCAGATTTTCTTGTTGCCAGAAGTCTCAATAAAATGGATTCGAATAGCCTAATTTGCAGAAAGGCAGCCTAAATCAGTATATGTACAACTTAACTGTATCAGATATGGAAAATACGTCAAATTTATTTAGTATGACAAGAAATTCTCAAGAAGTCATACTCATACTTCGCATTTACAGATACCCAGTAGTCATTATCTATTCCAAACGAAATTGAAAAACAAAATTTAAATAAATAAAAGAGAACAACAACAACTAGAAATCAAAGCCGCCGCCGTCGTCGAAGCCGGCATCGGAAGCATCTGAGATCATGTCTCCAATAATCAACCCACCTAGCAAACCCGCTCCAGCTCCCAACGCCATTCCCCCAACCCCACCCATCTTCGACTTCTGTGGCTGCTGCACCGGTGCCCCGTACCCGCCGTACCCAGCCTGCGGTGGGTATCCACCCGGTGGTGGGTACTGTGGATACTGCGGGTATCCCCCAGGTGGGTACCCTCCATATCCCGCTGCCACCGGTGGATATGCTCCTGGTTGCGGTGGTGGGTACGCGCCTACTGGCGGTGGTGGGTACGCGCCTGCTGGAGGTGGGTACCCACCTGCCGGCGGTGGGTGCCCATACGCAGGAGGAGGGTATGCTCCTGGCGGAGGATATGCTGCAGCCACACTAGATCCCGCCGCATATCCAACCGGGTACGCCTCCGCCTGCTTGGTTTTATGCTGCTCAGGGGCGGCAAACTTTTCGCCGAACTTGTACGACAGATCCAGCGTGCCCTTCACCTTCCCGGACGGAGTGGTCACGCTATAACTCGCGTTTTTCGCTTCCTTGGCGTCTCCGAAACCGTCCAAGAGTTCCTTGACAGGGACGTTGACTTCGCCGATCTCTTTATCGCTCAAGCTCCGATCGGACTTGATCTTGAAGACGAGGGTGAGGCGGTTCTGCTGTGCGGCGGCGTCGTCGATGGTGAACTGGACAGGGAAGTTCCATTTCGGGTTTGGCCCACAATCTTTGTCAGTGGGTGTCTTGTGCTTGGAGGATTTGAGGTTGTGGTCGCCGTCGATCTTGACGACGGCGTAGACGTCCATCTTGGAGAAGAGATTCACATCCTTCAAGTCCTTCGCGGACTTGATTACAAGATCCAAAGTCCTATACTCCATAACTGGAAGAAGAAGAAGAAGAAGAAGAAGATGAAGAGAAAATTCAAAGACTTCTATGTATGGAAATTTGGGTTGGATTTGTGATAGATATATATAGGGCTGGTGATTGTTTGGAGTAAAGTTAAAGTTGCATTGGGTAAGAATCTACAAAGACGGAGGAGTATACAATAATAATGGAGGTGACAACAAGAAAAATAGTTGTAAAACGCGTAAAATGTTTAAAAATGATTCCTTGCTCTATTCCGTTTCGTTTGATGTTAGCTTCGCCAACAAAAATATCCCGAAAATATTTACATTATAAAGAGATTAAACTAAATAAGTTTAGATTAGGTCTACAAATCCTTTAGATAAGGTCTAAAATTGATTCGATGTAAAATTATTTTTATAAAAAATAATAATTTTAAAATATAATATTAAATAAAATCATAAATTATGTCAATATGATATATTTATTTTTAAAGAATAAATTTATTCACTATCTTTTTTTTTATCATTTTTTAATTATTTTATGATGTGATATTAAATAATAAATTAATAAATAAAATATAAAAAATAATTTCCACATCTTGAAATAATGAAATGTGGTAAAAGAGTTTTTAAATAACACTTGAAATAGCCTCGATTTTATTATCGTTTCGAGCTATTTTAACTGATAAGATATATTTTAGTTGAGTTTTTATTTTAAATAGCATTTTTAAGAAAAAAAATTTTAACTAACTAATAAAGATTATTAATTTTCTCATAAACCTAAAAAAGCAATAATACACAACAGAACCCATGTTTGATAAGAAATGTCAATGATGTTGGGAGACAATGAAGGGTGGGGAAACATCAAACATACTTTATTATATTATTTATTTGTCTTAGTTTTTTGATTTCCTGATTTACTAGAAGACGCGTTTTTTGCGCGTAAGGAACGCTTGTTTTTTATTTTGAAAAAAATATAGGCTGCAGCGACACTGAAGAAAAATAAAATAAATAAATAATGTACGTGATGTTCCCGTGTGCTGCCGGATACAGCCAAATATGGTCCATTTTTGTTTGTACCAAGGGGAGGAATAAAGCGTCCCTTTATCTCCTTTACAAATTTATAACATCTATATTACTTTTATCAAAATTTATTATTAAAAATTAATAAAAAAATATAAATTTATATACACATTAATTTTTTTTTTATAATTTTTAATTAAAAATTAAAAAATACTAAAATAAAATAAAATAAAAATACTTTTTATTTAACTTTTAAATAATAATTCATTAAAAATTTAAAACTCATCAACGTTGTTGAGTTATTATTTAAAAGTCAAATAAAAAATATTTTTATGTAATATTTTTATTTTATTTTTATTATTTTTTGTCAAACATGACAAATTTTTTTAATATATATATATAAATTTATATTTTTTTATCTATAATAAATTTTAATAAAATCAATATTAATACTCTTATAAAGCTATAAGCATTAAACAATTATAAACAATCAATTAACATTTGTTATAAAATATATTGTATATTTATATTATGTGTATATCATTTTTTATCATAAAAACTTCAACAATTTGATGTTGTGATGTTTTCAAGGTGCTTATGGTCAGCGGGTGCACTTGTACCTGCAATTTGCATATAATAATTCTTCTTCTATCTTTATTTTCTTTTAAATGACCGAAAAATCAAAAGATTAATTATGTGAGCATATATGGGTTTAAACTTTAGTGCTAGTGCTACAATTTCTCTTTTAAATAGTGGATGGTTAATGGGTGGAATTTGGCCCCCAATATTTTCCAAGTTGAAACTGATTGATTGGGAGGGGCATAGGCATTAGGCATTGCTGCACTGCTACGGTGGTGCAACTTGGGAGCGTTATTTTCATCAAGGAATCCCCAAACAAATTTAATTGGATGTGGTTGCCAAAACGATGTCTCTTTTTAAGTGTCACGACTCATACCAAGCCCACGATTAATTTATTTTGAGAAATTAATATAGAAATTATAGAATTACTATCATTATATAATTTATTTATTACTTTTTTTTTATATTTAATTCTTAATTTTATTTAATAATTAAGGATGTAAATATAAATAAAATTGTATATATATATATTTAAATTTTTTCTTAATGATTAAGAATATTAAAAAAATACTAAAAAAAATGATGAAAAAATAAAAAATTTAAATACACTAATAAATTATAAATTAATTATAAAAGAACAGTATCCCTCTCTCTCATTTATTTTTTGACTATGCCTTTTTGGTGGGGTGGGGGGGCCCACCGTTGGTAGGCTCAATTTTTCTTTACCTCTCAATTCTCATGTTTTCCATCTTGTGCCCTCTTATCTTCAACTTTTACAAGTTAAAACAGCAGATTGGACGCCCATTTTTATTTTTTATTTTTTTATTTTTTTATGTCTATATAATAGAAAATGAATGTAGAGGTCCATTCCGTGACGAAAACGATGGTGGGTATAATTTCATTTGGTGGGAGTGCTTTCTAAACGATATAATTAAAGCCGGCCTTTAATGTATTGAATCGTTGATGTGGGGGTAGGGTAGCCGGTACCGGGGAAGCCGGTCATGCAAAACGCTTGAGCTAACTTCCACATGGACTTTAAACACAGCCTGAAACACAGCTTCCGTCAGCGGATGGATACGTCAACAAAAAATTAGAGAGAGAAAAAAAAGAATGCAGATAAACAAGATGCCACTATCCCTTACACTACATTTCGAGTATCCACTTTTTCAAATTACATCGTCTTTCATCCCAAATTTTGCTTTAAATTGGCCGCTTATTGAACATCTCTCAACCCTCCCCCCCAGTGGTTTTTTTTCAAAGATCTACACCCCAATCGAGTAACCAAACAGATTCAAATACGAAGCAAGAATTCTACTCTACTTAGAAGTCATTGATGTAAATCTTTGGGGGGTGCGTGTGTGTGTGTTTTCCCTCTTTTGAGATGGAAAATGATTGATCTAGGGCATTCTGGTCGCCTCTAAGCTACACGTATTCACATTGTACCATCGAATTTTCAAGTCTTTGATGATATATAGGGACCAAGAAGCAACATTGCAAAACGGGGGGCGAATTTGATTCATGTGCAACAAATTGAATGAACTTGGACTTTGAATTGGCCGAAACCGATTTGGGTTTTAAATTCAAACCCCAATTCAATTGTTTCAAATTCAAAACGGTAATCCGATTAGATTATAGAGGTGCTCAACATCTTGCTCAACATCTTGCTCAACATCTCTCTTGATGTCACCCTAATGATAACAGAGTGGTAGGAAAGATGTTTTACAAATGCCTAAGAGCATTAAAAAGAGTACAAATTGACCTCAACTTCAAAATTATTTTACATGTTTAGTTTTTACTTTTTGCGCTGCTATTTGATTTATTTATTTATTTATTGAATGGGGTATATAAAAAGAAATAGCATATATGACAAATTATATTATACGAGTAATAGGATTATATGGAAAAACCGATTATATGAAGAATTATATTATGTTTATAGGCACTAGTTATTCAGATTACTAGAAACTAGAGGTCATTGAATCTGTTCCCAGCCCCTACAAAATGAGTCATGACAATAAAATATATGCATGGAATTGAGATGTATACAGGTGGTGTGCGCGTGTGCGTTTGTAAAGGAACATTTACAGGGAGGCTCTGAAAATAATTTTTCAAGGGGCAACAAAATTATAATAAACAATGGAAATCTCTACTTCACTCAAATAATACATTTTACTTCGAATACAAACTCCAACAAAATTTTGGTTACAAGCAACATATTACACCAACACTCCAATTAAAAAAAAAAAAAAAACTAGATAACTGAATTACGGTAAGTGCATTCATGAAACCAAGGGGATTTGCTTCTGACCAACAAAAACCTGACATATTATTTCCGTCACAGGTAAGAAAATGTTATCTTTTCTGGGTGGGGGAAGGAAAAAAATGAAAAATATGATTATATGAGAAACAAGTATGGATCAATAGGAACCAAAAGTTGCAATCACTAATTGGACTAAAGCTTAAACAAATATTCAGGCATCATCCTTTTGGCCAGGAGGGGCTCCAGCAAGCCAACCCCACACCCCACCAGAGCCCTGCTTCTGTTTTGCATTCAAGGCAGCTTGTTCGGATGCAGCTTTTTGTCTTTGGAGGAGTTCCAGTTCCTTCTGTAATGTCTCCATTGCTTGGAGCTTCTGCCGTAGTTCTGCAACATCAACCTGTCCGTTCGTAGAGTAAATTAGCAGACAATCATATTCCAACATTTTTTGTTTTTAGCAATGTTATTCTTCATCCTTAGTCATATATACTGGTTGACGTGACACATTTGAACCTAAGGAGCCATTTAAAATGTGCCACATTAATCCGTGTGACTAAGGATGATAAAGTGTCCGTTATGACATCCAATCATAAAGATTGGGCTTTCCCCTTTCCACAGAATGAAGGTATTCATTAATTTGAATAGTGGAAGTGAAGTAATAGAGGTGTCTTCCAATTTAATTAACCAAGGTCAAAAGCATGAGATAGAATCACAGATACCTCAAGTTTGAAACATCTCGATTGCTCAGCAGCAAGCTGACCACGAACAGATTGGAGCTCCTACAAGAAAAAACATAAAAAAATTAAGGACATGTATAGGGAGAAAGGCAAAACCATGCAACATTTTACTGAACATGGGAAATTGAATGGGAAATGCTTGGTCCACAAAAAGAATTAGCCGCGTCAGTTTGCAAGTTCTCTTTGTAATCTTCTTTGTAAACTTTTATCAAAGCAAATCTAAGAAATGCAAGCTTTTACTCCTTTTTTTTCCTTATGGGTAAACACAGCACGCACATATGGGATGGAATTGGTGACAATACCCCAATCCCTTATTTTATCTATATTATTTTTCACTTATAAAAAACTATGGGATTCCTTGTGTCCCGCCAGAGCCAGAGCCTTGAATACCTTAATGAGAAAAAAAAAAGTCAAGAATTATGTCCAACATCAAACCAAATGCCATGAAAAAACTGTAATGTTCCACAGTTTTTCTCTAGCATTTTCCAACATAACGAGGAAGTGATGTCTGGAAGCAAACATCTGCCTAAAATCTTTAATGGTTTCTAAACAATTAAGTCCCATTCAAAATAAGTCCCATTCATAATTTTTTTTTTTGATAATTAAAGTCCCATTCATAATTAATTTCATATGAAAGGATTTCCACCACAGCAGTAGCACAGCATTTTGTAAAATCCAGCATAGCATGTCAAATCAGGCATCATCAAAGTGGGAATTTATTTAGTTGAAGCAACTTCTCCATCATCTTATCTCCAATAGAGCAAAACCATCATAAATTAACTCCACTTCTATCATTTCCATATTCCCAAGGGACTATATTTTCCTGTCATAGGATCCTCAAGCTGTAGGCTACAAGGAAAAATGTACCCTCTTTTCTTCTCTCCTGAACTTATTCAGAGTCCCACTTCCCTTTTTTATCCAATACTCACGTCCACAACCAAAGTTCAAAACAATTAGTTTCTTTGAAATGGCAGTTGAAAGATAATAAAAGGCATTATTCACACTACATTAATGGATTTCCTAACAGATTCTGCTTCTGTCAAAGAATACACTAAAGATAAACACAAAGTAATTTTATATTTGTTTTATACATGGAACTTCTTACCTTGTACAGTTCAGTGTTACGATTCTCGGCTTCCGATAACTCTTGCTTTAATTGCAGAGAGTGAATCTTCTCTTTGCTGAATGATGACTCTAATTCTTCTTTCTCTGCCTTGAGGGTTGCCAAAAGATGAATATTGCTTGGCTCACCTTTAGACTTCTGCGTGAAGCACAGAAATTGGTTGTGCCAAAAGTGGTAACATGAAAGCATTGCAAACCTTACAAAGTTCCCAAGTGGCCCCCCCCCCCCCCTCCCCCCCACCCAAAAAGAGAGAGAGAGAGGGCAAGAACAAGTTACATGAATTCGCAAAGGTTAAGTCCATTCTGGCAACAACTTTTTTTGATACTGGGAACAATTTAGGAGTGGCATATTGTCCTATGCGGAATTAAAACAAGAAATGAAGAGCCGGTGCTCTTGAAAAAAGGTATTTGCTAAGTGGGATCTCCATGTCAGCAGTAAGATTGTAGATAGTATAGCAGCATATTTCCAGTGAACTAAGATAAAAACCAAAAAATGAAATATTTCAACATTAGCAAAATTTACATACCACAGGCTCTGACTCAGCATTGTCCATAACAATTTCCCTAATTTTCCCTTCTTGGCCTGCATCAAACTCAGACTCCACATCTCTTGTAGGATTTGTAGCATTTTGCATAGCAGAAACACTGTCTGGGACAGGAGTTTCAATCATCTTTGATTGCAAGGTTGATTTGTGGCTTGGCTTAAGAACATTAACCTAACAGAAAGAAGCAAAATAAAGAAAGAATATGGAGCAAAGCAGTAGAATAAAACAACGGTTAAGTCAAACAACCCTTCACCTCATTGTTGTAACGACCATTATATCCTCCAAAAGCTACAAGTATGTCTTCACCATTGTAGGAGCTTACAACCACACCCAAGCCCTGGATAGAAGAAAATTAGATAGTTACCCACAACTTCAGAAAAAACAATATCAAGCTCCAAAAGGGGCTGGGATGACTTTGCTTGAAACCAGCGGCAATTTTTGACAAAAACCATTCAAATTATTTGATCAACACCTTGAAATTAATTGAACAATTAATGATTCCTGCAAAACAAATACCTCACTGGCAACTGGAACTCGTCCTTGAACGGTAGTTACCACTGACCAAACAAGTGTAGACATGTTAAGGACAACGGTTTCTGAGACTCCTGCAAGAAGTAAATAAGGAAAAGCAAAAAGTTAGTTGATTGGGAAATATGGAGCACTTCCGGTAGAGTTGTAACTCATATCCTGTTCAAAAGGAGATACTATGACACCACTACATTTCAGACCCAGTAAAAAAATACAGACAATTATTAGGGAGATGAAAGATCTAAAGGTTATAAGCTCTTCAAATTGCATTTAATGAAATGATTAAGGCCATTCACTTCAAAATCTTATCCCACAGAGTGAATAAATGTCTGGTTAGAATCTAAATCAAAAATCTACGTCAACTCAATCAAACTGTGCTTCATGATATTAAATCCATATATTAAATTTTGTAGGTTGCATACCACTCTTATTGTCACCACCACCAACAATGAACCAATTCTCTCCAACTGTCACACCTGCATGTCCAGCCCGTGGAGTCGGTATCTCACCCTGTTGAGTGGGTCTTGACCATTCCATCTACACAATTGAAATGTGTGAAAGATAACTAACAGTCCCGGTTGGGAACAAGATAGATTCAGGGGCAGTTGGTTATCTTACAGCTTGCAAATCAAGAACATGCAGATCATTGAAGCAAGTAGCATGAGAACCACCACCAAAAATCAGAAGATAACGCTCAGCATGCACTGCAGCAGCATGATCAGATCTCGGAGAAGGAGACACTCCCCTGCAAAATAATAAATATATATTAAGAAATTTTTTTTTTACCAATATATATCTACTTTTATCATCTATTCTATTATATTCTAGAGGACAGTACACAGAATGTAACAATAAAACTATTCATAGTATATGCCTAAAAGATAATGTTTCTTCTTCGTCTATAATAAGCCAGCCTTCAAGATAATGAGTATTCATACAAGTAAAGAACAGACTACAGAAAATTGGATTTAATTACAATTGCATAATGTCTTTTGTATGGATGTCATTAACAAATAAAGAGTAACACCCACCGTACAAAAAAAAAAAAAGAATAAAAAGGCTTGAGATGTCTTACATGGCATCTATTTCATCCCAGGTCATAGTTTCTAGGTCGAGAACATGTAGATCATTTAGGAGAGTTCTCTTTGCATCTTGTCCACCAAAAATCACTAAGCTTGTCCCAAAGAGGGTCACTGACTGACCTCCACGTGATGCCTGTAAAGCATGAGTACAAGGTACATTTATGACACATAAAGGGGCACCATGGTTCAGAACAGTGACCAAATCTAGCTTAAAAGTACCAATGAGCTCCAAAAGTAATGCCAAACTGAGAAAACCAAAAATTAGAAATATGCTTTTTCTAGATCTTTATAGACAATTAATTCTGAAATGGACACGACCATAAATGTCCACCCGTCTCAGGAACATCCAAAAATGATAAGCACACTCCTGATTCAAGATTTTGAGCTATAGCAAGGATTCATATATTTGTTAATTGTCAGAGATTTAAAAAGATAAGAAAAAACCAGATACCTACCGGTGCTTTACCATACGTCTTTAATGTTGACCAAGTGCTAGATTGCAGATCGAATGCCTTCACTGTCATGATAGAGAACAATAGTTTAGAAATACGACAAGGAGGGTAACTGCAGTGCAAACCAGCCATACAATTTCTTTTTCTTTTTTGACTAGGATAAAATAATTAATCAAAAACCATAAAACCTAACAACCCTTTCACTGTCAATAATCCTGAGAAGATATATCTCTTTCTACAGGTGAATGGCGTGTAACTGAAAATTTGGGTTAGACATGAGGGAAGATTCCATTTTATTGCAAGACTTTTCTCTTCTCATGCTAAACAATTCTCCAACTTATCTTTCCACGATTTTTCCACTTTTATTGATGTAAAACTTTCTACAGGTGGCAAACTCTGAATATATCAAAGAAATAAGTAGCAGTGACATTACCCTGTATAGTTTCGGTTGGATCCTTTGTATGTCCAGCAATTGAAAGAAGCTTATTTTCCCATGGTATCTAGAGAAACAAAAACGATATTTTTCCCACTAATTAAAAGTGGTCATCAATGGAAAATGTCTGCAGAAGAAAATAAATTTTATGTAAAAGTTCATAAATCTTCATGAAAAGTCTCCAAACTAACCAAGGAATGACCAGCACAAGGAGAAAATGTCACTGGCGATGATGACTCAAGTGACTCAGCCTCAGTCTTTGCCTCAATCTTTGACCAAGCCCAGCTTCTCAAATCCAGGACCTGCATTGCTCCTCAAATTAGAGAAGAAAATTTGTAATCATATCAATGTAAAAGTAAAAAGATTAAATAAATTTTGAATGTAAAAGAGGGAGTTCATCTGTAAGAAAAAACATTAAGAAACAAAGTTAAGAATTGCAAAAACACAGAATTATATATGCAAGTCACCAAGTGATAGCTCCTTTTACTTTCCCTTTTTGGAAGGAGCAACAATTATTGAATTTGAAAGAGCATATTCCCCCCACCCACCCGGCAAAAAATAAAAAAAAGTAAGAAAAATATACATTAATAGCAGAAAGGAGAGTAAGCCAAATATGAATGATGTGCAGAAGAAGAGCATATTAACCACCCCCCCCCACCCCCAAAAAAAAAAGAAAAAAGAAAAAAGAAAAAAGAAAAAAGAAAAAAGAAAAACATACATTAATAGCACAAAGGAAAGTATGCCCTCACACAAACATCCGATATTCAGTTTCCTTGGAAAAAGCTGCGGCGACATAAGGCACCTCCCAAAGCAACTTTTTTTGTATGGACAGCGTCACTCGGAAAGATTCTCAACACTGACAATTTGAGAAAAATGGGGGTCATTATAGCAAATTGGTGTTGCATGTGTCGAGAGGGTGATTCGGTCAATCCAACATGGTCTCCTAATAGGCCATGTTTTCCTTTGTAAACGGCTTTTGCCTATCTTAATAAAATTTTACTTATAAAAAAAAAAGAGGGTGATTCGGTCAATCATCTACTCCTATATTGTGAGACAGCCAGGGTGCTCTAGAATGAAGTGTTTAATAGACCAGACCTAGTATGGGTTATGCCGGAGACTATGTTGGCAGCAGTGGCGTGTTGGACTTCGATTCAAGGTAGGTGACAAGTTAAGGCAATATGAAAGATGATCCTTATTTGCATTATGTGATGCCTGTGGCATGAGCGGAATGCACATACTTTTGAACGCAAGGAGAGATCGATGGAGGAGCTAAAAACTTTATTTTTTAGAACCTTATGTACTTGGGCCATTGTCGTGGATTTTAATGGCACGGTCCTTCATGATTTCCTTATTTCTAATGTGCCTACTTGTTAGGTCACAAGAACTATGTACCGGACTTTTATGCCCATTCTTTTATTAATAATACTTGTTTACTTAACAAAAAAAAATAAAAAAGAATAAGCCAAATATGAATGATGTACAGGAGATGATGAATGAAAATGCAGCACCTTGGCTATAGTTCAAGAGAAAAGATAAAATGGGAGAAGCTTTTCTACATAGCATGAGCTCAAGTTTGTATGTCTATTTACAGATAATTTACTTACATGAATATCATTGAGGTAACGACCATTGTGATTTCCTCCATATATGTACATCTTGTCTTGCACGACTGCTGCACCATGCTGAAAATACGTGCTTTGTTCATAAAAAAAGAAGAAGAAGAAGAAAAAACGCCTAGAACCAGTTTATATTACAGAGAAGACATGTATATACCTCATATCGAGCTTTTGGGCGTTGACCAGATATTGGAGGGGCAACCCATTGATCATAGACAGCAACTGAACCAAGGCCTTCCAAGACAACATCTTTATCCTGAGTTTCAGTCAGGCTCCCATTCTCAGTGGGGATAGTCTTTGTCTCGAAAGAATTCCCATTCACAACTACTGGCTCAACCGTTGAATTATGCTATGTACCATTTGTGAAAATCATACAAGAAAAACATATAGTTAGTACGAAAGCAATGTAGGAAGAGATTTATAGTCCCTCATGCAAATCTAAGTATGGTGTTAGTTAATGCTCTCATCAACATGCAATTCAATTACCCAGTTAATTCTCTTTCCCATCAAAATACCTTTTTTTTTTTGGTTGATAAGTTCTTTCCCACCAAAATACTAAAAACAGATATTGGTGAAGATCCAAACACTGAATAAATGAATATACTAACAAAAACAAGAAGATTTTCTTTTTCATTTTGAATGGACCTTATCAAAAGTAAATGAAACACAAATGGATATACATGCCCAACCAACAACCAAGATCTATACATCCACATTTAAAGAAAACATCAGAGACAAACTCGATGGATTAAAATGAATCACCCAGGAGCAGCATGTCTAACTTGTCAGTAAACAAATTAAAGCCAGTTGGTTAAAAATGGAAGATAGAGTGATGTTGATTATGTGATAAAATAACTGAGTAGTGGTGTTAGCAGTGGCGATTGAAGAGGGGTCGCAATCAGGCAATGCCAAGTGTGAAAGCAGTGAGGTTAAGGGTGATGGTGTGGAGTAGGAAGTGGCAGTGGTATGGTAATGGATAAGTGAGACATTGTTAATGTGGTACAATGCTTTTTGTAATTTGGTGTGTCTTCATGGAAGCATCAGTACAAAGGAGAATGGATACTTGCCAAAATATAGAGCCAGCAACAGCAGTTGCGGTACTGGTAATATTGTTGGTGACCTAGTTACAGCAGATATATATTGCACTTACTCTAGTTAGTAAGTCATCAATCATGTTCAAATGTAAACATTGAATTCTTAATTGGCATTGAAATGAATCCATGGCCAATTTTTATAAGTAGAACGAGAAAAAACCACAAATATATACAAGTTCTGCATACTCACATTCATTTGGACATCCATGACAGGCTCTGCTACAAAGTTAGATGCTCTTGAATACCAACTTGGATCTTCTTCCTACCCAAAAAGAAAACAAAACATAAAAATCAGCTAAGCTTCTGCATGAAATTACAGTGGCATGGCCCAGAAAATCTAATTTGCATGGACCTCCAATATTTTCACAAAGAGACGCATTGCTTCGGTGGAAGACATGTTTCCAAGCCCACTCCAGCTGCATAAATAACAAAATCCTTATGCATATGAAATAAAAAAAGTAGCAAAACAGATAAATGAAACTACATACATAAAGTAAAAAGGCAAGGAAGCTAAGCATCAGATGGCCTAAAATTGCACAAGGATCACATTCCGCATCATACATTATACGTCACAGCAGTTACCTTTTTCCAAATCCCAGAACACTCCAACCCAACTCTCCACATGAATTAAACACTGGTGTGATTATTTCATAGATTTTTTTTTTTATTTCTAACAAGCATCATTTCTATTTTATATTTTTTTTGATAGGTTCATTTCTATTTTATATTAACATTTCAAACTTCTCCCTTGAGCCATTTTCTGCTTTCCCAACTATAAGGCTGCAAACTAATTAGTCCCGTATATAATGTATTGCAGTATAAGAAGCCTGACACAAATAGGAATTACAAAATGCTTTTCGGCATCTAATTTTTAAACTAAGAACAGTTAATGAAGAATTTACCTAAGAATAGTGCAAAACCTAAGCTCTACTAGCATTATGATAATACTTTCATTTCCACATCTAGGAATTTGGGAAAAAAAAAAAGATTTTACACTACAAGAGTGAATATAGAGTGTTTGCTAAAATTAAAATTATTAATATGATACTTATCAAAATAATAATAATAATAATAATCTGACAGAGGAGTTTGAGATTAAGGACACGAACCTCTTCCATTTTGTATGCTCAACAACTTTCCAAGAATTAGGCTCCTGTATGTTACAAGGTCCTACTGTCGCCTACAATTGAAATGAAACCAGAAAATTAAGTGTTCAGTGACGAGCACACCAAATCAAAGAAACAATTCTTCGTCAAAAACTCTTAAACATTCACCGATCGAATGCTCCACACCGACATTAAGCCACTCAATCATCGACAGTTAAATTGCCATACAGATTAATCCCAATTCTCATTCACCGAGTTTCAAATTCTCCCCTCTCCTCTCCCCACTTATTCCGCCGTAGCCAATCACAAGACTCACAACCACAGATCAGCCATTTCCAAGGAGCCGATATCAACCCTAACATCCAGATCTACCTAAAAACTACATTCAAACAATGAAACGCAGGCATTTCAACCCCAAATACCAATATAGAACACGCACAACAGAGACTCCAGCTGCGTATAGCTCCAAGAAACTAACAATCCTAAAAAACCGAATCAAGCGCAGCGTTACACCAAATACAGCACGCAAATCAAATCAACGCCAATTTTTTTTTTTTTTGGTAGGTATTGATACCAATGCCACGCAATAAAAACCAAAGCGGTGTGTGGTTTAATCGAAACGCACCGGATCGGCGACAGACGGAGTAGAGAAATCGAGAATTGGCTTATGGTGGTGGTACCTGTTGATACAAGCCATAAAGAATGGCAGCGGATTCTTTGGAGAACTTGGAGGTGATTGCCTTGAAGGTGGAGTTGGGGTCGCCATCGAAGCCAGCGTAGGAAGCTGCCGCGTAGAACCGCTCCGGGTATTGGAGCCCAGAGGTCGCCCGCGCCATCGCCATTGGTTTCCCTGTGATCTGCGCTCAGATCGACGGGTATATAATAATCGGAAAATATTGCAACTGGAAAATGCTAAAGAAATTCAGGGAACGTGTTTGGAGGTGGATGCCTCGTCTTTTTGTATTAGATCTCACTCTTTCTCTCCCCGTTGAGTTTTCGAGAGCGGAAAACGGGAAAACAATTAAAAAGGATTCCTTCCAATTAACAAACAGGAATGAGAAGTTTGGTACGAATCAAAAAATAAAGAAGTAAATATCGAAACCAGAAAAATATTAAAATAACATTATTAATGTAATGGACATTATGATATATTTGAGGTTATTCTTTGATTTTTAAATTTTTAATCTTTTTATTATTAATATTCATTTGCCAATATTGCCATAATAGTGATCTTAGGTGAATATTATATTTCAACCAGAATTATTTCTATTTTTCAACTAGAAATTAGTAACCCTATTATTATTCTTTTACTTGCCAACTTGGTATACTGTGGTTCAATATTTGTCAGAAATACTTTTTGATGTAAATTAAATTTCCTAATATATTTTAAAATCAATTTTACATTATTATATTGGCTTTTAGATATAAATATTGCAAGTTTAACACTTTTTTTTTTATAATGTAAAATTCTGTACTTTGATTCATCAAGAACAGAGAACTCAATATATGAAGAACAGACAACCTTTGGATGGAACTAATGTGAATTTCTCATTGGAAAAAGTGAATCTGAAAACTGAAGTCACTAACTTCATTTCCAACACTTCTATTTATATACACACGTGTTAGGCTAACTAAACCTTTAGATGTAAAAATGTCTAATTTACATTACTCTTAGGTCTATTAGTTCCTATTCTAAATTCAAAAATTTGAATTTAAGAATCATAATTTTCTCAGATCTTTTAAATAAAAGTATCAAAATTATTAAAAAAAATTAGAATTTGGTCGGACAAAATCCAACCCAGAAGAAGAGGCCTAATTATCCTGCATTTAGGCTTAATTTAGCTGTCATCATCCTTCGATTTTATCTTATATTTAGCTTCCCTTGACTCCAATTTGAGATTGAATATTCCAACATATAAAATAGATAAATTTAAGATCTATAATCTACATAAAAAAAATTGTTCATTTTTTATGTAGTGAATCTCACATTTTTCAAATGAAATATGCAAGATTTACATACTTAATTAAATGTTTGGTTCTCAAATTTATTTTAATTCATCGTATTTCAACGTTATAATTTTATCAAATTTTTATATACTTTTTTAAATTTTTGTATGAAATATAATAAATAATTCAATTTTTTCAAATTTCAAAATACTCAGAATATAAAAAAATTTTATTCTAACAATATTTTATTTAATTTATCTCATCTTAACTCAGCTCATTTCGACTTCCAAACACAATCTAAAATTCTTTTAAAACAACCTTATATCGAAACTTTTTTAATAGAATTATTTCATTCTTGAATATGCGTGTAGAACATTTTATTTATGTATCATTTAAATTCTCAAACAGATGTGTAGACATATCCATATCATTTAAATGATTGAGAAAATCTTATTTATAAAATTAAAAATATAGATTTTTTTAACTAAAAAAAGTTATCTTCTAAATTATATAAGGCGAGATAAATTGTATAATAATAATACCATTTATAATATATTTTCGGGTAGATAAAGAGACATAAACCAAACCCCATTCGTGCGAATTGTCGGTAGAGTTAGGAGCGGAGCCGGAAATGGAACCCACAGTAATTCCCAAGCTGCCAAGCAGTTGGCTTTTACCCGTTTACCGCTCCTGATTTGTATTCTATTTTCACGATACGAAAAATAACAAGTTTTCTTGTAAATTTTTAATTTGTTTTGGTAATTTTGCTGATGCATACCTAGTGCACTGTCTGGGTAGAGCCCAGAGGAAGAGTGAGCGTGAAAGAGGGGGGGCATAGAAGAAGCCGAAAGAAGAACGGAGTTTTGAACTGTTGGGACTGACAGCGAAATTGGGTGAGAGAGAGAGCTCTGGAATTCCCAGATTTCCGTATTACACTTTTCTTAAGACATAACTTGTGTGTATCTCCGCTCCACTGGCTAGTTTCGTATATATTTATGTTGTCGAGTTTCTTTCTCATCGTTCAACCCTATTTCAAACCCTAGTTTCAGGTACATCTCTCTCGTATTATCTTTATTGCTTTTCTTTCAAATAATATATTTATTTATATATATGTGTGTGCGTCTGTGTGCGCGCGCGCGTGCATGCCTGTTCGTGAACTCATTGCCTTTGAGAGATTCTTGCCTATTCAAGATTTAAGACTGATTTTTTTCCGGGTATAGTAATTTATTTGGAGACAAATGCTGTTTGTTTTACTCAGGGTTGCTGAAGTTTTATTTCCTATTAAACCCATGTGATCTTCTTTTGAATGATTTTTTCAAGTATGTGCGTTGCTTTATGGGTTGCTTGATTAATTTGTTTCGTGCATTGTATTTTGAGGGTTTTGATGTTAAGAGTATGCAATCTAGCATCCTTGTCACAATCTGTTCTCCCCCCTCCCTCCCTCTCCCGCGGGTTTTATACCCCTATTATCTACTAGTTCCACCTTCAAAGTACCTCTGTTGTGTGTATGACAATTAATACGAAAAATTAAGACTTGGATGATGCGTGATTAGCAATTTATGTGATTCAATGCCAGGAAAAAGAATCTAATGATAATTTCTTTTCTCGGAAAATGACGGCTGGACAGTTTGTTCATCAATTTTATATCAGACTTATATGTTCGAATTCCTGTCCCGCATGTATCATAAAAGAGCAATTACTATTCATCCCGCATGTATCATATATATCTATATTTTTTATGAGATCTACCCTGTAACGTATAGTCCTAACCTGGGATCGCCCCTGCCTCCAGATCATGGCGGATTCTGGCTTAGGAGACCTCATGGCGTGAGTTCATAAGAGTTATATGTGTTCCATGCACTAATTCTAGTTTCAAGTCTAGCATTGAACCGTCTTGCAGCATATAACACTTTTATTGAATCTCATGCCATTTATGGCTGGTTTGGATGCCTTCTTTCTTCAGCTGTGCATAGGGCTGCTCTTTGGCAGTTGGTCATTGCCAGCTGGTTCCCAGTGTTTGGTTTTTTTTTGCATGGACAACATCGTTTGATGGCTTTTGACTAATTTGGTATTTGTGCTAAGTGATAAGGATTATCTGCAGGTTGCTCTTGTTAGTCTAGTGCTCTGCATGTTGTTTATCTTTGGAGTTTACCATAGCTTGAGTTGATGGATAATCCCCGAACAACATCTGGGAATGCTGAGGATAATGTTGGAATTCCAGATGATTTGCGTTGCAAGAGGTCAGATGGGAAACAGTGGAGGTGCACTGCAATGTCCATGCCTGATAAAACAGTATGTGAGAAGCACTACATCCAGGCAAAGAAGAGGGCAGCTAATTCCGCAATGAGAGCTAATCTAAAGAAAGCCAAGAGGAAGTCAATAGGCGAGAGTGATATTTACTTGGAGAGTAAGAGTGATGATTTTGATGAGCCACCTATGAACACAAAAGTTGAGGATCAGCCTCATGTCCCTGGGAAAAAGCTGTTTGAGAAGGTATCAAAAAATCAGTTTCGCTATTCACCTGATACACCACCTACGAGGAGTTTGCCCGGACGTAATCCTTCGAAGGCAAATGAAAATTTACAAAGAGATGCTGGACAGTTTGAAGAAAACTGGAGGTCTTATAAGACACCGCCTGCTTCTGCCATGGAATCATCCAAGCAGAGATCACAAAGGAGCTTTGATGCTACAACGGTGAGTTGAGTTGCAAATCACTTGGCTTCATCTCTTTAGTACAAGTATATATTCTATTTTTTGAGAGTAAATAGAAACCCTTAACACATATCTATATAGAAACAATTAACTTACATTAACCCCTAGGTGTTGGCTCAAGTGGTAAAGACCTTGGTCTTGGTGGTATGCTCCCTCCAAGGTCCAATGTTCGAATCCCATTAGGTGCAAACAATTTACATGGGCTATTGGACTTTTTGGGGGGGGGGGGGGGGGGGTTCCTTGAATTACCCGAGGTGCACTTTCTGTAAAGGGACATATGATGTATCATGTCCCTTTATTATCAATAGTCTATGTCTGTAAGAATCATGAGGTCAAAATTCAATATTGATAATTGATTTTTTCCTGGAGATTCCATGCTATCCGAGCAAGTGCTGGTTGGGGGTTTCTATAACTCAGTATTATAATCCTTTGATTATTATTTAGTTACCACTGCTTTACCTTTTTTCATTTTTATAATCTGACACTGAGGTTTACAAGCTTTTTTCAGGAATACTCGGATGGGAGCATGGATTCCTCTGAAAATGCTGGGGGGCAAACGTGCCACCAGTGCCGAAGGAATGATAGGGACATAGTTATTTGGTGCCTCAGATGTGATAAAAGAGGATATTGCCATAGCTGTATCTCCACATGGTTAGGGTTTCATGATATAGATACAAGTTAATATTCTTGTTTTAACTTTTACTACTTGGTATTTATGGGTAATATCTTAGGTACTCGGATATCCCATTGGAAGAGATCCAGAGAAGTTGTCCTGCATGTCGTGGTACATGCAATTGCAAAGTGTGCTTGCGCTCGGATAATTCAATAAAGGTATTTCATGCATGGGTTGAAATTTTTTTTAACATCATTAAATGTAACGACACAGAAGACGCAAGCCATATCTAGACTCATACTCCATAAAGATTAGTCTAAGTTACAATTGGAGTCCCATGGAATCATTATAGAGGGCTTCAACTTTGCCTCCCAAGGAATGTGGAATCCATTCAGATACATAATTGCAGAATGTTTGTATTACAGTCTTCCCCCCTTACATTCCATAGGCTGGGTTTGGCTCATGGCATGCACGACTCAAGTCCCACAAGTTGGGTTTGGGTCTGATACCATTGGTACCAACCCAAGGAAGGCTCAAGCCACATTTAGGCCATACACCTAAAAGATTAGTCAAGATTTTTTTGATAAGTCAAAAGATTAGTCAATATTACAATTGGAACCCCTTATGGTAATGAAGGGCTTTAACTTTCCATCCCAAGCAATGTGTGATCCCATTCATCACCTTCTCATAACACAATCACACAATTTGGGATATCATGTTAAGTTTCAAAATCTCACAAAACATGCATACCTAGTTTCGTTGGGCATGATTCTGTGATCTTATTACTCTTATGAATGACTTTCAGGTAAGGATTCGTGAGATATGTGTTCTAGACAAGTTGAAATATCTCCACTGCCTGTTATCTTCAGTGCTTCCAGTAGTTAAGCAAATTCATCATGAGCAGGCCTTTGAAGTAGAACTAGAAAAAAAGTTGCAAGGTAAGATGCCTATGATGCTCCAATTGAAAATAATATGTTTTTTATTTGGGTATGTATGTTTTATAATTTACTTGACAAAATTTGTGTTCATATATCTCTTCAGGAAGTTCGTATCTTGCCAGGACAAAGTTGAATGCAGATGAGCAGATGTGCTGGTACCTTACGAGCACTTTTGAAATTTGTATGAATATTGATTGGTTTATAGGACATCAAAGCCTCAAAAAGTATTTATGGGTAGTGTTCAACATAATACTGTTGCATCTGAGTTTAGTTATTACTTATTTGTCTTCGACAGGAAAGGAAAATATTTTAATTTTTAGTTCATTTTTTGTATACTTCCTGTATACTTTGGCTATGCCTATTTACTTGTCAATAAAAAATTCTTATTACTCATTAAAAAAAAAGTTCATTTTGATTTCTGATTCCCTTACTTCATTTCTTATTTGATTTGTTCATATATAGTTGAGTTCTTGTTTTAGAAGACTGCAGTTCACTCTGATGTTCTTCGTGCAGCAATTTCTGCAGGATACCCATAATAGATTATCATCGGCATTGTGCAAACTGCTCATATGATCTGTGCCTTAGTTGCTGTCAAGATCTTCGGGAAGCATCTTTAGCTGGTGTTAGCGGTGAATTTGTAGATAGTAAGATTAGTGGGAAAAGTCAAGAGAAAGTAACTGGATCAGAACAAGTGAATGTATCCAAACTAAGACTAATTTTACCAGATAAGTTTCCGGGTTGGCAAGCCAACAATGATGGCAGTATTCCATGTCCTCCAAAGGAGCATGGTGGCTGCGGTTATTCGTCATTAAATTTAAGCCGCATTTTTAAGATGAACTGGGTTGCAAAACTGGTAAAAAATGTGGACGAGCTTGTTAGCGGCTGCATGATCAACGATACTGGAAGCCCACAAAAGATTGGGTTGGATGATCCTAGACTCTGCCAATATGCTCATAGGGAGGACAGCGATGATAATCTCCTGTTCTGCCCAACATCGCAAGATATTAAATCTGAGGGGATTGGAAATTTTAGAAAGCACTGGGCCAGGGGTGAACCTCTCATTGTCAAACAGGTGTTTGATAGCTCATCCACCTCGAGCTGGGATCCAGTGGTTATATGGAGAGGAATACGGGAGACAGCAGATGAGAAAATGAAAGATGAGAACAGAATGGTGAAGGCCACAGATTGCTTAGACTGGTCTGAGGTAGCTCTAATAATAATTTCATTATAGTCTCTGTTCAAGGCTTTTGTGTTTTCACTCATGTCTCTGTTGATTGTAGTCGAAGAACTTTATATTGGATAGAATGGTAATTGGTTGATAATTATTGGTTTGCCTTATATTTGGTTTCCATGGTTTGACATGATGGCAGGTTGACATCGAACTTGGTCAGTTCATCAAAGGCTACTCTGAGGGACGAACTCATGAAAATGGTTGGCCCGAAATGTTGAAGCTGAAGGATTGGCCTTCCCCCAGTGCAGCTGAAGAGTTCTTATTGTACCAGAGACCTGAATTTATTAGTAAACTTCCCTTGCTTGAGTATATTCACTCCAAGTGGGGTCTTCTAAATGTTGCTGCAAAGTTGCCCCATTACTCCTTGCAGAATGATGTGGGACCTAAAATATTTATTTCATATGGCACTAATGAAGAACTTGATAGAGGTGATTCAGTGACCAATCTCCATTTCAATATGCGTGACATGGTAAGTTATTACTTCTCCCCGTTCTCACTGCCCAAAAGTTGATCATATTGACTGTTTAGTGCCTACTTTTTTGTATCCTACCACTGCCCTTGATAGCTGTTTTTTTTTTGTACTTGTGTTGGTAAAATATCAAGAATATGAAATAAAGAAAAATGCTAAGATATTTCTTCCCTCAACTCTTAATCTTGCATGCATCTCATGTTCGAATCTCTTGTTTGATGGTTTACTTTTATCTATAACTACAAAGACCCTGTTCTAAATTAATTTTAAATTTATATTTTAAATTTATTTGAAATGAAATCATTATTGAATATTTTGTATTTTATAAATGATAACCAAATAACACCAGGATACTGTTCTTTTTTTTTTGGCACTGGCTATCAAGGGACAGTGTCCTGACTAATTTCAGCGGTGGACAAACCCTCGGCAAGTGTACCTTGGGTAATTCGAGGGGAAAATTTTTTAGTCTGATGGTCCTTAGAGATTGTTTGCACCTAAGGAGATTTTAACCTAAGGCCTAGGGGGAGCACACGCTTAGGCCCAAGGCCTTTATCACTTGAGCCAACCCCTGGTCAACACCAGTACAGACCGTTGTGATGATTTGAATTAAGTTGGCCTCAATTTGTTAAAAATGCAACATATCTAATAAATAAAACTTTTTGATTGAAACCCCTAAATCACGTGTACCTTGAGGCTTACATCTTGAGATTTATGTTATTCTTATCCTCTGTTTTGTCATCTGATGTAGCCAACAAATTGATCTCTCAAAACTTATTGACATCCTTTGGGCTATGGTCAGGTATACCTATTGGTGCATACATGTGATATGAAGCTAAAAGGTTGGCAGAGGAAACAGACAGAAAAATTACAGAAATCCTCCGAGGCATCTGAGGCTAATGAATCATTTCAGAATCCACAAGTAGGTTTGGACAATAGGTCACCTGATATGTCATTTGATGGTCAATATCCGCAGAATACATGTGGGACAAAATTGGATGCCCATGAAAATGAGTCAGTGGTGGATGGGAGTATTGAAACAAATGATGTTGAAGAGAATAATGTTTGTGAGCAATCAAACATAGATGGTGGAGAAGTTCCAGAAAAGACTCATCCTGGAGTCCTCTGGGATGTGTTTCGCCGGCAGGATGTTCCAAAGGTGACTGAATATTTGAGAATGCACTGGAAGGAATTTGGGAAAACTGATATTGTGTCAAATGACTTTGTAAGTTCTGTTCTCACAATCTCAGAAAGAAATTGCTCCTTTATTTGGATTGAATGAACATATTTGAAGCTTGTTTTGTTATATGTTTCTTATCAAACTTTTTTAAATCTCAGGTGAAAAGGCTTCTTTATGATGAAACATTGTTCCTGAATGAGCATCATAAAAGAAAATTGAAGGAAGAATTTGGTAAGGACAAGTAGCAATTGATTTTTCTAATTATTAATCAAGCTTTTGAGGAGGTTGTAATATGACCCATTGACTTAGGCAGTATGTTTGAGACATGCATAGTTTTAACGACCTGGACAAAGTTATAATCCTTTTTAACTTGTTCAAGCTTTGGAGAAGGTATTAATTTGACTCTTTTTAAGGCTACCATTTACTGTATTAATGGCCTGGACAAAGTTATGGTGGAGCCAACATTTTAAAATAAATTTTTTTTTTCAATTTGTTCAAAACAACATTTCTGTTGGAAGACATGTTGTGTGGATGGAAAAATTACAGAACACTTCTTTGGCATTTAAAACCTAGTTGGTTCTTGCTTGGACACCTTTCTCAGGTCATGCATTGCTCAGATTCACTCACTAGTGCAGAGTTAGTTTTAAGTTGGCTTCCTAATTTCTTTTAATTCTTATTCCCTGTGATGTGTGTGTTGATGACATTGAATCACAAGTATATTTTAGATTTTTCTGAATGCCTGTTTGTTCCTCTTCCTCAGGAGTTGAGCCGTGGTCTTTTGAACAGCATTTGGGGCAAGCTGTATTTGTTCCTGCTGGATGCCCCTTCCAAGTGAGAAACCTTCAGGTGTGTCTTTATGGTTACTGAGTCTTGTTAAATTACGGAGTTTGAATGAAATGATGTTGCATCCCTTGACTCGCGATTGAAATATTGATTTTGAATTCTTGATGAAAGACGGGTCTATGACGTTTCATACGTTAGAGCATGTGTCTTAAGTAATGTATAAGTTATGCCTTTTTAGAGCTTTAGACTGCTGTTTTTGTTTTTGGAGTGATGTAGAAATTATGTTGTATTAGAAAATTATACAATTCCACTTTTTGTTTTTGTTTTCTTGGTGTTTTTTTATTTTTTTGAGAAGGGGGAGGGGTGTGTTAATCCTTGTGGTTATGTTGCTTTTTATCTCGGTTACCACTTTCAACATGAAACCAGGGGTCCCATTGGGTGCTTTATGATGTAACATGTCCCTGGGTGAAAAGTTCAGCAGACACGCTATTCCTTTGTGGAACTTCTATAACCACTAGATGGGTTCAATTGAAAAGAGATTCCCTGAATTATATGTTGTAAATTTTAGCAAAAGCTATTCCAGATGTAAATTTTTAGTGAGGCTGCTCCAGATGTCCGGTGAAATTGGATTTGTTTGTAACATTATATTGACGTTCTTCCCTCTTAAAATTTGCAGTCCACTGTTCAGTTGGGCCTCGATTTCTTATCCCCCGAAAGTCTGGGAGAGGCTGTGAGGTTGGCTGAGGAAATCCGTTGTCTTCCAAATGACCATGAGGCAAAACTACAGGTGTTGGAGGTCAGACAAAGGAAAATTTCCCTAGAAGTATTCAGTTCCTTCCTTTTTCATCTGTTTTTATATTTTAGTTTTATAGCTTGATACCGTTCATATCTTTTGTTTTTTTCCCATTTTCTATTGAATGTTCTCATTTTTGTGTTGGTTTCTGAGACAGGTAGGAAAAATATCGCTTTATGCCGCAAGTTCAGCTATTAAAGAAGTTCAGAAATTGGTCCTGGATCCAAAGTAAGCAAATCTAATCTTAATTTGCTCATCTTGTTGATCAGTTACACCCCCTCCTCCTCCACGCTCGCCCCCCCAACCTTGCTATCTTTTCTGTCCATCTTATTTTCTAAATGCTGAACGGCGTTTTATTTTTTCTGCCAATGACAGACTTGGTGCGGAGCTTGGATTTGAAGATCCTAATTTGACTGCAATGGTTTCAGAGAACTTGGAAAAGATGGTTAAGGGAAGACAGATAACTTGTGCTTGAATTTATGTACAGTAATTAGGTATAAAAATACTAGTATTTTAAACAGGGAGTCTCTGCTCTAAATGTGGTGTTAATATGTAATTCTTTACTCGCCCTTAAAATGGTGCGTTTTGATTATAGACAGTGCTGCATGCCTCCTTTAATGGAAAACCATTGCAGTATATATAAATTAAATGCATGCGAACCATCGTATATATATATATATATAGGATTAACTTTATATGAAATTCTGAGATGTCTTGTCACTTTCTAGAATTGTATCATCCAGATTGGTAATACAATTGAAGGGGATCTCTGTAATTAACGATCTCCCTGTTCGCCTTAGAAAAAGATAGTTGTAGTCCATACTTTACAAGTGTTGTGTAATCATTTTGAAAAAGTAAATAAATACGGACTCATATAAAAAAAATTTATTTCTTAATATTGAATTTTACTAAATTTCAAAGTGATTTATATAGCGTTGGCACATTCTACAATTGTACATAACATTATTTGAAAAAGTATAGTCTTGTTAGGAAAATTGCAATGTAACCTTGTCTCGAGTGTTAGGTCAAATTAAACTCTGGAACAGGTGCAGTTTCAGTAATGCTAAAAGAATGAGTCATTATGTGGAAGTCTGATTCCACCCCTGACCATGCAGATTCAGGTGCCTGAGCATTAAGTGTAAATAGCCTACCACCACGAGAGCAACAAACTGCAAGATTATGGCGCTGAAATGAGGGGCTCTCAACTCTGAATTCCAGCTCATAATATTTGACATTCTTTACAGGATCCTCTCTCAAAGTTGTTTCTATTAATGTCCCCTTAACATCAGGGCGTCTTCTTGACCCTGTAATGGTCCGAACCACTGCTTCTCCCACTTCTTTTGGTCCTCCAAAAGCTTCAATTCTACAAACAAATGTTCCAAATTAATCCAAGGGGTCACTTTAGAACCTTTGATAGTACTTGCCAAAGAACTAGATTTTGATTTCAAAATGTTGTTCTATATATAATATATATATATATATATATATATATATATATTAACTAGCAAGTTGTACTAAAAGGACCAGGAAATCATGGTCATATATATAGACATCATATATACTAGTACCACTCACGAGAAGTCTTGAGGAACCGGCGACACAATGACACTAACATTGAGCTCACCGGTTGTACCAGGTGGACCGAATGCGACGACTGGTTCACTAACACTCCGCCGCCGATTATTGGACTTGGCAGTGTTGACGGTCGTGGGCGTGTCAAGTTCTCTTTCCAATCTCTCCGCTGCTCGATATAACAGTGTCTGATCCCCAACCCATTTTGCTGGGTACATGAATTCTGTTTATTTGCAACAACAAATACGAAATTAGAGAAACATCACTACTACTTGATCTAGTATAATCTCACTTTAACGACTCACATTGACTTCATGTATAGTTCAAACATATTTTAATCTCTGTATTATATATATATAATGCACATATACACATGAACTTATTTTATAGATAAACCCCCACACCAGTGGTCAAGGTTTTGAAATGATCTCATCCTTCCCCTAATAATCAGGAACCTCTAATTATATTACCATTTAATTAGATCGATCAAAGACCCAAAAGAAGATTCTTGACAACAATGAATTGTAACAGTAGAATTCACTAACCGAATCCTTCTGTTGTCTGAATGTAACGATTGTACCCTCCAATAGGATAAACCACATCTAGCTTGAGATCCCTCCCAATTTTCGGCGATAATCCGAGAAGAAAACTTGTTACCCCACCAAAATTTGGACCAAGAGCCACTAGGGAGGCTGACCCAACGCCGACTACCAGCCGTCGACCAAACGTCGTTGCTAGCGGTGCAAATTGTTCTGCCGGAGACCTTCCACCAGTCCGGGTTGTCACCTCTTGAACAGTCTCTTTCTGGTCACCGGAGCCGGAGGAGCGTGTCATAAAAACCCGGGGAAAATGCACCTTTTTGAATGAATGGTAGTAGTAGTTTTGCAGTGCCATATCTTGCTTTTCTTGTTTGGTTGGGACCGAAATAGCTCATTATATGTACATACATAGCATGTGTTTTAATTTCCTCGATCTTTGTCGTACTGTACAATAAACAAATAATGGATTTTTGTGGTCGAATATCACAAAAACCTGCAATACGAGCAGTGTGGCATGGCCGCATGATATTGCACGATTTGAATGGTTTAGTCATTCTGTGAGAAATTGAGAGTAGTTTTAGAAAATAGGCGAAGAATTTCAAAAAGAAAATTAATTTTGTGAAGTGGGCTGAATCTTTTCGATGGTGCAAAATGGTTTTAGAGATATAATGTAGATAATGCCGTGCCGTGATAAAGCTTATCTAATTTTGGTGGTCGTCATCTTATCTAATATTGGTGGTCGTCATTGGTTTTGGTTCAGAGTTCTAGCTAGGAAGTACAATATATAGCGTGTCCTGCCAAACAAACCCCAAATTTCTTTCCTATTTTCTTTAAAATTATGTTTTCACTCTGATCATCACTACAACGTCAAAAATGTGTTTTCTAGACACTGCCAAGTTCTCAGTCCTAAGAAATCAGTTATTTTCGTCGCAAAATATTCCCGATCTTAATCTACGATCGGATTTTAATCACACTATATAATCTTAAACTAAAGAAAAGTTAGCGTGCATTCTAAATTATAATTTTAATATATAACATCTTAAATTTTGAAAAGTAACGGTAGCACTGAACACATGATGCACCGACTAAACCTATCAAATGGATTTAATGCGCATATATATTTTTTTAATACAGGGGTGGGGGTCGAACCTAGTAATTTGATTGTATGGAGATCCCAGACGGCCTTACGCCATTTGGTCTAAAAGGACCTTTTGGCATATAGTTTATATTGAAACCGAAAGATATATATAAGTTTGAGTTGCACGCTAGCTATAAGAAAAATGATGGTTTGTGACCGGTTATCTAAAACAATAATATACTCATTTTGATATAAAAAGATATTTTCTGTCACATCATATAAGTCTACCTTTTTCCATGCATCAATTAAAATTTTTGGAATAATTAACCGTAATTTTAGTACATGGTATCAAAATAAAGATCCTAAATTTAAATATTAACTTACATTCTTTTTCATTTTATTAAGTATCTCATACGAGGGAGTTTAGTCCGGACTTGGGAAGGTTTGATAAATCGGACTAGACCTGTTTGGTCTAAGATTTTTGGTCCAAGATGACTAATATAAGTGTAGGTGAATTGAGTTATATTATAAAAAATTAACACTTATAAATCAACTACATAATATAAAATATAAACAGAATATAAAATAGTAAGAAATGTAAAGAGTAGGGTAAGAAAAAGTAAACTCAGTATTTTTACGAGATTCAACCCCACTGCCTACGTCCTCTGCTCAAGCTACCCCTTGAGAATCCCAAATTTACTAGTCAATCTTCTTTAGGTGGAGATAGAAACCTATTACACATTTGAGTAGCACCGCTCCAAAGAATCCATGTAGAACACCCTCTACACTTCTAATCACCTCACACTTGGTGATTCAACAATTCCCTGTGTAGAACACCTTTTACACACATAAGGGTTATATTCACTCTCTTATTGATACAAGAGTTGATAGTGGGTAGACTATCAAAGTATACTCCTCAATGAATGAGATAAGAACAATACAGCACAACCTATATCTCTCTAAAAAAGAATAAGAATTAAAACTCAAAATTTTAGAAAAGAGAGAATGAGAGTTTTGAAAGAATGATGCAAAACTTAGCAATAAATGTGTAAACTCTTGTTATGATTTTTGAAAACTCAAGTGAGCTATTTATAGGCAAATGAGTTTTCAATTTCAAATTTAAAAAGATTCACATGTCAAATAAAAGTACTATTTACCTTTTAAAAAAATTCAAATAAAAATATTTCATTTTTGCATTTGTCAAAGACAACTCCATTCATTTAAAAAAAAAATCAAACCTAATCTTTTACTTTTCATACATAACAAAATGAGTATGATTTATTTTTCAAATTAAATTATCTTCTTTTTGTATATGTAAAAAAAAAACACACAATCACTCTTTAAGATTTTCAAACAAAATCATCTACCTTTTACATTTATAAAAAAAAACACACAATCACCTTTTAAGACTTTCAAACAAAATATGCACATGTCAAATATGATAATCAATCATCTTACAAATTTAAATTTTTATATAAAAAAATAATTTTCGAAATTATATTGTTTGATGATATTATACACATGTGAAAAACATAATTTTCAAAATTAAGACATTTAAAGATATCTTGCATATGTGAAAAAAGTAATTTGATGTTTTATAAAAAAAAAAAGAGTAATTTGGAACCTTAATCCAATTTCGAATTTTATCAAGAGATGTACAAAAATAATCTATGAATTTCATTTGTAGACTTATTCTTTTATGCTTGATGTGTGTTTCGCTCCATTGCTTAAATAATTTGAACTTGAGATTTGAATTTATTTGTTATCATCAAAATCTACATGTAGATACGAAACTTGAAACTTTAGATTCAACAATTTTTCTCTTTTTGATGATGACAAATACTTAGTAGAATTTTGAAACTTGCAGTAATGCTTAAACTCCCATTGAAAATATGCGTTAGTTTTTCAAGTAGTAAATAAACATAATTCCAGCATATATAATAGAGTTAAAAATCTAAATATTTACGTTTAAAACTTATATCCCTTTTGGCATTATTAAAAAGGAATCATAATTAGCTCAATAAGACATCTTCCTACAATAATCAATAGACAAATAAAACGGTGCATTAGTAGAGACTGTAGAGAATTTGGTGCGGAACCACGCGTGTCTGACAAAACCTGTAAAGGTTGGCAATTCGATGCAAAGCCACGCGTGTCCGACAAAACTTATAAAAGTTGGAGGTATAACTTTGACAACTCGGTGTGGAAGGAGATTTAAATCCGTTTAATGTTGTTGACAAATAAAATACGTAGAGATTTGAAAGTTTTCGGTTTCTGTTTAAATGACTATTTTCACCCACCGAGTGTTAAAACGAATCTCACATTACTCATTGATTAAGTATCTGTTTATCCAAAACGATAGAATGATGGAAAAAATTTCATCTAATAATCTTCCGAATTTGAATCAGGAACCGTCTCAACCAGTCATTTTATAACCTGAGGTTGTTAACACCATGGTAGAAGCAGAGATGCATTTTTCTGGTAGGACTGATTCTGAGGTTGTTGCAGCATCAAGAACTCTCAGTGCTCAATATGCTGTCTCTGTTATGACCATGTCTCGGAGATTACTAGCGAGGGTAAATGAGGTTGATCGACTTAACAATCAAATATTTGTTTTGTATCAAAAGCTTGCAAATAAAGGTAGAAAGAATAAGAGGTTAAAGCAAGAAAATAAAGATTTGACAGAATTAGCTCGTGTTCTGAAATTTCGAATAGAGGAATTGGAACGAGTGAGGGTTCAAGCATAGAATCAATCTCAGTAGATAATGGTAGCGTTTCACAAGAGAAAGAGAGACAATTGTAATTAATCTCGCTGGTTTAGTTCGGTAACTTTTGACAATATGCATCTGACATATTTTGTAAGTTTGACTAAATAAGATTTGAAGAGATGACAGTTTGTTTTCTACTTATTTCTATATTTATAAAAGCAATCCTTAGGTTTATCTAATCTGCATCAAATTTTCTTCTCATCTCTGTAGTTCATCTTCATTTTCACTCTACAAAATTTCAATGGCTCATTAATTTTCCTTCAGTACTTCTCGTGATCAAGATATGAAGTATTTTTCACCTTAAACTATTTCTGCATCTGTTGTAGGTGCCATGAAACAACAAAACACTAATTTGGCTAATAAATCAGATTATGATGCCATTTACGAGCTTGTGGATCTTGGGACTCGATATTCATCTTCCGTTGTTGCTTTTTCCGCTCGGTTACAGTCCAAAACTCACGAAATTGAGAAGCTTAATGAGAAGATCGATGTTCTTCAACGACTTGTTCAAGAGTCTAACAGAAAAATAGTAGACTTAAAGCAACAAAATAAGAATTTAAAATCTTTGCTTGCCTCTTCATTTCGATTGCCTAATTTTTTAGATAAGGATGACATAATGATCTATGAGTAGCAAATGCATTTGAATTATGAGACTAAACGTCTCAAGTTTCTGTAGGTCATTTGAGATAATGGAATAAAAATATCTAACAGATATTTATGGCATGTATCATTCTTATTTATCTTCTAATTATGTATAGTCTATCTTCTAGTAGGGGTTTTGTGAAAATGTCTGCCAATTGTTCGTGTGTGCTTGTGAATTCTAGTACAATATCACCTTTCTGCGCATGATTTCTAAGAAAATGATATATAATTTCAATATGTTTAGTCCTAGAATGTTGTATTGGATTCTTTGAAAGATTTATATCACTAGTATTATCACATTTAATAGGAATATGATTGTACATAAATTTAAAATTCTCAAGTTGTTACTTCATATAAAGAACTTGAACACAACAACTACCTGCAGCAACATACTCTACCTCAGCAGTAGATAATGCAACAAAATTTTACTTTTTACTAAACCATGAAACAAGTGTATGACCTAAAAAATGATATGTTCCACTAGTACTTTTTCGATCAACTTTACAATCAGCATAATCCGCATCTGAATAACTGATAAGATCGAAAGAAGTGTGCTTAGCATATCATAACTCTAGGTTAATGGTACCGATAAGATATCTAAAATTACGCTTGACTGCAATCAAATGAGATTGCTTTGAAGATGATTGAAAACGTGCACATAAATATACACTGAACATAATATCAGGTCTACTAGCTGTCAAATATAATAAACTACCAGTCATACCTCGATATACATTTGAGTCAACTGGCTTACCGCTTTCATCTTTATCAAGTTTGGTGGTTGGACTCATTGGTATTCCAATTACCTTTGCATCTTTCATCTCAAACATTTTGAGTAACTCTTTGATATATTTTGACTGATTAATGAATGTTCTACTTTTTACTTGCTTGATTTGCAATCCAAAAAAGAAATTAAATTCTCCCATCATGCTCATTTTAAATTCTTTTTGCATGCTTTTAGCAAAATCTTGGCACATATTTTCATTAGTAGCACCAAATATTATATCATCAACATAAATTTGAACTATAAGAATATCATTTTGTTCATATTTGATGAAAATAGTTGTATCGATCTTTTCTCTTGAAAAACATTTTTCAATCAAGAAATCACTAAGCCTCTCATACCAAGCTCTAGGAGCTTTTTTGAGTCCATATAATGTTTTTGCGAGTTTAAAAACATGATTAGGAGAAATATGATTTTCAAAACCTGGAGGTTGCTTAACATATACCTTTTCATTTATAAAATCATTTAAGGAAGCACTTTTAACATCCATTTGAAAAAGTTTGAATTATTATAAAATGCATATGCAAGTAACATTCGAATAGTTTCTAATCTTGCGACAAGTGCATACGTTTCATTATAATTGATTCATTCCTCTTGATTGAACCTTGGACTACAAGTCGAGCTTTGTTTTTAGTAATGATTCCAGACTCATCTTTCTTATTTCTAAAAACCCATTTTGTTTCAATAACAGTATGATTTTTGGGTCTAGGAACAAGTGTCCATACATTATTTCTTTCAAATTGATTTAGCTCTTCTTGCATAACTAGAATCCATGATTTATCAATAAGTATTTCATCAATATTCTGGGTTCAATTTGAGATAGAAAAATCGTGTGATTATAAATATTTCTAAGAGATGATCGAGTACTTATACCTCGTGAAGGTTCTCCTAGAATTTGTTTTACTGGATGATCTTTCACATATTTCCACTGTTTGGTTGCATCTTGTACTAAATCTTGATGATCTTTCTTGATGTTTCCATGTTGGACTTATTCTATTGTATTCTCTTTGTCGAGATTGAGACTATTTGTGTTATTTGTACCTTCTGATTCTTTATCAATAGATTTCTTGGAAAATAGATGGTTTAGATTCATCAAATATTACATGCATAGATTCTTGTACAGTCAAAATCTTTTTATTGAATACTTTATAAGTTTTACTATTTGTTGAATATCCAATAAAGATACCTTCATCAGATTTTGCATCAAACTTTCCTAAATTCTCTATGTCATTAAGTATAAAACATTTGTATCAAAATACATGAAAGTAACCAATGTTAGGATTTTTCTCATTTCAAAACTCATAAAGGGTTTTATCTAATTTAGACCTTAATATAACTCTATTTATAACATAACATACAGTACTTACCACTTCGGTTAAAAAATAAATAGGTAAACTATTTTCATTAAACATTGTTCTTGCCATTTCTTGAAAAGATTTATTCTTCCTCTCTACTAATCCGTTTTGTTGAGGAGTTCGAGGAGTAGAGAAATTATGCAGAAAACCATTCTCATCACAAAAAAACTGAATATCTTTATTGACAAACTTTTTCCCCCTGTCACTTCGGATGTTTGAAATAGTATAGCCATTTTTATTTTGAATTCTCTTACATAACTTGGTAAAGGCATTATGTACTTTATTTTTATGAGTAAGAAAGATAACCCAAATATATATAGAGAAATCATCAATAATAACAAATGCATAACATTTTCCTCCCAGACTTGCAACTCTGTTTGGTCTAAAAAGATCCATGTGTATTAGTTGCAAAAATCTAGTAGTGGAAATATATTTCTTAATTTTAAAAAAAGTTTTTGTTTGTTTACCAAACTGGCATGCATCACAGATTTTATCTTTAAAAAAGTTTACTTTTGGCAAACCTCTCACAAAATCATTTTTTGAAAGTTTGGAAATAAGTTTCATATTTGCATGACCTAACTTTCTATGTTATAACCAACTATTTTCATGTTGAGCTAATAAACAAATAGTATCTTGTGAGGCAATTTTTTCAAATTCAATTGTATAAATATTATTATTTCTAAGAGTAATAAAACAAATATTGCAATTATAATTATTCAAAATAATGCACTTATCTTTTTTGAAGGTAACTGTAAATCTTTTATCACATAATTGACTTATATTTAAAAGATTATGTTTTAAACTTTCAACAAGTAGAACATCTTCAATTATGAGAGAAGATTTATTACCAACTTTACCTATTTCCACGATCTTCCCTTTTGAATTGTCTCCAAATGTCACGTGTCCTTTTTCTTTAGGAGTGAGATCAATTAACTTAATTTTATCTTCTGTCATGTGTTTTGAGCATCTGCTATCTAAAATCATCTTATTTTACTTACGGAAGACTTCATGCATACCTACAAAAACAATTAAAATAATTTTTCTTGGTACCCATGTTCTTTGGGTCCTTTATTTATTAATATTAGAAAAAATAAGATTCTTTAGTACCCATATGACCCTAATAGTAATTGTATATTTTCTTCTAATAAGACAAACCTGATAGTTATGACCATTTCTATTGTAAAATTTACAAATAACATGTAATATACTTGAAAAACTTGAGTGATTGTAATAATGTCTTTTTTGATAAATCTATTTTTAGGAAAAAAATTTTGAAAATTTGGTTTTGATTTAATGAGTTTATCAAAGAAATTTTTATAGGGTTTGAGTTTTTCTTTTGGCATGTATCCGAAGCCTACCTTATCAAAAACACATCTTTGATTACCAAGAAATTTTTTGAAATTTCTTTTTCCATTTGTGAAATTTTCAACAATATTTTCTAAATCAACTACTTTCTTTTTCAATTTATCATTTTCATCTTTTGAAACTATATTTTCTTTTCTTAAAATATCAATTTCATTTATTAAAGAAAAATTTTTCTTTTTCAAAGCGGTATACTTAATACCCAATTTTTCAAATTTCTCATATACCTCTTTCAAAGCATTTTGCAATTCTTCATAAGAGGGATTTTCAAAATTTGTTATCTCAAAATCATCTTTAGCCATAAGACAAAGACTTACAGATTCTTCATTACTTGCGTCGCTGTCTAAACTATTTGAATCATCATCCCATGTAACTTTCATTACTTTCTTACCTTTGTATCGATCTTTCTTTAACGGACAATCTACTTTTATATATCTTGATTTTTTACATTTATAACAAATTAATGAATCATTTTTACTTGTATTTTTGCTGGAAGATTTTTTGAAAGATTTCATTGGAAGAGTTTTATTTTTCAAGAATTTCTTAAATCTTCTTGTGATCATTGCAATTTTTTCGTCATCACTTTCTTCATCTTCATCGCTTTCACTTTCATGAGGAACGGTTTTGAGTGCCAAACTCTTCTTTTACTTTCCTTCTTCTTCTCATCTTTTCAATGTGTACTCATAGGTAATAAGTGACCCGATGAGTTCATTTACTTCGAGTTTTTTAAGATCTCTAATTTCAAGAATCGCCGTTACTTTTGATCCCCAATGTTTTGGCAAGGAGTTGAGAATTTTCCTTACTATCTCCAAACTGGAATAAATTTTATCAAGAGATGTCAAACTATTTATAATATTTGTAAAACGAGTATACATAGAAGTGATAGATTCATCATCATTTATTTTGAACAATTCATATTCATGCGTAAGAATATAAATTTATGATTATATGACTTGCGAAGTTCCTTCATAGGTTACTTCCAAGTTGTCTCAAATTTTCTTTGCTGTCCTGCAAGTCATTATTTTATTAAATTCATTACCATTGAGAGCATTATATAGAAAATTCATAGCCATTACATTCACAGTATAAAGTCTATCGTCTTCACGATCAAACTCTTTCTCTTCCTTTTTGACCTTTACTCCATCAACAGTTTTTGTTAGAATGTAAGGCTCATTTACAATATATTTTCAGATTTTTCGACCTTGAGACAGAAGAAATATTCTCATTTTAACTTTTCAAAAAGTATAATTATCTCTACAAAATAGCGGAGGTCGACTACTGGATTGACCTTCAGCGAAAGTAGCTGCAATATTAGCCATATGATCTTAACTCAACAGATAGTTAATCTTATAACAGAGCTCTTGCTCTGATACTAATTGTTGCCCAGATGACTAACACAAGAGGGGAGGTGAATTATGTTATATTATAAAAATTAACACTTATAAATCAAATACACAATATAAAATATAAACAGAATATAAAATAGCAAGAAATGTAAAGAGTAGGGTAAGAAAAAACAAACTTAGTATTTTTACGAGATTCAACCCCATTGCTTACGTCCTTACCTCAAACTACCCCTTGAGAATCCTAAATTCACTGGTCAATCTCTTTTAGGTGGAGATAGAAATCTATTATACTTTTGAGCAGCACCGCTCCAAAAAATCTGTGTAGAATACCCTCTACACTTCCAATCACCTCACACTTGGTGATTCAACTATTCTCTATGTAGAACACCTTCTACACACACAAGGGTTATACTCACCCTCTTACTGATATAAGAGTTGATAGTAAGTAGACTATCAAAGTACACTCCTTAATGAGTGAGATAGAAACAATACATCGCAACCTATATCTCTCTAAAAAATAATAAGAATTAAGGTTCAAAATTTTAGAAAAGAGAGAATGCGAGTTTTGAAAGAATGATGCAAAACTTAGCAATAGATGTGTAAACTCTTGTTATGATTTTTACAAAAATCAAGTGAGCTATTTATAGGCAAATGAGTTTTCAATTTTAAATTTGAAAAGATTCACATGTCAAATAAGAGTACTATTTACCTTTTAAAAAAATTCAAATAAAAACATATCCTTTTTGTATTTGTCAAAGACAACTCCATTCATTTAAAAAAATCAAATCAAATCAAAACTTTTGCTTTTCATACATGAAAAAATGAGTATGATTTATTTTTCAAACCAAATCATCTTTTTTTGCATATGTAAAAAAAAAAACACACAACTACCCTTTAAGATTTTCAAACAAAATTATCTACTTTTTGTATTTGTCAAAAAAATACACAATCACTCTTCAAAACTTTCAAACAAAATTATCTACTTTTTACATTTGTAAAAAAAACACACAATTACCCTTCAAGACTTTCAAACAAAATATGCACATGTCAAATATGATAATCAATCATATTACAAATTCAAATTTTTATATAAAAAAATAATTTTTGAAATTATATTGTTTGATGATGTTATGCACATGTAAAAAATATAATTTTCAAAACTAAGACATTTAAAGATGTCTTGCATATGTGAAAAAAAATAATTTGATGTTTTATGAGAAAAAAGAGTAATTTAGAGCCTTAATCTAATTTCGAATTTTATCAAGAGATGTACAAAAATAATCTATAAGTTTTATTTGTAAACTTATTCTTTTATACTTGATGTGTGCTTCGCTCCATTGCGTAAATAATTTGACCTTGAGATTTGAATTTATTTGTTATCATCAAAATCTACATGTAGATACGAAACTTGAAACCTTGGATTCAACATGTAGCTTCTCGTTATTATCAATAAAATGTGCTATGAAACACATTTAGTTAAAGTTTTGCACATATATCCTTGTATTAGTGGTGAGAGAAATGCACTGCCCTCGAAAAGCATTTCTTAACTTTTATTTTTCCCTTAAAAAAATATTAAAGCAATCACTAGGCACCGTCCAACGGGATGAAATCCATACCCATTTAGGGCAAACCAGAAGTATAAATTTTCTGAAACCCTCTATTTCAATAAACCTAAATAGCAACTCATCAAGAATAATTATCTCAGCTAAAGCTTGTTGGCAAGTCTCAATACTAAATGCAATGGGCACAAGTGCCTTAATGCCATTATCTCTTCCGGTCTTCCAAGCTAGAGTTGTTTGATATTTATCCGTCTTCCTACCTGAAAATTTCTTACATTGCTTCTCAATGTGATACTTCATAGATTTCGTACTGTTTTTAATTGTATCACACGCATATGTTTGTCCACAATAATTACATGCAACCCTCGATTTAGTGGGATCACCACCTTTTATTCTTGTAAAGTGATCTCAAACCATTGACCTAACTTTGCCACTGTGTGACCCACCAACCGGGACGACGATGGTGCTATTACTTGCATTTGATATGGGTGGGGTTGGGGTGGAGGCATATCTTGATCATTTGTTGACTCGCTCACATTATTTACACTATTGGTTGTTGTAGGATCCATCTGATCTAGCAAAATATGCATTCAACAATTTGATTAAAAATCTAGCACTAGAAAGATATGCAATTTAAACACTTTAAAGATATGTCATGTTTTATACACATAATTTATAAAGCTTACTTTTAACAAACATAATTGAAATTTATATCCGAAAAATAAATTTAACAAACATAAGTTGAATCTAAGATAATAAATTTAACAAACGTAAGTTGAATAAAAAAATACCCCAAAAACAAGTCATTTGACTCGTTTATATCGTGGCCTGAACCCTAAATTTTTAATGAAACTAACATCATCAAATCAATTGCAACTAACATCATCAAATCAATTGAAGGAAGTTGGAATTGATCAATTGAAAATTTGAAACTAACATGCACGGTAGGGTTTTTTGATTTCAAATTTGTGACCCAAGAGTAACCAATTTAAGGACCTTACCTTCGATTAGTGTTTTTCGATGCTTGTCGAGGAAGCTTTTACGGATTGCTAGTGAGACAGAGTTGAATGCAAGTCACGACGAAGAGGGAGCAAGAGAGATTGAGTTAAAGAGAGAGACAGAGCTGTGATTTACTGGCGGCGACGGAGAGAAGGGCTAGGGTGCTGGGTGACTGTCGACGTAGAGGAACCAGAGAACTATGGTGTTGGGCCGCTGGCTACTGGGTGAGGCAGGGTGCCGTATGGTAGGGTTTTCAAATAACAAACGAAGGCTGAAATGAGGTAGGGTTGGGTTCAAGGGTTATTTTGGTCTTTGAATAATTGGGTTGCTTGAAACAATGCTATTTCACGCAACCCAATCCTAGTACGAGGTACTTTAAAAAGCGCCGTTTAGTTCTAAATTTGTACTAAACGGTGCCGTACCTTGTAGCATTATAAGATCCACTATTTTTTCATATTTGGCAAAAAATATATATATATTTAACACATATTATTTGTTAATTAGAATGTTAGAAAGTTAATTAAAATTTAATTACAAAACAAGTTTAACCCCAATATAATATATATAGTTATTATTTATACAATATAGAATATAATAATACATTGATATTACATAAATCATATATATATAGTGATAAACTTAGTAGTTAGTATTTAGTATCAATAGTCTAAGACTCTAATACTATAAATTATAACTAACATGTTATAGTAGTATAAATTGAAGTTATTTAACTAACATATACTATACTAGATGAGTAGATGTTATTTTAATACTGACATGTTATTTGTTATTTTAACTATAATAATTTAACTAACATATACTATATATACTAGATTTTATTTTAATACTTACATGTATATACACTTATACATTAAAGAATATAATAATATATTAAAACTAACTTACTAAATATATAAAGTTATAGACTTAATACTAGTCCAAATTTCTAATACTATAGTCTATAACTAATAAGTATAGTAACTATAGACTGTAGTCTATAGTATATGACTTTATGCTAGACTACTAGTAATCTAGTAGTATTACTAAAATACTGATATATTATAAGTGTATACATATATTATATTTATACTATAACTCTTATAATATGTTAATAAATCAAATTAATACAATAGATAGTAAATTATTAATACTATATATTTAGTAAATTAGTTTTCATGTATTATTATTCTTAATGTATAAGTTAATTAAATAATATATAATATATTTTTTTAAAAATTACATAAGGTAGGTCCGGTCCGGTTCGGTTCGGTCCAGGGTGGAAAAGTCCTAGACCGGGACTGAGATCGGGACCAAACCTACTCGATCCAGCAAATTTGGGTTGGGACCGACCAAGACCAGTCTTGATCCGGCTCAAAATGGCCAGTCCAGTTGGTTTTTCCGGTCCAAACCAACCAATGATTTCCCCTATGTTTTAGGTCCACGACACTAATTAAGGGAGAGTAGTATGGGCCACATGTGATCAGGACTAGAGAGTGTTAAGAATATAGTACAAATAAATAGGTCTTCATTTTTTATCAACTTAAATTTTTTAGACAAGTGATGACATGATTTCACAAATAAATTATCACATATAAGAATTACTTTTTTTCATTATTTACCCCGTTTGGTTCCTTGATTGCATTGGTGTAGTCCACCTTTAAATTTCTTCAACCATCCAAACCAAAGTTTTGAATTCCGTTTCGGTGACCGTTCCGGTTGAGGCACTGGAACAGAATATTTCGATTCCGTTTCGTTCCGGTGTTCAGTTTCGGGATTAATTATATATTATAATAAATATTTATATATATATAAACTAACAATTAATAGAATAAAAACATATATATATATATATATGTAAGTGTGTATCATATATATGTATACATATTAGAAGAATTAAAAATTTATAAAATGATTGGAAGTTGAAAAAATACAAATTTGAGTTGAGATACAAAAATAAATAAATAGATAAAATATTAAAAATAATGATATTTAAAAAAAAAACGTATTTAAAATTACAAAGCATATAAATATATTTTATATTCTAAAATTAATTAAATACCATCTAAATTTAAAATTAAAAAAAAAATATCATTCAAACACAAAAAAATTACAAAAATAATCTAAACCGGAATAGGGACTGGAACGGCCGGAATTTATACCGGAACGGCTGGAATTTAACTGGAACGGCCGGAATTTGGACCGAAACGGAATAAGGTGGTATCCCGTTCCGGTTGAGGCACCGAAACGGAATATTCCGGCCGTTCTGGCCGGAACGGAACGAAATTCAAAACATATATCCAAACATCTCAACTGAGTGACATCCATACAAGAATTCAGTGGATTAAATACTGTAGCTGACGTGACTGAAGGCAAAGCATAGATTTTTGCACATGTCCTTATTTCCTTTCACTTTTTTGTTTTCGTTACCTTTCAAAACTTTCACTCTCTCTCTCTCTCTCTCTCTCTCTCTCTCTCTCTCTCTCTCTCTCTCTCTCTCTCTCTCTCTCTCTCTCTCTCTCTCTCTCTCTCTCTCTCTCTCGCATTCTTCTTCTTCATCTTCTTCTTCTTCTTCCCCTAGTAAAATCCAATTGTGCCTTTTTTTTTTCAAAATTCGATTGTAGGTTTGGCGAGTGGGAGACAAACCTATCAATGACCAATAGTGGGTTCCAATAAATTTACAACTTTCCATAATATATCTAAATTCATTTTAATATTTAAACAAACTCTAAACTAATCTTAAGTGAGTCTCACAAAATTCACTTAATTATCTCAATTCACTGCTATTCATAAAAAACCCAGATTAACTCAGCTTATTTCAACATCCAAATGCAGCCAGGACAAATTATTTGATTGTTAGAGTCAACTGAGATAAATTAATTAGTTTAGTCTAATTTTAAGTTGACTCTAATATCCAAATACTCAACTATCAATTTACTAAACTCATCTGATCAATTCAACAATTTTTTACATGCAAGACTCACAACCTTTTTCAACTTCCTATAAATATATCTAAACTTATCTTAACATTTAAACATATTCAAACTCATTTTAGGTAGATTCCAGTACAAAATTCACTCTGGCCACTATCTTAACTCACTATTATTCATAAAAAAAAAAAATTAACTCATTTTAACTTAATATTTATAAGCAGTCTTAGGGTGGAAACATGGGTACTGGTAATTTAGCATTCAAATTAATTGAGTACCGCTTGTTTAATCCTTTTGTAACCCATAATGTAAGTTGTATTCGCATGCATATATATATTTAATTGGAAACGTTCCTCTTCTCGCCATCATTTGAGGCGTAGTAATACTCCAAATGCGTTGAGTTTTAACTTTTTCCTTACTGCATGGATAAAAGATATATACAAGATAAAAGAAAGAAATTAATGTAGTCCAAGATTAACGCTCGATCGTAGACCTTGTGAGGATGATCAACCCCCAGATCAGACTTGTGAATTCAAAACTATCTATTGTTCCACGTTCCAAATGCGTTACAGAAAGACGCCAATATGTTTAATTTATTCTCTAGCTAAGCTGGTACGTCCAATATGCCTCACTCTTTAGCAAGACACTTTCGGTTTCTTTTCATGCGTGGCCGCAAGTACGTCACTTCGTCATGACCAAAGTTACAAGGGAATTAGAAAATATGTGGAAAATATTCATTACATGATCAAGAAAGTTGAAAAAAAAAGAAAAGAATTCATATTGTCAAGCCTCCCACACGGTTTTTTCTATCAATGTTCCTTGCTGAAAGTGACTCAATCCTTGATCAATTCTTTGGCCAATATTCCCCTCTTCAAAAGCCATTTCTTGTTGCTTTTGTTGCTGTTGTTCATAAAAATTCCCATGTCTTGCTGCTCCTCCGATCCCCAAGAAATCCACGGTCATCATATCTCCACTACTACTCCCATTACCTTCTTTTACGGATGCTCTACTACTATTACTGTTGCTGTTCATATCTTGCTTTACGTTCTTCAGCAATAATGGATTGTTTTGATCAACGAGATTGCTTAGCATTCCCATATTGCTCATTCCCAAGTTATCAAACATGTGATTTGCGTTGAAAAACTGTGATGAGATTTCTTGTTGGCCTTTTTGGATGAACTGGTTTACAATTGATTGATCAAATGAAGCCGGGGCCGGCATGCTCGTAACAAAGTTATTCTGCATCAATGTATTGTTCATTCCACCATTACTCACGGTTGCGCCCATTTGAGCAGCTTTCTGCAACAATGCTGTAGCCGACATGTGGGGTGATGAGCAACCTAATCGGTGTCCATTTCCTTGGAAAATGGTTGAAGAAGAATTCGTTTTGGGACTGCTAAAGAGGCTTCCAGCAGTAGAAATGTTTAAGGTTTTTGTTGGGAAAGTGATGAGTTCTTGGGGCAGCAACAACGGAGATTTAGTATCTGCAGTTGGGTCGAATCCGGATGTTGCAGTAGTAGTTGATGGGTTTGGATTGATGTTGTTGATCATGGGTACTGAGGACATGAGCTGATCCGAGACCTGGACTTGTAAATTTGGTCGAGTGTTGGACAATAATCCTTGATTTGCTTTGTTGTTTTCTTCAGATAGGGCATCACAGAAGGCTCTGTGAGTAATGAAGCTATCCCTCCTGTAGATAAGTAATAAGATAATCACAGAGAGAGAGAGAGAGAGAGAGAGAGAGAGAGAGTTGATATATACTTAATTTAGTCATGAATTCCTTTAATTTCTTCCCCCATAATTGAGCAATCAAGGTTCTGTAAAGTTGTATATTTTATTGCAACGAGTGACCCATGTCAATTAAAGAAACGAGAGATAAGGACTTCGATCAACTTAAACAACTTTATTTAGGGCATTTGGTCAAACAAAGATTTCAACTAAAGCTGCTAGCACTTTCTGATCATAATTATCTTTTTCATGATGAGGAATAAAAAAACTATATTCTCAAGACAATAATCTGTGCATATATCATGCAACCACACCAAAAAAAGGGAAAATCAAATTGCAAGTTGTTTTTAATTATTGACATACCAAACACATTATATATTACCGTAAATTAAGGTGTTAGCTTCCACTACAGTACTGTATAAGAAAGTACTATTAATATTTTAACTCGTTTTAAAATTATAATGGATCCCAGAACAAGTAGTGTTAATTATGACTTGTATGTAGTCGAACTAAAAAAAAAAAAGGTCTGATTAATAAATTGACAAGGGAAATATTTTAGATATAAAAAATTATATAAAAGTAAACCATAAATTGATATGGCTTGTTGTGGTCAAGTATTAATAATTTGTAAAATACAAATTACTGTTATTATAAAGTACGTCTAACAAATTTGATAAAACTGTGTCAATTTATGAATTTATTTTGCATACATAATCTTTTTTGTATATATTGCAGTTCTCAATCGACAAAATATATAAAAACCTGGAGAAGATGGTGCCACAGTCACATTTGTATTCCCTAGTTCCACAGGTCTTTGAATGAGCTTTCCAATCAGACTGCACTGCATACTTCTTGGAGCACTTGTCACATTTCCATTTTTTCTCCCCATGTTTTCTACTAAAATGCTTTTTAATGCCAGTAAGATCGCCTAATGCACGAGCCGGGTTGTGATGCACACATGAAATTTCTGGGCAAACATACACCCGCTTTCTGATTTCATTACTCGTTCTTTGCTTAAGCTTCCATGGCAGATTATGCCCTCGCCGATGCAGTTGAAGGTTTTGGTCCCTTTGGAACCCCTTTTTGCAAATTTCACACACAAATCTATTTGTAGCCATAAGTGTGTTTGGTGATAGAGAGATGACTTCAGCTGTTGGATCTGCATGCATGATATAAATATATATAGACAGACAAATCATATTGTAGAAATTATTATAATTAAATATGTAACGCATTAATTAATAATGCAAATTAAACTCGAATTATAATGTTTTTTCTTTTTCCAAAGAAACATTAATTAATTATATTCTTTATTTTTAAAGTGATTATTTTCATCTCTTTTTTCAAACGAATGCATATGCTTAGTCGACACACATGAAACAAAATTTGAGTACTACACAATGACAAGACACTAAAAAGCAATATTTGAAACAAAAGAATCCTAGCTCCTTCAAAGCTAATATTTTGGGCGCTCGATGATCGATCGGTGGAAACAAGAGAGTATTTGAGGAGATCACAGAGAGAGAGAGAGAGAGAGAGAGAGAGAGAGAGAGAGAGAGAGAGAGAGAGAGGAACCTTCAACCTGCAGATCACCTTTTTTTTGTAGTAATTAAGGATGTTGATCAGTTCTTTACCTCATCCAACAGTCAAAACCAAAATAAAGAAAAAGAAGGAGGGCGGCCAACGCAAGCCAACAGTCCACTACAATGATTGTAATCCCAGGCTATCCAATAATTGAAGAATCCCTTTCAACTACTTCATTAGACATCAATAATTCACCATTTTCATTACACAAAAGAAAATTATATATCAAAAGAAAGAAAATAGGAAACCCCACTTTATGGCTACTTGAACTGAATTAAGTCCTTATTTTGGAATTTTCACTAAGAAATATAGAGGCATGATCAAGAAATTTTTGCACATGCCAAAAGAGCAGCATGTGACAGGCCATGAAGAACGCCAATTTGATGTTTTTTGGGTTTTTATTCTCAGATTAAACCCATCTAATCATTTTTTTAATGGAAGATCTAGAATTCAACGGATCAAATTACTGAAAGATCCGAGTTTTTAAAAAAAATCTAAAGCCAAATAAATACAAAGGAAATTAAAGAAAAACTGAAAAACAAACGTTGAAGAAGTACATGTCGAGTTTTTAAAATCATGCGCTGGACTAAGCATGTAAAAGCCAAGAACGCTCTTGTTTCTTTCTCATTTCAACAACATCACAATTAATTGATTTCAACAAACCAGGCCAACACTTCAAATCCAATTGATTTGAATCAAATGGCTGTCGGTGCAAAAAGATCATCACCATCATGCACACACACACACACACACACACACACACACACACACACACACACAGAGAGAGAGAGAGAGAGAGAGAGAGAGAGAGGAAATTAAGATGAAATACTCAAAATCAAGATATCATGATATGAGTCATAATCAAAGTAATTCCACAAACTAGATGATATTAATTTATAACCTGGAGTTCCGGGTAGGTTTCTTTTCTTCTTAACATGAGATGGAGGTTGCTGCTGTTTAGTAGTAGAGGAACCATTGAAGTGGCTGAAGTGATCTGCACTCAGCTGCTGTTGTTGAACTTCTTCTCCACCACCAGTATTAGTACCAGAAGTAGTGAAGCTCCCATCCTCAGCATGACCTGTGGTATTCGACATTGGAGGAAGAAAAAATATGCAAAAGATTGGATTTTATTCAAGCTTTTTGTCTCCTTTCTTTCTCCTTTCCAACCTCTCTCTTCTCTCTCTCTCTCTCTCTCTCTCTCAATATTGTTCTTGGCCGGTCTCAAGAGGAGGAAGCTTGACTGTTTATCAACCAATAAACTAATAAACAAAACAAACAATTGAAACAGGAAAGATGGGATTTGTTGGAACTAGCGGAAGACAAAAACCAGGAAATTCTCCTTCATTTCTGGTCGTACTGGATCAGAGAGTTCTACTGGCGGAAGAAGAACATGTACAAAGCTACAACCTGCTGGTCTTCTTTGGCCTTGTATTGCAGTCATGAATATATAATATATGTTTTTTTTAGTACTTACTGTGGGATGTAGCATTATATATATGCCCCCATCTTTTGGCGTTTTTAAAGAAATTGCCCTTTTTCTCTTTTTGCTATTTTTTTTTTCGTTTTCGTTTTCATCATTCCGCTCGAGCAAGTTATATATGCTTAATTAGTTAATAAAATGAAGTCTAAGGATCAAGCAAACCAGAAATATTTTAGTGTTGGCCCTATATATGTCGGTGTATCGACGTGTCTTCCAGTTGCTATGCATCACCATATTCCTATTTTTCTAACTGATGATTAAGATAAAATGGTAAAATTACACTCAATCCAAACAAATAAGCTAAAGTACACATCAACTTATTGCGATTTTTAGTTGTAGTTTAATAGTCTATTTATACTTCAATAACCGCTTCAAGCGGCTTCCTTTAGTAGAAAATGAGTAGCAGCCGATTTTTGATTCCAAATCTCTATTTTCTATCTTTATTTTCATTATTATTGCGTTTGTTTGCTTTAGAATAATTATTGAAGAGTGGTCGGGACTCCCACCTCATTTAATCTTGTATCATGTAACCCTAATTTATCTATAAAACTGCTTGCTTAGGAAAAAAGAAAGAGAAAAAAGCAAACCAGAAATAGGCATGGGAGGTCATGAGAACGATAATGATGATCGAGAATAAATGATTAAAAGACGATATTTTAGTTCAATGAAAACTATTTTAGTTTTTTAATGAATAAATAGATTTCATTCGCCCATTTTTTAGAACTACATGATCAACTACTTAATTTCCAAGGACGTACTTTGAAACCTTTGGAGGAAGCAACTTCCCTAGAGCCTCAGCTAGCTAATTGGAAAATGCTAGATAGCCCGGCCATGAGTATATGTCCTCACAATCTTACCGGTCATGATAAATTTTATTTTTTTTAATTTTTTTTTACTTAATAACTAAAAAAGTAACTATTAGTACTGAAGTTGTGTATTTTTTCTTCATTAAGATTAAGAATGTTAGAAAAATATTTTAAAAAATCACAAAAAAGAAATCAACTAGCTAGCAATATTATGCCTAACCGTGGTTAAGACGGGGCAACCCGGCCGCTAGCAGCATCCATTGCCAAATGCAAGCTTTCTAGTTCAAAATTTTAAAATCCAACTAGATGGTGAAAAATCAGTGATTTTTATTTTTTAAAGTAAGTGCAACTCAGTTACCTATATGCTCCGAAAAGAAAATGCTACAAAATAATGTCTTTTAATATTTGAAAAAAAAATCTATACATAAGTCTACACACCACACACCATATATTTTTAAAATTTTATTTTATTTTTTTAAAATATCTAATTTATAAATAATGAGTAGAGAATTTAATTAGTTTAAAAAAATTTAAATTTTTTTTTAAAAATAAAAAAAATTGTATTATATATGATGTGTGAACTTATGTCAAAACTCAAGTTTGATTGTTGCAGCCAATTTAATTATGTTTATTTATTAAAATCATGTCTTTGAACCTTGTCCTCAAAATATTGTCTCCTTAAAATCTGATCATTGCTTTAAAATTTGATCATTACCTTAAAATCTCAAAACGCAATTTTAAACCTGCTTTTTAGCATTCTTTTAGGTTTCCCCACTGAAGGCGCTAAAGATTAAATAAATTAATGCTGTCCCTAGAATTTGCGATCTTTTAGGAGAAAAGATCCCTTTGTTTTAGGAAGGTGCATGGACGTGCTTTTAGGTACCGGAGACGACTGTAGTACATGATTTTGAATCTTTGATTCAAATTTTGTACTTTCGTCCAGATCATTTCAGGACTATTATTGCTCTGACCACAGGGTGCCATGTCATGAATACAAATAATTGATAGAATTGCCACGTGTATCATTTTGATTAAGCATCCCCTTGAAATTTTGTTGGATTCAGACATGCAATTAGAAGATTATATGTCAGAAACAAAACGTGAGACATTGATTAATGCCTCTAGATAGTTTTTACAGAAATAACTAAATTTGTTCTTTATATAATTGCTGGCCTTGATAATTTAACGTTATGTATTGATCATAAGCAGATGGGTCATGCATATATATATAAAGACATCATCAACTTATAAATTTCTAATGGCCGGACAGATCAGGGATGTATAGGCCGGCTAGCTATTCCTTCCAAACAGAAACGTCATAATATGATGCAAAGAGTAGTGAAGAATTTTGAAGAAGATCAATCGACATTCAAGATTTAGAGGAGTGAGCATTTAGAGAAAGCAGAAGGTGTGGTCCCATTGAAGGAGTTGGACCGTAGGCTCAGGGTTTGTCGACGTCAAATAGAGTTGGGAGAGGGAGAAGGAGGAGAACAAATAGAGTTCTTCATAGGCCTGTTCATCCGGGTTGGGTTGTACTCGACTTGGTTTAAAATTTTATATATTTATTAATATTTTTAGATTTTTTCTTTAAAAAAAGTTTAAAGAAATTGTGAATCTGAATTTCGGATTCCCAAATTCGAAATTCGGATGAACCCCCATAATTCTTCTTGATTTTAACATATGGAAAAAAAGAGAAACAACAGAAAGAATGGAGATGATACATTATTACCAAGTTTAGGGTTTGCGTCTCGTATTTTAAACATGCCTACAAGTACATATCATTATTTTAATAGACCGGTCTAAAAATAGATTTTAATTCCATCCGGTCCGAAAGTTTTTCCATTTTTTATGTTCCCGCAATTTGATTTATTTGACATTGCTGGCGGAGAAGAGTCGAAGACCTTCTAGTTGAAGACTCGTCCTTCATTTTCTGCCCACGTTATTATAAAAAGCAACTTTGTTCCAGGAATACCACTCATTAGAACTCAAAATATCGAAACGGCCATTGTAATAGTTGACCAAAACACCCTTTTCCGTCACGGGCAGGCACTGATAGAATCCTTCTATAAAAGGACCCCACAAATATACAATAATTCCACTATCCACGTGGAACGAGGTAGCAACTTCCCAGGTGGGGGCATTTTGAGAAATATTTAATATTTTATCTTTTTATTTAATCACACATATTTACAAGTCACTAAGTGTATGTTAATAAAAAAAAAAGTTATATATTGTATGTGATATAAAATATACTAAATAGAATTTTTATTAATATAATATGGCACCATTCATCAATTTTAAACAAAATTCGTGACATGTCAATATTTATAAGTCCAACTAATTTCTTAATAGAATCTGAATACATTACGTCTTCTTTATAATTAATTATACACAAAATGTATATTTTTCAACTCAGTATAATTAAATAATTAATTAGATACTAGAATATAGCTAGCTAGCTAGCATAATTTGCCTAATCTCATCTCACAGCACATTTCGTCCAGATCAAACAATGCTCTTTGCGGCCTAACATACCATAATTTCACGTCTATATGTCCGCATAAATCATGTTGTCGTCTTCGAAACAACTTCCCATAGCTTTCCAAGCCAATGGTAACAGAGTAAAAAGAAAACGTGAGAAGGAAAAACCCAACCAAGATGTGAGACATAGAAGAAATGGTAATAAAATGTAAAACATTATATAACATAAATAATTAAAATATATATATATATATATATTTTTCTAATCTAGGCTTTTAAGACAATATGTAATTTCATTTGACATCAACTAGAAATTATAAAGCTAAGCATTGATTCCATACTTCATCCCGGCCATTAATTAAAATTCTATATGTATGTGTTGGGCCAAGAGTGATCTAACCCGCACATGTAGGCCAGGAGTGCTAAAGATATAATATACAATATTATATCTATCTATTTTTCAATCAATTTAAAATTTTAAAATAAATAATGACTTCACATGGAAAATATAAAAATGCATATCTACACTCTCATAATTTAATTAGTTCTATTTTCCTGTGGCTTTACGACACCATATATAGTTGCATATAAGTTTTCACTGATTTTCGTTTTTTTTTTCAAGTTTATAATAAAAATTGACATATATATTTATATATATAGAATATATATATCAGACCAATTAAAATGCAAGAAATAAGAAGATATATAGGATACACGTAAGTACGATATATTACTCAAATTAAACCAGTATTGTGAGTTAAATTTGCGTGTACATAATAATTAATATAATGTCATCACTACTACAAGAATTGTTTATTTGTAGCTACTTAATTTTAGCGAAATTTCATAATTTTTTTTTAATAAAATAATTATTTATAATCTAAATAAAATGTAGATAATTTTTTTTTTTATCTCAAAGAATTAATCACAATTTTCTTTTTATTTACATTAATATGCAAGAAGTTGAATGGTTAAACACGTACAGCTCAGACGGCCATTAATGTCTCTCTGAGATACATAGTAGAAGTGCTGTAGGTGTAACGTACGAATGCATGCAGGAAGTGTGCATGGTTATTGGATTTGATGGGTGCATGGCCACATATATGATTGATGCTAGGAAGATGCATGTATTAATGATCATGTGAAACCTGGTCTAGCTTGTCGGTATGAGCTAGCACAGCAAAAAGAGTCATCACGTACTGATCTCTTTGCTTTTCCCTTTCCTTTGAGATGCAAAGATTTCATAATAATAAGGATATTTATATTGATGTCATTGAAAAAATATTAAAATTTGATAAAAACTATAAATTTAATGGGATGAATATCTCATACTCATCATAATTTTACATTAGACTCATCATTAAATTCATCAAAATAATAATATAAAAATATTTTTTTAAGTTTTTTTCAATATTTTATAATTATACTAATTATATGTATATTAATAATTTAATTTGATAATTAAATTATTATTTTCAACAATTTTTAATAAAACTAGAATTAAAAAAAATATAATAAACACATTTATTCTATAGAAAAAATAAAAATAAAAAGAGAAAAAAAATGTAGGAAAAATAAAATATATTAAACTAATAAGATGAATGGTGAATAGTAACCTTTCAAATTTAAAAGGTTTATCTATTTTTATTGTAGCTCAAAGTTTAAGAAATATGGTTTGATGAGACTAATATGAGATAGTTTTTAATATAAATCATCAAATTTGTATTTGATGATTGGTTTGATGAAACTAATATGGATGTTCTAATAATTTACATGTGATCATCAACTACGACCTTTTCTTCTTTTCCTATTTTGTATATATATATATATATATATATTTGTGTATATATATATATATAGCCATGCCCAGCTTATAATTAGCTTGCCCCCACTTTCTTAATTTGTTGTTTAAGTATATATAATTCCTTTTAGTCTTATTCTTGTTTTTGGGTCTCATAATTGGTCAATAGTATTTGTGATTCTCGTTCGTGCATGCATACATGCACTTATATTTTCCTTCGAGTCATTTATTATATATATATATATATATCAAATGGGCCGGCAGATCTAATGGCTTATGACTCGATTTTTTAAATTTTGGAATCGAAATTTAATATAAAAAAATTACTTGTAACTAATTAATTTAAAAAAAATAATTATTTACACTCAAAATTAATTGTAAATAATTGTTTCATCGTAATTAATTAGTTACAAAAACTCTTTTTTTTATAGTAACTCCTAGGGCCACCTATATATATATAAAATAATATCATAATTAATAGGACACATCGAGTAGGCTCTAGATAATATCATGAATATCATTGGTGTGTAAGTCATAGATTTGGAGTCAAACTTTTCCTAAGAGGATATATGGAACTTTTCCTAAGAGGATATATGGGATGATGTTAATCCAATTGTACCTTCACTCGATCGTGGGGACTGTTATATATATATATATATATATATATATGCAGGCCGGTCGGACCTAGCTAGTACTCTTCTTGAAAATAATATATATTCATCCATTGTCAATATATAATGTGCATCCTCCGATCCCCCCTTTGTACTTTTCCAGGAGCCGCGCTGGTGGGAAATACTCAGTTGATGCCGCGGAACACCCTCACCAAAAAAAAAAATTACCCCGTACATGAGCTGATCTAGTTAGACTCAATTAAAAGTTGTTATATATTACAATATATACTCTATTATTAGTCGTCAGCAAGCTGCGACTTGATAAGACCAATTAATTAATTATTAAAAGATGCATGCATGCTATTAGGTAGATCAGATGATCATCAATACTAGTACATGATCAGTTTTTATTCTTAATTTCAATTAATTGGTGGCAAGAAAAGTCCACTAGCACTACAAGAAAATTGATCTGTTGTGACATTTTTATAATAGTTAAATAGACTATTTGAGACATAAAAATATCACAACTGCCTATTTAATTACTATAAAAATGTCACAACAGATCAATTTTCTTGTAGTGTATCCTTTATCATCCCGATAATTAGGCTTATATATCGAACTAATTTGGGTTTATTATTGGGGTTGCATACATATATATCTTTCTCAGAGTTGGCATATAAGATTCTTCTACCTAATTTAATTTGTTAATTGGATGATCACTTAATTAATTAACAAGACATTACAAGAAAAATAGATTTTTGTGATTAATTATTTATGATAAAAAGATTATTTGTAACATTTTTTTATTATAAATAGTCATTTTTATTGGGATTAATTCATTGAAAATAAGTAATTTTTTTGTAGTAAGAGAACTTGTGCATTTAATTAATAATCTTTTAAGGTACTCAATAATAATAATTAATATTGTACATGCATTAATATGTAAGGGGCAGGGTGAGGGGTTATATATCTTTGAGAATATAAATTACCATATAACGTCAGGACTCTGCATCTTGTATTCATGATCAATTCAACACATGCATTATATATATAAAGCATGCAAGTGATCAAAACGTACCAGCTGTTGATGTCAACGGCACGCGCTCAGCTTAGTCCATAGAAAACGTCGTAATTATTTCTATTCTAAGCAATATTGGGTTTCTTAACTTCAAATTAACATCGTTTCAACAACCACGTACGCATGACCTCGATCGATCAAGTCATCAAGATGATGATTATTTTTTCCCCTAACATATTGCACCCAACGAAATCTCATGTTTAATTAAAGTGATCGAATTAGTTGAAATGGTCTTAATGATCCCTAGCCATTCCGTTTCTTAATTATCTGATCATGGCGCGCGCCGGCGCAAAGTGTCGACATTGGAGGTTTCTTAATTTCTACAAAATTTAAATATATACATGTCCAATAAGGATAATTATTCTTAAAGATCAAATATTAATGGATCAATCAGAAGTTTCTACGTATAACCAATACATATATATATATAAAAGAAGTTTCCATCATGTAGATGTACGTAGATCAGTAATGATCATGCAATTATAAGATCATAGATCTACTAAAAATATATACCCTTAATTAAATAAATTAATTTTCCAGTACTAATCAATTAATCGAGTAGTAATTTGTAGCTGTAATGGGCCATTCTCTCTTTTGTATGACGTTATCTCTTCATGATCTCTTACCAAAACAATTAATCGAGTAGCAATTAGCGTCTTGTTTTAATCAATACCTTTGATGTACAACTTCGATATCACATGATGAATAACTTCACTTTAGTTATCAAGAGCTGAATTCAATGAGAAAGCACCCAAAACCTGTGAAATTAAAGCAAAATTAAAGTCGAAAATTGGTTTAGTAAAATGATGTGCGGCCACCTTAATTGCCAAACTCTTGTGTCATCAATTGGTCAAATATCAGTCTTCGATACTTGGCCTGTGCTATTTTCTTAGATAGACACACAAATTAGACACATGCTGACAGGGTTTGTTTGCGTGGCAGAGGCAACAAATTGATCGATCGATCGGTAGCTAAACCCACAGATCACGGGATTCCCGATTAATGGGCATCTCGACAATGGGTTTGTAATTTTTTTTAAAAAAAATTTAATGATTAAAGATGAAATTTTTAATGATGTTGTGATTATTTAATTTTATTTTAAAGAGTAATTACTACATACAATCGTGAGATACGTAAATATCACAAAATAAGTGTGGTCTACTATTTAAAAGTTTTTTTTTCTTATGTGAGTCTTATATTTCTTTTTTTTTTTAAAATAATTACGTAGTGGTTATCGAATTCATGGTTATATAAATTTTTTTTCTTTTTTAAAATATTAAAAAATAGATAAAAACAAAACTTACGCTAGCTAGGTGGGATCGCCTTTATATAAGTGTAGAGGTACTCTATATTTTTTTGAAGGGAAAGAAATTGTCAGGTACTTGCGCACTGTTCTATGTATATATATAAATATTCGAAAAAGTCTTTGATTATATCCATGCATCATGTTCTTGTCCCTACATCATGTGTATATATGTACATACATGACTATACTTCTAATAAATTACACTGATCAAAGTTATAAGGATAATTATTATATATATATATATATACATATCGATCGATATAATATAGGAAACAACAAGGGGACAGAAAGGAGGATTATTATGTCAAACATTATATGCATGGTCAAGTTGTTACAAAGGCTCGACAGTTTTTGTAGTTTTGTTGCTTGGAGAAGCACATATGTACCGATCCTCTTCGTTCCGTATAAATAACTGAAATTTGAATCAATTAAACAGAAGAGAACAAAAACAATGTCCTAAACAAGTAGGTTACGTAATATCGTTCAAGCCAATTGCTTGACGACACAAATGACAGCCACTGATTGATCATGATATCTACCTTCATATTATATATATATATATATATTATTTGTCACTAATTATTTATGTGGAGGAATAATAGCTAGGAAATTTATTAAAAAAACATGGTTATTTTATTTCGTATCAACAAAAGAAAAAAAAAATTACTACAGATGGGTTTTAATTAATGGTGCGAAATATATATGGCAAATTAGCTAGAAAAAAGGAAAGAAATTAGCTAGATATAGCTAGTCTTTTTAATTAACTGTGTTGAGAGAGTGAGTCATGACTCTGAATTAGGTGATTATCATTGTCCATAGTCATGATTAATTGTTAGAAAATTAGCTAGATATAGCGCCTAGTAGCTAGTCTTGATGATAGCTAAACTTTTCAATAAGTAATTAATTAGTTTAAATTCGTACGTACTACTCAATTAGGTGATTATCATTGTTCATATATAGTCATGATTAATTGATAGAAAATTATGGGATGCATGCATGGACATTAACTTTTCGTAAGGGAGTTTTAAACAGAGAACGGTTAATGGTGATTTTAATTGTTCAACCCAGCCGGCCAGTAAGAATTACAATTTGTAACTCTCTCTCTCTCTCTCTCTCTCTCTCTCAATAGATCCCATTATATTCGCTATATATATATATATAGATGAAGGAGAGGCAAACGTACATCATGATCAAAGACAATCTTCAATCATTTAACTAAAAGCAAAATGATTATTTCTTTTGGCCGGAAAAGCAGATATTCGATTCATATTTTACCTGCATGCATGAGGTATGGAGATGCTAAGTACTGATTGCATGCATGTATACATACATACACACACACATATATACATATATATATTGGAAATAGTTGAGACATGTAAGAACTATATATATATATGTATGAACCTAAAATGTATATGTAGATGAGTACGTACTACTTAATTAGGGTAAACAGGCACAACAAATTAAAAATGGTCAGAGTTATTTTTTTTTTCAATCTAGTTTAGATATTGTTTTAAAGGTGATAATGAACTCCATAATGAATTTAATAGACCTCCCTTGCATAGAGTATTACCTCTGATTGATCTCTAGATCATCTATAAGACAATGAAAGTACCCATAATAATTTGTTTGTTGCATTGTGTTTCTTATCAAATATATTTCATTGGCCAAATGTGGGAGGGGCTGGACTGTACAAAGAGATAGTCTTCCTATACTACAGCTTCTTACCTCCCTCTTTCAAAAGGAAAAGGAGAAAAAGAAAAAGAAAAGGAAAAGGAAAACAACCCTTTGTTTAATTAAAGCATTTTGCTGATAAATCTGCAGCTAGAAAGTAGATAAGGAGCTTTTGTATTGTCTGTCTTTCCACATGTGAAAATGTTAGCTTTATGACTCCATGGTTAATATTGCAAGAGATCGGTAAGAAATCAATTACTTTCGAATTAAAGAGATCCCAAAGATTCTAATCATGTCTCTCAGTGGAATGATACAAGCTGGCAGATCTAGTATATACAAGTCCCACATATTCTTATTGAAATAATAGATAAACCTAAAACACACATGGAAAAACATATTTTGTAACAATGAGATTGACTTTTTTTCAAAAAGTGGGTACATAAAATTTACATACCTTAAAATTATATTTGGCATAATATAATATTGTTATAATCCTAATAATTAAATGTATAACCAATTTAATATCCAATAGTCTTAGATCAACTATTGGATTAATGGTTGGGTCTTTAACATTAATATTACAATAATTAGTATCATATTACGAGTTCAAGTCACGATTGAAGAGTGTAACCTATAGGATTGTACGTGTTAAGTCATTGAAAACTGATACATGAGTGAAGCTGTCGAAATGGAAAGTTGACCTACCACCAGGTCAATGTCGATAGCAGTGCCAACTATTCCATTAGACAACTTAGGCAATTGCCTAAGATCCTTAATAGAAGAATGTCCCCTAAAAAAATTCTAAAGTAAAAATTTTTTTAAAAGAAAAAATTTTTTTAAAAGAAAAAATTATCGAATTAAAAATATTAATTTTTTATATGCATTATTAATTAAAAATATTGAACTCAAGGTTTCAAGATTCATGTAAATCTACACATGGATTTTGATGATAACAAATGAATTCAAAGAATAAAGGAGTCTCAAGCTCAAGTTGTCTACACAATACAATCAAGCATATCAAGGAACCAAGCATGAGTAAGAAGGGAACAAATTCACATTAAAATCATAGAGTAATTTTGTAAATCTCTTAAAAATTCGAAATTAGGATTAAGGTTCAAAATAAATATTTTATCATAAAGCATTAAAATACATTTTTCACATGTGCATGAATATTTTGAAAATTAAATTTGAAAATTTTAAAAGATGATTGATTGTCATCTTTCACATGTGCATGACATGATTAAAGATTTGAACTTTGAAAATTTTGAAAGATGATTGATTGTCATCTTTCACATGTGCATGACATGATTAAAGGTTTGAACTTTAAAAATATTAAGATGATTGATTATCATCTTTCACATGTGCATGTTTTATTTGAATATTTTCAAAAGTGATAGATGCTTTTCTTGACTTATGCAAAAGGTAGATGTTTTTATTTGAAAACTTTGAAAAGTAAAGTGTGCTCCTTTTGTCATATGCAAAAAATAAAAGATTAGATTTGAAATTTTTGAAAAGTAAAGTGTGCTCATTTTGTCATATATGAAAAACAAAAGATTAGGTTTGAATTCTTTGAAAAATGAATGGAGTTGTCTTTGACAAATGTAAAAAGGAAATGCTTTATTTGAATTTTTTGAAAAGTGAATAGTGTTCTTATTTGACATATGAATCTTTTCAAATTTGAAATTGAAAACTTATTTGCCTATAAATAGCTTACTTGAGTTTTGCAAAAATCATAGCAAGAGCTTACACATCTATTACTAAATTTTGCATCATTTCTTCAAAACTCTCATTCTCTCTTTTCTAAAGTTTTGAGTCTTAATTCTTGTTTTTGTTGAGAGAGATATAGATTGCGCTGTATTGTTTCTATCTCACTCATTGAGGACTGTACTTTGATAGTCTACCTACTATCAACTCTTGTATTTGTAAAAGGGTGTGTATAACCCTTGTGTGTAGAAGGTGTTCTACACGGGGAATAGTTAAATCACCAAGTGTGAGGTGATTGGAAGTGTAGAGGATGTTCTACACGGATTCTTTGGAGCGGTGCTGCTCAAAGGTGTAATAGGTTTCTATCTCCACCTAAAAGAGATTGAATAGTGGATTTGGGGATCCTCAAGGGGTAGCTTGAAGCGAGGACGTAGGCAGTGGGGCCGAATCTCGTTAACATACTGAGTTTGCTTCTCTCTTACCTTTACTCTTTATATTTATTACTGTTTCATATTTTATTTATATTTTATATTATATATTTTATATTATATATTTGATTTATAATTGTTATTTTTTTTAAATACAATTCAATTCACCCCCTATTGTATTAGTCATCTGGGCAACAAAAAAATATTAGTTGAAAATATAGTATAAAATTTTAAGTAGTAATTTACTTGGCAAATGATTAGAATTATCTTTAAATAAAACTCTAATATAAAATTAAAATAAAAAAATTTATTTTTAAAAAAACTTCAATCAAAATTTAGCTTTAAAACCCTTAATCTATTGAGCCGATTCTGATTGATAGAGTGGGTCATGGTGTCGAATTTGGAAGTGAAAAGTTATGCTACTAAGGATTAAAGGCAAACTAGTATCTAATAATTTTATAACTTTTAGATTAATGATTAAGCCTTTAACAATCACTCTTAAAAATAAAACCAAATATCATTTTGCTTAAATTATAATTTATTTAATTATAGATAAAGTACTGGATCAGATTTGAAATTCCAAAAAGTAGAGATCGAAAACATATAAGAAAGCAGTACATGAGAACTGAGAGTTTCATAACCCATGCATGCATGCATGCATGCATGAGAGAAGGAGACATTTCTAGTGGTACAATATATATATATAGAGAGAGAGAGAGGAAGGAGCGTCTTGATCCGTACACAGTAATTACCCGTATCTTTAAAGCAAAAGCATTAGATTAACGTTTTATTATCACATATATAATGGTTGACAGGGTACTGTTATCTCCCGTGAAACACAAGCTGGATTATTTGTCTTTATATTAGTGATCAGAGAAAATGGGTCCCAATTGAAGTTACTTGATGCAGCCACAGAAAAATCAAAAGAAAAAGAAAAAAAAATGTCAATCCCTTTGTTAACAAGCATAGAAAAAAATGACAGTATGATCAAGGACAACCTTTTTCCTCTGAAATTTCGTGGAAATATTTCAATCTTTGTTCCCAAGGAAAAGGTTACATCGATCTCTCTTGACATTGTTGATGTGGACTATCCTTGAAACATTGTACCTTAAAGATGATTAATTTTAAATGTATTATTCTTATACTCATTATAAGAAAATTAAATATTTATAATTAAATATTTTTTATTAACATGGTTATTTGATTTAAAAATTAACAGAAAATAATTATTTTGATAAAAAATAATGAGTCACAGATACTTAATTTTCTTATACTCATCCTAAGTTTTATTTTTTAAGATTTTAATTGATATATGTATATATATATATATATATATATAATATACAAAGAGGGAACAGGAATTAACTAGGTTGTATCCCTAGAGTTGGAGAACCCTAGTGCCTAGAGTTTTGTAGATCCTTGACTCTTGATGATCATTAAAATATATATAAAGATAAAATGAATGGAGAGTTGGAGAACTGATCTATGGCTTAGCGTTTTATAGATGACCGGCCCTTATTTAATTTAAAGGAAAATAATAAATATGTAATTATTTTTACCATCATTTATATAATTATATTTTAAATGAAAGAAAATTTTATAAAACAATTTATAGAAATAACATGGCGTTTTATATAATATTATCATTTTAAAACATATATAATATAATAGTACACAAAAATTATAATTAAGGTTATGCATGTATCATCACTTTTGTTTAAAATATAAAACGAAGAGTCATGATCTTGTCCAGTTAGCATTCAACGTCTGACCTTACTTTAAACAATCATTATAAAAAAAATAAAAAATATATATATTTATTTATTAATAAACGAAGGGTTAGTTAGATCACCACCCATTGGAAGTGTGGTCAGCCACCCCTAAAAATTGGTTTGAACTGGTCGCCCATCGGGCCGGTCAGGCCCATGGGCAATCGACCAACCCAACGAATGGTTGGGGAGCATGGATAACGTTTCTTGCCACCCGTCCCGTCGAGATTAATGGCCGGTGGTACCACCCACATGTATCGTTAGTGTATTTTTATTTTTGTTTTATCATTTTAAGATATTTTTAAAAAAATATAAAAATATATTATTATACTAATAATCACTTTTTTAATTATTAAATAATAAACAAATTAAAAAAAATGAGATGTCAGAAATAAGTGTCAAAATAAGTATGCATAATAGTTCAAAATTAATTGGAGAATAACCCTGACTAGTGCATTCGTGATCACCCTGCATGGATGGCTGGTGAACCGACACCAGAACTAGACACTTTAACCCAAACAAGGTGCTGAGATACCCATGAAAGTGACTCGAGTAGGTTGACCGCCCTGCTCACCGTATGAAGTATGAAGGTGGCTAATCATCCCAAAAAAAAAAAAAAAAAAATCTGTCACCTCTTTACTTTTTATAATTTTATTTAGAATTTTCATCCTTCAAAATTATTTTGGGACACTATATATTTAATGATAAATGTTACAACTATAAAAATATTTCATAAAAATGAATTCACAAACTGTAAAAATTTATAATCTAATGTACCATATCAAATCACGCCCAGTTTATGAGATTATTTTTATAAAATCTCTTCGTGAATAAAACATTTTTCATATTTAATGTAAAAGTCTAAAGGATATGGATTTATTAATTATGTCCCAATTATGTTATCTAACCACTCCCTCTTGTTTAGTTGTTTACACTAAAGTTAGTTGTATTAAAATTCCCATATACATTTGTTGTTAAGAGTTAATCTTCCAACTTGCTTGCATGAAGTCGAAATCACTAGTGATTGAAGTGAGGCCTTGATATAGAATTTTGGTGTGTCGGATAACCCAAAAACTCTAATTATATTTTAGTTTCTCAACTTGAGAATTAGCATCAATGCTAAGCTTAGATCAAATATATTCCCTAATATATATGTTTAAACTTCTACCAAAAGTGTCATGCAAAAGTTTTAAGTATAGATCCATACAGGGAACTAGTGAAGATGCTGCCATCAGGTGAAAGGACTCAAATCCCCTGACCTTACTTACCCAATATATATATATATATATATATGCTTATTGTGATGACTATAGAGCTTTAAGACACTCATGATCCACACTCAACAAAAGAGATGAGAATTTTTGCATACAATCACTTTTGTGTACTCTCTTATGCACTCTATTAATGTGATTGACTCCGTTATTTCTTAATATAAAATAATTATTTTGGTCAATCACATCAGTAGAGTGTACAAAAAGTATAAAAAAAAAATGATTGTATATAGCCGATTTAAATAATGAATTTCCTAAAGTTTGGAAAATCTAGAATCTAATTTGAGTAAATGACACCTATGACTATGGGATTGTTTATTTTATTTTTGGAGAAGGAAGGAAGGAAACGGCTTAAATTCGATACATAATTTGAAATGGTTTCTTTGATATGAAGTGAAATATGGTTGGAAATATACATCCTCAAAGAGTAAAAGGCGTGAGCCCAAGTTTCAGCTCTGGCCTAAATTAAGAAATTAAGCCTGTGACTCTGGCTTGCTACAGTTACATAGTTCTCCACTATTTTGTGAACCAAATGAAATCGCACTGCAAAGCCCAACTTCTTCAGCTAATGTGGATGTAGTCCAACCTGACTGAACTTTTCTGCTCACAAAAGCTTGCTCAAGCCGGATTTAGATCGAACTATAGAATTTAGGTCTGATTTGTTTTGGAAAATAAAATTAAAAATTAATTTTTTTTAACTCATAATTATATTTTTTTAAATTTTCATACAAAATATAATAAAAAATTCAATTTTTTTCAAATTTCAAAATAAAACTAATATCAAAAAAATATTTTATAATAATATTTTATTCTTTTTTTAACTTTTATCTCATCTCTAAAAACAAACAGAAAGTGGAAGAGAGGTATCACATAATATAAATTTCACAATATTTATAATTGTCCAAGTGAATTTTCAGGACAAAATGAAATGCACAAATAAATGTTATAAGATCTTATAACATTTCATGCACTGCCATTCGATGCATTCAAACAAACACAGTTCCCTATAATTTGACTTTGAGAAATATTGAATGAAATCAACACTCATGACATACACACACATGAATAGTACTGTTCATGTGTGTGTGCCCCATGAGTGTTGGCTTCACTCTAGAATTATTTTTTGACTTTAACTTCTCTAAAATTTCATTTCAATTTGACTTTTTTGATAGTATTATATTAAAAAGACAAGTAAACTTTTAGTAATTTATAAGTGAATATATTCTACAATGCATAAATTGGAATATAAGGGTAGACATAATAGTAGCATCAACCAAGTATGAAACATTAATTGCAAACATGCGCATAAAGCATAGACCCATTGACACTTTAGATGCATTTAGTATTAACGCATTTGTTTTTTCAAACAAGATGATATGTTTTTCATTTGGTTATTATTAATTGTCAATGACAATTATTTCACAAATTTTTAACAGAAACCATTTTATTTAAGTTTAAACAAAATTATACAATTATTGCTATTACATCTCTTCATTTTAAGATTAATGTTCAGAATTTGCAATCTACATACTATTAATATTGTATTCTAAGGACTAAATTGCCAAATTCTCTTTTGCAGAATTCAATTTCGTAAGTGAAAGACAATATTTGTCTAAAAGAGAGATTAATAATTACCTCACAACTTTCTATTTTCAATCTCTGTTTCACAATTTTCTATTTTCAATCTCTGTTTGCTATTCTTTTCTAACACATACAACGCTTGGTATATCAGAGCAAATAAACAATACTACATGCAAATGATTAAAATCCCAACAGACTTGCCCTTGCCAGCCCAATAAAGTTACGGTGCACTATTAGTAAAATACCCCAAAAGAAGGGGAGTATGTATCATTATTTTTTCCAATAAGCATTAGGGAAAAGAATGTGTCCTAACATAATAGTAAAATCATAGAAAATTTCAGTACTTTAAAAGTGAACATCTCAAGAAATCACAAGAAGAGTGTTTTCATCACAATGGGTTCCATTCAACCCAGGATTATGCTCAACTGAGAAGACAAAGAAACTAAATCTGTAAGAGGTCCCTTGAAACTGCCATTGTAAAGTGTGTAATTCAACCTCCATTCTGGTTGCTTATATTTTCACATATATGGCATGTTGGTATGATCTAATTAGCTTGTCCCAAAGGTCCCCAATTATCACTAGAATTTTTACAACTTGCTTGCATTCCGATACTGACAGCAAGTCTTTTTTCAACACGATCAAGAGTACCATCACAGGCTTCATTCACTTCATGTTCTTCCATTTCATTAGTCTTGGCAATTGAGCTACCACAATTTGAAGTTACTTTGACTCTGCCTCGGGCATTGTGGGAAGGATGAGAGAATGCATTTTCCAGTGACCAAAATTATGTGCTCTTTTGCCTCCTTTGGATGCCTAAATACCCATTTTCAAGAGCTTCCAATGCTCTGATGCTCGGGGGTCGTTTTCTGGTGCTATGCCTCCTGGGGATCAGATTAGGCTGCTGTTCTACGTTATCGAGATCCATAGAGGTTCCCAATGTGTTAGAAACCAACTCCATTGTCTTAGATAGAAAGCATGAACCATCAGCATTTTTACCATTTGATGTCTTCTACTTCCATTATTAATGCTTCACCCATTTCAGGTTTCAGCGGAGCCACGGGCATGTTCAGGTCAAGTTGAAGTGGTGGCTGAGGTTGATGTTTCTCATTCTCCCCACAGGACATGTCCATGCCAGAATAATTACTAATGAGAAAGCCTCCACCAGTCTTCTCATCTGAATTGCGTTTAGGTGAAGAAATAATTGAAGACACTTTCTCTTTAGAACCCACTTGAGAACCGACCTTCTTGCCTGCATCTGGTGAACTCAATGGCAAACAGAGTCCTGTTCGATTTGACTCCATGCCTTCCAATAAGTCCTCGACAATGTGGTTTGTCTTTTCAGCACAAACAGTTAATTTTCTCTTTTTTATGGCAGGAGATGCATAATTCAAATTACCAGGTTTTACTCTCCGACTAAACTGCTTGATAGTCATTTTAAGGTGCCTGTCATCGGACATAGTGGCCTTCTCATCCTGGTTGCTAACCATGATTTTGTTTGCATTAGTATCTGAAATATCGGTCATTCCCTTTCGGTCTGTATTATAACTGTCAGATACAATATTCTTTCCGCAGTTCAACAGCATGCCAGCAGTATCCAGCTTACGTGCATTCAGTGAATCCTCAAAGGAGATCCCTTCAGTTTCTCTCAAAAGTCTGGGACACTCAGAAGCACTTCTAAATTCAACTGGTAAATATCCAAGTTTGCTCAGCTTGGATGATTCTTCTCCATGAAGCAAGCTGGTATCAACAACAGTGAACTTCACGCCATTTGGACCACTTTTATAAACTGTACCCATACTGCGGTTGAGCTTACTTGTATCTTTATCAAAATCCAATGGCATATGCGCATCATATAGTTCATACTCATGCATTGACTCCTTAAAATGATTGGTGACATCGGAAGTAATTTTGGGTTCAGTTGGCAAATATCTGAGGTCTCTCACATTGGATGATTTTCCTGCATGGACCGAACTAGTATCAACAATTGTGAACTTCATAGGATCTGGAGTACTAGTAACTCGTGGTTTAAGGTAACAATGGCGCTGATGGTTGGATGGATCATCTGGGTCTGATGTCACTTCTTGAGCAGAACCATCCTCATCACAGCTCTTGAGTATAGCTTCTTCATCTTCAAGCTCAAGAAGTTTCGGTTCAGATGCCACTTTACTCAAAACATCATTGGCAGAATCAAAGTAGTGGTCTCCCTTCACAAGTTTCCTCCTTGAGAACTTATTAACACCTGGTATAAGAAAAACAAGATACTGCTGGGAACTTACATAACCCTGATTCTTAGGTTGCTCAGAATGCCATCCTCTCGCGAGCAAACGAGGCCAAACAGCTTCCCAGAAAATATCATTACACCGAGCTTTTCTCAACGGGAAGCCTCCAGTCAAAAACTTTAATATGTCTTTGGGTGTAAGAGAGGAACAAGCTTTGCCAGTTGGTAGGCTAGGACAAACTTGAAATATTTTATTGGTCTTTCCAGGATCCATGGCAAGGCCTGTGAGATCATCCTTCCCCTTACCAATACCTACAGCCTCTACAAGAGTGTGGATTTCAACAGCTGACTTCAAATAGAAGACATATTCCTCAATGGAAGTTCTTCCCTCCGCAAATGACTTGGATCCCTATAGGTCACAAGGAAGTGAGGATTGAAGGGCATAATAGTTCTCTGCCAAACAAATGACAAAGTATATAGCTGCATACAAGATATAATCAATGTAATTGGAAAAGTAATCTGTCTGCAACAAAGATCCAACTACGCTTTTTTAATAATATAATCAGACATGAATATTGCTGGTGCAGACACATCATATAGAGGTTCTAGCCCCCTATAATCATAGAAGCTGAGGTAAACAGCTTGCAATGGTTACAGCAATTACAAACAAGGATGGCTAATTACACATTCTAGGGAAGCTTTTTTTCCTAGGAATCATTAGGTTAAGAAAGTTGAAATTACATTGCAGAACCACACCGTGTACAAACAAGGGGATGGAATTATGATCTGATACATTAAATGAAGTTTCAAATTCAGATGTCATCTCACCATGTCATGGAATCCTTCCTTAACTTTAGCATGCATAAAATCATTGAGAAATTGGGAAGAAAGTTTAGCTCAATTATAAGCATTTTAACATTGCATTTCACTTATGATCAAAGTACTATTATACTGGAAATTGAAGATTTACGTATATAGAAAAGAAATTGAAGTACCTCCAGCAAAGTATTTTGAGATTCCTCTGGGACATGGGGAAGCAAACGGGATAACAACATCTGCAGTCTCCATCCAGTAAATATTTTCCGTCCAGTCACGCATTTTCTACTTCTAACCTTCCGGGAATCATCCCATCTACGGTAGTGATCAGACCTATAAAATTTTCCATAGTAGAATGACAATATTTCTCCCATCTCTTTGTTCTCTAGAAATCTCTTTATTGTAACAAAATTCTTCCCAAATATATATAAACCAAGGAGGAAACTATTAACATTAGCATCACTCCAGGGGTCACATTTTAAACCTGGAACTGGATAATATCGTTTGCTTTTTTGTAGTCCAACTATGCTTGTTTTTCCCGAAATGACGTTTTCAATATTTTCAATGCTGATTCCTTTTCATTGTCCAACCCAACATTCAAGTGGTCAGTATTGATTGCTGAACCTTTCTTCTTCAACTTAATATGTATCTTTTTTCTATTTGTTGATCCAACTGGCCTGTTTGGGTTAACCTCCTCATCATGATTACTAATGAACTCCCTTGTTTCTTCTTCATTATTATTCACTTCTTGAATCCACATGATTGGGATTGGTAAACCCATTTGAAAGGACTGAGAAACATCAACCATGACTCATGAATCAGCAGGGCTCATTAGAGGCTGTAGATGCTTATATTCCATTAGCAAGGAAGGAATTTCTGCTTGGTAATCATCACCAACACGTGTATTCATGTGTGGATCACCAAAAATATCACTTATATCTGGAGAATTTGGAGGAAATATCTGCTTGTCTAATGTTTCTTCAATGCAATTACCAGCATCATCCAGATGAACTGACTCCATCTGCTACACATACAACAAAGAAAAAGGAGACCGGTGAATCCAATACAAACAATTTGGACTACAAGCATACAAATAGGAACACAAGTGATATGCTCAACAACAGAAAGCACAATGTTCCAATGATAATTGAGTGGGTTTGAGAATTCTTGCCTGAGGGTGTCAGATCATAGACAAGGAAGTAATTGCAAACATAAATAATTTAAAAACCAAGTTTTTGAAATGCTGAAAGTTTTTGTAACAGACAGCGGAAGCACACACACATAGACATGGAGTTCTTCAATTTAGAAAACTATTGTCTATGAACATTAATGCACAATATTTTCTTTTTCATAATACCATTCACCAATTAATCTATGAAGTAAACAAACAAAACTGATATAGTCCTACTGCCTGAGTTTTTTTAATAAATTACTGTAAAAAGTGATAAAATAAACTTCATAAAAGGTCAATTACAAAGGACACCTTGGGCAATGTGACAAACTTTGCCTACTATATTTTCTACCATCCTCAACAAATTGCTGGAAGTCTTCAAAGGGTGAAACTTTGTTAGTTCTATCTTCTACAATACCAAAAACAGAAAAATGTCTTTTGACAATGAGTGGGAGAAGTCAAGACAAAATAATCACAATGTGTACACTCTAATATATAGACCGTAAAATGCCAGATATTCACTTCTGTGTCAAAGGTAAATATCTTAATCGTCACATCAAGTTCGATCAACTTTAAAAGTTTCTTTCATATTGTCATCTCTCATGATCCTTCTTTCTTTGCTTCAAGCACCCATAATCATGCCTTTTGATAGCATAGAAGTAAATGGTCTCCCTTTCCCAACCAACTAGAAGGAGTTATCAATTTAAAAAATCCAATATTGCAAGACAATCAATTTTCCTGAGCCCCCAATAAATTCACGAACCAAACTCTTACACAAAGCCCATCAATGGTATTGTGAAGAGACATGCATATAGTGATCACCCTGTAATTAGAGACACATCTAAATATGTGAACTCAAGGCACAAAAAATAATTTCAAGAAGAAGAATAAGAAGGGAAAACATAGTAGCAGAGAATTTCAAGGTCACCAACCTAGAACAAAATAATCAACCCCAGATCCACTTCTTACAAGGTTTCAACATAAAAAACGATCGAGCATGTTTAGCAGCTGAATCAAACCATATAAAAATAGAAAATAAAAATAAAAAACGAAATTCTGAAACCAAACAAGTACCTTCATGCAAAGTTTGAAAACTAAACAAATCACAATAAACCTGACAACATCAAAACCGACCATTGAGAACCAAAAGTTTGTATCAGCAATTATCAATGATCCCACAAAAAATTAACTAACATTTACACATTACACGCATGAAAAAACAATACCAAGAGTAAGATCACAAAAGATAAACAGTAGTGCAGTCAAGCAAAGATACAGAGAGATTAAGCATTCACTAACCTCCATGGAAGAGCTTGAAATATCAAAAGCCCACGTGAGAAACAAGACCTGGGCAAATGGGTTTCCATGTTATGCATTGATTAACAACAACTATAAACTTTACCACGAAACACATCCAAACAAGTACCAAGCACGCTCTAAAAAACGAACGAGGTAGAGAGAGACAGAAAGAGTACCTGGTTGAAGAGAGAGACCCAAGTTTTGATGGGTGTGAAGTTGAATTGACGGGGAAAAAGGGAGGGACAGAGAAAGAAGGAATTATACGAACCAAAGTTTCTTCCTCTACATACCAAGTCCGTCCATAGGGAGAGTAAATGGTTTTCCTTATGGCCGTTTACAGGCTCACAAAATAAATAAAAATAAAAAAAGAAGTCTCTTTTATGTATTGCAACTAACAAGGCTTAGGTGAAAGAAAAGGATCAAAATGCAGACCTTTTACATATAAAGATTTTCTCTTAGACCCATTGAATATTTTTTTCTGAGCCTAAGACCCATTGAATTTAGTGTGAATGGAGACCTCTTTATGTTCCAATCCCCATTATCGTTTAGTGGACATTTTCGAGGGATCCTCATCGAAATGAGGACTACTCGGTGCAATATCGAATGCTTGTTGATTCTCGGATGCCCGTAGAAGCTAAAAGAACTTAATGGGTTAGTGGTTTAGAGGAATCACTTATGATATCTTGGTTTATATATCCTTTTAGATTTTGAGGTTTATTGGTCCAATGATATCTTAAGTTTTTTTTTTCTCTGCTTATCTTAAGTTTCATTATTTTTTATTCTTTGTGTTAAGATTTTTTTAAAGTATTTTTTGTTAAGATGCCTCAATGTTACTTGTCAAATGCCTAGATAATGTACATTTAAAGTATTTCATTTTAAAAAGAAAAACACGTCATTAAATTTATCATCTTTATCACATTAATTGATGCGGTATATTTTAAATGGTTATATAAGTTAACCATTTAAATAAATAAAAATCCACTTAAAGTATGATGCATTAGCCTTTTTTTATTACTTAAATAAATTTTAAGTTGAAAAATAATTTTTATCCCAAATGCTTAGAGCCGGTTAGGTGTGTAGCACTCTTTTGCACCAGCCAATAAGATTTTAACAAATATGAAGTTTATGTGATTTATGATGTGTGATAGTATACAAATCAATCTTCTTTTTATCCAAACTTAATCTTCATTTTGTTTTAAGTTCATTCTCCTCTTAATTCACTCTCTATTTCTCTCGCAAGAGGTGGAGGAAGAAATATCGAAAAAAATGATTTATATGACCTTCTACTAAAGTAAAGAGGTGACCCTCGAGCCGCCGATACAGGTTAAAGAGCCTTTGTTGCAAGGGATGCTTTTTCGTAAAAGGTCAAGATGGTCAATGGCAGAGATTGGTGGGGCGGCGATCGGGTACCTGCTGATGATGGTGGTGATGTTGTTCAACATGGGGGTTTTCCTCGCCATCGTGCTGGGCATCTTGATCGAAATACTTCCCACTCAAAAGTGAGGATGGCAATGTTGTTATTCTTGTCAAAAATAATTCTTGTGCTTGCTTGTGCTTAAATTTCATTTAATTGTTAGAAAATTTCAAAGCGCTTTTTCTAGATCAAATAAATGATGCAAGAAAAATATGCCATCTACAACTCTTTGTATGCATCTCTAAGGGAGAAAGAGAGAGGGAACATATCATATAAAGGAAAAAATAATCACCTGTATATCAGTGTAAACTCAATTTTGCTGCTATTCATACTTGGCAACTCTTCATTAGTGAGTGTAAAAGAGGGTTATACACCTGACCGAATGAAGCTTCACCTAATTTAAATACAACAAACTTTTTAACTTCTAGCTTGAACCTCTAAGATTAACTTTTGAGATTGAAATTGTATAACCATCAAAATTATAAAAAAACAATTATATGACATATTTGTATAACCTTTGTGATCTTGGAAAAGGAATTTCATTTAACAATAGAATTATGTTCACTGATCTTTTGTTATGAAGCAAGGAAGAAAAGAGACATGGGTGTACATGAGTTTGTTCCACCATTAACTTGCAAAGAGCCAAACTTGCAGTATGGTCATGTAACATAACTTGGACACTATGCTATTAATTAACATTGAAGGGGTAGTTTAGCACTTAGTATCTTTAGAACATTATTTTAATAAAGCAACTGCGCAGAGTACTGTATTTATCCAATAATTAAAAACGTTAGACAACAGGATTTCTTGGCATCTTGCTATTGGGTTTGGAGTTAAAACCAATACTTAAGGAGAGATAAGGATTTCTTTGCACGCGCGCACATAAAATTGGACGGCATTCTACAAATAATCTAGAAGTATTCTCATCTTGAACTCGTTTGTTTTTTATAATTAATCTTAATTTATATTATTTCATCTTATCAAATCATTATATATTTTTTAATATTTATATAAATTAAATAATTAATTTTTTCAAATCCTAAAATAAAAATATTATTAAAAATTATTTAATAATAATAATTATTCAACTTTTAACTTTTATGTTAACTCAATTAATCTCATTTACGAATTTTGAAAACGCACGATTTGGTACATGTTCTTAAGAGGTGGTGATATATAGAATAAGTTTAAAATTAGATTTTATTGTAAATAAAACGCGAGTCAGCCATAAATGGAAGAGTGGATATAGCACAATTTTATTTCGAGAAGTATAATTTTTTTTTTTCAATTTTTCTCATTATTTTTTTCATATTCTTAAATATATATTTTTAAAATAAAATTACAATATCATTAAAAATACTTCCTTAATTACTAAGTAAATTATTTTAAAAAATAATATAAAAAAAGCATTCAAAAATTTTATCTAAAGATTTAACATTTTTCTAAATAGAATGACTTATAAGTTACATCCACGAATTCTCATCATTAGATTGGCTACAAGGTAAATACAAGACAAATTTAAACAATGAAACTTATTTTAGGTCTACATTTAATTGTTCAAAAGCCAAATATTTTCTAAACCCTGCATTTGCCAAAGATAGTCAGTTTGGTAGAAAGGTCAAATTTTTATTTTATTCATTTTTTTTCTACTCTATTTTCTCTTTCCTTTCCTAGTTTTGTTTTTTAAACTCATAATTTAATTAAAATATAATTATTAATTAACATAAAATAGTTAAAAATGATAACGTTAATCAACTTAATAATTACAAATAATTAAATATTTTTTATTTATTAATTACTTATAATTATGTATTTTCATAAATAGATAATCCAATGTAAAGATTTAATATGAATAGTTAAAATCGAATATTAGTTATATTATTTTTTATTATATTTAAAAAACTAATTATTTTAATATGAGAACTTATGTTAATGGAATGGTCAAAAGTTAAAATCAAAATTATATTGACTAAAATTATATTTTAGCAATGATCAATGCAATGAAAGTACTCTAGCATATGGAAAATCCATCCATGAGTTGCTATATCCAACTCTTGAAGAATTTTCTGCATCCATTTATTAAAAAAATTAAAATAAAAACTTGCATTTCGCTTTTGACAGCAGCATAAATTAGAAGGGGAGTGAGGAGGCCCCAAATTACCTCTTCGAATGCTTAAAACTGTCGTGTTAGGATGACTTCAATTTTGTGAAATCATTATGCCTTACTTTTCAGCTTGAGCTTATCCTTCTTTTTATCTTTTTTACAAGGATTTTTCTACCCTTTTTCTTCTTAAATCTATTGGCTGATTCCTTGAATAATAAACTCTGGAATGCATAAAGGTCTTTCATTGCCTCTGAAGAGGCCGAAAACAGGGGGTCCTTGACCATCCCCCATCTGTCAAGTGATTGAAAACAAAGACTTTTAAAACTATATTTCAAAATTTAAAAAAAAAAAATGGTTGTAAGTGGCACCAAATACCAAGTCCTCTGCTTTGTTTTTTTTAAGGATTTTCACTAGTTTTTAAGTCGTTTCTAAACACTTGGGTATACTTTTGTAAGTGCCAAGATGTTTAGATTTATGGTCATCGTATTTTTCTATTATAAATACCATTATCTTTAGAATTTACTGACGAAAAAGGTTGTAACTTTACCTTGATCCTTTTGCACAACCAGAATTCTCCTGCCCTTTAGCACTGTAACGTTCTTGACTAAGTATTGCTTTTTCTTTGCTTTTTTCAGGGGGTTTCAAAAGCATGTAATTCTGTTACGCATGCCTTTGTTCCTAATATAATCTTTCCTATTTATTCATAAGGTAGACGGATATATATCGTCAGAATTGTAAGGCCGTTGACTAGTTTGATACTTTGAATTCTTTGATTAGATTATATTAACACTTTATAGAGTTGGCAATATATATTATTGCATTGAAAGTTGAAAGTTGAAAGTTGAAATTAATAATTTGGTGAAACTCCATAAAAAAGATACAAGTTCAAGTGGACGTGAAGAGGAGAGGATGGTGATAAAACAAAGCTTTGTTTTCCTTTCTTTACTGTCGAAAGTGGAAGAGTCTTTAAGGGGGGAAGAATTGGAGCTGGTGATCCGTCGCCGACTGCGTCCAAATTGCTCTCACTCCAAAGGTCAACTCTCATTCATAATATATTATGAAATTGAACTGTATTAGATTTCTGAATTCACTAGTATATAATTTGTAATTGATCGGAACGAGATTCGTGCATTTTTTTAATCCCTCTTCACGACTTCCCCAATAAGCAACCTGTTTGTTCAATTAAATTAAACCCAACAAAACCATTTGTAAACATTTTCCAGCTCTAGATTTAGATCTGTATCATGGTGGATGTGGAGTATTTATGAAGGTTTTTTTTTATATAATATTTAATATTATTTTTTAAATTTTCAGTCAAAAAGGTATCTAATAAGAAAAAGGGATTATGGATCATAGAATAGTGAGGGAAAATTTTCCGAAAGTATTTGACGCCTTGTGGGGATGAAAGGTCGGAGAATTTTGTTCAGACTTGTTAAGAAAAGCGTTGAGCTAGCTTTATCGGTTGAAGATGCAGAGAAAGGGTGATTCAGCTTCATTTGATGCGTGTTTCTGCAGATCGTTATCTGGGTATGTTTGATTTTTGATTATGAACGTTGGCTTTGTTTTAACCTCTGTGCTGTAGTTTGAATTCAACTTCATTTTCTTTGTTCTTTTCTTTGCCTTTTCTTTGATTGCCGGGAACAAACAAAAAGAAAGTAAAAGTTTGAATCTTATGCCTTATGCAGCAAAGTCAAATACTGTATTAATCTCAGTTGAATGAGGTTTCCTTTCAGAGGTCAAGAATGATGTCTAAGATGTAAAAAACAGAGCATGATTGTATGCTGTATATATTGATTGTTAAATTTAGGAACTTTAATGATGCATGAATATTGGCTTTTGATTAGGTTGAACATCTGAACGGAGAAAGGGCAACATTAGCATCTGGTGAGAGGAAAACTGCCTCGCATCGTGCATTATTAAAGATGGGGAAGTTATGCTGCTTTCCAAAATTTAGGTTAGCCAGAATAATGGGTTGGCTTCAGATTGTACTGGGAGGGCTTGTTATAATTGTAAGCATATCGAGTCTCATTAGGTTCTACTCGGCCGGATTTTTCTCACCGTATGAAGATATGTGCTGGAAATTTTCTGGTGTGAACTTCACTGTGAAGGATGGTTATGATGGTTTTGACATAAAAGCATTGTCTGATCGTGTCAGTGAAGTACTGAATAGGATGGAAAGTTTGCAAGAAAAGCTCGAGTTGAAAGTTAAAAAAATGGAGAAAAACAAAGCGGAGTTGTTTAGAAATAATATCACTAGATTTGAGTATAAGAAATATTTGGAAGAGGAAGTTATTGGACCTCTTTACAAGGCTCACATTGCTCTTCGACAGATCCGGCTGCCGAAAGTTGAAGGGATTGGGAACTCGACGATAAAGGAGGAACCTTTGATTAATACTTTTGTGATTGAGGAGATTAGGAAGTACATTACCCCAAAAGAGAATAAACTTGGGAAGATTAACATATATGGGTCAGAGAGGATACACAACACAATTGGGCATGCATGTGTATTATTTAAGAAAGAACTGGAAGAGTATATGGATTATGACATTGGTTCTTATTGCAAAGATGATTGGAACCTAGCTCAGAGGCTTATGGTCAATGGTTGTGATCCTTTGCCGAGAAGACGGTGCTTGACACGGGCCTCCAAGCTTTACCAAAAACCGTATCCAATCAATGAGTCTTTATGGAGATTACCAGATGACAGAAATGTAAGGTGGAGCAATTACCAGTGCAGGAACTTTGAGTGCTTGTCGAGCAAGAACCCGAGACGGGGTTATTCTAAGTGTGTTGGGTGTTTTGAAATGGAGAAGGAAAAGCTAAAATGGGTGACTAATAGCTCACTTGCAGTAGATTTTCTGATATATGATGTTTTGGCAATCAAGCCTGGGGAGATAAGGATCGGTCTTGACTTTGGTATTGGTACAGGGACCTTTGCTGCAAGAATGAGAGAACATAATGTCACCATTGTCTCAACTGCTCTAAACCTTGGGGCTCCTTTCAACGAGTTGATTGCACTTAGAGGTTTAATCCCTCTGCATATGACATTGAACCAACGCCTTCCATTCTTCGATAATACAATGGATTTGATTCATACAACTGGATTTATGGATGGTTGGATTGACCTGCTGTTAATGGATTTCATCCTGTTTGATTGGGATCGAGTGTTGCGGCCAGGAGGGCTGCTATGGATTGACAGGTTCTTCTGCACGAGAAAAGATCTAGATGATTACATGTACATGTTTCTGCAGTTCAGATACAAGAAGCACAAGTGGGTTATTGGTCCCAAATCAAAGGATGAGGTCTATCTCTCTGCAGTGTTAGAGAAACCACCAAGAGCCATTTAAATCAGATTTCATATCTTGCTTTCTAATTTGTAACATGCATTGACCTGATGTTGTTAAAATACATGTTTGTAACCCCAATTGTTTGTGGACTTGATACACTGTAAAAGAAAAAAGAAAATCTCACAAATGTGATGCACTTTAGTACTCTTTGTTTGCCAAAGGGCATTAAATTACACCAGAAGTAGTCCCATATTCTTATCAATATGAGCTGAAATCCCATTCTTGTGAAGAATGCAAGTCTGTCTTCCAGGCAGTTTTCCCATTTTTTTATGTATGACTTGGTAGCATATCCAGATGGATGGTGGGCATGCATCTCCAAGCGACAGACTTCCATAAAAGAACTTGTACTTTCTGCATTCAACCAAAGCCATCCTGTTCGACCTGTACCACATATCGGTCGGTAGTGACTGTCTCGACGTTACTCATTGGAGCCTCTAAGGACGCCCAAATGCATAATATATAATTTTCAAACCCATAAGTATGTTTCCTCACTTACCTCTACGTGCCATTCTTTATGCCAGCCAAGTCTATCTGTATGTCAAATTTGGCAAGCCGTTCCTAATATGTCATATGATGACAAGCTTGCCAAGGTACCTAGAGGTACATCTTTCTTGATGTTCATGAAAAAGAACTCAATATGCGATGATGATTTTACCCTATATAACGGATGCCAACTTTGTGAGAACCAATAGGAAATGACAATATCATCTGTTTTTGTAGATTTAGGGGATTGCCTGCATAGCATCATAATAGCGTACTTCTTGGGTTTTATTCACCATGTACAGAGTTGGGCTTGAATGGGGGAGAATATCACATTGTTTTAAGAACCACTTGGGCCGTTTATATGCATATATAGTACCACTTGGGCCGTTGCCTTGTTTATTTTGAAAGATGAGATCAAAAACTCAAAACACATCTCAAACTTATCATTACATTTTTTTAAATTTTCATATAAAATATAATAAAAAATTCAACTTTTTCAAATTCTCATATCACTTTTTCAATTTTCATACAAAATTAATATTAAAAAAATATTTTATAATAATATTTTATTCTTTTTTGTATTTTTATCTCATTTCACCTCATCGCATCTCATCTCTGAAAACAAACCGGGCCAAGTGAAAAATTTTCATTTGCATCAAATGTTCACAGCTTGCCTTCTCAAAATTTTTAGGTGACCCTTTACTAGAGAACATAACAGATCTTTGAAGAACGGCCTCTTGCTCCCTCCAATAATTTTTTTTTTTTTTAAAAAAAACTGTAATAGAATTTGCTTCCCTAGCTATAAGCGTGCTCAAACTTAGCAGAAAAAAGGTATTAGGCCTCAGTTTATTTTTACAACTTATCTCATCTCCTTTAATTCATTACAATAGTTTCAAGTTTTTATACAAATTAAATAAAATAAATAATTTAATTTTTTCAAATGCTAAAACAAAAATAATATTAAAAAAAGTATTTTAATAATATTTTATTTGACTTTTAACTTAATTTTATTTAAATTTAACTCATTTCATCTACAAAAATAAACGAGGCCAGCATGCCCATGATTAATTAGGTTGCTTTTTACAAAAAAAACAAAAGCAAGTGCAGTACTTGCTGTTGGAACCATCTAATTGCAGGGTACTAGGTCATATTATATATGTGTATTTATAAGTATAAATTAGATATATATATATATATATCTATCTAATTTATATCTTTACATCGTTTCAACTTTGAAATGTAAAGATTAAGGAGTAAAGATATAATTTTATATCTAATTTATATCTTTACACTAGTAAAGATATATCTTTACATCGTTTCTACTTAATTTCAAGCTGTAGATTTATATGATCTTACTTATTAAATTAATTGGAGAGAAATCTACGTCTTAAATGAGAACTGGGAAAGAATACGTGCCAGCCCATAGGTACAATCGTATAAAATTAAGGAGTGAAGCCTGAAGGGAAACTCAGCAAAGTTCATGAACAAACGGGCATGCAATGAAAGAGAGGAGACACCAAAAATATTATATACATGATCTTAACATACATGCTCGATCGAAATACTTGAAGCATATATATCTTGCATCTATCAGGATCCTTTTATTAGGATATGATGCATGAAACCTACTTTAAAAAATGTATGCTATAATTTAACACAGATTTGCATATAAAGCTACAGTATGTTGGATGAGCATATAAATTAATTATAATATATGACCTACTTATACAAAAATGGCAGTACGTTAGCAGCTAGCTAGATATATAGAATGAATATCTGCAAAGCATTAACTTTCCACTATAATATATGACCTACTTATCCAGTACTTGAATATTCCAAATCATCGTTGGAAGTAGTTCATGATCGATAATCACACTTTTGTGACATTTTAATTACAATCAAAATGTCTATTTGCCACAAAAACATTATAATTATATGATAGAAGTACTAATTCTTTATCTTTTGGGATATAATTTACTTGAAAATATTGTTTAATTATCCGGCGGCCAGCTGACATGAGACACCAGGTTTTTTATCTTCTGGGATAACTTTTAAAAGTTCATGTAGTAGTAGTACTACGTACTTCCGTTGAGTATATATATTTGATTTCTCTTGATCAAGCTGGAAATTTGAAAGATATGGAAGTAGTACTTAAATATTACTTGACTTTTTTTTTCATCTTTCTCTGAGACGTCGACGGCCTGTCTCTCTCGATCAGCCAGCATAGCTAAAAAACCTAATAAAAGTTCAAATTCATAAAGAAAATTAATATTTTGCCGCCAATTAATTGAAATTGCAGAAGATGATGATAATCACGTAATTAAATTATATGTGATCATGACCCTAAAGAACGAACAATATAATAATTAATTAGACAAAATCTTTTATAATAATTTACTTTTAGGTAATGTTCGATTGGAACCATTCCAAAACTTTGAACGTGCACAATTAATGTCGTCCACTCATTTGAATAGTGTTAAACTACAGATTGACATTAATATATATATATATATATATATATATACACTGATACCATAAGATCTTTACAGATTATAAGGGCCGGTCTTAATGGGATGGTGGGAGGGGACCATTATATGCGTACTCATGGGTACGGTTTTTTAGGGTTTTGGTGAATTAAAAAATCAGATATGGATTAGTAGCCTTAGTTAATCTCTGGCAATTAGAAGGTAGATGGCAATTAGAAGCTGGTAGATCTTCTACAATAACTTATAGTTAATTTACTTTAAACATGAATATTGCTAATTAGTAGATGCATGCAAATGAGACCGATCGATTGACTCATGGTCATGATCATTTATATGTAGTAAAACAACTAATTTGTGTTATGCACATAAAGTTTAAACATCCATATGTGTTAGCTAATAGTTATAGTTGATCTAGTACCAATTTCATGTTTTTCCTAGATCTGCAGGATTCTAATCAACATGATCAGTTTACAGTGGATCATCATGTTGGGGGCGGGGGGCAGGAGGAGGAATATATGCCTACTGCCACGGCAAGGCCAAGATCACGTGTATAGAGCTAGATTATGTCTCTAATTCAGCATTTGCATCAATTAATCATATATAGCAGTACTCTGCAATACTCCTCATGATCATGGCATTGATCAACATCTTGTACGTATAGTTCTTAATTTTTTTTATGATACTGATCGATATTATATATGAGGACGTAGAGTTCGTAAGACTTAAATTGTTTTTCTGAGAAATTTAAGTACCCTATTAATTTGCACCCTAATTAATTAAACTACCACACATTTTGGAATACATCCTAAACTATAATAAGCTGTAATGTTCATGTGCATATATATCTAGATTATCAAGAGATTTCAACGTTTACCCTTGGTTAAGTTCTAAATTTAAGACAAAAAAAAAAAAAGAAAAAAAGAATGTACTAGTGGAAGTACCTACTAAATATTGTTTAGGATGCACATCAAACTTTTCATATTTTGCTCTATTTATATTAAAAAAATTCAGATATACCATCTTAAAGTACCATGCTTTGTGCACATTATAAAGATATAATACATGGATGCATTATATATATGGTACTAACATCTATGTATATAAATTGAGCTGTGCGCGGGCCGTTGAAGAGCATTAACATAAGTGCCTTTGTTCAAGAAAATCAAGTTTATTGATCTTCATTTAACTCCAGAAATGGATGATGAGCAAGAGAGGTTGCTGCCAATTGCAAACGTGGGTAGGATCATGAAGAAGATCCTTCCGGCAACAGCGAAGATTTCAAAGGAGGGGAAACAAACTATGCAAGAATGTGCAACAGAATTCATAAGTTTTGTAACTGCTGAGGCATCTGACAAGTGTCACAAGGAGAATCGCAAGACTGTGAATGGGGATGACATCTGTTGGGCTCTGAGTACTCTAGGGTTTGATAACTACGCTGAGGCCATTATACGGTTCTTATATAAATATAGGGAGGCTGAAAGTCAGAAAGCTGCTAACCAAAACAAAGGAAACACTTCTCAAGACAAGCAGCAGCCTGAAGAATCAAATTATAGAAATGACCAACTTGGGAAGCAAACTGATGATCAAGCTCCCCCTGCTCCCTTAGAGTTTAGAGCTATTGAGAAGGGTGACCACTCTCAGGCAGAAGCTTCTTCATGAACTAATGTTTCTACTGCTCTAGTATATATATTGATGGGGGTGGATATGATATATCAGTAGTACTGGAGGCAGAGGTCATGTGGATGTGATCATCAAAATGTGGAAGATTTGTATTTTTCTCCATTAATACATACTTCATAATTCATATATATTATTTATACTTGGGTAGTCTGAGGTAAATTTTCATCCATCTTTTTCTCTTCCATATTCTGAGGGTAGTCTGAGGGTGACCATCTTTGATCTGCTGCGACTTAAATGTAATTTTCTCTTCCATATTCGTCTCTTTTTTGTTTTGGTAAAGGAGGGGAACTTCCATAGAAGGTGGTCAACATGAATAATATATATGTACTTTTTCTAATTGCACTTTTCAGTTCATATATGTTAAGATGGTAATTTAATTAGAACATCTGCACATTAATGTCATAATCAATATCTATATATATATATATGCATATACATACATACAGGGCATGCAGTATATGAAGACAATTTCTAAAGGATCACATCAGCTTTGGAGTATTTGAGACAAAAACTTTTCTTAATTATTAGATGGTCGGGGGCCTAATTAATTCTCTTAACATTTTTTTATTTAGGGTACTTAAGGCCGATCATTAAATTATGAAGAACAGTATGGTAAATCATGAGATATTATACGCGTACTTGCATTACATTATTTGGCACCAAGGCGCTCATGTATAATAAGATCAGTACTTGAAATTTTAAATCTGCATATTACATATAATTTACGGCACTACTGCACATGAGGTCGTAAAGTCCAGTTTGGATTGAGAAATAAGATGAGTTGAAATGAGTTTAGTTTATTTTTTAATATTATTATTATTTTGAAATTTGAATAAGTTGAATTGAAATTTGAAAAATGTGTATTGCAATTTAAAAAATATATATTGAAATTTGTGTTTTGTATAAAAAAAATTAGAAAAATATAATGATGAAATAGAAACCATGAGTTGAGATGAGCTCGATCAACTCACTCTCCAATCCAAATAGAGCCTAAATTTTTAACTTCTAAGAGAACTAAGAATCGAATCCCCCTTCTCCTATGTATAATCAAAAAACAACGGCATCTATAAGCAATAGAGATATATAGAGATAAAGACAAAAAAAAATTATATTAGGCCGTGCATGATTTCAGTGAAATTAATAACGTTCATATATATATATATATATATATGAGTTCCTGGCCAATTAATATTGTCATATAATTATACTGATGATCAATAATTATAATCACTGACATACAATTAAATCATTAATTGGTGTGTTAACATGATATATCAGCTAGCATTGAATTAAACATCAGCATGAGTTCGTAGTTTTTGATGATGAAGTAAAATTATTAATGGTCTCTCCCAGCTTTCCCTCTCACATATTTTGCCCATAAATTAGATTCAGTTGAAGTGTACTGTACATGAATTGGCCGCTCTCCCTTTATATATAATTTTCTGAACATCGAAACCAATGCTCAAATCCTCAGTAATGAAGATTATATATGTCAATCCAAAGCGTTGATATGGCGCAGTTATCTGCATGCAGACAAAAGAGGTCAAGAACCAAAATTAAACTATCCGTACGTACGTGCAAATATTACTTCTTCATTCCCGCCGTGTGTGTGTGTGTGAGCATTCTTCAAGACCAATTTCAGAAGGGAAATTAAGAGAATGAAAAGTCAAGTTTTCAGCTCATGATCATATTCAAACAATATCTAATCACAATTAATATATAATATTAGTAATTATTCTGATGATCAGTGCGGCCATGAACAGCTTAATTTAACCTCTAAGTAAACTTTAATTCCTTCCGTAGAATTAATGTTTACATGAGCAAATATATATAATATCATGTAGGTAATTTATAATATATTATTATATAATATTACTCATATACAAGTAGTACTGATCTATTGGTCAAATTAGTAGGCTACAGGTCATTGCCTATATGTAAATTAACTATATGTTAATTTAGGATTTTGGTAATCCTAGAACCAGGGACCACAATCATCACGTGGCTTTACATAACATGATTTGTCGGGAACATATATACAATTTTTCTGGCATGCTTATATTTTACTCTCAGCAAATGGATTAGGGTAATTTTCCCATATAAAGTTGGCTGTAAAGTGCTACTAATAAGATTTAAATTTTGTAAGAGTTAGGGTTTCGACATGCATGCCGCCTAGCTAGGGTTTCTGTGTACATGATGCTCTTGGGACCACTTCTCAACTATCATCTGCTATATTCTTTGCTCTCTCTTTTGTCTCTCATTTCCAAAAGATCACTCACTCAAAGACGCGCTAATTAATTCATGAATAGGTAATTTGAAAACCTCCACTAACTATGTTTGGTACGAAAGGTATGGATGAAGGACCTCCCACTAGTACTTATGTTTCCCAATATAGAGAGAAATTGTCTCAAACATGAGCATGAAAGATTAAAGGGAGAGTGCATATAGGATACTATATGTTATACAAAAGCTGAAAATTACCTCGAAACCAACTATATTATATATATATATATATCAGTAGTACTGTAACATCATGTGATGCTTTTCTTGATAGAATAACTCCAGAAACCTCAATATATACTTTTGGACCAACTATATATATACATGCACAAATTAAGTCAGTCTTGTTTTATGTTACTGTTGCTAGTACTGTCCTGCCATTTAAACAAAGGCAGCTAGGATTGTTAATTTCATCGTGTGTTCAACTAGGACAATTTTGAAAAGTTCAAAATTTAGGACTAAGTATACCAATGCAGTACAATCTGATGGTTTTCTTGATAGAATAATTTCGAAAACCTCAAAAGATATTGGGACAAGCTACAATAAGGCAGTACTATTCAACGATTTCCTTGATTGAATGATTTTGGATAATCGTTGCTTCCATGGACTCCGACCATGGATTTGCGGTATCGAACTTCATAACCTGCTCACATGGATGGCTAATTATCGAGTGCAAATTGGCACTTCGGCAACGGTGAATCTCATCAAACTATGATAAATCGGTGTTGCATCGCAATTATATATTGCTCTAATTTTCCAGGGAGGAGGCAAATGGCTCATGGGTTGTCATGTGTATGAGTGCAGCCTTTTGTAAGAAAAATGCAAGTATGTTGCAAATTGCAAGAATTAACTATGTATATATACCGTGTATAATCATAACATGAAATAGTTGTTTACTTAGTGAAGCTGGCTTATATAAATGATTTTTTGATATAGAATGTGTGTGACTAGTGTACTATTCCTAGGGTCATAACAAATAGCCTAGAAATATCGGAGCCAACCTATTAATATAATATATATATATATATATATATATATATATCTGCACAAGCTACAACATCAGAGATTTGAGGGAGAGGATTGTAATATCTTATATTTGCTATTAAATCACCTCATGTGATATATTAGAGTTGCATGGATATATATATATATATATATATACACACACACACACACACAATATCATTATACCCTACAAACTTAAAAAGGCTTCATTGATATTCTAAATAATCAAATCTTTTGATTAAGACGACCCTAATGATCATATTTGTTCATCTATAAACCCTAAATGGTTCAGGAACTTATAATCTAGCAAATTATAATATAGACCAAGGTAATTAAAACAGGTTGTAAACAATTGATTTCAGTATGAAACTGATGCGTGCAAAGCTTCCATAATTAATCCCCACCGTACGTCCATGCAGTTACTTCCTTCATGAAATAATTGCAATTTCATGAAGCTGAACCTTTTTAATTGTGCTTGAACATTAATACATATATATATATATATGTATATATATAAATCTATATATATATATATATATACCATCGCTACTGTGATAAACTGGACAACTAGAAGTGTACTAAAGCTACTTATTAATAAGAGAAAAGGTATAATCGACGATGAGGTGAGAGGACGTTGTGATAACATCCCACTCTTGAATATCATAATTGATTGCAAAGATGACGATATATCGTACGCACTAAAAGATGCCTTTTCAATCTGCATCACCAAATAGATAACAATTGTCCATTTTTTGTAGCTTGGCTTAATCAAGCTTCAATTTATAAGTACTTTAAAATCATTTGTATATAATATGTTGACGTCTATTATAAATATTATTGGTGGAATAATGATGTTAATTAGGTTATATATATAATTACTTGTTTCATTAAGCTGCTAAATCAAGGCTACGACGTATCTTCATGAAGATCAATAATGAGTTTTAAAAATTTTGGATATATAGGTCATTATAATGACTTAAATATCAGTGGCTTAATTAAGCTCTAGCTGATTGAGCGGCTTTACCAACCAGCGCCTCATGAGAGCCTGAAAGGTCCAAGGGTTTGATCACCACTTGTGTTCTGGATCGACCTAGCAAGTAAAGAGCCTAAATTAAGGATCATATTACTAAAGAGTTAGTTAGTTAGTTAGTTAGTGTTTGCGCGTGTGAGAGAGATAGAGATGCAATCTCACTCCAAAAAGAGATCCCAACTAGTAGTGTAACAGGTCTAATTTTAGACAAATTTTAAAATCAAATCGATACACACCGAAGATGGCCGATTTGACCAATTCATCATCAAAATTGAAACTTTTGGTTTTTTCTGTTTCAATCCAGTTTTTCGATTTACCATTTACACGTGTGGCACTATATAACTTCAATATTATAATCTTTCAATAAACTTAATTATTACAATTTAGTATTTAATATTAGCAACTACTAATTCATTAATGTTCAATTAAACTATTATGATATAAGTAGGATATAACTTATTAGTGAGATTAATAAACTTGAATAATAACAATGGAATTCGATATACTAATTAGCAATTTAACATATAACATATAAAAAATAAAAAATTATATATATTATTAAATATTAAATATGTATATACCAACTCGATTTGGTTTAAACCAATTTTTAAAATATGAAAATTGATACCGTACGGTTTAGAACCGATTTTGGTTCTTAAGAAGTACTGGTACCCCTTTGGATCGGTTACAAACCAAATGGAGTCCATCAATTCCAATCGATTTTTCAGTATTTTTACCTCTTAAGAGCATTGTCATTGACTCCATTAAGATTTTTTTCAAAATTTGATAGAAAGTACAAGTTTGATAAAAATATAATACTTTCACATCCATAACTTCACATTGGATTTATCAAATAATAATATAATATACAATTTATAAAATCAACAAATACATTTATAATTTATTCATCCAACAAACATATTAAAAGATAATAAAAAATTATTTTAATAAGTAAATAATAACCCTTCAAATATAAAAGAATATGTGTGAATATTGTAGCTCAAAATTTCAGCTTGATGCTTTTGATGAGGCTAATGTAGGAATAGTTTAAATAAACCCATCGAATTTACATTTACTTTGGTTTTTGATAGGTCTAATGCCAATACTCTAATCCTAATTGGTTTTTGTTGGTGGCAAGTTGTACATCTAATTAGCCATGGTATCGGTGAGATCATAGAATAGGCTTTCGAATGTACCTAGCCGAAAATTAGATCCCACTATTTGTGACAGGTCAATTTATGTAACAAGTGGCCAAACTGATTAACGTTACAATTTTAGTCTCTTAGAATCATTTTATAGAAAAATAAATTCTCAAAATATATAATAGATGAAAGCTATTTATCATCCCACACCATACATTTTACATATTTAAAAATTATTTTTTATTATTTCATTATTTTTAATTATCATTACATATTTATTATAAGAAAATAAATTAAGAAATAAAATAAAATAGGTGTGGTGTGCAGTGAAAATGATAAGTAGAATTATTCTATTTAATAAATGAGATCTCATTCACTAGTACTTTTTATGATCACTTAGTATATGAGCTTTAACTCAATGCTTGCAAATTTTCCTATAAGTACGTATCAATATGATCAGCTAAATTACCTTGACCAGATGGAAATAAATTAAATAACTTGAGAAATTGGGGTGACAGTTAATTTGAAGGAGAGGGAACGCCCAATTTTTGCAAAAAATGCCCTTTTGTACCCGAGCATTCCAAGTCTCGCGCGCAGAGCATATCTCATGCATGGGAAGAAGACAACTTCAGTCTTGTTTTTGCTATATATCAACCTCACTCTTTCCTTTCTTTATAATAGAAATTCAAACCTAAAACCTACCCCAACCTCGATCGGTCATTCCTTTACAAGCCCAAGTCAAAGCCCAGGGACTAAATACTCATCAAACATTGTTGCCCTAAGATAATCCTCCTCTACATGTTTCTGCATGGCCTTTAAAATTTAAAATTTGATAAACTGAAAAAATATAAAATACCTAACATTTTCTATTAAAGATTTCAGGATTTGCTTGGGACGAAGTACTCATTGAAGCTTTGACCTAAAGGAGAATTCTGACTCTGGAGCTACTTCCATCCTCCTGATCATGGATCATGGATGTATATTAATAGCTCCATCGTAGTTGCCTTGAATGCAACATGCATCCACATGCAGTTTTCCTTTCTGGGGGGGTATTTATGGATAACATTGGATACGAGGAGGACTTATTCTAAGAAAAATAATAATGATTTTGAAATTTCTTTTCTTGCAAACTCCAAAATTCTGTCTAATGGTAACATTTATCTGTCCATCTATTGTGCCCCTGAAATTAACAACTGAGCAGCACCGCTGAGCCACATAAGGGCTGTCAACAAGATACAAAAGATCATTCGGAAACTATCATCATTAGGACCACCCAGCACGACTTTGACCTAAACAGTACATGCTCTGGATTCTATCCTAACAAGCTTCCAATCATTGTTAGGAAATAATACCTAAAATTTTGCTCACTTGATTGAGGTTTATAGCAAACAAGAAAGCAGAAATGGAAAAGGGCAGCTCACAGCATGAACCTAATCGTGGCAGTGTAAATTGTCATGGCAAGTGTAGGTACAATATGCTCGTCGTGATTCACATGAACTCCAGAGTGAGATGGCAGATACTCTAAATTTGCACTAGAAGATATTCCTATACATTACTTGGATGCATGCCTAAATCAAGCAAATTAAATAAGGTGTCATCCCTTTGGTCAATTTGTGAGTGCACCTCCTAATACCTCTTCCTGATAAATGCAAGCTGGTGAGTTACAGTCGAAGGTATGCAAAAAGCTAAAGCTATGCTAGTTCTAGTACTACAGCTTTGACCACAAATTTCTTTAATGGTGTAACGGTGTGGTGCTTCGTGTACTAGAGTACAGTAGTATGCATCATGACCTAACATTCCACATTTGACGTTCATCTAGTAAGGAAAATAAAATAAACCAAAAATCAAAAGGTTTGATTGACAAAAGCTTCAACAAAGCCCCAACCATCATCAGGATCAGGTCCAACCCAATAACCAGCCATCACCATATGGGTACAATAACCTACATTCCAAGAATGGGAAGCAATTTCAGAGACATATCTTGAGGGTGTCACTAAATGGTGGCGATGGCTCCAACTCACAGACAAAATGCTGCTACTTGCATTGTGGTTGGCAAGAAGCTTTGGAGCTGCAAATGTGATTGATACTCTCAGCTCAAAAGTACAAGCACAGAGAAGGTTGTTCAAATGTTCTATTATCCTACACATTGTCCAATGTGCCTAATTGATAGGCCATGAGAACTTTGTAATTGGCATTTGCCCATTCATTGATTAATAATACTTTTGCTTATCAAAAAATATATATCCTACACATTGTGGCTTGTAGCATCTAAATAAATCAAATTTTAATATCTTTGCAATTCAAAACTGGTTCCCCTACTAATAATAAGTCATCAATTTTAGGATTTCATAAAATAGAAAACCATACCCTTTCTGTTATTGATTTCAATTTAATTGCATGTTTATTTTTTATTCACAAGAACTCATTCAGTCAAGATATGGACTTGGGATTACAATTAACTAGAAAGAATTTTTACTTCCTCAACAAGCGGGCAAACTTGAGCTGAAGTTTCTAGGCTTAATAGGCTTGCACTGGGAAAAGAAAAAAGACCCTGTCACAATTTATGGTTTAGAAGCTTAAGCTTTTAGATGTTGTAATCTAAGTTGGATCTTAATATCTTTGTTCAAATTGGTCACCTCATTCCATTACTAAGAAATGTGAATGTCTTCGTAATGGAGACTTTTATCAACCAACAGACGTTCCATTACTGAGAAATGTGCATGTCTTAGTAATGGAAACTATTATCAACCAACACACGTGTGCATGCAGATTTCATGCAAACAAATTGTGCTTTCAACACATGTCCAACCAATTCTTCCTAACCTGGAATTGGGTTGACTACATCCAGTACTAAACATAAAGTAACTGTTATTCAGCTCATAAAAACTGCTGAAGACCAATTTATTCAGAAATCCAATATTTAAGTATGGTTAACGTTAACTCACACGAATGGTCAGGGTTAAAGCTTTTCTGATTTGAATGGGTAACATGAGTTAATCTTATCTGTAGAATAATTGATTTTTTAAGGTAAAGCTATTTTTTTCGTTTGTTTCAAATCTATACAGATTTAAAAGAATGAGGATCATGAGTTACCGGCAATGGTTTGAACATGATGAAAAATAACCAAGTAACAATCATAATTCATGGCTTCAATATACTGTATGCGCAAGGAGAAAGGAAAAGCAAACCTGTTCTGGCATTTGCTTGCCTTGAGAGTCTACCAGGAGATAATCTCCTTGGATGCACTTCCTGGAGGCAAGTCCCAACAAATAATAAGCATACAATACCAAATAAACATTATGCCACTAAGAAAATATCAAGCAATAATGTGTCTAAGCAGCAATATTAAGAACTTTTTGAAAGACAAAATGAGAAAAAATGACACCACATAGTTCTATACTTTAATTTAATCTTGACAGCATGGCTTGGACGAATCATAACTGGTGATCCAGCGTGATTTACTGTGTGAAGGTCACGAAAACCAATTGTTTGTGATCCACCACCATCTTCATAAAACAGAAAAACAAATAACAAAATTTCTCCTGCAGAACTTTCTGGATGACAATGAATCATGATGTTTAAATTTATTGGCCAACGATAAAGCTCCTATGGGGCTTTTGATACCGTATGGATGGTTCAAGTATCAACCTCTTCCTATCTGCTGGTAAGAAGGAGGAAATGAAAACTTTCTTATGCAAGACTCAATGGCATTCACGTTTAAGATTTAAATGTGATGAATCCATGGCTCACTCTTACATATTTTCTCAGAGGATATGCTAAAAAGGAAAAAAAAAAAAGAAACCAACGGCACAAATCTAGCAGAAAGGAACCGAAGCATGTGCATATAGAACCTGAACCGTAAAACACATACTTGAGTAAATCATTTAGACTTTTCGTGAATTAGAAAGTTTTCTGTAGTCTAATCAAACATGAAACTCACTGAAACAAAATTCTGCCGCGTCACGTAGCCTAATCAAGAAAAATTACAGAGAGATTGATATCTATAACTATACATTAGATATCCGAATGAGTCTGCAGTATTATAAGCATTTAAAAAGAGCCAAAAAATAAATACACAATCCGAATGAGTCGGTTCTCATTCTTTCCACCCGTTCGGTTCCCGAGAAAATGTGAAGAAAATAAAAGGGCAAAATTCCGAACATGTTTGTTTTAAATCGGTTTCAAACGGAAATAAAACCCAACCCAGCAAAGCACTGTAGCTGTAACTTGGGTGAATTCTTTTTTGGCAAGCATGCCTTTTACCTCTACATTGAAAAGTTTGTCCTTTCTTTTTTTTTTTCCCTGAAGACTCAAAAGTTTTCTTTCCTGACATTTTCTCAGAAACCAAACAGGGGTCTGAGAGAGGAACTTTTGAAAGAGTGCTTTGGTACTAGAGGGTATTATTAACTTTTTTACCTGAAGTTGGATTCGTGGATTACAGAGAGGCGTAGAGAAGCTTAAGGTGAGCAAGTACGCCATTGGCGAAGCTTTTCACTTCTTCAAAGTTCTTCGTAGGAGCTTCCTGGGTTTTAGAAGAAGATTAGACGACACCGTTCTGGGCTGTTCTGCACCACCGTATGAAAAATGAGTAGAGTAGCAAATCTATTGCATCCATTTTATATAAACAGTATACGATACTTTAATATTGTTTATATGAGATGGATACAGTTGATGTTACTACTCCTAGTATCACTCTTTTTAAGCTTGTTGTCCTAAGTCTTTTTCTTTTTTCTTTTTTCCCTTAAGCTTTTCTCACTTCCGTTTCAAATTTTTAGAAAAAATGGATTAAGGTCCGTTTGGATTCATAAGTAAACTTATTTTAATTTATTTTCATTTTATCATTATATTTTTATAATTTTTTATATAAAATATAAATTTCTAAAAACATTTTTCAAATCCCAATATATATTTTTCAAATTCCAATACACATTTTTCAAATTTCAAAATAATAATAATATTAAAAAATAAATTAAACTCATCTCATCTCCGAATTCAAACGAAATTAAATAATTCTATTTTTTCAAATTCCAAAATAAAATTAATGTTAAAAAATATATTATAATAATATATATATTAACTTTTATCACATTTTATTTTAAAAAATAAACTAGAGCTGGCCAAGCAAAAAGGTTTCACTTATTTCACAAAATTAATGAATTAATATTTAATCCAGTGAGTTTTTAGACCAATGAATTATTCTATTTAGAAAATGTTTAGCTATATATAAATACCATCATCTCTCAAAGAGAACTAGTGGCTACTAAATGGTCTAAAAAAATAATCAAGAAATTTTATTTATTTATAAGATAAAATGAGATGAGATGGCATATCAAAAATAAAAAATCATCACACGGACAAAAATCACATATCGTTAAAATTCAGACGACATGGCCATGTACGACGATGTTGAAATTGCTTCAATGGCGTGAGTTTTAGGAAAAGCTGTATCAGAAACTGATTCCATAATTTTGTTGATGGATTCTTCTTCTTAATACGTTTGAAAATCAATGTAAAAAAATCAGCAAACTTTGGATGCCATACGCAATTTTAATTAAGTGGTCGTATGAGAAAAATAGTTACATAAAGACCACTGATTAAGATAATAGAAATTACTTTTCACTTCACAAATGTCTCTCATATATATAGCTTTAGCTTGACTCTGAAGGAACCGGCTTCCAGTGAAGAAACCAATAAAACAAATTACCTGAAATCAGAAAATAAATTCAGTCCAAACAAAACCAAAATGGAGTAAAACCCAAAAGAACAACTCAATCAAATAGTGCAGAGCATACGATTCAGAAAGAGAAGCAACATGTGGCGTTTCATTTGAACTCTTCTTTGATTTGTGCTTTGATTTCTTCTCCCGTTTCTTACTCCTGCCAAGCAGTCACCATAGGGATTTTGGTACGAAAATAATAAACCAGGGAATTAGACTAACAATTTTATTTCTTTGTAAAAAATAAAGAGTGTTAGAAAACTACTCGTCGTGTGAGCCAAGGCCCCAACAAGATTTCAGTTTCCGGTTAATGTGCTTCAAATCTTTTTCTGACGGGAACTTGTATCTCGTTACCTGTATACAAGCCACGAGAAGAGTAGACCAGTAAGCATAACGGAAACAACCACATTTCTCCATTTAATATTGAATTGAATAATACTACAATGCCCCTAACTTATACTACTCACTTTGCCTCCTTGACCAGACAATGTGATGCCACGTGGCTTAGTTTTAGTATTCATCTTTTTGAGTTTTCAGATGCCATTTTTTTTTTAAATTTTGTTAACAAGCCACGTGGCACCACAATCAACGGAACAAATTAAGTGGAATAAATTAGGGGGCATAATAGTATTTACCTGTTGAATTACATCTATACATTTAGAATTACATATCCCTTGCACAGAATCTTATCTTCCCATGCCCTTGAGCAGGCAACCAGCAAAGTATGGTCCAGAAATCATTCCAGTTATATTCAGATTGCAAAAAGTAAACAAACTTTTACCGAAGTATCCAGTGCATTTAGTGATTCGATGAGCTCTGAAATGGTATGTGCAGAACTCTGGCGAGAGAGAATGTTCCTCAGGTATCTGCAAAGAAGCATGCAAGTTGAAGAAGACTGAATCATTATTGTAGGCAATATATGTGAATTCCCTTTCCTGGCCAACAACTAGAGATTTAACCCCAGATCCCTCCCTATCACACAGTAGATTTGTTTGGCAAACAAATACGACCATGGTCTGCCTACCAAATACAAAAGAAGTATTGCAAAAACATTAGTCATAATGTTGAGGCAAGACCAACGTAGGTTTAGACCTCTCAAAGTCGACAGCTTGATGCACCTCATTTGAACTGCGTAAAGCAGTCAATGCCAGCTGCATCATATAAATAATAAACAATGTCAGTATTCTAACTAGAAAACGGATGACAAGATCAACCCACATCCTAGGCCAGCAGAGTATAAGAGAGTCAACCAAGGTAATTAAAGACAGAAAGGGGAGGGGATCCGATCTGAATTTAGTGGGATACTTGTTAGCGATAGGAACCAAAGTTGTGAGAGATGCTCAGCAAAATTAGTAACCTGAAAGGATTAAATTATCATGGATTTTTTTACAGATTTGTGAAGTTCTATAAATCATGTTATTGGTACCTGCCCAGGAGGGAATAGAAGAGGTGCATCGGTAAGCATGATTTTGTCAACTTCCATCCTTGCAGTTTCATGTAATGCCTACAAAACATTAAAGCAGCAGATGGATAAATAGATACAGGAAAAGGTAGTTGAACCCATGTGAGCATATCTAAGCAAATCATAACCATTATCAACAGGATGCACTACGATGTGCCACATGCACAACTAGCCATCTTAAAGACATTAAAATTACTCGTCATCTTTATGAAGATTAAATGGCATAGGACTCGTATGATCAGGAGTACGAGGATCAAAAAGCAACCAAGATGGATAGACAGATATAAAGATTAAATAGCATATAAGCAATTCACCTTAAGCATATGAAGTTGGTCATCTTTTGCTTGACAGAATTCCTAGGAAGCAACACCAATTGTTACAAATTACGACAAAGAATATGCAAGATAGATAAATAAATGCAATATCAAAGTGAGACCAGAAACAGAAATTAGGAACTGTGACAAGAATAAAACCTGAAATTTTATTAAACACACACACACACACACACACACAAATGAGTGAGCTTTCTTGTACAATCACCAAAACAGATTTCTTTGATAGGTACAATCACCAAAACAAAATAAAGCAGCATAATTCATGGATTAATCAACTTACCTCAATGTCATTGACAAACCCATCAATCGAGTGATACGGCGCATACACAATAAGATCAAATTCTAAACTCTGCAGAATAAAGGATTAAGATCAAGGTCTAAACTTCTGCATGTGCGCCAGTCAAAGAAAAGGAGAAACAACAAAGAATAAACACTAATATTCACGGCACATTCATGCCTGATAAACTATCATCTCATTGATGAGAATCAATTGATGATCCTGTGAGATCCCCTTACCAAGCTCCTCGGCTGAAACATGATTTTCTTCTATCTTACAAGCCGCGTAAATACACGTTAACCTGTGGATGAAAAGTAACGTCATAAATATTGCCACAATTGAGAGCCATCCACAAAAAAATTACCAAGCCAAGCAATTCTAGAGTGCACAATTTCCAATCATGTGCAAATTTCTTTTTTATAATTAATCACGATTACAGCCATACTTTGAAGCAATGCGTCTCCAAGGACTGTCATGTGGCCTATGAAAAGCTACAATGAGCATCGAAAATAATCTTACATGATGTTTTTGGGATTATGTTCCATGACTGACCATTGAAGATAAAATCTTTTGAAATACATGAGAGCAGTTGCCTGCAAAACATTAACCGATTCCAAAAATTTGAAAAGCCCATCATTAACTATATTTTTGCACTGATTTTGTGGGAGAGAAAAAATAAACAATACCTGAATTTTATGAGGAAAGTGGAAATTGTTACAAACTTCTTGAAGTTTATTCTCATAGAACACTCTCATATATTGCTCTTCCTCAATATTAAGGGGTTTCGGATGAGAATGCTTGTCAGCTAACATAAAAAGAATGGAACCATCGAAAAGATAGGTTAGAAATATAAATGGAAAAAAAAACACATCGGTCAGACACTCAATTCAACAAGCAAATGACAAAAAATGTGATTCTTAAAAGGAGTGTTTACCGGTATCTTTTGAGATAATTGGAGGTGCGGGATATGACAAAGACCCATCGATATCTACTTCCATAAGCGTTGCCCCATACTTTAATACAAATTAGTATATCAATCAGAAACAACAGAATAATTCTTCTTAATGCAACAATCATGAGCCCCAAATTAGGAAGGAAAAAAAATGAAAAATTTTTGCACGATACCTTCTCTAGTGCTTGTATTGCTCTTTGATTAGCAGCTTTGTATTTTTGAACCTATGTCATTGCCCAAAACAGAATCAATATAAAAGAAAAACGCGCTTTAGAAGGCGAAAAAACTAAAACTAGAAGCCTACTTACATTGGTTTACACACATAGAAACACATGCGAGATTTTATTTTCTTGGCAATGGATTGATTTCTTTCTCTCCGGTAGACCGAACAGAGTTGTAAGGAAAGCAAATTCCTCACTCAAATAATCTTAACAGGAGTATTTTAACATAAAAATAACTCCACACGTCTAAAATAATATTTTCGGTCTCGATTAGTTTAAATGATTTTCTTTTCCTACAGTTTCTCGGCAACCGAACGGTAAACAAATGGTGGTAATGGTAGCAAGGTACTAGTAAGAAAGAAACGTACCAACTCTTGAGGAGTGAAGATCCACTTGGCACGATGAGTCGAGGTCTGGAAATCTGCCATGTCGACTTGGAAACCCTAACTCAGATGCTTTGAGAAATTATAAATCATGACCAGTTATATATCAAGATTTGTTAATTCATTATGAACCAATTTATTACTGAAGAAACTTTTCAGCATCAGAGATTTTTCCAGGAACTGCTTTGTATTTTCACGCGCCTCGTTTTTTTATAGGTATGTTCTTTATTTATAAATATATAAAATGAGTTTTACGAGTTGTATTTATAAATAATTTGGCATCAAAGTAACAAACTCCCAAGTATTGATTCGGACATTGGCAACACAGTAATAAAGAGAAATCCATTGTGTTGATGCTATAAAAATGGACCAACAAGTCATGATAGAAAAAAGAGTCATTATCAATCCACTAGAACGAGTTAGACTTCGTAGGGTGTCATTTGAAACCCCCAATGAGACTTCGATACGGCTGTACATATATGAATAACAGATAAATAAATAGAGAAACATAGTATTTACGTGGTTCGACGTAAAGTCTACATCCACAGAGGGTTTGGGAAAGGAGATTTACTATAATAAATATTTTTACAGTTTCTTATTACTCCCACTGTACAATAAAATATATACATAAATCATATAGAGCTCGAATCCTTCTAAGGAGGTTGGAAGAGATGATCCTTAAGAGAAACCGTCGGCTAGAGAGTCTGCCAAAAAGAGAGTAAGAGCCAGTCGGAGAGAGAGCCAACCCTGAGCCTCAGAGAGTCCTCTTATAAACCTTTTAGTTATGTGTGTCAATTGATATTTATCTTCTGCTATTTACTTCATCTTGGTTGCACACTGTCCTATGTATCTGCCAATCCTTTTTGTCCAATCATACCTCATCTCTTATCCCCTAGTGTGACAGATGACTAGTCTAGGCCCTATTTGAAATATTTCACCCTCATAGAACCCTTTGAATTCTTACCAAATGTACTTTGGTGAGAATTCTAAAATATTTGAAAACTGAGAAGGTTGTGGTTCGTTTTCTGAACCTGAGGTAAGAAAGACAAAAATATGTAATACATATTTTATCAAGTGAATGGTATTCCAAAACTCTTGATGCAATGTGCAAGCAGTCACTAGTAGGCAAATTGGCGTATAAGGGTTTACGACCCCGCAATCCACAAGCGGTCACTTGTGGGAGAACAAGTGTGCGAGGGTTTACAAAAAGGCCTGGACCCAGGATTTATTCCCGCGATTCGCAAGCATCCAAGATGAGGCTTGTCGAGTGTGCTTGGTAGGCGAATCGCAAGTCTCGAGCCTATCTTGGATGTGAGAGCTTGACAAGTGTGCTTGAGTACTGGACCTCAAGTCTCGAGCCCCTGACGAGTGAATCGTTGGGCTAGTTATGGGCGGCCGGATGACCCCGCGACCAAAACCCGACCCCGTATGACAAAAGCACGGAGCTGGTATCATCGTGAAAGATGTGCTTCAACCTTGCGCTGCAAAACAATTTTATTAGTAGAAATATGATTTTTCATGTCACTGAGTTTGGGTGTTGAGTTCGAATTTGCATGTGCACAGTCAGAGTATAAAATCTGCTGAAGCCAAGCTTGCTTGAGCAGTCGATTTTGAGGTATCATGATCCGAGGTGCGAATAACCTATTAGATAAAATAAAAAGGAAAATAGGCGAGCCCTAATGGGGAACATGCTTGCTGTTATGTAAATCAATGAGTTTCTAAAGGATGAGGCAAGCCATGTAAGTCTGTGTGAGCTGGGAACACGACTCCTATATACTAGGCGAGCTGGCGAGCGTCCAAGAAATATCGAGCGGTGTAGGTGAGTCCATGATGCTGTGATTGTTGGGCTAGCATGTATGGCGAGCTGGCGGGGGTGTCAGCAGGAGAGGTGGTCGGGCAAGCTGGGAGCTAAGCTCGGTGCCTTGTTTGTGAAATAAGTGATCCGATTTGAGAGGCGAGCTAGCGATCCGAGGGTGGAAGTCCGTGTGCTGTGAGTGGATAGGCGAGAGGGAATGTGTATGGCAAGCCGGGTAGAAGATGTTGCTTTGACTATGTGAGCCCGAGTGGGTCATGCAATATGTTCGGGCTAGTGTGCTCAGTGAGGTGAGGTATTTTCTGTGTGCATGGCAACCCATACGTGAGATGTGGGCGAGAGGAGATTCGAGCCCATGTGGTGACCGAGTGGTGGTCACGAGTTGGCAAATGGTAAGCTGTTATTTTCTAAGTAAAGGTGTACTGGGCAAGCACCATGAACTTGGTGAGCTGTGTGCTGTGACGGTGAGCATAAGGCGAGCTCAAGATAAGGTGATCCGTAATGTGTGGGCGAGCAAGTGAGAGGATGAGTCCCGAGAAGTGGTCTGGGCGAGTGTGTGTGGCGAGCCGTGAAGGAGAACTGTGGTCAAGCCCAAGCTGTCATGAGCTAGCTGGCAGACTGGTGAGATGGTCTGGACGAGATGGCGAGCTTGTTCATGGCGACTAGGGAAATATGACCTGAGATGTGATGGTGAGCATGCATGGCGCTCACAGGTGAGTTGTGGGCGAGCGCTCGAGAAATTGTGAGAGGATGTCTGAACCCATGTGGTGCCAAATGGTGTTCTGACGGCCGTGAGTGAAAGGAGGCGAGTGCCCAAAAGGGTGAGCTAGGCGAGCTCAAGCTGCCATGGCTTGAGGAGAGGCCATGTGGGAGACTTTGGCGACCTGGCGCCCTGGTAGGCAAGCGGTGGCCTCACCAGGGGCAGATGATGCCGGCAACCTCAAAGGTGGCGGGCTGGTGGGCCTTGAGTGGAGGGAGGTGAGCGCCCGAGAGGGTAAGCTAGGCGAGCCCAAGCTGCCATGGTGTGAGGTAAGGGTGGGCTCCGACTCTGATAGAGTCGGAGTTCGGAGTTTCCGACTCCGACTCCGACTATAGTCGGAGTCAAAAACAATTTCCAACTCCGACTCCAAATCGGAATCGGAGTCCGACTCCGATCGGAGTTCGGAACTCCGAACTCCGATCGGAGTTCTGTCAGAGTTCCAATCGAACTTCGGAACTCCGATTTCCGAACCGACTTCGAGTAAATAGGCAAATTTTTTGGCCCATTTCTGATTCTACTTTGTTCAAATGAGCCAATTTTTTGATGTATTTTATCTGTTTTACATATAAATAATAAATTAGATGATTATTGTTAAATAATCTACCATTTAATAGTTGATATTTGATAAACAAATAATACAAATTATATTATTATAATTTACAATACTAAGACTAATACAAAAAATAGCACAAACTGAATAATACAAATAATAGTACAAACTACAAAACCACTCGATGTAAAGTAGAGAAAAAAATATATGCAACCGCTCCATCGTAATGTAGTTAATCGAATCATCAGTCATCGGCAAGTATGTCAGGATTGATATATAGATCTGTGAAATTATAGACAATATAAGTTAGATAGATTTATAAAATCATAAAAAATAGTTATTGAAATAATTATATATACTTTGTTACTTTAATCATAAAAAAAAGTAAATTAATTAATTTAATTTTACCTGACTCAAGTCTATAGCTAATAGCATCGATGCCAATACTCTCTAGTCCAGAAGGAATATCACTAATCCAATTCTACGTGCAAATGAGGGCCTCCACAGTTAACGGTGCCAATGAACTCCGATAAGCATCCAACACTCGACCTCCGGTGCTAAATGCTGACTCAGATGCAACTGTAGTAATAGGAACGGCTAGTACATCTCGAGCAATACGAGAGAAGATTGGGTACTTGGAAGAATTAGCCCTCCACCATATCAAGATTTGAAATTCATTTGTAGGCTCCTCGACCTCTGCCAATAAATACCGATCAACCTCATTCGTACACTGTAGTGGATTTCTCATCGACCTTGCGTGAAACGACGTCATAACGTTGAAGCCTCGGGGTCGACTAACACTGTCTGCACTGGCCTGATAGGTACGGGCATCTGAAGGAGGTCCTGACCTCGAGCTCAAATGTGAGCTACCTGCAGTTGCTGAGGATGAAGGCTGGCTATTAATGCTGTAGTGGTTGTATAAGTCGTTTAGATCAACCTTAAGTGCTGCGATAAATGCAACTGCCTTCACTGTCCTAAGAACTTCATTTGCCCACCATTCTATCACCGCCAACTTCAATCAGGGGTCGAGGATCGATGTTATGAACAGCAATCGATTTATTTTCTCAACTTTCCCCCCAATATTTATCATATTTCGACTGCATCTGTAATGCCATACCAGATAACAGTCCGCTCAGGTCAGCACAATCTTCTTTCAAGTGGTGGTGTACCATTGAGATCTCGCTGAACCATATATTTGCCGTCGCATATGTGGATCCAAATACCCACTTAGTAATATCATAGAAAATCTGTAAAAAGTTGACAAACTCCGATATAGCTTGCCAATCCGTACTGTCTGGCGGACCGAGCCCCGTTCCATTAGGCTCCAACAGGGCATATCTCAGACCCCCATCCTCAATCTCCAACCGCTCAAATATCTTCTAGTACTTTAGGGCCACATCCAACATCAGATTTGTGGAGTTCCATCGAGTGGGAACATCCAAACACAACATTTTTGAAAACTCAACTCCAACCTATTCTGCTATTGCCTTGAATTTCTACAGCATTTGAGGAGAAGCCCTCGCATACTGCACAATATTACGGACTTTTTTGATGGAGTCGTCCACATTTTCCATCCCTTTAACTGTTTCATCATTGAAAAATGATACCATTTTCAAAATTATTAATCATAAAAATATTAAAATATAAATTACAAAATCAAAACCAAAGAGGTTCACCAACAATAAGGTTGAGTATGTGAGCAGTGCATCGAACGTGGATATACTGATGATTTTTAATCACATCGTATCTTGCTCTCGTATTCCGCAAAAACCACTCGATGACAGTCTCATTAGCATTGGCATTATCAACTGTAATGTATAGCATCTTTTGGATGCCCCAATCCACCAAACAATCATCCATCTCTGCCCCTATTGATGCACCATTATGGTCAACTATTTTTTTAAATCCAATAATTCTCTTTTTAAGATTCCACTCACTGTCAATAGAGTGTGCTGCGATACACATGTACGATGTATTCTGTATAGACATCCATGTGTAAGTCGTAAATGACACTCTCTGACCAGTGGTGATGAACATCTTCTTCATCTCAGCCTTCTCCCTCATATGCCTCTTCATGCAATCACGCATTGCTGTATAACGGGATGGCAGTAGAAATCTTGGCTCAAGCAACTTCACAAACTTGCGGAATCCTTCTTCTCAACAATATTAAATGGCATCTCATCTGTTGAACTCAAGGTTTCAAGTCTCGTATTTACGTATAAATTTTGATGATAACAAATAATATTGAAAACTCAAGCTCAAGTTGTCTATGCATGAAGGGAGCTAAACACATCAAGAAATCAAGCATGAGCAAGAAAGATATCAAGTCTACAAATGAAGCTCATAGATTATTTTTGTACATCTCTTGATAAAATTAGAAATTGGATTAAGGCTCCAAACTACTCTTTTTTCTCATAAAACATCAAATTACTTTTTCCACATATGCAAGACATTTTTAAATGTCTTAGTTTTGAAAATTATGTTTTTCACATGTGCATAACACCATCAAACAAAATAATTTCGAAAATTATATTTTTTTTTATAAAAACTTGATTTTATAAGATGATTGATTATCATATTTGACATGTGCATATTTTGTTTGAAAGTCTTGAAGGGAGGTGGTGTGTTTTTTTGACTAATGCAAAAGGTAGATGATTTTGTTTGAGAATCTTAAAGGGTGGTTGTGTGTTTTTTTGACAAATATAAAAGATAGATGATTTGTTTGAAAATCTTAAAGGGTGGTTGTGTGTTTTTTTTGACATATGCAAAAAGAAGATGATTTGGTTTGAAAAATAAATCATGCTCATTTTGTTTTGTATGAAAAGCAAAAGATTAGGTTTGATTTCTTTGAAAAATGAATGGAGTTGTCTTTGACAAATGCAAAAAGGAAATGTTTTTATTTGAATTTTTTGAAAAGTGAATAGTGCTCTTATTTGACATGGGAATCTTTTCAAATTTGAAATTGAAGACTCATTTACCTATAAATAGCTCACTTGAGTTTTGCAAAAATCACAACAAGACCTTACACATCTATTGCTAAATTTTGCATCATTCTTTCAAAGCTCTCATTCTCTCTTTTCTAAAGTTTTGAGCCTTAATTATTGTTCTTGTTGAGAGAGATATAGTTTGTGCTGTATTGTTCTTATTTCACTCATTGAGGAGTGTTTTCTGATAGCCTACCCACTATCAATTCTTGTATCAGTAAGAGGGTGTGTATAACCCTTGTGTGTGTAGAAGGTGTTCTACACGGGGAATAGTTAAATCACCAAGTGTGAGGTGATTGGAAGTAAGAGGGTGCGTATAACCCTTGTGTGTGTAGAAGGTGTTCTACACAGGGAATAGTTGAATCACCAAGTGTGAGGTGATTGGAAGTGTAGAGGGTGTTCTACACGGATTCTTTGGAGCGGTGCTGCTCAAAGGTGTAATAGGTTTCTATCTCCACCTAAAGGAGATTGAATAGTGGATTTGGGAATCCTCAAGGGGTAGCTTGAGGCGAGGACGTAGGCAGTGGGGCTGAACCTCGTAAAAATACTGAGTTTGCTTTCTCTTACCCTACTCTTTATATTTCCTACTGCTTTATATTTTGGTTATATTTTATATTGTATATTTAGTTTATAAGTATTAATTTTTTAATATAACCCAATTCACCCCCCCTCTTGTGTTAGTCATCTGGGCAACAAGTGGTATCAGAGCTAGAGCTCTATTATAAGATTAACTATCTTTTGAGTTAAGATCTTATGGCTAACATTGCAGCTTCATTTGGTGAAGGTCAATCTAGCAGTCGGCCTCCACTCTTTTGTGGAGACAATTACTCATTCTGGAAAGTTAGAATGAGAATATTCCTTCAGGCTCAAGGTCGAGAAATCTGGAAATGCATTGTAAATGGACCTTATATTCCAACAAAAGTGATTGATGGAGTAAAGGTCAAAAAGGAAGAAGAAGAGTTTGATCGTGAAGACGATAGACTTTATACTTTAAATTTAACTGCTATGAATTTATTATATAATGCTCTCAATGGTAATGAATTTAATAGAGTAATGACTTGTGCTACAGCAAAGGAAATTTGGGATAACTTGGAAGTTACTTATGAAGGAACTTCTCAAGTCAAGGAATCAAAAATTTATATTCTTACTCATGAATATGAAATGTTTAAGATGAATGATGATGAATCTATTTCTAGTATGTACACTCGTTTTACTAACATCATAAATAGCTTGACAGCTCTTGGCAAAATTTATTCCAAAGTGGAGATAGTAAGAAAAATTCTCAACTCTCTACCAAAACGTTGGGAATCAAAAGTGACAGCGATTCTTGAAGCTAGAGACCTCAAGAAGCTCGAAGTGAATGAACTCATCGGGTCACTTATCACCCATGAGTACACATTGAAAAGAGGAGAAGAAGAAGGAAAGTCAAAGAAGAGCTTGGCACTTAAAGCTGTTCCACATGAAAGTGAAAGTGATGAAGATGAGGAAAATGACGACAAAGATGAAGAAGTTGCGATGATAACAAGAAGAATTCAGAGGTTCTTAAAGAAAAATAAAACTCCTCCAAGGAAATCCTTCAATAAGTTTTCCAAGAAAGATTCAGGTAAAAATGACACGTTAATTTGTTATAAATGCAATAAACCTGGTCATATCAAGCCAGATTGTCCTCTGCTAAAGAAAGATCGAAACAAAGGCAAAAAAGCAATGAAAGCTACATGGAATGATGATTCAAGTAGCTCAGATAGTGAAGCAAGCAATGGAGAATCAGCAAATCTTTGTCTTATGGCTAAAGACGACATTGAGGTAACAAATTTTGATAATATTGAAGATCCTTCATATGAAGAATTGCAAAATATTTTAGAAGAAGTATATGAGGAATTTGAAAAATTGGGTATCAAGTATACTGCTTTGAAAAAGAAAAATTCTTCTTTAACAAACGAAATTGATATTTTAAGAAAAGAAAGTATTGTTTTGAAAGATGAAAATTTTGAGTTAAAGAAAAAGAATACTGATTTAGAAAATATTATTGAAAACTTTACGAATGGAAAAAGAAATTTTGAAAAACTTTTTGGTAGTCAAAGATGTGTTTTTGATAAGGCAGGCTTGGGATATAAGCCAAAACAAAATTACAAATCTTATAAAAACTTCTTTGATAATCCTTCTACATCAAAATCCAATATTCAAAATTCTTTTCATAAAAATAATTTTGTTAAAAAAGGATACTATTATAATCACTCAAGTTCTTCATATATGTCACATGCTATTTGCAATTTTTGTAATAGAAATGGTCATAATTATTTTGCTTGTCCTATTAGAAGAAAACATACAATGACTATTAGGGCCATATGGGTACCTAAGAATCTTATTTCTTTTAATACTAATAAATAAAGGACCCAAAGAATTTGGGTACCAAGAATTTTTTTTTAATTGTTTTTGTAGGTATGCATGAAGTATTCTACAGGTAAAAATAAATTATTTTTAGACAACGAATGCTCAAGATACGTGACAGAAGACAAAACTAAATTCATTGACTTCGCTTCTAAAGAAAAAGGATGTGTGATATTTGGAGACAATTCAAAATGAAAGATCATGGAAATAGAAGGAAAGATCATCAAGACTTAGTACAAGATGCAACCAAATAGTGGAAACATGTGAAAGATCATCCAGCGGAATAAATTCTAGGAGAACCTTCACGAGGTGTAAGTATTCGATCATCTCTTAGAAATATTTGCAATCATACTGTTTTTCTATCTCAGATTGAACGTAAAAATATTGATGAAGCACTTCTTGATGAATCTTAGATTCTAACTATGCAAGAAGAGCTTAATCAATTTGAAAGAAATAATGTTTGAACACTTGTTCCTAAACCCAAAAATCATACTATTATTAGAACAAAATGAGTTTTTAGAAACAAGAAAGATGAGTCCGGAGTCATTACTAGAAATAAGGCTCGACTTGTAGTCCAAGGTTTCAATCAAGAAGAAAGAATCGATTATGATGAGACATATGCACTAGTCGGAAAATTAGAAACTATTCGAATGCTACTTGCATATGCTTGTTATAAAGATTTCAAACTTTTTCAAATGGATGTTAAAAGTGTTTTCTTAAATAGTTTGTTTATTGAAAAATGTTTTTCAAGATGAAAGATTGATATAACTCTTTTCATTAAATACGAAAATGATGATATTCTTTTGATTCAGATTTATGTTGATGATATAATATTCGGTGCTACTAATGAAAATATGTGCCAAGTTTTTGCTAAGACTATGCAGGAAGAATTTGAAATGAGCATGATGGGAGAGCTTATATTCTTTCTCGGATTGCAAATTAAGCAAGCAAAAAGTGGGACATTCATCAATCAATCGAAATATATTAAGGAATTGCTGAAGAAATTTGGGATGGAAGGTGCTAAGGAAACTGGAACACCAATGAGTCCATCTACTAAACTTGATAAAGATGAAACCGGTAAACTAGTTGACTCAAAGGTATATCGAGGTATGATTGGTAGCTTATTATATTTGACAGCCAGTAGACCAGATATTATGTTTAGTGTGTGCTTATGTGCACGCTTTCAATCATCTCCAAAAGAATCACATTTAATTGCAGTTAAGCGCATTTTTAGATATCTTAGTGGTACAATTGACTTAGGGTTATGGTACCCTAAGCACACATATTTCGATCTAATCAGGTACACAGATGCAGATTATGCTGGCTGTAAAATAGATCGAAAAAGCACTAGTGGAGCATGTCACTTCTTAGGTCGTGCACTAGTTTCTTGGTTTAGTAAAAAACAAAATTCTGTTACACTATCTACTGCTGAGGCAGAATATGTTGCTGCGGGTAGTTGTTGTGCTCAAGTTCTTTACATGAAGCAACAACTTGAGGATTTTAAACTTATGTACAATCACATTCCAATCAAATGTGATAATACAAGTGCTATAAATCTTTCAAAAAATCCAATACAACATTCTCGGACCAAACATATTGAAATTAGATATCATTTTCTTAGAGATCATGTGCAAAAGGACGATATTGTATTAGAATTCACTAGTACACATGATCAATTGGCAGACATTTTCACAAAACCCCTACCAGAAGATAGACTATGCATGATTAGAAGAGAAATAGGAATGATGCATGCCATGGATATCTGCTAGATACTTTTATTTCATTATCTTAAATGACCTACAGAAACTTGAGACGTTTAGCCTCATCATTCAAATGCATTTGCTCCTCATAAATCATCATGCCATCCTTATCTAAAGGATTAGGCAATCGAAATGAAGAGGTAAGCAAGGATTTCAAATCCTTATTCTGTTGCTTTAATTCTACTATTTTTTTGTTTGACTCATAAACAAGTCGTTGAAGTACAGATACAGTCTCGTTAAGCTTCTCAATTTCGCGAGTTTTGGACTGCAACCGAGCAGAAAACGCAACGATAGATGATGAGTATCGAGTTCCGAGACCCACAAGCTCGTAAATGGCGTCATGATCTGATTTATTAGCTAAATCAGTCTCTTGTTGCTTCATGGCACCCACGATAGATGCAGAAATAGATTGAGACTGAGGTGAAGGATACCTCAAATCTTGATCAAGAGAAGCACTGAAGGGAATTCTACGAGCCATTGAAAAAATTGTAGAATGAGAATGCAAGCAAATTGCAAAGATGAGAAGAAAGCTTGATGCGAAATAGATAAAGTTAAGGATTGCTCTTATAGAAACGGAAATAAGAACAAGACAAACTTACAAATCATGATCATATCTCATTTTTCAGCAACATCAAGCGGATCAAATCTTTGCACCGAATTGCCAGAGCTACACCTCCAACTTTTGCAGGTTTTGTCGGGTACGGGTGGTTTCAATTATTCAGCTCTTTACAAAATCTCCTTCCGCACCGAATTACCGGAACTAGGCCTCCAGCCTTTGCAAGTTTTGTCGAACACATGTGGCTACGCACCGAATTCTCTACAGTCTCTACTAACGCAGCGTTTTATTTATCTATTGGTTATTGCAGGAATATATCTTATTGATCTAATTATGATTCCTTTTTAATGATGCCAAAAGGGGGAGAAGTCTTATACTAGTATTATACTACCCTGTTATATATGCTAGAATCATGTTTATATTTTTCTTGAAATACTAACGCATATTTTCAGGGGGAGCTTAAGTATTACTGCAGGTCGCAGATTTCTACTAAGTATTTGTCATCATCAAAAAGGGGGAGATTGTTGAACTCAAGGTTTCAAGTCTCGTATTTACGTATAAATTTTGATGATAACAAATAATATTGAAAACTCAAGCTCAAGTTGTCTATGCATGAAGGGAGCTAAACACATCAAGAAATCAAGCATGAGCAAGAAAGATATCAAGTCTACAAATGAAGCTCATAGATTATTTTTGTACATCTCTTGATAAAATTAGAAATTGGATTAAGGCTCCAAACTACTCTTTTTTCTCATAAAACATCAAATTACTTTTTCCACATATGCAAGACATTTTTAAATGTCTTAGTTTTGAAAATTATGTTTTTCACATGTGCATAACACCATCAAACAAAATAATTTCGAAAATTATATTTTTTTTTATAAAAACTTGATTTTATAAGATGATTGATTATCATATTTGACATGTGCATATTTTGTTTGAAAGTCTTGAAGGGAGGTGGTGTGTTTTTTTGACTAATGCAAAAGGTAGATGATTTTGTTTGAGAATCTTAAAGGGTGGTTGTGTGTTTTTTTGACAAATATAAAAGATAGATGATTTGTTTGAAAATCTTAAAGGGTGGTTGTGTGTTTTTTTTGACATATGCAAAAAGAAGATGATTTGGTTTGAAAAATAAATCATGCTCATTTTGTTTTGTATGAAAAGCAAAAGATTAGGTTTGATTTCTTTGAAAAATGAATGGAGTTGTCTTTGACAAATGCAAAAAGGAAATGTTTTTATTTGAATTTTTTGAAAAGTGAATAGTGCTCTTATTTGACATGGGAATCTTTTCAAATTTGAAATTGAAGACTCATTTACCTATAAATAGCTCACTTGAGTTTTGCAAAAATCACAACAAGAGCTTACACATCTATTGCTAAATTTTGCATCATTCTTTCAAAGCTCTCATTCTCTCTTTTCTAAAGTTTTGAGCCTTAATTATTGTTCTTGTTGAGAGAGATATAGTTTGTGCTGTATTGTTCTTATTTCACTCATTGAGGAGTGTTTTCTGATAGCCTACCCACTATCAATTCTTGTATCAGTAAGAGGGTGTGTATAACCCTTGTGTGTGTAGAAGGTGTTCTACACGGGGAATAGTTAAATCACCAAGTGTGAGGTGATTGGAAGTAAGAGGGTGCGTATAACCCTTGTGTGTGTAGAAGGTGTTCTACACAGGGAATAGTTGAATCACCAAGTGTGAGGTGATTGGAAGTGTAGAGGGTGTTCTACACGGATTCTTTGGAGCGGTGCTGCTCAAAGGTGTAATAGGTTTCTATCTCCACCTAAAGGAGATTGAATAGTGGATTTGGGAATCCTCAAGGGGTAGCTTGAGGCGAGGACGTAGGCAGTGGGGCTGAACCTCGTAAAAATACTGAGTTTGCTTTCTCTTACCCTACTCTTTATATTTCCTACTGCTTTATATTTTGGTTATATTTTATATTGTATATTTAGTTTATAAGTATTAATTTTTTAATATAACCCAATTCACCCCCCCTCTTGTGTTAGTCATCTGGGCAACATCATCCTCTATAACCATCTCTGCAAGTGCCTCGCAGTACACATTCTCACTGTATTGAGGGACCACCAGATTTCTCATCTGGTTTCCTGTCCCATCAGTTGCTGTAGAGGTCTCGTAACTAAGATTAGTTTGAGACCCACATGCGACTGCATATAATAATTTATGGCCCAATATTAGTTTTAAACTTTAAAGTTAAATGAATAAATCAATTAGCATACATAATACATATGGCCCTATGAGATTAATAAAACACTAACCTCTTGACGCCAGCCCCTTTCGCTATTTGGTATCGTTGACAACCATTGAGATGTGATGATAGACAAGCGGTGCCTTGTCTTTTTGAATGACACCTAACTTGAACGCCACAATGGTTGCATTCAGCCTGTGGCTTCTCAGGATCCCCACCATCAACTTTCGTGAAATGTTCCCATGTCCATGATCTTTTTTAATTTGATCGTGAACGGGGTAACCTCATGGCTGCAGGGTGTACTGGTATATCCGGATCTTGAACCAGATTGTCCCTAAGACCCATATCCTCCTCCTCCATAAACTGATCGAAATCTCCTACTTCTAATTCTATGTTGACTGGAAGTGGAAATCCACTACTAGCACACGAGGTCTGTGCTCGAGTGGAACTAGGTAATCAACTCCGAATCCAACTCGGTATTACTGCTTGGGATGCCGACGGAATCCTTGCATCCGGAGTCTCATATAGAGTCGGAGTCTCACAGGCACTATGTGAGCGTGAGGGATCCATCTGTTAAGTATACCTGAAATTTAAATATTACAATATAAAAAATGTTATATATGTTTGACTTATATATAAGTTTATATATATGCGACTAAAACATCACCCAACTCACGCCGCTAACTATATATGTTTGATTAAAGAACTGTAATATAGAAATCATGTAAATGAGTCAAAGATCATAATAGTTTATCAATTTTTTATATTATTATAATTTATATATGATAATTTATATATAGGTCCTGTGTCGATCATTATCCACCACAAAATAATACCCTAATAGAGGAGCAGAGACGAGCTACATGCCCATTACAAAAATAGCACAAAACCTTCTAGAATAGTAGAGTAGAGAAAGTAGTTAGAATTTCCCTCAAGTTATTATAACCAACACATATTCTTTTATATTGTGTATAAATACAATCCACAATACTCAATGAAAGATAGAGAAGTTTTACTGTTTTAGCATATTTCCTTTGTGTTAACAAAAGGATGAGATGAATAAAAAAATGTCATATTGTTTCTAAGACCTTACTATATAATTACTTCGCTATCTTCACTTAGAGCTTGACAAATGCACATTCCCAACAAATGCACACTTGCATTCTAACTTATTATATAAAAAAGCGCATTCCCAACAAATGCACACTGTTACAATTAAATAAAGACTGTCCTCAAGGGCCAAGGCCAAATATATCACTTTGTTCCATTTCAACTCCGAAAAAGCAAAGTAGGGAAGATGTAGTTATTTCTCTTGGAAGATGTAGTTATTGAGTAAGAAGTTCGTTCTCTAATCTATGGCAGATGATCGTGAGAGCCCAAGTTTTGTTTTAGGGTAAAAAGGAACCAAATAATTACTCTATAATTCATAAAATTAGAAAGACTGAATATAAGGCATAATATGACTTTTTTTTCTTCCCATGAAGAGGTCTGCATCTTTTTTTTAATTGCAATAGTGACGGAACTTAAGAATTTCAAACAAAAAAAATAACCTTGCATGCATGGAGAAAAATTAAGTTAGTTGTTTATTTAGTTGTTTATGTATTCTATTTGATTAGTGAGTACTAAAAAAGCATTTTGAGCTCCTTCAGTCTCTGTTCACAATCCCCAAAATTCTTGTCCTTTTTTTTTCCTTCAAAATACACTACATAATGCAAGTAGGAACACCATCTTCCACAATGTCCAAGGGTAAAAAAGGCCGACTAATCTTCTACGCATGATCCACGCCAAAACAATGTTTGTGAAGAAATTACTACACAAAACACTAGCTATCTTGCAAAGGAGTAAAAGATGGCCATTGAATTTCCCACTCCCCTTAGACATGCAATACCAATCAGTCACAATGTGTCTTTTCTTTTAATTATCCATGATGGGGACTTTCCTAAAGAGGTTGTCCATGCACAAAAACACATCCCTCAAAAGGGCCATATTCTGTCAAAATATTTTCCAAGGAAAGGGATTGTGATCGTGGAATATGATGACTTTGTAGAAAAAATGAATCCTGGACATCATTTTCTTGGAAGGATCCCAAAGAAGCTTATCTTCACTTCCCTGACCCAGGACCCAAAATAGTCGAATACATCTGATTAAAGAATGCAGTTAACGCTGTTAATTTATATAATTAGGAAACGTGTATAATTAGGAAATTAGGAATGTTAGCTGTGGTGTATATGTGTCTTTATCATTACGTTAGGAATGTGTATAATTAGGAATGTTAGCTGAGCTAAAAAAATCCAACTCCATTTACATGTACCAGCAAACAGCCAAACACAACCATCGGCATCAAGTTATCAACAACGTCCCCATTCAACTTCTAAAGTTCTAATTATATAACTTAATCTGGCATGATTTAAGCCTTTGATAAATCATCCAGGAATTAAAACACAATTATATGATCTACAAATTAGACTAAACTGATGCAAACCGAACTGATGCAAGACGTACATACGGCATACCGAACTCAAACAACTACAAATTAAAGGTTTGAAAAAACAAAAAAATTAAACACTATAATTTCGTTTCAAGTAACAAAATTGATACATTTGAAAATAATTAACACAATCCTCAATTAAAATTAAAAATAAAATCCTATTTTGAAACCCTAAATAATACCAAAAATAGGATTACGAATACGGACTTGGAGGCTCTCCTTGGCAGTGGCGGTCCGGCGCAGTGAAACTCAAACATCGACGTCGCGGCTGGGGAAACGGTTGCTCGAGGGAGAAGAATCAAAGACGAAGCGGGCTGCTGGGGTCTGGAGAAACCGAATGTGATGCGGAAGAAAGAAGAAAGAAGAAAGAAAAGGAGAGAAAGAGAAGAGGGGATCCCGGGGGGGAATAAACCAGTTTGAAAACGGCGTCGTTCCTTATTAGTTGGAACAACGTCGTTTAACATTTTTAAAAATATCCCAGATGCAAAACGACGTCGTTTTGCATCTGGAATTTTTTTAAAAATGTCGGAGTTCGGATCATTTGTTTTGTCCAACTCCAATTCTGAACTCCGATTTCGGAGTCGGAAGACTACCGACTCCAAATCCGACTTCCGAATTCTGATTCCGATCAGAGTCGGAATCGGAGCGGAAGCTATTCGAAAGTCAAAAATCGGAATTTTTGCCCACCCCTAGTGTGAGGCGAAGCCATGTGGGGGACTCCAGTGACCTGGCACCCTGGTAAGCGGAAGGTGACCTCGTTGATGTCAAAGAACACCGATGGCCACCTTTGTGGCCATCGGCAGCCCATCCTTGCAATTGATAGGCTGGGCACGGGACCCTTGCCGTGGGCGAGGTGAGAATGGGAGGATTCCCTCCCGGTGAAGCTATTGGGTGGTGGTGCTCTAGGCAGAAATAGATGGCGTCGGTGACCACCATAGTGGGCACAGGCGCCGGTTCCCCCCATCTAGCATTGAGGAAAGGGCTTGCCAACTTGCATTGGGGCCATGTGCCCTTGGAGCACTGTTCATGGCTCCCTTTGGCGGGGGCGTGGCCTCCGGCCGAAAAGAAGCTGTCGGTGGTCCCAAAGGTGACCGCCGACGGTTGCTTCGAGGCTGGGCCACGAGTTTCGCCTAGGTCTCGTGCCAACATGCGTCTACACATGTTCCATGCATGTCTCCGACAGGTGGATGCCCTGCCGGAGACAGAAAATCCCGCCTGCCACGGTGGTGAGCCCAGAAAATTCCAGCGACGATAAGACCTCTGGCGGAGCGCCACGAGTACTTGGGCGCACGCCCATAAGGAACTGGGCACGACACCTTGCCATGCCTGTGTATTGTACATGGCACTGTACAGTGCCATGCACACGTGACCGCACTGTGCACTTAAATGCACAGTGCTTCCCCCGAGTCCAGTGCACGTGATCTGTCTACATGTATTGTGCTGTGAGCCTAGGAGTGTATTGACCTGGCTTTTGTCTGGCTGGCTCGTGTACATGTATTATTTTTGCAATATAAAAATAATAACTGGCGAGTATAGTGTCCGTGAGAAAATGCTGAGTGTTATACATAAAAGAGATGAGGACAACAAATCTTTCTTTTAGATGATATATTTTCTCACCTTTGCCTGATATTATACAAAAATAGCACAATTAAGAATACTCATCTGGGGACATCGTTTGCATATTTGATAAGCCGTCCAGTGTCCCTAAAAATTATTTTTTCCTACCTCTGGTCTAAAGATTCTACAGACGGCGTCAACTGTTGATGCCATAAAAATCGGCCAACAGGCCAAGGCAGAAAAAAGAGTCATTCTCAGTCCACTGGAACGAGTTGGGTTTCGTTGGATGTCATTTGGGACCCCCAGCGAGACTCCGGTACAACTATACGTACGTGGATAACAGATAAATAAATAAAGAAACACAATATTTACGTGATTTGGCATAAGACCTACATCCAAGAGAGTTTGGGAAAGGGGATCCACTATAATATATATTTTTACAGTCTCTCATAGCTCCCACTGTACAATGAAAAATATACATAAATCATATAGAGCTCGAGTCCCTCTGAGAAGATTGGAAGAGATGATCCTAGAGAGAAACCATCGGCTAGAGAGTCCGCCAAAGAGAGAGTAAAAGCCAGTCAGAGAGAGAGCCATCTCTGAGCCTCAGAAAGTCCTCTTATAGACCATTTAGTTACGTGTGTCAATTGATATTTGTCTTCTGTCACTCACTTCACCTTGGTTGCACATTGTCATATGTACCTGCCAGTCTTTTTTGTCCCATCATACCTCATTTTTTGTCTTCTAGTGTGGCAGATGGCTGGCCTGGACCCTACTTGGGATATTTTACCCTCACACATTGTTCCAAGTTTCAACGCCCGTGTTGAACTCAAGGTTTTAAATTTCGTATCTGCGTATAGATTTTGTCATGTATGAAAAGTAAAATATTAGTTTGATTTCTTTGAAAAATAAATGGAGCTGTCTTTGACAAATATAAAAAAGAGATATTTATATTTGAATCTTTTGAAAAATGAATATTGATCTTATTTGACATGTGAACATTTTCAAATTTGAATATGAATACTCATTTACCTATAATTAGCTCACTTGAGTTTTGTAAAAATCAACAATAAAGGCTTACACATCAATTGGTAAGTTTTGCATCATTCTTTCAAAGTTCTCATTCATTCTTTTCTAAATTTTGTACTTTAATCCTTGTTCATTGTGAGAGAAATATATGTTGTACTATATTGTTTTTATCTTACTCATTGAAGAATGTATTCTGATAACCTACCAACTATCAATTTTTGTATTTGTAAGAGGGTGCGTATAACTCTTGTGTGTATAAAAGGTGTTCTACACAGGAAATAGTTGAATCACCAAGTGTGAGGTGATTGCAAGTGTAGAGGGTGTTCTACACGAATTTTTTGTAGCGGTATTACTCAAAAGTGTAATAAGTTTCTATCTCCACCTAAAGAAAATTGAATAGTGAATTTGGAATTCTCAAGGGATAGCTTGAGACGAGGATGTAGGCAGTGGGGCTGAATCTGGTTAAAATACTGAGTTTGCTTCTGCTTACCCTTACTCGTTATATTTCCTGCTGCTTTATATTCCGGTTATATTTTATATTGTATATTTGGTTTATAAGTATTAATTTTTTAATATAACTCAATTCACCTCCCTCTTGTGTTAGTCATCTGGGCAATAGCTCGCATTGAGGGGTGCCTCAATATATTTGTGGTCTTAAGCGAGCATCAAGTATATAATGCTTTAATTTAAAAATAATAATAATATTTACATATTAAATAATAAAACTCTATTGAAATTTTTGAGATGCAAAATATATTAAAATTTTGCTACATTAAAATACATATTATTTTATTATTTTATTCTAGTTTTACTATTATTTGAAAATTTTGTACATTTTAAATAAAATCTTTTTGAGTAAGATTTTTATATTTACTTGTTTTTTATTCAAATCTTATCATTTAATATTGATTTTATTTTAAATAAAATGTTTCCTATATTTTATACTAGGTAATATTTTTTATGATATTTTTTTTTTCTTGTGAGATGGGGCCTACTCAAATTTGGGGGCCTTAGGCAATGACCTTATTGCCTACCACTTTGAGCCGACCATGCCCTTATTTGCACACCTCGATGAAAGAGTAGTTTCGTTCGGATTTGGAGACTAGACGAAATAAGTTGAGATGAGTTGAGTTGAATTAAATTTATTTTTTAATAATATTATTATTTTGATATTTGAAAAAGTTAACTTGAAAATTAAAAAGTTGTATTGAAATTTATATTTTATATAAAAATATAAAAAAATATATAATAATAATTTTAAGATAAATTAAAAAAAAAAAAATTGTTTCATTTTTGAATACAAAGGGTGCATGTCAAGTCATAACAATGAATATGGGGCGCATATAAGAGAAAATGGGAGCCATCGAGTAAACTTCAAAAAATAAAAAATGATAAACACTCGTCACTTTTTGTAATATTTTATATAATAATATTTTAAAAAGAGAAATATATTTGTAAAACATCTTACAAAACTTATAATATTTTATAAAATTTTTAATATGTATTGTGAAATGAGTAATGCTAAATGCAATTTTTAGAAAAGTAGTGATACAAGTACTACAAATTTACTATTCATTTACACCTTATTAGTGTATTTGAATTTTTTTAAAGTATTTTGTTTAACATTTTTAACCATTAAGAAAGAATAAAAATAATAAATTTATTAATATTTACATTCTTAATTATTAAATTAAATTAAAAATTAAATAAAAAAATAGTAAATAAGTTGTGAAATAATAGTGAAGCTGAAGAGAAAAGACAAAGAGACGCCATTTATGAAGAATGGAAGACTGTTATTAGAGGAACATATCTACTAGACTGGGTGGAGGCAGAATATGATGAACAACGGTTGATTGAAATTGTAGATCCGGTATTGTTGGAAGAAAGTGTTGATCATCAGCAGCAGTTTCTAACTTTTGCAAACCTTGTCCTGAGTTGCCGCTCTGAAAAACGAGAAGATAGACCAACAATCACTGATGTCGCTAAACAACTCAGGCGGATTTATGATCAGTACTGTGTCTATAATACATGCAGCATTTGAAGGCACAAATCTGTCATCAAGAATTTTACTCAACTGAATAAAAATGCAGCCATTATTGCAGCTAGACAAGATTTACAAAGATGTATGAATGTGGAATCCTATTAATTTGGAGTTCTTAGTTACCTTCTGTCCACATTGTTTATTGGTTGTGGGTAAGTGGTTTCTAAAGCGTAGGAGTTTTATTTCTTGGTTGGAGTCTATTTGTATTGTGATTATTGAATGTAATCTGAGCAAATTAAATCAATTTTATCCAAATTTCTTCCTCTGTTTTCAATGCAACTTTCATTCCTATTCTGTTTTCTACTTCACTCTCTCAGTCTCACAGTTGTAGAGAGATGACCATTTCAAACTGTTGACGTTATTCCATATTTTTTCAATCATAAAAGTCGAGTCATTTGTTAAGGAATTCAGAGTTTTGAGTTTTTTCTTATTTCAAAACTGGTAGGGTATGTAATGCTTATGATTTCAATCATTGAAATGAATTTTCTATTGATATTTCATTTACTTTTGTATGCTTTGGTCGTCTTCAGCTGAGTCTCCATCATCATCTGTCTTTTGTCACAACCTGAATTTTTCTAGAGAATTCTACCATCTTCTAGAATCTCCTAGTCCCTTGTAGATTATTTTAGAATGTAGTAAATTATTGTAGAGTTATATAGAAAACTCTAGAATGGTGTAGATAATTTTAGAAATAGTCTAATGTGTTCTTTGTCCTTAAAATTGTCACAATCTTAACCATTCTTTGTATTAAGAGTTCCTTATAAATAGAGAGAGTCTCATTTGTATAAATCACAAAGCAATAAGAGTAAACAAGTTCTCTAGAGCTTCTCTCTCTACTTTCTCACTCTAGATTTGTTCTCTCTTGTCTTGAGTCACTTAGAAGATTTACTCGAGAGTTTTGTTCGGGACAAAACCTCCTAAGACTGCATGAAACATGTGAAGAATTTCTAAATCCGTGACACTTTGATGTGGATAACTTCAATATCCATGCAATAATAGTAGGTTTGGATAGTACTCAAGTATAATGAGAATGAATATTTTATTATTATTTTTTTCCTATTTTTTATTACATTTTATTATTATTTATTACTTTTCAATGTCATTACTTTTTACTAAAATATCTAAAACCATCTCACTATCCAAACGCAACTTAAATTTCAACTAAAAGATCAATGACGGTTAATTTAATGCTTGCTAGAAGATCAATTTTAAGTGAAGTTGACTCTTCTCTCTCTTTCTCTAAGCGGGACTGTAATTCCTATTAATCCTCAATCTCTGCAATATTTCAAACAAACAATCGTGGTTGTAATTGAGTACAAAGCTATTATTGATAAAAGGAAAGGAGTGGAAAGAAAAGGTCTAAGCACAGGAAAGACAACGAATTAGACAATAACTTTACATGGTACTTGGGGTAGCACCTTAAGGTACAGTGTATAATTAGTTTAAACTATGTGAAAAGGAAAGAATTATTCAGGAAATTTTGAGCGGAGTAGCACCCTAATTAAAATGAGATATTAAAATAATATTATTCTAAATTTTTATAGAATAGAAATTTAATATTATTTTATAAGTATTTTATAGTTTTATCATTTAATAATTTGTTATAATTTTATAAGTAATTTGTCGAGTAATATTCTTTATTTATAAATATATAAAATACAAATTTTACGAGTCGTATTTATAAATAATTTGGCAGCAAACTCCAAATATTGACTCGAACATTGGCAATACGTTTCGCCCGCTTGGGTTTATGCGCGTCTTTCACTCGGATAAGGCACAGAGATATAGTTTTGTTTGGAATGGGAAAAGAGATGAGATAAATTTTAAAAAATAAATTAAATATTATTATAATATTAAATTAATAATAATATTATTATTTAATTAAAAAATATTTATTTTATTTTATATAAAAATTTAAAAAATTATAATAATGGATTATAATGAGTTGAGAACCTTCAAATCCGGCTATGTGGCAGTGCAATTATCAAAAATTGCCCGCATTTGCACGGCATTGACGAAAGAGCTTGTGAAGTCATGAGTCTGGAAATAAAATTAGTTGAGAAAATTTTAATTTATTTTTTAATGTTATAATTATTTTAAATTTAAAAAAGATTAAATTAAAATTTTAAAAAAATATATTAGAATTTAAATAAAATGTATAAAAATTATATTTTATATAAAAAATTTTAAAAAATATATAATAATAAAATAAAAAAAATTTTTAAATCCAAATCCGACGTAAAGAGAAATGGAAGTGACCGAGAAAAATTTACCCCCAAAGAACACTATAGATTATATCATTTTCCAATGCCAGATGTAGAGGCGGATGGTCAGACACATCGGATGAAATAAAACTGCCAAATCGTCACCACTACTAAGCGGGCACGCGGAAAGAGAAGTCAAATAAAAAGAAAAAACCAGACGACTCCAGTGGAGCTTCTTCTTCTTCAACAACTTTTTCAATCAACCTGAGAGTCCAAAAAAATGACTTCCTCTAATAAATAGATTTTAGATTTTTATTATATAATAAAGTTGAAAGATTATAAAACAAATTTATTATAATAGATTTTTTTTTTCCCTGTAAACGTAAGTAATATATCGAATCAAAATCATGTAAATTTGTATCTAGTTCTCTTTATTTTTTAAATATTTATTTATTTTTCGTTGTTATGATGTAGGCATCAATACATACACATTAATGAGCGGTTCAGCCTGCACCCATTGAGGCCCAAATTGTCATAATGAATTGGAAATAACTATTTCTTATTTTTCGGCCTGTTGTGCAATTTTTTAGTTATTAATAAATACTATTAAAAAATAATTATTTATCATAAGAATAAACTCATTTAATATAAAAATAATTATTTTAGTAGGACCACAAACCATAAGTGACGCCGAAGTTCGCCACCAAATTTTGACTTCTTTGCACACTTGCTATCATGTTTTGGTTTGGTTCTGATAAGCCAGGGGAGGTCCATAATCAGGCATGTATATTGGGTACTACATCTCAAAAGGGCGAAGTTGAAGAGATTACCCAGGTAATTGCAGTGAAATTTCCCAGTTTCCTGCTTGGCCATCATTTACAAATTTGATTAATATGAAATATGATAATAAAACTCGTAAAGTGCCTAGTGCTTCGTCATTATTGTTTAAATTTGCACTGGTTCACCGGTTGCAGCTGCAGCTATCTCCAATATATCTGTGCCTCTGGATCCATAGGTATATATATATATATATATGTTAATTCCCCCAGTACACAAGAACAAGTTTCTTGTAGTTTCGAAAAACAGACTTAGGGTTTCTTTAACCAGAAATGAACCAGTAAGCAAAATAAACACCAGAAAACAAGATAAAAGAAAGGAAAAAGAAAACAGAAATCAAAGAACACCAGATTTAACGTGGTTCGGCCCTAATGGCCTACATCCACTGCAGGAACCCTAGGAGATGTCTTTATTCAGTGAAAAAGAGATTACAATCTTACAAACCAGGAGGAACCAAGCCATCAGCTCAGAATATTTTTCCTCTGAGCACAGCCACACCGCAAGGGTTAGCAAACCCTAACCCTAGCTAAGCTTCCAGACTCTCAGCCCTCTCTCTCTCTCTCTCTGTATCTCGATTGCAAAAGTGGCAGAAGTGAATCCCGTCCCTAGGTCTAAAGCAAATGAGAAGTATTTATATCAGCCAGTCCAATTACATAAATATCCTCAGCTAATAAAATAATTACAGACAGAGAGAACTAAACCAAAACAAGCCGTAGGATCAATCTTTACAATATCATCATCACTGAAGCTTGACACGTGCACCTCACAAATCTCCACCTTGGCAAGCTTGCATCCCTTCTCCTTTACAGCTCCATCTCCTTCTACAGTTCCTGCAATTCCCCCTAATGGGTACTAGCAATTTTCTAAGTTAATTAAACCCAAACAGTGTTCAAACTTTATAGAAGGTACAGATTTAGTCATAATATCTGAGGGGTTATCCTCAGTAGGTATTTTCTCAACTCCTATGTCTCCTGATGAGATAACATCTCTAACAAAATGTAACCTTACATCTATATGCTTTGACCTCTCATGAAATACTTGATTTCTAGCTAAGTGAATGGCACTTTGATTGTCACAATACACAGTGACACTGCCAGTCAACACTCCTAGTTCTACAGTCAACCCTTTTAACCATAAAGCCTCCTTGAAGGCTTCAGTCATAGCAATGTATTCTGCTTCAGTGGTGGATAAAGCCACCACTGATTGCAGATTTGCTTTCCAGCTTATAGCTCCACCCAAGAACATGAATATCATGCCAGAAAGAGACTTCCTGGTGTCTATATTTCCAGCATAATCAGAGTCCACAAAACCATACAAACTCCTATCAGTTAAGTCACAATCCCCAAATTTTAACCCCAAACATTTGGTTCCTGCCAGATATTGAAATATACACTTTAATGCATGCCAATGTGGTTTTCCAGGTTTACTCATAAACCTGCTTACTAAACTCACAGCATAGGTCAAATCTGGCCTAGTGCACACCATGGCATACATCAAGCTGCCTACCATGCTAGTGTATGGGACTTTATTCATGAACTCAATTTCATCATCAGTTTTAGGTGCTTGTGTGACAGACAGTTTAACATGGTGACCAACAGGGGTAGAAACTATTTTAGTGCTTTCCATTCCAAATCTTGTTAACACTTTGGAAATATACAATTTCTGAGATAAATAGAGAATTCTTTTATTTCTGTCCCTATTTATCTCCATACCCAGGATTCTTTTAGCTTGACCTAAGTCCTTCATCTCAAATTCAGCCTTTAACATACACTTAACTTGATTAAGGTGAATTATGTCCTTACAAGCCAATAACATATCATCAACATACAATAGTAAGTAAATGATATTTCCATCACAACTTTTATAGTAAACACAGCCATCAAATTTACTCCTACAGAAATCATTTTCAATCATGTATGCATCAAATCTTTTATACCATTGTCTTGGGGACTGTTTTAAACCATACAAAGATTTATTTAACAAACATACATGATCCTCACTGAGATCAGTGTAAAACCCTTCAGGGGGCTGCATGTAGATTGTTTCAGGAAGGTTACCATGTAAAAAAGCTGTTTTAACATCAAGTTGTTCTAAGTGTAAATCATTACAAGCTACAACAGAGAGTAAAAGCCTTATTGAACTATGTCTTACCACAGGAGAGAATATCTCATTATAGTCTATTCCCTCCCTCTGTGTGAACCCTTTAGCAACCAACCTAGCCTTATACCTAGGAAGTTCTACACCAGGGATCCCTTCTTTCCTTTTAAAGATCCATTTGGATCCAACCAATTTCTGTTTCTTAGGTTTAGGAACCATATCCCATGTTTTATTCTTTATCAAAGACTCCATTTCTTCTTGCATAGCAAGAATCCATTTATCAGCCTCTTTAGAATTCATGGCTTCCTTAAAGTTCCTAGGTTCCTGTTCTACCTCAGTTTCAGCAACAGATAGGGCAAAAGCTGTCAAGTCAGCTTGCCCAAACCTTTGTGGAGGTCTTATAACCCTCCTCTCCCTATCCCTTGCAAGGAGATAGGTACTTTGTCTCTCTAGGTCTTCAGTGCCTGACCTGTCAGTTTCTGTTTGGTCAGTTTCCTCATTCAGTTTATCAGTAGAGATGGAGGGCTGCTCCACCTCAAACTGTATATCAGTTTTAGGGTCAGCCCTATCAGGGTCAGGAGTATTATCTGGCTTCCCTGCCATTTGGTTTTCATTAAAAATGACATCCCTACTGATTATACATTTCTGTCTGCCAGGTTCCATAACCCACAACTTATACCCTTTAACACCTTCTGGATAACCTACAAATATACACTTAAGAGCCCTTGGTTCTAACTTATCAGTTTTATAATGTGCATAGGCAACACAGCCAAAGACTCTTAAGTTTTGATAATTTGCAGGTTTTCCAGACCACAGTTCTTGAGGGGTTCTGTAACCCAAAGCAGAGGATGGGCACCTATTAATTAGATGAACAGCAGTGGCTACTGCCTCTGCCCAGAATGTTTTGGACAGCCCTGAGGTTGCCAGCATACACCTAACCCTCTCTAGGATAGTTCTGTTCATCCTCTCAGCTAGGCCATTCTGTTGAGGAGTTTCCTTAACAGTCTTATGCCTTATTATCCCCTCAGCTTTACAGTAATCATTAAACTCAGTAGACAGGTATTCAAGACCATTGTCAGTTCTCAGAGTTTTAATCTTTCTGCCCACCTGATTTTCAACTAGTGTTTTCCATTCTTTAAACTTTTCAAAAGTGTTACTTTTTTGTTTAAGTATGTATACCCACACTTTCCTAGAATAATCATCAATTAAAGAAAGGAAATACCTAGCCCCACCATGTGAGTCAACTCTTGCAGGACCCCATAAGTCAGAGTGTATGTAATCTAGGGTTTGTCTTGTCTGGTGAATTGCTTTCTTAAAGCTTACTCTTGTGGATTTTCCTAATACACATTGTTCACAGAAGGGTAGGTCTCCAAGTTTCTTGTCTCCTAACAGGCCCTGTTTTTCCAGTTCCCTAAGGCCCTGCTCACTGACATGCCCTAGTCTTCTATGCCATAGGAGAACTTGGTTTTCTGTTCTGTGAGTGACAGGTGATGCCTCACCTATCACTGTTTTCCCCATAAGAGTGTATAACCCATTCTTTAAAACCCCTTTCATTATAGTCAGAGACCCTTTACTGACTTTTAGGGTTCCATTATCAGATTTAAAAGAGTATCCTGACCTGTCTAATATGCCCAGAGAAATCAGGTTTCTCTTCAATTCTGGAATGTATCTTACCTCCCTTAATAGTTTTTCAGACCCATCATACATTATTAATCTCACATTTCCTATGCCCTGGATTTTACAAGTTTTGTTGTTACCTAAAATGACACAACCACCCTCTAGTGCAGTGAAATTTTCAAACCAGTTTCTTATAGGACACATGTGAAAAGAACAACCTGAATCTAGAATCCATTCCCTTCCAGAATCCACTTCTGAGACATTTAACACTTCAGCACTATCATATCCATCTTCTAAGACTACTGCTGCCTTTCCCTGTTCCCCTCTATCAGTGTTTTCCTTATTCTTTCTATCAGGGCAATCCTTCTTGAAATGCCCCTCTTTATGACAGGCAAAGCATTTTAGGTGTTTGCCTTTTGACTTTGATCTGGATTTATTGTGTTTACCTTTCTGACCCTTCTTATCAGGTCTACCTCTCACAGTTAAGCCCTCACCAGACTCTGATTTTGACTCAGATTTATTGTTGAGTTCTCTTGTATGAAGAACTGACTGCACTTCTTCTAAGGTGAGACTCTCCCTGCCATACATCATAGTTTCTTTGATACTGGCATAGGAAGAGTCTAAAGAATTTAGTAACAGAAGAGCTTGGTCTTCATCTTCTATAGTTATCTCTATATTAGCAAGATCCAGCAATATTTTATTGAATTGATCAAGATGATCATCAATAGAAGTCCCCGGTGACATCTTAAAAGTGTAGAGTTTTATCTTTTTATGGAGCCTATTTGCTAGGGATTTAGTCATATACAAATTTTCTAATTTTAACCACACCCCTGCAGCCGAGTCCTCATTAGCAACCTCTCTCAGTACTTTATCACCGAGAGATAATATAATGGCACTGTGTGCCTTTTGCAGGACTTCAGGTTTAACTCTCTCTGAGGAAGATGAAGATGGTTTCTCTTCCGATGAGGAGGAGATCATCTTCTTTTCCCCAAGGAGGGCTTCCTGAAGTCCCTGTTGCACTAACAGGGCTCGCATCTTAATCCTCCAAAGGCCAAAATCATTTTGGCCAGTAAACTTCTCGATATCAAATCTGGCGGTCCCCATCGAAACACAAGCTCTGATACCACTTGTTAATTCCCCCAGTACACAAGAACAAGTTTCTTGTAGTTTCGAAAAACAGACTTAGGGTTTCTTTAACCAGAAATGAACCAGTAAGCAAAATAAACACCAGAAAACAAGATAAAAGAAAGGAAAAAGAAAACAGAAATCAAAGAACACCAGATTTAACGTGGTTCGGCCCTAATGGCCTACATCCACTGCAGGAACCCTAGGAGATGTCTTTATTCAGTGAAAAAGAGATTACAATCTTACAAACCAGGAGGAACCAAGCCATCAGCTCAGAATATTTTTCCTCTGAGCACAGCCACACCGCAAGGGTTAGCAAACCCTAACCCTAGCTAAGCTTCCAGACTCTCAGCCCTCTCTCTCTCTCTCTCTGTATCTCGATTGCAAAAGCGGCAGAAGTGAATCCCGTCCCTAGGTCTAAAGCAAATGAGAAGTATTTATATCAGCCAGTCCAATTACATAAATATCCTCAGCTAATAAAATAATTACAGACAGAGAGAACTAAACCAAAACAAGCCGTAGGATCAATCTTTACAATATCATCATCACTGAAGCTTGACACGTGCACCTCACAATATATATATATATATATACACACACACTTGTAATATCTTTGAATATAAAGTTGTTTTGAGATGTATACAGAATTCCTCAAATAATATTCAAATCATGAGATAAGAGAACGTGGGTCAGCCTGATCTATCAATAAAAGCCCTGTAATTTCATGAAGTATAAGTAAATATGTTTCGAGTTCTTGTGAGTGATCATGCTTTACACGATGGTTGCAGATTACTGGTTCCAAACTCTAAATTGTACTGCTATATGATCTAGATCATTTAAAGCCAGATTAAGCATCTCCATATTTTTATCTCACCATAATGCGTGTACGGTGTATAATATGCTTGTCTATCTATATTTCAAGGAAGACAAAACAAGATGAATGCATGTTTGAAGCTGAAGAGGAAAGACATGACAGAGGAGACCCCATTTATGAAGAACGGAAGAATGTTGTTAGAAGAGCGAATCGCCCTTTTTAATGGGAAATGCAATCCAATCCGTTTCTTCTCTGCCAAGGAGCTCAGCATAGCAACAAACAACTATGACCGACGTCAGCTTTTTTTGCGGGATAACGGTTTTGAGTTTTACAAAGGTTGTCTGGAAGGCCGCTTAGTTTCAGTTAAAAAAATTGATGAATATTACAGGCCGCCTAAGGGGCCTTCATGTCCTCCTGTTATTAGATATGGCGTTTTTAAAGACATTGTAATTGGATCAAATATGAGTAGTCATAAAAATGTTCTAAAGCTCCTAGGATGCTGCCTGGAGACCCAATCACCAACTCTAGTGTACGAATATGTCGGGCACAAGAATCTCTTCACGTTTATTCGTTATCCAATCGAGTCTCCTTGGTTACTTGATCGTGATGATCATGATCCAGTCAAGTCTCAGCCATTACCATGGAAGTGTAGGCTAAGAATTGCAATGGGAATAGCTAATGCAGTTGCATATCTTCATACTGCCTTTTCCAGGCCCTTTGTACATAGGGATATTCAGTCGCTCGTCATTATATTGGATGAGAATAATGTTCCCAAATTGTTTGATTTCTCATTCTCTTTACCTATTCCTGAAGGTCAAGCGCATGCAACCTATAGTGTTATATGCTCGAGAACTGGTGTTTTGGCACCTGACTATTTGCTTACAGGCAACTTTACTGAGAAGGATGATGTCCATTATTTTGGTGGATTTCAACTTGAGCTTTTGACAGGATGGGCTTTGAGTACAAAAATTACCAGGTACAATGAAAACCATCGTGATCTACTAGACTGGGTGAAGGCCAAATATGATGAACAACGGTTGATTGAAATTGTAGATTCCGAATTATTGAAAGAAAGTGTTGATCAACAGCAGCAGTTTCTAACTTTTGCAAACATTGCCCTGAGTTGCCTCTCCGAAAAACAAGAAGAAAGACCAACAATCACTGATGTGGCTAAACAACTCAGGCGGATTTATGATCAGTGTCCCTGATCACCACATTAGATTAGCTAGCGATGTTACAGATTGATTAATATATACATATATATTCAGGATCTTCAATGCTCTATAATACATGTAAATGTAATTTCGGATCGACTAGGACTAGATTATTTGAGTTTAAATTTGAAATTTTAAATAGGATTCTGAGGGTTATCCCAAAAAAATAAGAATTTGTTTTGTAATATAATGTTTATCTTATAACTTTCAAATTTAAATATAAGAGATTCAAGAGTTCTAAATAGATGTTCAAGTCTAAATAGCAGTTGATGAAATCAAGAGATTGAGATGCAATATTTGAATAAAGAGATCAAAGTAGATTTGAACTTGAAGACATCAAGTAGAAGTGTTTCAGTCTGATACGTTGACAAACTATTAGCAGCATAACAGATTGAGTAACTGGATAAACCCATCAACAGAATCCTAATCCAACTTAATCACTGCATTACCTATTTAAGGAAGGATTTGACTGAGATTTTGGTGAATACAATGAAAGCAACACTTCACAAATATTTTCAAGTATTATTGAGAGCTTCAAGTCGAGAGTCTTCAAGTGTTCGTGTGAAAGAAAATTTTCAAGAGGAGAATTTTTAGTTGCTTGAGTCGTAAAATTTGAGTGCGAGCATACTCCAAGAGGGAGTTGAAGTGTTCATGTTCAACTATTGAAGATTCCAGGAGGAAAGCAACGGATTAGAAATCGTCAGAAGTTTTAACAGTTATTACGATAGAAGACAAGCATGTTATTTGTCTTGGCAATACATTGTGCCCCGTTAGATTTATTCATCTCTTTCACATAGACAAGATAAAAGATATAGTAGCAGTGGAATTTTTAAAATATTTCACTATTATTTATTATTTTTTTATTTATTAGATTTATTTATTATTATTTAATATTATTGTATTACTTTTTATTATTTTTAATTACTATTTACAAAATATATAAAATTACCTAACTACCCAAATGCAACCAAGACATCACAACACACTGCTCCAGCACAACACAGTGACACAGAAGCAAGCATACTCCAGAGGAATATGTAAAGTTCTATAAGCTCTGTACATAACAGAACGAAGAATCTTTAAAGGAAAAAAAAAAAATAGAATGAAGAATCTACCTAGCCTAGCCAGCTGTCATCAAGAGAGTGGTGTATTGCCGTGTTTGTCATGCGTTGTAGATTATAATAGAGTAGTCTGATCATGATGTAAACAAAATGCAACTACACCACTCTCTTGATGACAAAATGTAAGGAAAAAAAATGAATTAGTAGAGTGTTACGAAGAGTCGGCAGTCGCCTCTCCTGTCCCACCATTAAAATTATGTGAATGACTCTACTACTATTATATTAAATTTTGCATAGTGACTTGCATAGTGACTTGCATAGTAATTTCAAAACCTATAAATAGGGGTTTCAGTTGTAATGAAATTCATAAGAAAATATAGAGAGAGAAAGAAAGTTTCAATTCTTAAGAATTTCTTTTATATTTTTATTACAATAGTAGTTTTCTTTTTAGTTTTATAACACGTTATCAGCACAAGATTTTACCGATACTGAAGCTAGTGGTCTTCTACTTCAAGTAAGTTTTTCAATATATTATTTGCAGTCCTTGAGATAAATATTAAAGGTAATATTGCTGAATATTACTTGATAAAATTTTATTTTTATTCTCATGATAATGTGAATATATTTATTAAATTCACATATTTATTTTTGTTATATAATGTCAAATATTGAGATTTATTACTATTGACATTTCTGAAAAATGTTATTTATCCAGATCCTTGATGAGATCTATTTGGATATGATGATGAACTTGAAAGATACAATCATAGAAGAAAACCATGTGTCCCTGAAGGACCGTGCTCTGAATCTCATGATGAAAAATCATCTTATTATGTGAAATAAATTAAGAGAGTAATATAAGCACCAGAAGATGTAATCCTCTCAAAAGATCATTATGATTTATTGCACCTGAAGTTGCAAGATTTTAAGAGTGGTATTGAATATTCTGTACTCTTTAAAATCATCTCAATATTAAAATTATACAATGAAAATGTCACTGATGATGATATATAAAAGAAGACATTATTTTTCATACCTCGAATGTGCTCCTGCAGTAGTAATATCGAGAGTGAAAGTTCAAAAAATATTCGAAACTTTTGTTTTGTCTTCCAGTGATTGAGCTAAATAATGAGTTTTTGTTACACCAGTTACGTCCTATTAATGATATCGAATTTACACAATTCCCAGAAGTGAACGGGAACTAAAGGTGTAGACGTGGTAGAAAAATTATAGAAGTGTTGGTCCCAAAAGCGACAACACTAAAGATGATAAAAATATATCGTATCACCAGAAGTGATCAAACTCAGAGAAGGGTAAAGGCCCTCAGAATAATTTTTCATAAAAAGATGAAGATGTTTGTCATAGATGTAATATGACTAAACAGTAGTCACGTACCTGTTGTACGGCCAAGCACTTGATTTACTTATACTAAGTTTTTATATATAAGCTTATTAATATTTCATCATGTTTTGAAATAATGAAATATCGGTGCCTGAAGCACGACAAGAAATTACTTGGGATAATAAAACCCTGTTTAAATTTGATCCTCTTACAAATAAATGTGAACCAGAAGTTCAGAAGATTATCTATCTGCAAAGTGTTGCAAATCAATTACATGATGTATTTACTGACACTAAAGGTGTTGTAAAATCATATATTACTGCTGTTAATGCTTAAGCAAGAATTGAAGTCCCTGAAGGACGAGTTGTTAAAACAGCAATAAATGAGTCTAAGATACACCTGAAGCGTTGAAGACCTATTGGTGCACAAGAAAAATAAAAATCGGTGCTCATGAAGAGACCGTATTTTCTGTATAAAATATAATCTTCCTGAAGAGTGTAACTCCTGAAGAGTATAACTCCTGAAGAGTATAAATCTCCTGAAGAGGAACCTTCTGTAGAGGTGTTTCATGAAATGTTTTCCCCTGGAGAGGAACAATGAGATCTCAATACATTTCATGAGTACTGGAAAATTTATGGATAGAAATAAAACTGTTGTCGATAACATATATGATAACACTTGATATTACCAGAAGTAATGAAGAAAGTGAGCCAAAAATCGTCGAAGAATATCGACGTAGAAATGATTGGCCAAAATGGAAAGCAGTTATTAAAACTGAATTAAACTCTCTAGTGAAGCGAGATGCATTTGGACCTGTTGTCCAAACACCAAAGGGTGTAATATTTGTCAGATATAAGTGAGTATTTATACGAAAGCGTAATGCGAAATGAAATTATGCGGTATAATTTGTCGCACAAGGTTTCCAGTAGAAACCCGAGCAATTATGAGGAAACATATTTCCTTGGTATGAATGCAATCACATTCATATTTTTAATTGATTTGGTTATTACAAAAGGATTAGATATGCAGTTAATGAATGTGGTCACTGCATATTTATAAGCATCATTAGATTATTACGATACTTGAAGCATCTAATCCAAGTACATTTATGAGTATGTACTTTATAAAGTTTCAAAGATCTTTATATGGGTTAAAGCAATCCGGACGCATGTGGTATAATTGAATCAACGAGTATCTATTGAAAAAAGGATTTAAGTATAATCCTATATGTCCATATGTTTTATCAAAATTCGGATTTGCCATTATTGCAGTTTACGTTGATGATTTACCTTGTTAGAACTCTTGAATAGATTACAAGGGTTGCTATAAATTCAAGGAATGCATTTGAAAAAGAAAGATCTTATTATTCAATTCATAGATGAGTTACAAGAATTTGAGACTTCTAGCCTCATCTCTCAAATGCATTTGTTTTTCATAAAGCAACATATCATCCTTATCTAAAGGATTAGGCAATCGAAATGAAGAGGCAATTAAGGATTTTAAATCCTTATTTTCTTGCTTTAAATCTACAATTTTTCTGTCAGACTCTTGAACGAGTCGTTGAAGTACAGAAACCTTCTCGTTAAGCTCCTCAATCTCACGATTTTTGGATTGTAATCGGTTGGAAAATCCAACAATAGAGGAGGAGTATCGGGTGCCGAGAGTCACCAGCTCATAAACGGCTTCACGATCTGACTTATTAGCCAGATCATTTGCTTGCTGCAACATGGCACCTACGGAAGATGCAGGAACAACTTGTAATTGAGGTGAAGGACACCTCATATGTTGATCGTGAGAAATAGTAAAAGGAAATTGATGAGCCATTGGAAATTTGTAGAATAAGAATACAAATACAGATGAATTATAGATATGAGAAGAAGATTTGATGCGTACTAAATGAAACTAAAGACGGTTCTTAGAGAAATGGAAATAAGAACAAGACAAACCATCATCTCTTCAAATCTCACTTTACAAGATATGCTGGATGCATAATTTCAAAAGCCAGCGAGATTAATTATAGCTATCCCTATTTTCTTGTAAACGTTGAAACTCTGCCGTTAGCTGCTGTTGTTGACTTTGTATCTGAGCTCTCTCTCGTTCCAACTCTTCTACTCGTGTTTTCAGGTCACGAGAATACCAGTCTACAAGTTTCTTCAGCTCCTTGTTTTCTTGTTTTAAATCTTTATTTTTTCTATCTTTAGTTGCAAGGGTTTGATGCAACTCAGATATTTGAGTTTTAAGATGATCAACCTCACTCGTTCTCGCCAATAGCCTCTGAGACATAGTTGTAAGAGAGGCAGCATATTGGGCACTGAGGGTTCTTGATGCTGCAACAATTTCAGGATCAGATTTACTAGAAAGATATATCGCTGCTCCTATCATGGTATTTACAGCCTCAGGAGAAAATATAAGTGGTTGAGGTCTAAAAGGTTCGTGGTTTAAATCCGGGACATTAAAATTTCTATCAGACATAATATCGTTCTGGAAGAACAACAACTGAATCTATGAGAAATGCGAGATCTTTTTGCTGGAATAAACCAATGGTAAAATTGGTTATATTTAAACAACAACCCGAAGCCTTCAAATCTCTTCAAGTTCTCGTTTGTCCACAATGTCAAGCGGATTTGATTTTCCGCCGAACCGATAATATTAAATCTCAAAACTTTTACAGCTTTTATCATATATAGATGGTTTCCAATGTTATTTCCGCCATATATAAACAAGTTCTTCCTAATAACGCCGAATGAGGGGGAGAAAATTTTAGATGAAAATATTATCATACTCTCTCTAATGCATTATTTAGTTGGAGATCGTGTTTGAATTCTTAACTTGTTATATATACTGAAATCATATTTGCTTATTACTTGAAACACTAACGCATATTATCAGGGGGAGTTTAAGTATTACTGCAGGTATCAGATTTCTATTAAGTTTGTCAACCAGATATTATTTTTCATCTTCAAATCACTCAGAGATTATTGCAATTCATGAAACAAGTCGAGAGTATATTTGGCTGAGATCAATGACTCAACATATCCAAGAAAAGTGTGGTATTTTGATAGCTCAACAATTTTATACGAAGATAATGCTGCTTGTATCACTCAAATCAAAGGAGGATATATCAAATATACGATCAAGTGATAATCTGGCAGATTTATTCACGAAGACATCACCAACTGCGACATTCAAGAAAATTGTGCAGAATATTAAAATGTGAAGACTCAAAAACTATTGTCATGCACTTTCCAGATGGAGTAAAAGTCCTGAAAACTTGTGCTGATTGTACTCTTTTTCCTTCGCTAAGATTTTATCCCATTGGGTTTTCCTTTGCAAGGTTTTAATGAGACAATCTTAAAGCATTTGTGGATACATAAGGAGACTGTACTCTTTTTCCTTCGCCATTGGTTTTTCTTCCCACTGGGTTTTTCCTTGGCAAGGTTTTAACGAGGTAGATTTTTTATGGGTGGTCATTCAAGGGGGAGTGTTATGAAGAGTCGGCAGCCGCCCCCCTGTCCCACCACTAAAATTATGTGAATGACTCCACCACTATTATATTAAATTCTGCATAGTGACTTGTATAGTGACTTGCATAGTAACTTGCATAGTAATTTCAAAGCCTATAAATAGGGGTTTCAGTTGTAATGAAATTCATAAGAAAATATAGAGAGAGAAAGAAAGTTTCAGTTCTTAAAAGTTTCTTTTATATTTCTATTGCAATAGTAGTTTTCTTTTTAGTTTTATAACATAGAGCACTTTTTGACTCTGTAATGAGCTTGGCGTTTATTCAAACAGCTTACATGCAATACATTTTTCCTAGTTTCAAAGGCCTGCATTTGCACGCCATGACGAAAGATGATGAGAGAGAGATTGAACTTTCCAAATGAAAATAAGAAAATACAACTTAACTTTATTCATTAAAATAAATAGTATTTATACATATGAAAGAATAAAATATCTTTGTGTACATGCATTATATGTGACTGAAAAATAAAATATTTACATTTAATAGGCTTCCTCAAGCTGGACTGTGTAAGTTAATTACACCCAGCTTGTCGAGAAGACTATTAAATCTATCTGGTCCAATTGGCTTAGTAAAAAAATCTCCTAATTGATGTTCAGAAGATACATATAATATAATTACAATGCCAGCTTGTATCATATCTCTAACTAAATGGAAATCCATCTTAATATGCTTAGTTCTTTTATAAAAAACAGGATTGATAGTAATATGTAAAGCTGCTTGACTATCACAATACAAAACAGATGGAGTAGAGAAATTAATCCTGAAATCAACAAGTAAAGAAATAAGCCATTTAAGTTCACAACATGCAGATGCCATTGAGCAGTACTCAGCTTCAGCTGAAAATCTGGAAACTATGACTTACTTCTTAGACTTCCAGGAAATCAAAGAATCTCTAATATAAAAACAAAAACCAGTAACAGACCGATGTGAATCAGGACAAATAGTCCAATCAGAATTACAAAAACCTTTCAACTGCAACAAGGATGAGCTAGGAAAGAAAAGACCTTGACCAGCAGTGACCTTGATATATCTAACAACTAGGAGAGCAGCATCATGATAAAGTTGGCGTGGCTGATCCAAAAATTGACTCAAAGTGTTCAAAGAAAAAGAATATATCAGGTCTAGTCAATGTCAAATATAGAAGTCTACCAATCAAATCAAATGGCCAGAAGAGTCAGTTTTAGACAACCTCAGATTTTGATCCATAGGAGAATTAATGGGCTTTCTAACTAATAAACCAAAATCACTCAAATTTCAATGGCATATTTTCTTTGAGAAATATAAATACCTTTGGAAGATCTTGCCACCTCAAGACCAAAAAAATATCTCAATTGTCCAAGATCTTTCAGCTTAAAATGTGTATGAAGAAAAACCTTAAGATCACCAACAGACTTGGAATTATTTGAAGCAATAACAATGTTATCAACGTACACCAATAGGGCAAGAACAGAATCGCCTGAATACTTTGTGAACAAAGAGTGATAAGCTTTTGACTGAGCCATAAGCAATCAAGGTGGAAAAGAACTTGGAAAACCATTGGCGGGATGCTTGTTTAAGACCATATAAGGACTTAAACAACTTACATACTCGAGTCTCATTAGGTTTAGAAAAATTAGGTGGTAATTTCATATACACTTCTTCAGCTAACTCCCCATGAAAAAATGCATTATTTACATCTAATTGATGTAAATCCCAATTATCTATGGTAGCCAAAGCAAGGAAACAACGCACTGTTGTGTGCTTGGCAACAGGAGAAAATATATCAAAGTAGTCAATTTCCTCACGTTGAGTATATTCTTTTGCAGCCAAACAAGCTTCATAAAGCTCTAAAGTGCCATCAGATTTCAACTTGCACTTATGGACCCACTTGCAACCAATGGGCTGCTTACCAAGAGGTAACTCAGTTAAAACCCAAGTATTATTAGATTCAAGAGCATTGATTTCAGCTACCATTGCATCCTTCCAATGAAGATGCTTAATGGCATGATGGAAAATTTGTGGTTCATAAAGGGAATCAACAGAAGAGCAAAAATGCTTGAATGAAGCAAAACATTTAGAATATGATAAAAAAGAAGAATATGATAGACTGTACCTAAGCTGGAAGAACTATCAACTAGAGGAGAAGAAGTAACTTTGTTGTTAGAAATCTAAGAATAATGATAATGCTATAAGTGTGCAGGTCTCTTCCTATTTCTAGTAGACTTTCGAGTTAGAATGGGTGCAGACTCAGGCTTTATAGATTCAGATTTAGAATTAGGTATAGCAGCAGGTATAACAGATGAAGGAATGGGAGAAGAATGATTAAGCACAATATCTGGTATAGAATTTGGTAAAACAAAATCAGATATTAAGGGTGACTCCAAATTATCCAAAGGAAGAGAATCAGATTTAAAAAGAAAGATAGTTTCATGGAAAAACATCCCTAGAAACTAATATTTTGTGAGTATGGATATTATAGAGCTTATACCCTTTTATACCAGCTGGATAACCAAGAAAAACACATTTTTGAGCTCAAGCAAAAAACATGTGTGAGTGTCCACCAAGAATGGATGCATGACAAAGGCATCCAAAAATTTTGAGATGATTATATTAAAGTTTTACAGAAAATAAAATCGCATATGGTGATTTGTTTGAAAAAATTGGAGTTAGTATTCTGTTTATAAGATAAACAGTAGTTAAAATACAATCACTATAAAATTTTAAAGGAAGATTAGATTGAAATTGAAGTGCCCTAACAACATTTAAAATGTGCTGATGTTTCCTTTCAGCAATAGCATTCTGTTGAGGTGTATATACACAACTATGTTGATGTATAACACTTTAGGCAGTAAAAAAATGTTTCATATCAAATTCTAAGGCATTATCAGAACGAAAAATTTTAATTTTGGAATTAATTTGAGTTTCAACTAAAGCAAAGAAAGAATTAACATAATGCCGAGTTTCAGATTTTGATATAAGCAAGTATATCCAAGTACACCTACTAAAATCATCCACATGAGTCAAAAAATATTTGAAGCTATTATAAGAGGGTATAGAAAAATGTCCTTATAAATCACAATGACTAAGATCAAAGGCAGAAACATAAGTAGGTGTGCTTAATAGAAATGAAAATCTTTTCTGTTTGGTAAGAGGACAAATATCACAATGTTTATTATGTGTATATTTGAAACTATGAAGATCAGAAGCTACATCACAAGATCTAGTGTCTGACAAATATCCAAGACGGCAATACCATAGGTAAGAAGTATTACCAACAGAATTACATGAAGGAAAAACAACAGAATTAATAGGTTTTGGAGAAACTAAAGAGATGTCTGGCACTTGCAGCAAGTAATACAAGCCTTGTCTTTGTTTAGCTACTCCAATCATCCTCCATGTTGATAGGTCCTGAATATAACAAACATCATGTAAGAACAAAAGGAAACATGACAACTGTGAGATCAACTTACTAACAGAAATGAGATTGAAATGGAATTCAGGAACATATAGGACATCAGTTAGAACAAGAGAATCAGAAAACTTAACTCTGCCTATATGTGTGACTCTAGTATGTGAACCATTAGGTAGCTTGACAGAAATATTGACAGACGAACTAATGGAAGAAAAACAGGATATAGAACCAATCATATGATCAGTGGCACCTGAATCCAAAATCCAAAACTCTATTGGACTGGTATGGTGACCATTAGTAGAAGAAAGACTAACAAAAATACCTGAAAAATTAGGATTGGATACAGAGGAAGATGATAAAGTAGATATTATTCTTGCTTGATTCACAGAGGATGAATTAGAAGTACTTTCGAGTAATGCAAGGAGTTGATTACAATACTCTTGAGAAAATGGAAATTGAGTTAAAACTGAGTCAAACAGGTTGACAAGCAATGACTTGGTTAACAATAGGATTTCGTGACTTCTATTTATATCCAGGAGGATAATCGTGGATTTTGTAACACTTATCAATAGATGCCCCATTAAACCACAGTGTGTACATAATGGACAATCCTTGCGAGATCCATTAGGTTTTCTTGATCTGGATCCAGTAGGTCCATTAGATCCAAGATCAGAAGCAGAATCACGGTTAGAAAACATCACAGCAAATTCAAGAGCAATATGATCAGAAACAATCTCTTTCTATTTTTCCTCTTGAAGAACAAGAGAAAAAACTCTGTTAATCGGTGGAAATGGATCAGAAAGCAGAATCTGACTCTGTAAGGGGCCATATGACTCATTAAGCCCCATTAAAAATTGAAGAACGTAGTCTTCCTATTGATATTCAACTATTTTCTTAAGAGCTCCACAAGAGCATGTAGGAAAAGGATGGAGATGAATCATTTCCTCCCAACAACATTTCAAGCGAGTGAAGTAGGCACTTACAAATGATACTTCTTGAGTTAAAAAAGCAATATTCTTACGGATCTAAAAGGTGCGAGGGTGATTATTCTGAGCAAATTGTTCCTTAAGGTTAGTCCACATCTTGACAGCAGAGTCAATGTAAATGATAGATGCAGCAATTCCTTGGATATGGCGTTTAAAAGCCATGAGAGAACAATTGTGTTACAATGAAGCCATGCGTTGTACTTAGGATCGAATTGAGAAGGCGATGGCAGAGTACCATCGACAAAACACATATTGTTCTTAGACAAGAAAGTCATGGACATAGATCGAGTTCAGGTGAGGTAATTATCTCCAGTAAGCAGCTGAGAAACGAGTACAATATCGGGATGATCACCGTGCTAAAGAAATAGAGGATTGGAATAATCCTCAGAAACAGTTGAAAGAGGGGCAGAAGATTCAGAATTCCCCGAATCAGAAGGAGCCATAGAGAAATCAGAAAGAGAATCGCGATTGAAAGCAAAGAAAATCACGAATCGAGACTAGGGTTACAAAGCGAAGCAAAGGGGCTTAGGTTACTGATTAGGTTTTTGTCTGATACCATGATGAGAGAGAGATCGAACTTTCCAGATGAAAATGAGAAAATGCAACTTAACTTTATTCATTAAAATGAACATTATCTATACATCTTAAAGAATAAAATACCTCTGTGCACATGCATTACATGTGACTAAAAAATAAAATATTTACAACTAATAAAAGAGCATGTCAGGTCATAACTCTATTAAGGGTTATTGGGGCATACAAAAAATATAAAATGATAATAATGTGAGCGATTAAGAAAAATTCAAAGAATAAAAAATGATAAACACACCTCACTTTTCACGATATTTTATATAATAATATTTTAAGAAGAGGGATATTTTTGTAAAACCTCTAACTAAACTAATATTATTTTATAAAAATATTTTTATTTTTCAATATGTATTGTGAAATATATTATAAAATGTGTTTTGACTTGTGTGAATATCACCATCAGTACTCTCATGTATGATAAGAAAAGATTTAATTTTGATAGAAAATAACTAGAAACAAAGAAGTAATAAGTGATAATAAAACTCGTAAATTGCCAGCTTCACTGGTTCTAGCTACAGCTATCTCCATCTTTGTGTCTTTGGATCCATAGTTAAATATATCTATATCTATATCTATCTATATATCTATATATATATATATTCTCTCTGCTCCCCTCAGTCAGTTTATGTATTGGAAGTTCTGATCAGTTATTTCTAGATTACTTGTAATATCTTTCAATATGAGGTGGTTTTGAGATCTTTACCGAATACCTCAAATCATATTCAAATCATGAGATACGAGAACGGTCTGCCTGATTTATCATAAAAGCCTTGTACGTAATTTTATGAAGTATAAGTTAACATGTTTCAAGTTCTTGTGAGTGATCATGCTTAATTTACATGGTTGCAGATTACAGATTCTAAATTCCAAATTCTAAATTGTACAATATCTTTATTTAAATCCAGATTCTTGTTTGTTTTTTGAGTTCATAATATCAACTCAATACATCTTATTTCATTTAATTATTATAATTTTTCAAAATTTTCACACAAAATAAAATAAACAATTAAACTTTTTTAAATCTCAAAACAAAAATATCATTAAAAAATATATTTTAATAATATTTTATTTAACTTTTAACTTTCATCTCAACTTAACTCAACTCATCTTAGTATCTGGAAAAACAAAGTGCCTCCATATTTTTATCTCACCAAAATGTGTGTATATTCTTGTCTATCTCATGTATTGTAAGGGTTTGGCAGACAAAGCAAAATGAATGCATGTTTGAAGCTGAAGAGGAAAGACATGACAGAGGAGACCCCATTTATGAAGAATGGAAGAATGTTGTTAGAAGAGCGTATAGCCCTTTTCAATGGGAAATGCAATCCTATCCATTTCTTCTTTGCCAAGGAGCTCAGCATAGCAACGAACAACTATGACCAACGTCAGCTTTTTCTGCGGGCACATAGTTTTAAATTTTACAAGGGTTGTCTGGAAGGCCGCTTAGTTTCAGTTAAAAAATTTGATGACTATCACTGTCCTAGGTGGCGTTGTCTTGAAGGGTTGTCTGGATCAAGGTCTCTTACTAGATATGGTGTTTTTAAAGACGTTGTAATTGGATCAAATATGAGTAGTCACAAAAATGTTCTAAAGCTCCTAGGATGCTGCCTAGAGACCCAATCACCAACTCTAGTGTATGAATATGTTGGGCACAAGAGTCTCTTCATGCCCATTAATCGTTATCCAATCGAGTCTCCTTGGTTACTTGATCGTGATGATCATGATCCAGTTGTTAAGTCTCAGCCATTACCATGGAAGTGTAGGCTAAGAATTGCAATGGGAATAGCTAATGCAGTTGCATATCTCCATACTGCAATGGCAACTTTAATGAGAAGGATGATGTCTATTACTTTGGCGGATTTCAACTTGAACTTTTGAGAGGATGGAAGTACTTGAGTACAAATGAAAACCATTTTGATCTACTAGAATGGGTGAGGGCCAAATATGATGAACAACAGTTGATTGAAATTGTAGATTCCGAATTATTGAAAGAAAGTGTTGATCATCAGCGGCAGTTTCTAACTTTTGCAAACCTTGCCCTGAGTTGCCTCTCTTACAAACGAGAAGATAGACCAACAATCACTGATGTGGCTAAACAACTCAGGCGGATTTATGATCAGTGTACTCTCTGATCACCACCTTAGACTAGCTAACTATGTTACAGATTGATTAATATATATATATATAAAGGCATACGTGCAGCCATGTTACTTTTTATTTCTTGGTTGGAGCCTATTTGTAGTGTGATTATTGAGTGTAATCTGAGCAAATCAATTTTATCCAAATTTCTTCCTCTGTTTTCAATGCGACTTTCATTACTATTCTGTTTTCTGCTTCACTCTCTGTCTCACAGTTGTAGAGGGAAGACCCTTTTAAAGTATTGAAGTTATCCCATGTTTTCTCCATCATAAAATATTAAAAGTCGAGACATCTATTAAGGAATTGAGGGTTTTGAGTTTTTTCTTATTTCAAAACTGGTGGGGTATGTAATGCTTATGATTTCAATCATTGAAATGAATTTTCTATTGATATTTCGTTGACTTATGTGCGTTTTGGTCGTCTTCAGCTGAATCTCCATCATCATCTGCCTTTGATGTGGATTAATTAAATAACCATGCATTAATGGGTAGGTTTGGATGGTATTGAAGTATAATGAAAATATTTTACTATTATTTATTATTTTATTATTATTATTCACACATTTTTATTTATTATTATTATTTTTTACTATTATTTACTGAATATTTAAAATCATTTCACTATCTAAACGCAAATTAAATTGCAACTGAAAGATTGATGACTATTAATTCAGTGCTTGGTAGAAGCTCAATTTTAAATGAAGTCAACTCTCTCTCTCTCTCTCTCTCTCTAAGTGGGACTGTAATTCCCGTTAATAGTCAATCTCTACAATTTTTTTTAACAAACAATCGTGGTTGTAATTGAGTACAGAGCCATTATTGATAAAAGGAAAGGAGTGGAAAGAAAAGGTCTATGCACAGGAAAGACAATGAATTAGACAAGAACTTTACATGGTACTTGGGGTAGAAAGTAGAAAGTAAAGATGTGCATATAAACATTTTCATTGTACCATTTGATTAGTGTTCCCAAGTTCAAGAAATCATCAAGACTTCTGAAATCTATTCAACATTTTCCCATGAAAAGTTGAGATTTTTTTTTTCCCAACATTTTTTCAAAATCTATTCAACATCTTTCTAGGAATCCAAAGGCACTATCATCTTGTTTGGGGGTGGAGAAAATAAAAGGGAAAGTGGCTCCTATATTATATGGACTTTTTTCTTATAAAATAAAAAAAAAATTGTTATATAGATTCCTGAGAAAATGTCTCACAAAGATGCTTGCTGGTGAATCAAAAATGGTGAATGCCATACAAAATACAAAGCCCACCATTGTTTTTATTAATCATTGTGGAATAGACAAGACTTTGAGACGAAAAAAATATATATATATATTTATTTATTTTTGGTATCTAATCATGGGATTAGAATTTCGTACAAAGGGGCATTAATCAGGAGTCATTTCTTGTTCACTAACAACCCGACCAAATTGCTTGAAAATCCTTCCAATACAACGTCACATTTCACACCAATATATTTTATATTTCAAATCATTGCTTGTGACGAGACAGCCATTTTCACACACTCGGATGATGTTGCCAACTTATTTTAATAATTAATTAATTTCTTAATTTTTATATTTTTTTAAGAGTAAAATTTATTTATTTATAAATAATTAAATAAAATAATTAAATATTATTTATAAATAATTTATTATTATGCACAAATTAGTTAATATTATTTTTTTATTATTCACAAATAATTTAAAATACTCATAATTAAAAGTCAAAATTTCTTAATCTAGTCTGATCAAAATTAACTGAATTATTTACATATACATTTTCTAAATATATAATACGTTATTTATATAATAGCTGTATAAAATAATTATATAATTTTTGTATAATCTATTACTATTGATTATATAAAATTTAAAATAATATATGTTATCAATTAACTAATATATCATACAATAAATCATATCATAATATATGTTATTATATGTAGATACAAATTCTACGAAAGTATTAAATTGGTAACTATTAACATTATAAATATATTATAATTAATTATCACTCTAACGAGTTAGTTACGTAACATTAAAGAGCGCACTTAAATTTAATTTATTAATTTAATTAATTTTTATAGATCAAACTGGACCAAATTAGACCAATAACAGCTAAGTTTAGATGTCAATATAACTTAAATTCTTCTCAAACTAATTATTAATAGAATTTATTAACTTTTTAATTTTTTAAAAAAAGTTAAAATTATATTAATTTATTTTATATATTCAAACACATATGTCAATCTATTTATATTTAAATACATCTCAATAGAATTTTTAAAAAATAATTTCTTTCTTTTAATTTTACTTTCTTTGTTTTTAATTATTATAAAAAAATTATATTTGAAATTGTAAATTGTACAAATATCATATAATTATTTTATAAATTAAATAAAATATAAAGTTAATTTAACAAATTATTTTTTTAATAATATCATATTCTCTTTTTTAAAATAATTATGTTTATATTTTATAATTATACATAATATTTCTCAATTATTATTATTATTATTTTTGTAAAAAGTTGAAACCCTTTTTCTTGTGGTTAAAAAATAGAGAGTAAAAATAAATCCCAATATCATCATCACCTATTTCTCTTTCTCTCTCTTCCTATCGTGGTGGAGCTGCCGGGAATCACGATTTGCCCCGGGGTCCACCAATGAATGGCCATGATTCCAGGGGCCCATAGTGCATCACATCATCACCGTCCATCCCAATTAACTCGTACACATCAGGTCTAGCTTCTACGTCTATCAGTCTATGATTAGGTTCTTGCTTTGCCTTTTTACCCGCCTCCTCTATTATTATTACTTTTTCTTAATTTTTCTTTGTCTTATATACCATAAAATCTGCATGAATATTATTGTGTCTCGTTGCTTAGCTTCTTCTGGACGATGAGTTCATTGAGTTGGTGTATGCTCGCATTTTTGTTTTATTTTAGGTTTCGTTTCGATTTGAATAGGGATGAGTTGAGATTAAATTAATTTATTTTTTAATATTATTATTATTTTAAAAGTTTTAAAAAAATATATATTAAAATTTTTAAAAAATGTATAAAAATTTATGTTTTATATAAAAAATTATAAAAATATAATGATGAAATAAAGATAAGTTGAGATGAGTTGATTTGAATTGTGAATACAAATGAGACAATCTTATTTAAATTTTGAGATAAGATGAAATGAGATGAATTATAAATAATAATAAAATAATTAATTAAATTGAGTAAAATAAATTAATAAATAATTGAGATAAGTTGATAGTATGAAATAAATTATAAATAATAAAAATAAATTTTGAAAACAAACCCACTCTTTATCTCATATTATGTTATTTTATTTTAATATAATATTTAAAAACAGTTAAACTACTTTTGGACGATGAGTTCATTGAGTTTGTGTATGCTCTCAGTTTCATTTATTTTATCTCATATTATGTTATTTTATTTTAATGTAATATTTAAATACTATTAAACTATTTTAATTTAACTTAATTTAATTTTTAAGTACTAATTAAAATATAAATAATTTTAATATCAAATCTTAATCATTTTATCTAATTATTAAATAATTATTAAAAGTTTTCAAATTGATTTATTCTACAGCCATAAATGAAAGCTTTCAACAATACAATTTTTTTTAAAAATTTTTTAACACTTTTAAATAATTTAAAATATATTTAAAAAATACTTTCTTAATCATTAAATAAAAAATGTCACTTTGAGAAATCTCGATGGTGGGTTTAGCATTTTCTTTGAGATTTCTAAATGAAACTAAAAAACAATTCAAATTCTTTAAATTATAAAACAAAAATTATATTTTAATTTTATGATATTTTTATTCAAGATTTCTTTTTATTTTTCAAAAACTCATAAATTTTCTAATTTAGAATATTTCATTATTAGTTATAAATTCTTATCTCATTTTTTTTCATTGTTTATAATTTAAATTATTTTAATTTAAACTCATAAAATATTTAATTTAAATTATATTTAAATTTCTATCTCATTTTTTCTCTCTGCTTATAACATATACGTCAGTTTTACTTTCTTATAAAAAATACTAAAGTTTTTTTTTTCTGGGTATTCATAGATCAAAAATTAGATATGCAATGGCGAAGTTTGAGTAACAACTTAAAACCGACGTTAAAAGTCTCGTTGGTACGATTCTTACAAGCAGAGTTACCGCAAAGAATATGACGTCGAGTCAGGTCGCTTCAGCTGTGGTAATGTCGCTATAATTACTTTCAGAAAGGTGAGGAGCTTTCCTGGAATCTGGGGAGCCCCAAAACGACGACGCCTCTCTTCTCTTCTCCGCCCTCATGATTTTACTGTAATTATTAATTATCATCATTTGCTCACTCCCCCTCCCCCCCCCCCCCTCTCTCTCTCTCTCTCTCTCTCTCTCTCTCACACACACACACACACACACTATGCTCAGAACCCACAAGACCATCGAAGATCCAACAATGTCATACACCCTCTCTGTGTTTTTGACCCCTTGAGGTTTTCTCCCTCTGGTTCACACTTTTTGAGCCCTCTCGAGTTCCTTTCAATTACACAAGAAACAACTTCCTTGCGTTTTTATTTCTCCTCCAAGTTTCAAATTTTGGGGTTCCCGGATTAATTTGGTGGGGAATTATTCGTTTTGGGTCAAGATCATAGCTCAATCGAGACTCGAATATTTTTTTTGGGCTTATTTTCGTGTGGAAATTGGGTTTTTTTACTCGTGGAGCTTTATGACTGGTAAAGAAATGCTGGGATCTTCAGGTGTTGGATTTTGTGGTTGCTGCATGTAGAACTTGTGGAGCTGGTTGTGGGATTTTAAGTACTTTTGGATTGAAGGCTGTGATTGGGGATTATTGGTTGTTGAAAATAGGTTTTTGCATGGCTTGGTTTTGATTTGGTAGTCTCTGAATGTGTAAGCCTTAAGGGGTCCTCTGCTCAGTTGTGGAGGATCCCTGTTGAAAAAGAAAAGATTCAAACTTGAGGGGTGATATTGAAGGGTTCATAAATTGTGTTAAATGGTTATGGTTGTCGAATTGGGTGGATAATCAAGTGGGAGGTGTTGGAACTTGCATTTCGTGGCCTGGTTTTGTGCGGTTTTATACAGATTTTGGTGGAAATGGTCGGTCCTGTTCCGGATAGGGGGCATGATAACAGTGCAGTTTCGGTACCAGTTTTGATTCCATGGTCATTCGTGTGGCGTTATGGGGGAAGAAGCGTGTCACTTTGCGGTTCTTTCACCAGGTGGGACGCTAAGATTATCATCTTTTGATCTTGATTTTACATCCCAGATCTGAATTATTCGTGTGACGATATCTAACATTCTTTTTGCTTCATAAAAAATCTAACAAAATTTTCTTTTTCTTGGTGACTAGTATATCTTCCATTTTCTGTTTGCAGTTTTTTAGTAGATAGATTGGATCTATGATAGGGGTTTTTATTGGATTTATCATCTAAACAGGTGGTCAGGAATACCTATGTCTCTGGTGGAGGGACGCGATGATGTATTTCAAGTTGTTTGCAACCTGACGCCAGGAAACCACCAGGTTAATTAACTTGCCTGATTGATATGGGTCAACTAGATAGCCGTAATGTTAACTGCTCTTATGCCTATCATTGTTGTCATTGGCTGTAAAATGAAATCAAAATACAATCACAAGCAAGTGCATTCAGACGGTTCACAACCAATTTAGCTATCAAAGTTGTTGTGGATTGCTGAATTTTTTTTTATTAGAAGTGGACATATAATGCAAAATGTTATCCTTTCATTGTAAAGCGAGCAAAAGGGCATGTGGGACAAATCCATGATTTCAAGTTTTGTCCACGAGAGCTCCCAAATTATGAAGATAAAGGACTATTCATGCTCCCACCTGGTTCATCCTTTGAAATCAAAACTTATCATATTTAGATTTCTAAATCCATGCTGGAAGATCATTGATCAATGAATTATGGCTTAGATCTGATGCCACAAGGTTTGCACAATCAACCGTTGACTCCGGCAAGCTTCTGGAGGTTTCTTTCCTATAGAACTTGGAACTTGACTGGTAAATTCATTGGCCAAAAGGTCTAAAATCTCAAGGCTTGTTATTTCACTAATACAGTCTGAAACCTCACCAGCAAATGAGTTCTTGCACCGATTAAAATAGTTCCATAAGATAACACCAACCTGATCCAAACTTGAGAGAGAGAGAGAGACAGAGAGAGAGAGAGAGAGAGGGCGGATATCTAGCTAGCATATGGTCTCATTGTTAGGCAGGGAGGGGGTAAGGGGTGAAGGAAGACGCTCAAAGTCAGAAATCTAGGCCTTCATTATCCGGAAAGCAGGTTTCTGAATGGCAGGGGCAAAATCTGGACTTCACCTGATTTTCTTGGGTCAGATTAGGTCTTATCTCGTTGCTGTGGATCTTTTTGAACTGTTAGAAAGGTCAGGTCGACAGAAAGCATAGTGATAATTTGGGAAAAAAAATCCTAGGGGTTGGCTCAAGTGGTAAAGGCTTGGGGGTATACTCTCCCCAAGTTTAAGTTTCAAATCCCTTTGGGTGCAAACAATCTCTATGGACCATCGGACTGAGATATTTTTTCTTTGAATTACCCGATATGCACTTGCAAGAAACTTTTGGTTAGGAGCCTGTGCACTCTCGGGATTACTTGGATCACCTACTTTTCCATTGTGAAGTGGCAAAGGTCCTATGGGATGATAACTTTGATGGGATTGGTATTGCCTGGGTGATGCCGAGGAGAGTGGCAGGTCTTCTAGCTTGTTGGAGAGGTATCTAGGGTAATCATCAAATTGCTGCCATTGGGAAGATGGCTCCGCTTTATGTGGTGTATTTGGCTTGTGAGGAATGACCGTATTTTGAAGATAGAGAACGCTCATTGGGAGAGATTAGAGATTTTTTCTTCCATGCACATCTACCAGTGTACTTGATGGGGCTTGTTTTCACAATTTCATTATTGCCTTTTCTACTTCCTTGCTTGTAATTAGGTGTTCTCTCATACTCCTTGTGTACTTGGGCTATGCCTAATTACTTGATTTAATAAATTTCTTTTTACCCATTGAAAAAAGGTCTTGCTACCTATTCTCAGGGTCACGGATGGTACTTTTAATTGTTTTAAAGATTCTCTCTTAGCACAGAATAAATTAAAATAAACATGTGCTTATTGTTATGGAAAATAATTAATGTCACAAAATTTCAGCTAATGAATTTTCTGCTCCAGCAAAATCAAAATACTGTACCTTGGTTCTTGCTTAGACTAAATATGCTTTGAAACCTTTTATTTTTTTCCTTTTTGTTTTACCATGTTTCCAACACAATGTTGATGTGAAATTTTAATATAATATGATGCGCATAGAGGACTGAGATTCCTTGCGTTTATTCATGTTAGTAGATGCACTTAAGAAATTCTATTTGTATATTTATATGTCGCTACCGAGTCATCTTGGGCATGGGACCTGTCTACCCTTGGGATAAATATGCTTACACATTGATACACAATGCTGATGGTTTACCTATAAAAAAATATAATGCTGATAGTTATTCAAATCTGTTGATGATGTTCAAATTTTTTGTTTCCATTCATTTGCAGTACAAGTTTTATGTCGATGGAGTGTGGCGGCATGACGAGAGCCAACCATTTTCAAGTGGGGATTATGGTTTAGTAAATACCATCTTCGTTGGTAGGGGGCCAGATATGATTAATTCTACTTTTGGTTCTCAGACACCTGGCAGATCCAACATGGATGTTGATCATGATGACATTATGCCTGCAGTAAGGAAATTTCTACTCTAGAGTTATTTTTTCCAAAATTCTGCTAGAATTTTGTTAGTGTTTTTTCTTTTAATTGGTGTGGCATCCGAATAGTATTAAGTATGTGACACATAACTTTCTCCAACATAAAAAATGAAAAAGTCATGGGAAATGTGAAAGTCATTTTAGGTTGCCAGCCCCTTCTCAGCCAGAGAATCTGTTATTAATTATGTTTCTAAGAGGTTTCCCAAAAGAAATTTTCAAAGGGCTCCAATACATTGTTGATAAACATTGTTGGGTGGTAATGTTTTTAGCTGTTCAATTTCCCAAAATAAGATGCACCCCAGGGGAGGGGGGTTTATGTTATAGTTATTTATTTTGTCTTAATACCTTGTGGATGTTATGTTGTAATACAAAATAGGTCTCATTGTCACATGGTACATCACAAGAAGCCATTCCGAGGATATCATCTGCTGATTTAGAGGTTTCTCGCCACCATATATCTGTATTCTTGTCTACACATACAGCTTATGAGTTGCTTCCTGAATCGGGCAAGGTTTGGATGCTTTACCCTTTGGAGCTATTTATTCACTGGGGTTTAACCACTCTAACTAGGTAATTTCGTCACTGTCAAGATAAGTTATCTAATTCTTTCTATTGTCTAGCATTGCAGATCATTACCCTGGATATTAATTTACCAGTGAAGCAAGCATTTCATATCCTACATGAACAGGTGACATACGCAAATGAATTTCTCTCTGGTAACACATTGCTGAGCATTAGCTTAGTTTTCATCTTTGCTTATTCAAATTACTTCCAGGGAATCTCTGTGGCCCCTCTCTGGGATTTTTGCAAGGGCCAGTTTGTTGGAGTTCTCAGTGCATTGGACTTCATTTTAATTTTGAGAGAGGTATCTCTGGGATAAACTTCTGTCTTATATTGCAATGTTGTGGATATGAAGAAAATAGTTCTTTGTATTTTGAAAATGAAATGTACAAGGGTTGATATCGGAAGTATCTGAGAGTTTCTATGCTCTGGTAGCTTTTAGAGAAAACTGTCATTTTTAGCTTATTGCTAGAAAATGGTGGAAAACTAGGAACTTTATTTAGGTTTACATTCTTTCTAGAGCCTAAGGATGTATGAGGTACAACATGATGCTCAGTCTAACAAAAGCTGCCAAATTAAAATTAGCACCTGTTTTAACCAAAATAAGCCATAAGGTCATCAAAATCTTCATCTTTTTCGTTTCATCTGATGACCTAGCTGCTTAGGGTTTCTTGCACTCTTCAAAATTTTCCTCCTTTGTTCATGAGATGAGAGATCCATGGCTACTGATCCCAGTTATGATCGATAGCCAACTTCCTACTACAACCCTATAGGACAGAAATTTTAAACTGACATGGTTTTTTTTTGTCTGCCCTTTCTTATCTTTCTAATTGAACATGTATTTATTTAGTGGAGTGCAGTTCTATGTTCATTTGTGTTCTGAATGCTGTTTTCCTTGTCCATTTTTTTTTTTGTGACACAAATAAGCTCACATATGTGTGGATGAGAATAAGCCCATTTAACATGTGTGACCCTTTAAATTTTAGCTTGGGAATCATGGATCAAACATGACAGAGGAACAGCTTGAGACACATACAATAGCAGCTTGGAAAGAGGGGAAATTACATCTTACAGGAACAATGGATGGCGATGGGGGATCAATTCCTCGTCAACACTTTATCCATGTAAGTGCTTCTTGAGATTCTGTGCCAAGAGGATCTAGCATACAGAAGACTTGCACACCTCTGCACTTTTGGTATAACTGTCCCTTATCAAAGAATTTGGTGAGGGTGGTACTCAAGCTTCATTCTGACTTGCATTCTCTACTGGCACATTTGTCAAATGCTCACATGTAAAGATATAGTATCAAAATTTGAAATATGTCCTAAGGGTGCCGTAATTCGCATGTTATATTGTGACTCTTTTATTTTCAAATTTCTGTAAGAACCCTGTTGGTAGACTGATGGGATATGGAGAGAGATGTTTGTGGTGTGCCATCTTTCTGATTGCTGGGAGAACTTGGACTTTCTAATCGCAGGAGTCCCTTGTATTTTGATGTTGGAATATGATTACTGGTATTCTGATATATTTAGTTCTGAAATGCACAGGCTGGGCCTTATGATTGCATGAAAGATGTTGCTTTGAAAATTTTACAAAACAAGGTGGCCACAGTTCCCATCATTCATTATTCACAGGATGGGTCTTTTCCACAGCTTTTACATCTTGCTTCGCTGTCTGGAATACTAAAATGTAAGCTTCTTCCAAGATTGTCACTTACGGGTCCATGAATTGAAACTAATTAATGGACCTAATTTTCAGGTATCTACAGGTATTTCAGACATTCTTTAAGCTCCTTGCCCATTCTTGAGCAGCCTATTTGTTCAATTCCTTTGGGTACATGGGTTCCGAAAATTGGAGAATCAAGGCCATTTGCAATGTTAAGGGCAAATGCATCTCTTAGTGATGCTTTAACTTTGTTAGTTAAAGGTGATTTCCTTCTCATCTCGAACTATTGCATAAGGTAGAAGTCAATTTTATCTTGTAGGAATTGGCATATTTGTCTTAACCTTAAAGTCTCTGGATTATATACCTGAACTTTGTTCTTCTTTTCTTCCTGCACACTGTTTCTGGCTTTCTGAATTCTCTTTAGAACAATGCTAATTATAATGCTTATTAGTTTGAGAAGGCATCCTTTTTATAAGTATTGCAGTCTGAGCATTATTTTTTGTTCATTATTTTCCATCTGCATTTGACTCAAGCAGGTTCCATTTCAATTATTCCATCATCTTCTTGTCTTATGTTATTACACCTTCCTTTTGCAGCTGAAGTTAGTTCAATACCAATAGTGGATGATAATGGCTCATTGCTTGATATTTATTCACGAAGGTAATCTGCTTTCTTTCAGCTAAAGTTATTACACCCTTCCCTTTGCTTTCTCAGTATTGTATGAAGGTATTATTTGAATTATCCATAGTACATAACCATCTTGAGATTTACTTGCTATTTCCTTCATAGTGATATCACCTCTTTGGCTAAAGATAAAGCATACGCACAGATTCATCTCGATGAAATGACTATTCACCAGGTAATTTCTCGATGTTACCCATGCATCGGACTCAATTAGGCATTTAGGCTGAATGATAGTTAGCCGCTTTGTACGAGATATATCCTTGGTTGCCAAACAATATATGGTAAATCTCATTCCAGATTATTATTTCTCAGTTTAATGTCCAGTACCTAGAGGGTTCAAAGTGTATTTTCCCCAAATTTTGAGTATATGAGTTGTGGATTTAAAAAAAAAAAATACAGTTGTATGCTCATATTTATCCGATCCTCGAAATGAACCTGTGAAAAGTGTGGTGATAATAAGAACAAAATTTTATTGTTGTGCTAATTTTGAGCCGAGTCAGATTCTCGCAAATGATTTGCATTGATGTGTGTGTGCACGTGTGCATGTATATCTAAATATATGCATATGTACACACACACACACACACAATTTGTTTTACATGTTTCTGAGTGTGTTGTTTAATGCTTATAGGCATTACGACTGGGGCAGAATGCAAATTCTTCTTATGGCTTACAGAGATTTCAGATGTGTTTAAGATCTGACCCACTGCATGAAGTGATGAAACGGTTGACAAATCCTGGTAATTTGCAATATCTCTCATTAAGATTTGTTTGTTTGTTTTATTTCCCGCCCCCACCCCCAAAAAATCCACCTCCTCTTCCCTTGCCATGACATGGCCTTGTTTGCTCACATTCCTTTCAGGGGTTAGGAGACTTGTCATTGTAGAGGCTGGCAGCAATCGTGTGGAAGGTGTAATATCATTGAGTGATGTGTTCAACTTCTTGCTACGCTAGCTGGAATTTGTTGGTCATCATTTCGCATGAGGGGGCTAATTATGGTGCCATTTTGGAAGTCACATTGTTTTTTCAACATCATGTATCTTTGAGCTTACTCTCTTCCATCCCATTGTGTAATGTCTAATTTGTTTCTCCGAGTCTTGAATTACAAGCCTCCTGCTTATCAAACCCCCCCCCCCCCCCCCCCCCTTCTTTTTAGGATAGAAAATTTTAAAGAGAAGAAATCTGTAAATTGTGAGGATTCCATTTTTCACTTTTAGACACCATGCCCTAATTGTTATCCTTGTAGCTGGCACAGCTGCCATGCTTGTGACTAGTGCTAACAGAAAATGAGGCAGTCAAAAAAAAAAAGAAATGTACGTGGAATTCGTCTTGCCATTGGTGGGCTCAAGGCTTCTAGGTAAAAAGTTGGATACTTAAATTTTAAATTTCTGAACCCTGCTTGTTTGCATCCAGCAAAGAAAAAGGTCTTTGCTTGTCAATTTTATTGTAACGTTGGCGTTTGGGTGGCTGTGACAATTTAGTTCACAGGTTTTTAATTTTGTATAAATTTAAGGACTTTTACTTGTCAATCTATTGTCTACAATCTTGATCCTTTTGGGGTTAATTTGAAGCGAGTCTTCCATGATCTAGAGATAATCTCTCACAGAGCCACTCATTCCCTGATCACTTTAATCTTTTACTATTTTGTAAGACAATGATCATGACGCTCAATAAGGCTTACATGTTGCCATACAATCAGCTTCATATTTGGATGATTTTCCTTTGAGAGAGAGAGAGAGAGAATCCTTTCAGCATAACATATGCAATAGCTTGACACAAAGATATAAATTAGATTAAGCTGAATTACAAAATAACTGTCAACTAGTGGAAGTGCTAATCCCAATTAGCTTGATCACAAAAGAAAACTCCAAAAAGAAAAAGGCAAAACTGAGGATGAAATCAAAATTCTAGCATGATACTTACAAGGTTAATTGAACAGATCAAATTAGGACGGTATAGCAATCAAGTTGGTATAAGAGCCAATATTTGGGTCTTGATTCGTCCCACGCACATTTGAATCTCTCTATAAATGGGAAGGTTCTGAGGACAACATGGGTGCAAACTTGTGAGAGCAGAATCCAATATCTGAGCCACATCAGCTGGAGGATACTGTCTTTCAGTACAAGTCTGCATGTTACGAGAAATTACACTCAGTATAACAAGCTTTTATGAAAATAAAGAGAGAGAACGTAACCCTGTAAGTAATGAGTCATTATCATAGCTACTTTTACTACAAGCTTTTCAAAACCCCACCTATCTTGGTTTGATTACAATTCTATTACTTAAAAGTACATCTTATGGTGTAAAATTGTACATCAGCACTAGTCTACCAAAAAGTGCATATTGTAGCTTTTAAGAGAATTCAATTTTAATGATTGCAGTACCAAGATAAAGTTAACTGTTCACGACAAAGAAATTCCTCATGATATCACAGTACAAAATGAATTACTAAATTTAATTGCCTGTCGAATGCAACATAGTAACCATCGAAATAATAAAAGCAAAAAATATTAATGTTTACAATCCACAAGGGGAATACCCCAAAGATTTCAGCCACTATTATTAAAGATCAAGACCAGGAGTTTTTGGCATCATCTGTTATCCATCAAATTCAAGAGAAGGGAAGTGGAATGACTGCAATTTTGAGAAAAAGCACTACTTGAATAATTCTGTAGATGCTTTCGGCAGATGTTCAACTATTGCCCATAATGTTCAAGAAAGGATAGTCTCGATACTAATTGTCTGGAAAATAGAACCAATATGACAATAGGAAGCGGTAGATGCATTGGCCAAATGAACCAAAGATCAAGCAATATGACGATAAGAGCTGATATGTTTTGACTAGAGGTGTTAGACCATTACCAGCTGTTCTCTGCTGCAGTATAAACTATTCAAAACGTGTCCTAGTAATAAAACAATACAAGACAACATAATTCACAAGGTGGAGATACAAGACTTCGTAGGATAGAGCCGTTCCAATGGGCATGTAGAGTTTCTTTGAACATATGAGATGTTCAGTACTTGAGTTATGATAACAGTAGCCTGGCACTGGCCTGTGTCTGAGTACCTTGCCATGTGACAACATTAGGCAGGCATCGAACTGTCCTCCATGACAGAGGCGGGGGCAAATCAAAGCCTATACAAAGAAAGTTCTCTATGTTGTTTTATCGATTCATACACGCCAATACATGCATGGCACAGGGTGAGCGGAAGAGAGGATGAGAACACGCCTCTTGAATACATTAAGTTAAAATATAATCTTGAAATTACCTGTATCATGAGCAATGCAGCAACACAGGAAGTGATAAGCTCCGATGGGATTTGTGACTCAATTTCATCAGAATCATTACCCAGCCTTTTAACAGATGCATCGCTAGTAACAAGGGGCTCTGACGTGTAGAAAGCCGCCATTTGACTCTGGTTGCCTAGACTGCCATTGTCCTGCTGTTGGCACCTCATCGCTGGTACCCTAGAGTCGGATATTAATTGTTGATTATCAATAGAATCTAAAGCTTGTCCGATCCTCACAAAAGCATCTTCCCCTTCCTTCCTCAATGTGAATGCCTGAGATGAATATTACATGATAAAGCATGATCAGGCAGACCACTCTCTTCAAAATAAAACATAAATGCTTAGCATGCAAGGCAAACAAACAAATAAAGTCAAGATGGATAATACATTCAAATACATCACTATATAGCTACAAGCCAAATGGACATGGCAATATATGCTACAAGCCAACATCTATCATATTTGGCAACAACAAACCAAATGTGGAGCACAAATGTTACTGAAATCAATATGGAGTCCTCCAATAAAAGGACATCAATCTTTGGCGCTTAGTCACACAAAATAAAAGACCAAGTGAAAGAAAAAGATAACGCATATTTCTTTCAGATTTTAAATTCTGTAGAAGCTTCAATAAGCAATCAATCTGTTTTGCCGTTCCCGATAACATGAGTTCATCTCTCCCACCCACTTACCAACACAGCAACACACATGTATGCGCACACCATAGAGTGTACAAACACACTAATACACAACCAGAGAGAGTACTGAAGCTCTTCATACCTGAATAGCCGCGTCTACCATTGTATGTGCTTTCAATCTTGAGCCTTTGACAATTTCAACTATGCTAGATGCTGATTCTTGAGATATAGAAGAGTTATCGGAACTTGTAAGACCACACTGGGCATTGGAATTGGTTGGAAGCTTCATCCAAGGAGGTGGGGTACTTCCTGGATAAGTATTACGCTGCCTTAGATCAAGTAAAGCAGAAGAAACCTGCACGTGAGAACAATAATCAAATTTGCTTCAATGCCATCGCAGAGAATGGTACACTGATCTAAAGATCCAAAACCTAGTGAAACTCATGGAAGCCACATGCCTGGCCATTGGCTTCCTTTAGCTGTACAAGTACCATGGCATAATGCTTCTTGAAAGGTTCAGAATCCTTTAGAGAGCAGTCTCCATTATTTTGTTTCTCCACTAAATCATTGTTTGTGCTCCTAAGCTCCATCAATAATGCTTCCTACACAAAAGCAACAGAAAAGCCTCACAATATGAGCATCATACGCAACAGGTCAGATTCCTAAAAGCATCTGTATATAGTGCAAGACATATGCTAATATAAACAATAGCATGGCCGACCCTGATGTTTGAGAGGATGAGCAAAAGATAAAAGCAACAATGTCCACTTTTTAAAGAAATAAAGGATAGTACTCTGTAAATTTATAAGTTTGTTAGGTATATTCGCCAGAAACAAAGATGAACACAATCTCACAGATGTTAAAAAATGTCAGGCTGATCTGGCTAAGAAAATAGAAATTTTCAAAAGTTAGGTTCATCAAATAACTTCTAAGTGAGAATTAGAATAATTCAACCTTTCAACTAGCATTAACTTCTAAGATGAACTACACATCCATGATTAATCACACATGTATAAATTGTATAACCTTTCTATCTAGAGCACGATTCATTTCAGAAAGAGCTATTATATCAGCTTCCCTAGCTTGATTCTGGACCAGCATACAAGGTTGACTATTGGAAACTTGAATGACGTCAATAGCTGCAACCTTAGCTTGTGAAACAGAATGGTTTGCATCGACCTGTGAAAATATTAGAGCCAATTAGATATATAAAAAATTAAGCTCAAACTTAACATTTAATCTATGGCACTGCATGCACAGGCAATGAAATTATTCGGTAAGTAAAATATTTTATTCATTCTAACAAAAGAATAGGCATAGCCTAAATTCAAAATAATAAACTAATATAATGCTGTTATTTTAGAAGAAAAGGCATAGCCTGAGCTTAAAATAATGCTTTGATGAGGGATCACAGGAAGAATAGACATAGCCCAATCAGAGATAAAAGCCTTCAAACCTAGATACTAACTTCAGTAAAGATAATATTTAGTTTTACTGTAATGCCGTTATTTCGCAAAAAGAAAAGGACATTGGAACCAAACGATGTAGTGCAACCAATTATGATACTTTTTAAGCTCTGCAAGAAAAGGGACCAACCTAGAACAACTCGTAAATTTAGTTGTCCTGACTAACCTCGTTACAAGTATGATAGAGAATAAAAGAAGAAAAACTACGCTAATTTGATCGATGCAAATAAAAACTGGGTTGCAGAAATAGTGTGGTACAAGATCCTGATAACCAATCAGTCTATTTAAGGGTATCTTGAGAGCATCCTCACTGGCTTTACAGCAATAGGACAGGATTTCAAGCAACCTTGTACCATGCAGGGGTAAAAGGTAGTAGAAGGTAGTATGAGTGTGCCATGTGCAATGTATCACTGCAGAAGTAAGGGAAAATGCCTGCTGCCTACTTCAGATTTAAATTTCAGTCTACGGTTTTCATATATCTGTTAGTCTCTGAAGTAAAGAGGCATATACTTTAGTCACCAAACTTGGCAGTTGAACCATCACACAATATTCTAAAATCCAAGCGACAAAAATAATCTAAAAACTGATGTGCAAAAATCAAAATAAAGGTGAATAAATACTTGTTTGGTAAACATCTGACCTTTCTCTGCTTTAGCATGGAATTCACGGGGCTTGAAACCCTCTCCATATGACCACTTGAAGCAATCATCATAGATCCTTCAAAACTCAGATGTCCATTAATTTGTGGCTCCTTTGATATAAGAGAGAACTTTCCAGTGGTAAAATTTTGTCTCCTAAGAGCTTCTGGCATATTATCCAATGGGTTTAAAGGCATGCAATCAATATCCTGTAATGAACGTTCATGTCATTAGAGAAGGATAGAATGCGAATCATCCTATACCAGATAAACAGTTCACTGATGACTGATGACTGCAATTTCCTTTTTTTGGATAGGTAAAATTAAAGTTTTATTAATAAAAAGATGTAGACCAATTATGCAGGAAGTATACAAAGAATACACCTAACAACTATGGACTGCAATTTCTTTGCTGTGAAAAGAAGATTGAAATAAAGAGCAAACCATCACAATATATGAAAAAAATATAACTTTGATAAATAAATAAAAAAATCACAATGTTCTGATCAACATAGTGATAGTCCATGGACCATGTGTTCTTCATTCAAAACATAAATGGAGAAAAGAAAATGTACATAAACAAAAACCTAAAAACTCTGCTTCCCATAATTCTCTCAAAATACCATCCTCAGTATAAATTTTGAAGGCTTAAACAAAATGCTTTTTCGAAGGAAGGGAGAATACTTTTTTCATACGTAAAAATCATATTAATATTAAAAGACGAGTAGACATTGCCCAAAGTACTCAGGACATATACAAGAGGAAACACCTAGCTAGGAAGAAGAAATGTATACATAAAAATCATGAAAGTCCAGTCCATTAAAATCGATAGCTAATGCCCATATAAATAACGTATTCAAAAAGCGATATCTAAGCTCCTCCGGCTCCAGTGGTGACAATCATGCATAGGTGTTGCTCTTTTATGTCCGTGTACTTGGGCTATGCCTACTTTTCTCATTAATAAAGTTCATCTTTACTGATAAAAAAACTCCTCCAACAAATATTCCCTATCTTTAAAACTCCAATCATTTTATTCCTTCCAAATGCACCATGAAAGGCATATGGGGGAACATCTTCAAGACTGCTGCAATTTGTGGGAAACGGTGAACACTTTCTCTAGTTGGTAAGAAACTCAACCACATTCACAGGCACAACCCATGCTAAGAGCCCTAGCAATGGACTTGCCATAAATTTGGAGAGTTTTGGAAGATTACTATTCACAAGTGGAAAAATATTCCCCTTTCCACCTTTTCTCCCCACTATTGATCAAATTTGACAATTTTTTTTTGGGAAGTGTGCAAAAGTGTACAATTTGAAGGAAAATTATAGCAAGTCCATTGCTAGTACTCTAACCCAACTCTTCCAAAAACACACAACCCATACGGCCCTAGCAACCTCACAATGAAGTAGCAAAGGATCCATCAAATTGCTCTTTTTCTAGACATTTAACACAGTACATAACAATGACCCAGAATTTCTGTGGATTGTTTGTGATTAGGATATTCCCCATGGAAGTTTTTCATACAAAGAAAGCTGCCTTTCAAGGCGTTTTAGTCTTCCAAATGCTCTAGTTTTCTAGACATGCAACACGCTGAATGAAAAATATCCAGCATTTCTGTAGGCTATTCGTGCTTAGGATCTTCCCATGGAAGTTTTCCATACAAAGAAAGCTGTCTTTTAAAAAGTTTTAGTCCTCCAAATGCTCTAGGAGAATTGTAATACCGATTCACCACTTTTTCTACACATGTAACACCAGTCAATAACAACCTCTAGGAAAGATTCTACCATAAATTTCTTTAGTGGTGTTGGGTCTGGCTTGGGTCATGCCCAAAAGCATAGTGGGCCCTTTTCCTCTTGAAGAGGATTAGGCGGCAACACACAAATTTCAACAGTGGAAAATGGCTCCTAAATGCCTCATATATTGTATGGAGGGAAATGAATGATAAAGATTAGGAACAGGTAATGGAGGTGCTCAAGACTTTCTTTTCAACATTCCTCCTTTGTACAGCTTCTAGACTATAATGGGCTTAACCTCCATGACTGTTTTTAATCTTTTTCTCATTTTTAACTAGATGACTTTCTTCCACACAACTCTTTGTACTTGGTGCCCCATTTTCCCTTCTAATAAAATTGTTATACTTGTAAAAAACAAATACTACCAGTCTCTATGTTTCTCTCTCATTAGCAAACGCACATATTCATTCATGCATGCACAAATAATATGTTCACATGCATGTAATGATATATAGAAATAACAGGAAAGAACCGGAATGAAATTGTGTAAAAGAAAACCCTACCATGACAAATCCAACTCCTATCTCAGGACGGTCAAACTGAACCCTGCATTTGTCATGATCAACTGTGAGCACGCTTCCACCGTAAAGTTCTCTGGTTTTAGGATGAAGTGCAATTACTCGTTGTCCAACTGATAGAGGTCTGGCTAAATCTGTTGGAAGTCCTTCCCTAATACCAGCACGAAGTTCATTATAATGTTTTCTCACAGATTCCCGATATTGCCTAAGTTTCTCTCTTTCTTCATGAAGAAAATGTTCAGAGAACCTCCGAGGTTTGCCAAGAGAACTGCATTAATGGCCAAACAAAATTCATGTCAACAGTGTTTTCAAGAATTCCATGCCCTAAGCCAGCTCTAGCGAAATGTGCATGCAGTTAAAAATACCTCCTTATGACGCCCCATTCGACACGAGTGAGCCTTGGGATGTGCCCCAGTCCAACATGATTTAAGTACTCCACAAACTCCTTTTTTGCAAACCAAGGGTAGTCAATTGCGCTATAAAACCATTCAAAAGTGCACCATCTACGGACCATACGAGATGAAAGGTAACACGAAAGCTTTTCCTGAAATTTAAAAGGGAAAAAAATAATTGTGAATCTAAGCTTCAACAAAGATTTAAATATTACAAGGAAGGGAAAGTTTACTTTTAGGAGGGCTTTGTCATGTGATGAGGTGGAGTATTTAAGTCTATTTTTCAAAAACTTTTCACAAGACTTCGTCTCTTTAGTGGTTGATGATCGCAGTAGACTCATTTTACGCCTCCTTTGCCGTTTAGTTGATAAACTAACACGGTTCGCCACAGGAGTTTGTTCAGCTGATACAGCTAAATCGGCCTCCACTCTTTGATGATCAATATCCAAGGAACCTTCTGACAATTTACATTGTTTTGAGAAGGTAAAACTCTGACCAGAGCGTTTAGCTTTGACCACTGGTTTATTCTGTTCTTCAGCTAAGCCCTACAAACATGCATATAAAATGAAGAAAAAATACTATCAATTCAATTAACAAAAAAAGAAAAAAGAAAAAAGAGAGTTAGCAATCATATGCCCCCAGTAGACCTACTCAACATCCAGTATACAACCAGACTTCTTGAATACAAAAGCACGACATATTACATATATACCTGTAGATGTTTGTCTCATTTCTGTTTTTGTGAATCTATGTTTTAGTGTTTAAGAATTAACTGAAAACAAGCATTACTTTTTGTGGGATAACCAGATAGGTAATAATTTGTGCCCTTACATGGGAAAGAACCTGGGACTTTAACCTCCATGATGGTTCCATCCCTTAAGAAGGAAGAAACACCATTTAATTCAGTGACCTGAATCTATAAAAGGTTTTACTTCTAATATGAAAAATTTAACAACCTCCTCTCACTTATACTGTCAAATGAATTGGGATAACTGGATACTTTTTACTTTCTATGTAAACAAAGCCATTCTCGACTTAAAGATCTGTGGCTCTAATAAACCTAGAATATAAGGATTTAAACTGATGATGCCATGAAAAAACAATCACATTCCTCAAGATTGGTTTATTTTGTTGCTCAAGTAGCTTCAACTTGCCATGTTCAGCATGCTTACCAACTGTGTCATCTTGTCTTGTGAACTGAGCATGAAAACCAACCATAATTATTTTAGATGGTCAACTCTACAGTTAGTAAGGAATACCACCTCTGGACTTTTTTAATTAAATGAAATCCGCTGTGGGATAGAGGTAAGCAACCTTTACCAACTCTCATTTTCACCTGATAGATATTAAATTTTCTTTGAAAAATTGTCAGCTCATAGCAAGCTGACATCACTGTTTGGGACCAGCTCAATTCAATTAGAGTTCTTAGTAACTTCACGATTAAATATCAACTTCAGAGATAATATACAATTTTGCAGTAATAAAAAAAACCACTTGCTCATGTGCCTGTCTTCAAAGGCACTTAAAAGATAATCAACAAGAACTTTGTCATTTAATATCTGCAACTTTGATAAGAGTTGGCTTGTCCCTAAATCAATTGATATGGAAATAGAGATTCACATGTTAGCATAGAGAAAAAGATTCAAATGTTTAGTTAATGTGTATATGCAGGGGATGGGTGTGGTAGAGAGAGAGAGATACAAATATATATTTGTATATATATATATATATAGAGAGAGAGAGAGAGAGAGATAATTCTGCTTCAAATGGAGGGTTAAACAGTTCTCTCTGTACAAGTTTCCATTTTTCCTGATGATCATTCCCACTGATCATCATCGTCATTGCGAGTCTTTTTCCAGTCTGGTAGTAGCAAGTTTGTGGTTTTTTTAAGATTGGTTACTCAAAACTGGTCCCAGTAGAGACAAAAGTGGTCGAGATTATGGCAAAGGATGACAGGTCAATTTACATTTTAGAATGAAGCAGAGAGGTGTGGAAAGAGAGGGTTTTGAATGTCTACATAGTAAAGTGGTTCTACAGACTTTGGACTGTTCTCGGCTAGATGGAGAGCAGGAGTTTGTCACAACCTCTAGTGTTGGCAGTAAAGCTTATACAGCCCAAAGTGATTAAAACAATTATGGTTGATATCTGACCTTGGTGGAATACAGTGGTGATGGGAGAATAGGTATTATCATTGTCCGTGCAGAAGCGGAAGGAAGGGGCTGGCTGAGATTGGTGAAGGGGCTCCATGAGGCTAGTTGCAGTGTGGAGGACTTGAAAAGGGCTCTTGCCCTCACACAGATAAAGCCAACGATTGGTTCTCATGCAAAAGGTCGTGCCAAGTCACAAGCGGAGGTAGTCTTGACACCATGCCCGGTTCTGAAAATCCAAAACAGACAAGGAGGTGTATCGGGGATGCACAGAGAAGATGAATTTGAAGGACAAGGAGATTACCATTCTGGAGGGACGTTGAAAGCCTGCTGCCACTTGTTTTAATACGTAACACTGGAAGTGATGGTGGCCTACTGTTCAAAGGAAAAGCAACCGACCAGGTGGCCCTTAATAGTATTAGAACAGAGCTGCTGAAAGTGAGGAGAGAGAGAGGGGGGTTCAAAAGTTCATTACAAGCCATAGACATGGCTTGGGCCCGAATGTAGAGCAGCCTGGCCTGAAGAAATCTCTATGCCCGGGTATTTGTGGGACAAGGAGGAGCAAAATGAGAAACAAAAGTGGTTTGCGCCTCTCCAAGGCCCAAAAAGGAAAGTCGAAGACAAGCCTAGCTCAACAACCCAATGTTGGTGGATCAGAAATGGTTATGGGTCTTCCTTTGCCACGAGTTCATACTCTGGAACTGCAATATTGGCATCGACACTATTGAATCATCAGTTACAGCTTGCACAAAACTTCATCAAGAATAAATAGCAACAGGGTAGCCGGAATAGTGGATGACAGTGCACTGGTGGTAGAACCAGCAAGAAGCGATAACATCATGGTGTCCACAAAAATAGTTCCATAGCGAGAATGCTACCACGCCCTTGGATTTGAGAAAGAAAGCGATGGCAACCTTGATGGAGATCAAGCTGGAATGCATTCCTTATAGCACAATAACAAGCTTGTGGAGTTGTCAACATGTGGGTTGGTCTTAATTGCCATTGAATGTGTCATCCAGAATGTATTGGTTATGGTCTAAAAGAATGGTGGAAAAAATGGATGAATGTGGGGGGGGGGAATTCACAATGGCTATCTCATTAAAAATGTGGCAGATGGATACTTGTGGGCCTTTGCAGGCATTTATGGCCCCAACTAAAATACTTTGAGAAGACTGATGTGGGATGAATTGGCAGGCCTCTACAACTTATGGGACGTACCATGATGTATTGGTGGAGATTTTAAGGTCACTTAGGTTGTGTTTGGGTAGTGGAGTGATCTCAAAACTATTCAATATTTTATCATTACTTTTCACTACTTTTTACTATTATTCACTACTATTTAATATTATCAGTAATTGTTTCACCACTTTTCACTACTAATCACAGATCATCTAATATCATCTCACTACCCAGTGTAGCTTTAGTTTCTGAGTGAAAGATTATAGCAAGGTTGTCTTGACTCAACTATGGTGGCTTCTCTAATTCCATCTTGTGGCATAATCTACTCTTCCACTTCTTGGTGGCACATTCACTTGGCCTAGCAATCAAAAGCAGCCTTCTTGGTCAAGAATTGATATATTCCTCGTGTCCCTAGATTGGGAAGCACATTATCCCAAGCTAATCCAAAAACAACTTCCAAAGTTGTGCCAAGATCATTTCCCTATTATAATTGACTATGGGGGCATCAATGGAGGGAGAAGCTATTTCAAATTTGAAAATGTGGCTGAAATCTGAAGGCTTTGTGGATAGAATTTGATAATGGCGGTCTTCCTACCAATTCCATGGTACCCCAAGTAATGTCTTGGCACACAAGCTCAAATCACTAAAAAACGATTTGAAGTCATGAAATGAGCATGTGTAATGCCCCAATGAAATACCCAAACCACATGACAAATTCTCTAAAAGGACTGGCCAATGATACAATTAGAACATCATTGAAACTTTGTAAAGAGCAAGAACTTCTCTTATATCTGCTTCTCTATCTTGGTAAACGGTGCACCAACTAGCTTTTTCCAAAATTTCCCAATTTGAGGCAAGGTGACCAACTATCTCCATTACTCTATGTTTTCCATGGAAGCTCTTAGCAAAATGATTTCAGGCCTCTTATAGGATATATTCCTTCTCAAATTCTGGGAGAAACAAGCATTGGCACACTTGTTATGTCGCATCTTTTATTTGCATATGACACCCTCAATTGTTATGGGGCTAACAAAGACCAAATCCGAGCTTTGAGTGCTCACTTCATAAGCTTCTAAGTTTTTTTTTTATATAGGTAATAAGAATTTTATTCATGCAAATAGGCAAAACCAAGCACACAGGAAGTGTACAAGAAAAAATACATAGTTACAAGCTAGAAAAGGAAAAGCTAAAACAAGACATTACAAGAATTCCCTTCCCTTACAAGATTTTGCGCCCAAAAACTAAGAGTACTAAAGAAAAAGACCCTAAAAATTTCCCAAAAAACGTTCACAATCATTAAAACATCTTCCATTTCTTTCTAACCATAAACACCAAAACAAGCCCAAGGGGACAACTCTCCAAAAATCTGCATTGCCTCCACGAACAAGAGAGCCATTCCAACTTGCCAAAAAGTCCACCACGCTAAGAGGCATGACCCATGCAATACCAGCCTTATTATACAATGTTGCCGATTTCACAATGCAGAAAAAGATGATTAACAGATTTCCTAGCTTTCTTGCACAAAAAGCATCGATCAATGACAAACAACTCTTTTTCCTCAAATTATCAATGGTTAAAACTTTCTCAAGACAAACTAACCAACAAACAAAAGCAATTTTACTAGGGACTTTAGGTTTCCAAATACATTTCCAAGGAAAAACGCTATCGCCCTTGCAAATACTCTGAGTTGTTTCTGGTTTGAAAGTAAATTTAGCAAAGTCAGAGATGCTTCAGGTGGGCAATGTTCTTGATGTGGAGAATTTGGCTTCCATCCTTAGGCGCCAAGTTTTGTCTTTGCCTATGAAGTATCCTGGTCTCCCTCTAAGTGTTTCCTTCAAGTCAAAAGTTATATGGAATGAGATGACTGAAAAAATGGACCAAAGGTTGGCCAGTTTGTAGAGGATGTACTTGTCTAAAGATGGAAGAGTAACTTGATTAAAGTCACTCTTTCTAACTTGCCTACCTACTTGTCTTTGTTTACACTTCCCACTAAGGTGGCTTACTGTATAGACAAGCTACAATGTAATTTCTTATGGGGAGAAATGAATGAGTTTAAATTCCATCTGGTCATTTGCACCGTATGCACTCCAATCTTAGAAGGAGGCTTGGGAATACTTTTTGATAGGTAATCATAAAAATTTTATTAATAGAAAAAGGCAAAACCCAGCTACATAGGTAGTATACATGAGAAACAACTAGCTAGGGTTTACAATCAAAAGAAGGTTATGAACATTTAGACCATTACAAACAATGGTTCTTTAAACAAGAAAAGTTTCAGTTCCTCCGTTGTTCTCTCACAATCTTCAAAACTTCTTGTTTTTTCCCTCCACATACACCAAGACATACAAATAGGAATCATATGCCAAATGGCAGCTACCTATAAGTTACCCAGAATGCCTTGCCAACTTGCGAGCAAGTACCAATCTAAGAGGCATGACCCATAATAAACCGATAATCATGAACAAATCATCCTACATGACCTAGCCACCTCACAATGTGGAAGCAAATAATATACTGATTCCCTATGCTCCGTACATGTACAACAAAAGGAGGCTTGGGAGTTCAGAATCTCTTAAGTCTTTAATAAGGCCCTACTGAGAAAACGGTTGTGGAGATACCATTTAGAAGCGGATTCTCTATAGTGGCTACCATCGAATCCATTTTTTTTTTTTGGGTGGGGGTGGGGCGCCCTTGGTGTAGTTGGTGCACAAGTTAGTGGAGTGGATCATATGGGGTGGGGCTTTGGAAACACGTAAGAAGAAGATGGGATATATTCTCTAGACATACTTAGTTCAAGGAGGGAAATGGATCTGGAATCAAGTTCTAGCATGACCATGGCATGGTGATCAAGTTATCAAGGAAGTTTATTCAGGAATTTATGGTCTCAAAGGTCGCAGGAAGCTTCAAATCTGTCTAGTGATATTCCTCAATGGAATGTCACTTCCTTCAAAGCAGCACAAGATTAGTTGAGGCATTCACGAAATTCTACAACCTTTCTATTCTATTAGAGGGGGGACAAGAGAGGCAGATAAGTTCATTTGGAGAGTGTCCAAGGAAAGGAAGTTCCTGTTTGCTCATTCAGTCAGTCTATTATCATGAACAATACTATCTCATTCCCGCGAAAGAGTATTTGGAAGACTAAGACGCTCCTAAAAAGCAACTTTCTTCATATGGACAGCTTTTCTGGGGACAATCCTCACCTTAGACAGCCTACAGAGAAACCTGATGATCACATAGTGGGTTGTTGTTGCATGTGCAAAAAGAGTGGGAAAACTGGATCATGTCCACATTTACTTCTTCATTGCAAGGTGGCCACGACTTTATGGAATAAATTCTTTTCTAGAATAGAGATAGCTTGGGTAATGGCAAGAAGGTAGTTGACTTCCTAGAAAACTGGAGAGGCTTGTGCGGTAACTCACGTATCAAAGCCAGATAGACGATGGTTCCCCTTTGCCTATTGTGACATCATTAGAGAGAGAGGAACGATAGAAGATTTGAAGATCGTAAGCAGTCAATGGAAGCTTAGAGCTTTCTTTTTTATTACTTTACTCCATTGGTCAATTGTATGAAACTTCAAGCCTAGGTGTTGTTCTTGTATATGTCCAGTGTACTTAAGCTATGCCTAGTTCTCATTAATAAAATTCTTATTTACCGATAGAGAGAGAGAGAGAGAGAGAGAGAGAGAGAGATTATACACCAAAAAAAGAAAAAACCTTTAACCCAACCTTCCCCCTCCCCCTCCCCATGGCAGAAGGAACCTCCAGAATGATTTTTGTTTTTTAAGAAAGAGCACTAGAAGTAAACAAAGAAAAAACTTTGCTAAGTAAATACAATAACCTTAGATATTGTGGGCTTGCGCTTTCGTTTCAACGAATTAACAATAATATCTACTGATGAGTCCCTCACAATTTTTGACATCTTGGAGGTTGTGCCATCAACCATAGAGATTGAATTTGCTGCCTTGTCTTTTGCCCCTGAGGGTATATTTTTGTCTTCATGGTGGCTTGTAGATGTAGCTTCTGGTGCATTGGACTTATAATCCATATCAAAAGTTGTTCTTTCTTCCTTCAACTGAACTGATGATTCTAGGTCCAACAAGGAAACAACAAGAAACAAGAGATTAAATCATTTATTTTGCAGAAAGATATTTAAAACAACAATTACAGACAGATGGGAGCGCTTACACATGCACAGCATCACACTCCAAAGAAACTATAGAATAATCATAAAACACTTACCAGATTCCATTGTGGATAGAGATAAATCAGCCAATGTTTGCAGGGCATGGAAGCCAGTAGTTTCATCTACAAGAAGAACAAACCACATCAGTAGAACATCTTAGGAACATCTATACACCTAACTGAGTTGAGAGCAAGCATTCAACCATGCCTAAAATTTTAATTTTGGTTCTTATTAAAAAGCAGAGACCAATTTACTCAAAACTGGATCTCCTGATTGACAGTCCAGACACATTGCCCAAATTCTTCTGGCATCCAAAGCAAGCTTCAACTTACAGATAAATGCCTCTCCCTCGGTTTTAAAAATAGTGGGGATACTTTTCATACATAGTTCCTGATATGTTGATATGGATTTTTCCAAGTATCAGGAAACTGAACACATATATCCCATAGTGTCAAGCCACAACTCCCAACTTTTATTCCTAAGTTACAACCCATCCCCACATTCCAGAATACACACACACACACACACACACACACACACACACACACATATATATATTTTATAAGTAAAAACAAATTTTATTAATGAAAGAAGGGGCAAATTGCTGGGTGGTGTCTTTGGGCAAAGTGTTGACTACCAATAATCTTAGAAGGAGAGGAATGTTCATTGCTGATTGGTGTGTGACGTGCAAGAAGGATGGGAAATCAGTTAATCATCTATTTATTCACTGTGAAGGGGCAAGGTTCTTGTGGAATGAGGTTTTAAAATGGTTAGGACTTCTTTGGGTCATGCCTAAAGAAGTGGTGGATGTGATTGATAGGTGGAAGTGCTGAAAGGGCTGCAAAATAGGCAAGAATGCTTGGAAGATGATTCCTTCATGTCTCGGTGTATATGGCTCGAAAGGAATGGGAGATTCTTTGAAGATAAAGATCGTTCTATGGAAGATCTTAGAGATTCTTTCTTTCGCACCTTGGATAGTTGGGTCAAAGCTTTTGTAATGGAAGAAATTTTCTGATTTCTGTTCTTTATAATTTTCTCCTTTTGTTTTTTTTTTTTTTTGATAAGTAAAATAATTGTATTGATAGGATAATTTTCTCTTTTTGTTTGTGGAAAGATGTAGGTATTTTCCTTTGTATACTCCATGTGTACTTGGCTCATGCCTATTTCTTTGGAATAAAGTTTTTATTATTTATCAAAAAAAGATTGGGCAAATTTCCAAGAACAAGAACACACACACACACACACACATATATATAATAAAAAAAACAAAAAAACTTTGGAAACAAGTAAAATCATATCATCATCTTCTTCTTCTTTTATGAATAATACACCTATCATCATCTAGGAACTAGAAATGGTTACACGCATCAATGTCACTCTACTACAGAAGCAAGGAGTTAGAATTTAAATTCCAAAGACATTATGGCAACTTTAGTGGGGAGTTAAGTGCACAAATAGTCATAGCATGAAAGACCAGAAAAACTGCCATTTGTCTACTGTTTGGAGGTAAAGGAACAATAGAAACTTTGAAGATTGCATGTATACATCAGATGAACTCAACTTTCTTCTCTAAAACTTTATATATGCAACTATATAACAATACTACAGAGACCCCCATCCACATTACAGAGAATTAAAAGAACAATAATAAATGCTTGCCATGACCTACAAACAAGGCAATTGGAAGTAACAAAGTACCTTCAAAGAAAAGTTTCTTGCTTCTCTTCATTTGACCATGTACAGAAAATCGCTCAGATTTTGTATTTGAAATCTCTACGTCAACTTTTCCTTGAAGTGAACCAAAGTTAATTCCTTCTTCAGTACCACTACAGGCTTCACAACCATCATCATACTGATCATTTTCAATGTCTTCAACTTTCTCCTTTCTGTAAAACTTCCTCCCCTGTTTATGAACTTCAACAGTCCCTACACCTTCCATATCCATCAAGAAGCTAGTATCTCTCGCATAATCTCCATTTTCGGCCCCCCTGCTTCTTATATTACTTACCACCCAGTTTTCATCAATGGCAGCATCACGGAGCTTGGCATGAGCCGTGTCAGATTGTGCATGCTAAATCAAATAAAAAAATTTGACAAAAAAAGTCACATGCAAGTGAAGGAAGGCAAAAGGAATTTGCAGGACAGGTAAGTGAGTTGTGAATACCATTCTTTCCCAGCTCTGAGCTGGAGAGGATGTTATATGCTCCATTCTTCTGTATGATGTTTGAGAAATCTGGGGAGACCCTCCTCTCTGTGAAGCCTCAGCTAATGTCAATGCCGCCACACGTGCAACTTTGTCCTCATTGGTATCAACCTCTAAGTTCCGGCCTCTTTTACTTGGTGAAGCATAAGTTTCTGCTACAACTTTCTTATGTGAAAATGAAACAGGAAAGCGGGGTGTTCTTTTCCTCACTGCACGAGGCTGGGTACCTAATGTAATTTGAGTTTATCAACAGTGGAATTCAGAATTTAAAGAAACTTATGTTTTGAAAGGAAACTCATGTTTTAAGGTAGAGATCAAAATGGACAGAATTACAACCAGCAAAGACCCAAAAATAAAACAGTGTCAATATAGGAAAAGTCTAGCTGCTTGACTCATAAGGCAATTTGCTTTCTTTTAAGAGAAATTATATTTTCAGTCCTAGGATATGCAAACTCCACACACTCCATTTGAAAAAAATGGATAAATTTGGGATCCATATGAAAAAATCATTCTTTTAACAGTGGCCCCACTTTTTTTCAGAATAAGTGCGCGGGATTTGCAAATCCTTATGACCGTATATAGTATTACTCTTATTATAATTAATGGGAATGATATTGCAAACCAACAAAGATACCCAACAAACGAAAAAACAAAATAAAGTATGATAGACTAGCTGCTTAAAAACCCTAAAGGTTTTTAGCTTTATTCTAATTAATCAGAATGATACTGCAAACTGGCAAATCCAGCCGCAGGAGAAATGACACTTATATCCTTCCACTCTTGATCTAATTCCAGGATATGGTTAGTCATACTGTCATACTCAAACTGTTCTTTAAAGCATTTGCTGTTAACAATCTCCTCTTCATCCTCTTGCCTTCTATTCATGAGGTGTGCTTACATTAAAAGAATTATGAAGATGAGGATGCAGAAATTTAACACAGCACCCCCCCCACCTCTGTTTTCAATATATATTCCATGTTTTTCCACAATAAAATTCAAAACAGAAAGAACCACTTTGTTGTCCCCTTCCTTAAAAGATTGTGCTGTGAATATTCTTTTAACAACCCATTGCCATATAGCAAATTCCTCTTGATATAAAGAAGTAAGAATAAATTACAAGCACCGCCAAAATATATGACAAGCATATGAACATAGCTATCAAACACTTGCAAGAATCCATCACATTTACTCAATAGTAACGTAACTAAATGATACCATCACAGTTTCCCCTGTTCAACAGAGATAAATATCCATCACTTGATGCAATTGACCGAGACTGGAAAATATCTTTGGAGTCGCTAAGCTGAACTTTCCGCCGCTTGTGTTTCAGAGGTTTCCAAGATGCTGAAGCACCATTGCTCTCCCGTTCACTATCACTCTCTTCCTGTTGTTTATTCCATGAAATAAAGATTCAAACAAACCAAGTGAAGAATTGAAAGAAGCACTAACATGGCACAAAAAACACATGATGATTCATCTCATGACTATGTGATTCCAAGGCCAAACACTAGCATGAAACTTATCACTAGTATTTAATCTCAAGGTTGCAGATGGGGAGATGGCTTTAGGATCTACAAACTAATAAAAGGAAGAATACTTTTGCAATTAAACTAGGAATTGTTCGGTAAATAATAACAAGAAACGCAGAAGACAATGAATAAAACATACATTCACCGGTATTTTGTGAACGATAACATCTCATATAAGGATTGCAGTCACAATCTACCATCACTAAAACACAAGGACCTTTACCAGTTCAGAGGGAATAGATTTATCTTCTTCAAATTAATTAAGGTGCTAAGTTGTATAGGAGCCAACATGACACACTAGCTTCTAATTAACCGCCATTCTTAAACTAATACAACAACCCAATCCTGAAACTCAGTACCCAGCACCATTAGTTTGTAAATAACAAATTATTGCTTTTATCTACCACGGTGCCAAAATTAAGCCAAATGGAACTCAAGTGTTACAATATCATTGACAACCTATCACAGGACCAGATTGATATTAAAGCAGCCAAACTCATCAGAACAGAGAATACATTAATCCATTCTCACCAAGATATTATAGTAATCCGTCATCATAGCTATGAGACCAACCACGGAAGCCGTACCCTCTGGCAAAGATAAGTACGCCTGAAAATCAAAAGCATAAAAAAGTGAATAATGCCAATAAGTTAAATACACATGCAATCAGAATTCATAAAGTAAATTCCCACAATTAGAACTAAAATACTTGCAGAAGGCCATATATGTAGTTCATATTTTTGTGGCAAACTTGGATCATGAAACCTCTTTTGACTGGATGGCATTTATTAATGGCTGGGGCAGTAGAAAGACATTAAAAACATCAAGACAGGACAAAACACCACCTACAGAATTAATTTCCAATTGGAAAAAAATTCAAATATTCAAATTTATAACCAAATTTAATACGTCTCCTATCTTCTTAAGCACAAATTGCTGTTTTTGCCAATTACTTGTACATACAAACCATCTTCATTCCAGAATTTATGACCAACATTCCTAAAAATGTATTAGCATAATATCAAGGACCTAATAGAACTGATGTTGAAAATTCAAACTGATCATTAACCAAATTTAAAAACTAGCTCCAACCTATACAACCAGAATTCAAAAGGAATGAATTAAACAGATTAAAGCAAATGCAACACTCGTTTGAATTTAAATTTGTAAGAATTCTTTCAACAACAAAGTAGTGACACTTTTAAGAAATAAACAAACGAAACATCAAAACAGGGTCATAAAACATTTTTTTTACAAGTAAAAACAGGGAAAATTATTTCAAACTTCATCCATATCAATTACATCAAGAACCAAGAGACCGAATGAACAAGAAAGCTGCAAATAGAGCTTAAATCCAAAAGAGTGACTTGCATGAAACCAAACATATTTACTGCTTACGAAAGGAAAAGGCAGTAGAGTAACAAAGAACCACTTGTACAAAATCCCATAACCCTCCTAAATTACATAAAACCAATATGGATGTTAACAACTTCTAGTTAGAAATTAATCTGGCATTTGTGGACCACCAACCCGGTTTGTAGTGTAGAGAGCCTCTACCATATCAATGGATCTGTTACGCACTACAGCAGCCACCTGTATATGCAGAGAAGATGAAAAATATAAAAACAAGAAAGAAATTGGAGCACGTTACAAAAATTTACTCATTATAACGGATATTATGATAGTAAACAATCATTAGATAAAAGGCAAGAAGATTTTTTCCCACTAATGCTTACCCAAGTTAGGCATCAATTTTCATGACATAAACAAAAAGTACTTTATTTTTGGTTACTATAGTTAATTTATATAATATAAGCACAAACAAATTGGAAAATTAAGAAAATTCCAAAAGAGCATATAGAATCAGAGTGTAAAACAAAGTCATACCTTCTTCCAGTCTTTCCCGTATTTCCGATAGGCTTCATAAAAACGACCAAGCTCCTCCTTGCTCCATTGAGGCCCTAATTTATCGGAATATTTCTTCTTCTGTGCATAGGATACAGCAACAACAAAAATGAAGGAATAAAAACTCACATTTTTAAGCTTCAAAGTCAACTCATTTATATATCCTCATACACTAATTAAGAGTTGGCCACATGTATGCCCCTCTGCCATTATCTTATCCAAATTACCCTCTCCGTTACCTCAAAGCTTTTATGATCCTCAAAAGATATATATATGCTTCCCCATTTTTTTTTTTTTTAAAAAGCAGTAAAATATATCTCTACATTAGTTTTTAAAACCAAGTTTCATGAAGTTTGGATAAAAAATGTAACCAAAACAAGACATAGACAATCAAATACAGATCAAATAAAAAATTTAGCACTAGGGTGTCAGAAAAATTTCAATCATGGTCTCCCAACCTAAGCAAGACTTACCCGCAGCAAACTTTTGCCCAAGTTCCTACCATCCTTCTCTGGAGTGACATCATTTATAGTAGAAAATCGCTTATTCACACTTTTTGGTTTTCTTGCCGGGGCCATTAAAAACTCTTAGTTATCTATCAGAGAAACAATATCAAAATGAGTGCATTGTATCCTTAACTACTAAATCACATGAACAACATGCACATGCCACTTTTTTAAGAACATTTAACCACGGAAATAAGAGCACTTTTTTAAACCAAAATAATTCTTCCACAAAATAATACTTCGGTCATATTTTTTTTAATAATATTATATATATATATATGCAAAAGAACAATGCTAGGGTTACACAGCTCCGTGTACCTTTTGTGGAATCGGTAACGTGGCGAAAACGCCACGTTAGCCGAAATATTAAAAAAATACTGGGAAAAAAAAAGATAAAAAGATAATAAAAGATAAATAAAAATAAAAAACACGAATAGTTAGAGTAAATGATGAATAAAAATAACATTTGTATACGACGTGTATGCAAAAGGTACACAAGTCGTGTACAAATAGTATTTATCTATGTAAAAACCCCGTAAAATCAACAATAGGAGCACACGTAAAAGAACTTTACAGTACAGCTTTTTGTAATCCTATAGAAAAATTTTGTGCTATATGCTTTTTCTTCCAAATAAGTATTTTCTTTTTTTTTTTTGAAAACAAAATTAAGTATTTTCTTAATCAAACTCAAATTGAGACCCCAGTGGAATTATTTAAAAAAAAAGGGCAGCAAAAGACAAATTTAGACCATAGAAATTTGAAATTTTGAAAAGGTTTCTATGGCTATAAGAATTGTATTCTTTCTCGATACTGAAAGCGAGATAGAGATTCACTACACGAAAGTAAACCCATCAGCTCAAAGAAACTGCTTTTCAGAACCCCTTCAGAATCGTCAACCAAATTGAGGCTTCAATCACCCAAATTAATCAAACTGCACGCACAAAAACCTAGTTCCAATTCGCTATGAAAAACCTAATGCAGCAGTTCACAGTGGCTGAATTTCCATATTTAAGATCTATTCACCCAGATGAATCAAACCGTACGCACAAAACCCCATATTCTGATTCAACACAATATACCGAAAACATCAGTTTAAAGGAACTTCTTCACAAAATCACGTCAAGAAAACAACCACAACACTTTGAAGTGACAATCACAATTCAGATTTCGTAGTAATCTAAAAACCACAGGGACAAAACTTGAAGAAAAAATGGATTTCTTCTTTTTTTTTTCTTTTAGTCAATGGTCGCCATTGACCCCTCCCAAAAAAAAGAAAAGTTAACTTTGCGAAATGCTCCAACAAAAGATCAAGAACCCAATGCCGTGCATAGACGTTTGCAAACTCGACCTCTACAATACCCAATGAACCGAATCTCACAAGAACGTCCCCATACATACCCCACGAAAAACAAAACCCAAATTAAATTCTCTCCGAATAGCCGAAAGACTATCCAACCCGGAAAAAAAAAACAGCTTTGCAAAGCTACTTCTACCAAACAGACAAAACACTTCGAAAAAAAAGGAAAATTCAACAAGAGTTCGCAAAATCAGAAACCCCAAACGAAAAAACATAAAAATCATCAACTTGATCCTAATTGAAAGGTCTGAGACTATAATCTCACCGGTCACGAAGTCAAATTCAACCATACAGAGAGAGAGGCACTGAGACTGAGAGAGAGGGGGAGAGAGGGAGAGAGAGAATATCAGAATGGATGAGACAGAGAGAGAATAATAGCGGCAAAGTTGCCGCGAAAATTGAATATATTTATATTTAGAAAAGAAAGAGGAGGAAGCGGAGAGTGAGCCAATTGGGTTTTTGGGCAGTGGGTGACTGGTGAGAGCAAGAGAGCTGATTGAAAGGGAGGTCAAGGAGGGAGAGGACGGGGTTTGTATTTGGAGAAGAATCTCACCGTACACGTGGCTATACGCAGGGATTTTTACGGTGAGGATTAATTTGTGTTTCGTGATTCGGCACATGAGAGAGATTTATGTATTTGAAATTTCCTAGGAGACAAATCTCATGTCATAAAGAGCTTTCGGCTCTGCGGGAATCATTTTGGCCCGCAGGGCGCAGTGTTTTCTTATTTACACTTTTGGCCCAACTTCATTTTTTTTTCTCTCTTTCATGCTTGTCATTTGCCAATGTAACTTTTTAACTTGAGAAAGAAAATCCTACTAGTCGGGAATCTTACCGTCACGGTAAGATTTTGAATTTCTTTTTTGAATTATTAATGTTTTTATTTTTCAAATTTTTTTTAAATGTTTAAAAATGATAAAAATAATTATTTAAAAAATACTACTAATCGGACCTGTCAGTTGTGAGTATGGTATCCCTCTTTATTTCCCTTTGTCGGAGTAATACCAAGTTTTTCTATCAATAATATAAATTTTTTTATAAAAGGGTTATTAGAGATACGAAAGAATCTTGTAAAAAAAATTATTTTGAGTTTTGCTAAGTACATTTATTTTTATGTACTCTACTCATATAATTAGATAAAATATTTATTTAATATTAAAAAAATGATGTAATCAATTATATTAATAAAGCGTATAAAAATAACTGTACATAAATTTATTTATTTTTTAAACTGATGTGGGCCTGTGTACTGTGCCACATTAGTTAGTTTTTTGTGGGATTTGAAAGCTTAGTTCCATTATCTCGTGTCTCATTTTCTTGCTTTTGGCCTGATTTATTTTTATAAATAAGATAAAATAATAATTAAATAATAATTAAAATATTGTTATAATATATATTTTTAATATTAATTTTATTTTAGAATTTGAAAAAATTATTTTGATATTTAAAAAAGTTAAAATTTTATTTTATTTTATATAAAAATTTAGAAAAAATAATAATAATAAAATGAGATGAGATTATTTGTAACAACAGCATTCACCTGCATTCCTAAATTCGGCCTCTGCATTTTTGTCTAAATATTGGCTACTAAAAGCATTCTCATTGGATTAACCATAATTTTCTTTCAAAACATAATTTTCACTTTTTAAAATAACATGTATTTTATTTCCTCCTCTCACTTTAATTTGAAGGATTATTATTCACTTTTGAAGATAAAGGATTATTAAAATATATACACAAATATTTCTTTTCTTTTTTCCCACAAATTCATTATCGAGGGGCAGTTTTTACAGAAATTCATCGAATTATTCCTTTTTTATTAAACTGTTTTTGTTATTTTTCTCTTCCCCAGCGTCTACTAAATAATAACTTTTTAGTGAATTCTAATAAATAACAATTTATCAACCTTAAATATCATTTTTACAGTAGATTGACATTGGTCTTCTATTTTCATTTAATGTAATATGAGAAAATTACTCATTAATTATCTTTATTGAAATGTAATTTTTATGTTCAGTAAAGAAGAAAAAAACTTAGCATTCTTATATTCAGTCATAACACTTGGCATTCTATCGAGAAAGAATACGACAATGAAGCTTTTGACATTCCATGTGGTTAAACATTGACTTATCAAATTTTTAATGGCATGGTTTTCTTATATTGTTGTATATTTTATCACGGATTTTGACTATATCTTTGACTTTTTGGTGCTTTGGTTAATGTACGTAGACCAACAAGAATAAGCTGAATCTTAGTATACTTACAATCGAAAGTTTGAAAAACTAAATATTGTAATGGTATATTGAATATTATATGAAATGTGCCAAACAAAATGATTTTGAAGTGTCAAAAAGAACAACAACTTTTGAGAATGATAGAGAGTTGAATTAGGTCACCGTTGCATGCGGTCACCATCACAAACTAAGAAGCAAATGATTTTAAATTGGTGAACTAAAACCATTAGGGGGAGGGGACAAATTGCAAGACTAAACTTAAAGTAAAGTAAACAGTCGATAGACGGTATAAGTTATCCATTATGGTCCTTGAACACAATCATGTTGTGAATGAGAGTAAGGTAAGATATATTGCCATGAAAATTTGCCAAACAAGTCGAAAAAAATAATTGAGATGATGAACAAAGCCAAAATCCATCCAACTAAAATTAAAAAATCATGTTTGTTGGGAGTGAGAATTAGAATTGCTTTACATTGATTAAAACAATCGGAATGCATGTTGTACAATCTTCTTAATGAATAGGCCAATTGAAGATAATCAAATTCTAGATTTATTAATATTGATATATGTAGAAAATTTAACTTTGTTGGCGTTCCAGAAGCATTCACAAAAATGGCAAGTTGTTCAAATAATGAGTTAGGAACGAAAGGTTTTGGAAAAAAGAATTTGTCTTGATCGGCAAATTGAACATTTTCTTAATATAATTCTACTTCTTCAGTCCGTATACAGAAACATTTATGAAGTAGCCTAACCTTTTTAGGACCAATAGTTTTTCAGTTACTTTTGTGAAAAATACATTTTTTTAGCTCAAGAAGATGTGAAAATATCTTAAGGCTAGTTTGGTAGCACATATGAGATAAGATGAAAATAACAATAAAATAATTTGTAAATAATAATGAAATGGTTTGATTTAATATTTTTATTTCGAAAAAAGATCGAAAAAATTGAATAAGAGAGTTATAAAGATAAAAGTGGATTAAAATATAATTTTTCAATATATATTTTCATTTAGATTTGAAAAAGTTTAATTATTTTTTGTGTTTTGTTTAAAATTTTGGAGAAGTTATAATGACTAAGTATTGATTAAATGAAAAGTTGAAAATATCAAAATTGAAAATGAAAGAATGAAAAATGCTTGTATTCAAATGTTGTTTAGTAATTGAAATGAAACAAGATAAATATGATATATTTTGAAATGTTTGTAAAACCAAATAAGACCTTAGTCTAAAAGTATTACTGTATATTGCAAATTGCATATGATCTCGTATTACGTTTCAGCCAACTTACTAGCAAACTAAACTCTATATCAACTCAAAGACAATGGAACGATGTCAAATATATCTATCATTAATTTCGTAAAAGAAATTACTATAGACTCAAAAGGATCTCACAAAAAAATCCCACACATTTGTGGCATATTATTAGTATGCCACGTGTCTCTCGATTTTTTATTTATTTATTTTTCTTTCTCCCTCTCATTTTTTTTCCTGCCCCTTACTCTTTTCTCATGCTAGCCAAACAAGGTTCGAGACCAACTTATTAGCAAAATAAACTCTATATCAACTCAAAGACAATGGAACGAGGTCAAATATATTTACCATTAATTTCGTAAAGGAAAATACTATAGACCCAAAAGAATCTCACAAAAAGATCCCACACACTTGTGGCATACTATTAGTATGTCACGTGTCTCCCAATTTTTTTCTTATTTTCTTTTCTCCCTCTCCTTTTTTTCCTGCCTCCTACTCTTTTTCCACGCTGGCCAAACAAAGTTGGGGACCACCGTTCGTGGTTGGGGTGATCGAAAACCACCCCTGAGAAGGATAGAAAACTCCAATGAGTCCCTAAGTGCCATCAGAGTCTCAAATTCAAATCTTAATTTCCTGACTGAAGACCCCCTGCATTGAGAATCATCGTCCATGATTGGGATGATCGGAAACCACCCCTATGAGTTACAAACAACTTCGATGGGGCCACTAGGTGGTCATCAGAATGGGGGGGAGGGGGGCGAGAATGGGGGGAGGGGAGAAAAGATAAAGAAAATAAATAAGGGAGGAGGAGACGTGACACATTATCAATGTGCCATCTCAATGTGTGAAATACATTTGTCTATAGCAACCCCCTTTCATAAAAACGTTGACATGAAATTATTTTATCAAAAAAATAAAATATACAATTAATTGTTTAAACAAACTCGAGTAACCGTTTTGATACACATAATAAGAATATATCAAACAAGATATATATTTTTACATGTGGTGGTACTGCTGTTTCATGGCGAGATCAGTTGCTACTTCTCCCAACCACTTGAAGATTGTTTCAATTAATAAAGTACGTCGGAAATATAGTTGACTAAAATAGAACCAAATATATTTTGCCAAAATTTGTCTTACACATGAACTTCAAAAGAGTAATGATGTTAAAGTCAAGCAATTATGTTTAAGTAATTGGGCAAACTTGTTCACTAAAATATTACCGACAACAACGTTCAAGAAATAATGCATCAACTCATGAACATTTCATCTTAAAATAACTAGATTTAGATAGTGAATTGAGATAAGACAAAAATTTAATAAAATATTATGTTTTAATACTATTTTTATTTAAAATTTTAAAAAATTATAATAATTACTAGATGAAATGCATTTTTATATCCAAACCTAATTGTTACATGCTTTTGAGGGAAAGAAAATATTACAAGAATTGTACTATTTTTTCTTCGTTAAGAGTTTTTTCCACTTAATTTTACTTTGCAAGGTTTTAACAACACAAACCTAAAACATTCTAAAAGTAAAAAACAATACTCTTTTTTCTTCACCATCAATTTTTTCCCATCGAAATTTCCATAGCAATGTTTTTACAAAACATATTCCTCTTAACTCATATATAATATTTTCATATTTCTTAATATTCTTATCTTCTCATGCCCATAAAAGAGTCTTGAGAACCATTATATACAAGAAATTTGAGATGTATCATACCGAGCTTCTAAAAAGCTAGTTTCATGTGTTATGATATTTCAATTATCTTGCTAGTTCTCTTTAAATTCACTACAGTTTAAAAACTACACAAATAATTTACAACAATTCTCAGCTATTCTTAAATTCTTCTGAATTGCGTGTACCAAAGGTGGAAAAAAACTACTGACGTCTGCTCTAGTCAGTCGTAAAGATTATTGGATCCAAGTGACTATTTATCTGTAAATGAAAGCTTGGGCCGTAAGAACAGAGGGCAAATAATCAAAAGAAACAAATAATGACTAATTACATATGAGCACATATGATAAAACTTACAACACAGGACTAGGCATCTCCGAATATAGCAGCTTAGCAGGCGAGACACCCTCTTCCTATTCTGCTTTCAAGCAAGACATTGGAGCAACTCCCGTTCAGAACCACTCGACCATACATTTTGGGTAGAAACCTACATCGGCAGCCACAGAGGAAAGACTTTGTAGTTCCTTCTGAACTTTCTGCCGCTCGAAAAACACCGAGCATGCCAGCGAAGTGCACTTGACTCCCCAGTCACCACCTCCACAATGATGACATATTGCAGCAAGGTGTTGCATCTCTCTCTCCAATTTTGAAGTTCTTCCTGTCACAGCTGCTGCTGCTGCAGCGGTTCCCTTTTCCGAACACTCATTGCAGAGATGGGCTGATGCCTGAACCAAATCACCGCAAAGTATACAATGCTTAGAGATGTAGTAATAATCAATTCTGGTTCGGAGTGGATTTGCAGCATAGCAGGGACGTTTACCAGAGGCTTTTCGGACTGGACGTGGCATCTCTATTAGCCACTGGTTCAAGTTACCTCCAACCAGTCCAAATACCCGCTGCAAAGCTGGGATTATATGTTTGTTGATGTAATACAAATCATTTAATCTGAAGGGTGAATCAATCGCCAAAAGTTCCATTGGATCCACAACCATATCAATCAGACGGGACCCAGGCTCCCCATGTATTACAACATAAGGTATTCGCTCCGCATAGCGTGGTTCAGCCCTGGGATCGGCTCTCATTGCTTTTGTGGCCACAATTGCAGCCGGTGGGAGAGAAGAGTAGGTACCCAATCGAACCTCCTTTGCAAAAACAAAATCCTGAAGAGAAAACCTACCAGATAAAATCCGTGTCCATTGACGCTGCAAATATTCTTTGACCTCTGAGATGTCTTGATGTTCAAAAAAGAGTCTCAATGACTTCTCCATTGTCTTTGCAACAGCTCCACACGTATCCCTGCGTATTGTCTCAATACCTTTAGCATCAAACACAGGTTCAGACTGCTCTGGGCTCTCATAACTGTAACCAACATAGCGTTTCTTAGTAAGGAGGAAGCATGGGTGATAAACTTTCTCCATTTTTAAAGTGACTGGATTTGGATTCATAGCAGTGATTGCAGATGCAATCTCATTACCAATTTGAAAAGACTCTTTGACTGAGCGTCCCTTGAGGAGCACAAACAAGCTATCAGTATCACCATAAATAACTCTAGCTTTCCACTTCTCATGTGCATTCACAAATGAGATTGCCTTTTCAAGAGTACGGCGGCCACACTGAACAATACTGTCTGCCAGCTCCGCACAAGGCATGCGACCACTAAATCCAGCAGCTGTATAGCCATATGTCACATTTGCAATCAGCTTCAAAGCAAGCTGCCTAGAATTAAATATCCTGTAAAGAACTTGCTGTGAGGGGCTCAACCTTTTCATAGCTTGTTTCACCATTATTCTAGTCGATAATATTTCCTCCAATAAACGGGGCAGTATGCCTTTACGGACCTTTGGAGATACATACATGACACCATTTGGAGTAAGCAGAATCTCATTTTTCACAGTCTGCAGAACATACGGATCGGGTGAATATGAACTAACCCCAAGTGTATTTGACATGGAAGACGCAACTTTGCCAAGGCATGTAGAAAAACAAAGGTTGTATGCAATTATCATTGACGGATATAGAGACTGAAAATCCAAGACAACAACTGGGTCTGCATAAAAGCCAGACTCTGGTTCCATTACAAGAGGTAGGCACTCCATTGCTGGTTGAGAAGCAACCTGTTGAGTTCCGGGGGATATAGCTAGATAATTTTGGGTATGTGCTAATCTCAAAAGCATTGATTCAACACGATATTGTGAACCACGAGAGAGAACTGAAAAAAAATCAATGCCAAAGACACGAGCAAGTTCTGATGTTCGACTTATCTGCAAAAAGCACAAAACATCAATATAATAGGCCGGAAAAAAATTCAAGAAAGAATACCCATCAAACTTTTTATTATTTATTTTTCACATAAAACTAAATATAATATTAGTACTTTGGTCAACATAAGTAACTGCCAAAGCTTTCCTTAAACAAGGGCAGGATGGAACACAGTTCTATACGATTTGGCCAGGGCCATGCTGATCAACGCCCAGGCCCTACATCCCACCACTGGAATTGACGGTGCGGATCCATTGGGACCCCAAAAGGTAGTTCCATCTAGCCTTGCCCTTAACTAGGTCCATTGATCATGCATTACAGGCTATAATTCTCCCACTTATGTCAATAACATTCACCACAAGACTTATGCTAATAACTTTCTCTACATGATCCATTAATATAATGAACTCGTGAAGCCCCCCCCCCCCCCCCCCCAAAAAAAACCCCAAAGACAGATAATGCAGCGATTTACAGACTCATATTCATCATAAAACTAAGTTTATTACCCTACCATATCAAGTTGGTTCATCATCTCAAGGTTCAATCTTGCTCTCTCTATCACATACTCTATACACCTAAATCTCTGTCCAGGACCACTTGAAAACCATTTTGTCAGTAATTTGTGATTAAATGCAGGAATCTTTCGCCTCAGCACAGCATCAGCTACAGCTTCAACTGTGTACATACTAAGCTTGACTTCACTGCGCATCAGACGCCACACATTCAAAACAATTCTACCACCTACATGAACACCACTGGCATGAGTTCGACCCCATTCATCCTCGATTATTGCATCTTCTATTGCGACGGGATCAGCAATTGACTCAGGAAATATATTATTAAGAATCTCGGGTAAGTCTCCACAAGCTATCTTGGTTTCAGATGGTGTCCGAGATATGTTACCAAGTAAAACTATGCCAAGATGTGAAGCCCTTTCTGCCAAAAATCCTAGAGAACCACCTTGAATATCCCAACCCATTACTATATCTGGGTCACGTGAACATACAAACTTCATAAAGTGACTGAATAAGCACTTCTCCTCAGAGAAAACCAACATCTTGCAGCCAGATATTCCATCAAAGCTCCTGCAAATAAATGAACATAAGCATGAAAAGCAATTAAATAAAGTTCATTATTGTAGAAGAAAAAATAATAAAGGTCTCCGATGATGATCATGGCATGTGACACAAACTAGACTAAACAAAGTGTAAAATTCTTAGAGGCTGCAAGAGAACATGGAAGTAGCTGAATTCCATTTCATCTATAGTCAACATAACATGCATCCCAACTGGATTAAACTGAATAACAATCTCCAGATGAACCAATGGTTTGAAAGAAAAAAAAAAACAAAAGTTAAGTAGTGAAAATTACACGTGTATGACATATTAGCATAATTGGCATTCAAGCAGATGGCACCTTGGTGGCATTCAGCCCATCAAGGATGATAAGGAAATAATATATATGGTTTCCACTCATTCTTAATTGTTGCCCACATTTCCCCATCTTTCCAAATAGATGTGTCTCTCCAAAATTGGCTATTTGATCAGTGACATCCAGACTTTGGAAGTTCCCCCACACCAATCTTCATACTAGCAACCACGTAACCAAATTGAAAGGCCCCAAAGCCTTAAAAAAAAAAGAAAAAAAAAAAGAGAAGCACCAATCTTAAACAAACCCCCCCAGGTCATGATGCTAGAGGTATCTTATTATCTCTTCAACATCTACAAAGTTTTTCTGGTTTCCAATCACAGTTAATCATTACAATCATTCGGCTAAATACATGACGCCACTCACTTAATTTTCACCAATTTTATGGAGAACGATTTCTTTTCTCAAGGGTGTGGACATGGGTGTTACCGGCACACACCCTTAAGTGACTTTTCAGTGCCATGTGACACCACATGCTTAATTCCCACTAGAATTTGGAATCTTGGATACAATGTTGACAAAATCTTTTTGCACTTTCTATAAAGATAGAGGTACAATAAAAGTTTAGTTAAATGGGTCTAGATGAACAATGGGCATAAACGTATTTAAGCCTATACCTTTTACTCTGACATCACAATTCCATTACAAAAAGGATGAGAGAAAATAATGTGCTTTGATTTTACACATGCAAGCCTATCAAAAATTGCATTAAGTAACAAAGTCTCAAGGAAAATCAGGCACATCAAATCGTAGTCAGCAGAGAGAACAAGCAGTTAAAAGAAAAATTACTTGATATCTTAATGGGATTATTATTGACCCTACCTCTTATAAGCTTCAGTTTTACCACGCAAAAGCACATAAACTTCTGTGATGGAATCAGTATCATTTTGGATGGCAAGGACTATAACATTGACAGCATCAAATCGAGGATCAGGTCTGAGATCACCTCTTGATTCTGCTTGAACCTATTGCCCATCAAATCCAAATTTAAAATCAAGAGTAAATAATAGAAAGACTCGTAAAATGGGCAGTAAGCAGTGGCAAAGATACAAAAAATCCTGTTCATATGGTTGTAGAAAACGAATTGATTCGTAATCATATGCATGAATGTTGACCAACCCAATAAATATGTTAAAAGTCTCAATATACCAAGACATACCAGTCAGGTTTCACCATCCAAGATGCTTCCCGAGTTAAGAGCAAGATCTTGAAAATTATTTTCTTAACTACTGAATCATTTCTTATCTTTTAATACATATCACTGATACCAGTGAACAACTCAGATACAGAGAAAACGATAGATCAGGTTACATGCAAATAAAGTGAAATCCCCTCACCAAACAACTTAGGAAAGTGCACAATACATCACAATTCTATGGTGAACATTTTTTAAGTACAGCAACATGGAAGTTTTTCAAATAATCACAGAATGTATGCTGAACGGCAATCCAGAGAATTTAAGTACGGCATAACACATCTTGAATAACATTTATAAATGTACATTCAGTTCTTCAAAGATAAGAGATATAACAACCGAAAGAAAGAAAGAAACTAGCAGTTATTAGTAGTACCTCTATACTCAACAAAGTCAATTGTTGCCCACCACCAACACTGGCAGGATCCCGAAATCCACTTTGACTAAGAGGAGTAAGCCGTGATTTCCCATCTGGTCCCGAAATCTGAGACATATCTTGTGAGAAACCAGAGCAAACCTTTACTTTTGCAATACCTTCTCCAGCCTGCATGATTGTTGTCATCTCATCGCCACATGGAGCCCTTTCTGTATTAAGTCTTCCAGGGATTTCGTAACACAAAGGATGAAGAATAGGCTTCACATGAGATTCGGAGCTAGATTCAGGCAAAGCCTTGTCAAAATCATTGGGCAAATAACTTTTTGAACCAATCAAAATGCTAGATGAACCTGCCAAGAGTTCTCAAATTCAAAAGAGGTTTCTCATTTCCAAAATGTTATTCTGCTCACAAAACAATTCAAAAATAATTTTACCTTTTAAAGCTGATGGCTCCACCGATGCTACGTTGTTCCCTCCAGAAGTACCTGAACATCCGAAACCAAAAAGTTAACATGTCAGTAATTACAAATTAATAATAAAAACCAATACATCAACTAATTCCATCTAACCTTTGTCTTCACATGATAGCCATCTACATACACTATCTGCAGAAGGAGGTGAGAATACAGATGTTAAAAGATACAAGTAAGAGCCATCATTTTGATAGTGAGTAGGGACCCCGACGACAACTTGGTCAGAGTTAGAGTCGCTATTTCTACCATGCTTGTCCATGTCTTCTTTCACTGCTTGACAGTCCCCATTAAAAAAAGGAAGAAAATCATCCAAGTCTGCCCCTTATGAGAAAAAGATACAAGTCGGTCAACAAAATATCCATCAGGATGCGAGACGAGATTAGCACTAAACATGGAAGAATCACAATGTCTTTTTTATGAGGGGGTTGGGCATCCCTCTAAAGAGACAAAAAGTTGAACATAACTCCCACAGGAAAAGACAAAAGACTTGCAATATCCCCCATTTGGAGTAAATATTTATTAATTAGAAAAAACAATCAGCAGAGTGGAAGATCTGATTTTTATTCACGATGGCTTTGGATACCGTTCAGAGCCATCATCATAGAGATCTTATTTCTATACAATAGATCTTTACCGACTCTTAGTTGAGTAAGACAGCATTAACTATGTATATGCTAGCTATTGCTTACACATGAAATACAAAATGGAATAGACGCAGAAAGGCCTATAGGCATGCTGGTAAAATAAATGAAACCATAGTAACTCTCAATTTGCTAACATCCTAGTCTCCATATCCCTCCCTAACCCAGCACCACCAAACCAAAAGCCAAAGAAGGAAAAAATTGAAAAGAAGAAAATAAGAAGCCATGCCTTTTACAACAAAATGAGTTACTATCTGAATAATAAACATGCATGAAGAACAAGCTACTTGCTCTAAGCCAAAAGACAGATGGAGGGGAAAAAAGAATTATTGCATGCCATGGAGAAAACTGAAGATGCAACCTGTTTTTCTGTCATGATTTTCCTCCACCAGATTAGAAGTAGTAGGCAGAAATGAAGGATTTTCAAATGCTCCATCTGTCCAGCCTGCAATAGGGGGTTTACTGGAGAAGGTCATGCCGATTAGTTCTGTACATTTTGCTTTTAAGCTGCTGAGCCCAGATAACACACAATGCCCTCCTGGTTTGCCACCAACACAATTCTCATTTAACAGGCCCACTGAATCAGTTGCAGGTCCCACAGGATTATCATCAGACTTGTTATCTACCCATCCCAGAGACTGTTTATCTTTATGGCCACTTTTATACAAGTAACAATCTGCACCAGATACTTCACATCCAACTGGATCACTCAGCAAACAGCTAGAAGAAGCAGCATCTAGTTGCTGAAATCTCTCATTATTCAAGGTAACTGTGCTAAAATCAGACTTTTTACAGCTGTAAATTTCATAATGACTTGTGCAAGCTGCAGAATCTACATTCTTGGGATTACAAAGTCCTAATGTGTGAACTTGAGAAGCACATGTTCCTGTGAAATCTACAGTTCTGGTGCAAGCTCCTTTGCCAACCTCATCGCCAATCCTTTCATGAGAACCAAGATTACCATCTTTCAACTTACGAGCATGCACCGAACTCTCACTGCTGGACAAAAGAGGGCACTTACCATACATGGGACCATCCAAATGTACTGCTTTAACCTCAGAAGCCCCATGGAAATTTGTTTGTTGGCCTGTAAAAGATTGCTTCAAATTGAGAGACTCATTAGAGTGTTTGTCAAGTTCACCACTTAAACGTCTAGGGAAGAGAAAAATGCCTTCCCCTTGCTCACCTTCCAAAAGCACCTTTTTAACTCTACCAGGCCCACAATCACGTGGTTCACTACGGTAAGATCGCTTTTTCCTCATCAAGTCTCGCATAGAGCATCCAACCAAAGCATTTGATTCCTTTAAAACATGAATATCTGTACCTGCATTTTTCATGAAACCATCTGCACAATTTCCCGCCTCATTAACAGCCAAGAAACTTGCACCTACACGATCTTTAGTTTCACTTACACATGCATCAATTACATGGAAATCCACAGCCTCCAAGTCATTATTCACCTTTTGTGATGTGGAAAATGGCAAAGAGCCCCAGATAGATTGCTTTCTTTTGTGCTTACTGGTGAATCTCCCGCCAACATCCTGCAATTCCTGGCATTCCAAAGACTGTTCAAGTTCACTTGTCTTCATTTCAGATGCATTTTCAGTTGATCCAGTACAATGAGTTGAGAACATATCATCCCCAGAGCCGTCCACTTGGGGAATCATTTCTTCTGATGAATTTCTAGAAGAATGATTCTGGTCAGAAGAGCGAGAAGCTCTTCCTCTCAGATCCTCAAAGTCAATCAAATCATCAATGGAATCAAGAATGTCTTGACACTCCTTTTGAGATTCACTTTCATAATCAATATTGGCTTTCTCCAGCACCTTATCAATGGTAGTTGCAGGCAACAAAGGACTCAAAATGGTTTCACGAACAAGTTCATCATCAGAGTTTATATCTTCAACAGCCTGGGAAGTGGCTAGCCACCTCAATAGACCAAGGGCTTCCTTATCTGCAGCCTGAAAATCATAAGAAGTTCCTTATGTGTGATTGAAATTGAGTTATTGATATGCAACACTAAAGTAACCAAATAAAAATTATTGTTCAACATTCACGAATTTTAAAATTGGCTGTCCAAATTACACACACACAGATAGAGTGAGAGAGAGAGAGAGAGAGAGAGAGAGAGAGTAAACACTTAAGAAACCAAAAGGCATTCAACACCTCTACTGCAGCTTCCATATCCAGTACGATAAAAAGGCCAAGGTCACCCATCCAGTTGCAAGGCCAAAAGAGAAGTTATGCTTAAGAGTGAATGGATCCAGACTCCTTGGAGAATAAACATGCAAAGTCAAGATGAATTACCTTTTCACTGACTTATTAGACAAAGGTGTGATGAATTACCTTTGAACCTAATGTTCCAATAATTCCTGATGATTGCACTTCATCAGTAGACAATATATTAGGACTTATATCCCTTTCTTCAGCAGCTGTTGGACCATCTTCTCTTTCATGCGGTAACAAATATCCAATCTTTGCTGTTTCTTTAGAACACTTCAAAGCTTCTCCATCTACATTGGCAGGGTTAATATGAACAAGTCCAACCAAATTTCCCCCAACAATAGATGATGCAGTAGGATCAGCACACAGTTCAATTAGTCTGTTATCAAAATCAAGATCCAGTGATAGAGTTTTAAGAACATCTTCTGGAAGTGGTTTTGTAGAATCAAGAGGCATTCCCACCTCATGCATTCCAGTCCTTTCATATTCCTCCTAAAACACCAAAGGATAGGCTCAAATAATCAAACAATATATAATTCCACCAAATACATAAAAGAGAAGGAAACAAGATAAGAAAAATACACTTTACCCCCAAATTGCCATTACTTTTGCAATATGTCTACCCAAAGTTTTACTTAGTCCCCCAGTTGAAACATAATAGCAAGTTATTCCCTCGTTAAGATCTGACCATTACAACGGAAAAAAAAGGTGATTTGGCATGATCTTAAAACCTTGTATCTCAAAGAAGGGGGCAAATTACAAAATGATTTGTAGTTTGGGGGGACTAAGCGAGAACTTCAGTAGTTTGGCAGTCATATTACAAGTGGTAGTGTGAGGGGTAAAGTTTAATTTTTCTTAAAAGGATGTGAATATAACAAACCTCCCAAATAGGGACAAGAGATTGAACCATTTTCACATCTGAACAGGTTTGTGAGAGAGATGAATATAGTTTAAACTGCCGGTTAATAATCTCTGCAAGACCCAAATGAAGAGCAATTCTAACATGAACTACAAAGACAATATTCAAAATAATATGTAATACAACCGTGAAGTCAAACAAACCATCTAGAGTGGCATCCCCCTCAAGTTCACAAATACTTTGACGTTTAATGCAAATGTCCTGATCTGATGACGCCTCATATTCACAATGAGCTTGCCACATCCAATCAGCTGGAATTGACGACGATATCCAAATTCGTGAACTTAAAGATGCATCACAACTCGTGTATGCCTAATGGTAAAATTCACATATCTTTAACTTATCACATAATTATGAGCATCAGAGCCACATTTTCACCTATCTCAAAAGCATCTGGCTCAGAGAAGTAGACAGATAACCTGGAAATCAGATTTTCTGGCTGAGAAAGCATCCGGTACTGGATGACGGAATTTCATCTTTGATAAATGTATTAGGCCCATCCCATACAAGTTATAGTCGACCTAACAAACAGAAAACCTTAGATCTAAAGATCAATAGAACATAATCAAAGGGGAAAAAAAGCTAAACGAACTAAGTGTTTTGACTATTCATAAGCAATGCATAACTGAATTATGCTAGTCAGCCACATGCATCACAATGGGAACCACCTCATACGTGTGTGATGGGGGGGGGGCACAATTGGTGGGACTCAAGTGTGCAAGTTGACAAAAAAACCAGCAAAATCAATCAAATAACTATATTGCAACTGTTTTAACAATCAGTAATTCATTTGGCAACCATGTTTAGGATGTTGACTTATCAAAAAAAAAAAAAACTGAAGAAAAAAACACAACAAAAACTCCAACTCAATGGCTTAATTGTCAAAAAGTATTTACCAGAAACTGGAGAATGAAGGGAATATGCGATTCATAGGGCTGTAAACTTCTATCAAGAACTGCACTGTTCTGAAAAACAAGCATCAATACAAAGCACTGTAATTGATCAGTAAAATTAAAATTAATAGACATCTATTAATTTTCACCAACTACATAACCAGAAACATCTATTAATAGACACGGCCATGAAAAAATCACCTACTATGTAATCAGATTGTCAAGTCAATAAAATTTCAACCAAAAATTGATTGCCAAATTTTCAAACCGGAGAAAACATTAAAATTAGTTAGGCATTTGTGGGAAAAATAATGAAGAGATATATCATCTAGCCACCTTGTTTGGCACCTATCTAAAAAACCTAGATTCTCGGGTGAATTTCTACACACCCCACTTAGTCTAACTGACATAGGACAGAAACTTTAGGCTGAATAAAATTTATTTATCAACCTCTAGTAGTAGGGATTTTTTAGTTAATGTTACAAATTTGGTGAAAAAGACATGAAAAACATAGGGAATATGGGGTTAATAATGGTGCAAGGGAAGGATAGGTAGGGTTGCATCTCAAAACAGTAATCTATGCTGGAACTTTTAGCTTCTTATTTTTTATGAATAGTCTTTGCTGAAGTTTTTATAAAGGCTTTATATGGAAGAGAAGCAATTACAACTAAATATGTATGTGTCTAATGCTTGAACCTAATACGACTTGAATTCCTTAGATTTTTTTACCACTGAGCCTAAACTAAATAACTAGTAAACCACAAATAAAAATTTCATAACATAAGAAATCAAAGGCAAGACCCCAATGGGCCAAAACTTTAACCAATACCCGCAAATCTCGAAACTAAAAAATTGCCCCTTACGCTCAAGAATAAATAAAACAAAAACGAATCTGGCTAGCATCTAATTATGCCAAGTAACATAATATAAAAGAGTCATGAACAGCTATCAAGCCTGTTCAAGGATCCCAGTAGCCTTGTCACCACCCAGTATGTGCCAAATTAATGCCTGGATGTTAGAATAGCTTTGAGGGTGCCTTCAAAAGGTCTTGAATGGCTGCTGTCATGGTCTTCCATCACTACCTTGCAAGAGCCGTAGCAGATGCAAACTAATTTGTTGACACTGAAAGTAGAGTCATGACTGATGTGTTGCTCTCAAAATGAAAAATGAAAGTACAAGGAATCAATTCTTTCTGTAGTGCTCCAAATCTTGCATAGTGATCATAAAGAAACACCCTATATATTTATCGACAAAAATCATCTATAAAACAGATCAAAAGTGTACATCAGCCCTTTTTAAACAAAATAATTAAAAAGAAATCAGAAGAGGTTAATGGCATGATAGATTAGTCAAAAGAGATAAGCCTACCAACTTCAAAGCAAAAAAGCCCCACATGGGAGCAGACGTGTAAATAACTTCATGTAAAAATAAGACAAACATAATGATTTCAAACGACAACTGAGTATCAGTAAATGTTCAAGGAGTGTACCAAAAGAAGCTTAGCAGCACGGGAGACATCATGAGGATAATAGCTAGATCATTGTAAAGGTGTTCAATAAGTGTACTCCTAGAATATATGCATATAAAAGATACATAAGGGATGCATAACATTTGGATACAGATATATCTTCACAAAAAGCTCTTCGGATGAATGGTAACCATAAAATTTCCTTGCTCGCACAAGGCTGCAACCATGTACGTGTTGCCGTTTTGAACCAGCATTACCCTTAAGCTGCAAGAACTCAAACCAAAGTAAATCAGCATGCGATTTGCAGGATCAATGATACAAAGCATAAATGCCAGAAATACCAACTGGCAAGCAAGGTACGAACATAACCCACTTCAACCAAGCATACCTTCAAAGATTTCTCAAGAGCAAAAGATACAGCATTTGTGTATGCATCATCTATGCAATAGAACAAGGAAAAGGATTAACTCCGTAGATTAGAATAAGATGCATAATCTAGTGCATGTAAATGGTGGAAAACAAAACTACTAAACCACACCTTAACTGACATATTTAAAAAAAAAAAACTAGTTTAAAAAATGTTTAATTTAGTAAATAGGTAGACCAAATTCCACATCCGAACAGAAAACTGTTACATCCAAAATACATGTTTCGGCTTACACCCAATACCTCAAGTTAAAAAATAATGCAAATCCACAATACCAACTGAAAAAAGAAAGGTTCAGCTAAATAAATCTTTACTCCATGCCAAGGGCCTGTGCACCTTTGAAATTAGTTGGGACGCTGTTCTCGGACACCCAATGCCAATAATAAAAAAAACACTTTACTTTTGCTATTGGGTTAATTCCAGTGTACCTTCTTTGTCTGGTTGAAGAGACATATCTTCGCATGGCACATATAAATAGGGCAAGGCCTACATAAAAATACGAATAGTTTAGCACAGTAAACTGATATACTATTATAGAAAAAAAACTTGCTACACCTTTTTCATATGAAAAGATAGTAACTTTTGCTATATTTGACCCACCGCTTTATAAAAGATGCATTATCTGTTCTTTCATAAATATCTTTTTACACATAAATTAGGAATATGTGCAAATATAAAAATTTCTTAATGCAAGTATAAAAAATTCTTAACACTATCTTTAATCATCACTAAAGAACAGAAAGGAAGAGGATTTCATATATCTATTGGTTTTTTCCAATGTGTAATTGAGAAGATAACAAAATGAAAGAGGTACATATGTTTGGCTTTATGTTCAGACCCACCAAACTTCTCTCTTCAAATCAAGAGGGACTGTAACAGCAAGTTGAGTTTAAAGAAGAAAATTCTAGATAACGAAGTTACTAGTGCATAATATTCTATGAATCTTCATAACTACACATAACCTTTGATATGCCAAATTTAAGTATTACATAAAAGCTGATCAGACCAACATAGACCAATCCACTTTTTTTTTTTTGTACAATGACAATGAAACTGGAAAATTCACCATACAAATAAAATATAGCAACAATCTTACTCGATGAACATGCAAACATGTCTTCTGACCAGCAGGTGTAGATCCATATATTCTGATAATAGGAACCTCATGCACTTTCCCACCTTCAACAACTCAAGAATCCCATTAGAAAAGGGAGTAATTTATAATGTAGATAGAAAGAAACAAACAAGTCTTACAAAAAAGTTAAAAATCATACAAATTCACATATCTTCACATTCTGCATTCCACGTCACTTATACAAAATCACATATCTTCACATCATACAAAAATCATACAATATCCATTTTCTACTAATAGCATTTTTCCCTTACATGATCACAAATCCAATATTTGATTTCTGGCCAAGGAAAAGTTACAAATTAACTAAATAATTTCGTTTATCACCCGAGAAAACCACAAACTCCACACAATGCACGCATTTCGCTAAGCTGAATCAACCTTGAAACTCATCAAACTCAGCTACAACGACGTCCACACGTACATAAACAAACCCTCAACCTCCGTTTGGTTGCCATGAAGTGAAGTGAAGCGAACAAAACAATACTGATTTCAATATCATCTTCTACGTAGCCAAATTGTCATGTAAGTCACAATTTTACCCCGTCTGGTACCAGATGATCATATAAGTGAGAATTCTATTCCAAAGATCCTATCTTTTACGTCTTTCGCTTCACGGCAATCAAACGGATTTCAATAGCATCTTCTTGCAGTTAAATTTTCATATAAGTCTTAATTTTCGCCCGTCTAGTTCCACATGATCAAGTAATTGAGAATTCGATTCCAAAAATTCTTTATTTTCCTCCACTTTCTCGGAAACCAAACTGAGAATAACAAAAATGGTCAAGACAGCTTCTTTTTGGGTTCAGTTAGTACCTTGGAAGCTACTATAACATATATCGAGGCCTGGGATTGGCGGGGCCATGTAGTAGTCGATGGAGACAATCCTTACGCTGAAGACGTTCGGTTCCGACTGCGAATCTGCCATCGGTCCTGTCCGACTTTACATGAGATCTTTTTCAGGGTTTTGGAAAGGGAAGAGAAGGATGAGAGGTAGTCATGATGTAGGGGTTTTTGAGTGGGGTGAGAGGGCGGTTAAGAAATCTTGCGTGCCACGCTATTGCTGTTTGTTTCTTGTAGAACGTTGAATTAGCCCGGTTTGGATTCACGTTAACATTCATTATTATAATTCTTTTTAAATCTAATAATAATAATAATATTAAAAAATAATTTTTATTAATTTTTATTTAAATTTAAATTTAAATTTTTATTTAAAATTATTTCATCTTATTTAATCCGTACATATATGATAAAATATCAAAAGCAATTTGTTTTTTATTGATTGATCTGAGATGCACATCAATATCTATTTAAAAAGAAAAAGAGTTTTAATCTTTAAAAGTCATTGTTTTTTTATTAATTTCTTATATCTAACTTTTATTATAAAAATATCATAACACGCCAATAATACACTGGGGTTAAGAATTTTGTAGGACCGGTTTGGAATCTTTGGGTATAAGTAGAGTAGGAAATACTATAGAATTCATGTCAATCCAAACATTTTTCAATCTCGAAAAAAAATTATATTTTGAATTTTCGCAAATCTTATTCAATCATTTGTCTAAAATTTAAGTAAAAAGTATTAAAAATTAAAATAACTTTTACAAAAATAAAAACAAATGCAAAAATTACTCTTAAGAATTTATATTCAAATAACTTTTCAACTCAACCTAATAAGCGCCAACACAAAACTATTTCAAATAATTCTTTTATTCAAAATTTTTTATTTACTTTCACAAAATCTAAAAGACAATACATATAGGAAAAATTCACAAAACATTATCAAGATTTATCTTAACCAAACATTCAAACATTCCCCTCTGCTAGAACAGTGTAGAAACTGGTGGTACTTGGTAATTCTTCAGATTGAGACACTGTTGGGAATGCCTTTGCCAGTTAGTCCTTCTTGACTAGAAGGATAGAGCAAAGTGTAAGGCATCTTGACAGGACCAGCTCTATTTTTCAATTTCTTATCATTGTTCCTCCTTGTTATTTCATCCTCAATTTCTGCCAACTTCTTTCCAAGTTTTTTAAAGGCTTCCAATGGTTTGTTGTCTGTGGTCCACTCTACACTGTCTCTTTGCCCAAGATAAATCTCATCAGATGAATGCCTTGACAAGACTTCAATAAGGGAAATGCCAAGAACAGTCAATAGCTGAGAAGTAAATCGTTTCAAAAAAGCTCTATCAGGGTTCGTCTTAAGCTCTTCATAATCAGGAGTGCCTTCCTCAGGCATGAACTGAAGGCTCATTGCTGGGCGGTTTGGAGGGTACCCTCCAAAAGGGTACTGTCCAAAGTTGATAGCAGCATGGAGGGCTGAAGCTATCCATATGATGGTAGTGCATGTTTCTACTAGCTCTTCGCGTGCCTGCATTTTTGGCCACCAGGGCTCATCTTTCTTGTCACCGTGACCCTCCTCTTTGAGTTCCTTCCACCAGGACTGCAGTTCAGAGTCATTTTGGACCATTTCATCGGTTTGGTAATAGAAGGAGCAGTATTCTTCAACCCATGCTTTGATTGCTGACCAGATTTCCAACCCATCAACAGCATAAGGGTAATCCTCTATCAGAAGCCGGACACCATGTGGGGAATTCACATCCTTCACTGCCATTCCTCTGAGTATATAAAAGTAGCATGTTATTGTGATATGATCATGGGCATTTACAATTTTATAAGTTCATTGTTTCGGTTTAGTTTAGACCATTTCCACAATATTTACCCAGATCCTAGTCCCTTATTTGTTCAACCTTTACAAAAACATTCTTATGCAGTTTAGCTAGTAGATGTCTCAATGATGGATATGTTGACAATGCATTTATATATATATATATAAATAATTTTGAGTTACTAACTTCTCAAGGCATATAAATCATGAAGTTTGCCACCACTTTCTGGACAATAAGATATACCTTTTGATGAGATCAGAAGGGAGAGCTTGCTCAGGAAAAACCCAGTCTTTATAAACTACTGATGACATTTCCATGGTATATTCAGCTGGAAAGACTGTGTGCTCCAGGGCACCACCAGCACTGATGAGGACCTGCCGGGCTAATGCATTTACATTCATAGTGTCGCGGAAATGTGGATGCAGCAGTTTATGAATTGGGTGAAGCACGCTCAACTGCCTATTGGTTGCTATTATGAAAGGCTCCATTGCTGCATGGGTATGCAACCTGTGATCAAAATGAAAGATATTCAAAACCCAAATCAAAGTATGGATTGACATTATCTAGTGTACTTTCTTTTACAAAATCATACCAGTGGCTGATGAGCTGATGATAGCCAGAGTCATTGACAGCAACATAAGCTTTAGCCAGTTGCCAAATGTGGCTTTGGACACCTTCTTCAGCTGGGGTATATACTTTGCTAATGGCTCCAAATTGGTCTCCCTCAGGATGAGGCAAGCTTAATTCAATAGCCAATGGCTTCAAAGTCCCATCCTCTTTCAAGAAAAGGAGTGTCCTGCTGGCATAAATCTTTGTGGAAGTCTTGTTTATCCTCCTCAGGTATGGCATCAGTGCATCATGGTGATCTAATATGAATATCTTCTTGTTCTTGATTGCCTGTTTAACCAAATAGATTCTGTTATCATGAGTAATTAAATGCGGAATAACTACACGAGACTCTGGTGAAAAAATAATCTAGTAACATTACCTCATCTATGGTGAGCCCATTTAAGTACTTTTCTATGTGGTCGTTGGTTATTGTACTGGTTTGATCACCATATGCTTTACTATCCAACTTGCTTGATGGGGGGAATTCCTGCAGGTAAATTAGAATTGTTTATGCTCAACGATACAAAACCATGACCTTGGTTTAGCCTTTATGAAAATAGAGGAAAAGAAACCAAACATCGAAATTCAAAATATGATCTCAAAACTTCTTCTGATTTTCATTAACTTTCCCTTATTTTTGGGTTCAACAAGTCAAAGACAATTAATAATGAAAGCTTTAAGTATACTTGGAGAAGACGAATGATGACAGGGTTTACTCCAGCCAGCATTTCTCTAGCAAATTCTTCATCAGTCCTCCAAGCAAACCTATCCTCTGCTCCAATCATTAAAAGAACCAAATTGAAGTGGAAGCAAATAGGATTCAATAAGTCACTACACAGAGCCATTAGTGTCATTTTCAATCAAAACTTTGGGTGCGTTACAAACTTGCATTGTTACAGATGTATAAAGTACCTTTAATTACTTGAGGCACTGGGAATTTAAGGAGTCCTTCACCATCAGTTCGGAAGATTTCCCTGAGCATCTCAGCAGGGATCTTGTCCCTTATATTCTGAAGTAAACCTTTGGGGAGCTCAATCCCTCCATCATAGAGTTTGAGTATATCTTGTATGCTGTCAAACTCATTGCGGGTGCTGTCAACTAGGTCTTCTAGCTCAGGTTTGAGGAACTGAGCTATTCCTTTCAGTGCATAAGCAAGGAAGTCTGACATCTTCAAGTGACCAAATCTTTCATCTCTTGGGACATAAATGTTTATGCTCATAAGAATGTTCAGCCTGCTCTCGGTATTAGGATCTGTTGAGATAACAATAGAAACCTTATAAATAACAACATCAACACCTAACAAAATCTACATCATTCTCTATCAATGAATTGAAATGACACAAATTCAAAATTTGATTCCTCTTAATGAAGATAACTCTTCAATGACAACATTCTATAACCTTTTTTTTTTCCTGCATTGTCCCCTCCCCCTCCACACACAAGACAATTATACTCACACAAAAGAAGAAAGAACAACAAAAGTAAAGTATTTCCAAGATGTTTTGTGTGATTTCTTGCTGCTAAACAAGGAAGTGACTGAAGAAATTTAAATGTCTAACCTGTCTTTGTTGGTGGTCGGCCAGTTCTTCCCCTGCGCGGATAAGGGTACTCTCTAGACCCTCCAAGAACTGGACGCACATATTTTGGACCCTTATCAGGACTTCCCAAATCATTGTAGTAAGCATAGTCATAAACTCTGTCCCATTCTTGGAGCTCCGCCTTTCCATCTCCTCTCAAGTTCAATAGTTCTTCTTCTCTGTACTTGCGTAATGGTGCTGGTGTTTCACTTGGAAGATATGTCTACATATATATTTTTCATAAGCTTAAACATTAAGCAAAAGAAAGCAGGCACAGACTGCTCTTGAATATATAAAACTAGCATCAGACAGATTTTAGTTTGGCTTTTAGGCTATGCACCTCAAGTTTCAACAACATGCTATCCAATTAACCACCATGTTTGTAAACATTTATGCTTCTTAATACAAACAATTACCTTGTTAGCGAAGAAAATGCGATCTTTCTTGTATTTATCTGCAGGGTAAACCCATGAGTTGCACACAAAGTGGACCTGACCTTGTCCTGGAACATCTTCAAGCGTGACATTTCTAAGGTAGAACTCACTATGATGATTATTTCTTATTAGAAATGCCCCCGGAACCCCAATCTCGTTGTCCCAATTAAAGGTAACCTTGAAGGCAGATTCTCCTGCGGTTAAGGGGGTGATTGTGGTAATCCAATCTTCCAAATATGCTGGCTTTCCAAGTTTGCCTTGTAACCCATTTTCTACACAACACATCAAAACTTAATTTAGTGGCATAATCATCAAGAAGCCGATAAATCATTAACTGTAAAAATTCATCTAATTTGTTTCCTATTTATTATCTTTAATTTATGTATTGCAAGAAAAGAAAATCCCAAGGTCCTTTGCTAATGAATAAAATCCACAAAATTGGGCTAAATTTGGCTATTGCCTAATCAAATCAGATGCAGAACATTCATAACTATCAAAAGGATTAGCTTTAACATTTAGTACACCATATTAGTCCAGCTCAAACTGATTAAATTGCCGAAGCTTTCCTAACCAGTTTTCTGAACAGCTATTTTGTATAACAATTTGCCTTTGACAATAAATATTTTAAGCACTTTCTTTGATGCATTAGAATTCCAAACCCTTATATAAAAGTCACTTGCTGCATCTTTCAAGCCATGGTAGGTCCACAATCACTGTCCTTAATATTCATTAATTAATGATCTGCTCTAGACTAAGGATATATTAGGCCTTTGGTAACTCCTTTAATCCATTGAATGATTCAATTTTTTGACTTGGTCTTCATGTATCTATACGATGCTGGCTTACCATGAGAATTAGGTAAGCCTAACAAAAAACAAAAAAAGGCCCTGAACTCAATATACTCTCTGCGCATTAATATAACAAGATTTGATTTGCAATAAATTAAAATTTTCTAGCGAATCAAATCTTGTCATGTCAGCATGGAAGACATGCCATCCACATCTGCTAATAAATTAAAAAAATATGTAATACACACACACACACACACATATATATATATATATATTTATAGAGGAAAACAAGTAATAAAATCTATGAGAAAAAGCTAATTGACTGGGCTTGAATGTCTGCTGTGAAACTCTTGAATATTTATTTCTGTCCATCCAATCTGAGGAAGATAAGAAACAGATTATTCTGGCTGTGACGATTTGCTGTCACAGCCTCCTTCCCTACAATGAATAATGAATATTCATTTTTTATTTTTTCTTAAGCTCATTATTTGCTGAGCTCAGTTGTTTACTAATTAACATGCCATGTCTACCATTTTCCAGGCGAATGATTGAAGATAGTAAATATAAAAGAAAAATAACCATAAAAGCTCTAAAATTAACCATGAAGACAACGCAAAACTCACCTGGGTCAACATTATCAGCACTGATTAGTTGCAGAGAGACCCCTTGGCCCAAAAACTCATGCAGACGATCAAGAATCGATGCATGAAAGTCGTTGAAGTCCAAAACGTTCTTCTTCATCAACACCACCGTCCCTTTGATCTTTATTTTCTTGTTCCCCCTGTCGTTTTTCGCCACCTCCACGGCGTTGTGCGAGGATTTGGCTCCTTTGGCCGGTGCCGGACCTCCTCGTGGCCGGGTTTCGTCCATCTCGGCTGTTGAGGTGATTTTCAGGCGTCTTGATGGCAATAAATCAGTTCTCATTAATGAAAAACTAAGCTGGTTCCTGACGAAAGATATGGGTCGACCACGACGACTACTATGCAGTAGTACTGATGTAAAGCGATGATCTCCACCATTGATTACGGATTCAATGGTTGTGATCGGCCTTACCCCACATGACTTGATCATTGGTGACAGACTCAGATCTGTGAAGTGAAACATCTCTATCTCTTGCTTGAATCAAGAGGTAAGCAAAAATTAAGAGAATATTGTATGCAAGCTTTGAGGAAGTTGCAGAGTTGGTACGAGGAGGGAGAGAGCTAAGCTCATGATACTTATAGGGATGATTGAATAATGAATATGCATGGTTTTGACTGATCAAGAACTATGCAGATTCGCCTGTTCACATTTGCCGTTTCCACGGTGTTTCTTGTTATAAAAAAATATTATAAATTCGAGGAAATCTTGTGGTACTTAGATGAAAGCTACTGAATGTGCATGATGGAGTTGACTAATCAAGAAATAATCAGATTCGACTGTTCACATTAGCCATTTCCATGGTCTGTCTTCTGAAAATCAAAGCGAGAAACTTGGTTGCAATGCTGCTTTGTCTTTATTTCTTGGCCATTAGTGAAAAGTCTTTGATCTAGTATACCTTGCCTGAAATTTATTATACCATAATTACCATTGGTTGGATTCCTTAGATCCTGTTTGGAACTCAAGTATTTTCAGATATTTTTATATTATTTTATTATTATTTACAAATTATTTTATTATGATTTAAAATTGATATGAAATACTCTTAACATCCCAACAGAATTTTGGAGACAGAAACTTATACGTAATTAAATCTATTTAAATTATAGAACGTTTGAGTTTGAGGATCTTAAGGGCCTGTTGGGAATTAAACTATTTTTAGATTACTTTACTATTATTTCAGTAATATTCACAACTTATTTTACTATTTTTAACAAACTATTTGAGATATTAACATCCAAACAAAGTCTAATTCTCCAGTGAGATTGATAGATATATGAAACGCGTTTTATAATATTCAATAAATATTGCAAAGTCTCCTTCATTATATGCATCTTTTTCACTTACGACTCTCATCAAATTGTGATAATTTAAATGCGTTATTCCTTATAAGTCCATTCAAAGTTTGAGTGATACACTTTCCTATAACTTTCTTGAAAACTTCAGAAGTAGAAGTCCACGATCGATGTGATCAGCTCAACTTGTCATTAGTCTAAGTACTAGAAAAAGTCGCTGAAAATGTAGAATGTATTCCAGAAAAAGGAATATCGTGTGTTTGAAAGTTGTTGGCGGCCCTTGTCCACTTTTCGCTAAATCGCAAATCAGGATGAGATAGATGTAATGGTTTTCTATTTTGGCGGCAGCATGCATTTTCCACTCTCTCATCTGTTTCAACAATTTTCTTGAATTTCAATCCAATGATCAATCCAATTTTCTTTTACTTGCTTGAATCTAACAAGCAAGTAAAAGATAAAGGAAAACTTCAATACCCAGTACAAATGATATTGTCTACTTATTTAGAATGACATAACAACTCAAGTCTCATGGAAAAGAAGCAAGATTTTGAGTGCCATTTGGGTATTTATTTAGTGATTTGATAGGATAATGTATGCTCCACAATTATTATAAGTTAAGAGATATTACACAAAATAAATTTACAAACTGACGTTATATTTTAATAGAATCTGTTAGATTTTTTTTATAATATGACGAATCACATTAAATTATATCAATTTATAAATTTGTTTTTAAGTATTTTGTTTTGTGTCTGAAGTATTTTTCTAAGAGGTATAGAATTGACACAGATTGCATAGTAAACGAGAATGGTAGATATAAACAGTAAACAGGAAAGACAGAAAGTGCTCAAAGACAAAACCATGGGCAATTGTAATTCTTACTTCGTACCATATCTTTAGACAGGATATAGTGGTGGGAAACTTTCCTAGAAAGGAGCAAAGAAAGGGCAGAATTTTCTTTATCAAAGTGATTGGGGAATGTGATTCACCAACAATTCGACCTTGAGATGTCCCACACTTTCAAGGAGACATGTCAGGGGCTTTATTGTTAAAAGGATGAGCATATACTTAAAACTCCTTCGAATTATCACTCAATTTGAAATTATCCTGATCTCAAATTATCAACTTTCTTGACAATTATTCCCACATAACTACTACAAAATCGCAAGGTGGCCCAAAAAACTCTCAAATATTCAAAATGAAAAGACCCCTATTAAAAACCCTCCAGGAGAAGGGTGCCCCAACACATGTTTCTCTGCAGTGCTGCTAACTTGAAATGACTTCCATTGGGCCTTTAAAGTTTTGAGACTTTCAATTGTGGGTCAAGCCCTCTGCTTCCGTTTTGGTTGTTTTGACTGTTTGTTGTTGGTATTAAGGCTTACAGTCCCCCTTTGGCAGCCAAACAAAGGGAGAGAGCGAAAGAAAGAAAAAATAGATATAAGCATGGACAATTCTTTACAACCTCTAATCTCCTCCACACACTACATTTTTTTTAATTTTTTAATTTTTAATTTTTAATTTTTAATTTTTATTAAATATGTGATATATGAATAAGGAATACAAAAAAATATTAATTAATTTAAAAAGAATAAATTCAAAAAAAAATGAAAAAAAATATGGTGTGTGGAGGAGGTTGGGAATTGTGTACAACTTCCCTTTAAGCATCAAGCATTAGTATTTAATATATATCAGAGATACAGATGGTTACATTGTTAGATATAATAGCAAAGCAAAAATTTGATTTTATAATTTTGTAATCAAGAGATTTGATTTTCATAATAATTAGATTATTTATCTCATCTCCTATCTATGTGATTAGAGACCTATGCTTTGTATTTATTCAATCCTTCCACTTGCTTACTTCTTTCACATAAGCTTATTGCTATTCAACCATATTTTGCTCTAATTACACTTCCTTAAGAGTATTTACTGTGAGCTTTAATTATTGCCTTATTTGTTGACCTAATTATTGTCGAACTCAAATATCAAATTCAAGATTTTAAAGTTCTCGTGTATCAAGAGATTTCAAAGATTTCAAGATTTCATTCACAACTTGATTGGATATTATTCAAATCAAGTGATTTGATTTTCACAGTTATTATGATCTTACTGCATGTCTCCTAGTAAAGAAAAAGCTCCTGTGATAGCACAAGAAATCAAAAGAAAAAAAAAAAAAAAAAACACCTGTAAAAACTGTAGTAAACAACCCCGGATGCAGAAGCTTTAGATGGAGACACTATTGGGAATTCCCTTGCCACTAAGTCCACTTTCTTTACTAGTGGGATAGAGTAAAGTATATGGCACGTTGACTGCTCCAACCCTGTTTTTCAATTTCTTGTCATTGTTCATGCTTATAATCCTGTCCTCAATATCAGCCAGCTTCTTTCCAAATCTATCAAAGGCTTCCAATGGCTGGGCATCCAATGTCCATTCAGGAGTATCTCTTTGCCCAAGATAGACCTCATCAGTAGAATGCCTGGACAGAAGTTCTATAAGAGCAACACCAATAAGGGTTGGAAGCTGGGCAGTAATTGTTTTCAAGAAGGCCTTATCGGGGTCTGACTTGAGTTCCTCATACTCAGGAGTGCCTTCTTCAGGCATAAAACGACGACTTATTGTTGGCCGGTTTGGTAGATAGCCTGCATAAGGGTACTGTCCAAAGTTGAGTGCTGCATGGAGCGCAGATGCAATCCATATAACGATAGTGCATGTTTCTACAAGCTCTTCAACTGTCTGCATTTTAGGCCACCAGGGCTCGTCTTTCTTGTCGCCATGACCCTCCTCTCTCAGTTCCTTCCACCAGGATTGCAGCTCAGAATCCTTTTGGACCATTTCATTATTCTTGTAATAGAAGGAACAGTACTCTTCAACCCATGTTCTGATAGCTGACCAGATTTCCAGCCCATCAACAGCATATGGATAGTCCTCGATCAGTAGGCGCAGACCATGTGGGGAACTTGAATCCTTAATTGCCATTCCTCTGAATGAAACAAAAGGGGAACATGTCATTTGAGATGTATAACATCATTATGATAGTTTTCTTTAGGGATTTAGCTAAACTTGAAGTCCTAAAATTTGGCTGAACTTTTCTTTAAAAGTTATGCCTTTTGAAGTAAAGTTTACCAGTTCTGAAGTATCCTTGAAGTGTATCCAGTTTCCAAGTTAATTAATAAACTCAACACATTTCTGAGTTTTAAGTTAATTCTGATGGCAAATATCTCATGCAGCATGAATGTGTCTTGATGAGTGTAACATTTACCTCTTGATGAGTTCTGCAGGAAGCGCTTGCTCAGGAAAAATCCAGTTCTTATAAACTACTGATGACATCTCCATGGAATACTTTGCTGGAAAAACGGTTAATTCCAGAATTCCGCCACCATTAATGAGGATCTGCCTGGCAAAAGCATTTATATTCATGGTGTCGCGAAAGTGAGGATGAAGAAGCTTGTGAATTGGGTGAAGCACGCTCAGCTGCCTATTTGTCGCTATCACAAATGGTTCAATTGCAGCATGGGTATTTAACCTATGATCAATACAAAACGTAATTCAAGATGAGTTTGTCATATGGAATAGATTTATTTGCTATGCTTCTTTGAATAGTTGTACCAGTGGCTAATGAGCTGATGATATCCAGAGTCATTTACGGCTGCATAAGCTTTTGCCAGTTGCCAAATGGTACTTTCAACGCCTTGTTCAGCTGGTGTGTAAACTTTGCTAATGGCACCAAACTGATCTCCCTCAGGATGGGGCAAGCTTAATTCAATTGCTAATGGCCTCAAAGTCCCATCGCTTTTCAAAAAAAGGATTGTCCTGCTGGCATAAGTCTTTGTGGAAGTTGAGTTTATTCGCCTCAGATATGGCATTAAAGCATCATGGTGGTCTAATATGAACAACTTGTTCTTCTTGATTGCCTATGAAGAAATACATTTCAACCATTATTGTTCACAGTTATAAGAATAGAGCATTGTAATTTAATTGCAACTACAGCCTACTTTGTCCATGATCATTCTGTGGAAGAACTGAATCCAGGAATATACCTCATCTATGCCGAGCCCATCTATGTTATTTTCTACATGTTCTTTGGTAATTTTACTGGTTTGATCACCATATACTTCACGATCAAGGTTGCTTGTGGGAGGGAATTCCTGCATTAGCTTAGAATTAATATCAGAGTAAAAAGAAAAGAAAAGCAAATTTGAATTCTTTCTTGTCTCTACATGAATCCCCTGGAAACATTTGCAATGCTATTAATCATAGAAGCTGGAGATTACTTGAAGGCTACGAATGATGACAGGGTTTACTCCGGCCAGCATCTCTCTCGCAAATTCTTCATCAGTTCTCCATGCAGACCTATCCTCTGCTCCAAATCATTGCAACACAACTATTAATTCGAAGAAAATGGTATTTGGAGGCACATGTATCCTAAAGTACTTGAATTTGTCATTAGACTATCATGTCACGTGAAAATGGCTGTTCCTTGGGAAAAGATAGGATACCTTTAATCACTTGGGGCATTGGATATTTGAGGAGTCCTTCACCATCAGTTGGGAAAATTTCCTTTAGCATCTCTGCAGGGATGTTGTCCCTAATATTCTTGAGTACATTGTCAGGCAGCTTAATTCCTCCTTCATACAGGTTAAGCACATCTTGGAAGCTGTCAAACTCTTTTGGAGTACTGTCAAATAGAGATTCTAGCTCAGGTTTAAGGACTTGAGCTACGGATTTCAGTGCATAAGCAAGGAAGTCTGACATCTTCAAGTGACCAAAGCGTTCATCTCTTGGAACATATATATTTAAGCTCATAAGAAGCTTCACTCTGCTCTCGGTGTTAGGATCTGTTAAGATTGTTACATAAAATTTTAAACATAAAAACGATAATAGAAATAGACACCCAAATCATTCCAAGATCTCTAGTTTAAAAAAATCGGATCCGCTTTTACTATTGCATTAGATTCTTTAAAAACAATAATGATATGGTAATAGACACCCAAATTGTTCCTAGTTTTTTAAATGAAAAAATAGATTATGATTTAAACGTAAAGTCCTTTATGACTCTAATTCATAATTGTTTTCACCATCATTTAATGATGCTTCAAAAGGTTATAGCATTGTTTGTTGTATGAATAATGCCCTTCCCTGCCTAAATAGATGTTAGATTCATTCTTTTTCAATGCTAACAACTTAACTAATTCTAAGTAGAAGAAATGCCTGTGAGTTGAATTGAAATGCCTAACCTGTCTTGGTTGGTGGTCGGCCAGTTCTCCCCCTACGAGGGTAAGGGTACTCGGCAGACCCTCCCAGAACTGGACGGGCATATTCAGGGTCCTCATCTGGATTCCCCAGATCATTGTAGTAAGCATAATCATAGACCCTGTCCCACTTCTGAAGCTCTCCTGTTCCATCTCCTCTCAAGTTCACTAGTTCTTCCTCTCTGTAATTTAGCAGTGGCCCTGGTGTTTCACTTGGAAGATATGTCTGCAGAAGAGAATTGCACCAACTTTTTACTTTAGTATACAGTTCATAACTAAACAAGGTTACGTGTTTTATAGTATTTCATCTTCTTGTGGTTTTAATAATTGAACTTTGGAAAGTTCTGAACAGAAAGAAGACTGCATAATAATTCATTACCTTGTTGGAGAAGAAAACACGGTCTTTTTTGTATTGGTCTTCAGGGTAAACCCAGGAGTTGCAGACAAAGTGGATCCGACCTTGGCCTGGAACATCTTCAAGTGTAAGGCTTTTCAGGTAGAACTCACTGTGATGATTGTTTCTTATTAAGAATGCCCCTGGAGTTCCTATGTCCTCATTCCAGTCAAAGGTAACTTTGAATGCAGACTCGCCCGCTATTAAGGGTGTGATTGTGCTTACCCAGTGTTCCAAGTATGCCGGCTTTCCAAGTTTCCCTCGCAACCCATTCTCTACAATAACACATCAAATTCAATAAGTGGATCCACAGAGACTAAGAAGCCAATAAATCTCCATTAAAGAAACTTCATTAATTAGTTTTGCCATTTGCAAAGATTTCATTTGTTCAGCAGATGAATTTTTGATGGAGGGCCACATGATGACATAATGGTTATTGTCTCTTGGACTTACTTTTAGCTGAGTTCAAGCTTGATAAGTCCAAGAAGCTTTTCCATATATGATCAGAAAGGTAATCTCATGAATGAAATTGGAGTGTATTAGAATAATGGTTGAGCAGTTAAATATATCTTTCCTTATACAGAAACTTTAAAAAGAAATGATGATGCAGATTTTTTTGTACTTCAATTAAATTTCTAGACGCTGATAATAGACTCAATTAAAAAGGAATCCTAGATCTTACTTGCATTCAGAAAAGCAGAGTCATAGAGCTAAAGAGGCCATGATATCGATTAACTATATTAAGCATTTTTCTCCCATATGGTAGCTACCTTAAATCACTCAGAAGTGATTGTGGCATCAAAGTTAGTGCCATTTATAATGAACCATTAAACTCTGATCTTCTTGTGATAACTTCTTCAGTATCTTAGAGATCAAAATATGTGTGAAATCACAGCTTACCCAAAAGATGGGTGGTAAATTTAGTCATATATATAAATTTAACTATATGGTTTTTTGGTAAATTTCAGCTTACCCAAAAGATGGGAGGTAAATTTAGTCATGTATATAAATTTTAACTATATGGTTTTTTGGTAAATTTCACTATGTCGTTCTCAAAATCTCAAAGATTATTTACAGATTAAATGGTACAATAATAATAATTATTATTATTATTTACAAAATCTCAAAGATGATCTAGCCCGCATTTCTACAATAATAATATTATTGTTCAAAATAATAATAATAATAATTTTGCAATTTCTGTCACATGATCAAATTTGAGGATTTGGTCCACATATATTAAATATTGATATGATCAAGAAAATAAGTATTTTGCGATGTCAGATTTTGTCAAAAAGTAAAAAAGAACGTCGTAAAAAGTTATTTCTAGCGAAACAGTCATTTTAGTCGCAAATATTTGGTCACTAATGCTCATTTTTCTTCTAGTTTTCTTCTAGTGGCGCGCAGTGTGGGCTTCCATCTATCATCATAAAGGAAGTGCATTAGGTAGGTTTACTTTCCACCACAGTTTCCTGACTGGAAAATTTGGTCATTTCGTTTGACTCGTTGTTGAGTCTTGTGAGTTGTGACCGACTTGGGGTCTATCAAGAAAAGTCTTCGTCTCGATCTTTCAATTCCGACTTTGGATTAAGTAATGAAGGCCATTATTGAGATCAAGATAATATTCAATTCCCATTTTTTTTTTTTTTTGTGAAAGAAGGAATTTAAAGAAAAGAAGAGCAAAAAAGACATAGAAAAGAAGGACGTGATTCATTCTAATTAACATGATTCGTGATAATTATAAGAAGGAATGATGATATAGATATAGTGATGAAGAAAGAGAGGAAGAAAAAGGGATGTAACCCAGAACCAAAACAACCATGCATCTCATATTATTAAGGTCGTAGCATTAAGTAGCACCATTAATAGTACTGATGGAGGTATGGGCCATGGCTGTTAAAGAGACTAGTAGTTGGATCTTTGATCAATTTATTGGATCTTTCGTGCGGAAAAAGAAACGAATTTTATGCAGTACGGAAAAAAAAAAAAAAAGGAAAACAAGAACAAGAACAAACAAAACCAAGAACTTAAAAAGAAAACCCAGAACAAAAACTGCATAAAGTTTGTGATTAGACCCTAAACTATCACCCAATCTTGACCTGAACTCTTATGGCTGCGCTAAACTCAATAATGGCATCTTTTTGGGGTTTTTTTTCTTACATCGTTAAAGTTCAGCAATATGGTACTATTTGGGAGTAAGGAAAAACAAATAATGCAGAAAAGAAGAGGTTAGCAATACTGGCTTGTAAATGTTAAAAAGGGAAAGGAAAAGAACAAACCAGAAGGGTCGCCATTAACAGCGCTAATAAGCTGTAGAGAAACCCTCTTGCCTAAAAGCTCATGAACACGATCAAGAATAGATGCATTAAAGTCGTTGAAGTCCAAAACGTTCTTCTTCATCAACACCACCGTCCCTTCAATCTTCTTCTTGTCCCCATCACAAGAGGTGATGGTTTTGATAATGTTATGAATCATCTTGAAGCAGAAAGCAGAAGAATATGCAGAGGGAGGGAGAGAAAAGCTGGTTAAAACTTAAGTTGGTTTTGAGGGATAATGCAAGAGAGAAAAGGTGCTTAGTATTTATAGGAAAAAATCATCTTATGAACATGGATACGTTCCTTTCATAATAATAATAATTATTATTATTAAATAATAATTATTATTATTATGAGAAATGCTAAAGTCAGTTTTCAAACTCACAAATAAAAATTACGCTTTAATAAAAAAAATTTAATTTAATAATTAAATAAGTATTTTTAATAATAATATTAAAACTAATTAAAAATATATATGAAAAAAACCAAAAAGCAAAAAAAGAAAAAAAAATTGATCTAGTAGTAAGAGTGGCTCTAGGGTATTTCTTATTATGGAAAATATAGTTGGACTTTTCTCCACCAGATCAAATTAGGACTGCGTTGATTTATCTACAATTCCGTGTGATATACGCTCACAATTCCGTGTTATCTCTGTCAAAAATTGTATAAAATTATATAATATATATAGATTACAATGCTATTGAGTAGTCTTGACATTATATTAGAAGTAAATATTGTATGATCAAGTGGTGTACAATTTTGAATGACAATAATGTTTAAAAAAAGAGTATTAAATGTCATTACTATACTTTTGTAGAAAGTCATAACAATATTTGAGAAATAATTAAGAGAGAAAATCACTTATTTTTATTACTAAGCTACAAAATGTACAAGTTACGCTTTGGTTAAGATAGCTGTAATTTATGTTTGGAATTTATTTATAGAGTTATAATTTCAATGATATGGCGATCGGAATTCAAAAGAAAATTAATCTATTCCACGTCCATTAATCTATTATGACTAGCTGTCATTATTGATCATTTATTTTTAAATTTTACGTAACAGAATGAAAGGTGAAATTATATATATATATATATATAGGATCAATCAATGCAGCTGCAAATGTCAACTTTAGACGCAAGAATGTAGACACATCCCATGTCTTGTTCTTACTTTGCCCAATCCAATAGTACCAATGCTGTTTAAGGAAATGCGTCTGAGAACTTCTCAGTTATTTTCGTACGGGTGAGTAATGTTAACTATCCAAACAAATTTGAAAACACTTCTAAAAGTAATCCTAAAATCAGAAACCACGTGATTCAATTGTAGCATGAAAAGACTTCTCGTTGATCGCTCTACCGGGAGCGCTCTCATTGCAGCGTGTTGATGCCGAACATTTTCCCATTTTTTCATAAGATGGATAATTCCCATAGTAGGAATGATACTATCGAAATTCTTTATATTCGTGATAATGTGGTTTATAATAAGAATGAGATTGAGGACTATATTGTGAATTATTATGAGAAGTTTTTTCAAAAGATTTTTCTTGGATGCCCAACTTAAATGGTCTACATTTTGACTCTATTGACCAATTTTCAGCTTGTTGGTTAGAAATGCCCTTTGATAAAAAGGTGTTCTTGATTTGGTAAAGAGTATGTATAAGAGTAATGCTCCAAGTCTAGACGGTTTTTCTATAACTTTCTTTCAAACTTGTTGGAACATTGTTAAGCATGATATATTCAAAGTCTTTGCTAATTTCACTCTTTCATAAAGTTTGAAAAGAGCTTAACGCAAATTGCATTGCTCTTATCCCCAAAAAATCTAGTGCTGTTGAAAATGTGACTTCCATCCAATTAACTTGGTAAATGGGATGCATAAGATCGTTTCTAAGGTGCTCATTAATCACCTTAGTATAGTTATAAATAAAATTATCTTGAATTCCCAGAATGCCTTTATTTGGGATTGTCATATTCTTGATTCTATCTTAATTGCTCATGAGTGTTTAGATAGTAGTCTTAGTAGATCAAAATTGGGTTTTGCTGGCATTTTTGTGAAATTAGATATAGAAAAAGATTTTGATAATGTTAATTGAAAATTCCTCCTTTATTTACTTGGAAAAATGGGCTTTAGTGAGAAGTGGTACTCTTGGATTCGACATTGTATTTTAATAGCCAAATTTTCTATATTGGTGAATGGATCTCTAGTTGACTTCTTTAGTAGCTCCCGAGACTTAAGGTAAGGAGACCTCTTATCCTCATTCCTCTTTGTCATTGTTATGAATGCCTTGAGTTGTATAATTGATGTGGCAGTCTTGGGTGGCTTCATGTAGGGCTTCAAGGTTGGAGACACATATTGAGATTGTTTTACTATTTCTCACTTACTTTTTGTTAATGATACTCATTTTCATTGATCCTAATCATGAAAATCTTCGTACTTTAAGAGCTTTATTGCTGTGCTTTAAGGTTTTTTCAGGACTTAGATCAACTTTTCCAAATCAATACTTATGCCTGTGGGTTTTCTCAACAATCCTCATGATCTTACCAACATTTTGGGTTGCAAAAGTTCTCCTTTACCCATTAAATATTTAGGACTTCTTTTGGGAGCCTCTCATAAAGCTATTTATATTTGGGATTGGGTGATTGAGAAAATTGAAAAAAGACTTACCGATTGGAAGAAGATGTATCTTTCAAAAGGTGATCAAATTATTTTGATCTGAAGCACTTTGACCAATCTCCTTTCTTACATCCTTGCTTTCTTTCCCCTTCCCGCGGGGGTCACCAAGAGGATTGAGAAAATTTTCAGGAATTTTTTATGGGATGAGATCAGTGATGAAAGAAAATTTCACTTGGTTAGTTAGAATAATATTTGTACCCCGGTATCTTGTGGGGGCTTAGGAATTAGAAATTTAAGACTTTTCAATAAGGTACTTCTTGGAAAATGGCTTTGGAGATAGGCTTTTGAAAGAGATGTTTTATGGAGGAAGATTGTGGATGCCAAATATGAAAGTATGTGGGGGAATTTATGCACTAATGATACCAAAAGGGCTTTTGGAATGAGTTTATGGAAATTCATTCATTTGGGTTGGGGGGACTTCGTCAATAACATTAGATACAAAGTGGGAGATGAGATAAACACTCGTTTTTTACATGACCCTTGGTGTGGTGGTTATACTCTTAAAGATAGTTATCCCAATCTTTTTTGGATAACTAGAAATAAATGGGCAGTTGTGATTGATTTGTTTCAGATGTTAAACAACTTGTTTCATTGAAAAGTGAAGTTTATTAGAGATTTATAGGATTGAGAGATTTGTGAAGTTTCTGATTTGTTTGTAAAGCTCTATAATATGAAAAGTGACTATTCTAAAGAGGATAAGCTCTTTTGGGTTCATGATCCTAAATACAAATTTTATGTAAAATCCTACTATAAAGTGTTGAATTGTAAGGGTGATAATACTTTTCCTTGGAAAGGTATCTAGAAATCTAAAGTTCCAAGTAAAATTGCTTTCTAAAGTTGGTTGGTTTGTCCTGAGAAAATTTTAACTACTAATAATTTAAGAAAAATGGAGCTGTTCATAATCGATTGGTGATTTATGTCTAAGAAAGCTAGTGAATGTATAAACCATCTTTTTCTGTACTATAAAGTGGTGGCAGCTTTATGGAATGAAATTCTCAATAAGGCTGGTATTGCTTGGGTTATGCCTCTGAGAGTGGTGGACTTCCTGACAGGTTGGAATGTATCTTTAGTTCGCGGAGACAATACTGATTTTTGGAGAGTTGTAATTTAATTTAAATAGAATATAATTACTAATTAATATTTTCAACCCATAATTTAATTAGAATATGATTATTAATTAACATATAATAGATAGAATGATAAAATAGGATAAAATAAAATAAAATAATAATTACAATAATTAAAAATTAAAAATTATTAATTACTCATTATTATTTAATGAATAAATAGATAATCAATATAGAAATTTGATGTAAATAGTTAAAATCAAATAATTGTTATATTATTTTATCGTTATATAATAAAAAATAGTTAATCCAATGTAAAACCTTATGTAAATAAAAGAATAAAAAATTAAATTCATTTTATATTAAATTCATTTTATATTAATTAAATTTGTCTTATAATTTTAAACCATTCTCTCTCTCTGGCAGCAGCCCTTTTTTCTCTCGCTCTCCCTCCCCCACTCTCTCTATCTCTCTCTACCTGTCTATGATTTCGTTGTCCATCTTCCCAGAAAACAACCGATCATCTCCCTCATAGCTCAAGTTGTTTTTATAATTTATAATTTTTATTATAATTTTGAATGATTGATTTAAAAAATAATATATAGTCTAAGATTGATATCTACCAATTTTGACTTAAATAAAATCGTTTTAAAATTTTTTTTGTGCAAAATGATGTTTTAAAGATATTGAGAATTATTTTTCATATATAATAATTCGATTTATCACTATACAATATAAATAAAATCATAATTTTACCATCATTAATAATAAAATCTATTATTGATGGAATTCACACATTTTTCAACTTATAGCTTATTCAAAAGTCAATAACTTAACATATGTCATACATCTAAACAGCTTAAACTACTCTTAATCGTATTCACAAATCTACTCTAATCTTTATTCACAATTATTCGAAACTCTTCTCAACACTTATTACTATCCGAACGTACCAGTGATCAAAACCACAACTGTTATTTATTAACACGTGTTTTTTTTTCTTTATTCTTTTTGGTTATTTTTTACAATACTCGTTCCAGCACGTAATAATTAACTTCATTTCACGTTTACATTGCTATGATTATATTGGTGATCATTTCTGGAAATGTTCTTAATTGAGTGACAATTCTTTAAAATTCTTGTCTAGTTGTTTTGCAGCTTTGATTATGCTATTATCCCAAATTACTTCATAATTACTATTCATAAATTATTTACTATTTTATATTATTTTTAACTACTATATTTTACGAATATTTTAAGATCATTTCAATATCGATTCTCTGATCTCTACTTTCATTTTCTAAGTCTACAAAGACTGCATTCGTGTTGTTTGTTAGGATACACACACATATGATATATATGATATTTTATTCTTCTAGTTATAGAGTTATATATAATTAATTCCTGCTTTTCCTCGAAATATATTTTTGTAAAGCACGTCTTCTAGCTTTTTCAAAGTACGTAATTGGGCTTAAGAATGAGTCTCCATATCATGTAGTCTTCATTGATGGCATTGAATCAATGTCAAGTACGTATAACGTACGTATATATATTATATGCATGAACTTGCACGCGGTCAGTTTTGGAGGGTTTATGTAAATTATGCATGAGCAAATCATGGCTCGGTTGAAATTAATACGTACGTACTACTTCTTATAATTAAATCCCCTAAAATATAGCTAATTGGTGATTTTTTAAAAGATTAAAGAGATGAAGAATCTGATTGTATTTCACTCCATGACTAATTACATTACAGCTTTGCTATATTTATAAGACATGTTCCCACAATTACAGGAATTAAGAAATATATGTAAATACACGTTACAATCAATAAAGGCCTAAAGATCAACCTATACAAGAAAAGAAAATATTAAAATTACTGGGGAGTAATCTGTCTTGCCAAACTTGTTGCAGAGTAGACTTTGGTGTCATTATGTGAAAAATTAATCAAGGCTGCATTACTGTCGTGAATCAAGACTGCATTGCTGTCAATTATTCTAATAATTTTATATTCTCCACTTAAATCCAATTATTTAAAGTTACTTAAAGTGTTGGGAAATCTTTGTACTATATATATTATAAACTTAATTGGTTCATTCAAATTAGAACAGTCAGAAAATGGATCGATCTACTTTTTTATTGGCCGGGATGGTTTGATCATGAGTGGAATATGAGATATAGAGATGTGGCTAGCCTTAATCAATGATTAATGATCTTGCAAGAAAAATAAACGCAGATTAATGAATATATCTATAAAAAATTTATATTTGAAGTTAATGAATGAAAATTACTTGCATTAAAAAAAAATGATAATTTCATGACATGATTAATAGAAATAGGTGTGCTTTAAGGCATCTTTACAGATAACACTACTAATGGGTGATCTTTTTTATGCCTTTCGAGTCTAAATAATCAACTACCATATGTATCATAATACACACAGCATGAAACTTCTAATTCTAATCAGTTGACATTGATCTGATGATAACTTATTATTCTAGTTGCTCTATTCGCCTATTAACATTTAAGGACTTAATACTATGACTGTACCTAATTAGGTCGATCCATTTTCAATTGTACATTAATTCAAAATCCAAAGTATTCTTGAATAGTTATTTGTAATTGAATGATCAATTGCATGCGTTATATTTCCATGGGTTTAAATTTTGAGAAACAACAGTACTTGAGCTATTAGAGAAATGGTACACAAGAGTGGGCACAATTAATTTTAATTTTTTTGGGAGATGATATATCTCTAAATTTACAGCAAGGGTGACGTGATATCTTGGAATTCTCTCTTTCCCAATATAAGAAAACGTACATAATCAATCATTTGGTCTTGGTTTGGTCACTTTGGACCAAATTAATTCAGGCCACCTGACTTTTCAACGTTTCTTGTAATCTCATCCAAACAGCCAAACTTTCACGGCCCTTTCCAAACTATAATGGAACCTTATTCAATCATATAAATATGGGAAACTCATTAAACATATGGCACTTATAAATGGTGTTTATCCAATGACCACCTGTCACGTAATAAAATCTATATATTGTGAGAAAAGCCGCGCAGCAAAATTTTTTTTAAGAGTATTGATAATGGTCTTATCAAAATTTATTATCAAAAGTTAATAAAAAAAATCAAAATTTATTTTTTGTTCTAACTTTTAAATGGTAACTCATCAAATTTTATTATTTGTATTTTTTATTAATTTTTAATAATAAATTTTAATAAAACTAATGCGAATACTTTAATCCCTATAACCCTTATCTGCCTCTTCCTGTCTTTCAATACCCCCGCCCTCTCTCTCTTCTAGTATTTTATTTTTATCTTCTTTGCTAACACTCAAAATTTTCCCATCTCTCTCTCTCTCTCTATATATATATATATTATTGGATGGAAGTAACGTGTAAAGTACATTTGCCTAGTTTAATTATACAATTATTTTTAAAGAAATAATATTATTTTTTATTAAAAAACTAATTTCTAACATAATTTTGATGGATAATAATAATTAAGTAGATAATAAATAGTTTATTTTTTTTGGATTATATTATAATGTTCTCTATTTTTCCTTTCTTATTCTGTCTGGGATTTGTGAATGTATATTTACTGGATTTTATATTTATTGTATTTTTTTAGTTATGCAATTATTTTTAAGAATTTATATGATTTTTAAAAAGAAAAAAATTTATATCATGATTTTGGGTTATGTTTGTATTTGAAACATGAAATATTAATCTTAAATATGTAAATTTATTTAATCATATATTTCAATTAAATATCAAACATATATAATATATTCATTATATTTTTTGGCTATTTATTTTATATTGTTATGTTATTATTATTTTTTTCCAATACTCGATTTGGGCAAGAAGGAACTTAGAGAATATTCTTGACATATATACTGTCACGACCCAGAGCAATGAAATATTGTCATGACCCAAAACTCTAAAAAATATGGTTTTTATAACATAAAATAAATTTTATAACGTTGATTAAATATTGACAATAAAAAATGTTTTATTTAAAAAACTATAAAATAATAAATTTCATGTTAATTTGTAAAATATAATACATAAGAATCTTAAGATGTTTGTCACCTTCATTCAATATATAAAATCGAGAGAAATAATCAACACGAAATTATCAATCAACTCTTTAATCTATTATTTTATAAAATAAAAATTGATCTAATAATTACGTAACAATGAAAAAAATCACCCAAACACAATACCATGAAAATATGATACCAATTAAAGTAGTATATATGTATAGCAAAACTCGTATATTAAGTTGTAAATCCTAAATTATTTGCCGTAGATTGCACAAATTAAGAAATAAATAACAGAAAACAGAATAATTATTTTGAAGAAATTATAAAATAGAAAAACATTACCAATAAAAAAATGAAGATGGAAATAAAACAGAGATTATTATATGTCATCAATTAAAAGAGAAGATCAAATTCTAAAATAATAATAATAATAATATAGATCAATACCTTCAACTAAAAGAGAAGATCAAATTCCAAAAAAAAAATTAATAATATAGATCAATACCTTCAACTAAAATAAATCTGAGTAACTTCTAAGTGTACCAAGATATTGAAATCTAAGAAAAAATGGAGGGAGTTATGTATAATAAATAAATAAACTGATTAAATCAATGATTATTCACAAAAAAAAAAATAGATTAAGAAAATAAAATATAAAAAGTTAAATAATAATTTGAAAGAGTTATTTTAAAAATAATAATAAACAGATCAAACTGATTAAGAAATATTGAATTGATTATTTTTTTGTCACAAATAATTAATATTGTGAAAAACAGATTATTCACAAACAAATCGTTCACAAAAATTAATTAATATTGTGATTAATATGTGTTTGCAAATAAACAGATTGTAACATTTATAATTAATAATTAAGTTATTTACAAATTATTCAAAGATTAGTAAATTTATCATAAGTAATTGTTAAAGTTCCGTTTGTATTCAAAACTCATCTCAACCCATCTTCATTTTATCATTATACTTTTATAATTTTTTATACAAAACACAAATTCATATACACCTTTTTCAAATCCCAATACTCAATTTTCAAATTTCAATACACATTTTTCAAATCTCAAAATAATAATAATATTAAAAAATAAACTAAATTAAACTCATCTCAACTCATCTCATCTCTGAATCCAAACGGGGCCTAAATGACATTTATTAAGAAAGAAGAACTAGAAATGACGAAACTTTTTTTGAAGAGATTAGAACATAGAAGATTATACCAAAAATAATGAAAGAAGATGAAATTAAAACTGAGATCAGTAAATGTCAAAAACTAAAAAATAAGATGAAATAACACGAAAAATTTCATTTAAAAACTAAAACCAGAAAATCATACCTACAAAAATTTAAAAGATTAATAGACATGGATACCTGACTCATTTATATTTGAGTTGTTTCCAAAAGGAGCGAGATCAATAAAATATGGACCAAAAATAGAAATGATTTTGGATTTGGAACAAAAATTGAAGCACAAATAGATGAAGTTATGTATTTTGGGATTTAGAATTAAGGTGGACGAGAATGATGGGCTTTAAGAATTCTCATTGTTTCTTTTTGATTTTTCTACTTCTTTTCTTATATTCTCTCAAAAAATAATGACACCTCTTCTACAATTTTTATTTTTCAAAAAAATTTGAGTGCTTATTTAATGGGAATTTGTCAATTTAATGAAGAGTAAAATGTGAAATTTAATGAACTTAATGGACGTAAAGTGAAGAAACACGCAGAATGGAATTGATTTGAAAACGCAGTTATGTATCAAAAATGTTGAATAAAATGATGAGACAATTTGTATTAGGTGCGTTAATTTTTTTTAATAAAATCGGATTAAGATGGATGCGTCATCATGTTGATTAAATTTGGTGAGTCATCGTGTTGATTAAATTTGGATTGACACGTAATATTATTAATGATGCAAAATTTTATTAAATGTCGATTTTTTCTCAAGTCAATAATATAAAACTTGATGCATCCAAGAATTTAAGGACATGAGTTAATGATTAATTAATTGGTTATAATTGTCGAATGAAATTTAAGATTAATCAAAAGCATGAATTGATAGAATAAATAACATACATTATATTATATGATGTTTAAAACGGTATTTTTCATTAAATATAATATTAATTTTAATAAAAATAAATAAAAAAATATTAACTTTAACAGAAAAATAATAATTTTTCTTAAAATAAAATTTTATTAGATATCCAAGATTTTCATCTTCTTCAATAACACTCAAATTTGTACTCATTTCTTCTAAAACTTTTGGGATGTTAAAACACTCGGGCTTCTCATCATCTTCTTCATTATTGACCCTCTTGCAATTCTTTTTTTGTTTTTTGGGTTCTGCAATTCTCTCTCTTTCTCTTTCTCTCTCTTGTTTTTGGGTTGTTTTTTTGTTTATTGCAATGGAAGATTTTCAAAGGCAAACTTACATTAGAAAACATCGATCTACTCCTTCAGTTATTTTAAAAAATAAATAAATAAAGTTTAGAAAAAAGACAAAATGTATTGGATATGAAGATGCTCACCCGAATAAGAACCATATTCGATTATTCATTTTATACGAGCAACTGATTTATGGAATTCTTAATCGCATCTTACCTCTGTTTGAAGAGGAACTACAAAAATCAACCCAACAAACGAAATCAATAATAGATTGATAGCCATAATAAGAAATCAAGGCCTAGACATGGCATCATATTACCGAGTCCTTGAAATCAATGGCACGGATCGGAATCTCAAGCTTGCTAATGTGGATTATTGGAACACTACTTGTCCTCCTACTTACATTGATACCACGTAGATGGCAGTGCCCTCTTTCCTCTTTTATCATACTTTAGCTCCGACCGACCTGACGACATAATATCACTGCCCTTTTGATTCTCTTTTGCAAATTCAGTCGGCGGATATATTTTCGTTTACTTGCACCAGAGACGTTAATGGCTCTGTTAATGGCTCTACCAATTAATCCTTTATCGGTTAGGTTTGAAGACATGAAAGAGAGGGAGGCGAGGGGAGAGAGAGAGAGACGGAAGGTGTTCACTGTTCGGGAGGCGAGAGGAATCCCCTACTTCTGAGTTCATAGTTTGCTTCTCATTAATCCTACGTGGAATGATTCTAGTGGCGTTTGATAATAAGAGTTTAAAGTGTCACTTGTTATAAAAAATTTTCTATAAACATATATATGTATATATATTCCCTAATTTTTATTGGGAGTGTTTCTTAAAAAAATATATAAAAAGTAGTTTATAGAAGAATATTGATGTATTCTAATAATGGTCTCTTTCGATTACACAAATAAAATGAGATAAAATAAAAATTAAATAAAATAACATTTAAATATAATTTTTATTCTAAATTAAAAAAAAATTTAAAAATTTATTATATTTTATAAAAAAATTTAAAAAAATATTATAATTATTAAATAAAAGGAATTAAGATGATATATATATAACAACAATAAAGATATATATTGAAAATGACAGTACACGAGAATAACAACCGGCTCCTGATCGAGATTGTCTGATAGATTGTCTGATAGACAGTCATGTCGCCAATAGTTGTATCTGTACTTGTTGCGTTTGGAGCAAGTAAACCCAAGAAAAAGATAAAAAAAAGATATTACACGATCCCAATATAATTATTTGTGGGAAATGCTAATCAAATCAATCATTTGACTGATGGTTGACCGATGATCGATGTTTTTTTTTTTAAATTTATTTACTTAATAATTAAGAAAATAAATATTATTTAATTTATGTATTTTTTATTAAAAAATAATAGTTATAAAAATGGTTGAAGAAAAAGGAAAAAAAACACCACTGCATCGGTATGTATTCGGTTGGGACCTTCGGTCCCAGTAGCACCGTCCATTATTTATTCTATGTGTTGTCTATAAGATCAAAGTCCTCATGATGGTGATCAGGTAGACTTCAACAAATCATTGAGTTTTGATTTTTCTTAAAATATATTAAAGTTCTGGATCAGGTGGCGCTAGCTCTAACTTGGCGATCCAATCAAGACCAAGTCAAACTATATTATCCACCTCAGATTAAAAAAATATTTCTGCAACTCTCACTTCTCTTTTTAAGCAATTATAAAAAAATAAATATTGAATCGAAAATGATTAACGGTCATGTCACATACATATATATATATATATATAATATAGGAGTGTTCCGTCAAATTCGAATTGGATATCCGGTTATAATCGGATTCGGACTGGATCTCAAAATCGAGACCGTTATCCACCTAGATTTAATCTAGTTATAATCTGGATAAATAACTGGACCATATCCAGATACCCGGATTTAAAATCGGATATCCGTTTTTATTTGAATTATCTTAAAATTCAGATACATGAATTCTTATAATCCGAATACTCGAATTATCACTTGGTGCTAATGTCCATTTCTAAATCAAGTCAAGAAACTCTTAAATTCTACTTTTTTTAATATATAAATATGTAAATATATCACAATATTAAATATTACAAATTTACATATTTCATCTATATCTTTACAAATTAAACCATTAAATTCAAACATAAAACATCATAATAAATTTTCTTAAAGTCCTCTTGAAACATTTCATTGTGGACTCTATGAATTGTCAAAGAAATCAATTTAAAGCATTTGCCAAATTAACATGATATCCTTCCCGGCTTGTTATTAGGTTCTGGACAGGAAATTTAACAATAATTCTTCTTAAAGTCTATATTTATAGACTACAATATAAACCTAAATCAAACAAATTATTTCACTAAAGTGAAAAATCTTATTTCATTTTCTCAGAACAGCCTAGAACAGATGAATTTGCCTTCGATCTTGTCCCATTATTCAAACCAAGACGTATAAACCTTGCAAGGAATGCAAGTAAGTCAACTGGTTTCCTTCTTAACAACAGATGAAATAAAATAAAATCCAACACATATCGATTCAATGGGAAATGATAAACAAAGTTGGAGATCTTTACCCGAGAGAAAAAAAAATGGATTTTGGGTTTGCATCTTGGAGTCTCTTCCTTCATCTACTAATAAAAGGATAAGAAGAAAATAACAACCTAAAACTAAGAATTGTAGTCACTATTCCACTAAGATTCCTGACGACTAGTACTAGAACTGCATGAATCAGTATATAAAATTATTTTATTAAAAATGAACCAACATTTAAAATCATATTAAGCAATGTTATTTTTCATTCTGAATATTATAACTTCAATCATATTTGAACATCAACTAATAAAATAATCTATGTAGTGTTCTTGTTTGAACATCACAGCAACACAATTCAGTATTTGAATATTACATGAGAAGAACACATAAAGTCACAACTTACTAAACACCATAGCAATACAGTCGTGGAAGAATATTCATAAAAGCATCACAGGGCAATACGACTCAATATTTGAACATCCCAACAAAATAACATATAAATCATATATTAATAAACAATGAGCAACTCAAGCACGGGAGGATATTCACATAGGCATCATATGGGCAAAATAAGGACATCACCGAATGTCAACAAAATTTTAAAAAAAAAAACTCATCAAAGAGTCCAAGTAACAGAGGGATAACAATACACATGCTCTAAAAATCATATCACATTATGTTAAAAAATTCAAAACCCTAACATTTAGGGGTGTAAAAAGACCGAACCAGACCGGCGGATCGGACCGGACCGGTTGTCCCGGACCGGTTGTCCCTAATATAATATATAAATATAAATATTATATAATAAAAATGAGATAATAATATAATCTTCTTCAAAATTAGATACATTCATATTGTCCAAATATTACGTATTTCTTTTAAAAAAAAGTGAATATAATCTTTTTTTTATTATGTTTTTTCCATATGATATTAATTCCTGGCTATAATTTGATCAATTATAAATCCAATATAATAGTTTTTTTATTAGAGTTGGAAACATATAGATCTTGATTTAAGTTTTTACCTCAATTTATTTTGTGTAGTCTCTAAATGCAGTTCATATAATATATATATATATATATATATATATAATTTTAGGTGGTGGCTTCTGATCATAACGCAAAAATATATATTGCCACCATTAGTTACAATAGTTGGCATGCATTCCATTAAAAGTATTGTAGGTTCAGATATAGCAATTAAATAAAAGAAAAAAATGGGTAAATCTCATCCACAAAAAAATTCATGTAAAGCAAACTTGATTCTCTGATTGGTTACTGGTAGGTAGGAGGATAAGAGCATATACTCCCATCAACTGATCAAAGTGCTCTTTCTTTTCATATAGAATCAGAACATTTTTAATGGGGTAATTAAATATTATTTTATTTCAAAATTTAGTTTAAAAAGTTGAAAAATCATTTTATTATATTTTTTAAAATAAAAAAATTATGAAATATATGAACCGTAATTACGTGCATTACTATTCATGTTTCATATATTATTTTATTTATTTTTTTCTCTACTACAATATCGACTGTGTACTGCTTTCGTCGTTTTCAAGGTCGGCAACTACCACTAAGTACACTGCCGACACTACCAACATCAGACAATACAATGTAGACGATCAACCCCTGTCATGCATTCCATACTTGGCATGCATTCCATTAAAAGTACTGTATGTTCAGATATAGCAATTCAATAAAAGAAAAAAAGGGGTAAATCTCATCCACAAAAATTTAATGGAAAGCCAACTCGATTCTCTGATTGGTAGGTAGAAGGATAAGAAGTACATATACACCCACCAACTGGTCAAACTGCTCTTTCTTTTCATATAGCATCCTGAGTAACTTCATATCAAGTAATTTTGAGCCCATCTTACATTTTTGATCCGAAGCAAATCGCACAATAACAAAAATAGATAATAATGATTAAATATTTATAATTAAAATAATTATTAATAATTAAAACAGATTATTAACAATTATAATAAACTATTTACGATTAAAAAATATAATAAATAAATAAATAATTTTTTTATAATATCGAGTTGGAAGATAAAGATAAGAATTATTTTTTTATCTAATTAATTGAGGTGGTATTATAAATTGCATGCCGCTTGATTAGACCAAATCTATTTACTTAATTTGTTGTAAATTATTTAGTTGATGAATGTCTAGTTCAAGCTGTCAACTTGTTAACGAAGGAAGACTGCAAAAATTAAAGTTAAAATTCTTTGTTTTAAAATTCAAAGTTACCAAACTTGTTTATCTATTAAAAAAATGGTAGATTCTTTTTTTCTTTAAATAAATGCGTGAAATTGCACACCTTAAAATTATAAAAATTATTTCTTTAAAAATATATATACATTAATTTATTTTTAGATAGTCTAACTCAATGCAATCTAGTAATCTACTGTCTAGAGACTACTGTACGAAAAAATCTTAATTAATTTGACCTCTAAATAAGTTTCTTTATTCTCATAAATAAGCCTCATTTAGATTTTGAATTTAAAAATTCGATTTTTCAATCTAAAATTTTTTTGAACTATTTAAATTAAAAAAAAAATTAGAACCGAACGGGACAAACCCAATCCTAATAATTAGGCTTACTCGTCAAGTACTAATAATCAGACTTCTTTTGAATTTATTTTTTCTTTTTTAGTGTAGACTTTTTTTGAACTTTGAAGATCATAATAGAAATTTAGCATACGTTTAAGAGTGATGCTGCCATCCGGATGGGAGAAAAACCAGTTTTTGCACCAAATCAATAATAAATTGACACGTATCAGTTTTATTTTGTAAACAATTGTATCAGATTTTATGTAGGGCGGTTGATGTTGACTGCCAATATAAATTTAAGAGAAGGGAGCTGCTGTTGCTCCCGATCCCATCCCGTTAATTTTTTTTTTTTTTTGTTCAGTTTTTTTATATGAATTTTAAATAAATATTTTAAAATAATATTATAATTTTTTTATATTTTTTAAAAATATTTTAAGATATTAAAAAATTATATAAAAAACATAAAAAATATAAAAAATTATAATATTATTTAAAAATACTTATTTAAAAATCATTAGAAAAACTAACAAAAAATAAAAATAAAAACTTAAACGAAATAAGGAACGGGATCAATAGGAGTTATGCAGAGGACTGGTGCAAAAAGGAAAATAAAATACTTATTTTCTTAAGTCTTGACGTGGCAATTTATTAGAGGCCTGGTGCAAAAAGCCGTTTTTCTCCCATCCGAATTCCATGTTTACTCTAAGTTTAAAAGGTTGAGAGTATTTATGAATAATTAATAATAAAATATTAAATAATAATAATAAAATAATAAAATAAAAAAAATAGATAAAAAATAATAATAAAATATTAAATAATAATAAATAAGTAATAAATAATAATAATAAATAATAAATAATAATAAAAGAAAGCCGAAGACAAGTTTCCTTTAGAAACAAAATCTTCAAAGACCTCAGCAAGTTTTTCTTAACTGTTACATGTTTATTTTCTGCATTTCGCTCCTGTTCCTTTCTTTTATCTTCTGCTCATTTTCTTTCTTTTGTTCCTCTGTCTCTATTTCCGCTTGTTAAATGGTATCAGAGCCATTTTCCGGTTATGTGGCTAATTGTTGAACTTTATCTCTGTTTTCTTTTTATCTTGATAATTGCTAGAGATATTCTGTATCCCTATTTCTTATTCTTTTATTTTATTCTGTTTGTACCCCCCCTTTTTCCGCAAGTCGAGTGTCAAAACGAGAGGCCCCGTGTTTCCATTAGCCGGGAGGGCGTTTAGGTGTTGAGTGGGCATAAGGTTTTGATAAGGACAGTAAGTCGGAGTCGGACATGTGTTGTCCATCGGCATTTGTTGCCTGTGCAGATAGGGTAAGGTCGAAGACCTAGGATTAGGAAGTACCCGAGTCTTTTTAGTTTTTGTCAAGATGAACAGGATGTATAGATCCAGTTCATCAGATAGCTTTGGATTAGGTGAACCACCTGATACTTTTGATGAGGAAGAAGTTTATGAACATGAGTATGATTTTGAAAGTCAAAATCATTTTGAGTATTCTCCAGACTCGGTTGATGAGTCTGATTCTGATCATCTGTATCAACGTGGTGTTGGTACAGTTCTTCCATCTTCTTTTATTTCTTCTATTCCGATCAATATTAAGTATTTTATAAGACCAAGTGTTGATCATCCTGAGAAAATTGAGCCTCAAAAGGTTATTGAAAAACCCTTTGAAATTGATATGATTTCATTAGTTAATGAATTCAAAAATATTGAAAACCGGCATAATCATGTAGCATATGCCAGATATTTTAGTCAAACCCAAAAACAAAGGGTTAGACGAAAATGGAAAGAATTGATGAATGCCCAACAAAGACATATTCTTTTCTTTGATTTTCTTGAAAATCATTATGATTTCAAGAATCTTAATTTTAAAGCCAAGTTTTTAAATGATTTAACATTTTTTTCAAAGAAAGCCGAAGACAAGTTTCCTTTGGAAACAAAATCTTCAAAGACCTCAGCAAGTTTTTCTAAAGCTATTGCTGAGAAAATCGTTTTTGAAAAACCTTTACCAGAAAGCAGACAGATTTCAAAGCCTGTCAGTATCCTGGAAAAGATTGATCAAATGCTAGCTGAAATTCAGCTAGAAAAACAAAAGCTAAAACCTTCTACTAATATCCCTGATAAGAGTAGAAATGATTTTATTTCAGTTTCAAAAATTTTTGCAGATAAATTCTTGGATAAATCTGAAGATTCTATAAAGCCTTTTAGTGCTCCTCCCAAAAGGAAGTATTTGAAAAAGAAATTTCACGGAGAAAAAAGATTTGCTAAAACCCGTGATAAAATCATTAAAAGTTTTTTTAACAAAAGAATTTTTAAAAAATCTTTGAAAAAATCATCTCTTAAGAGATGTTATAATTGTGGGAAAAAGGGACATAAGGCAATTAAATGCTCTAATCCTGAAAAACCCAGTGTATTCATCATCTCTAAGGATGATTTGTTAAAATTTTTTTCTGATCATTTGGATGATTTGTTAAAATCCTTTTCTGATCATTCATCTTCTGAGGAAATAAATGGATACATCCCGAGTGCTTCTTATGAACACTCAGAGACGGATTCGTCTAGTTCTATTTCTTTAAATGAGCTTAACTCTGAAAATTCCTTGAATCGTTCAGAGATAGATCAAAGTGAGTTTGGCTCTAGTGATTCCAATTATCACGGAGAGTCCGAATCATCAGATCTTTTGTCTTCATCAGATCAAAATGAATTCAGTTCTTCTGAAACTGAATCATCAGATCTTGATGAATTTGAGCATGACTGTTCTTGTGGTAGTCATTGTTGTAATTCCAGAGTTAAAACAGTTAATGCCTTAACTATGGAATTTGATCGAAAAGTAACTTCCCCACTGGAAGTTACTATTGATGTATCTTCCCTACTGGAAGATACTAAAATATTATATTCCCTACTGGAAGATGATAAACAGTCAATTTCTTTTCAGGAAATTGACAGTGATAGTCATTCATCTTCCTTTCAGGAAGAGAAAGGAAGATGAACGACAGTCAACTTCCCCGCTGGAAGTTGACAAAGAAGTATCTTCCCCACTGAAAAATACTATTGATTCATCTTCCCTACTGGAAGATGATAAACAGTCAATTTCCTTTCAGGAAATTGACAGTGATAGTCATTCATCTTCCTGAAAGGAAGATGAATGACAGTCAACTTCCCCACTAGAAGTTGACAAAGAAGTATCTTTCGTAATGGAAGATACTATTGAGTCATCTTCCCCACTGGAAGATGACATAGATGTAACTTCCCCACTGGAAGTTACTATTGATGTATCTTCCCCACTGGAAGATACTAAAGTATCATCTTCCCTACTGGAAGATGATAAACAGTCAATTTCCTTTCGAAAATTGACTTGAGCCTTTCAACTTCCCCACTGGAAGTTGAAAGAGATGTAACTTTCATTCAGGAAGTTACGATAGAGTCAACTTCCCCACTGGAAGTTGACATAGATGTAACTTCCCCACTAGAAGTTACTATTGATGTATCTTTCCTACTGGAAGATACTAAAATATCATCTTCCCTACTGGAAGATGATAAACAGTCAATTTCCTTTCAGGAGACAGTGATAGTCATTCATCTTCCTTTCAGGAAGATGAACGACAGTCAATTTCCCCATTGGAAGTTGACAAAGAAGTATCTTCCCCACTGGAAGATACTATTGATTCATCTTCCCCACTGGAAGATGATAAATGAATAACACTTCCTTCATGAGCACTTCGCAAAATGCCTACATGGCATGATTTGACTTAAAAGAATTTTTTTAAAAAAAAATTCGATCAGCCTTATAAATAAGTTCTTTCAATATAAATGATATGATCAGTTATGTATTCTATGTACCGATTTTCAAATAAAAGTTTTTTGTTTTTTTAACTCCCTATTGGTTTTAGTAAGAATTAAAACCTTATTTTCAAATGTAGGTGAAGATCATCAAATTAACTTAAAGGAGCAGAAAGTGTAAAAACCACATCCACGAAAAATTCATAAAAAGCAAATTCTTAATCTCATGCCCGTCCATTCATCTTACCTTACCCATCTAGCTTTCTCCTCAAGCAAACCTGCGGGGAAATCCCAAGACACTGATTCATAAAAGGAATATAAATATATATATATATATATAAAATATCTTGTAATACACCAATTAAGGGATCAATCCTTGATGGAATATGCCGACAGTATATACTCTTGTTGAACATTATTTAATTAGCTAGTTGTCTAGTTCGAAAAAGACTCAAGCTAGCAACCAGTCAATGAAGGAAGACTGCAAAAAAATCTTCGTTTAAACTTCAATGTCACCGGACACTTTTATTTAACGAGAAATATTTGCAAAATCTTGACAAGAAAATTGATGAACATTGAATAATATCATATCATAAGTTTATCATGATATCCGTGATGATGAAGGGCTTAGAAAACATATTTTAGTTCTATTGGGAATTAAAAATACAAAATCTTAATTAAGGGCTACGTACAATAATATTATATTATAGGGCAGTACTACTTCAAACGAAATGAGATAAAATATAAATAAGATTATTTCTATATCAAACGAAATTTAATTAAGTGAATCTAATCATTATTAATTAAATATCCAACAGTACAACAGTACCACAATACCAAACACCTCCCTACTCTTCAAACTCAAGTCTAGTCAACACCTCTGTACTCTCCGTCCTCTCGAGTCTCAACTCTTTGCTGTTTCTTGTCCGTTTTTCAACTTTCTCGGAAGGCAGGCAAGGCAGGGCTTGAAGCTAACTTTGTTTACTTCTGATCGGCCAGCCAAAATCCCCTTTTGAGGTGAGTATTATTACTTAATTAATTAAATGCTGCTGCTTATTACACGATTTTTATTTTTCTCCCTCGATCTATATTTTCTTCTTCGATCTATCTGTGAAGTAGTAGTACGTAAAGGCCAAGCAGCTGCCTTATTATATTATATGTTGACGATCAAAACGTACATATATGTGTTTGAGATGGATCTGGTAAAACTCATGTACTTGCAGTAAGATAGATTAACAGGGGTGGTAATTAATGTTTATTTTATTTTATTTTATTCTTTAATCTTCATTTTGATAAATATATATCATTTAGACCCATTCGAATTTGGAAATGAATCTGGATTATTTGACCATTTATTTTCAGGCCGTATGACGAACACGAATGGAATAATTAAATATAGTGAGGGAGCGAGTGAGCTAATTCAACATTTCAGCCACCGACATCCCTTAACGTTGTTGAGCCTCGATCATCAAGTGGATCGCTGTTACCTCTGTTGGGAAGCAGTATCACCAGGTACTCCTTGTTACAGTTGTAAAGAAGGTAAGTGCGATTATTTCTACATACATAAATCATGTGCGGAATTACCCCAACAGTTGCAGCACCCATTCCACCCCAAGCATCCTCTTACTATCACGAAAAGACTGGATTCGTCAAATTGTGGCAATTGCGGAAAATGGGCTTACCCATACCGCTACTATTGTTCTCGTTGTGAGTTGATCAGTCTTTGCTGGGAATGCGTTTGGCTTCCACTAACCAAACAAGTTGATATTCACGACCACCCATTAACACTTGTGCGGAAATATACCCAATTCATTTGTGATCATTGTGAGGAAGAAGGGAAGGGCATGTTTTATTTTTGTGCTACCTGTTCCTTTACGGTCCACACGAAATGTACTGTTTCACCATTGGTCGAACGACCACTCATCATAGAGGCCTCCAAGATTCATCCAGACCATCCATTGACTCTTGCAAAAAAATTGATATCATTCACTTGCGATGCTTGTGGGAAGGAAGGCAGGGGCTTGTTTTACATTTGTGCCGAATGCTCATTTGTGGTTCACCTACATTGTGCTTCCTTACCATTGGATGTCAAAATTTTACGACATAAACACCCTCTTAGCCTCAATATTTCCTCTGATCTTCTAGAGCCAACCATTAATCCATGGGGTCTGCATGGTGTTTGCCAACTATGTGTTAACAAGGTGGACACAGACTACATGTTCTATTATTGTTCAACTTGTGATTTTGCTGCCCACCTTCATTGTGCTACAAGCAAGGATGAGAGAGGTGAAGAAAAAGGGATTGATCATGAATCCATAGACATGTTGACATACGTTGTTAAAAAGTTCAAACTAGGAGGAGTAGATGGGATTGAAATAGCTGTAGAGGTCAAACATTTTAGTCATGAGCATTACTTAAAACTCATTGATGACAAGTTTGGGATCAAAGAAAAGTGTGATGCCTGTATTAGGTACATCTTTACTCCATATTATGCTTGTGCTCAGTGTAGATTCTTTCTTCACAAATCTTGTGCTGAATTAAGACGAAGAATTAGATTTCCAGTACTCCATGAACACACTCTTGAGCTCCTCCCTAGGGCAACTTATTCTTCAGGTGCTTTTGTATGTGATGCATGTGGTCGTAGCTGTAATGGCTTCACTTATAATTGTAAAGAATGCCAAATTGACCTTGATGTTCAGTGCAGTTTAATCCCATATCAATTCACACATGATAGTCACGAGCATCGACTTATTCTTTCTAGGTCACAAGAAGGCAGAAGAAAGTGTAATAATTGTGATTCAAATGAAAGAACCCAATTCTGGTGTGCTGTTTGTGATCAATTCGCATTGGACTCCAAGTGTTTAACACTACCGCATAAAGTATGGTATGGACAACATGAACATCCCTTCACTCTTTGTTATACTCCAGAAGATGATTCAAGTGAATATTATTGTGATATTTGTGAAGAAGAACGAGACTCAAAATATTGGTTCTACTATTGTGGAGATTGTATTTATCCTGCTCATCCAAAATGTATTCGTGGAAAATCTCAAAATATCAAGATTGGAAAAACTTACACAACTGATAACCATCAACATCCTCTGACTTCTGTCCTTAAGAAGACTTACGATGATGGCCGTGATTTCATGTGTAAGATTTGTGTTGAGCCTATAGAAAAATGGGGTTACCAATGTGCCGAGTGTAATTTCATGGTTCACCCATGGATGTGCTTAGAGGAACTACAAAAAAGTAAGGGATAGTCATTTTTTTCTTGCGCCTTTATTTAAACTGAATATCCCCACAAGTTACTTTTTTCTATGGTCTACAGACTACCATATTGTAATAATATATGGGAACAAGAACTGTTTTAATTAAGACCGCTCGTGTATGCACTTAATTTCTTGTTTAACAGAGAGGTTGGTTTTGATAGTTACTTTTTTTGTTGGTTTAGTTATTTTATGGTTAATTTCTTTTTCTTTTTATAAAATGTGGCAATTGTATTTGAGTAATTCCTTTATTTTTATGAATGAATTAAGCTGTACCGTCAAGAGGATCAGGACAAGGTGATCATTTATCATTAACGTTGGAAAGTCCTTCATGTAGCTAGGGCATAATTTTTTTTTAATTCCTTTATAAATTATTTCATTAACAAGTCTGTGGTATAGGAATGATATGTATAAGAAGTAACGAACTCAATTAGCTTAATTGGAATAATAAATAAATAAATAAATAAAAGGTGTGGTGTGGTGTGTGACATGTGGGATGATGATTAGCAAAACTTTATATATACGAGGTGTTGGGCCTCCAACAAACATTCCATTACTGAAGATTTAGTACCTACCCATGGTTTTTGGAGTATAAAACATTTGACAATGTTGTAGTATAAGGCTTGGTTTCATTTGCTGGGTTATGTGTGAAGCCTAGTTTGAGAGTTAAAAATAGCGGTGTATCCGGTTCAGTTTTTGGCATATTTAGAACCAAACCGGTATATTTCAATTTTGAGAAATGAAGAACGGATACCGGACCAACTCACTCTTAAAATTGGTATTTTTCGATTTTACCTGTTTTGGTTCGACTCAGTTCGATTTTATCGATTTTTTTAATAAACTAGCAAGGCTGTTCGCTTAGAAAGTCGAGATTGGAACGACAAATTGATAAATTAAAAAAAAAAAAGGTCTAAATATATAAAGAAAAAAGGTATGCAACAAAAAATAAAAATTATTGTAAAATTATTATGTGTGACGCTGGCCGCTACACACCAGTGTCTTTGCAGCCCACCTCCTAAATCCTCTTAAACTTCTATAATTTGTATAAAAATATAATAAAAAATATTAAAATATACAATAAAAAAAATATAAGTTAGAAAACTCAATAAAATAATAAAATGAAGAAAATATAATAAAAAAACATAATAAAAAAATGAAATGAAAATGAATTTTTAAGGGAATTCAGACTCAGCCCAGCCCCGTCGCCGCCGGTGGATACAGACCGATTTTCAGGTTTAAGATTGTCGGGGGTACACCGAAGGTTGTCAGGGCTCGCCGTCGCAGGGGTGGGGTCGCCAGCTCCCTTCAGTCTCTATGGACTGGGCGGCGTCGACCACCTCCGTCAGAGATGACGAGGGCTGCAAAGGAGGGGGTGGGTTCGGTCCAACCGAATCCAAGGATTCCTCAACTATTATAGTATACGTACATTAGTTATAAGAATTGTATTATCATATATGTTAGTGATACCATGATGGTTTCATAAAATTAGAATTAAAGTATTTTATGTTATGTTAATTTTATGGTATTTACAAGATTTTATGTAATATTGATTTTATATTATAAAATAAAATTATATATTATATTATATTAAATGTTATAAAAGATTTATATGGTTAGTTTTTATTTTATATAATATCAAATGTTATATTAATTTTATGCTATTAGATTATTATATATGAATTTTAAGATTTTAAAATTTCATGTTATATTAAATAGAAATTTAGTATAGAGTATTATATATAATAGAAATAAATCATATAAAAAAATATTTCTATATAAGAAAAATTATATATCGTCTATATATATATTTATATATATTATGATGATGGAAAAGGTAAATTACATGCAACGGTATCGATCAGGCAGCTACTTACATGTAAGGATCGTATGTAAGTCAATAATTGTATATATGTTCCTAATTAACAACATTCATGTAGTGACATATAACATCACTATAAAAAAATGAATATTTATAATTAATTATATACAACAAAAAGGATAATTTACAGCAAAAACAGAATTAATTATATATTTTAGTTGAAAATAATTATTTTGTTAAGAATAACTAAACGCCAATAAATAATTTTTTTTATAATGAATTTGTATAAATATAAAATGATTATAAATTAATTATTGGTAGGTAGTATTTGAAACATATATCAGTAGCTCCTACAAAATAAAAGCTAGCCTAGCTCTTTAACTTCAGATATAATATATATATATATATATATTATCTTCCTCTCACCATAAATAATACCATAAGATTTAAGTTCAGATTTGAATATGTCATCCGACAACACACGTTATTTAGTCACAAAATTAAACTAATTCAATGGTGACTTAGAAATGTCAAAATTAAAAAAAAAAAAAAGAAGACTTGCACTTACATTAATTTGGGGTAGGCAATGGCATCTTCGCCATACGATCCCCTTGTCCTCATAGCCCATGGGCTCATCAGGAAACATAAATATTCCCATGATCTAGTAAATTTGGCAACTAGAATTCTTGAGTCATTATTATTTATTATTAATTACTTTTTATTATTATTCAATATTTTATTATTATATTTTTATCTACTTTTTACTACCTACTATATTTCACAACATTTCTCGGTTAGGGAAAATTTTGAGTCCGGATTGGTGTAAAAGAAGTTTTTACACCAAGTCACTCTTTAACTAACACGTCAGCATTTTCAGTAAAACAATGTCAACCCACATACACCCAATCCCCCTCTTTTTTCCCTTAAAATTTCTCTACCTCCACGTCTCGTTCGTCTCTCCCCGAAAGATGATAATCTTCATCATCAATCGAGCTATGTTGTGTTTTTTTTTTTTCTATCTTTTGTTGGTTTCCTTTTTTATCTGCTTTCTGGTCCTTGTTTGCTTTTCCGGATTCATGCTCATTGAACTTCTTCATAAGATAAGTTTGGATGTCTTTGGTGGAGGTGAGTTTGGTTATTTTTTCCTTGCGTTTTAATCACCTAAATATTAATGGTGGATTTCATATAGGTTTGGTGCTTTAAATGGACATGGATGGAATTGATAAAAAAAAATGCCTCAACTTAGAGCTCGGTTTTTCGGAATAAGATGTATATTATTGAATCCAAAGTTTTAAGTTTTACATCTATATATAGATTTTAATAATAATAAATAAATTCAAAACTCAAATTTAAATGTGTCTACGCATGAACGAAGGTAAGTACATCAAAAAATCAAGTATGACACAAAAAAGAGAAAAAATCTACAAATGAAACTTATAGAGTAATTTTATACATCTCTTGATAAAATTCGAATTTGGATTAAAACTCAAAATTACATTTTTTTTCCATAAAGTATTAAATTACTTTTTTCATATGTGCATGACATCATTAAAATGTTTAATTTCGAAAATTATATTTTTCACATGTGCATGACATCATCAAAAAATTTAATTTTCCATATATATATGACATCATTAAATAATTGAATTTGTAAGATGATTAATTGTCATTTTTGACATGTGCATGTTTTGTTTGAAAATTTTGAAGGGTGGTTATACTTCTTTTGACAAATACAAAAAATAGATGATTTTATTTGAAAATTTTGAAGGGTGGTTGTGTATTTTTTTGACATATACAAAAAAAAAATACTTAGTTTGAAAAATAAATCATGTTCATTTTGTCATGTATGAAAAATAAAATATAGGCTTGATCTTTTTGAAAAATAAGTGGAGTTGTATTTGACAAATGTAAAAAAAGATGTTTTTATTTGAGTATTTTGAAAAGTGAATAGTACTATTATTTGATATGTGAATCTTTTTAAATTTGAAATTGAAGGCTCATTTACCTATAAATAGTTCACTTGAGTTTTACAAAAATCACAACAAGATCTTACACATTAATTGCTAAAATTTTGCATAATTCTTTTAAAGCCCTCATTCTCTTTTCTTTAAGTTTTATGTCTTAATTCTTATTCATTTTGAGAGAGATATAGGTTGCACTGTATTATTCTTATTTTACTCATTGAGAGTGTATTCTGATAATCTACCAACTATCAGCTCTTGTATTCGTAAGAGGGTGCGTATAACCCTTGTGTGTGTAGAAGGTATTCTATATAGAGAATAGTTGAAGTAGTTTATTCATCTAATTAGAAAAAAATAATTTCTGTTTTCTTATTTATCTGAATTTTGTCATTCTAATGTGACATTTTTAGTATTTTTTTTTTTCAATTGAAGTGGTTTATTCAAGCAGGCACTTAAAATGTACTACATTAATTAACAAGAATAAGGACGATAAACTGAATGATGATGGGTATAGATCATTGTCAAAGAAAGAAAATATCAACTGAATAAATAAATTAGTTGGGTCTATAAATAATAAATATGGTATATAGAAGCTATAAGGATAATAACTCGTACTAATTGTAGAAGAATAATGGTAAAGTCACGGATAAAATCTCCCAAAAAAGTTTATCCATTTGTTTTTTTACTTAATAATAATTAAGTAAGAGTTTTAAATAATACTGTGAATTATATTTTAAAAAAAAATTAAAGGGAGAGAAAAAATAGATGGAAAAGAATGGACTTATCGCAAAAACCACTCCCAATGACTCAATACTGTTCTATTTTAATAGTGAGAAAATAATAATATAATTTTAAATAAAAGTTAAAAATTAAATAAAATATTATTACATTATTAATTTTTAATATTATTATTTTAGAATTTTAAAAAATTAATTAATTACTTATATTTTATACAAAAATTTAAAAAATATATATAATAATAAAATAAAATGAGATAAAATAGAAATAAGATTATTTCTATATCAAACGAAATTTAATTGAGTGAATCTAACCATTATTAATTAAATATCCAACAGTACAACAGTACACCGTACCTAACATCTCTCTTCTCTTCAAAGTCAAGTCTAGTCAACACCTCTCAACTCTCCGTTCTCTCGAGTCTCAAGTCTTGGCTGTTTCCTTTCCGTCTTTCAACTTTCTCTGAAGCATTATTAATTAAATGATCCAGGGCTTGAAAGCTACCTTTGTTTACTTCTGATCGGCCAGCCAAAATCCCCTTTTGAGGTGAGTATTATTACTTAATTAATTAATTGCTGCTTATTATACGATTTTTATTTTTCTCCCTCGACCTATATTTCCTTCTTCGATCTGTCTGTGAAGTAGTGGTACGTTGAGGCCAAGCATCTGCCTTATTATATTATATGTTGATGATCAAAACGTACATGTGTTTGAGTCGATGGATCTGGTAAAAGTCATTGTACGTGCAGTAAGATAGATTTAACAGGGGTGGTAAGTAATGTTTATTTTATTTTATTTTATTCTTTATTAATTTTCATTCTGATAAATATATATGATATAGACCCATTCGAATTTGGAGATGAATCTGGATGAATTGACCGTGTATTTTTCAGGCCATATGACGAACAATTAGAAGGGTATAATTAAAAAAAGTGAGGGAGCGATGGAGCTAATTCAACATTTCATCCACCCACATCCCTTAACGTTGTTGAGTCTCGATAGAGTGGCCGGTAGATCATGTTACTGTAAGTTCTGCTGGGACGAAGTTTCACCAGGTACTCCTTGTTATGGATGTAAAAAAGAGGAGTGCGAAGACGATGGTCATTTCTACATACATAAATCATGTGCGGAATTACCCCAACAATTGCAGCACCAATTCCACCCCAAACATCCTCTTACTCTCATGCTAAAGGAATCGGTAAAGTGTGATAGTTGCGGAAGACGAGTGCCGTATTTTCAATACAAGTACAATTGTTCTCGTTGTAACTTCCATCTTTGCAAGAAATGCGCTTCGCTTCCACTAACCACAAAACTTGATATTCACGATCACAAATTGACTCTTATGCGGAAATCCACCCAATTCACTTGTGATCACTGTGAGAAAGAAGGGAAGGGCATGTTTTATTTTTGTAGTATGGCTACCTGATCGTTTATGGTCCACCCGGAATGTACTCCTTCAATACCATTGGTTGAACTACCACTTATCATAGAGACCAAAATTCATCGAGACCATCCATTGACTCTTGCAAAAAAATTGAATTCATTCACTTGTGATGCTTGTGGGAAGGAAGGCAGGGGCATGTTTTACTTTTGTGCAGAATGTTCATTTGTGTTCCACCTACAATGTGCTTCCTCACCATTGGATATCAAAGTTTTAAGGCATGAACACCCTCTCAGGCTCCATATTTACTCTCATCTTCCAACTCCAGCCACTAATCCACCATCGAGACTGCATGGTGTTTGCCAACTATGTGTTAACAAGGTGGACACAGACTACATGTTGTATTATTGCTCAACTTGTGATTTTGCTGCCCACCTTCTTTGTGCTACAAGCAAGGATGAGAGAGATCATGGAGAACATGGGATTGATCATGAATCCACAGACATGTTGTCATTCGTTGTTAAAAAGTTCAAACCAGGAGTAGATGAGATAGAAGTAGCTGCAGAAATCAAATATTTTAGTCATGAGCATGACTTAAAACTCATTGATGACAAGTTTGGGATCAAAGAAAAGTGTGATGCCTGTATGCGATACATCTTTACTCCATATTATGTTTGTACTCAGTGTAGATTCTTTCTTCACAAATCTTGTGTTGAACTAAGACGAAGAATGAGATTTCCCGTACTCCATAAACACACTCTTGAGCTCCTCCCTGAGAGCCCTTATTCTAGTGGAGGTTATTTTGCATGTGATGCCTGTGACCAGGAGTGTAATGGCTTCACTTATAATTGTAAAGAATGCAATTTTGACCTTGATGTCCAGTGCAGTTTACTCCCATGTAACTACTTCATACATGATAGTCACGAACACGGACTTATTCTTTCTAGGCCACAAGAAGGTAGAAAGTGTAATCATTGTAATTCAAATGATCAAAATATCTTATTCTGCTGTCCTGATTGTGAATTCGCGTTGGACTTTGAGTGTTTAACATTGCCGGATAAAGTATGGTATGGACAACATGAACATCCCTTCACTCTTTGTTATGTTCCAGAAGATGATTCGGGAGAATATTATTGTGATATTTGTGAACAAGAACGAGACGAAAGTTATTGGTTCTACTATTGTGCAGATTGCATTTATCCTGCTCATCTAGATTGTATTCTTGGAAATAAGACAAATGTGAGATCTCGGGTTGGCTTGGGCCAATTTCGAGGACGGAATTTCTTTTAAGAGGAGAGGATGTGAGATCCCGTTATTTTATCGCCCTTGTATATTTTTATATGTATTACTTGTTAAAATTAATGTTGGATCTATTATCGTGCTATTATTATTATTATTTGGATATTAATATGTTTAAATGTTGAGTTTTTTAATTTTTTTTTATTATTTTATTATGGTGTATCTAATTTAATGTTTGGATTAATATTCTCTTGTTTTATTATCTAGGATTTATTTTAATATGTTGGATTTTAGTTCCTTTATTTTAGTTACTTTATGATAGGCTAGCCTTCTAGCGTGTTTGTTTTGTTGTTGGCTAGTACTGAAAATGTTGAGCTTGTGTTTTTCAACTTTGAGTCGTGTCTTGGGATTGAAAAGGCCTAACCCTTGTCTTATGGAAAATCCAGCCTAGACCTCCCCTAAACGGTGCCGTTTGGCGTCTGGATTTAGTGGAACCCTAAGGGTTTCATCCTTATGTTTTTAATGCCTCTCTCCCTCATCTTTCCATTTTCTTTTTCTTCTCTTTTGGTCTGAATTTCTTCCTTCCCAGTAGGCCCTTGAGCTTCAAGCTCGATGCTCCCTGTCTCCACCCTTCTCCTTACACCACGAGTCGCACATCACGTGGCCTATGCCCTCTTTGAAACCTTTCCCTCTGGTTTCAACTCCATCCCATAAGCCACATGCCGGAAAACCACCTCTTTTCTTTCCCAAAATTGCGACCTCACCCATGAGTTTTTCTCCCATTTTTCATCTGCAAAAGCTGAAGGTTCAGCTATGGTAGTTCACAGAGGGTCGTGCCTTGTTGCCGTGTGCCACGTGGTGGCTTGGTGGATGTACACTCCAGCACGTCACTCAAGTGATTGTAGGGAAATAGTCATGTACTCACTTCGAGGGGAGTGGTCCTCCGGAGGTAGAGAGAGATTAGAAAGAGAACGAAAAGAACAATTCAACTTTGCTCTTGATTATGTGTAAATGGTTTTTACCGAAGTGGTGTGAAGGTACTGTTACGCTTTATGTTGAATCACAAAATGGGACACCAGTGGGTTAATGATGTCGGACATGGGGTGCCCGAATTTGCAGATGTGGCTGTTTATGTTTACATTCAATTATTGGAAGTTGAAAAGCTGGATGATAGAGAGAGCCTGGTGATGGAGATGGTTTTTAAATGGTGCAACCAATGCATGATCCACACCTGAAGAATGTCCAAGCATCTTTGATGTTGAAGTCTACCCCCAGCTGATTCAGTGCATGGCAAGTTCTTCTATTTGATTAAAATGATGTGATGGTCCAAAATTATTTGGTGTATTTGACACTTGATTGGATGAATGCACCAGCATATATTACATATTTGAATCTGTTATTAACACGTGTAAGTAATAGCATGCTCCAGCTATAAATAATAGGGTTGTAACTTGATGCCACCCACATGTAACACTAAACATGATTGTATAACATGCACTAAACTGGAGTGTAAGTTGGCTTAATGAAGCAGCAAAATTGTGTGCATCATGTGTATACAATTTGTACATATTGATGGATAAGTACTAAGTTGTGATCAAGTTGAGCATTTTGAAGTGTTTTTTTTTAGAAGGGAACGCTTGCAACTACATATTTTCATGTCATTACTTATATATATAATGTTGGGGCTGCCTGGAAAATAGGTTCATGACAGGTTTGGGATACAACAATTGAAATATTGGTAATATATGTATATATATTTCCGAGTATAGCTATATATAATATATATTGTGCTGCTAAGTAATTTGGGATGTGATGGAAGGGCGATGGAATTAAAAATTAATCTAATGAGTTACCACAATGATTATTTATATATATTATGTTACGTGAATAAATTATTAGAGTGGTAACTATGTGGAAATACAGATCACATTATATTATATCAAAGGCAAGCATCTTTAGTTCCATTTGCAGCAAATATAGTAGTCCAAAAAAATGTCCAGTTTTGTTGTTATGGACCATTTGCAGCGAATGTGATTGCCCAAAAACATGTCCAATTCATTGGCAGAGACCATTTGCAGCGAAATGGGCAGTCCCTAATTGGATGGTCCCAAAATTGCAATATATTGGGCGAATATTGAAGTTTGCAACGATTTGTAGAAATTTGCATCGACTTACTAAGCCTAACATGGATGTATACACACCCGGCGATTTCAACGCTTTTACAATGAATATGAACCCCCAATTAAGTGATAATCCAGCGAGATCTTGGAATAGCTGGTGTTGCGTAAAAGTGACAATTGTTAGGCGTCCAACGCGCGATAAATTACAATTCGACATGTCCAACTTTACCCAGCGTTTTTGGGGGACTATTCTGGCTAAAAAATTAATTGGGAAAGATGCAAATTGTTGTAGTGCTGTGAAGTTGTAGTAGTAGTAGTAGAGGCCAAGTAGCTGAATGCCTTATTATATATTATATATGTTGACGATCGAAACGTATACGTGTTTGAGATGAATCAGGTAAAATTGATGTACGTGTACATGCATGCCTCATGAACGGTTGCGCAAGCTGAGAAATCATGTGGTTTTCGTCCACGTGCACGTACACTTGTTCTCGTTGTAAGTTCCATCTTTGCATTAATTAAATGCACCCTTAAATGCACCCCGCCTTCACTAATTAACCACAAAAGTTGATATTCACGATCATCCATTGAGCCTTGCTAAAAAATTGATATAATTCACTTGTGATGCTTGTGGGAAGAAGGATAGGGGCATGTTTTACTTTCGTGCCAAATGTTCATTTGTGGTCCACCTACAATGTGCTTCCTCACCCTTGGATGTCAAAGCTATACGGTATGAACGGTACGCTCTCAGCCTCAATATTTACTCTGATCACCTACAATCCACCACTTAATTAAAATGTACTATATATATATATTAATTAACAAGAATAAGGACTATAAAATGAATGATGAAAGGGTATAGATCATTATCCGAAAGAAAATATCAACTGAAATTAAATAAAGTAGTTGGGTCTATAAATATGGTAGGTATAGAAGGATAAGAACTCGTCCAATCATTGTAGAAGTGTATTAATGCTAAAGTCACAGTCAAAATCTCTCTCAACACTTGATTCTGATAATTCATTTGTAATTTTATTTATTTAGTGATTAAGTGAATATTTTTAAATAATGTTGTGATTTAAAAAAATATATATTTAAGAAATTTATAAAGAAATTGCCTTATCGTTGGGTACTTAATATGTTGTGGCTCCCCACTCTACCCTACTGCAATTAATTTGCATGGTACTACTAATTAAATTTCCAACAACAGCTCTTGATAATTAAAGTCATCAACACCTCTCATTCAAGTCTTCTCTTTCCTTTCACGAGCCCTCATCGACCTTAGCAGCATTCTCTGAAGCAACTGATCCAGACAGGAAGGAGTACTTGGAAGCTGGCTAGCTTTGTGAACTTGCGATCAGCCAGCCAAAATCAGAATTATTTTCTTTTTCCCCTTTTAAGGTGAGTACTATAAATTAATTATTTGACTGGTATGTATATGATTTTTTTTTCTCCGTCGATTTATATTTTTTTCTTCGATCTATCTGTGAAGTAGTAGTAGATCAGGCCAAGCAGCTGCCTTATTATATATTATATGTTGATGATCAAAACGTACATATATGTGTTTGAGGTGGATCAGGTAAAATTCATGTAGGTTCAGTAAGACAGATTAACAGGGGTGGTAATTTTTTATTTTATTTTATTTTATTCTTTAATTTTCATTTTGATAAATATATATACGATCTAGACCCATTCAAATTTGGAGATGAATCTGGAATTGACCGTATTTTTCAGGCAGTAGGATGAACACGAAAGGGACAATTATATATAATGATCGGGGAGAGATGGAGCTAATTCAACATATCAGACACCCACATCCCTTAATATTGTTGAGCCTTGATGGATCAGTAGTAGATCAGGAGCGACCTAGACGTTGTAAATTGTGCGGGGCAAGGTTATCATCAGGTAATTCTTGTTTCGGATGTATAGAAGATTCGTGCAACGATAACTTCTACTTACATAAATCATGTGCGGAATTACCCAACCAGTTGCAACACCCATGTCACCCAAAACATCTTCTTGTTCTCAAGTTCAGAAATTTCGAATCGATAAGGGATCCAATACCATGTGACGGTTGCGGAAGATACCAGTGGGCGTTCATATATTTGTACGCTTGTTCTCGTTGTAAGTTCCATCTTTGTACTAAATGTGCTTCACTTTCCCTAACCACAAAAGTTGATATTCACGATCATCCATTAATCCTCATGCGAAAATTATCCCAATTCACTTGTGATTATTGTGTGGAAGAAGGAAAGGGAATGTTTTATTTTTGTGCTACTTGTTCGTTTATGGTCCACCCGCAATGTACTCTTTCACCGTTGGTTGAACGACCACTCATCATAGAGGCCAAGATTCATCAAGACCATCCATTGACTCTTGCAAGAAAATTGAATTCCTTCACTTGTAAAGCTTGTGGGATGGAAGGCAGGGGCATGTTTTACTTTTGTGCCGAATGTTCATTTGTTGTCGACCGGCTATGTGCTTCCTTACCATTGGATGTCAAAGTTATAAGGCATCAACACCCTCTCAGCCTCAATATTTATTCTCATCTTCCAGCGCCAGCCATTATTAATTCACCGAGCCTGCATGGTGTTTGCCAAATATGTGTTAAAATGGTGGACACAGACTATATGTTTTATTATTGCTCAACTTGTCCTGATTTTGTTGCCCATCTTCATTGTGCTACAAGCAAGAAAGAGATAGATGATGGATTTATTGAACATGGGACTGATGAATCCCTAGACATGTCGCCATACAATGTTAAAAAGCGCATTTCGGGAGTAGACGGGATTGAAATAGTTGCAGAAATCAAACATTTCAGTCATGAGCATGACTTAAAACTTATTGACAAGTTTGGGATCAACGAAACGTGTGATGCCTGTACGCGGTACATCTTTACTGATTCGTCTTATGCTTGTGCTCAATGTAGATTCTTTCTTCACAAATCTTGTGCTGAATTAAGACGAACAATGAGACATCCACTCCATGAACACCGTCTTATGCTCCTCCCAAGGACAACTTCTGAATTTGGCCGTTTTCATTGTTCTGCTTGTGGCCGCTCGGAATGTAATGGCTTCACTTATTGTTGTGAAAAATGTCATTTTGACATTGACATTCAGTGCAGTTTACTCTCATATAACTACTTGACACATGTTAGTCACGAACACCGACTTATTCTTTCTAGGTCACAAGAAGGCAGAAAGTGTAATCATTGTGATTCAGATGACAGAATAACTTTATTCTGCTGTGTTGATTGTGAATTCGCATTGGACTTCAACTGTTTAACATTGCCACATAAAGTATGGTATGGACAACATGAACATCCATTCACTCTATGTTATGCTCCAGAAGATGATTCAAATGAATATTATTGTGATATTTGTGAAGAAAAACGAGACCCAAGGCATTGGTTCTACTATTGTGCAGATTGTCTTTATCCTGCTCATCTAAAATGTATTCTTGGAATATCCACAAATATCAAGCCTGGGAAAACTTACACAATTGATAACCATCAACATCCTCTTACTTCTATTAAGAAGACTTACGATGATGGCCGTGATTTCATGTGCAAGGTTTGTGATCATCCTATAGTAGATTGGGGTTACGAATGTGCGGAGTGTAATTTCATTGTTCACTCGGTGTGCATATACAAAATAGGAAAAAGTAAGGGATAGTTACTTTTCTCTTTACTTGGATTTTTATTTAAACTGAATAATCCCGCAAGTTACTTTTCTCTATAGTCTGCCGTATTGTAATCATATATAGGAACAAGAACTGTTCTAATTACTACTCGTGTAAAGCACTAAATTTCTTGTTTAACAGATAGATTGGTTTTGATAGTTATTTTTTATGTGTTGGTTTAATTATTTATTGGTTACTTTTTCCTTCTTAAAAAATGTGGAAATTGTATTTAAGTGATTACTTTCTATTTGAGATCAAATACAATATTATATAATAATATTTATGGCCGGGCATTAATTGTTCAAGTATTTCCACAAGTTTTCAAAAGAATAGCGCCTTAATAGTTAAAGAAAAATTACAAGCGCGTTTTGTCTTGCGCCATGACTTACGTTCAAATAACAAACACATCACTTGTTATTATCGTGGATTCTATTTCAATGGTGTGTTAGATGTGTCAAATAAAAACTTGCAAATCATTTTTTAGAAGCCGAAATCTAATGCTCTAGTTTTGAAGATTAGAATCAAAAGGTTATATAATCTAAATAAAATTACATTATTGGAGTGACTATTGTTAAATTAATTGAGAAAATAATTGACACAAACAAAGAAAATGTTATGGAAACTATACCGTCAACGGTAGGGATCATGTTATTTAATTAATTTTAATTATAATCCAGGTAAGGGAAATTCGCATCTTACCATACTTGGGCTTTTATTTATACTTGAATAGCCGCGGAGCTTTCATTCTTTTTCTACGTACTAAGCACAGACTTTATTAATCCAAGATTATGCAAGTGTGCGTGATATATATAATTTATTTATCATCCCTATGCCACACAACAAACATAATCTTTTTTAATTTATTTTTCATTAACAAGTATATAGTATAGGGATGATGAGTAGAAGAACTTAATTAGCTTAATAGGGATAAAAAAAAATAAATAAATAAAAATAGGTCTGGTGTGTGGAGTGTGAAATGTTGCAGTACAAGTGGTTGAGCCTTCAACAAACATCCCATTGTTGCTGTATAAAACCGATCACAATGTTGCAGTACAAGGCTTTTCTCCATTTGTTGGGATGTTTGTGAAGCTTGGTTTGAGAGTTGGAAATAAGGGTGTAACCGGTGTCCTTTTTGGTATAGTTTATAATGGAACCGGTATACACCAATTTTGAGAAATGAAGAACCGATACCAAAGTGATTCACTTAATTTTGAAATCGGTACTTTTGATTTTACCTATTTCGGTATGGTTCAGTCCGATTTTACCAATTTTTTCGATTAACTAGCAAGATCAGTAGTCACTTAGAAAGTCGAGCTTGAAACAACAAACAAATAAATTAAAAAAAATGTCTAAATATTAAAAAAAATATGTGACAAAGTCTAAAAAAAATGTTTTAAAAATTACTTCTAAGTATAAGAGCTGCCAAGTAGTATTAAGAATGCCCTAAGCTATTTTCTCAAGAAACAATTAGTTTAAATTACAAATTCATCGACTACCGAAGATAAAAGAAAGCTATCACCTAAAACTATTGACAATGGCATTCATAAAGAAATTGATTTTTTTTGACATTATTAAAAATGCCCTTGTTTTCTTTTGTGGACGCTAAGGTACGTGCAAGAAAAGTAAATAAAATAATGTGTCAAACACTCTTATGTGACTCAAAAATAAGTGAGAATTGGTGTTGTGATCTGCAACAATGAAGGTGATTCCATTGCCTCAAAGTATCTACGTGTGGACTGTCTACAGGACCCAGTTGTGCAACAATGTTATCATGCAACGAGATTGGTGACGCCCAAGTATTTATCCATGCAGCAAATGGTACTGATGAGTTATCGCACCTGTATGGCAATATTGTTGGAAGAGGTTAGAATGTGGCTGCATGATAGGCCGCATAGACAAATTGTGTTTGTAAATAGGAAGGCTAATTCTGTTGCTCATATGTTAGCAAAAATAGCTTTTAATTTCCATATAGATATGATGTGGAGGGGTAATGGTCCCCTTAAGATTTTACATTTGCTACAAGAGGACGAGTTTTATTGGGGTTTCCCCCTAGTTGGTTTTATGAAAGCAGAGTTTTCACTTCAAAAAATTAATGTGTCAAACATGAGTGGGGAATAGGAAATATTTAGTTTGCATCTAAGAATTTTTGCTCTAATGCACCTAGTCGCTCTACTACAATCACTTCCATGCATTAAGTGGGTTCATGAATATATATTGAATAATTTGTGATTATCCTCGCTTTAAAAACTAAACCATAATTATCAATGTCATCTACTCCAATATTTCCAAACAATAAACACAAAATTATCGGACTTATGTTCTAAATGACATTTTATCAAATACCTTATGTACAAATGAGAAATCGACCCATTTCCATTCCACCAAGCTCAAACTAACCCCCAAAAAATTACACTACATAGAACCTTTCAACACAAATGAGATAACTTAAATACAACTTCAAACAACTCAACCTAAACACGGAAACATGCTTAAGTCTATCTCAACGTAGAGCAACGTAAAGGAGAAGAATTAAAAATTCATATAGCAACAAAGTGCAAACCAACCACCGACTGCCAGATACTCAAACATCACACTCAATAGAAATTTCTGAAAGATAACTATTGGACAGAAACAATTATCACGTCATGAAATATAGAAGAACGACACAAATACTGAAATACAAGCTACCGAAAATGGAAGTAAGTTATTGAACTAAATCGATCCGACACTTATATAAACTACCGAATATAAATTACCGCAATAAAGACAAATTGAAATGAGCTATTTAAATGTAAATGCGACGAAACAAATTATACTTGAATCCAGCCACAAGTCTTGGATTTGAGAAGAAAAATCTCAAAACTAAAAATGATGAAAAATAGGTCTTGGGAATTGGGTAAGCACAGTCTACAACTTTCTAGCAAAAACCAACTCAATCTCTGATTTTGTTCCCCTTTTCTTTCTCTTTCCCGCAACTCTCAAATCAGGTCCCTACTATTTTCATGTAACCCACAATTTCTTTTGCTGTCAGCAGGAATGGTGTGTCCGAAATAGGTAACAAGTAGCGTGCCTTGGGATGGACTGAGCGGGAGTTCCCTTGTTACACATCCTGGGAGAGATTTGCGTGACTTGAGGTGAATTTAAACCGTGTTTTAGTGCAGACCAAACGCAGGCTTGAGTTGGGCCGTGAGGCAACTTTTAGTGCAGGGGCCCGCAAGTTTTGGAGTGAATTTCAAATGGCTTGCGAACCGTCTTGGGAAGAAGTGAGTCGGTGCAGGTGCCCTAAACGCTGAAAGGATAGAGTGTGGCTTGCTTGATTCAATTTGGTGCAAGGAATTGAGGTGTCACGTTTTTGAGTGAATTCCGTGAGGTGTCTTGAAGTGCAGGGATCTTGCGCTGAAGAGGGACTTCCGCGTAGCTTGCTGTGCTGACTTGGGAAGCGAAATGAACTTGATCCTGTGAGGTGCTTTCGTGCAAGGGCCCGCGTGACTTGAATTGGGCTTGGGGTAAATTTGTGAGTTTGCGTTCTAGTTTGAAGTGAATTTCGTGAATTCTATAGTGTATTTGGGCCCCACTTAAACCTTAATGCTCTTGAACTCCTGCTTGCTACTTAAATATTTGCCAACAAATTACACAATAAATAAACCTCCTCAATTGTATGTAATAAATTAGATATTAGAGATAATAAAACTAGGCTGTTATTAATTGAGTTGAAGTTGATTTATTAAGGTCCAATTTACTCAATTACTAGTAAAAAAGAATATGACTTACTCGAATTAAAATATAAAATGATTAAAATATAATGGCTCAATTAATATGCAACAAAAAGTCAGAATTATAGTCAAACTGTTATAGCATATGTACATTATTTATAAGAATCATATTATCATATATGTTAGTTGATAATATGCATATATGATAATACAATACCTCCTTGGAACGGAGGATGCTCTCACTTTATCGGGAGCCAATAAAAAACTAACAGATCATCTAAACACATAAAAAATTTCTGCACTACATCACACCCTATCAAAGGCAAAATCAAAGACACCCTTCTCGTTCGCTACCTGCCATCCAACCTCTAGGATCGGTGGAGGTGCTCTAGATAGACCGACACACACCCCTTCAAACCTACACAGCCCACAGTAGTCGCACGAACCGCTGCCCACTGCATCGCGCAATGGGACTTGAAAGCAAAGGAATCCAACAGTAACATCACAATCTATGGGAAATTGAAGCTGCTAGTCCTGCTTTTGGGCTTATCATAAAGCACTCCCATATCCGATCCCCTAAAGTGGTAGAGGATTTGAGATGATAAATAGTGACTCCTCATATTTGGACAGTCACCATTCATCCCTATATCATTATTTATTTAATATATTTTATTAAGAATATTATTATGATGTGAAATAAAATAGTAACAAAAGTAAAAAAAAAAAAGGAAAAAAAAAAAGAATAGAAGAATGTAATTTAATATATGAGAAAAAGCATAAGAAATGGGATGTATGAGATTTTTTGAAAAGGAAAATGATTGTTGCACACGCAGTGGGGAATACCTGCGTACACGCCGGCCACGTGGCCAATTATATGAAACGGTACATTTCATTTTAAACACGTTGGCTCCCCACTTTGGACTAATAAATGGGACGGTGCATTTTAACCAATTTAATCTTCAAACCCTAGAGCTCTCCTCAACGATCTTCAGAGCGTATCTCAAATTCTCAGCGATCTTCTTTCCTCTGCTCTCCCCCCATCCCTCTGCTAAATCGTTTGTACTTCCTCTACACTCATGCCCTCTACAGAAGAATTTCCTCAACCATGTTCCTCTACACGGCTGCAGACTTACAACTACGTCGATCTCAAGTTGAAAAATAGGACATCAATCAGTGGAAGCAATGGAGAGAAAAATAAATAAAATAGGAAACAATCGATTAAAACGAGATTTCTACTTGAGAGAGTGAAAAATATCCCCGCATGGAAGGGGTTTCAACAAGTAAAAGGATTTCAAAAAGCTAGGCAACTTTTTCAGTTTTTAACTCTTTGGTTTGCTTCCCTTGCTTTGATTCGTTGTCTTTGAGTTCTTGGGGGCTCGTCTTTTCCAGATCATATTTTTTTAGTTTGGAGAGTTGTTATAGCAACAGCTTCATCGAAGTAAACAAGTCATTTGATTTTCTTTAGTCAATGTGTGAGAGTTGGTGTGAACTAGAGAGGTTAAATTGTCATCCAATTGAAAAGTGGAAAGAAACAGATAAAAAGAAATGGAAGACAATAAGGAAACAAAGAGAGTTGAAAAAAGATGATAAAAAGGAAATTTATTTTTCTAGAAACGTAAAAACGAAATTTTGATAGAGAGGACGAGAAAATTTGGGAAAAGAGTGAAAAAAATTCAGGCGAGAATGAGAAAAAAATTCACATCATCGATGTGCGGGCAACTCTCGAACGGCGATGCTTCTTCCGATCTCCTTCTGCCTCGTTTGCTCTCCTTGGCTATCTTTAAGCACAGGTACCTCTGCATTGGCGTCGCCGTTCGAGGGGTTGAAGATCGCCATCTTCAAGCATAACCATCTTAAAGTTTGCTATCGTGGCTTGGAGCTCTGTTTCTTAACACGTGGCACATGCACAATGGTGCCGTATTATAGACCCATTTAATAAGGCAAAAAAAGACCAGGACCATTCATATTTCTTGATCGAGTAATGCTGGGGGATACGCAGCACTCAGCGTATCCTCCTCACATGAAAAGTGCCATGCACTGTTAATGGCACTGTTCATGTGAGGGGGATGCGCTGAGTGTGCGTGATCCCCCTCATTTCTCTTCTTGATCCCATCGATCTTTTGGCCAACTGGATTTTTTTGAAAAATTAATATATGGGCCACGTCAACGTGCTCGCAATAAGTACACGTGTGTACCTAATAGTCTCTTTTTGAAAATAAGTAAAATTTAGAAAAAACTTATAAGAAGTGTAGACTTTAAGTAAAATTTGGAAAAATTTTTGGAATTTAGATATGGATGCTCTTATCCCAAGTAGTTGTCTATTTTCTCTTCCTTTTTTAAAGTAGGAGATAATAGAGTTGTCATTTTCATCGAAATAAAGTAATAGTAGTTTTTTTTTTTTATTATGGGTTTCATGGAAGAGGGAGGGAGGGTTAAAGTGGCTTGAGCTTCAATGAAGGTTTTGAGGAGTGGCATGAGCTCTAGAGAGAGGACTTTTAGTGGGTGGCCTGAGCTCTAGAGAGGGAAGGGGTTTCGATGGCTTGAGCATGTCAGCGGCCTTTGGAGTCTGGATCTTGAAAGTTTTTGTGTGAAGGAGATAGAGAGGGATGGAGAGAGAGAGAGAGAGAGAGAGAGAGAGAGAGAGAGAGAAAGAGAGAGAAAGGGGTGAAGCAGGAGACCCTGGGGAAAGGTCATCAACCCTTAAATATATTTTGCTCCTTTGAACCACACTACACCATTGGGAGGATGTGGGGTTTTATGTGGCAGACTATCACTAGAAGCCATTCTATGGTGAATATCAACTAACTTGTTTGAAGATATTCTCATGATAATATGATGGTTACATAAAATTAAAATTAAAAGATTTTATGTTATATTAGTTTTATGTTATAAAATCAAAATTTATATATTATATAAAATGTTATAATAAGATTTATAATATTAAAAATTCATATTAAAATAATTAAAAATTTAGCATATAATATAAATAAATCATATAAAATTTATTTATATATAATAAATATATATATGAACTGGTCTGGTCCGATGTAAAAGAGTTAAACTCAAACCAAACCAATTTAAAACAAATTTTTAAAAAATAAAACTAGTACAAGATTGAGACAGAGAGTTTATTCAAAGAGCGCTCAATAGTTGACTCGAGCTAATCCCAAATAGATTATTCGCTTGACTTCGCGTTCAACAAGCTCAAGTAGAGAATTCGCTGGAGATTTGCATAATAGTGGGCTTGAGCAAAAAAGAAAAAGAAAAAACATAGTGTTCGCTCGATATTTGCTCGACACTCCGCTCAAGCGAATGTTGCACAAATTGTTTGATTGTGGTGTACTCAACACTCAAGCGAAGGACCATATTTGTTAGGCTATAAAACTCATTGTTCATGCCAAAAATTATATGCATGCACCTAATTTACTAACAAAATGTAAAATACATTGCAGCGAAATAAGATTAATTCCAAAGATTAGTAAATAAATCTAATTCTTTGCAAAAATCACAGAGTATGCTATCGTAAAAACCTATATCCTTATAAAGCTTCAAGCATAGTGTACTAAATTCTTTCCTTAATAAATATCAATATCTAATTATCACAGGACAATATTCAACTACCTTCTATTACACTTAGTAAGTTCTTTTCCACCTTCTCTTTAATCTTGTTATTACAAGTTGATCACTTTATTAACATATGAGTATTTTGTAGGATTTTTGGAATACCTCAAAATCTCTCATGACATTTGAGTTTGGTAATAAATCATCTATTTCTACAATAATGTCTATCATTCTATAAGAAATGTCAGATTAAAAAAAAAAAAAAGATTTCAAACAAATCTTAGTAAGTACACAAATAACATAATAAAGCATTAGCAGTACATATCACATGAAATATGAATGCCTTATGTATGCCTTATACATGACTTATGTACTCTTTTTAGATGGACTTATACATTTTCGTAAGAGATTTATATGAACATAGGTACAAAACATTTTGTGACATATAATGACTTTTCTTAAAAGTCTTGTCTTATTCTTATATTTCCTTAAGTCTTATTTTGATGTATGAACCTCAACAAGCGTTACGTATCGTCATCCTCGCCGGATTCTTATTTGCGTTAGTCATATGAACATTACGTATTGCCTTCCACGCCATGACATGTAAATACTTATCATGACTCACGTTAGTCGTACTGGCATTACCAATCTTGTTATGACATAAACATAATTAATATAATGAGCGTTACGTATCGTTGTTCCTGTTAGTCATGTCAATCATACAGGCGTTACGTATCGCTATCTCTGCCATGACATTACTTCTTATCATTTGACGGGAGTTACGTATTACCTTCCTCATCGATACGTCAGTCATATGGGAGTTACGTATTGTCTTTTCTATCATGACGTGACTTTTCATAATTTTATTCTTTTCTTATTTTTATTTTATTTTTATTTTCTTTTGAAAACCATAAGGTCTTAAAACATATGGTTTGTAGCATGAAAGATCACGCATGCCCACTTGACCTTACTTATGCATGGTTCATGACTTAAAACATATGATCTTGTGATATAATTGGATATGCATGTACTCTTAGACTCTTTCATGTATGATACATGTATTCATAAGTCATACAACATATAGATCATGCTTATAATAACTCATAAAATTCACTTTTTGACAATTAAAACATAAACATATTTACTTAAAAGAAAACATTTAACCTTAGCCCTAATAGGTGTGGAGCCAAGTTCTATGGTACATGTTAATTTCATTTTTCTCTTCATTTCCTTAAAATCAATTTATTTCCTCCTTAACATGTCATGGAAATATCATACATAGATTAAATTAAGCCATAGCCGAATCACCCTTCACCTAATAAATCTATTTTCTTCAATTTCTTCTTTATTCGAAATAAACATTCTTCCACTACATAAATCTTATTTCTTCCACTATTCTTCAAGAGCAATCATCTATAAAATCTTTCTCAATCACTTAGATTAATCATCATATCATTGATCTAAAAAAATAAACTAATGACACTATAAGAAATCTACTAGGGCCGAAACCATCTAAAACCTTACAATTCTCAATATTCCATTCTCTTTTTGTCTTCTAAACCTTATATACTCTTATCTATTCTTTCAATAAAATCTTAATAAGATGAATTATTGCTTCCTAATGAGAAATCCCATAATTCCTTATAAGATAACATAACCCAAAGCTTGCTTATATCATATCAACAATTACTAGCATTTTTGTGTACAAGAGAATAACTACGGTTATAAAACTACCATACAAGTAATCCAATGCCAATGTTAAGTTGTTTAGTATACTTACCAATTTATCCAAAACTTTTCTTTTGCAAATAGGTTTAACTTTGTCAACCTCCTTATCAATGTATCCAAAATGCCCTCTTTAATGATTTTGGAGGATTGGTGGATGGAGAAAATGTTTAGACTATTTTTGCTTGGGTTGGCCGTGTGTTTCCAAAGGAGTAAACTGAATTTCTTCTTCTTCTATATATGTTGGTCGATCACTCAAGCCCAAAGGAAGTGTAAAAAAATTTCCAAAAAGCCCTTAACCTCTCCTTGTCGTCCACCTCTTCTCACTGGCTTTTAGATTGCTCAATTGCCTTCCCATTAGACTTAGTTGGCTTATGCTTGTCTTAAATTAATTGGACCACTGGCTCATAGACTTGTCACTTGATGATTTAAGCTTCAAATATTTTTCTAAAACAACAAAAGAGTAAGTCAGTGGCAAGGGTGAAATCTGATTTCTTTGTTTCCTATTTCGTTTCTCTTAGTTTATGTTGCTTTTGTCACTTAGCTAGGCTTGATTAGCAAGAAAACTCACCCTATTGGTCATCTAGTGACACCTAAGGGATATGCCAAATCATTAGATTGACAAAAATCTAATCACTTGAGTAGGAAGATCCAAGGTAATTTCACATGTGTTTCTCGATTATGCTTAGTTTGCCTTTATCCAATTACTTGGCTCTTCCTTGTGTCATACAAAAGATTCCAGATGAAAAATCCTCACCTTCCAGTTGTCCACTTACATGCCAAGATTTTAGACAAATTGAGAAGATATTCCAAATATTTGATCTTAAGTAAAGTCGATAGTCAACTTAGAGTTATGCTCACTATGCCTAATTCGGTTCTATCAACTTCAATCCTAATTTTGTCTTTGATCGGTTTCGTATCTCTTAAAAGTTAAAACATAAAAGTTGTATATATTTTTCTTTGTGTTCTATAGAATTTTGAATAATCTTATTCGTAAATCATATGAGAAAGTTATGTCCAGATTACCAAAAGACGTCGAAATTGTATGAAATTATTCAATCCAATTTCATCATGTGGTATATTCCTTATTTATACCACTTGACTTTTTTTGTAAATTTTTCCTTCAATTTCTATACAATATTACCTTGAATTTCCAAAGTCCATATCTTCTGATCATGCCAAGTATATCTTTTTGGACCATGGTCAAATTTTGCCAAAAAGGATTCCAATAATATTCCTTACTTACTTGACTTGAATTTTTATACTATTGGTCTACCTAAATCCATTTCTATGCAAATTTTTTTTACAAATCACAAATCCCAAGTTCTCTTGGTATAGAATAAAATAAAGTTAGGCATAAGTCACGTCCTTGTTTCTTTTTGAAGCACTATAAATATAAGATAAAATCAAAGATAAAATTCGGCTACCACTTAGATCAATCTTTAAATACATCAACTTTACGTCCAATTTAGTCATTAATTAAGCTAGTATCTCTTAAAGCTCAAAATATAAAAGTTGTATATCTTTCTCTTGGCTTTCCATATTCTTGAATTATCCCAATACAAATCAAATGAGAAAGTTATGCCTATATTATCGAGAGGCATCAAATTTGTTGAAAATTACCCAATTGTCTTGATTTGCACTAAACTCCTTTATTTGCATTCTTTTATAACTTTGAACCTAACTTATCAATTTTCCTTATAATAGATGGTAAGATTGAACCTATAAACCTTCTTTGTCAAAAAGCATCTTTCTAGGTTGCGTATAACCAACAAATTCTTTGAGCACAAGCAGATTGTTTACGAATAACCAAGGTTGTCCTTCAAGAACTTGAGCTTTATCCACATGATTTGCAAAGGTAATTGTGTATAAATTAAAACTACAATTCTTAAATATTTCCGGTCTACTGATTCTCCATACCTTTGCCATTGTTGTTGCTATAAGTTTGTGAATAGGTGGCTCAAGGAAAGCCTTTGGATGAGATCCTTGCCATCTAAGCCTAAGCTTAGATCAAATGATTACAGTAATACCAAGTTGGACATATGTACACGACATTGAGGTATCTAGTGTTCCAAACCATTCTTTCTCCCATATATTTGGTCGACTACATGAAGAGTAGGCACATCGTTGCAAAATACTCGTTGATGTAAAGAGATCTAATTTATTGCATAACATAATCACATGGTAAAGACTATAAACCCATAACTCACTATTCATCTTTTTAGAGAGTACCAAATATTTACATCATCACAATTGTCTCAAAACACATTCATAACATAGCATATCTCATTACCCCTTGTCCTACTCTTAGGGGGGTTAGTTTCCAATTTCCTTATAATTTTGTTATCACACTTGGTCATACATGGGAGATTCATCCATAAAGAGGGGAGTATTCTATAGGATATTGGGGAACCTTAGAATATTTTGTGACATTTGGGTCTCATGATGACTTATTTATTCATGCAATAATGTCTATCATTCTATAAGAAATGATAGATAAAATTAAAAGAGTGAGATTTCTAAAAAATTTCAGTCAATACACAGATAACTTAATCAGAGCATCTTCTACACATATATATAGATATCATGCAAATGCATGTAACATGATCATGAGATTATGACATAGCATACACATGACTTACTTACACTAAACTGGCACACCCAATTTAAAATTTACGTATTTTTATAAAGAACTTTCAAGAAAATGGATGCACAATTTTTCGTAACATGTAAAGTCTTTTTCTTGATATTCTTATTTTTCCATGTCTCATTTTTATTCATAGTATGACATCAGTTACATATCACTTTCATTGTCACACTTATTCCTTAATCTCGACGGTAATTACGTATTACCTTCACCGTCATGACGAGTCTTATTATATTATGACAGCAAATCGAATCGCCCTCATTGCTGATTATGTCAGTCGTACGGGAGTTACGTATTGCATTCCCCATAGTGAGATGAAAATACTTATTATGATGGCAGTTACGTATTGCCTTCACCGCCGAGTCATATAAGTCATACGAGTGTTATGTATCACCGTCCCCGCTATGACATGACTTATCATCATTCAATATGTGTTATGTATTGATATCCCTGTTGGCACGTTAGTCATATGGGAGTTACGTATCGCCTTTCTTGTCATGACGTGACTTTTTAAACATTCTTATTCTTAGTCGTTCCTTTTTTATTTTTATAAGATGAATATTCTGTTTTCTTAAAATAGACATCATGATCCTTGATGTAAAAACTTATGATGAATTTAAGTATTCAAGTACTCTTAGACATTTGCATGCATGTTTTATACTTACATGGGTCTTATGACATATAAGACCTTCTTAATCTATGCTTAACATAGATAATTCACATCACATATCATGTATCAATTAAGTATAGATAATTCACATCATATATCATATAGCAATTAAGCATAGATAATTCACATCATATATCATATAGCAATTAAGTATAGATAATTCACATCATATATCATATATCAATTAAATATATTGGTGTAGGCCGAACACTATATATATATGTATAAATTCTTTTCTTTTCTTCTTAATCGTATTCATCCTTTATTTTATAAGTTTCAAAATTTCATAAGTCAATTTGCTAGTCTCCAAATCGAAAAAAAAAACACACACACACACACACACACACACATATATTCCTTCATACTTTTAATAAAATCTATACCATATGTTAATATTACAAAAATAATCAACCTAACCATAGCTAAAGTGACAAAATATAAAATGTTTCAACCTATTTCATGTTGAGGCCGAAACCCCCAATTCCTACTTCCGTTTTCTTTTATCATCTAATCCTTACATATTTTTATTTATTCTCTCCATCATAGTCTCCTAAAATAAGATCTTATTTCCTAGAAGAGGTTTTCTTATTTTCTTGCAAGAATTCATAATTTAAGTTTGCTTAAATCAAACTAACATATACTATCATTTTGTATTTGACAAAAACATTCATGGCTATAGAACTATCATATAAGTAATCCAATTGGTCAACTACCACTCAAATACATGGCCACCTAGCAAGGAAACATTCAAACCCTCACTTGATCTTTCACTTTCTCCCAAATTATTGAAAAATGACATTTTGGATATATTGTGGTGGAGGTTGCCAAAGCCAAGCTCATTTGTTAGTGAAAAGTTTTGGAGAAAGTTTTAAGTACACTAAACAACCTAACTTTGGTATTAGATTACTTATATGGTAGTTTTATAGCCATGGTTATTCTCTTGAGCACAAAAATACTAGTAATTGTTGGTATGATATAATCAAATTTTGGATTATGTTATCCTATGAGGAATTATGAGAAATCTCATTAGGAAGCAATAATTCATCTTATTAAGATATGGTTGGAAGAATGGATAAGAGTATATAAGGTTTATATAACAAAAGAAAGTGGAAGTAGAGATTAAAGTTTCGGCCTTATGGAGTAGTTTTGGAGAAATTTAGGATTTTGTCACTTAAACCTTTGATGTGTTAATTATTTTGTGATATTAAATCCTAAATAAATTTTATGGAGAAATATAGAATTAATTATGTGTGAGATCCCAGACTACGTGTATTTGTATGTATTATTTTATGTTTATTGTTGATTGTTTTAATTTATTTTTAATAATATTATTGATTATTTTTATTTGTTTAAAATTATTATTTGAACTATTAATTAGTTAATATTAGTTTTACGTTGTTTTTATATTTAAATATTGAGTGACGTTGCTTTTCAAATTAATTTTAATGTGAGGTAATTATTTTAATGATTAAAATTAAATTCCTTTATTTTATTATGTGATTTTAATCGATGTGCTTTTTTTATATTAATTATTGGTTTATAATTAAATTGTATTTGGTTTAATTTATTTTATTGTTGAGCTTTATATATTTTATTTTATTGATATTGAATTGTAGTTTTTTCAGTTACCTTTAATTTAATTCATGGTACTCTATTTCTAGTGGGTTTTTATTTCTTTTTCCCATTTTTATTTTTCTTTTCTTTTCTTTCTGTTCTTCTTTCTTTCTCTGCTTATTCCCCCCCTCCCCCCCCCCCCCCCCCCGACCAAGCCTCCTTCCTCTCGGTTCCATTCGGTTCAACTTAGCCTAACCACCTACCGCCGATCAGCTATCGTCACCGCCCATGCCGCAGGCACCTTTACCCTCCGGCGACCTCCTCTGTACTGGTGGTGCACCTCAAGACGGCCCCTAACTGGTGCGAGTTTCAAACTTGAAATGAGTATTTTGGCTTTTCTTCCATTTTTCGGCACCACCATTAGCCACCTTGGCTTCCGACCACCCCCACCTTGTTCCCCACTCTCCAGCGTCCCTCCAGCTCTTCCTTTCTCCTTCACCCGAAATGGGTCTTCAAATGGATTTTTATTTTCCTCGCCGCCGTCCGGCCACCGTTGATCTCACTTCCACCACCAAAGTGTTCCTCCACCCCAACCGACCACCCCCTAGCTCAGTTTCCCCATCGTGGCCCCACCTTCATTGTACAACCCTAAACCCCAAAATGGGTTTTCACCCATTTTGAGCCCGATCAGCCACCTTCTGGTGGTTGCACCACCTCACTACTACCTTCATGAGATTCTCCACCTTCCATTGAGCATTTTCTTAAATTTTAGTGTCAAACTAAGCACTCTAGCCTAACGTACGAAGTGACCCACTGTGAACACCGTGGATCAGCGTTTGCTCGATGATCTGGTTTTACCCATTGTAAGTATTTTTCAAATAAACTTTTAAATTCAAATATATTTTTGTATCAATAGATATTGTGTTTGGTTATTGTTGGAATTTGTTGCTTGATGAGTATCCTTTGTGCATGGTCGTATGCATTGTATATTTACGTGCATGTTCATGGGAATATTTGGAAATTGAATTTTTGCATGATTTATGGATGTTCATGTGTTGGAAATGAAAACTGAGTTTTCAAATGTGTTAACGGTTTTTAGGTACGTGTGTATTTCGACCCCAAGCTGAGATGAGGTATTATCTCGGTGGAGTTTTTCTAGTCACTCAGGAGCGAAATATACTGAATGACGTCCCCTGGATCGTCACCGGACGACAATGGGATCAGATGTGATGGTAACGCTCTTTTGCCGACTCTGTGATCCATCTGCTGGTGGGGACTAGGGGATGCCTGGTCATGGTACGTGCTGAGCGCGGTTAGCTAGGCATCGCCCGTTCCGAAGTCACATGCGTTGTCGTTACCTACGGCATAATGGTGAGAGTCAAGATGTGCGGATGGTCCTTAGGGAAGATCTTGGTGCATACGGTTAATAAAATGGATATTTAGGTCATTTTCTGGAAAAATGGTGGGGTTTGATTATTGGTTTTATGTTGACCATTTTCTGGGAAAGTGATTGTGGTTTTAATGGATTTATTTGCATCATTTTCTAAAAAAATTATGGATGTTTATATTGGAGTTTTATCGTGGACCAAGATGGGATTTTGACATGTGTTATTTTATTTATATTGAGAAAATTGATTTTAAATTTCATGCATATGGTATCATGTTCATGCGTATTGTTGTTGCATAAATATATTTTATATCTTGTGGTTTGTTAGGGCTGTACTTACCTGCGATGTCATTTTTGGCATTGTAATTTTTAAATGCAAAGTTTGAGGAGGCTAAGCCTGAGGAGGTGGCTCTGCCATTGATGTACTATTATTATCATTTGTTATATTGAGAAATATTTTTCCTTTTTTATAAATATGTATTTTTATGATTTGTCTCTCCGATGACTGTATTAAATCTCTTGTCGAAGAATTTTTGTTAAACTACTTTGTAAAATAATTCTAAAAATTTTGGTACTTAGATATTGACTTCAATTATCCGCTACTTCTATTTATGCATTTCACGCGTTTATACACTTAGCACTTGACGTTGGAGGTGCGTGACCCATGTTGTCATCATCTCGACGCCTCGATTTTTGGGGGTGCCACATTATGTATAGAATAAAGAAAGAAGAATTGCATAAAAGAAATGATTGAAAAATATGAAGGAATGTACATATGGTGGTTTCAACTTTGGAAGTTATGGTGTCATGCTTTGAATATTTGGAATTTACAAAATAAGAAATAGATTTGAATAAAAAGAAAATAAAAGAATTCCTAAAGAACTTAGGAGCTTCGGTTTTCACTTCGTTTTTATATGAAAGGATTTGATTTACATTCCTTTTATAAAATAATTACATTTTATCTTATATGTGATATATGATGTGATTTGTTCATGCTGTGCATTGACTAAACATGTTTTATATGCCATGTGACCCATGTAAGTATGAAACATGCATGCAAACGTCCAAGAATACATGCACATCCCATTATGTCACAAGTTTTACATCAAAGGGCATGACATACATTTTTTTTGAGAAAAAAATAAGAATACTTATGAGAATAAAAAAGGAACAACTAAAAAAAATAAAATTTAAAAAGTCACATCATGACGAAGACGACGATACGTAATGCCTGTATGACTAACGTGCCGATGGGAAAGACGATACGTAATTTCTGTCAAATACAAAGAAGTCGTGTCGTAATAGGGAAGGCGATACGTAACTTACGTATGACTGACATGATTGGTGGTGAAAGTGATACGTAACTACTGCCATAATAAGTATTTTCATGTCATAGTAGATATGACCTAACCACAAATAATAATAGTGGATATTGCCCAACCACGAATAATAATAGTTGATATGGTCCAACCATGGGTAATAATAGTGGATAAGACCTAACCATGAGTAATAATAATGAAGAACCTGACGGTAAAGATGATACGTAACTGCTGTTGAGGTTAAGGAATAAGTGTGACAGTGAAGTCGATACGTAACTGTTGTCATACTATGAATAAGAATGAGACATAAAAAAATAAGAATATCAAGAAAAAGATTTTATATATTACAAAAAGTTGTACACCCATTTTCCTGAAAGTTCTTTATAAAAATATGTAAATTTTAAAATGAGTGCACTAGTTAAGTGTAAGTTAAGCATAAGTCATGTGAATGCCATGTCATAATCTCATGATCATGTTACATGGATTTGCATGATATCTATATATATGTATGGAAGACGCTCTGATTAAGTTATTTATGTATTTACTGATATTTATTGAAAATCTCACTCTTTCAATTTTATCTATATATCATTATTTATGGAATAGTAGACATTATTGTAGGAATAGATGACTCATCATAAGATCTAGACATTATAGGAGATTCTGAGATTCTCCAAGGGTCCTACAGAATACTTCCCTCTCTATGGATGGATCTTCCCTGTATATGATCAAGTGTGATAGCAAAATTATAAGGAAATCATAAACGAACCTCCCTAAGAGTGGGAAAAGGGGTAATGTGATATGTTATATTATGAATGTGCTTTGAGATAATTGTGATGATATAATTATTTGGTATTCTCTAAAAAGATGAATAGTGAATTATGGGTTATAGTATGCTTTATCATGTAATTATGTTAGATCTCTTTGCATCTATTGAAAATTTATCTCATTCCGCTGCAATTTGCACTATATCTAACTAGTAAGTTTAGGTGTATGTATGTTACTCTTTATATTTACGATGGGGTATGTAACATTGTGTTACCTATCCCGACACTTTAGTTTATATTAGTTTCTAAACGTAAATGAGGGTCGCCATATTTTTCATGCTGTCTATAAATATGAATGTTATTTGTTCAACTTTTGGGTTCAAATGTTAAAGTGATCTTAGATTATCTCATGTGAATAGTATTGAAAAATTTATAAATAGTAATAAAAAATAATAAATAGTTTGTGAATATATATAATTAATGAAGTAGTGTGAGGTGGTGATCAGTGTACGCAGAAAAAATTGTGATATATTTGTATGATCTCGTGCAAAATGAAAGTCAATTTTTACCAAGGAAGCATTGTGTCTCAAGATAAAAAGTTGAACACTTCGTTTGCTTGATCCCCATCCACATAGTGGATTTTCATTCACCTATGCTTCTTGATTCTTCCATATATAGTAGTCTTCATTAGGCATTCGGTTTAGGCACATGGATTTCGTCTTTCACTTGATTCCTCACTATTTTGCTTAGTTTTCTTCCTGTCAGTTTTAGAAATTAACTTCATTTTCATAGTTGGCCTCTTGCTTGAACATCACGACCACTAACATTCAAGCACAAAAGTGGGAGGCAGCGGAGCACAAAGTAACATCATGTTGTGTCAAAAGAAAGGAGTGATGTCAAAGAAGAAAAATAGATGTTTGGATAATAGGGAGGTTGTGGTAGATGCTTTAGCGACTGACAATGAAGATAATTAGCTCCCGCACCAAAACGGCCTTTGTTCCCTCTAAGCATGAATTGCATTCCCAATTGGTTTCTCTGCTTGGTGTAATGAGCTTAGGAGGTGGGAGTTCGAAGCCAAAGTTTCCTAAAGTTTAGCAAAGAAATCTTTGACAAAGTTCTTTCGTGCACGAGCATTTATTCTAATCAAGCAGAGAAAAAGTAGGGGTGACATGTGCTTAAAGCTATGCATGCATCGAAGTACACAATCATATGACTTGTTCAAGCCAAGTACAAAGATGCTTAGAAAACAATTAAAGAAGGTGACATGATTCTTTAGACGAAAAAAAAAAAGTAGGGGTCATGGCAATTGTGCAATTAGGTAATGCATGTGGACCTGTGGTTGGGTGCCTTATATATATATATATATATATATATATATATATACCTGACTTTAGAGTTCTGAACATTTGGAATTACATGCATGCAAGACATTCATGACTGATGAACCTGTGCTCTGGGTATCAGAAAGTCAAGGTACTGGCGGGGCCACTTTGACATTTCATATACATTTTCATCTCTATCTCGTCTATATGAAGTTGTCATTGGTTCCTCTAGATATTTAATTATTTAATACAGTAATAATTAGCTAGTTTGTGTATTGATAGATGTGTAATGACATATAAATCTCAATCAAAACCATAGGTGCGCATTTAAATATTGCTGGAAATTAGTAACAGATACATAAACAGTACTTTTGTGTATAATTATTAGGGTTAAGTAGGCATGATAACACTAGCTTTATATAATATAAATGCCATTTATAGCCGATTGATAGGTATATGTACATATATAATTTACATTAATTTGATTTATGAGTCTTGATCTCTTAACAAATAAAAATTAATATATTGCTACTGACCCAACTGAACTGCGTATATATATCTTGATCAGTTTGTATATATATATATATATGAATCTACGCAAATATTTTAAGAACAGCTTAATCGTTTTTAGATTTGGTGCGGTTCGATTTTCGAACTGTCAGCTCAAAACTGGTTCATTCATTTTAAAATCCAGTCAAATCTGGTTTGAATTTGGTTTTAAGTTTTCCAACATTGGGCCCGGACAGGTTTACATATTATATTTATGTTATTAATTTTTAATATTATATATTAATATAATATATTTTATATTATGCATGAAATGATATATTATATTTTATAACATAACATTTTAATTTTAAACATGGATATTTATTTAATCATATATTTTAAATATATATATTAAATATTAAATATATATACTAAATATATTTTATCGCCTAATAAGTTCTTAATATATTTCTTTTGGTAAATACATTAGTAATATACTCATATACTTAATTTATTAAAATTAAAAAAGCAGATCGAAGCTGGTAAAAATGGAAGTACTGATTTATGGGTGTAATTGATATATAGTCGGTTTAAAAATAAGTAGAATTAGTGTTATCGATTTGGTGCTAGATTTATTCTAAAATCAGATTAAATCGGATCGATTACATATTTAGTTATTTATCTAAATAACTTAATTATGTTCATTTTTGCCTCATAGGAAATATTTTATTTCAAGTTTTTCAAGTAATTATGATTTTGGCCAAATTTTTTGCAAGATTCTTTATTACTTATGTATTTAATTTCCATGCAGTAATTTGCATTTTTTAAAAGTTCTTATAATTTCGAATTTGGAAACAATTAAAGGCCGACTTCTGGGTTTTATAAAATAATTTCAAATTGTATCATTAATCAAATATATTTATATTTTTCAAAGTTTTATCTCTGTTTTATATTTTTTCTCAATCTCAATTCTTAGCCGTTGGGATCATTCTAATTTTGTCTAGCATCAACTTAAGTACTGATTATTTACTTAATCATATATTTGGACCGCTAGCTACAGTTAGGGCCACACAAAACCAAGGAAACCGGCCATCATCAGTGCTAACTGGCCGCTTGAGTACGAAACCGGTTGAAACTGACAAAAAATTTATTAGCTGGCAGTAAAACTATATGAAAACTGACGTCGACCGATTCGGTCCCAGTTTGGGCCTTGTTCACTCTGCCAAACCGGCCGACTATATGTACATTATTTCACTTAAGCTTCATTTAAATTTAAAAAATAAAATAAATTGAGATGAGTTTAATTTTTTTTAATATTATTATTATTTTAAAATTTTAAAAATATATATAAAATTTTAAAAATATATACAAAAATTTATATTTTATATAAAAAATTATAATAATATAATAATAAAATAAAAATGAATTAAATTTAATTCAACTCATTTCTAAATCTAAACTATACTTTAATCGAGTAGAATACGGTATCTTATACTTGTCATTTATAATAAAATAAAATAAAATAAAAATGATATGAAATGACGTTTTAACGTCCTAGGTTTAATAATCTCATCGCCTTTCTCCTTTTCCTCTCAAGTTCCTCTTCCTGAAGCCTTAATTCAAACCCCACTCTTAGCCTTGCCGCTGCCCAGTACAATGTCGATGTCCTCGATTTTCATTGCGTTCATGCCATTCATTAAACCCTTGCACCACCACATGTCTCCTCTCCCAAACCTCTCTCATTTCTTTGACATCTTTGTGACTCGAGTTCCACTTCTCTCATGGAGCCATGCCTCACGCCAGTGGCTTTTGTTCTTTTAAAGTTCTTATCTTTCCATCACTCGAGTTCCACTTCCGCACACCATAGTTTTTTTTTTTTTTTTGTGTGTGTGTTTTAAAAAAGTATTCTGTTTTGATGTGTTCATCTTTAATAATTATTTTTCATATTATTTGTTGTCTAGATTATTTATGTGTGTATGTACAACGATTTTAAAAAAATTGGATCGAACTTTTGGGACCTTGAACAGTGATCCAAAACCTAATTCCCATTGTGAGTGTTAGATCAAGTTATTGGATCCTGATTTACTATTTTTTTTTTTCGCGTAAGTTGTGTTGGCATTTGTGTTGTAAGATTATTTTGAAATAAATTGTGAGGTTGGAGCTAAAATCTATATTAGGGTTTTTTTTTTTGGATAGGTAATCAAAGGAATATTATTAATAGAGAAAGGCAAAGCCCAAGTACACAAGTAGTATATATGAGAATCGCCTAATTAGGGTCTATAATCGAAAGAAAAAGGTCACGAATACTAAGACCGTTATAAAAAATAAATCCCGCCCAAGAAAGCAAAGACTTAAAAAAGAAAAGTTTAAGACCCTCTATTGTTCTCTCGCAATCTTCAAAGCTTCTTACATTTCTTTACTTCCAGATGTACCAGCACATACAAATAGGTATCATGCGCCAAATGGTAGCCACCTGAGAGTTACCCTGAATGCCGCACTAACTCGTAAGGAAATCCACCAATTTGAGAGGCATAACCCATGACAAACCGACTCTCATGAAAAGATCATCTCACATTACCTTGGCCACCTCGCAATGTAGAAGCAGATGATCTGCCGACTCTCTAGCTTCTTACACATACAACACCAATCCAACACAATTACCCGACGCTTCCTGAGGTTATCTATAGTCAAAATCTTATCCAGTGAAGCTGTCCAAACAAAAAAAGCCGTTTTGGTAGGAGCTTTCATCTACCATATACTCTTCCACGGGAACCTGGTGACTTCGGGACTTGTTAAAGCTTGGTAAAACGATCTGACAGAGAAGTTTCCTTTCTTAGAGTAACTCCAATGCATCTTGTCCCCAATACCTCCTGGGATACTTACTGAATACAAAGTGGCAAAAAACTCTAAATTAATCTCTATCTCCTAGTCTTGGGCTGCCCTAGTGAAATCAATATTCCAATGAGGGAGTCCATTTGAAAGAGAGAAAAGATCAAAGATGGCAGCATCTTTTTCTCTAGCAAGCTCGAAAATAACAGGAAAAGCAACTTGAAGGCTACGATCACCAACCCAATTATCAAACCAAAATTTGATACGAGAACCATCACCCACCACAAAATGTTCATGACCTCGAAAGATCTCCCAACCTCCCCTTATAAATTTCCATAAACCCACGCCATGTGTGCCTTCTACCTCATTTGTGCACCAACCTCCCCAAACCTCTCCAAATTTTGAGTTTATTACCAACTTCCAAAGGGCATCCCTTTCCAGTTACTACTTCCACAACCATTTACCCAAGAAAGCTTGGTTGAATTTCATCAAGTGGCGAATTTCCAAACCTCTCACAGAGATTGGAGTACAAACTGTTGACCACTTAACCAGATGAAATTTGAACTCATCTCCTAGACCACTCCAAAGGAAATCCCTTTGCAACTTCTCAATGTGGTTAGCCACCTTTGTGGGGAGTGGGAACAAAGACAAGAAATAAGTGGGTAGATTCGAAAGAGTGCTTCTGATCAAAGTTAATCTACCACATTTCAAAAAATATAACCGTTTTCACGAAGTCAATCTGTGTTCCACCTTTTCGACAACTCCATTCCAAATCCTTTCAGATTTCAAGGAAGCACCCAAAGGTAAGCCAAGATATGTCAGAGGGAATGAAGATACCTTGCAACCTAAGAATGTACCTAAAGATTCCACATCCTGAACCACCCCAACTGGAACCAATTCAGACTTTGATAGGTTAACTCTCAAACTTGATGCTGCTTCAAAGCATAGTAGGAGCGCCCTCAGCGTTTGAATGTGTTCACGATTTGCACCATAAAAAATAAGGGTATCATCTGCAAATAACAAGTGAGTGATATTAAGGTTGCCATTCCCCACTGAAAAACCATAAAGAAACCCCCTGTCCACCAGGCCTTCAATTATCTTACTTAAAGCTTCCATGATAAATAAAAAAAGCAACGGAGAAAGAGGATCTCCCTGTCCCAACCCACAAGAAGAGTTGAAAAAACCAACCGGTGATCCATTTACCAAGATAGAGAATTGCACTGAAGTGATACAAAACTCTATCCATTTCTGCCATTTGCCCCCAAAATCACATTTAGCAAGCAGATAGAGTAAGAACCGACAGTTAACATGATCATAAGCTTTCTTCATGTTTAGTTTGCAAAGTAACTTGGGTTCTCTGGATTTCAAACGTCCATCCAAAACTTCGTTTGCAATGAGGATAGAGTCAAGAATTTGTCTACCTTTAACAAAAGCATTTTGTGGCTTCGAAATTAGCTTCTCCATCACCGAGCTCAATCTAATTGCAAGCACTTTGGAAAGGATCTTATACACCCCATTAACAAGACTAATAGGGTGATAATCTCTAATATCCGTATACCCCAACTTTTTTGGAATAAGTGCTAAAAAGGTAGAATTAAGACTCTTTTCAAAACTTGTATTGGAATGAAAGTCATGAAAGACTCACATAAGATCTTCCTTAACCACCTCCCAACAAGTTTGAAAGAATCCCATGGTAAATCCATCTAGACCCGAAGCCTTGTCACATGCCATACCTCTGATTACTTTGTACACTTTGTCTTCTGCAAATGGCCTCTTTAATTATTCTGCACTCTACTGATCCAATACTGAAAAAGTTAATCCGTCCACTTGTGGTCGCCAATTATGCTCTTTAGAAAGTAGATGTCAATAAAATTGCTCAATATGATTTTTGATGATCATTTGATCTGAGGAAACTATCTCATCTATCATCAGTGTATCAATGGCATTGTTCCTCTTATGAGAGTTGGCCACCTTATGAAAGAATTTGGTGCATCTGTCCCCTTCTTTAAGCCATAATGCCTCTGATTTCTATCTCCATGAAATCTCCCCCATCAGAGTAACTCTTTCAAGCTCTGCAACGACCTGAGTCTTGCAAAAAGTTTCCGGTTCAGAGAGTGTTCTAACTTCCTCTTCACCTTCTAGAGTTTTAGAATTGTGATATTTTTTATGTTGCAAACTAGCAATTTAATTGTGTTGATGTTTGTTCATTATTTGTTTTAATTTGCTTTGCTTTGAAATTAATTATATATGTATTTAGATTTTCACACTTCAGATAGATTCTTCATCAATTTCAATTGATGTTGATTCAAATGAATGAACTATATAATTGATGTTGATATTAATTTAACAAATGATTTGAGAGAGAACCAAACAATGCAAATACCAAGACCCCCTATTGCCCTTAACAGTAGTAGTTGTCCACTTTCAAAGAAACGAAAGGGGAAATACTGTCGATTATTTGGGACCATTTTATACAAATGGTGTGTTGTCCCATAGATGATGCTAAGGCTAAGTGAAATTAATACAAAAAGATGTACGCTTTCTATTTAAAGAGGAATATAAATTTACCATACAAAACCATCTACCTTCATATATAAAAAATCCTTATAAATATGGGCCTTTGGATAGATACTAAAAAAACATAGGCATTTGAGGCAACACTTGAGGAGACGGTTAGAGAGATTGATGGCAGTACGGTAAGAAATCTTGTAACTCACAACTATAGTAAAGAGGTTGTGAGGTTGTTAATTGCAAAAATAGTAATTATCGATGAATTACCATTTAGAGCCGTTGAAGGGCAATAATTTAGAAAGATTTGTTGGTTGCTTGGATCAAGTAAGAATGAATCTCTCTAAAATCTATGATTTTCCAACAATTCTTTTAGACAAACTATTAACTTTGGTGTCCAAGATTTTCCAACAATTCTTTCGGACCACCATTGAACCCATTTTTGTCTTTATGATCACAAGTTGAAACATCCCAACTTGGGTTGCATGAACTTAGCTCAGGTGCATGAAACACGACCTTAACAACCTCAACCAATCTCCTCCATTCATTTACGCAATGGGACACATTTAGGCCTAACTTGGATGGATAGATGCTTTCATCACATCTCATTTCATCTCAGTATATTCAAATACCAAAAACACAAAAATACCTTTTTTAAGTTCAAATTTTCAATATTTTCATCTAATTATTATTTAATTATTAGAACTTTCTCATACATTGAAACAAAACACAAAAATTAAATCTACATTTCCAAATCCCAAAATAAAAATTATATTATAATAATATTATCTTTCATATTTTAATAAACTTTTTCTCTCCTTTTCCAAAATTCCTTAAAACATTTTAACTCAAATCATTTCTAACTCATGATTTCATCTCAACTCAAATATATCACTATTAATTATAGATCATCTCAACTAATTTGAACTCACTATCAAGCAAGCCGCTTATTTTTCCACTCAATGGGAGCTATAGAGAGCATCTCTATTGTCCATGCTGATCAAATTACTCACCAAAATATTGTAATAGAAAAACTAGAAGATATTTTTATTTGAGGGTTCATCGTTCGGATTGATCCTGATAAATGAAGTTAGAATCGTCTCACTTACATAAAAGAAGCATACTTTTCTTCTCAAATTACTTCTTTGTTAGATTTTGTTTGTCTATTTCCTTCTCATGTCGCTTCAAACATATAATATATATTATAAGCTGGCTCCTGTCTTTGTGCGTTTTATTTATTAAAAAAATTCATGTAATAATTCAACTAAGCTCAAGCTTGTTAAATAGTACAAATAAAGATCGATAAATAACTCAATCAACTCGACTCCGGAAGCTCTCAATTCTAACTCGAGCTCGAGCTCGAACTCAAGTTATTTGAGTTCAACTCAACTCAACTCGATAACTTAAAAATTTGACTCGACTTGGATCGATTACAACGCTAATTAACTTAGGTACAGACATGATTAAATCTTATTGAATGAAACTTTTCTGTTTAATTGGCGATCGAAAGGAAGATTTTTAATTTGTTCTTTCTTTTGATTTGTATCTTATGGTGGATGGTTAGTTTCATGTGCTTTTTAGGAGTACCTATATAATTATAGTTTCTTTTATATCTCCTTTATTCGTTATCACCAAGTTATTTTCATTACCATTAACATTTACAGGTAATTGTTCTTGACATTAATCTTGGCTAGGCTACTTTGTCATGACTCTTGTCTTAATTATATAAATCTATATCATGTTGTTTACGAACTCAAAAATCAGAATTGATTCAATGAAAGATATCAGAACTTATAAGTCAAATAGTACTATTGACTAAAAAAAATATTATTCCATTCAATGCTTTTATTTCAACATAATCATGATAATGAATATTTGAGATGGCCTGGCTTTAGAAACAGCTTTTTTCTCCTTATGCAGATCAATCACACCCTGTAATTCACAGAAGATCAAAGTTATTCAATAACAAAGAAAAGCTAAATATCATATATAATATTTTTTTTTAATCATGGATTTTATCATCTCTAATCATAAATGATATGTCACATTTCAAGAAACTAATTTTCTATTTAATAATTTATATATGAAGTCACTTAAAATATATTCAATGCTAGGCTGAGGCTTATTGATTGGATTCAGTTGTGATTTTTCCAGCAGCAGGGTCGGCAATCTGGGAGAAGGCTTCTTGAGCGATATCGAGAGTTCCTTGGCAACCATGGGGTGGGCAGTAATCAACAATCTTAACTGTTACTTGAGTGCCAGTGCAGGGTTGGGGCACTCCTTGGTTTGTAGGGCCAGTGCAAGTAACGGCGCTATATATACATTCTACCGCATGCAGCCCCATTTTCCCATGGGGCATCGCTAGCTGCTGCGTTCATAACGCCTTGGTCTTCGTACCCAAAGCAGGTAGATGCTCGGCCTTCATCATCACCGATATATTATGTAAAATTTCTGATATATATGATACATCAATTTTCTTGTCAAGATTTTGCAAATATTTCTCGATAAATAAACGTAACTGATGATATTGAAGGTTAAAACATTTTTTTTTTTTTTTTTAGCAGACTTCTTTCTAGGGCTGTAAAAAAATTACAACATCATTTAAAAACACTTATTTAATCATTAAATAAATAAATAAACAAACAAAGCAACTCTCGAGAGCGATTTTGACTGACTTTTAGCACTTTTCTTCTACAATATTTATTGTACAAACTGTTCTTATGATCCTTCTATATAATACCATATTGTACGAGCTCATTTCTAGTGGGAAATTTAGCTTACGTACCGAATCAAGCTTGAATAAAGAATAAATAAAAAATATCGAGCTTGGATTCGAATATTTTGAGTCAAGCCGAGCCAAGCTCGGCAAGCCATAGATCGACTCGGCTCGATTATAGCGCCCTACTTCCTTCATGGACTAATTGCCTTGAGTCTTGAAGTAGACAACTAAATAATGTACAACAAATTTAGTAGATATGGTGATCCTGCCCATGTATATATAGTGTCAACATATTCCCATCAAGGCCTATTGATATCCCGTAATGGGTGTATTACAACTAGATATATAGGACCTAATTATATGAATAAGTGTCTTTGATATATTGTCAATGTATCATCATGTGTGTGGGTTACATAATATCTCTTAATACAACTCTTGGAATAATTCAGCAAGTGATTTATGCATGTAGAAACTGCAATTTGGGTGTTGGTAATGGATCAAACCCATGATCAAGTAGTGTCCACGTTGGTGGGGGAGTTATTTGTTAACTCTCCACCACTATCACAACTCTAAGGAAATTATTTAACTTTGACATATTTAGAAAAATTAATTAAGTTTCGTGTGTAGAATACTCTTTAAATAAGAGTATGCACAATTAATTGTAAGTGGGTGAAAAATTGTAGTAATTAAAAAAGATAAGAACTCCTCTCTCTCTCTCATCATTTTCTTAGAGATACTGGTTAGATCTCTCGTTTGTTAGGCCTATTAATTGAATGAAAAATTTGACTCACAAGTGAGGAGAACTGTTACAAAAAGATATAAAATAATAAAATCTACCTTTTCCTAATAACTTAACCTTTTGAGATAAGAGGTGATTTTATAATTATAAAACTCTATATTACCAACGCTTATCATTAATTCCTGTCATTTCTATATATAATATCATCGTATGTACTTCTTGTTCTTGCCGCCAATTAACTATTAAATGGCATCAACAAGGCAATTATAGTTAACTATTATGAAGACTCATTGGAGCCAGTTACTGTTTGAAAAAATTTGGCAGGATTGAATATTGTCTAGCTATATATAAGGATTACTGCAAGCATTCATCTTTCAAGCTTCTCCTCTCATACAGCTTGAGATCGACCTTTCTTGGCAAGTTTTCAACCCTAAAAGAGAAAAGGATATCATGGCAATCCAACAGATCAAGTTTTCTGTACGTGTCTTGGGAGTTATCGCAAGTTTCATCACAATGGTTTCCGCCACTGCAGGAAGTGCCATTGTGCACACAATTTATGTCCGTGAGTATATTCATAAAAATCTAGCTCTCTTTTTAAAAATTAATTTTCTCGATCGTTCTCTTACTGTCTTACACACACACACACACATATATATATATATATATATATTCATATATAACATGAGATTTATATATATAAGACGAGTTCCATTTTGATATCAAACGAAGAATAAGCTGTGTTTTTATGGGCTGGGCGGGGGTGGGTATATATATATGTACGAATATATTTGGATTTGGTTTTAAAAAAATAAAACCGGTATCAGACTGAGCTGGTTTCGCACTGGTCCAAATATATCAATCCGGTCCAGTTTGTGTCAGTAAACTGATTTTTATTTTCAACCGTAGCTACAAAATGCAAGTCAGTGAGTTCACATGACTGTCACTTGATTTTGGCTTGAGCAAAACTTAAACAAAGATACTCAACGTGCACTTAATAGTTGGCTCGAGCTAATCCCAGATAGATTATTCGCTCGACCTAGAATTCGAGCAAAGCTTAAGCAAAGAATTTGCTAGAGGTTCATGCAATAATGGGCTTGGGCAAAAAAAAAAACTCTAGCGTTCACTCGATGTTTGCTCGTTACTTCGCTTAAGCAAATATTGCACAAATTGTCCGCTTGCAATGCACTCAACACTCTGCTGAAGTGAAGGACCATATTTTTGTCACCTTAAGGTTTTTCACACCTATCTATAATTATGAACGTTATTTCTTCGATTTTGTATTAGAATGAGCAGCTTAAACTAAAAGAGGTGACAAGTGTGTAGAACATATTTGAGAGTGAAAAAAAGCAAAGAGAGAGAGTTAAGGTTGTGTGAGTAGAATGAAACTCATATAATTCATTGAGTGTTGTAATCTGCTATAGAATAAAATTTTCTATTGCTCTATCGATGGAGACATGTTGTCAAACCATATAAATACTATGTGATGTGTGTGCAGTTGATTATTGTGTTTCCACATTACTATTGTATTGTCTGTCTCAATATCATTGTGTGTGTGGGTTTGGTTGCTCTTGAATTTACCACAACACCATTTTGTCTAACCAACGAAATTATGAAAATATATGCGTTGACAAAAATCATGTGGTATAACGCTTGTAAAAATTATTAATTAAAAGGTAAATATTCAATATATAATCAATATACCATTAAAAAATATTCGACCTGTGATACTACCATAATATTATTAGAAGTAGAATATCAAGACAACCGACAATATGATGATCTTATTATGGAAGTGAAATATATCAATATACTCTAATGCCTTCACTAGGAGGCAGTTGGATAATTCTCAAAGGTGATCATAGATGCAAAATGTCTTGTCGAAAGTGATGACATACAAAATGACATTCTATCTAGCTATATTTGGCATATTCATGGAAGACATGATTATGATCCATTTCTATAAGAGTAAAAAGTTCTTATTCTTTATAATACTTCAATGAAATCAAAATTGAATATAGAGTTGTATTTCTAGAATATGACTTATAAAAGTTTGATTTAGACCTTGTTTTAAGGTACTATAAATCAATGTTTTGAATACCGTACCGGTACCCGTCCCCGTACTGGTCAAATCACTGAAACGAAATATTTCGGTACCGATATCGTTTCGGAATAATTTATACATAAATAAATTATATATATAAATACAATTATAAATTATATTTCAAAATAATAGTCAAAATATAAATAAATTATATAGATATATATGTAATTAATTTAGTCTAAATTGAGGTTAAAACATAGTAAAAAATTAAAAAAAAAAAACCTCAAAGGCTGAAATCCAGTACGGCTGATACCGGCCGTACCGGATATTTTTTGGCCGTACCGGGCCGAAATGAAATGTTAGTTTTTTTGTATCGGCCGACCGGCTAGTACGGAAAATTCCGGCCGTACCGGCCGGTACGGCACGGTATTTAAAACACTGCTATAAATGGTATTAGAGCTTATTTCAAATATAAGTGTTGTAGCATTTGAGCCATGCATGTCACCTATGATGGATGACCGAACAAAGATGTCAGTAATTTAAGGATAGAAGATTGTGATAATTCATTTTAAATAAATACAAGTATTGTTTGAGATATCGTATTATTTAAAAATAAGTAATTATTATTCTTTAAAATGATTATTTGCATCTTTATCATTGATCTTATGGCAACCCATTATACGAGCTGGAATTATTAACCCTTGTGCCAAAACTTTTGATCTCTCACTTGCGATCCTTATGGGAATGAAATCAATGATGCTTCTAGCCCATCGAAAGTCGTGAGCTGCTCCACCGAATGCCAACCAAAAATGGGCTATGATCACTTTTTTTCCTTCAAGTTTCTTCTCTCTATAAATATGGAGCTTAGAGTTATACAAATAAGAAACAAGAGAGGAAAAGAGAAAAGAAGAGAGCTGAGTAATCCACCTCCTATGTTTTTGCTTCCATTGATTTATTAGTGAAGTTCTATAATAGACGTAAGTAATTGTCGAACCATGTTAAATTTGTTCAAGTCATGTATGCTTGATAGCCTCAACATTGGGGCATGTTTTACTTTTGTACAATATGTTCCTTTGTGCTTCAGCTACTTGTGAATTGGATTTTTGGATGAAACATAATTGCAAGTGATTCTTACAAAGAAAAAAAAAAAATCTCATATGTGAGAATTTGGAGAATTAGATGATATTTTCTCTCATTTATTTGAAGAGAAGTGATACAACATTAATTTTTTCACAACCCATTCACAATTTCGTAGTAAAATATTAATATTTTATCATTTTGTTTATCGGCGAGAATGCATAAAACTATAAGCTATTATTCTGATTTAGTTTCTTAAGAAAGAAATAAATCCATTGAAAATATTTGCTTCGTGAGTTGTCCTTACATAATAAATGGAAGTCTCCAAAAACTCACAAGCACATTATATCTCTTTTAATGATGTATGACTCTCATTTTATTACGTGAGATCTTTGAATTAAAAAGTTGATATTAAATGTTAGCATGTTAATGATATTACAAAATATGATAAGGGAAAAAAAAAGAGAGTAGAAAAACGAAAACCCAAGTTGGAGAGGCCGGCAGGACCTCTCCCTCCACTACCAGACTCGGGCCAACAGTGGGCTTTCGCAAGCCACTTGGTGGCCTGGATTCACAATCAGGCTATTATGAAGGTGGCTTCATGAGAGCCACTGTGGCGGCCCAGATCTTTCCGGCCCAGGTTTTGTCTTTTAAGGCCTCCACTTGACAATTTGTGCACACTATATATGTATCATCAACAAATGCACATGACCACATACAATATTCTAATTCAATCATGCATATATAAAATCATACAGTTTCAATATTATTTTCTTCCATGAGACAAAAGAGTGAAAAAAATATTTAGTGCTTTAAAATTGGTTAATCCTAACGAAAGGCAAAAAAAAAAAAAAAGGACAGAAGGCATATTTCTTGTACGCAACCTTTGCTTTTCCAAATGCCTATATTTATTCCACTACATATAATACGGTATGAACAACATGAGCATTCATTCACAATTTAATATGCTCCAGAAGATAATTCGGATACAGAATGCATTCGTATTCTAAACTTACTGTACTGTAAGTTTTGATTATACTATTGTGTAGATAATTGTATGCATCTTTTCTCGAAGGCATTCTCAGGTTTGATAAAACTTGTACATCTGTTATTCAGCAGTACATCCCCTTGCTTGCTTTGGTTTAGAATACGAAGATCTAATCTCTCTGAATAAATGCTCCAATTCTTGACGGATCTAGCGTATGAATTATATGCTAATAATCGAGCATAATGAGGAGGAGCCTAGATACGAGTACTTATGTATCATGAGGAGGAGCCTATATATATATATATATATATATATATATATGTTGTTAACTTGGTTCCCTTGTCCTTCTCTCTCTCTTTATATATAGAGTCAGAATAGTTTTAGTTTTCTTAAACAGGTTATATATGTGTGTGTATATATATATATATATATAGGTATATATATCATGTAACCCACACATGATGATCATAGATTGACAATATATCAAAGACACTTATTCATTCATAAAAGGCCCTATCAGGGTTGTTCATCTGGGCCTATTTTTTTGTCCGGTCCGGCTCAAAACTCTAATATTCAGTTCCGGTTTCTAACCCATATTAAATTGAATTTGAAACCCATATTAAAACCGGGTTGGACTCTAACCCAGATTTCAACCCAACCAGGATTCACGCGGATTGAAATCCAAGTTAGATCAGGATTCACCCGGTTTTTAAAAACCGGAAATCCGGTTTCTGGATTTTTAAATTTTTTTTTAAAACTTTTTAAACTTATATTATTATTTTTTTGCAAAGAAATTTGTTGATAATGAAATATAAGATTTCTGATAAATACTTTCACAATAAATTTTTCTATAAATAAATAATAATATAATTTTAAAAAAAAATCGGTTTAAAATTTGAAAACTGGATTTTCAGTTTTAAAAAACCGGGTGGATCCAAATCCAACCGGGATTTCAACCCGGGTTGAAGTCCAACCCAGTTTGAAACTTTGGTTCCGGGCCGGATTGACCTGGATACTTGGTCCGGAACCCTCTGGAACAACCCTAGGTCTTATATATCTTGTTGTAATACACCAATTACGGGATCAATCCTTGATGGAATATCATGCGGACACTATATACACTTGGGCAGGAGGACCATATATATCTACTAAATTTGTTGTAACATTATTTAGTTGTCTACTTCAAGACTCAAGGCAAATTAGTCAATGAAGGAAGTAGGGCCAAAATCGAGCCGAGCTGATCTTTAATTTGTCGAGCTTAACTCAACTCAAAATAGTCGAGCTCAAGTTTTAGATTTTTATAATTTATTCTTTGTTCAAACTTGAAAGCTCAACCTCAAATTTTTTAATTTTTTTTATTTTCTAAATAAGATTTAATAATTAATAAAATTGATAAATAAAAAATCTAGTATTAAATTTGTACAACTAATAAGTTATAAGATTTATTCATAAATAATTAACATCCAACTAGTAAGTATTTAACCATAATCAATAACAATATATATACGTACATATATTATTTATACATGCACATAGTATGATAGTATATATCTATTTCATATATAGTTCTTACATACTATTATATGAAATTATTAAATTTTATTGACTAATTATTATACAAATTATAAAATATAGCTATGAAATATATTCAATATATATATACATAAGTAATTTAGTTACATATTATATATTTAATTATAAAAGTGTTGTGCTTGTATTATTAACTAATACATATATGGGTATGTATATATCAATCAATCTATAAATAGACTTTAATAGAGTTAAGCTTACAAGTCGACTCAAGTTTAAACGAACGGGCCTTCACAAATTTTAGTTGAGTTAAGTCAAATTTTGTTAGGCATGTATTATTTATTAATTGAGTAGGTATTTACTTTCATGGGCGAGTTTTATTTTACAAGTCGAGTTTGATTCAAATTTAACAAAGCGAGTTCCGAGTAGGTTATTGAATATCCATGTTCATTTACAACCCTAGAAAGAAGATTATTGTGATAACCTGGATTTTTCATTCCTCTACTTGGATTCTTGGATATGTATGGAGTGAAGATTATAATTTATTATATTATATTTTTATTTTATTTTATTAAGGAGATGTAGACCTAATCTTAGGCCTTTTCTTGGAGGAAGAATATAATAGTAGGCCCAAGAGTTGTGAGATAAGGCCCAAAAGCCCAAAGAGAATGGTAGGTGTTCTTTGATCTTCCAAGAATTGTAGGTTTTCTAATAAGCTTGCTTTGGTTTTACAAGAATGGTAGTTTTTTTGGAAAGAGAGAAAGCATGAAGTAGAAGATTATGTGTAAGAATATCCCTTAAAAAATGTGTGACAAGTGACATATGAAGATTTGTTGGAGATTTGAGGAAGTGGTTTTCGGTGGAAAAAAAAAAGAGGAAGCGAACCATGCTTCACTTTGAGTTTCTCAATGTGAAGTCCCGCTTCTAGACATGACAAAAAGAAAATTTTGTGTAAGAAAATCCTTAGGAGATGATAGACAAGTGGAAGGGTGATTGACTTATAAAGAAGTGATGGTGACAAGTGAGGAAGCTATCTTTGGAGAGAGAGAGAGAGAGAGAGAGAGATAGAGTAAGTTTCGGATGATGGGAGCAAAAGTGAGAGCCAAACTTCATTTTGAATTTCCTAAGAGTTTTTTCATATATAGATGAATGACATGCAAGATTTGTGTAAGAGAGTGATTGACAAATGAGTGGATTGGTGATTTGCAAGTAAAAAGGAAATCTTTGGAGGAAGAGAAGGGTTTCGGTGGAGAAAGGCCAAGCCTTGGCCGACTAGTGCATGGTGCATTTCTCAAGTTTGAGCTTCAAGATCTTTATGGATGACATGTGGGGTGATGAGTGATAGGAAGAAGTGCGACTTAATAAATGGGTAGAGTGATCTCCACCCTTGGATGAGCCGGCCATAGTTGGATTTGGGAGACCAAATTCCATCCTAATACATGCTATCTTAGGCATCATTTCTCCCTAAAGATAGAAGTCTATCAAGTGTCCATCAACTATTTTTTGTGTCACTCAAACACATAAGAAATAGAGTACCCTATCCTAGGAAGAAACCAGTGGCGGATTATGACATTTTCTTTTCTCTTTTCACTTGGTTTTTCCCATTTCTTGCATGAGACTCTCAGTCACTCTATCTTTTCCACACTCCACTTTTCTTCACATTTTCTTACCTTCAAAACACTATTTCCTAGCAAACTCAAGGATTTTTCTTTCAAGATTTTGTGAAAGCTACTACTTTGAAGGTAAGTAATATTTCTAAAACTCTTTCTTTCCTTTCATGCAAAGATCAAATGAGTTTTTATTTTTAAAAATTTTAGTCACTACATTTCCTAATATTTTCTTGAATCTATATGAACGATCTAAAGTTTTTGGTTCTTTTTAAAATAAAAATGAAAATTAGAGTGTTTTTGGTAAAATAACCCTCTTTGAATCTCAAAAAGGATTTCCTATTAAGTAAGCCATTTTTTATTATGAAGAGCAAATATCCCATAGTTTTAATCATTTTTTTAGTACATTTTTTTAGATTTCTCCTTTCTCTATACTTGGAATATTTGTAGGTTGCATTCTTAACTTAACCTTAGCATTATTTATATATGTAGTGTGAACTTGTTGTTGTGTTTGCTTGCTTTATTTGTTTGGCTTGTTTGTTTAGTAAGCTTAGCATATTTTCTCTAAGTTTTGTTGATATGATAGTTTAGGCTTTTAATCTAAGAAACTATTGTGAAAATATAGTGGTTATTTGTTGGAAGAATGAAAGAAAATATGCTATGGTGATTTTCGATTAGTACATGTGGAAAATGGTGTGACTTGTGATTGATGGGAACTTATAATTTTAATTTATGAGTTTTGGCTATGGCCAACTAAAAGGGATGAAATTAGGCTTTAATCCCTTTGTTGATTGTGAGGACTCATAATTTTATTCCTTATGTAATTTAATATTTTAATATTAAATATGTTTTAATTGCTATTATATTATTGAGTGGTATGGATTGGTTGATATTAATACTATTTTATTGTGCTTGTGTTTAAATATTTGAATATATTTCATTTTCATTTGAAGATATTATTTCTATGATTTAATTGTAAGCTAATTAATTATCTTATTATGTTGTTGTGATGCATTTAATTTAATGCTTGAATTTAATATTATTATTTTAGTATGTTGGTATTTAAATTAAATTGTTGTATTTTTTTTTTAATTAATGTGTTATATTTATTTAATTTTTATTTTAGATGATTTATTGTAGGACTTAAGATTTTATACGTTGGGCCTTTATATGTATTTCATATAGTGTTTGATTTTAATTAAACTGGTTTAGTTGAATTTAGTTTTGGCCCATATACATAAATTTATATATTTATATTGTTATGTTGGGTTTATAAATATACGTATGCTTTTTCTTATGAAGTGATCGGGTGTTTATTCGATTGGGCTAAGTCTTACGTATGACGCTTGTAAACGTGTACATATATACTTGATTTAAGAGATGGTTTTGATAAACCCAGCTCAAAGCTTGTAATTCTTTTAAGCCCAGCCCATTAGTTCTTAAAACCATGCCCCTTTCTTTTAATTTAAACGTTACCTTTTATTTTCATTTGATTTATTTAATCCAGGCCACTTCTTTGCATATGCAGCGGCTCGTTCTATTAGGGCACGAAAAATAAGGGGAAGAAATCAAACTCAGTAATCAGTGCAGTTCCTCTTGTATAAACAGTATCATGAACCGTACATAATACTGTACTGTTCATACGAGAGAGTGTCCTAAGTGACTACTCTCCAGCATTGCTCTTAAGACAAACAGTAACATTTATTGATGGGTTTAACGAATCCAGCTGTGATTCTTCTCCCGCACGCTGACTTCTTCTTCATTTCTTCTTCTTCTTTCTTCTTCTTCCTCTGTTCGTCCTGTCTATCCATGATGCTCCAGGTCAAGTTTTGCAACCTTTCTCTTCTTCTTTTCATCCACGTGTTGTTCCATTGATTACCCTGTACTCTGAGGAATATTTCTCCTCTGATTTTGGTTTCGATTGAGGCTTTACGTGCCCAATAAATATGCTTGAGCAGGGCAATTTCAGTATGGTTTTTTCATCTGCAAAGCTGATGTATCTTCTTTGTTTTCAGCTTTGATGTCTTGGCTTGTAGTTAGTCAGTTAGTCAGTTTTCCGCAACTTTTTCCCACCCAAAATCCCCCAAAATAGTGTTGGGTTCAATCTTTAAAAGGCGTCATCTTCCTTCACTAATATTCACCCGAAGCTCATATTTTTCCTCTACTAAATCGCTTGCTTAAGTCCCCATCTTGAGCATTTCTTCTTCACGAATCAAACTAGGACATCTCCTCTTCAAAACTCATCAAAATCCGAATATTGTAGTAGAGTTTTTAGTGGATAATTTTTCGCCGTAAGATCACCGTATTTCAATGTTTACGATAATATTGGTAAGCTTTTTCTCTAATTTAATTGATTAAATTATTTTTGTGTTAATTTTAATTTATTTTTGTGATATGATTTTATTTATGAGCAAGTGTTTAGTTTAATTAGATAATAATTATTTTTATTTATTTATTTACATTGAGATGATTAATTTAATTGGGTGTAATATTCGAAATAATTATTTGAGTTGGTTAGATATGTATAGATATTGTTTTATTTATGTTATTGTTTAATTAAATTATTAGGTTTATTTATTGTTTTTATTGATGTTACTATAATTTATTAGTGTTTTGTTTAAGTCTGGTTTTTAATTATTTTAGTTATTTTCGATATTAATATTTATGTATTTGTGATGATTTATATACGTTGGTGCTTTTGGGCGTGACTATAGCAGCGAGTACACGGTTGGAAGCTTGGAATCGCTATGCAGCATTTTTGGTAACTTTGAAAATTATTAATGAGTGTACTGTAAGTATTTTCCAAATAAATTTTAAGATTTAAATATATTTCTGTATCGACAGATATTGTGTTTGGTTATTGTTGAGATTTGTTGGTTAATGAGTATCTTTTTGTGATGGTCGTATGCATTATGTATTTACGCGCTTGTTTATGAGAATATTCGAAAATTGAATTTTTGCACGATTTTGGATATTCATGTGTTGGATTTGAAAACTGGGTTTTTAAATGTGTTAATGTTTTCTGGGTGCGTGTGTATCACGACTCCAAGTCGAGATGAGGTATTATCTCGGTAGAGCTCCTCTGGTCACTCGAGAGCGGAATATACCGAGTGACATCCCCTGGGTTGTTGCTGGGCGACTACGGGATCGGACGGGATGATAACGCTCTCGTACCGACTTCGTGGCTCTTTTGCTGGCGGGGGATAGGGGATGCCTGGTCATGGTACATGCTGGGCGCGGTTAGTTAGGCATCGCCCGTTTCGAAGTCACATGCGTGATCGTTATCTACAGTGTGATGATGATAGCCAGAGTGTGCAGATGGTTCATAGGGAAGATCATGGTGCATACGGTTAATAAAATGGATGTTTAAGCCATTTTATGGGAAGATGGCGGATTTTTATTATTAGTTTTACGTGGACCATTTTCTAGAAAGTGGTTGCAGTTTTAATGGATTTTACATGCATCATTTTTTGGGAAAATTATAGATGTTTTTATTGGATTTTTATCATTGAAATTTTGGAGTGCGTGGTTAATTTATTTATTTTGAGAAAAATGATTTTAAGACTCGTGCATATGGTATATTGTTCATGCATTTTGTTGTTACATAATTGTATTCATTATCTTGGATTTTGTTTGGCATTTTACTTATCTATAGTACCATTTTTGGTATCGTAGATTTTGATGCAGAGGATGAAGAGGCTGAGTCTGAGGAAGCGGCTCCGCCGTTGGAGTGAATTAGAATAGTTGTTATTTGAAAATGTTTACTTAATTCTGATGATTATGTATTTTGCTTATTTGACCTCGGGATTTCTGTATTAAATCTTTTGTTGAAGAATTTACATTAACTTGGTTTATAATATTTTAAAAATTATGGTACTTAGCTATTGACTTAATTTATCTGCTGTTTTTATTTATGCATGTCACGTCACTACAGGAAAATTCACTATTTGCGGCGATTTTATTTGTTGCAAAAGCCTCAATTTTCGCTGGTGACTGTTAAAGGCAGCGATTTATTGGCGCCGCATTTCTCGCCGTTGTAAAAAAGCCGCTTATAAATTAATGCAGCGAATAATGTTATTCGTCAGAAAAATACACTTATTTGCGGCGATTATAATCGCTGCAAGATGAATAATATTCGCTGCAATTGTTGTTCCACATTTACGCAGCACCATTCGGGGCAAGAGTTAGTTGCAGCGAATAATTTATAAATACAAAGATGGTGCTCCAGAAAATTATTCAATTTTTTTTTTTTTTTAATGTGCTGTCAGTACCTTTTTTTTTAATGTTTCTAGTGGCTCTTTATATACCCAACTCACAATATTAATAAACACTATAATATTTATTATGCTTAATCAAAAATAGAAGATCAAACCAAAATTGAAATGTAAAATGACATATAATCAATTTTCATTGCGTACTCTATACACAATGGCCATGGGTGCATACATGAAAGACAATTTATAAGTGTACTACATAAATGAGCAACTAATGTTTTTTACAAATTACAAAAACTTGAGAATTTGAGCTTTGAAAACATAAACTGTGATGTCAATTTAATCTTTTCTCTTCAGGCGTATGATAACTGCTGCAAATCTACTTCAATCCACTGCCTCCGTCATTCAACCTTTCAAAAAAATATCAAAAGAAAAAAGTCAAATATAATAAAAGCAAAAAATGCTACAAGTTAGGAAAAAGGGGTAGAGATAAAATAAGAGGCAAAGGAGTAGAGAATAAGAAGAAACAGTCTGAAAATAAAAATACCATTTAAAAGAACTGAACAGATTTAAAATGCAATATACTTTGTATATGAGAATTCTAAGCAAACCCAAGGCACCCGCAAGATTATGAGTATTTGAAAGGGAGCCTTTTATACATATTTATCATTCTTAGAAGTTGCGAGAGTTCGTATGTCTATCTTCTGCAATATTATGCTCTAAGTTTCTGAATGTCATACATGTGAAACCATGGAATAAGCTTCTAATTTTTTATGGATCAGCTCAAATTAAACGGCATAAAAATCAGTCCAGAATTTACTTCACATTATGTAAATTCTGCTAACATAAGCTTCTAATTTTTTATGGATCAGCTCAAATTAAATGGCAAAAAAATCAGTCCAGAATTTGCTTCACATTATGTGAATTCTGCTAACACTCTATTTCAAGATTATGCTGCAGGCAAGCTCACCCAGTTTCAAGATTTTGTTGAACAATCCCAATCAGAAAAAGTTTCAAGGGGAAAACAATCAGGAATTCAATGCCCAATCCTACCCATATATATGTGTGTGTATATATTTTAATAGAAAATTATGAATGGTGGTTTCAACTTTTAATAGAAAAATGAAAGAAAGAAAGAAAGCAATTGGTCAATATTTCTAAGAGTTTGTTTAGAAAATATCACCAAGGAGCTGCAGTGAAGAGTCTGGCATGATCCGTGCAGCAACTAATCTGAGTCTTTATCAAATCCAACATTGAAAAGCTATACCTGCAAATTAAGCACACCATGCACCAGATTAGCATAATTTGTTTCCAAACTAGCACACCAATTAATTATGAAGAAAATGAAAAAGAAATACCTGAAAAATAAAATAAAATACCTTTATCTTCCCAAGACTAACATCCATAAAACATGAACTTAACATTTTAGATGACAAAACAATTTTGGAATCATAGCCTTCAAATCAAAATATGAAGGTTGCTCCCACAATACATATACAAAAAAAGCACCCCAAAAAACCAAAAAATATGTCCCATATTACAAAATAGACAACCCAGCTCACTGAGCCTCTTGAGGAGATGCAGCAAGGGACGAGATGCAATACTGCTAGTACATATGCAACCCCATGAATAGATTCATGTCAATTTTTTAACATCATATATGAAACAAATGACAACACCTGATTTCACTGGCAAATACCAAATCAAGCAAATAGCATCAACAAGTTCTTCCGGGTTTTTCTACAGAAGATCAGTCCTCCGTAGTCTCCCTAAACCCAAATTTTAGGTGCTTGGCAACATGGGCAATGCTATCAGTAAATGATGAGTAATAGTTCTATGATAAAGTCCATATTGTCGTGCCAGTATATATTAGAACCAAACTCTATTTGAAGCAGGAAATCAGTGTTTATCCAAGCTGGTCTAAAAACAAGAATAAAGAGAGAGCAATAAGTGTTAATAATTTATTAATAATCTCTAGCAATTCTATATTCTATACATAATGGCCAACGATGATGATGCTAGCTTAGCTTGCTCTGTTTTGTCATTACCTTTTTAATGCTACTTTTTTGTCAAACTTTGAGTGGGCATAACCAGTTTTAAAGTTTTAAAGGATGATTTCATCATTCTGATGCTTCCATCCTAACCACTGCAGGACAAGCCTCATCCTAAATGGTCTAATAAAATATGTGTCACAATATATTTTTAATACTTGCACACATTGAAATTGGAAGTCCTAAATGCGCATGTAACAACCCTAGCATGTCACGGGCCAAGCCCAACAATTGGGACCTGAGAAGCTTCAGCACGTGTGGTCATTAGACCCAAAGCATTATGGGTTATGTTTGGTTATTTTATTGAGTTGAATTAGTCAAGGTGCAAATAAAATTTGCTATCGAAGTTGTTGGTAATCAGTTACGTAGTGCGCCGTGTCTTTAGTAGTTGTTATATATTTAATTTCAGTGTTGGTTATTTCCCTGTGTTTCGGCAGTCATGTGCTAGTACGCAGTAATTTAATTCCTTGTAATTAGGCAATTAATTTGCCAAGTCAGTTGAGCCAAGTTTCTATATAAATGAATTGAAAGCATCAATGAAAATCATCTGATTTCCAGTCCACAATTTATCCAGAAGATTGATCTTCTCGAATTGATCATTTCACTATCTTATTTCTTATTTATTCATAACATAGCATATCCTATCATACATTATCTCAATACTCTGGAAAGACTTTGGCAACGGAAACAGAGACTATACAAGACTATAACGGCAAATTTAGCATATCCTATCATACCCTAGCAAAATATCTCATAAAGAGTTTATTCTGCTAGGATTTAAAACAAAACCCTAGCAAAGTAAGAATCCTAGCCTACTTAGAAGTTATTTACAGTTAGAAAATGAAATTACACTTACGTGAGTCAAATCTTGAGTGAAATCTGAGATTGTTAAGTGCATTTCGCTAAAAGAATCGCGTTTAACTAGGCCGCTTTAGGGATGGCGCGTTTCGCTGAGAGAATCGCCGGATTTAGGGGGATTGTGGAGTCTGGCCGTAGGGGGAAACTCCAAGGGGGACTCGAAGCTGAGAACCCGACGCGGGGGGGGGGGGGGGGTGGTGGAACTCGAAGGCTGGGGCGGGGATTGTGAAGTCTGGTTAGGGGAACTCGAATGCTGGGGACCGGAGGGGAGGCTCGAAGGCTTGGGGAGGGGGGGTTGTCGAAACTGGGGGGAAACTCGATCAAATATATGTAAAAATATTTCCGCGCATTTTGATTAATTGCAGGGAATAAATTCGCTGCTAATCTACGCCATGCGCTGCAACAACAGACGCACATACTACAGGCGGCGATTAAATTCGTCGCATAAATCGAATATCATATTGCAACGAATGATTTCGCTGCAATAGTACATATAATCGCCTCCATATTGAACAGGGAAAACCAGATGGAGATTATATGCAGCGAAAAACAATTTGCTGCAAATAAACAATAGTCACAGCGATTTTATTTGGAGCGATTTTAAAATGGCCGGAAATGGTAAATTTTCTTGTAGTGCGTGTTCACACACTTAGCACTTGACGTTGGGGATGCGTGATCTGTGTTGTCATTATTTTGAAGCCTCGATTCCTGTGTTATTTTAAGGGAAATTTGGGGGCGTCACATTGATGAATAATGATGACTTAAGATATTTGAGGATTTATGGAAGCATGAATCTTTGATTTTCTTAAAGCCTAGTTTCGAGTATATGTTAGGTGTAAAAAGAGAGTTCATGTTATTACAAGATGTTGGAGAAATAATATGTTTAAGGAATTTCAGGGTTAAGTTATGCCATGTATAGATTTTATTCTTTGAAGTGTGTTAATGTTAATGCAAGAAAAAGGAAAGAGAAAAGCTAAGGTGGGAGCCCAAGAGCATTTGGCCCTACCCATCTTTTAGGACTACAATTTGTTTGAATATTTCTCTTTTATTTGATTATGTGTGATATTGCTTGAGAATACTTATATGCACATGTTGGCATGAATAAGCCATGAGTTTGAAAATGCATGCATTATATACTTCATGATCCATGTGTCTTGTAAAAGAAAGTTATGGTATTAGCATGCATGTCCATTCAAGTCAAGTGTTCTATGTCTTTTGGGTTAATGTGTTTTCAAAAAAAATGAATAAAGAGTTTTTATAAGAATCCCAAAGGCTGGGACGGGGCATTGCCCCAGTGGAACTCTTTGTTCACTCATGAGTGATTAAAATCAAGTAAAATTTTCTGGGTAGACAAAGAACCGTCGGTGGATCATGTATAGCTCCAAAAGGTATCTGGAGCGTGGTCGCACCTAAAACTAGTGGGTGCCCAAAGACGGTGTAGTCAATTCACTTCGCCAATATAAGAACAAGTATGTAGTCACTCGGTTTGAGTGATCACCGAGTAATGAAAAGCAGATAACATAGTCACTTTGGACTTGAGTGGTTGTCGAGTGATACGCGTAACATAGTCACTTTGGCTTGAGTGGTCGCCGGGTGATGTGGTAACTAGCGGAGAAAATACGGTGCATAGGGAAACCGTAAGGTGTCCACAAGAAAGTCATGACAAGAAGCTTTTAAGCCTTAAGGATGATATGAACATGTTTAATAGCGCCTAAAGATAAGAATATGATGAAAGACACGAAAAAATATGATGAAAGATTTTAAGTACGCGTCAAAGAAGTCAATGTTATATAAACAACTTTTTTTTATGAAAAAGCACGTGCATAAGTGATGAGTTTCAAAGAAAGTCAAGATTTTATGAAAGTCATTATGTGAAAGTACATGTGCATAAGTAAAGTCATAAGTTCATGTTTATGACAAGTGCATTTATTTGGTGTTCGCTTATATATGCATGTAATGCTTCTGTTATATTAATTGTGTATTTACTGAGATTTCTTGAAATCTCATTTTTTTTTAATTTTCAACTAATTTTTCTTCGAGACGATAAAAATGGTTGCAGGTGATGATGGATTCCACAAGTCAGAGTCCCGTAAAGACTCCTTAGACCCCTAAGGGCCTGACTGAGTATTATCTTAGCGATGTTGTGATCCATTTTTGATATGATTGTATCATAGATATTATACAAAGGAACTCCTGTTTTAGGGAGAAGTAATGGGACGAGCTCTTTTATGATATTGTTTCAACTCATAATTTAGTAATTTTGGGAGAACTTTGTATTTTTCTTATGTATTGAGAATATTGGTATTTTGTAGAGTTTGATGCATTATGACGTATGGTTATGAAATTTATTTTGGGATATTTATTTAGTTTTACCATGTGATGCTTGGTAAGTCTCTCTCTTTATTTATTTATTTATTTATTTTTATATTCCTTGTCTATAAGATTCGGCTTGACCTTATTTTCCTGCGAAAATTTTTGCATATTACTAGTAAGTTAGGTGTATGTATTTACTTATGATTTGAACGAGGGGTGAGTATTCTTTCGTTATTTATCTCCAACGTCCCGATTTATATCCGATCCCAAGCGTAGGCGGAGGTGCCGACTTAAAAAAAAAAAAAAGATGAAACTTCAATGCCATCAATCACCTTTTAGTTATTAAATTTATCTGCAAAAAATCCAAAAAATTAATCAATGGTCCTTCCAAGTTCCTTGTAGTATGCTTTTGGTTGAAGGAGGATTCACTACAACAAATGTGACTATTACCGGCGTCAAGTTTAGTATGTAAAACCATGATTTTCTACCGGAAAAAGTCATAATCGGCAATTACTGTAGCGCCGGAATTTCGCCGGAATAAAAGGTGCAGGTACAATTCTATTGCGGTCACTGGCGTGCCAGTGTTGTTTTAGTATTTGCGGCGAATTTATACCGCCGCAAATACTCATATATTCGCCACAAAAAGTGTATACCCCTGATTTTATTAAGGCTTTTTGCGGCGAATTTACCCCTTATTGCGGCTAGTTAAACGCGCCGCAAAAACGTTTTACAAAAATTAAAAAAAAAATAATGGCGAACCAGTTTCACCAGTATTTTTTTAAAATACATTATAATAAACTCTCATGCGATAGCTGATAATTATTTCTAATAAGAGAAACGATAAATACAGTCATGGAGTTGCAAGCGCCGTGCAGTCGCTTTGAAAAAAAATGAATATATATGGGACCCACGTGAAAAAGTTAACTTTTTTTCTAAAGCGACTGCACGCCATTTGCAAGTCCACGACTGTATGTAGCATTACCCTTCTAATAATGACTACCAAAATATCCAAACAAACAAAAAAACAAATTATTATTTTGTTGTTAATGTGAAATAAACATGTAAATGGACCAAAAGCACAATTACAGTCTTAGAAGTAACATGCTCATAAAACACCTTGCAATCATTTTTTGGAGATATTCATTTTTTGGAGATATTTATACCACTTGGAACGTCTACAAGAAATTAGATCTTTTCCAGTGCTCTAAATCGTCGCTATCCTAATAATCGCTGCAGTTGCTCAATTCCAACGATGAGAAAAATACACAACCTCCCACGTATCACACATTTTTAAAATTTTTAAATTTTCTTCTAACATTTTTATATAAGTTTATTATTCTTAAACTAATTAAAATTTTCAATTTATTATTTATATATCAAATATTTGATAAACTAGAAAAATAATAAAAAATTAAAAAAATATGATGTGTGGGAGGTCTAGAGGTTGTATAGCATGACTCTTTTAATGATTATTAATTCAATGTATTATCGATGAAATAAAAGTGACTAATTTAAATAATTGTAATGAAACCAAGAAATTGTTGCAAAAACCTAACAATTCCAGCAATTTAAATTTGTCGCAAATGGTCCAAAAAACCCGCAAAAGCATGTGAACCGTGAACCACAAATCATTGAGAATAGTCAATTTCGACGAATACATCGCCCCAAAACATTCGGTATATCGTCGATAATGGCCCCTTTACTTTCCAACGATTAAAATTATGTTAAGATCTTATTGATCATGCGCAAACCGGATAATTTGATCCAAGATAAATTCATCTAAATATTCAAAAAAAAAAAAAATACTGTCTTTTATTCTAGATTGTGTCATTCTAATATTGTGATATTTTAAGTATTTATTTTTTAATTTAAGTGGTTTATTTATTTAGGCACTTAATCAAAATGTACTAAATCAATTAATAAAATCAACAGGGACGATAAAATTATGAATGATGAAGGGTATAGATTATTATCCATAGAAAGAAAATATCAATTGAATAAATAAAGTAGTCCGATTTGATCCGATTTTAGACAAAATTTCGAATTAAATTGGTATGCACTAATTTTACGTTTTCAAGGACTAATTTTGTATTGTTATCCCCTAAACTAATATTTTCGATTTTACCAGTGTTGATTCGATTTGATCTATTTTTTAGTTTGAATATACTATATTATGTATTAACATATAATACATATGATATGGTGTATATATTATATTATATAACACTATAGTGATAATATATATGATATATTATATTATAGTAGATAATACTGTAATGATAATATATTAGAGTATATTATAATATATAGTGATATAATATTAGTATAACTATTAATACAATAGACTATAGTGATATAAGATTTTAAAATTTAATATAATTATAATTAGTAATCTATCATCATATAATAATACGAAACTATTTTATATATAATTATATATTATATATAAAAGTTATATACAATATAAAAAATTAAAAGATATATATACATACCAATCCGGTCCGGTTTTTTTTAAAAAAATTGAAATTGGAGTGATTTTGACTAGTTTTAAGAAAAATAAAATCATACGGTATCGGATTGAAATAAACTCAATACTAGACCAAACTCATTGGTCCGATTTATCAGTTAATCGATTTTCTTTTTTCACCGCAAGTAGTTGGGTCTATAAATATGGTAGATAGAAGCTGGATGAGAACTCGTACAATAATTGTATAAGAATATTATTACTAAATTAGTCACAGTCAAAATCTCTCTCTAGACTAGTTCATTAATTTTTTTTAGTGATTAAATAAGTGTTTTTAAATGATGTGATATTTTTTAAAGCCCTAGGAAAAAAGACTGCAAATATATATATATATATTATTTTAAACTTCAATTTCTTAAGCTACTTTTATTTATCGAGAAATATTTGCAAAATCATCACAAGAAAATTGATGAATCATATTAGAAATTTAACATGATATCGGAGATGATGAAGGGCTTAAAAAACATATATTTATCCTATTGGGAAAAATACAAAATCTTAACTAAGGGCTTCCTACAATATATTTCAACAATAATTTCAAAATCGTATTTTCAAATATAAGTAACAATATAAATTAAAAGAAAAAAAAAATCAGAACCATAAAAAATTAATCCGCAAAAAATCCAAAAAAAGTAATCAATGGTCCTTCTATGTATTCTCTTTAAAATACACTAACTATTAAAACCCTTTTTTTTTTTCTGTTTTAACTACTCACTTTTATAATCTATCATTTATCAGTTATTATTATTATTATTTTTTTTAGACAATATAAGAAAAATATGAACTGAATAAATTAAATAATTGGGTCTGTAAATATGGTGGATGGAAGGATAAGAACTCGTCCAATCATTGTAGAACAACATTAATGCTAGAGTCAGAGTCAAAATATCTCTAGATCAGTTGATTCATTTGTATTTTTATAATTTATTTAGTAATTAAGTGAATGTTTTTAAATAAAAGAGTGTTACAGTTATAAATTAATTTTATATAGAAAATCTTATAAACTAATGTACTTTAATATAATCTATCAGATTTATTTTATAATAAAAATAATTTTACAATCTGATGGACCATATCAAACAACATTAATTTATAAAAAATTTTGTGTGAAATTATTTTATAGTTAGAATATTTCTTTTTGGAATGAAGTTGTGATTTTTTTAAAAAAAATTATTTCAGCAAATTTAAAAAAGAAACAGCTTTATCGTTGGGAAATTAATGTTGTGGCGCCCCACTCTACCTAACGCTCTTGATAATTTAAGTCGTCAACACCTCTCATTAACTCTCCATGAACTACTACTACTCATGAACATATACCCTGATATTCAAGTCTTTTCTCTTTCCTTTCGTGAGCCCTCATCGACCTTAGCGGCATTCTCTGAAGCAAATGATCCAGGCAGGAAGGAGCTAGCTACTAGCTAGCTTTGTTAACTTGTGATCAGCCAGCCAAAATCAGAATAATTTTCTTTTTTCCCTTTTGCGGTGAGTATTATTAATTAATTATTTTTTTCCCTCAATCTATATTTTATTTTTCGATCTATCCGTGAAGTAGTAGTAGAGGCCAAGCAGCTGCCTTATTATATTATATGTTGATCAAAACGTACATGTGTGTTTGAGGTGGAACAGGTAAAATTCATGTACGTGCAGTAAGACAGATGAACAGGGGTGGTAATTGTTTATTTCATTCTTTAATTTTCATTTTGATAAATATATATGACCTGGACCCATTCGAATTCGGAGATGAATCTGGATTTGATCGTATTTTTCAGGCAGTATGATGAACACGAAAGGGACAATTAAATTTAGTGAGGGAGCAATGGAGCTTCAACATTTCAGACACCCACATCCCTTAATGTTGTTGAACCTTCATGGATCAGTAGTAGAGGAGCGATCTAGCACTTGTACATTGTGCGGGGAAAGATTATCATCAGGTACTCCTTGTTACGGATGTATAGACGATGCGTGCGATGATAATTTCTACATACATAAATCATGTGCGGAATTACCCATCCAGTTGCAGCACCCATGTCACCCAAAACATCCTCTTGCTCTCACTTACAATGGATTGGGAGCGATATTAATTCCAATATCATGTGACAGTTGCGGAAGAAGACAGTGGGCGGGCAGATACTTGTACACTTGTTCTAGTTGTAAGTTCCATCTTTGTACCAAATGCGCTTCGCTTTCACTAAGAACAAAAGCTGATATTCATGATCATCCATTAATCCTCATGCGAATATTATCCCGTTTCACTTGTGATCATTGTGTGGAAGAAGGAAATGGAATGTTTTATTTTTGTGCTACTTGTTCGTTTACGGTCCACCCGGAATGTACCCTTTCACCATTGGTTGAAAGACCACTCATCGTAAAGGCCAAGGTTCATCAAGACCATCCATTGACTCTTGGAAGAAAATTGAATTTATTCACTTGTGATGCTTGTGGGATGGAAGGCAGGGGCATGTTTTACTTTTGTGCCGAATGTTCATTTGTTGTCCACCGGCAATGTGCTTCCTTACCATTGGATGTCAAAGTTATACGGCATGAACACCCTCTCAGCCTCAATATTTACTCTCATCTTCCAGCGCCAGCCATTATTAATTCACCAAGCCTGCATGGTGTTTGCCAAATATGTGTTAAAAAGGTGGACACAGACTATATGTTTTATTATTGCTCAACTTGTCCTGATTTTGTTGCCCATCTTCATTGTGCTACAAGCAAGAAAGAGATAGATGATGGATTTATTGAACATGGGACTGATGAATCCCTAGACATGTCGCCATACAATGTTAAAAAGCGCATTTTGGGAGTAGATGGGATTGAAATAGTTGCAGAAATCAAACATTTCAGTCATGAGCATGACTTAAAACTTATTGACAAGTTTGGGATCAACGAAAAGTGTGATGCCTGTACGCGGTACATCTTTACCGATTCGTCTTATGCTTGTGCTCAATGTAGATTCTTTCTTCACAAATCTTGTGCTGAATTAAGACGAACAATGAGACATCCACTCCATGAACACCGTCTTATGCTCCTCCCAATGACAACTTCTAAAATTGGTTCCTTTCGATGTTGTGCTTGTATCCGTTATCAATGTAATGGCTTCACTTATAATTGTGAAGAATGTGGATTTGACCTTGATGTTCAGTGCAGTTTACTTCCATATAACTACTTCACACATGATAGTCACAAACACGGACTTATTCTTTCTAGGTTACAAGAAGGCAGAAAGTGTAATCATTGTGGTTCAAATTATATAGAAACTCTATTCTGTTGTGTTGATTGTGAATTTGCATTGGACTTCAACTGTTTAACACTGCCACATAAAGCATGGTATGGAGAACATGAACATCCATTCACTCTTTGTTATGCTCCAGAAGATGATTCAGGTGAATATTATTGTGATATTTGCGAAGAAAAACGAGACCCGAGGCATTGGTTTTACTATTGTGCAGATTGCATTTATCCTGCTCATCTACAATGTATTCTTGGAAATTCCACAAATATCAAGCCAGGGAAAACTTACACAATTGATAACCATCAACACCCTCTTTCTTCTGTTAAGAAGACATATGATGATGGTCGTGATTTCATGTGCAAGGCTTGTGTTTATCCTATAGTAGATTGGGGTTACGAATGTGCAGAATGTAATTTCATTGTTCACCCAGACTGCATATACAGAGTAGGAAAAAGTAAGAGATAATTACTTTTCTCTTTACTTGGCCTTTTATTTAAACTGAATAGTCCTGCAAGTTACTTTTCTCTATAGTCTGCCATATTGTAATAATATATAGGAACAAGAACAATCCTAATTATTATTACTCGTGTAGGTACTTAATTTCTTGTTTAACAGAGAGATGGTTTTGTTGGTTATGTTGGTTTAATTATTTAATGGATAATTTTTCCTTCTTTTTCTTTTTAAAAAAAATGTGGCATTTGTATTATGTAATTACTTTATATTTATGAATGAAGATGTCGACAAGAGCTGGAGAAGGTGATCATTAACGTTGGAAAGTGCTCTATGTAGTGATGTGAACTTATGAGATTGTTTTGAGATGAGATAAGATGAGATAAGAGTTAAAAAAAAAATATATCATTGTAATATGTTTTTTTAATATTAGTTTTGTTTTAAAATTTGAAAAAGTTTTTTTGGGACTTAAAAAAATTGAATTATTTATTTTATTGTGTATGAAAATTTGAAAAAGTGTACTGATAAGTTTGAAATAAGATGAGATGATTTATAAAAACAATCTAAGCCTAAATATCCTTTGAACCACGAACAAATTGAAATCTATCCAAGAAAGTCAAAAATCAAGTCAAGATATTCTAGACCTATTGAAAACTTGTTTAAAAAATCTAGATTGTGGAGAGAACGCCACAAAAGGTTTGTTTTTGATAAATTCTTAATTAATTCAAGAACAAATAAAGAAAACAAAAATTATTTCTAAAAAAAACTACTCATATGCATTATTTCTAAAAAAATGAAGAGGCATGTATTTTTATATCTCCTAATAAAATCTTAGAGCATAATAAGGTTTACATCACTTAAAAACATGGGCTGACGCTTATACTTATTGAAATAAAGGTTTTCACTTAACCAGTAGGCTATGTCATCGCCTTTGTAGATTGTATCACATGGGTTAATGTTGGTTCTTCTTCTTTCAAGCCCATCTTGAATATTGAGGTCTTATTCGATGAATTTGCAAACTCGCCCAAGTGGATTGCATAGCCCTTACATTGTTTCCTTGATATTTTTAGTTCTTGATCGTGTGATTGGCTTATCTGAAACTTGCAAGGGATCTATAAGACTTGGCCACCATGGTGCTTATCATTTCTCCTCTCCTCAAAAGAATTCGACCTCGAATAGTCACCTGTATCAAAGAGAGAAAGATAAAACATATTAAAAGTAGCAGAGACATTATACACACCTAGAAGATTTACTTTATAAGCATTAACATTAATTTTTCAAGAATTTGGCAAGACCCATATACTTGAGGATGCAATTTAGTTCTTCTATGGCTGGAAATTTTTCTTTGTGCATGTGAACCCAAATCCAATTTCCTGTTTGAAAATGACACGCTTTTGCCTCTTATTGGCTTGTGAAGCAAACTTCTCATTCTTCTACACAATTTGAAGTTGTACCTCCTTATGAATTAACTTCATCAATTCGGCATTTTTTTGTCCATCCAAGTTACTCCTTTCATCAATAGGTAAAGGCATCAAATCTTGTAAGACCCCAGGTTTTTACATATATTTATTTTGCTTATATTTTATCATTGGATGTTTTAATTTATTTTAATAAATTAATTTTTTATCTCACTCATTTTATTTTGGGTGTGCTTTATTTACGATTGGGGTTGATTATTTATGAAATCTACGATTTTAATATTTTTAGGTATTTAATGATTATTATCGATTTCGTCATTTAATTATTATCAATACTATCTTAGTTTAGTGATTTTTGTTCTATGGTTGTTACAAGCTTTTGTGGGATTCTTTAATAATAGTGCTATTAGTTATTTTAATTAATCGTTACTACTAATCTTTTCATTTAAAATGATATTTTCATTATGTTGATTTTAATCATCATAATGTATGGTTTGATTTGTCGTGTTTCTTTTAACGAGCTTTTTATTTTATTTTGACATAATCTGGTTTATTGATCTTAAACTTATTAAATTGTTTTTGCATATCTATATTTTGCTTATATTTTATCATTGAATGTTTGAATTTATTTTAATAAATTAAATTTTTATCTCACTCATTTTATTTTGGGGTACACTTTATTTAAGATTGGGTTGATTATTTGTAAAATCTACAATTTGAATATTTATAGTTATTTAATAATTATTATTGGTTTCGTCATTTAATTGTTACCAATGTTATCTTGGTTTAGTTGTTTTAGTCTTATTGTTGCTACAAACTTTTGCGGGATTATTTAATAATAGTACTTTTAATTATTTTAATTAATCGTTACTACTGGTCTTTTCTTTTGAAATGCTATTTTCATTATTTTGATTTTAATCATCATAATATATGATTTAATTTGTCATGTTTCTTTTAATGAGCATTTTATTTTATTTTGACATTATCTGATTCATTGATCTTAAACTTATTAAATTATTAAGTCTTATTATGTTTATTCTATTTTGTTTAGTAGCTTTTTGAAGAGCTCCAGAATATTATATTATAAACGATCCTTTTATTACCTTGATTTTTGTTGTTTAAGTATTTTCAGATCTTAAATGTATTTTAAGTAGCTGATTTAAATATATGGCTTTATTACTATAAATAATTAGAAGCTTTATCATTTTAATTAAGGATGGAAAAATTATGTTACAAAATTTGAGTCAAGTTGAAATGATATTTTATTTTATTTCCTTGAGTGTTTTTAAGCTTAATTAATTTTATGTATTTTTAGGTCAGTGTTTTAAACACATTTTTTGTCAGTTTGAAGATCCTGAAGCGTTGAACCTATAAATAGTTCGAAAAGGATCACAATCCCTCACTTTTCTCCCTCTTCCTTTTCTTTTTCTCTCTCCTCTCTCTCTTCTCTCCCACGTGCTACAGTACTCCATAGAGTAGTTCAAATTCTAGCTCGTGGGGGCGCCACCTTCGTCCACCAAACCTCACCTCCAGCCCCGCCTGAACCACCAGCTTCCAGTGGGTCTAACCCCATCGGAGGTGTTAATCATAACGGCCCCATCTCCCACCGGTAGCTCCAAACCCGAAAGGGGTTTTCTCCTCTACGCCCTACCTTGCTCAGCCCCTAGCTCTGTCATGAGCCACCACACCATGACACCACCCTTGTCATTGGATCCGTCGTCCACCTACGACCTACCACCGACAATCCCAGTCCCAACGGAGCCCTCATCTTCTCTCACCTCCCATAAAACCGAAATGGGTCTCCAAATGAACCTCCCTTTGCCGTGCCGCCGTCTGGCCAACGTGAGTCTCACCTTCACTGCCAAAAACTTCTCCTACCTCAGTTTGCCACACCCCTAAAGCAGTTTCTCCATCCATGGTCCCACCTCTCTTGTACAAGTAAAAATTCGAAAATGGGTCTCCACCATTTTGAGCTAGATCCACCACTTTCCGTTGGTTGTACCACCTCACCACCACCTTCATGAGATTCCCTATCGTCCAATGTGTATTTTTCTAAATTTTGGTGTCAAACCGAATACCAGAGGCCAAACCATCACTTACTGTGCCAGGAGATGAATAACGTACGACTTACCCACTATGGATTGTGGATCGGCGTGATGTTTGATTATTAAAACGTTCGTTTGTACATTGTAAGTGATGGACATTTTTTTGTTGTTTGGTTAACTATTTAATTGTGTACTAACCTCTCTTTTGGCATTAAAGTGTTAGCTAATAATAATAAATTATTCGGAAGTAGGTTGGTTGGGTCTGAGGCCATTTAACAGAGATGGAATCACCCTGAGTTAATCTGATTGTGAGTGCTTATTTGTGTGGATATTAATTGTTAGTGGTATAATGGTTTGGTTGGATGATTTCGTTACTTTTTCTCTATGTTGTATTAAGGTAATACATTAGAATTTTAATCCAAGAGACATTTAGAAAAATGAGGTGAAAATTTGATGAGGAAACTTGAGAAGTATAGTTAAATAAATTTTGGTTAAGGGTTGAAATAATAGCATAACATATTGGATAATGAAAAGTTTATTTTCAGGAACTCATAAGTTTCAATCATGGAGTACTTCTTTGGAGAGACATTAGTCGTTAATTCATGGCTGACGTACGGTGATGACTTGAGTCTTTAGGTGAAATATTAGAGTATACTCTTGATTTCCTTGATATATAGTTTAAAAAGTGTTTGAGTTTAGAGAAAAGATTATATGATAGCAAGATGTTGAATATAATAACTCTATAAGCAATATAAATGGTTGGCTAATGATTTGTTATGACTTAGTTGTTAAGTTTTGAAAAAATCTTAAGAAATGCGTATTTTGGCAAAGAGAAAAGAGAAGAAAAGTTTGGGTTTGAGACTCCACCATAAGTTACGGCCTTAATCCCTATAGGCCAAGATTGGTATGATTCGATTTAATTTGATTTGATTTAATTATCTTTTATTGGAATATGCGTGACATGTTGGAAGAAAAATAAATTAAAAATAGAATTATGTTAATGTATTAGCACGCACAATTTAGATAAAGCTTGTTGAATGCTTGGTGATGGTGGGTTAGTTTCTCTAATGAAATGCCTTATATTTTCTAAACCTATTTGCATGCTTTTATATGAATTATTGATATAATCATGTGACGGTTTGATTGTGAATGATCATGAAAATGTGTATGCTTGAACTAGTCCCATAATTCGCATGCTACACACTAAAGGTTGCATATCACATGCATGAAGCATGAAAGTCAAGTTTTTGAGTCAAACGTGTTTTCAAAGAAAAATAAAAAAACTAAGTTTTTATAAAAACCTCAAAAGCTGGGATAAGGTAGTGTTCTAGTAAAACTCTCTGTTTACTCAGGAGTGATTAAAGTTGAGTGAAAGCCCCTGGGTTGACGAATAACAGTCGGCAGACCATGTATGACTCCAAAAGGTGTTCAGAACATAGTCGCACCTAAAGCTAGTGGGTGTCCAAGGACGGTGTTGGTTTTTGGCCTTACCGTTATAAGAAAAAGGATGTAGTCGCTCAGCTGGAGTGGTCACTGATTGATGAAGAACGGATAATGCAAATGCCACGACTCGAGTAGTCTACAAGCGATGCGGTAATGCAAAACGCAATCACTTGGGCTTGAGTAGTCGCCGGGTGATGCGGTAACTAGCAAGGAACACAAGGTGGATAGGGGAACCCTGTGTTGAACCCAAGGTTTCAAGTTTCGTGTAATTAAAAATCTACACATGGATTTTGATGATAACAAATGAATTCAAAAAATAAAGGAGTCTCAAGCTCAAGTTGTCCACACAATAGAATCAAGCACATCAAGGAACCAAGCATGAGCAAGAAGGGAATAAGTTCACATTAAAGTCATAGAGTAATGTTGTAAATCTCTTAAAAATTCGAAATTAGGATTAAGGCTCAAAATCAATATTTTATCATAAAGCATTAAAATACATTTTTCACATGTGCATGAATATTTTAAAAATTAAATTTGAAAATTTTGAAAGATGATTGATTGTCATCTTTCATATGTGCATGATATGATTAAATGTTTGAATTTTGAAAATATTAAGATGATTGATTGTCATCTTTCATATGTGCATGTTTTATTTAAATATTTTCAAAAGTGATGGATGCTTTTCTTGACTTATGCAAAAGGTAGATGTCTTTATTTGAAAATTTTGAAAAGTAAAGTGTGCTCCTTTTGTCATATGCAAAAAGTAAAAGATTATGTTTAAAATTTTTGAAAAGTAAAGTGTGCTCCTTTTGTCACATGCAAAAAGTAAAAAGATTAGGTTTGAAATTTTTGAAAAATGAATGATGATGTCTTTGATATGTGAATATTTTCAAATTTAAAATTGAAGACTCATTTGCCTATAAATAGCTCACTTGAGTTTTGTAAAAATCATAACAAGAGCTTACACATCTATTGCTAAGTTTTACATTATTCCTTCAAAGCTCTCATTCTCTCTTTTCTAAAGTTTTGAGCCTTAATTCTTGTTCTTGTTGAGAGAGATATAGGTTGCACTGTATTGTTTCTATCTCACTCGTTGATGAGTGTACTTTGATAGTCTACCTACTATCAACTCTTGTATTTGTAAGAGGGTGCGTATAACCCTTGTGTGTGTAGAAGGTGTTCTACATGGGGAATAGTTAAATCACCAAGTGTGAGGTGATTGGAAGTGTAGAGGGTGTTCTACACGGATTCTTTAGAGCGGTGCTGCTCAAAAGTGTAATAGGTTTCTATCTCCATCTAAAAGAGATTGACTAGTGAATTCGGGATCCTCAAGGGGTAGCTTGAGGCGAGGACGTAGGCAGTGGGGCTGAACTTCGTAAACATACTGAGTTTGCTTTCTCTTACCCTACTCTTTACATTTCTTACTGCTTTACATTCTGTTTATATTTTATATTGTGTATTTAATTAATAAGTGTTAATTTTTATAATATAACTCAATTCACCCCTCCTCTTGTATAAGTCATCTGGGCAACAACTTGAGATATCCAAAAGAAATATATGACAATAATGGCTTTCGAGCCCTAAAAAGTATATGACAAGAACGACTTTCGAGCTCCAAGAGTGACATAAATATGTTAATAGCGCCTACAATAAGAAAAACGATGAAAGTCTCAAAAAGTTTATGAAAATATTTTGATTATGCATCAAATAAGTCAAATTTATGTGAATGCATTTTTTTTTCTTATGAAAAGCATGTACATGAATCAAAGTCTTGAAAATTGTTGGGATTAATGGAAGTCGTCATATGAAAGTGCATGTACATAAGTCATGTTGCATGTCTCATGTTCATGATATATGCACTCATTGTGTTTACTTGTATATGCTAATGATGTTTTGTTATGTAAATTGGTTGTGTGTTGTTTGTTGCTTATTGGGATTCAAATCTCATCGGTGGATCGCGCCCACTACGGTCCCATTTTACGGGATCGTGGTTGCGATTGCAGAGAATAAAATTGAGCCGAGGTACAGACTCTGCTAGGAAAGAAATCTGTTGAGAGGATGAAGACTGAGACTATGATCTCGAAAGGAGTGTTGTTTATCTTTTTCTTCTAGAAGATTGTAAAAATCTCCTGCAAGAGAAATTAATTTAATTGATTTGTAACTTTTAAGAATTTCTGATATTAGAACGATTGACTTTTATCTATTTTTTTCGCTGTGAACATTTATTGTACACTTTATGCATGCTTCACACACTTTTGGAGCACTAATTGATAGGATGATTGATCTGTATGATGATCGCCCAGGTGACGCGAGTCCTTCTAAATCTTAGGGGGGATTTATGGCCACCATAAATCTAAAAGAGTAAGTGGATTAAAACCATGAATAATTTCAAATGGAGAATAAGAAGTAGTAATATGCATACTTCTATTATATACAAACTTTATAAATGGTAAACAATTCTCCCAAGTTTTCAAATTCTTTTAATAATAGTGTGTAAAAGTTGAGTTAAAGTCTTGTTAACTACTTTAGTCTGTGGATGAAAAGTGGTGGAAAACAAAAATTTGGTACCTAATTTTTTCCGCAAAACCTTGCAAAAGTAGCTAAGGAATTTAACATCCCTCTCATGAACAATACTCTTAGGTACAACATGGAGTCGTACTATTTTCTTCAAAAACAAATCAGCTATGTTTGTGGCATCATCTGTTTTATGATATGGAATGAAATGTGTCATTTTACTAAATCTATCCACTACCACAAAAATAGAATCTCTATCCCATTTTGTCTTAGACAGCTCCAAAACAAAGTCCATACCCATGGCTCACTAGGAACAGCTGAGTGTGTATACAACTTATGAGATAAAACCTTAGATTTGGCCCTTCTACATGTAATGCACCTACCACATATTCGAATGACGTTTCTTCTCATCCTAGGCCAAAAGAAATGTTCCTGTAAAATTTTCAAGGTTTTCCTGACAGCAAATTATCCCATTAATCCCTCACCATGTGCCTTACGCAACAATAATTCACACATTGAACAATTTGAAACACACAACTTACTTTTTTAAAACAAATATCCATCATGCTTGTAAAACCTACCAAATACTGCTTTATCACATGCCATATACACATAAGAAAAATCAGCATCATTGGCATACACGTCTTTCACATATTCAAATCTAAGCATTTTGATACTCAAAGAAGTAAGAAGTACATGCGATTGAGATAAAGTATTAGCAACAATGTTCTCCTTACATTACTTGTAATGGATGATAGAAAGAAAAGTCTCGATGTGTTCCATCCATCTAGGATGTCTTTTACTCAATCTACCTTGACCCTTGAGATGCTGCAATAATCCATGATCGGTGTGGATCACAAACTCCCTAGGCTTAAGGTACTGCTGCCACGTCTCTAAAGCATGAACAAGAGTGTAAAGTTTCTTGTCATAAGTGGAGTAATTTAAGGCCCCCCATTTAGCTTCTCATTAAATAAGGTTATGGGCCACTTAGACTACATCAAAATGGCTCCAATTCCTATTCCTGATGTATCACATTCAATCTAAAAAATTTAGTTAAAGTCAGCTAACACAAGTGTAAAAGATAACCTTTCTTTAATAGTAGCAAATGCATTCACTTGATCAATCCCCTAATGAAATCTACATTCTTTTTAATCATTTCAATGGGTGGTGCAACAAATGTGCTAAAATCCTTAACAAAACAATTATAAAAGCTAGATACACCATGAAAGTTTTTACCTTAGTGATGTTTTTTGGCATTAGCCGCTCTATGATGGCCTTGACTTTCTCTTCATCTACAACAATACCTTTTGTAACATTAACTTTTTCCATATAAAAGGTATATTTCTTAAAATTAGCATACAACTTTTTCACTCTCAACACATTGAACACACATTTCAAATGCTCAACATGTTTATCCAAATTCTTGTTGTACAGTAGGATATCATCAGAGTACGCGACTACAAATTTGCTTATAAGCGCAAGTAAAACTTGCCTTTGAAACTCTTTTGTTTACTCTGAATTACTCGTATAGGCTAGTCGGTTTGGAATAACGGCTTCAAGTACAAAATCAATTTGATGCTCAATTCCTCTAATGGGTGACAACCCACTCGACATCTCCTATAGAAATACAATCTCAAAGTCCTACAACAAACAAACAACCAAACTAGGAAGAGATTGGCTATTGTCATCAAGATTAATATAAGATTCTTTATAAACAAGTAAGATCATAGACTGATTTTCTGAGAAGCCTCTTAACCTCACTTATTTTTGCAAAAAAACTTAGCTTTATTTCTCATTTTCTCTCTGCAAGCTCTTTTTCTTATTTCTTTTGTGGCTCCACTCTTTTTTCTTTATTCTTAGCCACCCTTCTATTTTCTTTTTTATTCTCTCTTTTCCTTGAGGTTTCGGTCTCACTCTCATTTTTCTCTCTTGTGTTTCAGCCTTACTCTTTCTGTTTTGTTTAATCTCACTTGTTAGTTTCAATTGGTCCTCATAGACCTATTTTGGGGTTAAAAGAGCAAGATTGACTGTTTTCCATCATTTACAAAATTGTACATGTTCCTAAACCAGTCATGAATCACCATCTTATCATACTGTCACTGCCTCCCCAATAAAATATGGCTAGTATGCATAGGAACTATATCATAAAGCACCTCATCACTTTATCATCCAATGGGGAAAGCAACCAAAATTTGCTTACTGACCTTGACCTCCCCACATTTATTCAACAACAGTAACTTATAAGGTCTAGGGTGTTCTAGTCAAGGTAAGCTCAACTTCTCAATTAGAGTGGTACTAGCTACGTTGGTGCAACTTTTCTCATCTATAATCATACTACTCACCTTGTTGTCTACATAGAATATAGTATGAAATATATTCTCTCCCTACTGCTCTATATCATTTAACGTAATTTGAGTATTGAGAGCACGCCTTCCAAGAAGACTCACCTTATACGAGGTATTCTAGTCCATGATCATAACTAGCATCGACCAACTCGGACATCTCATTACTATCAACCTCACTCTCAGTCATCACCTCCCAATTGTCACGTATAACTATCACCCGCTTGTTTGGATATTGAGATGCAATATGATCTGAATCCAAACATTTGAAACATTTAATATCTCTATTCCTTGAAAGTTAAAACTTTACCTTTGATTTGTTCTTGCTAGTTCTCTCATTTTTCCCCTTAGGTGATTTGGCCTTCTCTTTTACCATAGCCCGATCATTTCTATCACACTTTGTTTCAAATGAGTGCTAGAAATCAAAGTATACCGTGCTACCCCCTTTCTCCTTAGCTACTCATTTACCTTTATAGTCATGTGCATTGTCTTCTACCTTTACATAATACTACAACTCAACTACATCGGTTATATCCATATTCAAACCACTTAAAAATTTAGTCATCATGACCTCTCGATCCTTCTCTACATTAGCTTAAATCATAGTTACCTCCATCTCTTAATGGTAATCATCTACACTCATAAACCCTTGTATAAGATTTTATAGTTTTTTATAGAGGTTTCTATAGTAATGGTTAGGAATAAGTCTCCGCATCATGAGAGCTTTTAACTCAAGTCATGTTTTTATAGGTCTCTCATGATTCCTTCTCCTATTGGTCACTAATTGATCCTACTAAATAATTGTATAATCAGCGAACTCAATTACCGCCAACATTACATTCTTCTCTTCTAAATAATTGTGACATATAATAAAAAATCGGCTCTATGCTTTTATCCTACTCTAAATAGGCTTTAGAATCAGTCATACTTTGGAAAAATGATATTTTAATTTTGATGTTCCCAAGGTTTTCATCCACCCCATCTTGACCATTTGGATTTCTCCTAGGTCCTCTTTTATGCCTACCTCTTCTAAGTCTACCATTTCCACCCATTTTAACCTCAAGTGATACGTCTTCCTCATCTTCTTTGTTCTCATGCTCATTTTCAACACTAGGCTCACATCTTCTCATATTTTGCGTACCTTGTAAATTTTTTTTATCACTACATCTTGTTGATCTATCATATCCCTTACTTCACCTAACATCAAATCCAACTGCTCAAACCGTTGTTGCATGGCCAGCAACATAAAAGATGAGTTATCCGTCTCCTTCTTAGATTTTGAATCACTTTTATGTGACATTTTTAATGCGGTGCAAAACATAATGTTAGTGATAAAATCTCACACGCTCCCTTACATGTTTATGCTCAAATAATGTCACTCCACTCGTATTTCACACTTTTGGCTTTCAATACTAGTCTCACCATTCTTGCAATTAACCTCACTTGTTTTTCCTTTCAAGTTTTTTAAGAACTAGTTGAACTAAATCAAGACGCAACTTTATATTATTGCACCCAGTTATATATGCAAGGAACAAGAGAATGGAATAAAATGTTACGAAACAAGAGAAATAACAATTTAGGAAATAAGAAAAAGAGCAATTAGGAAATAAGGAAAATAACAACTAGGAAACAAGAGATTATAAAACAAGAGATTCAAATTCAGGAAATTTATCTAGAGAAAAATGCAATTAGGAAACAAGAGAACAAGATACTAAAGATGATATATCAAATTTCGACTTGCAACCTATATCAATCAACCAATTTTGAAATTTCTCTTTTTTTCGTTTTTATTTTATTTTTATGTAGCAACCTTTTGAATTTTCTAGCTTTTCTTTTTATGCAGATTCAGTGCAAGAATCCGAAGTTTAAAATAAAGATGAAAATAAATCTAGAATTTGGATAAGAATAGATCTAGAATTTGATTTTAAATTGAATTCAAATTTGAAATTACAAATTTGTAAATTAAGTCAAGGATTTAAGATCAAAATAAAAACCCTAGAACACACAAAATTACATATTTTGAATAAAGTATACAAATAATCAGTTGTCAAAATCACATATCTGAATTCAAACACACGAAATTAACAAGAATGAAGAAGAAATTTGAGATAAGACTAGAAAACCCTAGAACACGCCTAAGATAGAATCTAAATGCAAGAATTAAAAGGATAAATCAGACTTGATTTGGAATTCGAGCTATAATGACAACCGATGTGAACTAGTGGACTGAATATCTCTTGAATCCACGAACAAACTGAGATCCACCCAAGACAGCCAAGAATCAAGTTGAGATGATCTAGATCCATTGAAAATTTGTTTCAAGAACCTAGATTGTGGAGAGAACTCTACAAAAGGTTTGCCTTTGATAAATTCTTAGTTCATTCAAGATTAAGTAGAAAAAACAAGAATTCACTCTAAAAAAAATACTTTTCACGTTCAGTATTGCTAGAAAAATGAAGAGGCATGTGTTTTTATAGCCCTTAATGAAACATTAGGACTTAATAAGGCCTACATCATTTAAAGACATGGGCTGACGCCCATACTCATTGAAATAAAAGTTTTCACTTAACTTATGTTGGGGTCTTGTTTGATAAAATTGCAAACTCGGCTCAAGTGGATTGCACTAGTCCTCGCATTATTCATTAACCTTTTTAGCTCTTGACTTCGTGAGTGGCCTATGTGGAATTTGCATGAGATCTTTAAGACTTGGCCCACCATGATGCTTTTCATATAGGGCATTAATTTGAGACCAGTTACAATAATATATAATAATGCTGGAACTCAATATTTATGGGGCATTAATTGTTCAAGTATTTCCACAAGTCCTCAAACGTGTGAAATATTGAGAAAATTCTGAGAAAATTATACATTGTGCATTTCTATGTATTTCAAATTACATAAAAGGAGTCTTATATATAATGTAGAGGCAAAACCCTAGTAAGGACAATTACAATATTAACTTTATCTAAATATATACACCAACATCCCGGCTCAAACTCTTGGTGGCAAAGTCAACTGGAGTTTGGAAACAATGTCACCAAGTCGACTAAATGGATCTAATTTCATAAAGATATCAGTAAAATTATCTTCAGAAGAAATAGAGTGTAACTAGAGGATACCATGCTGAAGATGATGACCGATGAAATGACAATCAATCTCAATATGTTTAGTACGCTCATGAAACACAACATTATGCACAATTTAGATGTCACTACGATTATCAATGAAGAGGAGAACTTGTGGATTGAAGAATACCCATATCTTTTAGAAGCTAGCATTACCATAAAAGTTCAGATGTCGTAACAGCAAAGACAAGATACATAGCCTCAGTGCTAGAATGGGGAAACAACAGACTGTTTTTTTCTACACTATGAAATCAAAGAAGTACCAAATAAGAAAAAATAACTAGTAGTGGAGTGATGATCAGTAGGATCACCAGCCTAATCTACATTAGAATAGACTTGTAATTCTAGAGATGAGTGGAATGAGAAGTGCAAACCATGTAACAGATTACTCTTGATGTAACACAAATTACAAACAATTGCAACAAAATGGGTAGATTGAGGTGCACTCATAAACTCTCAACATATGAATTGTCAAGCCTGATGACAGTATGATAAATAAGAATACCAACTATCTGCCGATACAGTGTTGCATTTGCAAGTGGGAAACCATTAGTGATTAGAAGCTTAGTATTATACTCAAGTGGACTAATAGATATTTTGCTATCTGTTAATCTAGTTTTGGAAAGTAAATCAGAGTCATATTTGGCTTCAGTGAGATAATAATCATCCTAGTCCGAAGTGACTTCAAGGCCGAGAAATTAATTAAGATGCCCCAAATCTCAAAACTTTGATTAAAAAAAGTCTAAAGATCTCAAATATCAGTACCATCATCACTAGTAATAATCATATCATCGACATAGAGAAGAAGAATGATAGTACCTAATTTTGAACTTGCTGCTTCTAGACCCTCTAAAAGTACTGTTCCTGATCTTGGGTTTGCCAAGAGTGCTCCAAGCAATGTTTTGAATACTGTACCGGTACCGGTACCAGTCAAGTCACTGAAACGAAATATTTCGGTACCGGTACCGTTTCGTGTACCGTTTCGGAATAATTTATACATAAATAAATTATATATATAAATACAATTATAAATTATTTTATAAAATAATAGTCAATATATAAATAAATTATATAGATAAATATATATGTAATTAATTTAGTCTAAATTGAGGTTAAAACATAGTAAAAAATTAAAAAAAAAAAAATTCAAAGGCCGAAATCCGGTACGGCCGGTACAGGCTATTTTTCGGCCGATTTCGGCCGTACTGGCAAAACGAAATTGCAATTTTTTTGTATCGGCCGACCGGCCGGTACGGAAAATTCCGGCCATACCAGCCGGTACGGCACGGTATTTAAAACTGTGGCTCCAAGCACTGGATCTTCTGTAAAAAACAATGTGGTTTCAAGAAATAGAGACAGTGCCATTTTGAGTTTATGCATGCCATTATTTGTGGTTCTTGGTAGTTTATTGTCTTTTGATGAGCTTAGTTTTCTAAGAGATTTTTGTTCCTGGATATGGTCTTGTGATGAACAATCATATCTGATTTATATATTCAGTTGAATAGTAGTTATTTCTCCCTCAAGTTATGCTTTATCTTAGCTTAAACGAGGTTTATTATCCCAAGTAGTTGTCTATTTTCTCTTCCTTCTTTAAAGTGGGAGATAATAAAGTTTTCGTTTTAACTGAAATAAAGTAATATCAGTTTTTTATGGGTTTTATGGAGGAGGGAGGGAAGGTTACGCTGGTTTGAGCTCTAGAGAGTGGCTTGAGCTCTAGAGAAAGGAGTTTTAGTAAGTAACCTGAGGTTTAGAAAGGGAAGGAGTTTCGTTGGCTTGAGTGTTTCAGTGGCCTCTGGGTCTTGAAAATTTTTGTGTGAAGGAGATAGAGAAGGGTTGCAAGAGAGAGAGAGAGAGAGAGAGACAGAGAGACAGAGAGAGGGGAAGCAGGAGACCCTGGGGAAAACTCATCAACCTCAGAATGTTTTTTGTTCCTCTGAACCGCACTACACCATTGGGAGGATGTGGGGTCTTATATGGCAGGCTATCATTAGAGGCCATTCTTTGGAGAATATCAAACTAACCTGTTTGAAGATATTCTCATGATAATATGATGGTTAAATAAAATAAAAATAAAAATATTTAATGTTATGAAATTAAAATTTATATATTATATACAATGTTATAGTAAGATTTATAATGTTAAGACTTCATATTATATTAATTAAAAGTTTAGCGTATAATATAAATAAATAATATAAAAGTTATTTATATATATATTTTATATATATATATATATATGAACCAGTCTGGTCCGGTGTAAAAAAAAAAATAAAACTAGAACTGAACCAATTTGGAACTGATTTTGAAAGATTAAAACCGATACCAGATCGAACTGGTTTTGCATCGGACTGAATACGGTCCGGTCTAGTTCGTGCTGGTTTACAGTTTTTATTTTCAACCCTAACTAGAAATGCAAGGTAATAATTACCCCACCAGTTGCAGCACCCATTCCATGCCAAACATCCTCTTACGCTCATGCTAACAGTGCCAAATATAATATGTGATAGTTGCGGAACAAAATCGTCGTATTACGTATACAAGTACACTTGTTCTCCTTGTAAGTTCCATCTTTGTATTAAATGCGCTTCGCTTTCACTAACCACCAAAGTTGATATTCACGATCTCCCATCGAACCTTATGCGAAAATCCACCCAATTCATTTGTGATCATTGTCAAGAAGAAGGGAAGGATATGCTTTATTTTTGTTCCATCTGTTCGTTTATGGTCCACCCGAATTGTACTCTTTCACCATTGGTTGAATGACCACTCATCATAGGGGCCAAGATTCATCCAGACCATCCATTGACTCTTGCAAGAAAATTGCATTCATTCACTTGTGATGCTTGTGGGAAGGAAGGCAGGGGCATGTTTTACTTTTGTGCCGAATGTTCATTTGTGGTCCACCTACAATGTGCTTCCTTATCATTGGATGTCAAAGTTATACGGAATGGACACCCTCTCAGCCTCAATATTTGCTCTCATCTTCCAGCGCCAGCCATTAATCCATTGAGCATGTATAGTGTTTGCCAACTATGTGTTAACAAGGTGGACACAGACTACAGGTTCTATTATTGCTCAACTTGTGATATTGTTGCCCATCTTCATTGTGCTACAAGCAAGGAAGAGAGAGATCATGGAGAACATGGGATTGATGAATCTACAAACATGTTGCCATAAGTTGTTAAGAGTTCAAACCAAGAGTTGTTGCAAAAATTAAATATTTTAGTCATGAGCATGACTTAAAACTCAATGATGACAAGTCTGGGACTAAAGAAAAGTGTGATACCTGTATTCGGTACATCTTTACTCCATATTATGCTTGTGTTCAGTATAGATTCTTTCTTCACAATTCTTGAGCTACATTAGGACGAAGAATGAGATTTCCAATACTCTATGAACACACTCTTGAACTCCTTCGAAGGGCAACTTATGCTTCAGGTTCTTTTGGATTTGATGCCTGTGGTCGTGGCTGTAATTGCTTCACTTACAATTGCAAAAAATGTGAGTTTGGCCTTGATGTTGCATGCAGTTTACTCCTATATAACTACTTAACACATGATAGTCACGTACATGGACTTATTCTCTTTGGATCCTAAGAAGGTAAAAAGTGTAATTATTATGATTCAAATGATCAAAAATTTCTATTTTGCTGTGCTGATTGTGAATTCACATTGGATTTCAGGTGCTTAACATGAACATCCCTTCACTCTTTGTTATGCTCCAGAAGATGATTCTGAAAAATATTATTGTGATATCTATGAAAGAGAATGAGAGCCGAGGCATTGGTTTTATTGTTGTGCAGATTGCATTTATCCTACTCATCTAAAATGTATTATTGGAAAATTCCCGAATATCAAGCCTTAGTGGTGGTTGGAAGGTGGGGGCTTGGAGAGGTGCGCACTGGAGGGTTTCATGAGCATAAGGGAACTTTGAATTTGATAAGTTGGGGGAAATTAATCGCAGGGGAATGTGGTATTTATATGGTGCTCTTTTGTGGCAAGAATTATTCATGGCAATTGCTAAATTTGTCGCCACAAATAGAGATAAGCCTTGTTGACAGTGTGCCGTTCGTATATTCTTTTGGGGAGACTTTATTTTGCGCTAAAAAGTCAGCTAAGCTCATGGAAATAACTATTTTTTAACTAAGTACCATAGGCTGGCCATGTTTATTTCCCGAAAAAAAATTTGGTCACAAAAAATAGTTATGTAGTAGGGAAAAGGCTTTTGCCATCAAATATTATTGACCACAACCATCTCATGGGAAAATGTTTGTGCTTATTCCTTCCAACAAATTTAGTGACAAAAATTCACTTTTTTCACGATAATACGCCACGACAAAAGAACTCATGGCAAAAGCCACTATATGTTGTAGTGACAGTGATTTCATGTGCAAGGTTTGTGTTCATCCTATAGAAGATTGGGGTTATCATCATTGTGCCGAGTGTAATTTCGTAGCTCACCCACGGAGAAGATGCTTAGAGGAACTTCAAAAAAGTAAGGGATAGTCACTTTTTTCTTTACTTGTGCTTTTATTTAAACTGAATAGCCCCACAAGTTACTTTTTCTATGGTCTACCTGCATGTTGTTATAATATATAGGAACCAGAACTATTTTAATTAAGACTGCTCATGTATGCACTTAATTTCTTGTTTAACAGAGAGATTGGTTTTGATAGTTACTTTTTTTTGTTGGTTTAGTTATTTAATGGTTAATTTCTTATTCTTTTTAAAAAATGTGGAATTAATGCCGTACAAGATCGAACGACTTTCCAACGTTAATGATAAATGATCACCTTGTCCTGATCCTGTTGACGTTACATCTTAATTCATTCATAAATATAAAGAAATTACAATAAATAATAATACTGAAACTCAATATTTATGGGGCATTAATCATTGTTCAAGTATTTCCACAGTCCTCAAAGGAATAGCTTAATCAACGTTACAATTAAACTAATTAAAAAAAAATCACAAGCGTAATTGTGGCGGCCAGCGCCATGGCTTACCTTCAATTAACAAACACAAGTGCTTAAAACATCACTTATTATTATCGAGGAATCTATCTCAATGGTACTGTGTTAGATGTGTCAAAAAAAGACTTGCAAATAAATTTTTTCATTTCGAAAAGTAGAAATCAAATGGTCTAATTTTAAAAATTATATCATCAACGATAGGACCGGGATGTTATTAATTTAAATAGTTTTAATTATAATCCAAGTAAGGGAAGAATTCGCATCTTCCCTTACTTTGTCTTTTAGTTAAATTGAACAGTTTTTTTCCCTAATATTTTCTAATAAGCAGTAAGCACAGACTTTATTAATCTATAGAATATATACATATACGCAAAAAATTTTACTATCATTCTTACGCTACACATGTTTAATATTTTTTTTTCTTTCATAGTTTTTTCACTAACAAGTATGTGGTATAGGGATGATATAAATAAGAACTCAATTAGCTTAATAGCAATAAAACAAACGAAAAATAAAAAGGTGTGTGTGACATGTGGGATGATAATTAGCAAAACTCTATATATACAAGGGGTTAGGCCTCCAACAAACATCCAATTATTGAAGATTTAGTACCTACCCATGGTGGTTGTAGTATAAAACATATGACAATGGTTCAATATAAGGCTTGGTTCATTTGCTGGGTTGTGGTTTGAGAGTTGAAAATAGAGGTGTACCCGGTTCTTTGTGGCATATTTAGAACCAAACTAGTATATATCGATTTTGAGAAAGGAAGAATTGATACCGGACCAATTCACTCTTGAAACTAGTATTTTCGATTTTACCTGTTCTGTTTCGATTTTACTGATTTTTCTAATGAACTCGCAAGGTTATTTGCTTAGAAAGTCGATATTGGAACAACAAATTGATAAGTTAGAAAAAAAGGGGTCTAAATATTAAAAAGAAAGGTATGCAACAAAAGAATAAAAATTATTGTAAAATTATTATAGTATACGTAAATTAGTTATAAGAATCGTATTATCATATATGTTAGTGATAAATGATGGTTAAATAACATTAGAATTAAAATATTTTGTGTTATGTTAATTTTATGGTATTTAAAAGATTTTATGTTCTATTGATTTTATATTATAAAAATTAGATTTTATATATTATATTAAATGTTATCATAAGATTTATAATATTGATTTTTATTTTATATAATATCAAATGTTATATTAATTTTATGTTATTAGATTATTATAAATGAATTTCAATAATTTATATTTATATATATTTATGATGAGGGAAGAGGTCAATTACATGCGACGGGATCGATCAGGCGGCTACATATATATATACTCTTGTAAGGATCGTATGTACGTCAATAATTTTATATAGTTCCTAATTAACAACATTTGACATATAATATATCATTATAAGAAAAACGAACATTTATAATCAATTATATACAATAAAAAAGACAATTTACAGCAAAAACATAATTATTTTTGTTGAAAATAATTATTTTGTTAAAAATAATTGATTGCCAATAAATAATTTTTGTAGTGAATTTATATAAATATAAATTAATTATAAATTAATTATTGGTAGATAGTATTTGAAACATATATCAGTAACTCCTACAAAGTGGAAGCTAGCCTAGCTCTTTAACTTCAAAGAACTTATATATGTTTCAAATAATACCATAAGATATATTCAAATCTGAACTTAAATATTATGGTATTATTTGTTGGGAATTTGGACCTCCCAAATTCACCCCCAGGATCCACCTCTATGCAGGAATATAAAGAGATATACAGAAATAATAATAACACAAGAATTTACCTGGAAACTTCCAAAGCAGGAAGAAAAACCAGCAGACCCAGAGAAGAAAATACACTATGTGAAAAATTGTTGCAATCACACAATTTTTCTCCTCACCACAAATGACACTCACAAAATTTTCTCACTAAGAAAACTTTAACTTTCACCTCTTTCCCTTTTACAAGAAAAGGCTAATAGAGGATTTTACTCACAAGTTATTACTTGATAACTTGTTAGTTGGTGTGTCTAACCAAGAAGTCTTAGCCTCCTTATATAGCCCAAGAGGCTTATTGTGGCTTCACTTCCTACCCATGTGGGATTGAAGCCAAGGAACAAACTCAACAATCTCCACCTTGTGACTTTGGCTGATCCCACAGCCATGCTCCACCTGGATGAAGATCTTCATAGCTTCCGCTATCCTTTTTTTGCCCCTATCTTTATGCTTGAAGACCAATTGAAGTCGCGCACAGCTTCAGTTTCTCAAGTGTAACGCTCTTTGTCAACATATCAGCAGGGTTCTTACTTCTACAAATTTTCTCAAGTAACAACTGTCCATCATCTACCAATGATCGTATGAAGTGATACCTGATCTGTATGTGCTTAGTCCTGGAATGAAATGCTGGGTTCTTGGCGAGGAATATTGCACTCTGATTGTCGCTGTAGAGAGTGCCCTTTTGAATATCTTTGCCCAATTCCTCCAAGAAACCCTGTAGCCAAATCATTTCCTTTGCAGCTTCTGAAACTGCAATATACTCAGCTTCTATCGTCGACAAAGAAACTGTCTTTTGTAGATTAGAACCCCATGAAACTGCAGTACCACCCAGGGTGTAGACAAACCCTGTGGTACTCTTTCTGCTATCAACATCTCCAGCTAAATCAGCATCAACATAGCCCTGCACCTCTAAGCCCTCTCCTGAGAAACACAAGCACGTTTCTGAGGAGCCTTTTAGGTATCTCAAAATCCACTTTACTGCTTCCCAATGTTGTCTTCCCGGGATACTCATGTATCTACTCACAACTCCCACTGCATGGGCAATATCTGGTCTAGTGCAAACCATAGCATACATAAGTGAACCAATAGCTGAAGCATAAGGAACCTTACTCATGTAGTCTTGTTCCTCTTCTGACTTTGGTGACTGATCCTTACTGAGTCTGAAGTGATTGCCTAAAGGTGTGCCAACTGATTTGGCCTTGTCCATATTGAACCTGCTGAGTACCTTTTTCACATACTCAGCCTGAGAGAGTCTTAACGTGCCTCTGACTCTGTCCCTAACAATTCTCATGCCAAGAATTTGCTTTGCAGCTCCCAAATCCTTCATTGCAAAGTGCTCTGACATCTGCTTCTTCAGATTATTGATCTCATCAATACTAGCCCCTGCAATAAGCATGTCATCCACATATAACAACAAAATAATATAAGAATTGTCAAACTGCCTGACATAGCAGCAGTGATCTGCCTGACATCTGATGTATCCTACATTGCACATAAAACTGTCAAACTTCTTGTACCACTGTCTAGGAGCTTGCTTCAGGCCATACAAGCTCTTCTTCAGTCTGCAAACTGAATCTTCATTTTCCTGTACTACAAACCCCTCAGGTTGGTGCATGAAGATGTCTTCTTCAAGGTCTCCATGAAGAAAAGCTGTCTTCACATCTAGTTGCTCAAGAAATAGATCTTCAGTAGTAACCATAGCCAACACTAACCTGATGGTTGTGATTTTTACCACAGGAGAAAAGATCTCAGAGTAATCAATACCCTGCTTCTGCTGAAAGCCTTTTACAACAAGTCTGGCCTTGTATCTTTTACTACCATCTTGCTCAGTCTTTATCCGGTACACCCACTTGTTGTGCAATGCCTTCTTCCCTGATGGAAGTTTTGTCAACTCCCATGTCTGATTCCCTAACAAGGAATCCATCTCATCTTTCATGGCCAGCTTCCACTTGCTAGAATGTTCATCTTGCAAGGTTTCCTGGTAGCTCTGCGGTTCTCCACCATCTGTCAACAGAATATAATTCAAAGTAGGTGAGAAACGCTGTGGGGGACGAATAGTCCTAACTGACCTGCGAACTGCAGCTGCAGGAGTAGACGGCTCTGGTTCTGATTGCGGAATAATTGGAACGGGTGCATCGGACCCATTCTCCCCGTCACTCACATCTCTACACTGCACAGTGGTCTCTGGTAGGTCATCCAAGTTCTCGAACTCGAACTCATGAGGAGCTGCTTCAGCAACTGTACTGGACTTATCCTTGTACATAATCTTCTCATTGAATATCACATTCCTGCTTCTTATAATCTTCCGACCCTGATCATCCCAGAAACGATAGCCAAATGCCTCGTCTCCATAGCCAATGAAATAACATTTCTTTGACTTAGCTTCAAGTTTACTACGAGCATCAGAATCAACAAGAACATAAGAAAGACAGCCAAAAGTTTTAAGGTGAGAAAATTTGACCTCTTTCCCACTCCAAGCCTCCTCAGGCAGTCCACAATCCAATGGAACTGATGGCCCTCTGTTTATCAAGTACACAGCAGTGCTGACTGCATCTGCCCAGAAAGTAGGTGGTAATCCAGCGTACAGCCTCATGCTTCTAGCACGCTTATTAATGGTTCTATTCATACGCTCAGCAACTCCATTTTGTTGTGGTGTTCCAGGAATGGTCTTTTCCATTCTGATACCATGAGTTGCACAGTACTCATTGAATCCTCCATCAATATATTCTCCACCATTATCAGACCTCAAGCATTTCAGCTTTAAGTCTGTCTCTGTTTCAACCAGGGCTTTCCAATTTTTGAACACATTAAATACATCAGATTTATGCTTCAAAAAATAAACCCATACCTTCCTGCTGTGATCGTCAATGAACGTGACATAGTACCGAGAACCTCCAAGAGATGCAACTGGGGAAGGTCCCCACACGTCTGTGTGCACAAGATCTAACTTTCCTGTTTTCAGTGTTCTACCACTCTTCAAGAAACTGACCTTCTTTTGTTTTCCCATAATGCAACTCTCACACGTACTGAGATCAACTGACTTTAGTTCTGGTAGCTTGCCTCTTGCCAGTAGTTCTTTCATGCCCTTCTGACTCATATGGCCAAGCCTACAATGCCACAAATCTGCTGTGCTCTCTACAACGGTAGTAGCAACAGTATTATTCAAACCAGTAGTCATATAAAGTGTACCAGTTTTCTTACCCCGAGCCAGTACCAATGCCCCTTTAGTGACCTTCCAGGTGCTATCTGAGAACACTACTGAATAGCCACAATCATCGAGTTGCCCAACAGAGATGAGATTCTTCTTCAACTCAGGAATGTGTCTGACTTTCTGCAGGATCCACTTGTTCTTGTTAGGGAGTGCAATATCAATGTCTCCCATTCCCACCACATTCAAAGCCTCTCCATCAGCCAAGTACACCTTCCCAAAATCACCTGCAACATAGTTTTGCATTATTTCCCGATGGGAAGTTGTGTGGAAAGAAGCTCCTGAATCCAGTATCCAGTCATCAACTGGAGTATGAACTGCAAGTAATAGTGCATCTTGTACTTCTTCAGTTACCACATTAGCACTATCATTCTCCTTTTTAGGATTTCTGCAATTCCTTTTTATGTGACCAGTCTTGCCACAATTCCAGCAAGTTGCCTGCTGCCCAGGCTTTGTCTTGCTCTTGCCCCTGTTCTTTGATTTTGATCTGCCTCTGTTTGAGTTTCTGTCTTGTGATCTCCCTCGAGAATCAACATTAAGCGCTGAACTCGAACCCGAGATTTCGCCTGAATCCCTCTTGCGTACCTCCTCAGCCAAAATCAAATCACGAATATCATCATATTTTAATTTTGATTTACCAGCAGAATTACTGACAGCCATTCTCATGGCTTCCCAACTATTTGGCAGTGAGGCCAATAGTATCAATGCACGTATTTCATCATCAAACTCAATTTCAACAGATGACAATTGATTTGTGATAGTATTAAAATCATTTAGATGTTGTGCAACAGACGTACCATCTGACATTTTCAAGTTGAATAACTTTTTCATCAAATGTACTTTGTTATTTGCTGACGGCTTTTCATACATACTTGACAAAGCCGCTATGAGATCTGCAGTCGTCTTCTCCTTGATGACGTTGTGTGCAACGGATCTCGATAGGGTTAGTCGAATAACCCCCAGAACCTGTCGATCTAGCAGGTCCCAATCAGCAACTGCCATGGTCTCTGGCTTCTTCCCTAACAATGGAAGATGAAGTTTCTTCCCATATAGGTAATCCTCTATCTGCATCCTCCAGTATCCATAATCTGTGCCATCGAACTTCTCGATCCCTGATACTTTCACGTCTGCTCCAGCCATCTCCTTAGACCCGAACCTTGGCTCTTGATTCTTTTACCGTAGGAATGAATAGTACTCACTAAGTAAGTTCCCAGGAAAGATTTCTCTTTCCTAGACAGAACTTCAAGGTTCCCAGGAAAGATTGGAGGGTCACAATGGACACACTTAGAATTTCCAATCTCCTTAGACAGAACCTCCTTAGACTGTACGTATCCACACTACCATACCAAAGCTCCACCCCACAAAAGAAAGAGGACCCCAGCTCTGATACCAATTGTTGGGAATTTGGACCTCCCAAATTCACCCCCAGGATCCACCTCTATGCAGGAATATAAAGAGATATACAGAAATAATAATAACACAAGAATTTACCTGGAAACTCCCAAAGCAGGAAGAAAAACCAGCAGACCCAGAGAAGAAAATACACTATGTGAAAAATTGTTGCAATCACACAATTTTTCTCCTCACCACAAATGACACTCACAAAATTTTCTCACTAAGAAAACTTTAACTTTCACCTCTTTCCCTTTTACAAGAAAAGGCTAATAGAGGATTTTACTCACAAGTTATTACTTGATAACTTGTTAGTTGGTGTGTCTAACCAAGAAGTCTTAGCCTCCTTATATAGCCCAAGAGGCTTATTGTGGCTTCACTTCCTACCCATGTGGGATTGAAGCCAAGGAACAAATTCAACATTATTTTACCATAATGGTAGTGAAAATAATATATATATATATAATATATATATATATATATATATATATATGGTAGGAGTTATTGATATATGGTACTGATAATATATCTTCACTACCATAATATATTTAAGTTCAGATTTGAATATATCAGTAGGAGGAATATATCAGCACCTCCTACTGATATATTCAAATCTGAACTTAAATCTTATGGTATTATTTTACATATATCAGTAACACACATTCTCTCTCTCTCTCTCTCTCTCTCTCTCTCTCTCTCTCCTAGGCAATTCCTAGTAGCCAACTGCTCCTTTCTCCGAGTGGGGATGGGTCAGAGCTTTGGGCTTCGACGTACCATCCCTTCTCCCTCCCTTTTTTCTTTTTGCTTTTATTTTAGTTCACAAGTTTTAGTCATATTTCCAGTCATCCTTGCCAGTCTTCTACTTGCTGACTATCAAAGACCAACATGCCACCTTCATCACCTCTATCGATACGATCTTCAAGTCTCCCAGGATAGGGTGAGGCAGGGCCGGGGGGTTGGGGAGGGTGGCTTTTCATTTGCAATGGACACTACACAGCACACACGAATTTGGCTATGTGCGTTGCTACACATGGCGGAGTTCTAGAGCATTTTTGGAGGTCACACACATCTCAGATTTAGCTACCGGTTCATCTTTTCCTATTGTTTCCCCTCCGCTGATGACCTAGCACAGAGTTTTATTTTTTTTCTATCTTACTGCTTCCCCTAACCTATGATATGGAGAAAGGGATCATGGAATTTTTTAGGAAACATTTCAAGACATCAAGCGATAATGTAGCTGCCACATTTTTTACCCCATGCGGAAGTGGTGGTTCTTCAATTCATTTTCATGCCAACCACAATTTTCAATTTTGTATTGTACCAATCGATATGACCAAAATATGTCGTACCAGCTGGTCATCCAGTACAACTCAACCACCTATTTCATGCCAGTCGATATTTCGGTTGTATAGGATTTCAACTATATAATTTTTTTTTTCTATTTTTTACCTTAATTCGTACTAGATTAATTATATATATAATTTATTTAAGGCTGTTCATCTGGGCCGGATATTTTTCTGGCCTCTCCAGAAATCAGGTATCCGGGAATTCGGTTCCGGACTCCTATCCGGATTAAATCAAATCCAGAATCCGGATCAATAAATCCGGATTCGGATATATAAATCCGGATACCGGATTTTACATCCGAAACCGGGTATATATATTAAAAATCCTAGCCGCTTCCTACAAACTACCCCTCTCCCGCTCTCTCTCACACAGGCAAAACAAAACCCTAGCCAGCCATCGAGTTGATCATGCTCAACAACCGCAGGGGACATGATCTATCACCTTCGCCGAGTCGTCGTTTTCTTTGCTTTTAGGGTACTCTCTCTCTCTCTCTCTCTCTCTCTCTCTCTCTCTCTCTCTCTCTCTCTCTCTCTATGCACGATGCCCTAGCCTCTCATCTCCTTGATTTTTTCTCATCTGCTCTCTCTCTCTCTCTCTCTCTCTACGATGCTCTATGGGTTAGGTTTGGGTAAAAGTTACATATTATGTTCAACGGTTGGATTGTGTTATGCTAAGGCTTATCATGACTAAATTTCAAATGAGAATATTTAATGTCTTGGGTGTTAGGTTATTCTTTTGTTAGATCTGCTCTCTTTGTTTTTATACATGATTTTTTTTTTCTATTTTGTTCTTTGTTGCCTCAAGGATATTGCTGCTTGTTTGACCATTTGAGTTTTTGGCAAGGTTTTGTGTATCTACATAAGGGTTTTGATATCTACATTTAGCATCTATACTACTCATTACAAGGGCTTATATAAATATAAATATAAATATATATATAGATATTGACATCGAAACAGGGGCTTATATATAGCGTATTTTGACTACTTATATTAAATACTATATCTTTTAAGTTTGGTTTATATTTAAAAGATTTGATCATTTTATTCTTTTTGCCATTTTTGGAAGTGAACAATGCAAATTTTATGTTCTTTGCGTTTGCATTGATATAAATTAATAAGGTTTGTTTCTGTCGTGTTGATATCATTCATGAATTACATGCTAAGTTCATAACTTCTTCTATTTTTGCTACTGTAAACATAATTTATAGGCTAAGTTGAGTGAAGCACTTCTGTGCTTGTACCTTATTGGTCTGACACTCTTGAACATGGTCCTTTCTTGTTTAAATTAGTTTCTTGTTTAAGTGGTTCATGGGGATATGGATATTTCATTGTTTATAATATTGGTTTAAGAAAGTGGTATCATTACCATGTTGAAAAAGGTTATTATCTAAATAGTGTCAGATCTGTGCTAGTATATGTGCTAGCATATTTTTTGGATGGAATTTTTTTGTGGATTAGATTTGTGCTAGCATATTTTTTGGATGGATTTTTTTTCTTTTGGTATAGCTTGTAATGTTAATTGAAGGGACCATGTCTACATATTGTGTATACTGAACTAGACAATAAAAGTCGCAATTTTTTTCAACATCCATATGTGAACTTTGAGAACCTACTACTTTGTCAACAGAGAATTAACCGTTCAAACACACTAAAAAAACAAAACAAAACAAAAAAATCCTTAGACCCAAACGTTTTCCATGAAAAACCATCTAAATATATATGCCTTGATCTTTTACATGAGATATGAGCTAGTGCATGGAACTCTGCAAATTAACATTGTTGAAGTAAATAATAATTAATCAACTTTAAACATCACTAGTATTCTCCCAATTACTTTACACCAGAAAAGAAAAGAATATTCATCTTTAAAGAGAAGTTCACTAATATGCATCATCCTGATAGGAACGTTCATGAGTACTGCATCAGCAATTAGCCCTTCAGCTTTCTTTCTTTTTTTATTGAAGGCAAGTATTTCATAAATATAATAAAGCAGTTACAAAATACAAGTTTCAATAAGGTGAGAATCCTCAACAATTATCCCAATACAACAAATATACAGCAGACACCAAAAATAAAAAATAGTTTCAGCGTCATAAGTATAGTTTCCACTCATTCTAACTGAAGGAATGTTGCCTAAAGCAGTTTTAAAACAGCCCTTCAACTTTCTTTATATCTGAACAATATATATATATATGTGTGTGTGTGTGTGTGTGTGTGTGTGTGTGTGTGTGTGTGTGTGTAAAGAGAGAGAGAAATAATGGGTGGAAGTTCTTGATCTAATATTCTAATAGCATGACCTACCTTATGTAGTCTTTATTAATGTTATTCGACCATGAATGTGGCAGCTTCTCACAGCTTGGAGTTTTAAGTGACCTGCATAATCAATAATATTTTATGTGTATATATACTAGTTTTTTTAAACCTTTTGAGGGAGGGGTTAATTGAAGTTCAATTCTTTTATGTCGTTTTTGAATAATTAAGTCTTAGTAAAATATCATATTTGTTAGATCATACCAGTATGATCTCATGTATCAAATTTATATCAACTGAAGTTATGTTTCAGCTTTAGTTTAATGGTTTTTATTTCCTTTTGAATGAACATGCAGGTGTGCTATGGGAATTGCAATTTGCTATAGCTTGCAAAAAGATCATAAATGTTTAATTTTCACGTGTCCTGCTATAGAGCAGGACCATTGGATATGTAATTTTCATAAATTGTAATTATGTATTTTGTAATGTAATGTAATAAATACTAGATAATGATATGTAGTGAATTGCATATGATAAATATTATTGATTTGTTTTAGATGCATTGGATATGTAATTTTCATATATTATAATTTTGTATTTTGTAATGTAATGTAATAAACATTGATATCAATGTTTCCTATCATGGCCATTTTTGAACATCTGTTTAGGCCAGGTCCTTTTTCTTCATCTGAAAGTGTAACTTGACAGCGTCTCGTTTGATTGGTGGATTAATATTGAAAGAGGTGCCTCTTGGTGGAAGTGTGCCTACTTCTATTTGTATGTGCATTTAGCTTTGTACTTCTATTTGTATTATTTACTTGAAATTTGCTGCAAGTTTGTTTAGTTTTACACTTATCAAAAAAAAAGTTTATTTAGTTTTACATTTTGATATTTTTTTTTCTTTTATCATCATCCATGGATAAAAATATAGACTTTTATATAATAGAAAATTTACTTTTTAACATTACCTTTTGGAAAAATTATAACTAAATAGAAGATTTTTGATAAATATTTTTACATCAAATTTCTTTGCAAAAAAGTTAAAAAAAAAATCCGGAAACCGGATTGATCCGGTTTTAAAAAAATCAGATTGATCCGGATTCAAACCTGATTTCAACCCAGGCAAAATTGGGTTGGAGTCTAAACCGTTTTTGACTATCTGGTTCTGGTTCGGTTTGACCCAAATTTCCGTTTTGGACACCAAATGTTCAACCTTAAAATTAATGATGGTTTCAACCCACCGAAAGTTGTGATTGATTGGAGAAGATTTTTTTTTCTTCTCCCGTGAGCTACTCCATTGAATGCCAACCAAAATGAGCTGTGATCAATTTTTTTCCCTTCATGTTTCCTTCCTTTATAAATGTGGAGTTCTCAAATGGAGTTATAAATATTAGAGACAAGAGAAGAAAAGAGAAAATAAGAGAGAATGAGATAGAAGAGAGTTGAGTAATCCCCCTCTATTTTTCTTTTCCATTGATTTATTAGCGAAGTTCTATCCACTACAACATATAAGGCTTTTTGCGGCGTTTCATAACTCGTCGTAAAAAACTTCAAAATCGCCGTAAAAAACCTCAAAATCGCCACAAAAGCTTCAAAATCGCGGCAAAAAATCATTTGCCGCGTTTTTAAGATCACGGGTTAACCGCGGCTATTTGGGCGTGACAATAAGCCTAATTTCTCGCGGCAAATGCCTAATTTCTCGCAGCAATGCTACTATTTGCGGCGAGAAAACGCAACAAATGCTACTATTTACAGCAGAATTTAACTCTCAGCTAAACAAAATGCAACAAAAAGTCTTATTTGTTGTAGTGATCTATAGATGTAGGTAATTGCTTAACCATGTTAAATTTGTTGTGCAATTGAGTGTGTTTGATAACCTCAACAATAAGGGTAGGTTTTACTTTTGTACAATTTGTTCTTTTGTAGTTCAGTTAATTGTGAATTGATTCTTAGGTGCACCTTACAAAAGAAAAAAAAAATCTCAAATGTGAGAATTTTGAAGAATTATATGATATTTTCTCTCATTTATATAAAGAGAAGTGATACAACAACAATTTCTTTACAACCAATTCACAAATTCATGGCAAAATATTTATATTTTTTCATTAATGTTTATCGTCTAGAATGCATAAAAAATTAAAATATGAGTAATCCTACATATAAGTAACATTACACACCATACGCGCACGTATATATTCTGATTAGTTCTTTCATATTTTTTATTTTAAATTTAAGTATTTTATTAAATTCTTCTTTTCGTCTCAATATTGGTATATATATATAAGTGTCTAATATGGCTTATATTTAGAGTTTTCCTATAAATATAAGCCATTATTCTTAATTAGTTTCTTAAGAAAAAAGTTAATCCCTTGAAGATACGTGCTTTGTGAGATGTTATTACATGATAAACATAAGTCCCCAAAAACTCACAAGCACATGATATATCTTTTTGTTAAGGACGTATTCTGCAGTGTGATTTATCAGATCTCGACCGACCGTAACCTGCAAAATAAGAACAAGTCAAATCGGGGTCCGGGACCGCTCCGACGATCAAGTTAGTTTTAGGGAGAAAATAGATGGACGTTTGTATGAGAGAATTTTAGAACGTACCCCTTTTCGTCTTTAGTTTGGTGTTATTTATAAGTGTTCCCTTTGAATGAGGGTTCCTGTGATAAAAGAGCTGGAAATCGGGACATCACTCGATCTTCATCCTCGATAGGGAAAAACACTGATCTGACTCGGTCGGTCTCATCGCATTAATTGAGTATCCCTTCATTTAATGCTCAATTAGACCCTTTTGGAAAGGGTCATTAAATGCCGCTGTATCTTTCGTCAATCTAGCAATTAATGATGTGCATTTATAGTGTCTCCGCATTTAAGAGGGGAGATCTGTAGACTGGCGATTGTCTGTCGTTCATAAATGCGGGAGTGATCTTGATGTGAGGTGGATCCAGGAGATACATCAGTACGTGAACCGTCGTTCTGGCCTTAGCGTGTCCTCGAAGCCGATTTAATCTCATTCTGTCGAAGTCAGGATAACCAGGGACTTGGATCGTCCCTAGTTTCAGTCTCCCTAGTTGAATTCGGACACTGCGTGGTGGTGGGTGCAGATTACGGGCCTTGGGCCTGATAACCCTTTTGGGCTCGGGTTTGGGTGAGTTGGACACCCTTTCAGTACCCCGCGAGTTTTTATCGAAGGTACTTCGATGGAAATTCCAAATGTTTTAGAGCTAGGGTCTTCTTTTTCTTTGTTTGCATTGTCCTTCAATACTGGGCAGTATTCTTTTAATTCTCCTTCCGAGCGGAAATACGGGGTTGGATGTACTCGGATGGTTCCTGTTGGTATGTCGTTTCGTTTACTAACCGGACTTCAGATGGACGATTTGAATTCTGATCAATTAATGCTGAATCGTGACTTGTCATATTCTGTGTCAGGCATTTAATGTAGTTCAAAATTTAATTGTGCCGTCGTTCCGATTCCCGAACCGTCAGTGATCCGCGATTAAATAGTGATACGCATGCGCGTGACCATCATTAACTGACTTGTCATTTCGGCGCACACTTCTTACCTTTGATTGGTCAGTTTAGGGCGTGCCTTTCGTTCCCAAGAGTCACGTCTGAGGTGGCGGTTCCGGCGTCGCTTCGTTTCCCGTTCGCTTAAATTTTGGCTTCTGGGTATAAATTACCCAGAAGTCTTCTTACTGTCCTTGCTCCGTCGTTTGCTTCCCTGTTATTCTGTTGCCCTTCTTTCTTGCTTTTGTTCTTCGCTGCTTTCTCTGTTCTTTCGTTGCATTCCTTTCCACTTGCCCCCATGGCTTCTTCTAACCCATGCCCTTTCTTTGCCGGCAATGGTTGGATTTCCTCAATGCAGTCTTCCGATGTGGACACGCTCAGGAAGAAACATCGCGTTTCGTGGCGGCATACCTTGGAGGCCCCAGGGGATGGCGTTAGGGCTTGTGAACGCGATGGGAGGGCACAGAAGGTTGTCCTCTTCTCTCTCATGTTTTCGAAGGGTTTCTGCCTTCCCTTCATCCGGCCCGTTCGCGAAGTACTGCATTTCTTGGGTTTGGCCCCTGCCCAACTCATGCCGAATGGGTGGCGTATTTTGCTAGCCACTTGCGTGGCGTTTCGGATCGTTCTCTCTGGGAAGAACGATCCCTACCCCGACTTGACTGCTCTGGAGTTTTTTTCGATGTACCGGCTCCTCCATCGAGACGGGAACGTTGCTGGCTTCCAAATAAAGCCAAAGTGCAGACTGATTCGAATGGAAGAGAGACATTCGAGTGCCCGAGACTATCACAAAAGGTTTTTCTTTGTCTCGGGCAGGGAGTGGGAATTCCCGGGAGGAGAGGGGAATGATTTCCCTGTTCAGAAGGATTGCGGCTTCCTCCCTTCCCAGACACACATGGAGATTTCCCTTACGGCCCAAGAATCTGAGAGGGTGAAGGCCGTCCTCTCTTGGGGGGCAGAGGATCCCGACCGGCTATGGTCCGATAATCTTCTCACCGAGGAGAACATTAAAGAGTTTCTGACCCGACCAGATCGGTCCTACGCCGAGGGTCAAAGCTTCTTCAATGTTCCGAAAGAGCCTCCTACCTCCTCTCGCAAGTGGGCCTCTGATCGAGAGGTAGAAAAAGAGAGACGCACCAAGAGTCGAGCCGGCGAAGCCACTCCGAGCCGTGGTGCCCGTCCCAAGAAACAGAAGAAGGGGAAGGGTCCATGTACCGAGGATCCGGACGAACGTGTTGCCCCCACAAACTCTCCCGTTCGCCGTCCCGAGCAGGCCTCCTCATCATCGTCCTCGGACGGGCTTCGATTCCTGCAGACCGAGGGAATAAAGGTTGAGGCCTGGAGGTTGGTCATGGAAGCCCAGATCGAAGCGACCGATTTGGCCGGAGTCAAGTCCTCAGATGGAGAGGAGATAGATCGTGCCTTTCAGGAGGCTTTGGATTGTGCCGCTGACTTGACTCCGGGGGCCATGCCTTTTGCGCAAGTCTTCTGACAGGAGTCGGAGGAGCAAGTTGCCAGGGCGAATCAATTGCCCACCCCTCCTCTTTCATCTTCCGAACGTTACTCGGATGCTTCCGAGGGGGAAGATGAAGTTTTTGGTGAGGCTGACTCCGAGGGCGTCCGTGGGGGAGTCGGTCAGCAAGGAGCTTCGGACGAAGGACACCAGGAAGAGGCCGTCCCCGAGAGGTCGGGCGGGTCCGGTACTCCAGTGGAAGGGTGCCATGCGGAGGCCTCAGACGAGAGCGGGCGACCCGTCATCGAGCCCGATGAATCTCCTGAGCGTCCACCCCCGACTTTCGAGAGGGGGTCAACTTCAAGGGTTCATATTGAGGATGTGCGTCCTTCCCCAGACTCGGAAGTTCCTCCCCGACCCTTGTCTCCTTTTCGATTTCGAAGTGGGGTCGCGGTGCTCGGTCGGCTCTTCGAGTCGGATTCGGAAAGAGGACATCAAGCCGATGAAGCTGGTTCAGAGCGGCCTTCTCGTTTTGAACAAGCCAAGGCGGATGCCTTCGACTGAGTGGCCTTGATGCTGAAGCCTCTACTTACTCAAGTTCGACCGGTAGACTTTGTCGAACTTTGCATGGTCTTTTCTTTTCGAGTTGCTAAGTTCTTTTCCTGGTGTTCAGGTCGCCAAGGAGATATCCCTGGCTGTGGGTTTCGAGTTGGCCGAGCTCGCCAAATTCAACAATGAGCTCGGAACTGTCTGCAAGTTCGGGTTTTACAAGTTGCAGCAGGCGCAGGACCAGCTCGAGCTGTCGCAGGAAACTTGCGGGGGGCTGATTAAGACGGTCGAGGAGTTGGGGGCGAATAAGAGCAGGCTGGAGAAGGCCAACTCTTCTCTTCAGGCCGAATTGGAGGCGACCCGGGAATCACTGGCGACAGCCCATCGGAGGAACGCCCGCCTCGTAGACGCGAGATCGGCCACCGAGCAGGACAAGATCCTTCTTCAGTCCGAGCTAACTGCTCGGACGGCAGAGCTAGCTGCTTCTTCCCAGATTCTCTCACTGAGGGAAGAAGAGCTAGCAATTTTTGAGCAGGCTCGAATTGCTCAGGAGGAAGAATTGGCAGGTTTGAGGCGCGCCCGAGAGGCTTTGGGAGCGGAGCTGGCACAGTCCGAGGAAATCCGGGCTGTTCAGGAGTCCGAGCTGGAGGGGGCTCGTCGCGCTTTAGAAGAGGCTCATTCGAGAATTGCTGATTTCGAGCAGCAGATATCTCGAGTGGTGGCCATTCGTAATTCCACGTGGGGGTATGGCTATGCCGAGGGCCTCCGCCAGATAGGAGCCCAGCTTCTGGTGGACCCTCAGCTTGATCCTCGGAAGATAAGTCCAAAGTCTCTTCGTCTAGACCGGGCCGCGAAGAGATATGTCAAGAAGATCGGGAAGCGTGGCTACCCTCCTTTTGACGACTTGAATCCTCCTCCTCCCCCTCCTGAGGCTTGACCTGGTCGATGTACAAGTTGTTTTTTTTTTTTTTGTAACTGAACATGACGTTCGAGTTCGATTCGAGCGAGTTTGTATGACTGAATATATATGACATTCGAATTTAATCTTTCTTTAGATGCTTTGTTCGTTCTGTCTTTACCCCGCGAAATTTTTGGTTAAGTGTAAACTTAAGAAAAAATTTTATCGAGCGTACCGTGTGTTCTTAAGATCGGAGTTTAGGAGTTGTGAATTGCTTCGCGTGGGTGGGTGGACCGACCCCGCGGGATTCCGAGAGCTTTTACTTCGCGTGGGTGGGTAGACCGACCCCGCGGGGTTCCGAGGAGGATACATCGCGTGGGTGGGCAGACCGACCCCGCGAGATTCCGAGGAGGATACATCGCATGGGTGGGAAGACCGACCCTGTGGGATTCCGAAGGGGATACATCGCGTGGGTGGGTAGACCGACCCCGCGGGATTCCGAGCGTGTACTTCACGTGGGTGGGTAGACCGACCCCACGAGATTCCGAGGAGGATACATCGCGTGGGTGGGTAGACCGACCCCGCGGGATTCCGAGGAGGATACATCACGTGGGTGGGTAGACCGACCCCGCGGGATTCCGAGCGTGTACTTCGCGTGGGTGGGTAGACCGACCCCGCGGGATTCTGAGGAGGATATATCGCGTGGGTGGGTAGACCGATCCCGCGAGATTCCGAGGAAGATACATCACGTGGGTGGGTAGACCGACCCCGCGGGATTATGAATGTTTGTCGAGAACTTTATAATTTATAATGCATTGGATATGAATAACATCGGGCTTTTTATAATTTCAAGAAGTAAATTACATCAGTAGAAGCAAATTACATTAGTAAATGTTACACATAGTACCTCTTAAGCCTCTCACTGTTCCAGGGGTGTGGTAGGTCGGTTTCAGAACTGTCTTTGAGTCGGTAAGATCCGGGCCTGTTTGTTGCCATCACTATGTAAGGCCCTTCCCATTTTGGTCCTAGTTTTCCTTGTGCTGGAGTCGTAATGCCCGTTTGTCTTAGCACTAAGTCCCCGTCTTTGAAGTTGCGTGGCTTTACTCTTTTGTTGAAGTATTGTTCTGTCTTGCGTTTGTTGTTGGCAAGTCGGATACCGGCCTCTTCTCTGTGTTCTTCTAAGGAGTCTAGGCGTTCCATCATCTTGGCGTCATTGGTAGCAGCGTCATAGTGCTGGATTCGTAGCGTAGGCATCCTGACTTCGACTGGAATTACTGTCTTGCAGCCATATGTTAGGGCAAACGGTGTTTCGCCCGTGGGGGTTCGAACTGTTGTGCGATATGCCCATAGGACTCCTGGCAGCTCATCGGCCCAAGCCCCTTTGTGCATCCCGAGTCTTTTCTTCAGCGCATTGAGGATGGTTTTGTTGGTTGCCTCGGCTTGCCCGTTAGCCTGCGGGTGGCCGGGAGAAGAGTACTTCACTTTGATTTTCAACTCGGAGCACCATTCTCGGTAATGACTGCAATCGAACTGCTTCCCGTTGTCTGATATAAAGCTCTGAGGTATCCCGAACCGGCAAACGAGCGATTTCCATAAGAACTTTGTGATGGCTTGAAAAGTGATGCTGACGAGGGCTTCGGCTTCTACCCACTTCGTGAAATAATCCACTGCCACTATAATGAATTTAGTTCCGTGAAATAATCCACTGCCACTATAATGAATTTAGTTCCACCCCTCCCTACTGGGAATGGCCCTATAAGATCTAGTCCCCATTGATCAAAGGGCCAGGGGGATGTTATCGAAGTGAGTTCTTCCGACAGGGAATGTAACGTTGGGCTGTATTCTTGACATTTCGGGCATCTTTTAATGAACTCTTTTGCTTCCTAGAACAAACACGGCCAGTAATACCCTGCACGGGTGGTGCGGGCGGCTAATGTTTTAGACCCCGTGTGAGCCCCGCAGATTCCTTCATGGATTTCGGCCAGTATATATTGCCCTTCTTCTTTCGTTACACACCTGAGCAGTGGTTCAAAGAACCCCTTTCTGTACAGCACTCCGTCAATTAGTGTGAATCTGGCTGATCTATTCTTTATCTTGCGGGCCTAGCCTGGGTCAGGAGATAATGTGCCTGTCCGAAGGTATTCTGTGATATCGGTTGCCCAGTCGGGATCTGCAACGGCCACTACTCCGACTTCGCTACCAGTGGAGGGAGTATCTACCGTTCTGATCTCTGTGTTTTCTGGGGGCGGGTGTTCATCTTTTCCTAATGCTATTTTTGCCAGCCGATCTGCTATATGATTTTCTTCCCTTGGGATCCGCAGCAAACGGAAGTATCTGAATCGATCTCTCTCGATGCATACTAGTTCCAGATATTTTTTCAATTTTTCGCTCTTGGTGATGTATTGGCCAAGTACTTGATGAAACACTATTTGAGAATCAGTTCGGGCCTCCAGCTCTGTTGCCCCAAGGACCCTAGCAATTGGCATTCCGGCTATGAGGGCCTCGTATTTTGCTTTATTGTTGGTTACTTTGAAGGTTAGGCCTATACCGTAGTTGTGTTGGACGCCCTGGTCGGTGACGATGTGTACACCTGCTCCACCCCCTGCCTGACATGAGGACCCGTCAACATACAGCTGCCATGCCTGTCCCTGAGGTTCATCGGGGATCTCTTCTGGAAACCCAGTGTATTCTGCTACAAAATCTACCAGCGTTTGTGCCTTCATTGCTGTTCTGGGCTGGAACGTTAGATCAAACTCGCTCAGCTCGATTGCCCACTTGGCTAATCGACCGGAGGTATCAGGCTTCTAAAGAATAGTTCCGAAGGGCTGATCAGTCATTACTCTTATGGTGTGGGCTTGGAAGTAAGGACGCAGCCGACGCGCAGCTGTCAGTAAGGCAAATACCATCATCTCTGTACGGGGGTACCTGGCTTCTGCTCCCTGGAGTACCCTGCTAACATAGTATACAGGTTTCTGACTCTGATCGGTTTCTCTCACCAGAACTGTAGATGTTGCATGAGGCGAGACTGCCAAATAAGCCACAAGGGTTTCTCCGGGAGCTGTCTGGCTAAGTAACGGAGGGCATGTCAGATAGTTTTTGAGTTGTTCAAATGCCTGCTCGCACGATGTGTCCCACTCGTGTGCTTTCCGGAGGACTTAAAAAAAGGGAAGGCATCGATCGGTTGACCTTGCTATGAATCGGCTAAGAGCGGCAATTCGACCAGCCAATCGTTGAACTTCATGCAGGTTCCTCGGGGATGCCATTCCGATGATAGCCTATATTTTCTCGGGGTTGGCTTCAATTCCCCGTTCAGAGAACATGTACCCCAAGAACTTCCTGGATTTGACCCCAAAGGTGCACTTGGCGGGGTTGAGCTTCATCTGATAATGCCGCAGAATAGAGAAGGCCTTTCTTAGGTCCGCCACATGGTCGTTAGGGGAGCGGCTCTTGACTAGGAGGTCATCGACGTAAACTTCCATATTTCTCCCGATTTGGTTTTTAAACATACGATTGACCAACCGTTGATAAGTAGCCCCCGCGTTCTTGAGTCCAAAAGGCATGGCGGTGTAGCAGTAGAGTCCGCGATCTGTAATGAACGCCGTTTTTTCCTCATCGTCTGTGCTCATTTTGATCTGATTATAACCCGAATAGGCATCCATGAAGTTGAGGAGAGAGTGCCTAGCAATTGAATCTACAATGAGGTCGATGCGCGGCAGTGAGAAGCTATCTTTAGGGCAAGTCTTGTTCAGATCGGTGAAGTCAACGCACATACGCCATTTCCCGCTGGTCTTCCTTACCAATACTATGTTGGACAGCCATTCCGGGTAGTGAACTTCTCGGATGAACCCAACGGTCAGGAGTCTGTCCACTTCTTCTGCAATGGCGGCATATTTCTCAGCACATAAGCTTCTTCTTTTTTGCCTAACTGTCCGGGCTGTCGGGTTGACACATAGCCGATGTTCTATTACGGACCTGTCGATTCCGGGCATTTCAGCATGCGTCCAAGCGAATACGTCTTTGTGCTTAATGAGGAGGTCCTTGAGCTCTGCATGTATTCTCGGATCCATTCTGGTTCCGACTCGCACTGTCCGATCCGGTTTGTCGCCATCGATCAAAATCAATTCCAGAGGCTCGTTGGCTTTCGCTTGCCGTAGTGTCGCTTCGTCCCTGATTTCCTCGTCCCAAGCTGCTCGGGGCGGAGCAGGCGGAAACTCAGTACGCTCGCTCTCTAGGGAGATCGTAGCCACGGAGTTGACCTTATGTTTCAACTCCCGGGCGTAGCATTCCCTGGAGGTGACTTGCTCTCCTCTGACTTCACCTATTCCTCTGTCGGTTGGAAACTTCATTTTGAGGTAGTAGGTAGAAGTGACTGCCCTCAGGTTATTTAGGGTCGGCCTCCCTAGGATGGCATTGTAGGAGGAGGGAGCTTTCACTACCAGGAATTCGGTCATGATGGACATGGTCCTGGGTGCGGAACCCATCAAGACCGGGAGCGTTATCATGCTTTCGGGGTGTATTGCTTCACCCGTAAATCCTTTAAGGGGGGTTTTGATGGGCTGAAGTTGGTGGGGATCGATCCCCATCTGCATGAAGGCATCCCAGAACAAGATATCGGCTGAACTCCCGTTGTCAACCAGTATCCTTTTAACCGTGAAATTGGCTACCAGTGCTGATATCACCAATGCGTCATTGTGCGGAAAGGCGATCCCCTTTCCATCTTGTTCGTTGAAGACGATTGATTCTCCTTTAGGACCCGGGTTGCCCTGTCTCGATGCTCGGCCCAGCGTGTAAACATCCTCATATCTGGCTCTTCGCACATGTGCCCTTTGAGAGGAGGACGTAGTCCCTCCTCGGGATGGTCCTCCAATAATGGTTCTGATCTCGCCTGGCGGGTGGCTAGATATGGGCTCGCCTCGGTGTCTGCTCGACTCTCGTTCCCGACGGGGGGTCCTCGACCGGGTTCTTTCTCTTCGATTGTTCATCTGTTCATCTCTTTGTCTATTCTTCAAAGCCTGGCAGTCTTCAGTGTTGTGGCCCTTAGACTTGTGATATTCGCAATACATATCCCCCCTCTTTCTTCTAATAGACTCTCGCCTCGATTCAGATCGGTTCTGATCTTCCACCGCCAAGTTGGATTGAGGCCATGACGATAGTCTGTGTTCCCGTGGGGAGTCTCTTCTCCTCGTTTCATCTGGGAACTTCCTACCCCCTCGATGTCGGCTGGAACTTTCCCCTGTATTGGTTGTTTTCCGATCATGCTGTCGGAGCTCTCCTCGTCTTGGGGCTACTAGGGCTTCGAGCGTATCTTCGGCGTTGATGAATCCGTCAGCTTGATCCATAAACCCGTTCAGAGTGGTGGGAGTTTTGCGGGCTATCTCCGCCATGAAGGGGCTCCTGGGTCATATGCCGCCCAGGAGGGCCGCTAGGGTGATCTTTTCGTCCTGGTTGTCGGTGGTCATTCTTTCTTTGTTGAACCGGGTCAGGTACCCTTTCAGGCTTCCTTCTCTCCTTGCTTGACGATTAATAGGTACGCCGCGGGGCGCCTCCGTTTCCTACTGGCCATGAATTGGGTGATGAAGAGTCGGGCTAACGTCTCGAAGCTACTGACTGATCCCAGAGGAATGGTTCCGAACCATGTCCTAGCCATCCCCTTCAGTGTGAGAGGGAATGCTCGGCACGCTACTTCGCCAGGATAGCCATGTAGGCTGATATGGGCTTTAAAGGCTTCTAGGTGTTCCACGGAATCCTGAGACCCGTCATACAGTTCTACTTGTGGGACCTTGAATTTGGGCGGGAGAGGGACGGCCAGGACGTCTGTGCTGTAGGGTGTCCCTATGCTTCCCTGCGAGGAGAGGTGCCCTGCTGCCGGGCTGATTAGTTTTGCTATTTCAGCGTACTTGTCCCCCAACTCCTTCAGCTCGGTGTGCATCCGGCGTCGTTCTCCTTCAGAGGCCTCGCTCTCCTCAGGAAGTCGGGAGCTCACATTCTCTCCCAGATTGGTTTTGCCACGGGCCGATGCCTCTTCGCGTGGTTGCCGGAGGGCGGCATTCTCCTCCTTCAGCTTCCTCACCATTTCTTCCAATACTTCTAGTCTTTCTTCCATCGACGGGTATGTCTGCTGGTCGTGCTTGGTCATTTGGGACAATGGTAGAGTAGACATGCAGAAAGTACGTTTATCAGAAACAAGCTGATCCCACAGACGGCGCCACTGTTAAGGACGTATTCTGCAGTCTGGTTTATCAGATCCCGACCGACCGTAACCTGCAAAATAAGAACAAGAAAAATCGGGGTCCGGGACCGCTCCGACGATCAAGTTAGTTTTAGGGAGAAAATAGATGGACGTTTGTATGAGAGAATTTTAGAATGTACCCCTTTTCGTCTTTGGTTTGGTGTTATTTATAGGTGTTCCCTTTGAAGGAGGGTTCCTGTGATAAAAGAGCTGGAAATCGGGACATCACTCGATCGTCATCCTCGATAGGGAAAAACACTGATCTGACTCGGTCAGTCTCATCACATTAATTGAGTATCCCTTCATTTAATGCTCAATTAGACCCTTTTGGAAAGGGTCATTAAATGCCGCTGTATCTTTCGTCAATCTAGCAATTAATGATGTGCATTTATAGTATCTCCGCATTTAAGAGGGGAGATCTGTAGACCGGCGGTTGTCTGTCGTTCATAAATGTGGGAGTGATCTTGATGTGAGGTGGATCCAGGAGATACATCAGTACGTGAACCGTCGTTCTGGCCTTAGCGTGTCCTCGAAGCCGATTTAATCTCATTCTACCGAAGTCGAGATAACCAAGGACTTGGATCGTCCCTGGTTTCAGTCTCCCTAGTTGAATTCGGACACTGCGTGGTAGTGGGTGCAGATAACCCTTTTGGGCTCGGGTCTGGGTGAGTTGGACACCCTTTCACTTTTAATGCCGTATTACTCTCATTTTATTACATGATATCTTTCAATTGAAATGTGATAATAATGTTAGCATTCTAATGATATTACAAATATGATTTAAAAAAGAAAAAAAGAAAAAAAGTGAAAATACAAGTCGGGGAGGTCGGCAGGAGTCAGGAGTCAGGAGTCAGGACCTCTCCCTCCACTACCAGCCACCCACTGGTGGCTAAGAATCAGACTACCAACGGTGGGCCCTTGCAAGCCACTTGGCGGCCTGCATTCTCCAACCATGAGAGCCACTATGGCAGCCCAGATCTTGTTGGCCCAAGTTTTATGTTTTAAGGTTACAATTTAAGCACGCTATATGTGCATCATCAAGACATGCACATGATCATATACAATATTCTAATCCAATCATGCATATGATCGAAAACACGTGTTTAATTTGAGAAGTCCAATGGAGTTAAGATTTGGATCCATTTGAATTTGAAGATGAAATGTTCAAAAGCAATTCATCAATCTTTATCTGACCATATTTTTCAGGTATATAAGGATAAATACTTGTAATTACTCCTATAGTATGTCTCATACAAATAGTCATCAGGGTTCGGTCACCAACATCTCTTGTTGAGCCTCGGTAAAAAAAAAAAAAAAAAAACATTATTGTAATCCACCTCTGTTTTTGTTTATCACTTATTTATTAGCGAAGTTCTATATATTGATATAGGTAACTGCCTAACCATGTTAAACAAGTGAGTATCTTTAATAACCTCAACAATAAGGGCTTGTTTTACTTTTGTACAATTTGCTCCTTTGCGCTTCAGCTACTTGTGAATTGGATTCTTAAGAGGAAACATAATTGCAAGTGATTCTTACAAAGAAAAAGAAAATTTTCTCAAATGTGAGAATTTTGGAGAATTAGATTATATTTGCTCTCATTTATTTGAAGAAAAGTGCTACAACAACAATTTAATCACAACCCATTCGCAATTCATAGTAAAATATTGATACTTTGTCATTTATGTTAATTATCATCTAGAATACATAAAAATATAAGCCATCATTCTTAATTAGTTTCCTAATTAGAAAGAAGTTAATCCATTGAAAATATGTGCTTTGTGAGTTTTATTACATGATAATTAAACCGAAGTCTCCAAAAACTCACAAGCACATTATAGATCTTTTAATGCTGTTATCACTCTTGCTTTATTTCGTGACATCTTTCAATTAAAAAGTGATATTAATGTAATTAGCATTTTATTGATGTTACGAAAAATGAATAAATATAAAACCCAAGTGGGTGGCTAAGAACCAGGCCACCAACGGTGCGCCCTCACAAGCCACTTGGTGGCCTGCATTGATCTACAATTAGGCTACCATGTAGGTGGCTTCATGAGAGCCACTATGGCGGCCCAGATCTAGCAATATATTATATCATCAACACATGCACATGATGGCATACAATATTATAATTCAATCATGTAAATTTAATCTTATAGTTTCAATATTATTTTCTTCCATGAGACGAAAGAGTGAAAAAGAAAATTTTTATTCCAAAAATCTTTAGTGCTTTAATTGGTTAATCTCAAAGAAAAAAACAAAAAAACAGAAGGCATACTTCTTATGCACAAAACCTTTTTCCTTTTGATTGAGATCCTCACAACTTCCCTGCAAACAATAATTACACTTTGACAGTACTAATTGAATACCCACTTAACGAACTCGATCATCGACTGAAAGGTAATGATGCATGGCCTTCCACATTGTAATTAATATTTTCTTGGGAAGAGTAGGATGCCATACCATTCGGCCCTAGAAAAATTGGAACCCGAGTGCGAATACACTCTCATACACTCATAGCGAAAACTTGCCACTAGAGTTAGGTATCCAAATCAACACATCCAAGCCTGGTTTTATACCGCCCAGTTTATCAATCATTTCCAATGCTTTTTCATATCCAAACAACCTAGTATATAACTCCACATTCCACCCACTATCAGATTTGCATTCTTTCGACTTTAATTTCGGGAACTCAGTAATGATCTGTTGATGAGTAACTAAAGTGCCATTACCAGACCAACTCTCCTTCCAAAATGATATCTTACCATCTATAACATTCCATCTTGAATTCTCAATAACCAAAGGAATACATTTAAGGAGCATCCTCCAAAAATTGGTTCTCTTATTAGAAGCAACCCCAAAAATATGCCCTCCAATCAACTTACTTTCTATATTTATTTAATTGAATTTTACGCTCTCTATGATCTTATAATTGCTAAGAAATAACTTGACTCCAAGAATCTTTAGTCCTTTAAAAGAATAAAACATAAAAAAGAAATAAATAAATATAAATAAATAAATAAAAGCAGAAGGCTTATTTATCGTATACAAAACTTTATACACATGTCTGGATCTTTATTTCTTTTGTACCTTATAACGTTGCCAGTAAGACAACAAATGATGCTTGTGAACCCCCACTACTGTATTATTTCTTAGCCCGAGTACGTAAAAGTGTACTTTAATTATCTTAATATTTGATTAAATTATAAAAAATGAGAATAGAAATAATGTGATTTTACTTGTGAAAGGGTGTCCAACTCACCCAGAACCCGAGCCCACAAGGTTATCAGGCCCAAGGCCCGTTATCTGCACCTACCACACAGCGTCCAAATTCAACTAGGGAGACCGAAACCGGGGACGAACCAAGTCCCTGGTTATTCCGACTCGGGCAGGAGGTGGTTAAATCGGCTTCGAGAACACGCTAAGGACAGAACGACGGCCCACGTACTGATATATCTCCTAGACCCGTCTCACATCAAGATCACTCCCGCATTTATGAACGACAGACAGCCGCCGGTCTACAGATCTCCCCCCTTTAATGCGGAGACACTACAAACATACACCATTAATTGCTAAATTGACAAAAGATACAGCGGCATTTAATGCCCATTTCCAAAAGGGTCTAATTGAGCATTAATTGGAGGGATACTCAATTGATGCGATGAGACCGACCGAATCAGACTAGGTTTCCTTATCAAGGATGACGGTCGAGTGATGTCCCGATTTCCAGCACTTTCGTCACACAGACCCTCCTCCCAAGGGGACACCTATAAATAACACCAAACCAATGACGAAAAGACGGTACGCTCACAGATTCTCTTACTCCATCTATCATATATTTTCTCCCCTACACTAACTTGATTGTCAGAGCGGTCCCGGACCCCTACCCCCCTTGTTCTTGTTTTGTAGGTTACTATCGTACGAGATTCGGTAAACAAGACTGCAGAATACGTCCTTAACAATTTGTTTTATTTAAATTTATTTTTATTTATATTGAGATATTTTTAATCATTATTTATTTATTTTATTTATTTTATTTTCTTCTTATTATTATTTTTTTATTATTTTTGTTAATATTTGAAAGAGTGGAAGATCACATGGTCCACATTAATTCATCCATACGGGCACTAGTTCCTTAGATTTTGAATATAAGTTGGAATTGAACTTTCAGGAGATGGATATATATGTGTTTGACGTAGCCGCTGCAGATGAAATGGAAAAAGCTGGAAATAATGCAAAGGAAACGAAAAAGAAAGAAAAGAAAAGCTAAAGCGGAACGAAATAAAAAGCAAATGAATTGAAAAGAAACGTGAAGCGGCTGGAAATCAAATAAAGTGGAATAAACGAAAATGAAAAGAAAACAGAACGGAAAAGAAGGAAAGTAGGAACGAAAAAGGAATTAAACTTGAAATTGAAAAAGGAGACGGATGCATATAAATAAACGGACGAACAAGAGCAGCAGGGACGTGAACGCCGTACGCGAGGAAGAAAAATATTTGGTGCCGCCATTTTGGATGATTTTTTTTTAAGAATTTTTGTTGTCTATTTTATATATGGGTAATTAAATTCTCAAGTAGGGTTAGTGATGAATTTGAATACTTGATAGTATTTTTAATTTATTTTTAATTCAAGTATTTAATTTTTATTTATTAAAACTCTTTTGTTTAATCATTCTCAAAATATTATGAGTATTTTTTTTTTTCCGAATAATCATAGAATTTATTCTGTTTATAGATTCAGTCATACTTTTTTTATTGAATAGTTTTGTTCTTTGATTATGTTTGGATTTATTGATTATTTATATTAATTCGATTCTTTGTTGCGATATTTCCTCTGGGTATATTATCGTCATTGAGTTTTCTTAATATAAATATCAATTTGCATAATTTAAAAGTGATGAGTGATTTTTTAAAGAGTTACGTCATTGGGCTTAATTTTGGTTTATAAATATATATCTTCCAATTGAGAATTACGGAATTGAATTCTCAATTAAGTTATCAGTAAATTAAAAATAATTAAAATATCAGATACGTGCAAGGGATTTTCGACACCTTACTATTCGTCAACTTTGATTACTTTTTCTATTGATTACTTTGTTTAATTTTAATTTTCATCTAAAATCAATTTTTATTTTCTTGTTAATCATTTAATATTTTTTTTTAGTCTTTCTACTATTCTTTTAATTTATTTTTCTGTGGAATTGACATCCCAAAACTACACTACAATTTCCACATTATTCTTTGGGTGTTATCACCCCCACATATAAATAGTTGAGTTGAATGCTATATAGATCACCATTCATTTTATTTTCAAAATCATAGAGAATTACTGAGGCTGAACTGGGAAACTTACATTTGTTGTGGTGAGTATTGATGGTTAATTCTTATATATGTGCATTGTATTTATATGCTTTTTTCCATTTAATTTTTGGTAATTACTCTCCCCCAATACAGCTTCCTCTTTTTCTAATTACAAGTTGTTTGTCCCCTTTTTCTTCTGATCGGATTTAGTGTAGGGCGAGAAGACAACAGGATTATTTTCCTCCTTTCCTTTCGAGGTGAGTGTTATTAATTAATTATTTAACTGGTATGTATATGATTTTTGTTTTTCTCCCTCGACCTATATTTTCTTGTTCAATTTATCTGTGAAGTAGTAGTATTAGAAGTAGTAGTAATAGTAGTAGTAGTAATTGTTTGATGAGATGGATATGGTAAAATTCATGCACGTGTAAGATAGATCATTAATTGGCCTGGGGTGGTAATTGTTTGTCTTATTTAATTTTATGCTTTATTAATTTTCATTTTGATAATACATATGATCTGGACCCATTTGAATTTCGAGATGAATCTGAATTAATTGATCGCGTATTTTTCTGGCCGTATGGCGAATGGTAACGGTATAATTAAATACATGAGTGAGGAGAGTGATAGAGCTAATTGAACGTTACGGACACACACATCCCATGTGTTGAGTTTTGAAAGCCAGTGACGAAAAATACTTTCCTTTCCACAAAGATTTCTGTTCCTTTCCAAGATTTAGGGTTTCAGATATTCATGATTTAGAAGCAACCAAGATTCACGACGGTATGATAAACAACAAGAAATAAAGCAATAAAAGAATAATAAGAAAAGAACACACCAGAGTTACGTGGTTCGACCCTAATGGTCTACATCCACAGCGAAAACGACCTCAAAGATTATTCTTATTGAAGAATCAGCAACAAAATCTCAGTGTATTACAACAGATCGATGCTAGCTCTCGAGTGCAAGAGAGCCAACTCTCTCAGTCTCTCTCTTTCTCTCGATCTCACAAACCCTAGCACAGGGGTGCTCTCGGTTTCTCTCTCACTCTCTGCCTCAGCAAAACACAATTGAATCTCATAACCCTAATCTCAACTTTAACATATATTTATACAGAATTAGAGATATCGACACGTGGCAATCTAACAGTCCAGGATCACGCAGCAGATATAATATCTTCTCAGCATAATGACCAATATACCCTTCTGTCCAGCGAGTTAAACACATTTCCATCTGATGATCAAACAGTTCTGAATATAAACAGGTGTTTGCACATCATTGGCTGAAAACAAATACGTTAGAGGATCAAATTTAATATGCAATTATACACTAAGTTTGGCACATATTTACACCATGTTTTTGAGCCTCGATAGAGTGGATAAATCACTTCTATGTTGGCTTTGCAGGGAAGACGTATCACCAGGTACTCCTTGTTACAAATGTAAAGAGTGTTATTTCTACATACATAAATCATGTGTGGAATTACCCACCAGTGGCAGCACCGATTCCACCCCAAACATCCTCTTACTGTCATAAAAATAGAGGAAAGTTGGCAAATAGATAAATCATGTGGCAGTTGCGGAAAAAAATAGAATTTTTGCAGTGACATTTGTTCTCGTAATGATTTCCTTCTTTGTATTACATGTGCCTCAGTTCCACCAAGCAAAAAATTTGATATTCACGATCACCCATTGACCCTTATGCAAAAGTCCTTCCAATTCACTTGTGATCACTGTGAGAAAGAAAGGAAGGGCCTGTTTTATTTTTGTGGTACGGCTGCCTGTTCGTTTATGGTCCACCCTGAATGTACTCCTTCAGTGCCATTGGTTGAACGACCACTTATCATAGAGGCCATGATTCATCAAGACCATCCATTGACTCTTGCAAGAAAATTGATGACTTCATTCACTTGCAATGCTTGTGGGACGGAAGGCAGGGGCATGTTTTACTTTTGTGCCAAATGTTCGTTTGTAGTCCACCTACAATGTGCTTCTTTACCATTGTTAGTCAAAGTTATGCGGCATGAACACCCTCTTAGCCTCAATATTTACTCTGATCATCTTCCAACGCTAGCCATTAATCCATCGAGACTCATGCATGCTGTTTGCCAACTATGTATTAACATGATGGACAAAGACTACATGTTCTATTATTGCTCAACTTGTAATTTTACTGCCCACATTCATTGTGCTACAAGCAAGGAAGAGAGAGATCATGGAGAACATGGGATTGATGAATCCACAGACATGTTACCATACGTTGTTAAAAAGTTCAAATTAGGAGTAGCTAGGACTGAAATAGCTGCAGAAATCATACATTTTAGTCATGAGCATGGCTTAAAACTCAATACTAACGAGTTTGGGATCAAAGAAAAGTGTGATGCCTGTATTCGGTACATCTTTACTTCATATTATACTTGTGCTCATTGTAGATTCTTTCTTCACAAATCTTGTGCTGAATTAAGTCGAAGAATGAGATTTCCATTACTCCACTAACACACTCTTGAGCTCTTCCCTACACACCCTTATGCTACTGGAGGTTCTTTTAGTTGTAATGCATGTCGCCGTCTTTGTAATGGCTTCACTTATAATTGTAAAAAATGTGACTTTAACCTTGATGTTCAGTGTAGTTTACTCCCATATAACTACTTCACACATGAAAGTCACAAACATGGACTTAATTATTTTTGCTTCCAAGAAAGACAGAAAGTGTAATCATTGTGATTCAAATGATCAAGAATTTTTATTCTGTTATGTTAGTTGTGGATTCGCATTGGATTTCAAGTGTTTAACATTGCCGCATTCAGTATGGCATGGACAACGTGAACATCCATTCACTCTTTGTTATGCTCCAAAAGATGATTCAGACAAATATTATTGTGAAGAAGAACGAGAGCCGAGGCATTGGTTTCATTATTGTGCAGATTGTATTTATCCTACTCATCTAAAATGTATTCTTGAAAAATCCTCAAATATCAAATCTGTGAAAACTGACACAGTTGATAACCATCAACATCCTCTTACTTTTGTTAAGAAGACTTTCGATGATGACTGAGATTTCATGTGCAAGGTTTGTGTTCAGCCTATAGAAGATTGGGGTTACCAATGTGCGGAGTGTAATTTCATAGTTCACCCATATTGGGTACAAGGGTGCTTAAACAAGCTAGGAAAAAGTAAGGAATAGTCACTTTTTTCTTTACTTGTTCTTTATTTAAACTGAATAGTCCCACAAGTTACTTTTTTTTTGTACTGTCTACAAATATGTTGTAATAATATATAGGAACAAGAGCTGTTTTAGTTAAGATTGCTCGTGTATGCACTTAATTTCTTGTTTTATAGAGAGATTGGATTTGATAGTTACTTTTTTGTTGGTTTAATTATTTAATGGTTAATTTCTTTTTCTTTTCAAAACATGTGGCAATTGTATTTAAGTAATTACTTTGTATTTATGAATGAAGATGTAACGTCAACAGGATCAAGAGAAGGTGATCATTTATCAATATTAACGTTGGGAAGTTCTTCATGTAGGGCACTAATTTGAGATCAATTACAATATATATTAATGCTGAAACTCAATATTTATGGGGCATTAATTATTCAAGTATTTCCACAGTCCTCAAAGGAATAGCTTAAGCAACGTTACAATTAAACTAATTAAAGAAAAATCACAAGCGTAATTATGTACATCGCCATGACTTACCTTCAAATAACAAATACAAGTGCTTAAAACGTCACTTATTATAATAACGTGGAATCGATTTCAATGGTGTGTTAGATGTGTCAAGAAAAGACTTGCAAATAATTTTTTTCATTTAGAGAAGTAGAAATCAAATGGTCTAATTTTAAAAATTTTATTCTAACTATCATCTAAATTAAATTAAATTAATTAATGAGTATTATTAAATTACGTGAGAAAAAAAATGATACGGTTTAATATAAACAAAGAAAATGTTATGGGAATTATATCATCAACGGTAGGGATGTTATTTAATTAGTTTTAATAATAATCTCGTATCCTTTTTTAGATTTGAGCATCCACTATTTGATAGCATCCATTGCACTCATGAGTAATACTTAAGAGAAATTGACTAATTTGTCCTTAAATATTATTCACGAGTATAATGGATGCTCTCAAATAGTGGATGCTCCCTAGCATTACTCTTAAAATCTCAAAGTGGGAAGACCAATGTTGTCAAGTCAAAACCATGCCCCTTGCGCCATGAGGTAATAAATCAGAACCGCCATGCGTCCTGGCGACTCCAATTTCTATTTGTCGAGCAAAGAAATCTGCAACTTGGTTGCCCTAAGAGAAATGTGAGAAATAGAGTGAGTCATGCCTTCAATCGACTCAATCAACTCTTTCCAGTAGTCCCAAAAATATTAGACATTGTACACACACGAAGATAACCAATGACAATTAAGGAAGAGTCACACTCACTCCACCTGAGAAAACCCAAACTCCCTGCAAACAACCACACCTTTAATAAGAGCTCTCAATTCAGCTACGTTATTTGTTCCAAAACCAAGGTTCTCTAGAATGCAGTCTTAACAATCCCTAAATATTCCCTAATCACACCACCACCCCCACAAGAGCCTGGGCATGTTTCGTGGATCTAACATTTCTCAATTGGATAAACAAATTCTACATAACCTCATCATACATTTCACCGTCAAAATCAAAGCCTATCCTGGCTACTTTCCAATTAGGGATTTAAATGAATAACACTTCCTTCATCAGCACTTACTTAGCAAAATGCCTACATGGCATGATTTAACTTAAAAGAAAAAATTTAAAACTTTTTCGATCAGTCTTATAAATTAATTCTTTCAATGTAAATGATATGATCAGTTATGTATTCTACCCACCGACTTTCAAATAAAAGAATTTTTTCTTTTCAACTCCCTGTTGGTTTTAATAAGAATCAAAATCTTATTTTCAAATGCAGGTGAGATCATCAGATTAACTTAAGGGCCCGTTTGGATTCGGAGATAAGATAAGTTGAGATGAGTTTAGTTTATTTTTTAATATTATTATTATTTTGGAATTTGAAAAAGGTGTATAAGAATTTTTAAAAAAAATGTATTGAGATTTAAAAAATATGTATAAAAATTTGCGTTTTGTATAAAAAATTATAAAAATATAATGATAAAATGAAAATAGTTAAAATAAGTTAAGATGAGTTTTGAATACAAACGAGACTTAAATGGAGCAGAAAGGGTAAAAACCATTTTATCACATCTACGAAGTGTTCATAAAAAGCAAATTCTTGATCTCATGCCCGTCCATTCATAAAAAGCAAATCTGGCGGGGAAATCAAAGACACCGATTCATAAAAGGTCCAATGTAATATATATCTTGTTGTAATACACCAATTAAAGGGATAAATCCTTGATGGAATATGCCGACAGTATATACTTGAGCTGAGGATCGTGATCATATCTATTAACTTTGTTGTACATTATTTAATTAGTTATCTGGTTCAAGGCTCAAGGCAACTAGTCAATGAAGGAAGACTGCGAAAAAATCTTTATTTTAAACTTCAATGTGACCAGACACTTTTATTTATCGAGAAATATTTGCAAATTACAAGAAAATTGATGAACAGTGAATATCATATCAGAAATTTATCATGATATCGGTGATAACGAAGGGCTTAAAAAGCATATTTTTATCCTACTGGGAAAAATACAAAATCTTAATTAAGGGCTACCTACAATAACATTATGGGCAATTCTATAAGGCCTCCTCATCTTGGGACTCCTTTGAGTACTTATAGTGTAAATTTTTTTTACATTTTTTTGTATTTTATTTTAATTTTTGACAAAAATAATAAATAAAATATATATAATTTTTTATTTTTTATTATTTAAAAATTCTCATGGGGGCGCAAAGGCCCCAACGTAGAGCTCATAAATTTACTCATAACATTATAGGGTAGGGCACTACTTCAAAATCGTATTTTCAAATATAAGTAACGAAATTAAAAAGGAAAAAATAAATGAGAACCATAAAGTAATTAATAAAAAAAAAGTAATTAATGGTCCTTCCAAGTTTCATGTAGCTATTGTATATATGCTCTTGATTGGAGGAGATTGAACTAAAAATTCTTTTTTTATTCTGAATTTTGTCGTTCTAATGTGACATTTTTAGTGTTTTTTTTTTTTCAATTGAAGTGGTTTATTCATGCAGGCACTTAGAATGTACCACATTAATTAACAAGAATAAGGACGATAACTGAATGATGATGAGTATAGATCATTGCCAAAGAAAGAAAATACCAACTGAATAAATAAATTTAGTTGGGTCTATAAATAATAAATATGGTATATAGAAGCTAGGATAAGAACTCATACGGTAATTGTAGAAGAATAATGGTAAAGTCACGGATAAAATCTCCCAAAAAAGTTTATCCATTTGTTTTTTTCACTTAATAATAATTAAGTAAGAGTTTTTAATAAATGTTACGAATTATATTTTAAAAAAAAACATATTTAAAGAGACAGAAAAAATAGATGGAAAAGAATGAATATATTGCAAAATCCACTCTTGATGATCCATTATTATTCTATTTAAATAGTGAGATAAAATAAGATAGTTTTAAATAAAAGTTAAGATTTGAATAAAATATTATTTTAATATTATAATTTTAGAATTTAAAAATTTTAAATTATTCATTATATTTTATATAAAAACTTTAAAAAATAAAATAATAAAATAAGATAAGATAAAATAAAATAAAATAAAATTATAGGCAATTCTATGGGGCCCTTTGCACCCTGAAGTGTAAATTTTTTTTTATATTTTTTTTAATTTTTTTTAAAATAATTAAAAAAATGTATGAAGATAAAAAATATATATATGTGATTTTTTTAATTTTTTAATTTTTTTTATTTAAAAACCCCCACCGGAGCCCATATATTTTCTCTAAAATTATATTTATATCAAACGAGATTTAATTAAGTGGATCTAACCATTATTAATTAAATATCCAACAGTACAACACTACCTAACACCTCTCTACTTCATTTGCGCCTAGTCAACGCCTCTCAACTCTCCGTCCTCTCGAGTCCCAACTAGTCTTTGCAGTTTCCTTTCCGTTTTTCAACCTTTTCTGAAGCATTAAATGATCCAGGCAGGCAGGCAGGCAAGACTTGAAGCTACCTTTGTTTACTTCTGATCGGCCAGCCAAAATCTCCTTTCGAGGTGAGTATTATTACTTAATTAATTTATTGCTGCTTATTATACGATTTCTATTTTTCTCCCTCGATCTATATTTTCTTCTTCGATCTATCTGTGAAATACTACTAGTAAAGACCAAGCAGCTGCCTTATTATATTCTATGTTGATGATCAAAACGTACATATATATGCGTTTGAGATGGATCTGGTAAAACTCATCACTCATGTACGTGCCGTAAGATAGATTAACAGGGGTGGTAATTAATGTTTATTTTATTCTTTAATCTTCATTTTGATAAATATATATCATCTAGACCCATTCGAGTTAGGACATGAATCTGGATTATTTGAGCGTATTTTTCAGGCGATGGAGCTAATTCAACATTTCAGCCACCCACATCCCTTAATGTTGTCGATCCTCAATAAAGTGGATACATCATGTAAGCTCTGCAGGGAAAAAGTATTAGCAGATACTCCTTGTTACGAATGTAAAGAAGGTGGGTGCAGTGGTTATATCTCCATGCATAAATCATGTGCGGAATTACCCCAACAGTTGCAGCACCCATTCCACCCCAAACATTCTCTTACTCTCATGCGAATGGTTTGGGGGCGGTCACAATATATATTATGTGGCCATTGCGGAACAAAACCGTGGCATTTTTTCGAATACCAGTACACTTGTTCTCATTGTACTGATTTCTATCTTTGTATTAAATGCGCTTCGCTTTCACAAACCACAAAAGTTGATATTCACGATCACCCATTGACCCTTATGCGGAAATCTACCAAATTCACCTGTGATCACTGTGAGAAGGAAGGGAAGGGCATGCTTTATTTTTGTGCTGCCTGTTCGTTTATGGTCCACCCAGAATGTACTCTTTCACCATTAGTTGAACGACCACTCATCATAGAGGCCAAGATTCATCCAGACCATCCATTGACTCTTGCAAGAAAATTGCATTCATTTACTTGTGATGCTTGTGGGAAGGAAGGTAGGGGCATGTTTTACATTTGTGCCGAATGTTCATTTGTGGTCCACCTACAATGTGCTTCCTTCCCATTGGATGTCAAAGTTATACGGCATGAACACCCTCTCAGCCTCGTTATTTACTATGATTTCGCAGAGCCAGCCATTAATCCATCGAGCCTGCATGGTATTTGCCAACTATGCGTTAACAAGGTGGACATAGACTACATATTCTATTATTGCTCAACTTGTGATTTTGCTGCCCACCTTCATTGTGCCACAAGTAAGGAAGAGATAGATGAAGAACATGGGATTGATCATGAATCCACAGACATGTTGTCATACGTTGTTAACAAGTTCAAAACAGAAGTAGATGGGACTGAAATAGCTGTAGAAATCAAACATTTTAGTCATGAGCATGACTTAAAACTCATTGATGACAAGTTTGGGATCAAAGAAAAATGTGATGCCTGTATTCGGTACATCTTTACTTCATATTATGCTTGTACTCGCTGTAGATTCTTTCTTCACAAATCTTGTGCTGAATTAAGACGAACAATGAGACTTCCAGGAGTCCATCGACACTCTCTTGAGCTCCTCCCTAAGCACCCTTATGCTAGTGGAGATTCTTTTCGATGCACTGATGCTTGTGGCCGTTCTTGTAATGGCTTCACTTATAATTGTAAAGAATGCCATTTTGATCTTGATGTTCAGTGCAGTTTACTTCCATATAACTACTTCACACATGATAGTCACGAACACGGATTTATTCTTTCTAGGTCACAAGATGGCAGAAAGTGTAATCATTGTGATTCAAATGATCAAAAAATCTTATTCAGCTGTGTTGATTGTGATCAATTCGCATTGGACTCCAAGTGTTTAACACTGCCACATAAAATATGGTATGGACAACATGAACATCCCTTCACTCTTTGTTATACTCCAGAAGATGATTCAAGTGAATATTATTGTGATATTTGTAAAAAAGAACGAGATCCGAAGGATTGGTTTTATTATTGTGCAGATTGCATTTATCTTGCTCATCTACAATGTATTCTTGGAAAATCCCCAAATATGAAACTTGGGAAAACTATCACAATTGATAACCATCAACATCCTCTTACTTATGTTAAGAAGACTTATTGTGCAGATTGCTACGTTTGTTTTGAGGCTATAGAAGATGAAAACAGTTACCAATGTGCCGAGTGTCATTTCATGGTTCACCCTTCCTGGTCGTGCTTACAGGATCTAGAGTAAAGTAAGGGATAGTCACTTTTTTCTTTACTTGTGCTTTTATTTAAACTGAATAGCCCCGCAAGTTATTTGTTTCTACGGTCTACCATATTGTAATAATATATATTGACATAACTGTTTTAATTAAGACTGCTCGTGTATGCGCAGTTAATTTCTTGTTTAACAGAGAGATTGGTTTTGATAGTTACTTTTTTGTTGGCTTAATTTATTTAATGGTTAATTTCTTTTTCTTTTTAAAAATGTCGCTATTGTATTTAAGTAATTACTTTATCATTAATGTAACGTCGACAGGGTCAGGAGAAGGTGATCATTTATCATTAACGTTGGAAAGTCCTTCTTGTAGCTAGCTAGGGCATTAATTTGAGATCAGTTACAATATATAATATATTAATAATGCTGAAACTCAATATTTATGGGGCATTAATTGTTCAAGTACTGTTTCCACAGTCCTCAAAGGAATAGCTTAATAAACGTTACAATTAAACTAATTAAAGAAAAATCATAAGCGTAATTTTTGGCCAGCGCCATGACTTACGTGATTGACACAATATCACCTGTTATTATTATTGTGGAATTTATTTCAATGGTGTGTTAGATATGTCAAAAAAAGACTTGCAAATGATTTTTTTTTTTTCATTTCGAAAAGTAGAAATCTAAAGGTCTAATTTTGAAAATTATAATCAAAAGGTCATCTAAATAAAATTAAATTATTAATTGAATGATTATTATTAAATTACGAGAGAAAATAACTGATAGGGTTTAATATAAACAATTAAAGAAAATGTCGTGGGAATCAATATAACATCAACGGTAGAGCGCCGGGATGTTATTAATTTAAATAGTTTTAATTATAATCCCAGTAAGGAAAGAATTCGCATCTTCCCTCACTTGGGCTTTTAGTTAAATTGAATAGTTTTTTTTTTCTTTTCTTTAAGCAGTAAGCACACACTTTATTAATCTAAATAATATATGCGAAAAGTTTTACTCATCATTGTTACTCTACATACTTCATAATTTGTTTTTTTTTTTCATTAATAAGTACGTGGTATAAGGATGATATGTGTAAGAACTCTATTAGCTTAATAAGAATTTAAAAAAAAAAAAAAAGTGTGGTGTGTGACATGTGGGATGATGATTAGCAAAACTCTATATATACAAAGGGTTGGGTCTCCAACAAACATCCCATTATTGAAGATTTAGTACCTACCCGTGGTTGTTGTAGTATAAAACATATGACATTAATGTGCACTACAAGGCTTGGTTTCATTGTTGGATTGTGTGTGAAGCTTGGTTTGAGAGTTGAAAATAGAGGTGTACCCCATTCAGTTTTTGGCATATTTATTTAGAATGAAACCATTATATATCGATTTTGAAAAATGAAGAATAGATATTGAACCTGTTAAAAAAAAATTCGCAGCGGAAAGTACCTCAGGCTTAGCTTAAAGAATTGCTCCACAAGTTTCTCCAGCACGACAAAAACAAGCGTTTTCTCTTAGTGGTGAAATGTACTACGTAGTTATAAAACTAGAGTAACACTTAACAATCCACAGCCTAAAAACCGTTTCAAGAGAGAACAAATGAGAGAGAGATTTTCACTTTTTCAGATTGGTCACAAAAACCAAACTAGTGGGGGACTATTTATAGTCAACCCACATATGGCTGGCATTAAAAACCAGCCATTACTCTGCAATTAAAATTGCAGTTACAAAATATTTATTTTGTAACGTATGGCATTTAAGCCAAACGTTACAAACTATGTAACATATGGCATTAAATTCCATACGTTACTAACAAAGGGAGGGGGGCAGCCCACTTGGGCGCCCCACCAGTCTACATCTCCCACTCGCACACAGTGGGCATGACCCCAGGTCAGCATCTCTCTTATGTTCTCAATCTTGTTTACACAAGTAAATAGGCTGTGCGACCACAAAGCACATCTACAGAAAAATGGGAGTACATACACCAAATCTCTCCCAAAGAAGACCAGCATAGTAACATCCCCGAAGTGTATGGTCATGTCCTAGACTTATTCGATTGCATCAAGTCAAGTATTTTCGAACCCTCTTGAGTTTAATAAACTCAGAACAATACTTGACTTTTTCCAAATCATTTCAATGTGTTCACAACCTTAGCCGCTACCAATATGCAGCGTCATAGTTTGACGTCAGCAAACACTATCGAAGATACGATATCGAAAAAATCTTCCTTTTGCACTCATATCATTCAACTTTGGTTAAACCACTTTCCTAGCAATACCTCTTTAGACCGAATCAATCATGGCTATAGACAGCATGCCAAAGTAGCAGACGTTATAACCTCTATCTTGTAACATAGTCAAAAGTAAAGGACACCTAAAAAATGAGACTCACACAGTGAGAAAGAGGGGAACCATTTACTTACTTACTCATATAGTCGAATAAGCACATGTAGTATGAAACACATGCTACGGTGGATTTCTCTTTCTCAAAGAGTATATGTCTATATCAACACCGTACAGATCTTTAGTCTAGGCGCTCATTAAGCGTCTAACTCAAGTTTCTCTATTTGCACGCCTCCAAGGCGTCAAAGAGAATCTCGCATCTGGCTAATCTTAGGCTACATGGATGGTGGGTAATCCATTCACAGTCTTCTCAAAAGACCTCATCTTAGCTCCCACTAAGGCGACATATCTTTGTGTTAACTAACTTATCCCTTTGGACAAGTACTTAGGGACACAATGTCTCATCTCTTCTCTCTACTTAAGCGCTAGAGGCGATTGCTCGTGTGAGTGAGCCAATCTTAGCCTGTTGACATATCTTGTGTGTGTGTATTAGTAAAAAACAATACGATAAAGACAAGAACTGAATCATATTGTATTAATATCCCAAAGGAAATGTTACATCTCAATGTTATTTGTAAATCAAATTACATTTACAATCTACGTAGTCCTAGATTCCTAACATGAGCCTCATATACATCTCGTGCAATAGGCTTTGTTAAGGGATCAGCAACCATGCGACTCGTAGAAAGATGTTTCAGAACCACTTCCTTTTGTGCTACCATATCTCTTATGTAGTGATATCTGATATCTATGTGTTTGGTTCTTCCATGATATTTTGAGTCCTTAGCATATGCGAGAGCTGCCATGCTATCACAGAATATTGTCACCGGATCTGAAGTATCCGTGCCAATGTCTAAATGCTTGAGGAACCTCCTTAACCAAACAGCTTCTTGAACCGCTGCAGAACATGCTATATATTCTGCCTCCATGGTCGATAGAGCTATGCAGGGTTGTTTCTTGCTGTTCCATGTGATAGCACCATTGTTGAGCAAAAAAACATACCCAGTGGTTGATTTGCGCTCATCTAGGTCACTGCCCCAATCGGCATCACTATAGCCTCTTAGCTGCAAATCTGAACCCTGATAGCACAACATATAGTCCGCAGTTCCCTTGAGATATCGCATAATCCTCTTGACTGCTTTCCAATGAGCCAGTCCGGGGTTAGATTGAAATCTACTCACTAAGCCAACTGCATAGCATATGTCAGGTCGAGTACACATCATTGCGTACATCAAACTACCCACATCATTAGCAAAAGGGACACGGGCCATCTTTTCCTTTTCTTTTTGAGTCTTAGGACACAACTCTTTAGACAAGTTCTCACTTCTTGCAATAGGGGTGTCAATGGGCTTACATTCACTCATTAGGAAACGCTCAAGAACTTTATTTATGTAAGTCTGTTGGGACAAACACAAAAGTCTCTTAGAGCGATCTCTATAGATCTTAACTCCCAGAATGTATTCTGCCTCACCCATATCCTTCATCTCAAAATTGAAGGATAACCACTCTTTTGTGGCGACTATCAACCCTTTATCATTTCCAGCTAGTAGTATGTCGTCAACATATAATGACAACATAATGAAACTCTTCTTAGATCTTTTGACATAGACACAATGATCCTCTGTGATCATCGTAAACCCATTCGTGAGAATGGCTCGATGGAATCTGAGATACCATTGTCTAGATGATTGTTTTAGGCCATATATAGATCGTTTGAGCCTGCACACTTTGCGCTCTTGACCTTTGACCACAAAACCAGTGGGTTGATCCATATAGATCTCCTCATCTAGTTCTCCATTGAGAAATGCTGTCTTAACGTCCATCTGGTAGAGTTCCAAATCCATTTTTGCTACTATAGCTAGAATTAGGCGAATTGAGGCAAACATCACCACTGGTGAAAATGTTTCCTCATAGTCTATACCCTCTTGTTGGGTATATCCTTTCACCACTAAGCGAGCTTTGTACCTATCTATTGATCCGTCCGACTTGCGTTTGATCTTAAGAACCCATTTGTTCCCAATAGGTTTACGCCCTGTCAGTAGATCAACCAAATCCCAGACCTAATTGGTTTTCATAGACTCAATTTCATCATTAAGTGCTTTCATCCATTCATCTTTAGTAGAAGATGAGAGAGCCTCATGAATTGTCCTAGGCTCATCATCATCATGCGGAGCTACCATGAAAGCTTCTCCTTCAATCTCAAAACGACGACGAGGAATACTTTCATGTGTGCTTCTACGCAGCTGAGATTGTTGTGATTGATTGACAAGTGGTGTGCTCCCACTCAGATTCAAGTTATTTTTAAATTTTGTAGGAGCTTGAAGAATTTCTTCCTCATTCTCAACTAAATTCTTTGGAGCACTTTCCTCTTGTTCTATAATCTCATGGAGTTCTAAACTCCTATCAATCTCACCTCTACTTGGAAACTCATTTTCAATGAAATCCACATCTCGTGACTCAATCTCAGTCACACTTCCATCAGTTTGTTCACCTATTAACACATACCCTTTAGAGTGTTCTGAGTACCTTATAAAGATACACTTCTTCCCTCTAGGGCCTAACTTTCCATACTTATGAGAAAGATCGTGAACAAATCCCGTTGAACCCCATGGCCGCAAGTTACTCAAATTGGGTTTCTCGCCGGTCCATAGTTCATATGGGGTGGAAGTTACTGATTTGGAGGGAACTCGGTTAAGAATGTAGGCAGTAGTCAAAAGAGCATCCCCCCAAAAAGAAATTGGTAGGTTTGCTTGCGCCATCATTGACCTAACCATCTCAAGCAGTGTTCGATTTCTCCTTTCCGCCACTCCATTTTGTTGTGGCGTACTTGGCATCGTCAACTGTCTTTTGATTCCTTTTTCATCGCAGAGCCTTTTAAATTGCTCAGAAAGATATTCTCGTCCTCAGTCAGTTCTCAGAGTTTTTAAACTCTTGTCTAACTGATTCTCAACCATTCTTAAATATCGCCTAAAACACTCCAATGCTTCAGACTTATGGGAGATTAAGTAGACATGACCATAACGTGAAAAATCATCTATAAATGTGATGAAATAAACACCTCCGTGTCTCGCTTTTATAGACATTGGACCACAGATGTCAGAATGGACTAATTGCAGTGAAAAAGATGCCCTATTGGCTTTTCCAAACGGTTTTCTCTTAACTTTTCCCATTAGACAATGTTCACATGTGGGCAAGATGACCTTAGCGAGATTGCCCATTAGGCCTTCTCTAGCTAACCGAGTCATTCTATCTTGCCCTATATGGCCAAACCTAGCATGCCATTTATATGAATCCAAATTATCAGATGCAGAAAGAAAAGCAATAGATTCATTCATATTTGAATAATCCAATTTCATTATCATAAAACCGTCTTGAAGAAAAGCATTGCCATAAAACACATGGCCCAAATAAAAAGAAACGTGATTGTTTTCAAATTCAATTCGAAAACCAAGTCTTAAAAGAGTAACTACAGAAAGTAAATTTCGTCGGATTTCGGGAGCGTATAACACATTGTGGAGGAAAAGAGTGCGGCCACCCCGCAAGTCCAGCTTGTAGGTACCAAGTCCTAGCACCTCCACGCTAGCTCCATTCCCCACCTTGATATCACGACTCCCAGCTGGAATCCGGCGATATTCCACAAATCCGACTCTATCTCGCGCTATGTGCTCGGTCGCTCCTGAATCAACAGTCCACACAGGATAGGAGTGAGCAACCATCACATGGCTAGTTACAAAAACAATACGAGAAAAGTTAAAGTATACCTTCTTCGGCTCAGTGCAGTCACGAGCGAAGTGGTCTTTCTTTCCGCAATTATAACACTCTAATTTTGACTTGTTCTTCCCACGCTTGCCCCTTTTGCTGCGCTGAGAAGTTTCTGACACTTTCTTAACTTGTCCAGCAGCTACCCCATTCTTGGACTTCCAACGCTTAGGCCTTGATGCCTTGCGTGAACCAGAATTAGCCACATAGGCCGAATGATTGGGCTTAGCGGCCTCTAGGCACTCAGCCTCCAATTCTAAGTGACGCGAGACATCATCAAAATTTTTTATATTCTCATTATGCGTCAGATTCTGACTCATGTTCTCCCAAGAACTTGGTAGTGATCTTATCACTGCCTGGACTTGTTGTTCATCAGTCAGGTCGTTTCCTGCCGTTTTAAGTTCGCGGATCATGGTTGACATAGCCCTAAGATGCTGCTTCATCGTATGGTCAGAGCGCATCTTATAGGAGTCAAACCTCATGGTTAATCCACGTAACCTAGTGGCCGAAGTTCCACCAAACTTCAACTTCAAAGCCTCCCACATGCTTTGGGCAGTGTCATAGGTCTCGAACTCACACATTAGATCATTGTGCATGCTGCTTAACATTATTATGCGCGCGCACCGATTTTTCTTAGCCCATTCAGAATAGGCTAATTCATCTAATTTGTGTTGTTCTGAGTCCCCTTCTTTGGGCTTAGTCAGGGAGTGAGATAAGGCCTCTACGACTTCTTGCTCATCTAAGACATACTGGATCTTGCGATGCCATATGTCATAGTTCTCCCCATCCAATTTCTCCCCTTTGTTTAAATCGGCAACAATGCTCTTGGATGCCATTTCACTACAAAACGCAAAGGAGGGATATTACACACACACCTAAGAAATCTGCCGCGTCCATTCAAGCTAGAAAAAAAATAATTTAGACATGTCGGAAGATCGAAAAATCGCTAGGCTTCAGAATCATCTCTTGCGCCACAATATCCAATTATTAAATTTCTAACCTAATTCCCGCGCAAATTTAAAAAAAATATGGGAGATTTAATCATAAATCTCAACCATACTCCCACTATCTGAAGTAGTCACCTAGTCCTAGTCACGCGTAGAGACAGATCCTACTAAAATCGCAGTAACCTGTTGGGCCAGTCTACAAAGACAGCTACAACAACCACAGCAGTCTGTTGGGCCAGTCTACAAAGATGGTTCATATAAGACCATTATAGTCCATTTTTCTTATTCCATCAGTGCATTTACAGTTCTTACTGGGGCTACCATGGTATTGTCGCTATACAGTGCATTTACAGTTCTTACTGGGGTCACTGCAATTCTTTCAGCCTATCAATCTACACTGACAACTCTAACTAAGACTACTTGGTGGGAATTTCCTATTTTATCACTAGAATAAATAAAGGCGAATGTCTAATCATACAAGCCTAACATTTATACATGATAAAATAATAACACATACACATGTTATATACATACATGTTATCACATTTAATCAAAAAAAATTAAACATAATATCACATGTAATTTATCAAAAAAAACATCAAATATCCACATGTAATCATATTTAATCTAAAGTATTAAATAAAATATCACATGTTATGACAGAATATATATCTAAGTATATATTAAAACATGTTTTTTTATATCATTATTAAAAGAAATATATATATAAAAAAACATATTATCACCACATGACCCTCACGGTCCAGTGGTGGGGGGACTAAATAATTAGTCATCCGGCCTGGGTTCGAAACCCACGGCCGGACTTAACACCTCCTTTTTTTATTATTATTATTAAAGAATTGGGGCTGGGCCGTATAAAAAACCAGCCCAGCCCAAAAACCGGACCCTAAAAAGAACAAATGGGCCGTAAGGCCCAAGCCTGGCCCATCAGCTACCTTCTTCAACCTTCGGCCAGGGCACTGTTCACGTGAACAGTGCCCAATTTTCAGAAACCAAGAACAGCGCCGTAGAGAGTTTTTCCGGGGTCTCTTCTCATCGGAAACAACCTCCGGAGGAGGCTGGGTGCTGCTGCAGTACCTTGGGAGGTGCTTGCCGCACCTGGGTGGCGCGCGCAACACCTTACTGGTGCGTGCAGCACCGTCCTGGTGAGCGCAGCACCGCTGGGTGCCCCACGGTGTACCATGCACCGTGGGCTCCAGGCGGTGCATGCGGCACCGTGGTGCGCGCAGCACCATTTCAGGGGTGCTGCGCAGCACCCTACGGTGCGCGTTGCACCACTGCGCTCAGGTGGTGCACGCTGCACCACTGCACCGGCTTCGGCCAAATTTTTTTTTTTTTTTTAAAACACAGCAACATTCAGCAAAAAAAAAATGCACATTTATAATTTGCATGCATATGCAAAATTAAAAAAAACTTGAAGCAATTATGATAAGCTCTGATACCAATGTTAAAAAATAATTCGCAGCGGAAAGTACCTCAGGCTTAGCTCAAAGAATTGCTCCACAAGTTTCTCCAGCACGACAAAAACAAGCGTTTTCTCTTAGTGGTGAAGTGTACTACGTAGTTATAAAACTAGAATAACACTTAACAATCCACAGCCTAAAAACCGTTTCAAGAGAGAACAAATGAGAGAGAGATTTTCACTTTTTCAGATTGGTCACAAAAACCAAACTAGTGGGGGACTATTTATAGTCAACCCACATATGGCTGGCATTAAAAACCAACCATTACTCTGCAATTAAAATTGCAGTTACAAAATATTTATTTTGTAACGTATGGCATTTAAGCCAAATGTTACAAACTATGTAACGTATGGCATTAAATTCCATACGTTACTAACAAAGGGAGGGGGGCAGCCCACTTGGGCGCCCCACCAGTCTACAGAACCGATTCACTCTTAAAATTGGTATTTTTTATTTTACCTATTCCGATTCAATTCGGTTCCATTATATCGATTTTTCTACTGAACTAGAAAGGTTGTTCGCTTAGAAAGTCGAGATTGGAGCAACAAATTGATAAATTTAAAAAACAGGTCTAAATATAAAAAGAAAAAAGGTATGCAACAAAAAATAAATTTTATTGTAAAACTATTATAGTATACGTACATTAGTTATAAGAATCGTATTATCATATATGTTATCATGCACAGTGATAACATGATGGTTACATAAAATTATAATTAAAATATTTTATATTATGTTAATTTTATGGCATTTACAAGATTTTATGTTATATTGATTTTATATTATAAAATTAAAATTTATATATTATATTAAATGTTATCATAAGATTTATAAGATTAATTTTTATTTTATATCATATCAAATGTTATATTAATTTTATGTTATAAGATTATTATATATGAATTTTAAGATTTTAAAATTTCATGTTATATTAATTAGAGATTTAGTATAGAGTATATATAATATAAATAAATCATATAAAAAATTATTTCTATATCAACAAAATTATATATCGATCGTCTATATATATATATATATAAATATATATTTATGATGAGGGAAGAGGTAAATTACATGCAACGGGATCGATCAGGCAGCTACATATATACTCTGGTAAGGATCGTATGTACCTAAATAATTTTATATATGTTCCTAATTAACATTAACATTAATGCAGTGACATATAACATTACCATAAAAAAAGGAGTATTTATAATCAATTATATACAACAAAATAGATAATTTACAACAAAAACAGATTTATTTTAATTGAAAATAGTTATTTTGTTAAAAATAATTGATCGTCAATAAATATTTTTTTTATATAGTGAGTTTGTATAAATATAAAAATAATTATAAATTAAAATATTCCCATGATTTAGCGAGTTTGGCAACGAACAAGTATTTTGAGTCATTATTATTTATTTATTTATTATTAGTATTCATTACTTTTTAATGTTATTTAATATTTTATTATTAATTTTTACTTACTTTTTATTATTATTCACAATATTTATTAATACTTCTCATTATTCAAACGTAACCATAATCATGATTGATTTGGGTAAGTAGGTATCAGCTCTATAAGCAAGTTGGATTTTGGAGTCACTTTTGGAACGACAAGTTAAAAACATAGAAAAAAAGTCATAAGTCTCTCTCTCTCTCTCTCCCCCCTGCCCCCCCCCCACCCGGTGGGAAATTCTTGGCGGCCAACTGCCCCTTTCTCTGGGTGGGGGTGGTTGAAGCCAACCACCCCCTGCCCTTCCCTTTTTTCTTCCCCTTTTTCGTTCCTAAGTTTTAGTTGTACTTCTAATTGTTTTTTCAATTATTTTTCCAGCTACTCTCACCAGTCTTTGCCTCTTTCATCACTTCTATCAGCGCCTCTTTCATCACTTTTATCGGCGCTTATCTTCAACTCCCAAGCCCCCACTAAGGCTTCAGATGGGCGCACGCACCGCTTGGTCGTGTGCGTCGTGGCATTCTAGAGCTTTTTTGGAGGCCATGTGCATCTCTGGCAACATCTGCGACCTTAGATCTCTCAAATCTAGCCTCCAGTTCATCGTTTCCTGTTGTTGGCCATTCGCTGATAACCTGGCATAGAGTTTGGCTTTTTTCCTATGTTACCGTTTTTCCTAACCTATGATTTAAAGAAAGGGATCGTGAAATTTTTTAGCAAACATTTCAAAATATCAAGTGACTGTACATTCGTCACATTTTTTATCTCGTGCGGAAGAACCACCACTCCATATGGTGGTTCTTTAATTCGCTTTTGTGTGAACACTTTTATTCTGTCCTTAGATAAGACAGAATACTCTAGTAAGACAAAGGTAGAGATCAAGTTATTAGTTCTGTTGATATAAAATTATGTAGTTGGCATTTTCCTGTAAAAACCTGTATAATTGAGTTATAACTAATAATAGATGTGAGTCAACATGAAGATGATCAAAATGACTCGAGTAAGACCCACACAGTGACCTCGCTCAATAGTTGCTCGACATGGCACTTGAGCGAAACTCAAGTAGAGACTTTGTTCGACCCACACTCGACTTGACGATTGAGCAAGAATGAGGCAGTGACTTCGCTTAACAGAAGCTCAAGTGAAGTTCAAACAGTGACTTTACTCGTTCCTCGCTCGACATCCCATTCGAGCAAGTTTGACCTAGAACTCTTGCTTGACATCCCGCTAGAGTGAGTATTATGACAAATCAAATTTTTGTAAGGTTTGAACGTTGTTTTAGAAGGAGACTATAAAAACAACATTTTGTTTTCAGCTTATTGTAGAGAAAAATAGAACAGAAATAAGAAATCCCCCCTAGAACCCTTGTGAAAAACTTTTCCCCACATTCAAATACATTTCTTTCTTGGATTACATATTTCTATATCAATAACTATGTAACACCCCATGAATGTCTTGCCATATTTTCTAATCTATTCACAGGCAAGGCTTGAACTTCTTGAAAAAATTCCATCATTATTTGAATATCTTGAAGTAGAAATTCAAAATCCATTAGAAACTGAGATAAACATTAACAAGAATCAAATAATCAGTTTCTAAACATAACTTTGCACACGATTGAAGACCCCTTGACAAAGTTACTGCCTCAATAAATTCTGTGGAAGAAACTTCCCTCTCCACTTTGCTAAAATCCACTAGCACACCACCTTTATAATCTCTATGAATCACCCATACTCTAGCTGATTGATGATAATAAAAAAAAAAAAAAGTAGCCCCATTCACATTCAACTTCAAAAAATCTATTGGGGGTGGTTTCCATCATGCAATTTGTCTTTATCATTATGAGAAGTATAAAAAACTTGTAAATATTTATGCTAAACATGTAATGATAGTGCATGAATAACGACAACTCTAGTTGGCAAAGTAACCTACTCATAGATGAATTTATTCCTTTTGTACCAAAGGCCCCAAGCAATTAGGGTTGTTCACCTGACCCGACCTGATATCACAGTTTCCGACCCAACACAATAAATCCCCAATTCCGATTTACCAATTCCCATTAAGCCGATTTCCCATTTATTTTCTTATTCTTCTTCTTCCTCCTCTTCTTCTTCTTAATTTTTTTTTTTTTTTTTTTGGGTGAGATTCCTAACCCAGTTCGACAATCACTCACAAGTCGCAATAGATAATAATAATAATAAAAAAACCATTCCCAACACAATATTCTCAACTAAAGTTCAAAACAAAAAAATCCTAGATCCGCGACGGCACATATATTTATCTATCAAAAGTTCATATATTTATATAGCAAAAGTTCTGATTCACCTCAGCGCCGACTGTAGCTGCAATGGCACTCTATCAAGCTGTTTTTGGTTTCCACCACCGTGGGTTATGGCTTCGGCTTGGCCACCAACAACAACATGATGGAGATCCAACTGAAGCTCGTTGAGGGCTTTAAATACAAATAGCAAGAATCACATCATCGTCGATGATGCGAATACAGGTCCACCACATATATTGTAACCAAAAGCAAACTAATTACTGCAATTGTTACAATGTTGAGAGAGAGAGGAGTGAGAGAATACCCGTTACAGAAATTGAAACTGATTCGTCACTTGGGGGGAGGGGAAAGAGAGGGGGGTGCGTTGTGTGTGCTAGAAAGAAACTTTTAAATCGGAATAACAGGTATTTGAGTCAGCACGAAGCGGAATAACGAATCGAAAATTTGGGTCAATACTAAATGGAATAACAGATCAAGTTGAAATGCAAGCAATTTGTACAACCCTACAAGCAATACATATAATTTGACAAAAACATCCTCAGCTTTTAATCCCAGCCAAATCCCAAAAGGAAAAATATGCTTGCATAAGTTCCAGACTTGGTAAAAATTCCAACCAATTATTTCTAACTTATAAGAGCACTAGTAATGGTCTTACTAAATTTTCCATTTAAAAAGTACAATTTTGCACAGTTTCCCAAAAAATTTGGTCATATTTAATTATTTTTATTATAAAAAAAGTAGAGAAAGGGAAATATTTTTATACTTGTGAATAGTAATTCTTCAAAACTCTCCAAATTACAAAATTGTACTTTTTGAAGGGAAAATTTAACAAAACCATTGCTAATGCTCTAAGTAGTAGAATAGTGCATGAGCAGTATCTTCTCGACCTTGAGCACAAAAAGCACAAACATCATCTTCTAACACATGCTTCCTCTTCAAATCCTAGAAAGTTTTCAACTTCTCTCCATGACAAGCTTCACATGTGAAAATCTTCAAATTCTGGTACTTCAGCTACCATAATCATTTCCAGAAAATAGTTTCTTTTCTCTCTTGAATGTTGTCCCACTACTTGAGCTTGCCTCTGCAGATGCAATCCAAAAGCACTCTTGAACGAGTGAAAATCACTTTTATCATGAACCCAAAACAGTTCATCATCAGTAGCTATACAAATATTTAGCTTCATGATTTGTTTAACAACATTTGGATTGAATAGAGCTATCGAAACTTCCACTTTCCACCACCTAGTCTCCTTATCTATTAATGGTCCACTTTCAAATCTTCATCAACTTCTTGAAGAACTTCTAGTACATGACATTCTAGAATCCAAGGTCCCTTGAAAACCTGAACTGATTTACCATTCCCACCTTTCCATCTATATCTTCCTTTCAAGAAATTAACAGTTTCAAAAATCTCCTTCCAAGCAAACGATGGTTTAAAACCAACTTTTTGCTTCCAACAAACTGTTATGAGGAAAATACCTGGCCTTGTATATGCTATATAAAAGAGAATTCTCATTTCTTAAAAGTTTCCATCCCTATTTTGCTAGTAGAGTCAAATTAAACATCCTTAAATGTTTAAACCCCATCCCACCTGAAAATTTAGAATCACAAAACTTTTTCAACTAATCCAATGAATTGTTATAAGAAAAATAGACATTTGTGACCAATTATTTATGGTGAACAAAGATGATTTGCAATGAAATATACTCATTTTAGCTAAAAATAATAATTTCGCTGGAAATAATTGGTCGTTAATAAATAAATTTCATGTGGTGAATCTTGTTCTCCTACGATTGACTTCTCCACAAAAAAATTAGCCATCATCATCTTTAATTCATCACACAAAGATTTAGGAAATAAAAAATAAATCATCACATAAGTTGGTAAGGACATTGCAGCAGTTTTAGTAAGCACCTCTGTTCCCTCTTGTAATAACAAGTTTCCCTTCCAACCTTGTAACTTCGGCCATAGCCTCTATTTGATACTTGAAAAAGCCTATTTTTAAGACATTCCCACCGGAGGTAGAAAACCCAAATACTTCTCATACATTTGTGTAAAACTACCACTAAACACCTGCATAATTTCTTATTTCAAATCTTCTGTAACATTCCTACTAAACACCATGAAATTCTTTTCTTTGTTGATACATTGGCTCAACGCCTTCTCATATTGACTCAATAAAGCTTGAATCTTGACTTTAGTTACCACATCAGCTTTATAAAAAATTATATTATCATCCACAAACAGCAAGCGATTAACACGTAAAGCCCCTCTACATATTTTTATACCTTCCACACAATCCCTCCCAACAGTTCTTTTGATTTTCAAAAGAGAAATAAAGCCTTCAGCATATAGAAGAAACAAATAAGGAGACAAAGTATCTCCTTGTCTAAGTCCTGTACTTGAGATTATAGGACTTTTGGGACGTACAACCATTTACAAGCATTGAAAAAGATATTGTTTTCACACATTGAATCACAATGTAAATTAAAACACCTAGTAGAACCCAAAACCTCAAATCATTTTTTTTCAAAAACACCCATTTTATCCGATTGTATACCTTACTCGATCATATCCAGTTAGAGAGACATAAAACCTGTCTTTCCACTCTTGTTCCTCAGATAATGTAGCAACTCATATGCAATTAACACGTTAGCAGTAATTTGTCTTCCAAACACAAAAACACACTGAGTATCAAAAATAACATCATGAAGAACTTATTTAGTCTATTTGCAATTACCTTAAATAAAATCTTATAAAGTACATTATAAAGACTACTTGGTCTAAGATCTAAAACCTTAGTAGCAGACAATTTCTTCGGAATTAAAATAATAAATATATGATTCAAATTCCTAAAAAAATTTCCAATATTCAAAGCAATAAGTATATGAATTAGTAACGGATTTACGGCCTATCACATGATAGTACCACTGAAAAAATACTAGAGACATTCCATTAAGCCCAGAGGTTTTGAATGATGCATTTGTTTTTGTTGAGTATGGCTTGTGAATACACGCCTCAGACCTGTCTCGCTCGAGCGAGACTTCGAGACTCCAGACTTGCCTCAACCCTAGATTTCGTTCGACCTTCGCTCGACTTCCAGCTCAAGCGAGGATCAGGCAGTGACTTCGCTCGACTCTCGTTCGACCGCCCGCTCGAGCGAGATGCCACATGTTGCCAGGTGTCCGTTTTCTAGTTGAGCGAATCTGACCTAGATGTTCTCGCTCGAGCGAGTTTAAGTCTCGCTCGAGCGAGATTGCATAATATAAATATCGCAAAGGCATTTCGCGCAGCGGACACAGATGAAGATCAAAGCCTCTGTTTTTGGCGCCGACGAGCTAAGCTTCCTCCTAGATCATTTCTTCTCCATTTCTCCACTATTTTGAGTGAAACTTGTGAGGATTGAGTGTATACACGTGAGGTGAGTGTTCTCTGTTGTAAGAATCTTTTGATTCTCTCTCTATAACCTCCATTTGATCTAGTGAAGTTTTGAAATCAACCCCACAGTGGATGTAAGCTCATTTTGAACTGAACCACTTAAATCGCTGTGTTCTTTATCTGTTTACTGTTTTATTTCTCATTATTGCATCCGTTGCGGTTTATTTCATATCTTTGTTGTTTGTTTTATCGGCTATTTCCCAACAGTTTTAAGTGCTAGCTCCACTTCCTCAGACACATGGTTTCAATAATTTCACAATATTCTTCTCATCAGTCACTTTTGCCCCAATCCCTGATAATACATTTCCCTCCATCTTCACTTGATCTGCAGCAGTAAATAACTTCTGGAAATAACCAGTAATTAAAACATCTATTTGAGTTCCTCTTATCAATTCTCAGAATTATCTTGTAATTCTACAATAGTATTATTCTTTCAATGGAAACAGTTTGAATTAATAATACTTTATTCAATTTTTATCTCATCTCATCTCATCTCATTTCATCTCATCTACATAAAAAAAAAAAAAAAAACCCTCAAATTACGTAGACAGCTTCCTTCCTGAACAGGAAAATAATTGGGTATTCTTTTCAACTTCGTATTTGTTTTAATAAGAATCAAAACCGTAATTTCAGATTTAGGTGAGTGAATCCATCCTAAAGACAATATATAAATATATATATTATATAAATCATAAAAAACCACATCGATCCACGAAATTTTTTATAAAAAGAAAATTCTTGATGTAATCGGCAGATAAAAGGATAAGACACGCAGATAAAAGGATAAGACACGCAGAAAAATTATAAAAAGTGAACCCCAGACCCTCACAACTGATCTCTCTCCATCATGATCAACTCGTCCATACATGAGATACCCTCTCAAACAAAATCAGGGGGCAAAACTAGGAAGCTAGCTCGGATAACTTTTGAATATTACTCCTTCATTGAGGTGAGTCTAATAAATTGCCCCTTTATATCTTAATTAATTACCTTCTATTGTCAAAGTAAGTATACGGCACAACCATACCACCTGGTCTCGACCTCACCTCTCTCTTTCTACGTCTAATCGATCCGCCCGTAAAGTTTGCAAGCTATGTGTTAGCAGGATGGCATGGACTAGCTATATGGGGTCTATTATTGCTCATGAGTTGTGATTTTGTCACCCTCCTTCATTGTGCGTGCTAGAAGCAAGGAATTATTAGATAAAGATGAAACATTATTTGTTCCCAAGTCTAAAGATGAAGGAAGAATCTATTGAGGCATCGTCAAGTATTAATATGGAACATGAAGATCTTGGATTTGAAAGGGTGCAGTTGTTGAACACGAACATATATCAACTTATTCTTTCTAGATCGTCGCACTCTATATATTGTACTGATTGCGAATTGATCACTTTGGACTTCAAATGTTTAATTCTACTGCATACGATAAAGAACGAACAACGTGAACATCCATTCACACTCTGTTATAGTCTAGAAGATGAATTCGATGAATATTACTATGATATTTGTGCAAAAGAACGAGATTTGAAGCGTTGGTATTACTCTTTTGTGGATTGCATTTTTCCACCTCATGATCTAGATTGCATTCTCGGAAAGTTCATAAATTCTCCAAGTTTGATTAATTCCTTAAGATTTTTGTTGATGCATGTAAAAGTTTGGTTAGAATTAAGCTGTGATTAAATTAATAAATTTGGATATGATTAAGTAATTAAGAAGATGATAAGAGTTTGTCTTATATATCTTTAAATTTGTAATTTAAATGAATGTAAAACACTTTAATTTTATCTAGAATTATTTTGATTTTATCTAGAAGTTATTAATAACTAATGTTTTAGATAAATTAAAAGTATAGAAGTCAATTTGTTATTAATTTAACAAAACTTTATTATTAATTTGGATTATTGATTATTTAACTTAGTTCTGTGCTAAAATCTAAACAGTCGTTATGATGTCTTCTATTAGTATGTTGTATAAACAGTAAAAAATTGATATACTTTTTTTAATTATATGATTAATGATATTAGAAAACAATTTTTTTTTAAATATGATTAATGAAATTATTAGTTTATTTTTATCTTTCTCGTTTATATTCAAAAATTATTTTAATTCATTTCATCTCATTATTATAATTTTTTTTTTAATTTTCATACAAAATATAATAAACAATTTAATTATTTTAAATTCTAATTCAACTTTTTTTAAAGCCCCTATATTAAAACTTAAGAAAAAAATTATTCAACTTTTAACTTATATTTCAATTCATCTCATTTTATTTCTGAATTCAAATGAGGACTTTAAAATAAAGAGATAGTCTAGAATTGATCTAAATCGAGTTAAGTTTTTGGATTATCAAGTCAAACTGGACTTAAATAACTCGAGTTCGAGCTTGAGTTAAGATCTTACTGAGTCGAGCTGCATTCGAGTTTATCAATGACGAGGTCGAGCTAAATCGAATTATATATCGATCTTTATTTTTAATTCTTTAATGAGCTAAACTGAACCGAATTGAGTCAAGTTATTACTCGAATTAATTACTCAAGGTATTAATTAGCAAATAATAAACATATCATTATCACTTCCTAATATGTATGGCATTAATAATGCCTAATAAATTAAAGTGATTTTAAAAATCTCATAATAAAGTTATTAATTTATTATTAGAATTTTCAATTATCCTTATTCCTTTATATAATATTAAGTATGATCAAATAATCAAAATGAAATTAAATAAGAAAGTATCTTAATCAAATTAGTGCTGCTTATTCTTTATAAATATTAGACTTAATAATTTTTTTGTAAATTTAATTTATTATTATACTAAGTATTATTCTTTCATTACCTTGTTATATATAAAGTAATAAAATATATTACTTATATAAAATATCAAAATAATACATATAAAAAATAAATCTTTAAAATAATATATATATATATTTATATGAAAGTGTGCACGTATATATAGATATATTACATTATTGTGACGAATTTAAAACAAATTAAATCAAATTTGTACAAATTTTATTCATGAAATTATATCAAGTCGAATCAATATTTTACAAATTTGGCTCATCTAATATTTACACCAATATGAGTGATTGCTAATAGCTTACTTATTAAATAAATCGAATCGAAACCGAATTTATACTAATCACACTCAAATTATTAGTCTTGTTTGTTTATTGAGATGAAACTAAGATTTTAAAACACATTTTAAATTTATTATTAGACTTTTTTAAATTTTCATATAAAATATAATAAAAAATTTCACTTTTTCAAATTCTAAAACATATTTTTTAAATATTTTAATAAAATTAATATTATAAAAATATATTATTTTTTTAAAATATTTATTTCATCTTATTTTATTTTATCACTAAAACAAAAACGTAAGAATATACCATGAATTCTGTTCATTTATAGTCCTATCCGGTAAAGATGGCAGTTGGCCAGCATGGCAATCGCCGCCGATAAAAAACACACGGACAGATGGCACGTGGAATAAGTAAGCCGGAGCTGGAAATGGACCCCATCCTCGACAAACATGATACCAAATATATCCCTACACTCGATCCGTTGTCTTCGTCACCGACATTTGCGAATGGCTGACCGACCTTAGCTCTCAGTTCTGAGAGGGAGTTCAACTCGGTCTAGGGTTCCTAGCAATGGCGGAGATAGGGAAGACTCGGCTTGACTCCGGTTGGCTTGCTGCGAGGTCCACGGATGTTCAACTTAGTGGGAACCAGCTCACCACCACTCACCCTCCCTCCGGACCCACCTCTCCTTGGATGAACGCCGTCGTCCCGGGAACGTAAACCCCTCTAATCTCACATTTTGCTCTCTTCCTCGATTCCCTGCTTATTTAATTGTGAGACTGCTTTAGCTAGAAACTGAACTGGAAAATGTGCAATCCATTGGATAAACATGCACATCAAATTTAGGTGTTAGTTTATTTTATTTGACTTAAATTTTTTTTGGGGTTCTGTTTTACTTTATTTGAGATCAATTTAAATAGCATCGATGCAAGTGGTGATTGTAGTTGGTTAAAGAAATAAACTATAATAACCAAAATTCGAATGAGTTGAAAATGAAAAAAAGGTTATGATATTTAATATATTTCGGTGAAAGCACACACTATAGTGTAAAACTTTCCAATTGAAGCCAAAAAAGTAATCAGTTGGACTGGCTCGACTTATTGGTCTTATAAAAAATGTCGGGGATTGGTTAGGAACCAAAATGTCTTGTGGGAAGTTCTGAATGTTGTGCATTGTGTAGGAACCAAAATGCTTTGAATTTTTGAAATGTGAAGCTGTGAACATCAACTTAATTTTTTTATTATTACTGGAAATATGAATATATGGGCTTTCTGTAGGAACCTTTTTTTTTTTTCCTAACAATATTTTTCCCCACTTTATAAGCTTATTGCCTTTGTGGTATTGTTGAGTATATAGAGCTGTCCTAGTTATATCTTAGCATTTGTTTTGAGTTCATATCTTAATAAGGCTCTAAGGTTGTTTTATGTTTATTTGTGATTGTATCGGTAGAATTTAGCATACATTATGATTCCTAGAAAGCAAAACTGGGAAAGAAGTGCTGCATCTATATATACCAGTCATTATATTAAAGCTTTAGGGAGACTTATAGAAGGGGGAAAAAAAAATTGAAGGGGCCATGGTTGACACTGATTTGGTTGACAGCGTTTTGGCAACATTGGTGAAGAACAAAGTTGTTCCTGATCCTTTCTACGGCCTGGAAAACGAGACAATTATAGATATTGCTGATTCTGGAAGAGAGAACTACACATTGTGGTTTTTTACAACTTTTCAGAATAAGCTGGTATGCAACTCATCTCTTGCAATATAATCTTTGAGGTTAAAACTTACTTTTGGTTTGCATTCCCTACAGATTTAACTTTATCGTGCCTTTTCTTGCTAATGTTTTTGTCTACATAATTTTTTAAACAAGTTCGGTACTTGTTGGCTATTGCCACTCGGTCAAATTTATTTTTTCTTTGGAACCGTTATTTGATTTTGACATTTGAAATTGAATTGGAATTCATCAAACTGGTCTAGAACCTGGTATTCCTAAATTGTTGTGCTCCTTGAGCTCAAATCGTATCATCTTCCCCCAGTATATATACGTCTAATTGCCTGACCTTTTGCAGTCAGGAAATCAGCACCTGGATCTGAATTTTCGTGGAATCAATTATTCTGCCGAAGTATATTTAAATGGGCATGAAAGAGTCTTGCCAAAAGGGATGTTTCGGAGGCATTCTCTTGATGTTACTGATATTCTGCATCCTGATGGCCAAAACTTGCTTGCTGTTCTTGTTCACCCTCCCGATCATCCCGGGAGGATTCCTCCTAAGGGGGGGCAAGGTGGTGATCATGAGGTTTATAGCTAATCAGCAACCTATTCAATTTATTTACATCCTTATGTCTGGAGCACAGATATATCAGAATTAAATTAATATTTTGGGATCTCATGCAAATGGAATGGAGCAGAGAACCTGCGATGCTTGCTGAACATGCAAGCCTAGTTTGTTTTCCGAGATGAGATGAGATAAAAGTTAAAAAAAAATAAATGTTGTTGTAATATATTTTTTTAATATTAATTTTGTTTTGGGATTTGGAAAAAGTATTTTGGAATTTGAAAAAGTTGAATTTTTATTATATTTTGTATAGGAATTTGAAAAAGTGTAATGATGAGTTTGAGATGAATTTTTAGTTTTTAGTTTCATCTCCGTAAGCAAACCAGGCCGCAGTTTAACATTAATTTGTTTTTATGGTAGATTGGAAAAGATGTCACCACACAGTATGTTGAGGGATGGGATTGGATTGCTCCTATAAGGTGATTATGTTGTAACTTTTGATCATGGAATGCTTGCTGAAGATGATTTATTAAGTATAAATAGGACTTTAAAAGGAATACAAAATGCTGGAAAGTGTATGTGCATCATCTGGTGATAAAGGAAGATCCATGTACATTTTCTGTTGCATCTTGCCTTTTGTGATCCGATTATCAGCATCAGTTTGTAGTTTGTTCTCTTTTCAATTGAATGCAACTCTATATTTATAGATCATCACAGCAAGTATTTATGTTTCTAATAAAGTTGACCTTGGTGCTATTATAGGGATAGGAACACTGGCATATGGGATGAGGTATCTATTTCTATAACCGGGGTGAGTTGTATTGCAAATGCTCAACTTTTGTAACAATTAATTATGTGACTAGCCATCATGTTAGTGGCATTAGGATTTCATTGTCACAAGCTAAACAATGAACTGGTGCAATCTAAAGTAGTGCTGTTGTCAGCTGTAGATATGCATGCTTATAAAGATTGTGCTGTAGATTCTGTTCCTTAATTTAGTTTCTAATAACATTTTTTCTTGGCCATGCAATTCCTGCATCAGAATTATTTCATGATTCTTCTATTCAGATTAGTTTCGGTTGCTGATACGTTATTAATTGCTGCAGCCAGTGAAAGTAATTGACCCCCACTTGGTTTCATCGTTTTTTGACAATTACAAGCGGGTATATTTGCATGCTACAACCGAGTTGGAAAATAAAAGTGGCTGGGTGGCTCAATGTTCTTTGAATATGCAAGTGACAATAGAACTAGAAGGAAACATTTGTTTAGTAGAGCATCTTGTGACTCAACATGTATCAATCCCTGCTGGATCACGAGTGCAGTATACTTTTCCTCAGGTCAGTGAAACTTTGGCATTATATATATATATAAGTGTGACTATGCATTTTTATTAGTCTTAGCAAAAACAGTCTTTTCAGTCACCTTTTTTTAAAAGCATTTTAATATTTAAGAATTTTTTAGCAAGTAATCCAAAATTAATGAACTCAAATGTGGTTGTTCTGAGTACACATGGGGGTGTACAAGAGGAACAACTAACTAGGATTTTTTTATTTTTTTACAAAGAAGATACAATAAACTCATGAAATTCGGCCTAGTAGCTGTACATGCTGTCAAAAGAAATCAGGTTTTAAAATGGAGGATTTTAAGCTCCTCCATTGTCTTCTCGTGATCCTCAAAATCGCTGTTATTTGTTTTCCTCCAAATACACCAAGGTAAGCAGATAGGAATCATTGACCATGCTGCTGGAATATGTAGGCTGTTTTCATATAACCTTCTTTAATTGGCAAAAAAGTACTTAAAAAAAATTTGCAAAAAATTATAATATTCTTGTAGGCTACCCAAACCAGCCCAACTTAATTTTTATTTTTTATTTTTTTATAAGTAACCAACCCAACTTAACTAAAAAAAGTCATTCCACAAGGCACTGACAATTTCACAATGGAATAAGAGGTGGTTTAGCGATTCCTCACTCTTTTTGCACATGGATTGGGTTACTATCTTTAAGCATATGGATTTTGTAGAAAGATAGCGAACTTCCAGTCAAGTCTAAGATGTCTTGAAAAAACCCCATCCTCTGTTTTTTTCCATGAATCCACCCTGGACGGCCTATATACCTCACTAAACTGTGAGGGAATTAGGGAACTTTTTTGGATTTTCTTTAGTTCAACGGTTTGCTGCAATTGTATTGAAGGGAGGGAATGTTCATGTCCACTCCCACACCAAGCTCAACTGAGTTTAGAATTTACAATAATTTTTCATAAGGCCTCCCTGTCCTGTTGGTAATGCCAAAGCCACTTTTCTAGAAGGCATGATTGAACCAAAGCAAGTTTTGAACTCCAAAGACTCTCAGAAATTGGAGAGCATCTTGGCTCAATTTACTAGGAAATTTGAACTCTTCAACTAGCTTGCTTCATGAAAAGTCTTGCTGTAACTTCTCTATTTGATTGGCCGTGCTAGTGGTTAGAGGAAACAAGGAAAGGAAGTAGGTAGGCAAATTAGAGAGGGAACTCTTACCCCCTTTGGTTATCAATAGTTAAGTTGCTCTTCTTTCCATGGAAGTTACTGACCAGTCAGGGCAAACTTCTAAGGGAAGGCCATGAAGAGCAATTCAATTATAGGTGGATAAGCAATGGGCTTGCATTAAAGGATTTTTTACCATCTCTTCGCAACTAGCAATTGGATGGAATCAAATCTGTCGATAATCTATGCACCACTGGATTGACCGTGCTGGAGGTATTGTAACGGAGGAGTTCTGAGATCAGGCAGGATTGGAATTTAGATAGGCTTGGAGTTGATTATGGAACTAGGCCATATGAGCTAGTGCCATCTCCTAATTGAGATGAAGAAGAGTTCTTTACTTATTCTAGCATCTTTGAAAACCATTAATGTACTCATCACAGAAGTCTTTATTTTCATGCACCCTAACACTTTTCATGCTATGACAATCTTTTCTATTCTAATTCTCTTTTTTTTTATAGGTAATAAGAATTTTATTCATGTAAATAGGTCAAACCAAGTACACAGGAAGTGTACAAGAGAAAACCTGTTCTATTCTAATTCTTGATATCAGGTTTATCTTTTCCCTAAATGTCATACCCTAAAATGACTTTCTTTGGTTTTCGCAATTATCCTTGCTGGTCTCTGTGTAGACTATTTTTTACCTTCATATCTTCTACTTATTTGGTAAAGTTACTTAGATTTCTATGTCAAATTCTTATTATCTTACTGCAATATTGATCACTTAGGTAATGAACTTCCTTCTTAGTTCATTCCATTGATATTGTACATAAAGGGAGGTGAAAGGGTAAGATACCTCTGAATGTTAAAAAAAAAAAACAACAAAGAAAGAGAAAGAAGTAAAACTTTGCTTATTGGGACCTAAGAAGGGAAGGTAAATAGCCTTTCTGACTGATCAACGCCTTGATCTCTCCTAAGTCGTAATCTGGATATTTGTAATTTGGGATGAAGCAAGCATTTGGAGCATCCAGTTACTATTGACTCCTATAGTTCTCGTTACCTAGTTTATGGCTTTCATTATTCCTGTTGAAGTGCTAATTGTATAAATTCACAGCTTTTTTTCTACAAGCCCAACTTATGGTGGCCAAATGGTATGGGAAAGCAATACCTGTACAATGTTCAAATTGCTGTTGATGTGAAGGGATACGGAGAGTCTGATGCATGGAGCCAACTGTTTGGATTCCGGAAAATTGAGAGCCATGTTGATAGTGCCACTGGTGGAAGGTATTGTTTTTTTTTTTGATAAGTTGGTGGAAGGTATTGTTTCACATACATTTTATTAATGCCATAGCTTTGTTCTGCATCGGGAGTGCCTCGATTTTGATACTATGAGCTGTATTCTATACACTTATTTTCTCTTAAGGTTGTTCAAGGTCAACGGGCAGCCTGTTTTTATCCGTGGTGGTAATTGGATATTGTCAGATGGATTACTACGTCTTTCAAAGAAGCGGTACAAAACAGACATCAAGTTTCATGCTGATATGAATCTAAACATGATTCGTTGTTGGGGTGGCGGCTTGGCGGAGAGGCCAGAATTTTATCATTATTGTGATATTTATGGTCTTCTTGTAAGTTCTGCCTCTCTCACATGTCCATGGGAGATACCATAAAAAAATTTTATATTGTTGAATTTTGGTAATGCTTTTCAAAACTACTGGGGTTTTTGTCTTTTGTTTATCTAAATTGTCTACAAAAGTTCTTGCCATTTGCAGTTGTTGAAAAACTTGTTTTAAACTGCATAAGAAATGTATGTCCCATATACCTGGGCTTTCACCCATTCTTATGATCAATAGAATTTTGTTTACTGATATATATATATTTAAAAAAAAAACTACATAACAAACAAATGCATGAACAACCACAGGCTTGCGAGCAAATTCAATGTTTTCATTGCCATAATTTATCAGTAATTGTATTTCTAAATTCTCATGCTAGCTACATGGAATATCTCTGCCCGATATGTTTCTAGCCACCCTGTTGATCTTGTAATGCTCTCCAACTTTGGTAGTTCATTATAAGTGAGGTCAGTGGTCTTTGTTTGCATAACCAAACTTTTTTTTTTTTTTGTCTTCTAGCCAATTGTAGCTAGCCTTAATGTATGTATTCATTTTGTATTTTATCTCTTATTGCTAGTACCAATGATTTAAACAGGGTACATGGTCTCTAGATAGTGGTAATTATGGATTTGTGCGGCCAACTGAATTACTTAGGATAATTGCTTTGTTGAGTGTAGATGCATTTTTGAAATGTGAGTAATAACTTACCTCAGCATCCTTTTTCTAAGAAAAGCTATTTGATAATTTTTCGCTGTTTTGGTATTTTGTGGTGGGATTCTTAGGTACTATTGCTTATTTAGGAAATGGAACTTTGATTTGAAATCAGAGTGATTTCTGCTTACTCATAAACTAAAAAAAAAAAAAGGCTGAAGCCAATGTAGAGCTTAGGCAACTCTGGATTCAATGTGCTACTTTGGATTTGATATTTTAAGTTCATATGCTATTAGATTACTGATAGTACAACTTGATCCATATGGCTGATCTGATTTTTGTAGGTGTGGCAAGAGTTTTGGATTACAGGAGATGTTGATGGACGGGGTGAGCCTATATCAAATCCAAATGGTCCTCTCGATCATGATCTATTCTTGCTATGTGCAAGAGACACCGTCAAGCTCCTAAGGAACCATCCTAGTCTTGCTCTCTGGGTAGGTGGAAATGAACAAGTTCCACCAGATGACATCAATGCAGCTTTGAAAAAGGACCTAAAACTCCATCCCGATTTTGAAAATCCCAATGACATGAGCAAACCTTCTGAAGATCTGTTACCAGCGTTCAAGGATCCTAGCCAATATCTTGATGGCACACGTGTCTACATCCAAGGATCTATGTGGGATGGGTTTGCAAATGGAAAGGGGGACTTCACGGATGGCCCTTATGAAATCCAAAATCCTGAAAACTTTTTCAAAAAAGATTATTACAAATATGGATTCAATCCGGAGGTTGGTTCTGTAGGGATGCCTGTGGCAGATACCATCAGAGCAACAATGCCTCCGGAAGGCTGGAAGATTCCGCTGTTTAGGAAGGTTTCTGGAGGGTATACAGAAGAGGTTCCAAACCCTATATGGGAATACCATAAATATATACCTTATTCAAAGCCCGAAAAATTTGTTCCTGATCAGATTGAGCTCTATGGTACCCCAGAGGATCTTGATGATTTTTGTTTGAAGGTAAGTCAAAATCTTTCTCTGACTATTCCAGGTAACTTGCTGGATTCTCTCATCTTTGTTCTTGTGGTGACCAAAGTTGAAATCATCATCTCAGGCTCAACTGGCTAACTACATTCAGTATAGAGCACTGCTGGAGGGCTGGACTTCCCATATGTGGAGTAAATTCACTGGCGTCCTGATTTGGAAGACACAGAATCCTTGGACTGGTCTTAGAGGCCAGTTTTATGATCATCTTCTTGACCAAACAGCAGGTTTCTATGGCTGTCGCTGTGCTGCAGAACCAGTCCATGTCCAGCTGAATCTGGCTACGTATTTTATAGAGGTATCCTTTACAGTCATAAAAAATAATAATTTGTGTGTCTGGACGGGATTGAATTCAAAAGGTATTGCACATAATTTGTTTTTTCTTTTTATTTTAAGAAAAATGAAAGGCATATTTAGTATCTAATGAGCTGTTTCCATGGAAGATATATTACCAGAAAGGAAAAAAAAAACTCTTTAGGTCAATTGATAAAAATCAACATTTTCTTTCAGCTGATGAGATGTTAAGGGGAAAATGGATATTACGGGAATACATTCTGTGTACCATCAAAAGATGGTATATAATTTTAAGTTTTTTTTTCTCATTCACACATGGGCAGGTTGTCAATACTACATCAGAAGAACTATCTAACATATCTATTGAAGCCTCAGTCTGGGATCTTGACGGTACATGTCCATATTACAAAGTTTTTGAAAAACTCTCCGCTCCACCCAAAAAAACAGTGCCCATTGTTGAAATGAAGTATCCAAAGTCTAAAAACCCTAAGCCAGTCTACTTTCTTCTTCTCAAACTCTACCACATGTCAGACTATGGCATTTTATCTAGGAACTTTTACTGGCTGCATCTGTCTGGTGGAGATTACAAGCTGCTGGAGCCATACAAAAGTAAAAAAATACCCCTCAAGATTACATCTAAGGTTTTCATCGAGGGATCCACTTATGAAATCGAAATGCATGTTCAAAACACATCAAAGAAAGCTGACTCCAGAAATTTAACCTATTTGAACAAGTTCATGGCTAGGCAAGGCAATGGTGATTTTGATATGGCCTCAGTGGAACCTGTACAAAGTGGGACTGATGAAAAGCATGAGATCAGCTTTTTACAGAGGATTTACAGATGTTTGGCAAAGGAAAACAATGGCTTGAGGGTTGCTGAAGTGAATGGTACTGATGTAGGAGTTGCATTCTTCCTTCAATTTTCTGTCCATGCTGTGAAGAAGGATCCCAAGAAAGGTGAGGACACAAGAATTCTTCCTGTTCATTACTCAGACAACTATTTCTCATTGGTACCTGGTGAGGCTATGCCAATCAAGATCACTTTTGAGGTCCCTCCAGGTGTCACCCCTCGAGTCACGCTTCGCGGCTGGAACTACCATAATCGGCATACTATCCTTTGAGCTTGGGTACAGAATAATTATTTAATGTCGATTGCTATGTTGTGGAAGTATCAACCCCATGGGTAGATTGTAATCACCAACTACCCACAATTACAAGCTTGATTGTTTGATTTGAGAGACATTTGTTACAGGAAAGTTCCAGCAGTAATACTTGGAATAAAGTGGCTAAATCAATTGGGAGAGAAGCTTCAAATCTTTCTACCACGGTTACCTCGTTGCGGAGTACCTCCTTATGCCTTATATATAATAATGTTATGATCTCAACTCCAATTGTAAACAACTTGCAGAGGTGAACTTTATTTATATAATCTATGTTTATCTTGTGAGTTTTGTTTTATATATATATATATATATATATATATATATATTTTTGTTAATTCTACCAATCTTGATTAAGGGAATGATGATACACACGAAAGAGAGAGACACTGAGGCGGAGGTTTTTCTCCAACTAGAACGTCTGTGTGTCCTGCTGATGAGTATTAGCCACATCTAACATGAAAGGGAGGCACTTCAATTCATACACAACCTGAAGATCTTTGGTTAAATGACACATGAAGGTGAATGGTAAGCCTGATTAAAACAAAAAAACAAACAAAACAATTAAGGTCTATTTGTAAATTGAGACTTGAAGGTCTATTTTTGGATAGCCATGCAAGATTCAAAACTCAGCTAATTACATAAAAAATAAAATAAAAATTAAGCGATTTCATTCACCCAAACATTTGTGTTTGATCGGTGAAGTGGTTGGAGACTTGGGAGTTGTGTTGTTTAAACGAGCAAGCACAAAGGAATACAGTTACCATACATTTCGAGTCATTTTCCATCAAAATCTACTCGGCTATGTTTGGGTAGTGGACTCATTGGAGTTAATTTCACTATAATTTAATATTTTTTATTTTTTATTATTTTTTACTTATTATTATTATTTTTTACTCTTTTATTATTATTTTTTTAATATTTTTTCACTTTTATTTACAATTAAAAAATAATTTGTAAAAATCTCAAATAGAGAAGTGTCATACAAGATTTTGTTAAAAAATTAAATTAAATCCCACCTAAAACAATGTAAAAGAAAATGTTTTAATAGAAGATTTTTTTTTCTTTTTTTTTAATAAATGACTGGTAAAAAATTTATTTATTTAAAATTTGTGCCCAACATTACTCTTCACAGTTTACACGCCGCCCTCTATCTCTCCCGCGCACGCAGTTCACACGCCCCGCGCTCTCTCTCTCTCTCTCTCCCGCGCACGTGAACGACACTCACACCGAACGTTAGAGAAGAAAGGCCGTTGCTTCTCATAGACAAAAACAGCAGGTGTCGTGCACCGTCCCATTTTCATGGATGAATTCCAGATGGATCTTCCACAAACTCAGATCCCACTGTCCCGCTTGGGCTTCGCGTTTTCTCTCGCCCTTCAGAACCCAAACCCACCAGAACCCAGTTTCAGAAATCTCAGTATTTGTCCTCAACCCCTCAGACATAAGCCTGCTCTTATACATTTGTGGAAAAGAGTGTCTCCTGCATTTGGGTTCTTCCATCCATGCCTCGATCATCAAGAACTTTGAATTTTTTGACCCCGAGAACCGGGTTAATATCCGGAGCGCCCTAGTTGTTTGGAATTCCCTCCTGTCTATGTACTCGAAATCCGGAGATTTGTCAAATGCAGTTAAACTGTTTAGTCATATGCCTATGAAAGATACGGTTTCATGGAATACAGTTATTTCGGGGTTTTTAAGAAATGGGGAGTTTGATACTGGGTTTGGGTTATTTAAAAGAATGTGCGAATCTGGTTTTTATCAATTTGATAAAGCTACTTTAACTACGATTTTATCAGCTTTTGATGGACCTGAGTTTTGTAATGTAAGTAAACTGATGCATGGTCTAGTAATTTCAAGCGGCTACTTGCAGGAAATTGCAGTGGGGAATGCTTTGATAACGGCATATTATAAATGTGGGTGTTTTAGCTACGGAAGGCAGGTTTTTGATGAAATGCTTGAAAGGAATGTTATTACTTGGACGGCTGTGATCTCAGGCCTTGCACAGAATGGATTCCATGAAGACAGTTTGAATCTTTTTGTAGAGATGCGTTGTGGTTCAGTTGATCCTAATTCTTTGACATATTTGAGCTCCCTTATGGCATGTTCAGGTTTGCAGGCACTAAGGGAAGGGCTTCAAATTCATGGGCTCCTCTGGAAATTGGGAATTCAATCAGATTTTTGCATTGAGAGTGCTCTAATGGACATGTATTCAAAGTGTGGAAGTGTAAAAGATGCATGGAAGATCTTTGAGTCCACAACAGAACTTGATGAGGTTGCCTTGACTGTTATCCTCGTGGGTTTTGCCCAAAATGGATTTGAGGAAGAGGCTATACAAATTTTCACCAAAATTGTGAAGGCAGGAATTGAGGTTGACCCTGACATGGTTTCGGCTGTTCTTGGGGCATTTGGAGTTGATACTTCATTAGGTTTTGGTGTTCAAATTCACTCGTTAGCTATAAAAAAGAACTTCATTTGCAATATTTTTGTCGGTAATGGGCTTATAAACATGTATTCTAAGTGCGGAGATCTGGAGGATTCGGTAAAAATCTTCACTCAAATGCCTAAAAGGAACTCTGTCTCATGGAACTCTTTAATCGCAGCTTTTGCCCGTCATGGTGATGGCTCCAAAGCACTACAAATATATGAACAGATGAGGTTGGAAGGTATACAGCCAACAGACATGACATTTCTATCTTTGCTCCATGCTTGCAGCCATGTTGGCTTAGTTGGAAGGGGCATGCAGTTGTTGGAATCCATGACTAAAGATCATGGGATGAGTCCAAGATCGGAACACTATGCTTGTGTTGTTGACATGTTGGGTCGAGCAGGACTTCTGAATGAAGCTAGAACGTTTATTGAGGGATTACTGGAGAATCCTGGTTTAAATATTTGGCAAGCATTGCTTGGTGCTTGTAGGATTCAAGGAGATTCAGAGATGGGAAAATATGCTGCTGATCAGTTGCTTTTGGCAGCACCTGAAAGCTCAGCACCATACATTTTATTGGCCAATATATATTCTTCGGAAGGCAGGTGGAAAGAGAGAGCCAGGACTATTAAGAGAATGAAGGATATGGGAGTGGCAAAAGAAACAGGTATAAGTTGGATCGAGATCAAAAAGAAAATCCACAGCTTTGTTGTTGGGGACAGAATGCATCCTCAAGCTGAGAAGATATACGGGCTTTTGGCAGAGTTGTTTACACACTTGACAGATGAAGGATATGTTCCAGATAAGAGGTTCATTCTCTCTTACATGGATCAGGATGAGTGATAAGCATTGGCCTAGTCTGTTATACACTCAAATGTACACTTTCTAGTATTCAGTCTTTATACTGATAATCTCTCTCTCTCTCAGATATAATTGGCTTTGAGAAGTGTTAGGTCTACATACAAATCTAACACAAAGAAATTTTCACACTGACATGAAATGTAATACATCATATCTACTTTACAGTAAAAATTGTTTTATACTCTAATGAATTAGATAAAACCATGTAAGCAGGTCGACTTTCTTGTGTAAGATTCTGTATAGACTAAACATTTTTCAATGAATTTTTGAATTGTTAGCTGGTTCATAGTTTAACTTTGCCCACTTAACATACTAGGTAGGAAAATGCAGAGGGAAGAAATTAGCAGAAAACATGTAGATCATGATCTTTTAAGTCTCGGAAATGATTAAGTTATATTACACCTGACAGAAGTTAATTTCTTTGTTCTCGATCCTGCTGCATATTACATGCTATGTTCTTTCTCTCACTCCGTCCCCAGGTGCCTAGGCAAGTTTACAAGCACACACATATCCACTTTCCAGGCACATGCAAACTGTTCAGTGTGGCGTTTCCAATCTTACAGAAGGAAGCATTCCCTCAAATCAGAGATAGAAATGGTTTTCAGCCTCATGTAAGAAAGACAGTCACTCACATGGCCTGAAAGAGTTTCAAAGAGTTTTAACCATTTCATCTTTGAAATTTGTAAAATAATGTTATAAATACTGTCTGGACCGAGGCTTTTGATGACCAGAGTTGTAAAACAGAGCAAAAGTTCACAATGCAAAGAAAGAGAACAGAGTGCCTGACTAACCTCGGGATTTGTGACAGGAGGAAGCAAGCCAATGCCATTGAGAGGTCATCAAGAATAGTGGGATGGGAAGAAGCACGAGAGCTTTTTAACCCTTATGTATTGTTCTTGAAGTTCTTTGAATGTTCCCATTGATGGAGGTTGGAGTTGCACATGGTCAATGTCTTTTGCTAGGGCTGTGATATCATCTTGAATATAAAACTAAAGCTTTTGACATGGAACAAAAGCTGGGGGATCTAGAGAATTGGTATGCTATGTTTTTTAAACCACATTAAAACTGTTTTAATACAGGGTCCAAAATTCAATTAATTTGAAAAACGGCTTGGGAAGAGGATTAAGACCTACAGATGTCCCCCAATAATTGAAGGCGGGTGTGAGATAGTAGCATTAGGAAAGATTTGTAAATTTCTTCTAGATATGGACAACATAAACCAAAAAGAAATTAAGTTTACAACCCATTGTATTGATTAAACTTCTTGCTTGGTTTCCTTGCTCTTGTTTTCCATTCAAGGCAAGAGAGCTTAGATGGGATAAGAAATTTGTTGAGCAATGAATATGATATATTATTGATAAGACTGAATCTTCTTCTAAACTGGAACCCATCTCGAGGAGTTCCAGTACTTAATACTTTTCTTTTTCTTTTTCTATTGAAAGGAGCAAATAGCAGTAAGATACCTTGAATCCTTATCTGATTTACATGTACCTTGAATTCTTATCTGATTTACATATAAGATCTAAAATAAGAAGGATAGCATAAATCAACTTTTAAAACATTTATTAAGCTTAATCTTATACTAAAAAATCCCGTTCTTATGCAGTTATAAATATTATAATACTCATTTATGTCCTTTTTTTTTCTTACTTTAAACTTTAGAATTTGAAAAACAAAAAAAAAAAAGTTAGAAACGTCTAATTGATTTCCTCTTTCGAAGAATGACAGCTATTATATAATGTTGACTTCAGGCGGCTAAACTTGGTCTGTTAGTGTTAGATAACATTTAAAACATGTAGCATAGAATGCTAACATACACATAAATGCATTGAAAGCAGAGCTCATTTTAATAAACTAAGCTTTCATAACAAACCCCTCTACTGCTGAAGTTTCTGCCTCTTTTCTCGCAGAACAGGAGACTATATACATATTCGAAGCATTTATTCTCAAGTATCATGTCGGGACTAGATTACATCAATTAGGTTCTTCACTTGCTGTAGAAGAATACTATATACACATTTTGTTGCCATAATAATTTAGTTAAAATTTGAAGCATTTCTTCAATTTTTGCCTGCCCTTCTCACTTCCAGTTTTGGTGGGAATGCCCTCATCTGTCTCTCGCAATGTGTAATCACCATTTATTCTAAAATCTTAAATCGATAGGAAGATGTAGGTTTTATTATTTATTTTATATCTTAACTGTCTTATTCATGTGTAGGCTTTTATTCTCTCATAATGGATGGCCTAATAAGTAGAATATTTAATTAAATGAGATACAATGTAGAGTCAAGATTCAAACTCAAAATCTTTGTCTATTACCATATGTAATCACCACTTATTCTAAAAACTTAATCAATTAATGGAAAGAAGTAAATTTTATTATTTATTTTATATCTTAATTACAGATGCTCTCCTTTACCCTTGTCTTAATGTAATACATATATTATAGCCTTATTTGTTTATAGAATTGAAAAAAGTTAAACATAAAAGGACAGGACAATCCCTCGATGAACTTACACCGGTAGGAATCACAGAGAGCAGTCAGGCATTAGCTGCAATAGCCAGGGGTCATATTGGGTTGCATTAAATGCACCAAGCCCCCCAACAGCCATTGATACTGATTCCAAGGCTTCTAATCTACTTATTTCTTTGAGCTACCAAATAAGCAAAGAAAATCCTCTTCACCTGCTTTGCCAAGATCAGATTCTAAAGTCTTAATGCCTGAATATTAATTAAATCTTGTCCAGCAGGTTCCATGAATAGACAATGTGATTTCCTGCAAAGTATCTCAAAGCAAAACCATACAAATATACGAGAGAGAGAGAGAGAGAGTGGAATGCAATAAGGTCACAGCAGTAATATTGTTCATCTCACTCATCTCACTTTTTCTGACATCAGCATCTGAATCTGTCTGTGGAGATATCACTGATTGCCAAGCTCTTCTAAAATTCAAGGAAGCCATAACAAGTGATCCAAGAGGTTATCTCCAAGTTTGGAATAAAGCCAATTCCTTCTGCAACTGGACAGGGATTACATGGCATCCACATCTCCAAAACCGGGTCATATCTCTTGAGCTTACTGACATGGGCTTGCAAGGTGTTATTTCATCATTCCTATCCAATCTTTCCCTTCTCACCACCCTTTCTTTATACAGAAACAGTTTCCATGGAGAAATCCCAACTTCTTTGGGAAGGCTTTCAAATTTAGTATATTTGAATCTGAGCACAAATCTTCTTGATAGTGAAATCCCAGCCTTACTACAAGGCTGTCAAAGTTTGGAAATCTTAGACTTGAGTAGCAACTATCTATCTGGAATTCCTGAAGAACTTGGCTTGATGAAGAACCTGACGCACTTGAATCTCGCTGTAAACAACCTCACCGGAGACATGCCGTCGTTTCTGTCAAAGCTGACAAATCTAATAGAATTAAACTTGGCTGCAAATCTCTTCACCGGAAAGATCCCTTCAGAGTTTGGAGCTCTAGATAAGCTGAAGATCATGTACTTACACGTGAACTATCTCGAGGGAACGATACCTTCCTCGCTAAGTAACTGTACTGCATTACGTGAAATCTCGATGATTCAGAATTTTCGAAGTGGAGAAATCCCTTCAGAACTTGGTGACAAGCTCCAAAAGTTGCAGAAGTTGTACTTGCTAAACAACAGTCTTTCTGGGAAAATTCCAGTATCCCTCTCGAATCTTTCTCAGTTGACACTCCTTGATCTTAGCATGAACAAATTAGAGGGTGACATTCCACAAGAGTTGGGGAAGTTAAAGAACCTTGAGATTCTCTACTTTCATAGCAATGACTTGGGAGGCGGCTCTGACAATTCTTCCCTCAGTTTCTTAACAGCACTCACAAACTGTTCATGCTAAAAAAACTGAACTTCGCTTCGTGTCTGTTTGCCGGAAATTTGCAGTCTTCTATCGGTGCTCTTTCGAAATATTTGTATTACTTCAATCTCTTAAATAACCGTATAAGAGGGGAGATACCAGGAAGTATTGGGAACTTGAGCAGCCATGTGCACTTAACTCTGTGGGACAACTTTTTGGATGGAAGAATACCTTCAACAATCGGAAAGCTTGAGTAGTTGCAAAGGTTAGACTTGGGAACAAATGGACTTTCTGGGTCAATTCCTAAGGACATGGGACACATGGATAATCTTGGTTTGCTGGATGTTAGTTATAACTTGATTAGTGGGTCGATTCCCTCTACACTTGGAAATCTCTCTGAACTGAGATATCTTTACCTGTCTGGAAACCGCTTATCAGGAAAGCTTCCCATCGAACTCACCCGATGTTCTCGCATGATGCTTATGTTAGAATAATTTCATATATGGGCTAAACGGGTTAGATATAAATAGCTCGTAATGGAATTTTGCTTAAACTTACTAAGTTAAAGTGATCGGTTTGTTGCACCTTAATAAAATAAGATTATATCCTATTTTAAAAATATGGTTTATTATATGTAAGTCTAGAAGTTTAAAAGTCTTATTCTTTTTAAGACTCATTGAGATTTGAAGTTTTTAATGGGAGGACTCTATATAAGACTTCTATAAATATAGCTAGGTCCCCTCTCCTCTTTATATATGTGTCCATTGGCTTGCCCCATTAATAGCTAATACTTTTGTGAGGAGAAGGGGAGAAAGATTTGGCCACTAATATATTATTCGTGGGATTTTAATATTGTTTTCAAGATGACTTCCGCCGGTATGATTTCTATATTTTATAATTTTTTTTATTGATTAAGATTCTTCTTTTTAGCATATATTTCTAGTGATTTACATTTGGTATCAGAGCCGATCATGCTAGGATTAGAATCTTTTGTATATATTATTCATCAAATATTATCATTTTGTCGTTTTCGTTTGTTCCGAATCAATATTTGCTTCTCCGTGATTTTCATTTTCATATTCGGTCGAATCAATATTTGCTTCTCCGTGGGTTTTCATTTTCATATTCGTTTCTTTTTCGGTCGTTTCTTTTACATTTGATTTGTAATTTTTTATACATACCAATTATTTTAAAACACTATATATGTGTTTTTCGGCTATTCATTTTTGTTTCCCCTAAATTAATTTTAATTTTTCCAAGAATTATAAGAAATAGAGAAAAATCCATTTGAAAACCCTTTAACCCGTTTCGCAGACCCACGACCCGTTTATGACCCGGCTGGAGGTAGAAGATGAATTCTCCTCCAGTTTTGACAGCGCCCACTCGCACCTAGTGGCGCGTGCGGCGCGTGAGCACCCAAAAACAGTGTTTTAGTCGTTTCTTTTTCCAGTATTCATTCACTCGCCCTAAATCTTTTTTCTATATTTAAAAAAAAAATTTATACGATCATAAGACAATGTTTTATAATTTAGAGCATTATTTACACGTTTTTCAAGGGGCTACAATGTACTGAAAATTGTGATATATTTTCTGGTGACTGCTCAATGCCTTATAAGATCTGTGCATATATGTACTCTCTCTGAGCATGAATGTGGATGCATGTTAATTTTGTAACATTGATAAACATTCTTTTGTGAATATATGCTTTTTAAGTTCATGTTTAATTTTAGACATATCTATTGTCCTATATGCTTGAGCTGTTTATATTATTTTTGTTTATCAATCACATTTAAATTCTGACTTTGATTATGTCTAGTTAATGCTTATGATTATCATTTTGTGATTGAATTTTTCATGGGCATTATGATTATCCTTGTTTTTTCTTTAAGAGAAATCTTTTGAATTTTTTGTGGGTTGTAGCCACCAAAGTGGTACACTCACTGATTTTATAAATAAATAAAAAGGGTCTAATTTATTGCACATAATATCTTGCCCAAAGGTTTTATTGTATGTGATATTTTAGAAAATTGTGAGAAGTAGTTAATGAGATTGCATTAGTCTAGAAATTTCCTTCTGCCTAAAGGTAATGGTATTTCGAAAACTGATGTGATTTTATTAATTTGTTTTCATGATATGTTTTAAGAGTACCTTATAGCATGTTATTTAGTTAGCCCAAAGGTGACTTTACAATGATGCACCAAGGCTCTTACCGATATGTTTTAAGAGTACCTTATAGTATGTTGTTTAGTCAGCCCAAAGGTGACTTTACAATGGTACACCAAGGCTCTTATCGTAATGAAGCTCATATGGTTCTGAACTTATTTTCGAGCTGTCTAATTAATAGCCCATATTAATTAGATAGATTTGTTATCATCCATTGACTGCATGCTTTTAGGATTGGATGATATTTAAATAATATGTATTATTTCATGTTTCCACAGTTTTGAGTGCCTCCTCTATTTCAAGTCAACTATCTACTATTGAAACTTTGACTGGAAATAATTATATGAGATGGAAAAGAGATGTAGAAATTGCACTTGGTCTTTTGGATTTGGATTTTGCCTTCGAAGAGCAGCCTTCAGAACCTACTGATAAAAGCACTGTTGAATATGTGGTTGAGTATCAAAAATGTGAAAGAGCTAATAGGCTTTGTTTAAAAATCATCAAACGGTCTATATCTGATTCCATTATGGGAGCTATTCCGGACAATGACAATGCTAAAAACTTTTTGGGTGCCATAGGACAAATGTTTGTTGAATCTGATAAAGCTGAAACTGGAGACTTGATGGATAGACTAATGAGTATGAAATATGATAGTTCAAGTGGAGTTAGGAAATACATTATGAAAATGATACATATATCCTCTAAGCTAGAAGCCCTTAAAATTCCCATTGCAGAGCCTTTTCTGGTTTATCATGTTTTCAATAGCCTTCCTAGCCAGTTTAATCAGTTAAAGGTTGCTTATAATGCTCAGCGAGATAAATGAGATTTAAATGATTTAATTATAGTATGTGCCCAAGAGGAGTATAGGATGCGTCGTGAGACTGTTGAAACTGTGCAATTGGCTTTCCAACCACAACAAAACAAGGGATCTTCTCATAATCATAAGCCTAAGTTTCAAAAAGGTAATAAGTTACACCGAAATGAGCACAATAAGAGGTTTGGAGATCAAACTTCTGGTGGTTCTAAAGAAATTATAATGAAAAATGATCAGTGCAAGTTTTGTAAAAAGAAAGGACATTGGCAAAAAGATTATCTTAAGTTTAAGGCATGGCTCGAGAAGAAGAAGAAGAAGAACTCGACAGGAATCTCCTTGGCCTTAGTTTGTTTTGAGTCTTCTTTGGTTGATGTACCTTTAAACTCTTGGTGGATAGACTCAGGTGCAAGTATTCATATTGCAAATTCGTTGCAGGGGTTCGTAAGCAAAAGGAGGCCAAGTGAGAATGAAGTGAGCTTGTGTGTTGGGAATGAAGTTCATGTGAAGGTCGAGTTTATAGGAGTAATAAAATTATCTTTGGATTCTGGTTTTTCTCTTATTTTGGAGAATACAGTTTTTGTACCGACAATGAGATGGAATTTGATTTCTATATCAAAACATGATGATTCTGGTTTTTCTTTTAAGTTTGGTAATGGAAAAGTTGAATTGTTTTATGATTCTCGTTTGGTTGGAAATGGTCTCTTATGTGATGGTTTATATAGAATGTCTTTGAACTCTTTTGGTGAAGTCTCTTGTGTTATCAATGTAGCGAAGAAAAGACCTTTAATCCGTGAATCATCTTCTATGTTGTGGCACAAGAGATTATGGCACATTTCAAAGGATAGAATGGAGAGATTGATAAAAGCTGAAATACTTCCATCTCTAGATTTTTCAGATTTTAACATTTGTGTGGACTGTATAAGAGGAAAGTTGACTAAATCCACAAGGAATGGTTCTACTAGGAGTGAGTGACAGTATTTTGGACTTAATACATACTAATATCAGTGGACCTTTACCTTCTACCATATGTAAAAATAAGTACTTCATAACTTTTATTGATGATTTCTCTCGATATGGATATGTCTATCTAATTAATGATAAATCTCTTGCTCTTGAGAAATTTAAGATATTCAAAATAGAAGTAGAGAAACAATGTGGGAAAAGCATTAAAGTTGTAAGATCTGACCGTGGTGGTGAATATTATGGAAAATATGATGAATCTGGTCAAAATATGGGTGATTTTGCAAAATTTTTACAAGGATGTGGAATAGTGCCTCAATACACTATGCCTAGGACACCCGCGCAGAATGGTGTTTCTGAAAGACGTAATCGGACTCTGAAAGATATGGTTAGGAGTATGATGAGCAGAACAAGTTTACCAGAATATCTATGGGGTGAAACCTTGAAAACTGCCATGTATATTTTAAACAGGGTTCCCAGTAAAACAGTTTCAAAAACTCCTTTTAAATTGTGGACAGGCTGTAAGCCAAGTTTAGCTCATTTCAGAATTTGGGGATGTCCAGCTGAGATTAGGATTTATAATCCTCTTAAAAAGAAATTAGACCCAAAATCTACTGTTGGTTATTTTGTTGGGTATCCTGATAGATCAAAAGGATATAAGTTCTATTGTCTTAATCGTGGTACCAGAATTGTTGAGTCCATTACTGCTAACTTTTTGGAGAATAATGTTGGTGACAGTGGCAGTTCTATGTTGAAAGAATTTCTTATTGAACCATATCCAGTTATTATTCCAAAACCTGTTATACAGGAAAGAGTTGTTTCTCAACCGGTTGAAATTGTTAGTGAAGAATCTGGGCAACAAGAAGAACTTCCAACAGTGATTGAGTCAGTTTCTGAGCCACAAGTAAGAAGATCGCAAAGGGAAAGAAGGTCTGCATTGCCTATTGATTATATTGTATATTTTTCAAAAAGTGATTTTAATATTGGGCATATAGTTGATCATGTTACTTTTAAGCAAGCCTTGACATGTCCTACGTCAGATAAATGATTAAGTGCTATGGAAGATGAAATGAATTCTATAGAGAAGAATAGAGTCTGGGAACTTGTTGAACTTCCTTCTGATGCTAAAGCTATAGACAACAAGTGGATTTTCAAAAGTAAACTGGACTCAAAAGGGAATGTTGAACGAAAGAAGACAAGATTAGTTGCAAAAGGATTTACTCAGCGAGATGGCATTGACTATACTGAAACATTTTCACCAATTTCATCAAAAGATTCTTTTAGAATTATCATGGCACTTGTGGCACATTATGATTTGGAGTTTCATCAAATGGATGTCAAGACAGCATTTTTGAATGAGGATCTTTATGAAGAGGTTTATATGAGACAACCTAAAAGTTTTATTGAGAAGGGAAAAAGAAAACTTAGTATGTAAGTTAAATAAGTCCTTATATGGCCTCAAGCAAGCATCTCAACAGTAGTATTTGAAGTTTGATGAGATTGTAACTTCTCTTGGTTTTGTTGAAAATAAATTTGACTAATGCATATATCGAAAGACTAGTGGGAGGAATTTTATTTTTCTCATTCTATATGTTGATGATATTTTGCTTGCTAGCAAAAACTTGGGATTACTTCATGAAACAAAGAAAATGTTATCTGCTAATTTTGAAATGAAAGATCTTGGAGAAGCCTCTTTTGTGCTTGGCATTGAAATTTGTCGTGATAGAGCTCGTGGTTTATTGGAACTTTCTCAGAAAGCTTATATATGGCGTGTACTCCAGAGATTTGAAATGCAAAACTGTGCACTCGGTAATGTACCCAGGGCAAGAGCATTGGAAAGCAGCTAAGAAAGTTATGAGATACTTGAAGAAGACTGAATGTTATATGCTTACTTTCCAGCGTTCAAATCATCTTGAGGTGGTAGGCTACTCAGATTCTAATTTTGTTGAATGTCCAGATGATTTGAAATCAACCTCTAGTTATGTTTTTATGTTAGCTGGGGGTGCTATTTCTTGGAAAAGTGTTAAGCAAACTCTGGTGGCGTCTTCTACTATGCAAGCTGAATTTGTAGCATGTTATGGAGCTACTATCCAAGCTGTTTGGTTAAGAAATTTTATTTCTGGACTGAATGTTGTTGATTCCATCTCGAGGCCTATTACTATTTATTGTGATAATAGTGCAACAGTGTTCTTTTCAAAGAATAATAAAAGCTCTAGTGGGTACAAGCACATTGACATCAAGTATTTTGGTGGTCAAAGACAGAGTTAAAGAAGGACAAACAAAAATAGAGCATATAAATACAGAGGCGATGATTGCAGATCCTTTGACTAAGGGACTTGCTCCTAAAATTTTTAAAACACATGTTGCTAATATGGGTATTGTGGAAACTTTTGATATTTTTGGTTAGTGGGAGTTACTTATGTAATAAGAACTACGTTTTGGCTTGATCCCTTTACAAGGTACGTAGCCAACCCATATGTTATTTGGATACAGCTTCTTTCAATAATAATATATATCTCCCCTATCCATAAACTATTTTTTGAGCATGCATATGGCTTATGTCTTTTATTATGATATTATTGAAATCTCGAGATACTATGGATAAAGACATAAGATGAGTCTCTTTAAAAGACATGTGGCTTCATTTTTGAAGTATTATGAGGACTGATATGAATTAGTACAGCTTTTGATCACATTGGTGCTAAGTTCATACTACATACTACCACATTTGGTTGGAGGATAGGGATCCATGTCGATGAGGATATTAGCATTTGTAACTGTGGAGTGGTCTTACATCGTTTAAGGGGTGTAACAACTTCCATGTTCAATGTTGATATTCTTGTTGGACCGGATCGTGTTTTATAAGGTGCTATCATTTGAGTTATTTTTGTGGCCACCTATGTAGTCTAACCCAAGAGTCTTTTTCAAAATAAGTTTTTACAGCAATCAATATTCGCCCAAGTGGGAGAATGTTAGAATAATTTCATATATGGGCTATTATTGATTGCGTGTTTTATAAAAACGGGTTAGATATAAATAGCTCATAATGGTATTTTGGTTAAACCCACTAAGTTAAAGTGATCATTATGGGATTTATTGCACCTTAATAAAATAGGATTATATCCTATTTTAAAAATGTGGTTTATTGTATGTAGGCTTAGAAGTTCAAGGGTCTTATTCTTTTTAAGACCCATTGGGATTTGGAATTTTTAATGGGAGGACTCCATATAAGACTTCTATAAATATGGTTAGGTCCTCTCTCCTCTCTATATATGTGTCCATTGGCTTGCCCCATTGATAGCTAATACTTTTGTGAGGAGAAGGAGATGAAGATTTGGCCACTAATATATTATTCGTGGGATTTTAATATTGTTTTCAAGATGACTTTCGCAGGTATGATTTCTATATTTTATAATTTTGTTGTTGATTAAGATTCTTCTCTTTAGCATGTATTTCTAGTGATTTACATTTGATTTATCCTTCAATGCTTTGCAAGGATCTATTCCATTAGAGATCAGCAACTTTTAGAACTTGGGACTCTCACTCAACTTCTCAAACAATAACTTTCAAGGAGAGATGCCTGAAACCATTGCAAACTGATACATTTATAGTCAATGGAGTTGTCAAGGAATAGGATTTCTGGTGTCATTCCAATTTCGATTCAACGTTGCATATCTTTGGTGTATTTGAACTTGTCCAACAACATGTTTGAAGGTACAATCCCGGAGGGCTTGAAACTGATCACTTATCTTTCAGTGCTGGACTTGGCTCATAATCAATTAACTGGTAAAGTTCCAAGGTGGATCTTTAATGGGCATTCTCTCAAGAATCTTAATTTGTCATATAACAACTTAACAGGAGAAGTTCCAAATACTAGAAGGTTCAATAGAAGCTCATTCATGGGGAATCTGGGGTTGTGTGGTGATACTGAACAACTTGGTCTACCTCTCTGTGAAGTTCAAGAAGCAAAAGAAGAGGAGAAATTGTTGGGAATCTGAACCTCCAAAATTCCCCCCACCAGCATCTAATTTTGACAGAATAATAAGAAAAATAGAGAAATAAGCACAACACAAAAATTTATGTGGAAAACTCCCAAACCAGGAGAAAAACCACCAAACCCAGAAAAGAAAATACACTATGTGAAAAATTGTTACAATCATACAATTTTTCTCCTCACCCCAACGACACCCACAAAAATTTCTCTCACTAGTAAAATTCTAACTTTTACCTCTCTTCCTCTTACATACAAAAATGATAACAGAGGAATTTTACTAAAGTCAAAAGTTACTAGATAAATTTCTGACTGGTGCAATTAACTAAAGAGGCTAGACCTCCTTTTATAACTACATGGGCCTTACTCTTCCTTCACTCCCAACCCATGTGGGACATAGAAAGGAGCAAAATACTAACAATCTCTACCTTGCGACTTTAACTGATCCCACAGCCATGCTTTATTGCAATGAAAATTTTCATAGCTTCCGCTATCATGCTCCACCATAAAAGCATAATCACTCAGAATAAACCAATTCCAAGCATTTCACTTCAGCCCATGTCGAAAATAATCTTACTGAAAAATTATGGTGCAACTCCCACGTTTGGCTTCTCTGGAAGTTCATCAACCATCGACATAAATTTCCACCACACACCTTGCATCAATGCCAAACCAATGCCCGTGTGCAAATTTGTGGAACAACTAACATTAACACATCCTCTATCATGACAACTTTGGGATTAGCGACATGCCATAAAGATATACATGTCTCTTTTTCCATGGAGAGAGACACAATGTTAGCTTCATACTAGTATCTCCATTTATTGACTTAGAACCACTTACCGAACCGGCTCCACTTCTTTTTGACAACTTTTCTTGACGTGCCCAAGTTGTCCACACCTCCAACAAATTGCTGACTTCATGGGTTGGTCGATGCCTTGTGTAATCCTAATGGAATCAAAATATCCCTGACTTGCACTTGCCACAAGTCAAAATTGATTCTCCCATCAACTTTCCCTACCTTCATTCTTGACATTGCCTCGATGAATTTTACCGTAGAAATGAATAGTACCCATTAAGTAAGTTCCCAGGAAAGACCGATCTTCCTAAACAGAACTTCAAGGTTCCCAGAAAAGATTGGAGGGTCACAACGGACACACTTAAAATTTCCAATCTCCTAGACAGAACTTCCTTAGACCGTACGTATCCATACTGCCACACTGAAACTCCATCCCGCCAAAAGAATCTAGTGTCTCTTATACCACTTGTTGGGAATCGGGACCTTCAAAATTCCCCCATCAGGATCTACTTTTGACAGAATAATAAGAAAAATAGAGAAATAAGTACAACACAAAAATTTACGTGAAAAACTCCCAAACTAGGAGAAAAACCACCAGACCTAGAAAAGAAAATACACTATGTGAAAAATTGTTACAATCACACAATTTTTCTCCTCACCCCAACGACACCCACAAAAATTCTCCCACTAGTAAAATTCTAACTTTCACCTCTCTTCTTTTTACATACAAAAAGAACAACAGAGGAATTTTACTAAAGTCAAAAGTTACTAAATAAGTTTCTGACCGGTGTAATTAATTAAGGAGGCTAGACCTCCTTTTATAACTGCATGGACCTTACTCTTCCTTCACTCCCAACTCATGTGGGATAAAGAAATGAGCAAAATCCTAACAGAAACAAATGGTTCTATGTGATTGCAATTGCAGTAAGCTGTGCTTTATTGTTTTTGGTGATGGTAGCTGTCTTTATTTTCTGCTGCTGTTTCAGGAAAATAGCTACAAGCTTATCACATTCAATAGTATTGGCTTTCCCCATCAACCATGGAAACCAAACTTTTACACAAGGGGAACTTGAAATTGCAACAGATGGTTTCAGTGAGGAAAACTTGCTGGGGAAGGGGAAGTTTTGGATCAGTTTATAAAGCAATCATGGACAAGGGAAAATCTGTCATGGCAGTGAAGGTTTTAGATGGAGAGTCAGTTCAGAGTTACAAAATATGCAAAGGGGAATGTCATATAATGTCCGGAATCAAGCACCGAAATCTGGTTAGATTGCTTGGATCGGCTTGGAGTTCACAATTCAAGGCTATAGTGCTGGAGTATGTGGGAAATGGGAACTTGGAACAGCATCTTTATCCCCACGGATCGGAGATGGAAAGTTGTGAATTGAAATTGCGTTGCAGACTGGGAATAGCGATGGATATTGCACATGGATTGCAGTATCTACATGAGGATTGTCTAACTCAGGTTGTGCATTGTGATCTGAAGCCACAAAAGGTGCTTCTCGACAATGTTATGGTGGCTCATGTAGCAGATTTTGGCGTAGGAAAGCTGATCTTAGATGACAAACGAAAGGAATACGATAGCACAACATGTGTCATACGAGGAACAGTAGGTTATATAGCCCCAGGTATGCATCATGTGATCATTAGCTTATAGTGATGATGCTTTATTTCTTTATTTACCTAGTTAAACATATATGAGTACCAGTATTAGAGTTATTACAAGTTTTAGTAGACTTATATGATCTCGATTCTTTCAAATCTCTACATGAATGTGATGGTTCTAAGTGACAGAAGAGTAAACATATGAAGTGGATCCTACAAAATTTGATTTTTTGGACAACATTAAATATTATCATAAAGATTGTTGAACCCATTTCATATATCAATCTCTCTCAATTGGTGGTTTTCAAGTTTTGTCAAGAACTTGAATACATTGTTGAACCCGTTATTCTGTTCATCATAAAGATTGTTGAACCCATTATCATTTCCTACCTTTGTTAAGTACTTACATTAAAGCAAATTATATATGCAGCACTTTCCTGCCTGCTAACAAATCCAGTTGCTTTTGATGAACAGAATATGGGCAGGGAATTGAAGTTTCAACAAGAGGGGATGTATACAGTTATGGGATCATGCTGCTGGAGATGATGACTCGAAAGAAGCCCACAAGTGAGTTGTTTTCAGATGGCCTGGATCTAAGAAAATGGGTGGTCTCTGCATTTCCTAACAATATAATGGATGTTCTGGATTCCTCATTAAAGCAGGAGGCAAGTTCGGGGGCAGGCTCAAGTAGTGATGCACAAAGGCTTGAACAATGCTGCTCCCAGATCATGGACACAGGGTTGATGTGCACAGAAGAGAATCCACATAAAAGACCACCTATGTCTTTGGTCGTACAAAGGTTGAAGAAGTTATGGAAGGAACAAAGATATGAAAGACAAAGGGTGTAATCTCAAGTTGTTGAAACTTCATGAATATTTTCCAAATTTGTCTGTAATTGAGCTTTGATACAGTTCTAGTTCTGGTAATTAATGCTTGTTTTTATTGCTTTCTGTATTTATATCTAGTATTATTTTACCTTTTTATGTTAGTTTAAAATTATGTCTCCATGAGTTGGCAAAAAAAAAAAAAAAAAATTATGTCTTCATGACTTTTTACATGTCAAAAATAAGAGTAAAGTTGTTTTTTTAAAAGATTTTATAAATTTCTATTAATGTTAAGTAATATCAATTAGTAAAGATAAGAAAAATAAAAGGTGAATGGTTTTTGGAAAATAACGTGGATAAAATTAATATTCTCTTGGATAATTATAAATAAATATATTAATTAATTAATATTTATTGTTTTAAATAAATATCCACAGCACTTTACAGTCGGCCACTGGCACTTTAATGTGACCTACAGTCTGCAGAGCCCTGCTTGCTTGCCACCGAGAGAGAGAGAGAGAGAGAGAGAGAGAGATGGAATGTTTGCTTCTCTGCAGTTCGACCCCTTCAATTCTTCCGTTTCGAAAAGCCGTAACATTCCCCAACGGTCACCATTTTCCCTCCAATTTTAGAAACCCAGAATTGCTTTCCTCTTCTCTTTCAAGTCTGAATTATACAAATTGCAGAGAGAGAATCGGAGTGGACGCTCCTCTTTCCAGTACTTCGGCTTACGTCGTCCTCGGCGTTGAGCCTGACTGTTCTGCCGCCGAGCTCAAAGCCGCTTTCCGAGCTAAAGTACATGCATTTACCCTATTCCAGTCAGCGTATGCTCTGTTTTTTGGTTTTCAGTTGCGAAGATAATGGAGGAAAATAAGAGAAATTTGAGTTTTGCGTTTTTTTTTTTTATATTTTATTTGCCGTTGGGGTGGGTTTTGCGGCTAATAAAGAACTCTTTTTTGAGGGGCTGATGAAGAACTCGGCTAAGCCATTTAGGTGATTTGGGCTTGATGAAACAATCTAAAACAGAGTGCGGATGAAATTTTGGATGAAATGCCTCAAACAGATTTTGTATTTCATAAATGCATTTCTAAATTGTAATTCATCCTCAAATACAATAGCACTAAGTGCTGTATAGTAGTTGTATAATTCTTCAGATGAAAACAGTTAAAGAGAATCAGTCTAGAATTTTCCACAATATTCCTATAGAGCAGATTCGATTTCTTCATTCTGTTGTGGTTTAGCACTAGAAGGCTCAGCTTGGTGGAGTATTTATTCGGTCGGTATTGGGAAAGATACAGAACTGGAATTGTAATTATAGACAAGGCCTTGGATATGTAAAAACACAAATGAAGTGTATTTGATTTCCACAATTCATAATTACTTATTGTTTGGTGGTTGTAGACCTAAATTTTTTCCTTTGATTTTAACAAAGGTGAAGCAATTCCATCCTGACGTGAATAGAGATGGGCCAGATTCTGATACAATGATTCGCCGAGTCATCCAGGCATATGAGGTACTGCTATTTATAAATATTTACATGCGGCTACAAAGGGAAAGACAAATATGGGTTTGATGCTAAGTGTTGAATTTAGAGTGTAGGGAGATTCTCACATTATGTAGAATTAACCTGGAGGTTATTATTCATGTCACTAATCTTAAGTTTTTGTATTGTTTCATTTAGCATCTCTTCCGGATTCTTGTTGCCTATTTTTTAATACATCCGATATCATTGTCTAAATATGCTGATTTATCTAATTAAGCTTAAAAACAATATGGATATATGCATAACCGGCTTGTTTTTAACACTAGACTGGTAATAATTACAACTAGTAACTGTTGTTAGATAATATGTGTGCAGATGTTATCAAACTACAGTAGATCAGAGATCATTGAGAGGTAAGCCTTTCCTAGTTATCCGTCAAGAGTTTTATAGCAGGTCATGCTTGTAATTTCCTTTTTTTGTAGTTTATATTTTCCCTATTACTCACGCTGAAATTATGCTTCCAACTGTTCATATGGACTGTCAGTCATTTGTTCGTGTATGTCGGCACCAAGTGAAATTGCCAAGTTTATGAAAATGACAGTAGTGATCAACATCCTGCTCTCTGCTCTTGATAGTGTATCTGGCTACATTGTGTGAAGTACTTACTGGTGCATGTTAGTGGCGTTTTTCTAACAGGATGTACATAAAATAAATATGAAACAAACATTTCCCACATCTTTTGCTTGACTTTCTATGAATCATAACCTTTTCTCTGAGATATAAATGACTTGATTTATTTGTTTTATCCATTGTCTGTTTCATTCTTTGTACATCTTATATCACTCACTATTGAAGTTGCATTTGTAGGGAATGTTTAGATCCCTTTGAAAGTCCAGAATGTGAAGCATTTGATCTCTTTGTTAATGAGGCTCTCTGTCTTGGCAAAGGTACTGATGCATTCATTATATTGTATGTGTTACAATTGTCTGTGAAGCATAAAAAAAGTACCCTTGGTTATCATCATACGCATGAAGTGCTCTTGGGAAATTGTCTCATTGTCATGAGCTAATCCCTTTGTGGGAAACTTGTTCATGCTGAGTTCCGTTGATGCCCTGCACTAATGGCTGAAAATCTCAAGTTTTAGAGATATTTGACTCTTTTTTTTTGTTTCTTAGTTCTTACTTTTGTGACAGTATGTCGTCTTGAAAAACTCTAGAAATTCTTGTACAATCATCTTATCATACTACAACCTTATGCAATTAGGTAATTACAGCATTTCAAATTGATAAGCCTTGGGACACCTATATATATTTGTGAAAATCACTTCTTAGCATCTTGGAAAGAGGTCAAGCAAATGATTTTAGTCAAAATGTGATATTTTGGTCTTTCTTTCACTGTTGCTATTTCTAAATCATTGGTAGGCTGTCCATATTCTTGTGTAAAAGGGGCCCCTCATGCCTTCACCTATGCTTCCACTGGAACTGCTAGGGTATCTTCACAAGGTTGGTTAATTTGCTGTACATTGTGCATATTTTCTCATATGTTGTGTGTAGAAAGAACGGATGAAAGTAAGATAGGATGCAGGCAAGTTGTTTTTATTATAGTAGTATAGTCATTTTTATTTGATGGGGTTAAGGATATTTTAAAAGAAGGGGACAGAAGAATGAGAACGAAGGCACAGATTACCACTCATCAGTTTAGTTTGGTGGTTTTAACACACTAACTACTATAAACAGAAAATCAGCCCAATGATCTTCTTTATTATTTCAACTTTAAAGCCTCTGTGCTTTTGATTAGGACATGGTGACAATTACCAAGTTCAGATGGCGGTGGGTCAATGCCCAAGAAGTTGTATTTATTATGTTACACCTTCGCAGAGAATTATCTTAGAGGAGCTACTGGACAGGTATATCTCATAACTCCCCGGGAAATCATCGTTGAGAGTTGTAGAGGCTAAAATTGATCCAAAGAACTAATAAAACTACTGTAGCCACAACTGTGATAGAAATGGAGCAGGCTTGTGTTCTTAATTCAGCTTGATTAGTTTATTAATTGCAATCTCATGCTCCATCTCTGTTACAGTTTACTGCCAAAAGCTTAGAATATATACACGCGGATTTGTAATATAAATAGCCTTGATATTTTCACATCTCACACGCAAATATACAAGCTTACAATTTGGGTTATATCTTATGGTTGTTCACAATTGTTCTCTTTCTGGTTTATTTTGATATTGCAGTATCTTGAACAAGCCTTATGATACATCAGCCGAGGCAGAATTCCTTTATTCTCTTATAGCTAAAGCCAAGTTTGAGAACAATCGATACCAAAAGCCAAAGAAGCAACCCAAAACTTCAACCAAACATGTTGATTGGTTTTGACATTTGGACTGCGGATTTGTATGTAGCTTTGATTTTTATTACCAAACTCACCAAACACCACTCTGCTTTGGGAGAAAAGGGAAGCCAATACTGCTTACAGATGTTAGTAGGAGCCTTCTTGTCAAGTGCATGTACATAAGAAAAGCCAAGGGACAAAATATATTTTTGTTTGTGTAATTAAGTCATAACACCACATTTTTTAAGGAAATGTTTGTAAATATTGTAAGTTCCTGTGTTTTTTTTTTTTTTGTGTGACTCGGGGGCTCACGTTTATGCTCCAATAAACAGTTCTTTACTTGCTAATGAGCATTTTCGGGACCCGGGTCATGCTACGATACCGCCTCCAAATTACCGCTACTGCTTACCGCCCAAGCCAAAATTGTCTTTTTTTTTCTCTTTTTTTTTAATATATTTAAATATTCAAAAAGAAATTGAAAAAAGTATCATAATATTAAAAATTACTTCCTTATATCATTAAATAAAAAAATTAATTTGAAGAGCAGTCATTTAGAAGTTTACATTTGAAAAGGCATAATAGACTTATTTTAGAAGTAATATTTTGTTGTGAAACATGCGACAACTATGATAAAAGAATGGAATTATAAAGAGAGAAAGTAAAAGAAAAAATACCAATTTATGTGATTTAGTAATATGCCTATATCCACAAGAGCGGTAGCTATTTTACATTACATGAAAATTAGGATTACAATATATATATATATATATATTTGGAAAATAATACTCTAACCACTTGTTTTCACCATTCCTTGTTATCACTGAAATCTTTTGTTTTATTTTTTAATTTTTCTTTTTACTTAAGGATTAAAAAATTACTTTTTAGTGATATTGTGAATTTTTTATTTTTTTAAAAAAAATTTTAAATGTTAAAAAATACATATAAGAAAAAACAATAAAAATAGAAAACACCAAATATACCTAACGGTGGCTCCCAGCCAAGCTCCCAGCGATGGCTGGGACGCTGGGAGCAGTGTACATGGCACCATCCTATATATTTGTAATAACTTTATCCGTATATTTATACTACACTCCCTTCACTTCACTTTGCTCCACTCCAGTATCTGCCTGATTTCTTAGTACATTCGTTTCACTCATATGAGCCACATACGACAACATATTTTAATTCAAACATAGGATCTTAGAGAGAGAGAGAGAGAGAGAGGACACCGAGTATGCTATACTTTGGTGCATCTTGTTGCGCCATGGTATTACATTGAGAAGAAAGAACAGGTACTTGACTCAGATTGGGTAATGCAACTATATGTATTATGCGTTATAAAGTCGGATTCAAGCTACAAAATTTACAAAGAAATGATGCAGGATAGAAATAGAGTGATCTTCAACATTTTTGGAAACAGAGAAACATAAAAGGATTATGAAATCGCCTTCATAAACCGATTTAGTGAAGAGAAGACGCTGGCTGCTCTGTTAAACAGAGATGGACCCTGCTCTGATCCCTCCGCTACATTTCCAAATATTATCTGCAAATAACAGCACATAACTTTTCACTTCCTCTAGTTCTTAGAGCTAACATTTTGTCTCTGTTTGTGGCTGTGGTCAGGCTTAACATGCAAGATTTAACTATTTCTAATAAAGAAATCTATGCATAAAAGTCTAAAAGATAGATAACATTTATGAACCCATAACAAAACATTTTTTTTGCGTAAATTCAGTTTTCTTTGCATAACAAGTCACACCTCTTCTAAGGAGACATTATAATTAGTTATCAGCAACTTACCTCAAGATCCTCGGCATCAGGACGGCTAATGAGTTCTTTGGCAAGGAGGTATCTGTTTGGTCTATCCTTATCATCATAGAACACCTTCCACAATCTTGTGAAAGATCAGAAAACAGATTCAGAGGTAAGAGTATCAGAAGCATGATTGACATGAGAACCAAAAATGAAAATCTTAAAAGGGTCCCTGATTGTTTCACCTAGCCCTAGCCCTAGCTCGTTTTAACGGTATCATGCACGTGATCACAAGACAGATATCATCAATCCATGGATAATGATGCATTTGGTTATAGACATACAACTAGACAACAGGTGCCCATGAGAGGGTAGGAACTCGGTAAGAGATACAAACTGGACCTTACCCTGGATAACACCTAAACACGGCACCAGATGGCAGAGGTCTCATTGAGTAAACTGTTGAAAAAGTGCTGCAAAAAATAAAAACATACAGTTGGTTGTTTGTAATGATCCTAAACATGTATAATATTATACAAATGAACGAGATGAGTTCACAAGATGTTACTAGTGGTCTACAAAATCTGACATGTCATTTACATACAATTAACTGAAAGAAGTGTAAAAGGGTCAATGGTGAGCCACGACAATACAATCATTGAGGAAAGTTTTACATGGCATGATTATATATTCTTAACATATGGGTAGCAGTTATTGAGTATGATAAGAGATGCACAATCATTTAACATACGTACAGATTGCAAAATTAAGGTGATTTGAGTTCATCTTGATAATATAAAATACTTTTTTTCCTAATGAACTAGAGCAAGTGGAAAGGCTAACCAATTGAATGAGCTTTAAAATAACAAGAATCAGGCTGGTTTGATGATAAGCATACCGTAGAAAATACCGCCTTAACTGTCGAACGTTAACCCCAACTCCTACATCCTCACTGATTAGGCGCGGGTTCCACATGATGAGAGGCCTCGACTGCCAATATATGAGATGCTGTGAGGACAATAGTTCTAAACCAAGCCCTCTATTCTAGAGCATAAGCATTAAGACTTCAAGATCAAAAGAACTAAAAAATTAATGAAATAATTTTAGGTTAGATACACCCTCAGTCATGGTACAAAACAAATGTAAACCTTGACAGAATATCAGCAAGGGCTGGACAAAATACCTACCCTTTGACCCAAACGAACCAATCCAACTGGAAACAGTCAATTTTTGGTGTTGGTCAGAGGGGACTGAGAAAGAAAAACGGATTTCCAATGGGAGTAGGGTTGGCTGTGAGGTGATGGGTGTTTAAAAAGCAACCACTCCCAGCCCAACTAGCACATGGCATATATGGTGGTGGGGTGGGCAATATTTCACGCCAATCACCATAACTAGTGGCAGGGTATGAGGTGACAGCCGCCAGTATCAAGTTCATTAGTCTAGATGTCTTGGTCAGTTCAAAGAGTCGTCTACAATGGCTGACATGGATCAGTTTGACCACTGGAAACCATCAGCAACTTGGCCAAGGGGAGTGGTATCCAAGCTCCAATGTCACCAGAATGATACGAAAGAGTCAAATAAATATGTAGCAAACTGTAATTTCTACAGCTTGAATATAAACAAACCAACTTATTTGACGCACATCATCACACAGAAACAAATACACATAGATAGGTGATTTTAGTTAATCAGTTGTTCAGAACCCACGATACAAAAATGTATTTTCTATGGGCATATGTGTAAGAAAATGTTAACTTGAATATTACCAACAGACAATGATGCAGCAAGAAGATAAATATTAGCTTCATGCTAGAATTTACTGAAGAAAGAAACTTCTCCAAATTTACCATGGGGTTGTTGGTGATTTGAAATAGGATATAATGCATGAATGCATGCAATCTACCCTATAAAAAATTTTATCGATTAGTACACATTAAGAAGTAAATATGAGTCATCGTCACAATAGTGTCTAGACTTCTGATCATTAGAATCATGATAATAAACAGAAATGTGTATATAGAGATCATAGAGACTTCTAATAACGGACTGAGGAGATCAGAATGGCACCGGTTCATCTGAGAGATTAGATGCAATTCTCTCTACATATCCCAACATCTGATAATCAGGAACAACCATAACCACGATCTCGTCTTCACTCTCTACAGGCTTCCTGTCACTTAAGCTGTATGAAATAAGACAAAATTTTAAATATCACATATATGACTAATTAAGTTCAATTAACTAATATTCAAGTTTATGCAGTAGAGCTTCATAAGTAAAATGATCCTGTACCAGAAACTAAATATATAGAAAAAAATGAACAATAAAGTGCCAAATTTGTATGAAAAAGGATGGTTAGCCAAGCTGCCAAAGTACATGCTTATAGGACTTCCATCGATATGGTGGACATTACCTAGAAAATCCAAAAGCAGCATCTTTCCATCGGTACTTCAGAAGTGCAGCAGCACCAGCATCGGGAAATATGGCTTTAACTCTCTAAAAATCCAAATTACAGAACTTAGCAACTGAGATCATGTATGCTAAATAATAACACTAGATTTACTTATTATAAAAAGGGAAAAAAGCATACATCATTAACCAATATAAGGTACAGTAGTTCGAATTGTCATCAATTCTTTAAGACTAATCGCCCAAGGATTGGTAACTGTTTTATTTTCTAATGGATACTGGCTAAAATTGCCAACTTCAAAGCAAAGGTTAGGTAACATTAATAGAGAACCTCCTTCACATGTTAATTCATTCTCTCAGACTGTATAGTTAAGTCAATCCCAAACACTTTACTTTTGTAACTTCAAGAAATATGTCCAAATAACCTGAGATCCTGTTTCTTTAATTAGCGTATCCAAGAAAGTTCTTGACAGTTCCCAGAGCTCAGCTTGTGCACCTTCATCATCTAGAAACTGCAACTGGGGAATTAGGAGCTCAACCTGTAAAAAGATATCATGACTTTAAACAGTAGAAAAGAGCAGAGAACCAACTGAAGTAGTGAAGTCGATTCACAGAACTGAACGTTAGAGGTGGCATCTCACTAAGAAATACCTCTCTCTCTCTCTCTCTCTCTCTCTCTCTCTCACACACACACACATTAGCACACAAATTGCCCAAAATTTTAATAATATCTTCTATTTCAAAATGTACAACTCTTTAAACTGTTCCAAGTCAGGTTTGAGTTCAATTGTTGCAAGTATTATACTGCAAAAGTTTTAATAGACTGAAATATTGATAAGGCAGTAGTAGAACTCAGCATAATTTGCTAAGAAAATTAAAATATAGAATAGCTCATTACCTAATGTACCTCTTTTATTTTATTTACCTTTTGAGGACTTTATTACACTACTACCTCTTATTTTATTTTCATTTTTATTTTTCTTTTTTTTCAGTTTTGGATATTGTACCTTTTCTTTCTGATACTGTGATTTCAATAGAAAAGAAAAGAACAGAAAAAATCTTCCTGGGATGGGATTGCTTTGAAAAATTCGAAAACTTATTTTGTTCCCTTTCTTAGATTCATTTCAGCTTCAAACTAAAAGAACGAAGGAGAAAAAAAACCAAAAAATTAGAAGCTTCCAATTTCAATCAATAAGATTACATTTTTCTTTTTGCACGTACTATTGCTCTCATTCCTCCTGAAGACAAAAATGAGGCAGTTGCTTCACTTGATTGCCGGACAGCCCCCTCCAAGTCAGAAGGCAAGCAGCTGAAAGATAAAATAAATCATGAGTGGTTTTCCTTTAACTTATCAGATGCAAGGCCAAGAAACAAAAAATCTAAATGACAATTAATCAACTCAACCAAAAACAAATTTTTATGAGATGAACTAGAAGTTTGTTCTTTTCTATGTTTTGAGGTCAAGGCCTATACATTATAGATATTACTAGCAAGCTTCCTAAATACAAAATACCACAATTTCTAATTATCACATAATCAATCAGTAGCCAAACCCATAAAATTATTATACTAGACCAAATCTTAGGCTACTATGTAAGCTTATTAGGCTTATCATAAGGCACTTGAGCTAGAAGAAGATGCTTAACCTGTTAAGTACCACTCCTTAAGATGGAATTGTCCATTTTACTTTTCAATCGAATCACAATTAAATTATAAGGGGCATAGGTGCAAGTTTATTTCTTTTTCATTTGCTCTTTAACATAAGCTCCCAAACGCACTTAAACTCTATTCCATTCCGTCTTAAGGTCGCCCTTCTTCTTCCTAATCCCTTCAACTCCCAAACACATTACAAAAGTTACAATTTTTTCAACTGAAAGGCATAGTGCAAATTATACACACAGAATGAGATATTTGGCAAGATTTACATAATTAATAGATTCAAACGCCTTATAAACAACAATAAAATGACTCAATCGGTCCAAAGACCCCAAATTGACTCTTCATCAATGGATATCCCAAATTCCCTTTAATTTCACTATAGCCCTCCATCATATATCCTCCACATATTCTGATATATAGCAACTTGAAACCCAGAAAGGAAATTCCCAGATAACTAAACAAGTGAACCCAGATAAGCAAGTTAACTCTTAAGTGTTTATACGAAACAGAACCTGTCATCATCTTCCTCTTCTACATCTTCTGGAATAATTTCTGGCTGTGCTGGTAATGTAGAAGGTGTGATGGTATTAGGGCTATCCTCCCCTTGGAATTTATCAAACTTGGCACGTAAACTTGAGCTAGAGCCAGCTCCATTCAGTGAAACTCCATTGTGGCCATTAGAGATAGAGTGAGAAAAGGATAAGGAAAAGCGTGTGGCTGAGGATGGGTTGAATACTGATGCAGAGGAGCATGAATTCAAGAAGCAGCAACTTGAATATGAAGAAGCCATGAAGTTGCTAGAGCTACTCCCAGGCCTACGCCATAGAGTTATCCCACTGGTTTTATCGAATTTGATATCTGTTTTTTCATTTTAATCGTCCATTGCCATTGCCAGGGAGTCCGACGGATTCCATGATTCTAACCCAAGGATATGATGTCCAATGACTATCTGCCACGTCAACAAAAGGCACGCTAATCATCATTATAACGTGACCTATAGAATTGAGATGACCCAATTTATAAGACAACTAAATACATATAACTTCTAATTTTCAATAGATAAAAAATCTGTGAAATTAAAATACTATAAAAAACAATACACTCAAATCTCTTCATTCAAAAGATGAGAATACTTAAATTCTACAAACTTAAGTTGGGGACTATTTTTCTAATATAATTTTCTATATACAAACAATATTAACAACAACTAACTAAAACTAGACTACAAAAATAAAAAAACGAAAATTACAGAAGGCTATTTATAGTGGCACGTGAGCACCACGCGCCACTCTAAGAGTGAGTCACTGTAAGGTATGGACGCTCCAATGTCTCGAATCTAATTTGAACTACCGTCGGCAAGTTAGATCCACCAAAGCGAGAACACAATGAAAGCTAACCCTCATTCGGTCCCCAAGCGTGAGAAGCACACGTCTTCCTGTTCCACAAAAAATCTCGGGCGACGAAAAAATCAGCGGACCGGTAGAGTGGCGACACCACGCGTCATGGTCTTAGGACACTCGAAGCCATCGTACCTACAATCACAGCCTTCAAAAACCGTAGACACTGAACCAAAAGCCACCTTCAACAACAAAACCAAACATGGTGGCTGTTCGGAAAAACAAAAAAGGAGAAACAAAGAGAAAGAAAAGAAGAGAAAAAAAAAAAAAGAGGAGATGGAGCTGGAGCTCCGCTGTCTCTCACGCCAGCAAAGTTTTTGAAATCTTAAGAGACGAAAATCGTGAGAGAGGGAGAAAAGGTTTCGACAAACATATATAGATCATTAGTATCCTATTTATAATTGAAACTATGTGTAATATCCAGCAATACCACTTACGGTAGTAGTGTGAGCAAGCGTCGAAAAATTACTTTAAAAATAGTTAGATTTATCATTAAATAATTATTTTTTATGTTGATTTTATATTTTATTCTTTTTTTTTAAGATTATATGGTATTTGTATACTTCATAATTATAAATATTATTTTTTAATTAATATCATACATTATATTAAATTTCTCTAATTTATATATTTATTTTTGTGAAATTATTTTATAGATAAAGCATTGTCGTGACAATCTATTTGAAAGAGTGCTCCTCCATTGCTTTGCATATACTTTAATTATGACTATTAAATTTATTTCCAAACAATTCAGCATCAAAATAGAAAAAGGACAAAAAAACAAAACAAAACCCAAAAGCGATTGCCAAATGTGCTTAAACCCGCTAACTCCAAATCACTACAACAAAATGCATTTTTTCCCAAGAGATATTTGGTCAGAAATAAGCCAATATACTGCCAGAAATGATCTTTTCTGGCATGTTCCATTCACAGCACAATCACCAGAAATAACTGGCCCAGTATGTGATAATTTCCTACCACAAAGTGAAGTGTCCGAAAAAACCATTATTTCTGGCAGCACCACATCCTAATAAATGAGTTGATTTCTGCCAGAATAGGTACTTTTAAATTATGAATGGGTTTTTATCTGGCAACTATTTGCACGGAAAACACATTTTTCTGGCATGTAATGAATGCCGGAATTATTTATTTCTGGGTTATTTTGTCACTAGAAGCCCCCATTTCCTGCTACAGCCAAATAACTGGAATTATATAAACATTCTTGTTACGATTTAAAGTGCCAGAAAAACAAAGTTTGGACAGTATAGATCATCAGAAATGCTCTCTACCTACGGATAATACTTTGGCAACAAATGGGTTTTATGTGCATTATCAATAATTCCAAATTACTTCTTTCTGGGCAAACTAGTAAACGCCAGACGTAGTAGCTCCCATGGCTTGGTTAACATATCGCCCCAATTCAACAATATTGCGAGTATCAACATTTGTTTATTTTTTTTGGTAAATTTATTATATAATTATATATTTATTGGTGTTCCAGAATTCTAATAAATAAATAGGCCTAACTGAGGAAGTTTGAATACTGTTGCTACATTACATTTCTGAATTATAGTGATTTTTCGAGACCTCAATTCAAAAATACTCGAGTACAAAATATACCAATATTCGGCCTGAACATAAACTATCTGATACGCATGTACATTTCAACTGTTGAAACTCAGCTTCTATTAATTTATGCTAGTAAGTAACAGTGCTCAAACAATTACAATTCAGATATATTCCATGGATTCTGCCCAAACAAAGACCATCTATTAATTGTGTGATTGCATGTCATCAACACGTATAGCCTTATATTTATATTAAACAAGCTTTGAATCCCAGTACACAAAATGACATTTACATCATTGTATTCATCGACCAACACTTAAATTCAAAACATACAATTTATATATTCTTCATTCTACATAGTTTGCTGGAGCATTCTTCTCTGATCTGCCTGCTTGGAGCTTAATCCAAACCGTTTTCCCCTTTGTTTTCAAAATCTAAAACCTGCAAATGCACAACCATGCCATTTCTGAAAGATATCAGCAACTAGAAATCAAGTCCTAAGCCTCATTGATGAGAATTTGGAGCTTTGCAATTCACAATTCCATTTACATATGTTTGCAGAAGTGGTAAATATATGGAACGTCAAGTTGAAAGACCTCTTGTACAAATTTTTACCAGCATATTAGAGTTATTTTTCAGGAAAAACTCAGATAGTGATACCTACAAGTATATACAACTTGTATGCCACATATTTTCAAAACCCTCATTCACTCTCACACAGATACTATAGGGATCTTTGGTCTCAAATGTATTAAAGTAGAGGAAACAAATTAGTATGGTTGTTGGCCTGTTATTATGCTATCCAGAAAAAATTCTGAGATATCAACAAATGATTTATAATGTACTAGTCAATATATATATATATATATGAAAATTACTAATGATTGTTTTCTAACCAGAAGATAAATTTGAACCAATTGCATGCACTTGAACCAACCAGAAGGTAAATTTGTAATTAACATGCAAAAGTCAAGCAAATAAAACTATATAATACCTGTATGTCGTGCTCCAAAGCCCATGGGCTGGCAAGTGCTGCACTTCTCCTTGTGGTCAGTAACAAAAGTCTCAGGAAAATGTGGGGGCTCCAACACTACTAGTTAACATGTGAGGCAACCTCATCTTAAACTCCCAAAATATTAGTTTAGAAAATCTAATAACAGTGTGCCACTTCATGCTACTCCAGCAAATTCAAAAAACTACCAAAATGGTTAAATTATCCTGGACCTCTAATGGATGCCTAGGCATCCCCTGGAGTCCCCTGTTGAGACTCCCTCTGGGACTCTAATTGAGACTCTAATTCTGTAACACGGTCGTAAAGCCTGTCACATGAATCAAATCTCTCCTGCACCTTTGCCAAATTTGTCATAAATTCCTCAAACCTCTTCCTATAGCCCTCTGCCTCAGCCTTATGCTTCTCATTCTCCTCCCTAAGACGTTCAAACTCTCTATTGGACAGTAATGAAACAGATGGTTCGGGTATAACCAAGTGTCCTAAGCCTCTAGCATAGCCTGATCGGGTTCCCAACACCTCTTTAAATACTGCATTTGCATTTTCATCATTGTTTTCTTCTGGTTCCATCTTATTCAAACACTCAAGCATCTTATGCTGCAATACAAATGAAATTATAAATAAAGAGCTAAATCATTAACATATATATTCATGTTTTCAGCAATTATGCGCTAAATCAGTTTATGTTTTCAATCCAAGTCAATTAGTAATACATATTTATGATCTCAACAATTAAGAGCTAAATCCATCTAAAAAAAATAAGTATACATTTAGCTAAATCAGTTTATGTTTTTAATACTAATCAATTAGTAATTTTTATTTGTTTGTTTTATTTCAGCACTTAAGAGCTAAATCCATCTAATTCAAGCCAAGCCTACACTAGAACTAAATCAGTTTGTGTTTTTAGTACAAGTCAATGAGTAACAGCCCTATTTTCAGCAATACATGAGTAGAAAACATCTAAAAAAAATATAATTGTTACATAGAGTTAAATCAATTTATGTTTTCAGTACAAGTCAATTAGTAACAGATATTTATGTTTTCAGCAATGAAGAGCTGAAAACATCTGCTCTTTCATGACTTTTATACATAAAGCTAAATTAGTTTATGTTTTCAGTACAAGTCAATCCCTGACAGATTTTTGTGTTTTTAGATGCCTTAATAGCTGAAAACATCTCTTAAAAAATCAAGTATACATAGAGCTAGATCAGTTTATGTTTTCAGTACAAGTCAATTAGTAACAGGTATTTATTTTTTCAGCAACTAGAAGCTGTAAACATCTAAAAATGCTGTAGGTATAGAAAGACGCTTTATTTAATCTTAAAAGATTAAATAAATATACGCAGACTTAATGCAACTCACGTAGTTGTGCTCAGCTGCTTCAGTAATAAATTTGTCCTTCTTGGCAGACCAATGGGTCACCTTGTACAAAGCAACATAATTTGGAGCTTGTTCACGCTTTAAACAAATGTTTCAATAACAATTCGGTCAGTTACATAAACTGGTCCAGGGAAAGAATGAGAAAATTAGAAATTTGAATTATTTCTCTTCACCTTTTCCACCATCAGCCTAACAAATGACTTCCTACCTCCCGTGTGGTTTATCCTTTGATTTTGCCTATTACTTTTGTTCCGCTTTGATAGGTTCTATCATTGACACAGAGTAAACCCAAGTATTTATTAACCTTTGAAATTATATTTTAACCAAGCAGATTTGTATAAGGTACAAACTATCTAGCTAAAATGCTTCCAAGGTGTATACTGAAGTTGTTACCTTAAAGTGCTCACTTGCCCATCTTTCACATAAGTGTTCCCAAACCGGCTTGCTTACCATCTTTGTCCCTCCAACAATGGCAGCCTCATGTGTTTCATATTCCATGTACTTTTTGTGTAATAGGTAATGAAAGTCATTGTACTTTTGAGCAAGTGCCATTGTCACTGTCTCTCGGTGGTTACTTTTTGACCACTCCAAGTCAAAATCAGACTATACATATCAAATAGTTAGTGGGACTAAATCATAACATAAATAAAAAATCACATTAATAGAGCATTGAAAGCTTTTTCCATGATTACAAACCCGAACACGATGTGCTAGCTCTTCTTTACTTAGCTGATCAACACATCTCCAACTTGCATGCCGCATGTCGGCATATACTTTGATAATCCATGTAACGCGTGTTGAAAACATCGCTGCATGTGAGCATGAAACTCCTCTTTGGCCATCCTTAATCTCCACCGTTATTTTCCCAAATTTTCGAATGCGGTCAAATGCTGTGCACTTTGCTGGTCCCCTTCCACGCTTCCGGGGGGGAGGCGCTTGTGAATAAAAAACCACAACACATTGTTATCTTATTATTACCATAAGTACCATAAATTGTATTTAGAGATTTATTATTGTCTATAATCTGATTGTATGAAATAATAAGTTTACCTACAACATTTGCGTTACCGATTTCAACCTCATTGAGAGGAATTGTGGGCTCCTCTAGACCGACACTTGGTCCTTGAGTTTCAGCATCTGAAAATGAAACGGCCTCATCTCTCAAGATGGGTGCTCGAGGATGTTGATCTTGGAGTCTACCACGTGCTGCTTCGCGATTGCCAGCACGTCCACCACAACAATTCTTTGATCCTCTCATTAAAGCTACAGTATCATAATTTCATAGCAATTATTAAATGTCAGCACAAATACAATTTTCTGGGCATAAAAAGATTCAGTATGGATCAGATTCCTTAACAACCATACCCCTCACACATCTTTAATAATTGCTATGCTGTACATATAAAACACCTTCAAACATCTAAAACTTTGTAAAGCTGGTTCTGAACTTTACAAGTTATGCATTTAATTAATTTGTCTGCAAATTTGCATTGGTTGGAAACAGGTGTTTTAGTGGACTCTCTTGTTGCTACTGTCATTCCATGTAAACGTCTAAAAAGGTCTTTGTTTTGCTTGGCAGTCTTCCAAGTTCATTTCAGATGAATAAAAGTTTGTTTGGTTATAAAAATTAAAAAAAAACAAACCTTCATCCATGTGTAGTTACCTATGTTTAGCACCCACTATCAATTGTTTGTAATATGCAGTGACCATCAACATTAAAGCATTGAGAATAACATTATAAGCCTTATCTAAACCCTGGACATAGTAAATGCCCTGTATTTCAGACCACAAAATTTATAAATGGACCAGCTATGCAATATTGATTTTACTTTACGTGCCAAGGTCAATTATCTTTCCACATGCATGCCCATTAATGTGAGTTTACATACTGCATTTACATATAAGCTTCTCAAGCAATAAGCTAAAATATTACAATGCAGTAAATGCAAATCCTTCGACATAGGCACCATAGTTGGACAAAAATATTCATCATTTCCTAATTCAGGAAGCAGTTATATACAAAGCTTCCACAAACAGTCTTTGCAGACTGGAAAGTAAGTGAAGGAATATCTTAGGAAAACTCACATTTATTTGTATGATTATTTGAAAATCAGCATGTATCCAGGTATCATGCAAGTTATTTGTCCCAAAAATAAAAAAGTTTTGACTTTTGAAAATCATATTTGTTGCTACCGTGTTGGGACTTTGAAACATTATGCTTTGAAGATGGAGGATATCAGAAACTGTAGAAAATTTATGGGGAGAAGAGTAAAAGCTTAGAGAGTGCATACCTGGGTTTGGTTGTAATATGGAAGTTGTAATAGAAATTTTGCCGCACCTTGTAATATATTTCTCCAAGTCCTCTGCTTTGTCTTTGCTCTGAAAGTTTCTTGAAGGAGAATGGCTGAACCTTGTGAGCCTTGGGATCCTCAGCAAGACATGTACGTACCAGAATTTATAGAAAATACTTCACCAAAATATCTCCTTTTAACCCAGAAATCCAGTCCTGCTTTGTGGCAAGTGGGGCCGTAGGTCATCAAGTACCTCTCAAGTACACCAAATACCCATCCAAGCTCTGACAGTGATCATGAACATTGAAAAATGGGCCATTATTTAAACTTGCCCGCGCATGATCAGATTTTTTTTTACCGCGCAATGGTTCCTTTGTAGATTTTGGAAAACCATATAACTTTTTACTGTTATCAAATATACTACTAAATCCTATAGCTGCACGTGTATGGTACACTTGGCCATTTCATGGCATTGCTTGCATTCATGGGTCAGACTTAATTCTTAAGCCCAGTACTACTTTAATTATACGTTTTTCAAAAAATTCACATGTCCATAATTTAAGAAGCTAATTATATTATTATTTAAAGTTGAGTGAATCTAATTTATTCAGAACTTTCAGAAAATTCAGTCCATTATTTGATGAAACAAATTCTATTATTATTTAATTATAGCCTCATGGATTAGATAGTAATCCATTGCATAAATTAATTTGCAAATGCATCATCTCAATTTTAGTGGGAATATGACATCTTTATATTTATTGAACAACAACAACAAAGTACTCCCATAATTCTGTAAAAGTGTTGTGGGTCATCAAGTGTGAATAATATTAATGTTGGATAGGAAAACAAAGCTTGAGCTTTTGAGGTGGTAAATCAACCTTCTTTCTAGGAAACTCCACAAACCCAATTTCGTATATTGATAGTTGTGTTTATAATAAATTCTTAAACATCAATTAATGTTATTCCTCTTTTGCAAATTCTCATTTCCACTGGGACCATTAGCATGAGGAAATTGCAGTTTGCCATGATAGAATTTTATCTACCTACACCATACTGAAATTGCTGCATTACCAACAACTAAGTTGCTTTGAAGCAACTTGCACTGGCTCACTGTAAAGCTATCCATCAATGTTCAGAGGGTAAAAAACACTCCCTAGAGCAATATTGGTTATAAACTATAGTTACCTGCATTATTGAGATTTACTATTAATTAAACATCCCACATTATGTAACATAATCTTCTGGTCATAAACAAAATAATTGAATTGATTTTTTGTTTAATAGGTCAGCCTAAGCAAGATACATACTTCTTGATACTATCTACTAAATCATGCAAGTACTTTGGAAATGTATAGCAGAATGTGGCAAAAACTGCTATGCATGGAACCTGCATTAACCTACTTTTGGGATCTTTCCACATCAAGTGCATTATTGTTTTATATATTACTAATAGAATGTAAACTGGCAATCACAATTCAGACCAGTAGCAAAGTACAAGAAAGAACTTGTTATAGTGCTACCAATTATGGGGTTTAGGAGAGAGAGGAAAAAAAACAAGTTACCCTGCTCCAGAATGCAATTCATGATCAGATTGTCATGATGTTTCAAGAAAAATATAAATTCAGATTGGCATAATCTACCACACCAGACATAACGTCCTCCTCCCATACACAAAAACAATGTACCCTTTTAACTCAAATAATGAATTCCATGAATATTATTTGGGTACCAAACAATCCCTACATAATAAAAATCTAGTTTTATTATGTTATTATCCAATCCACAACGGCATCCATCGGGTTCAGAAAACAAGAATACCAGACTTTTAGCTAGATAGTGTTATGGTTTGAACTGGAACTACTACTAATTGTTTTCCAACCATATACAAACAATCGTTCCAATTATAGTATAGACATGTCCAGAAATAACCTACATGATAATTAAATGCACATAAGGTTTCAAATGCTACTAACAAAGATCTTCAAATTCCAAAATTGCAAAATCATCAAACAAAATCCGATTGGTACAAGTTCAAAGACATATTAGTCAGAGTCCGTTTCAGAATTCGATTGGAAGTCGTCCTCATTACCAGACCCACTTGTGTCAGTATTGGGATCAGTGCCAGATTCAAATCCATCCACATCATCGTCAATGAAACTATGTTCTGCATCTCCAAGACCTGAATGATGTAGTGTGATTACCTCATTAACTGCAATCGGTTCTTCATCGACTCTATGCAATTGGTCTTGTAAGCCATTACCACTTTCATTGATTGGACCATCTTCGAGTATGGCATCCTCATCTTGATACGCATCACCTTCATTTATGTCCTCACCATCGTCTAATGCCGTTGGGATGGGTGGAATGTCATATACATTCCTATTGGTTATCTTTTGCACCACTTGCCAATTCCCCCCCATACTCAAATCTTTTAAGTAAAACACTTGTGAGCATTGCGTAGCAAGTGCAAAAGGCTCGTCCTGATACCACTTTCTAGAAGTATTAACACTTGTAAGATGATCCCCTACATGTATCCCGTGTCTATGATTACCAACGTCCCACCAGTCACATTTAAACAAGTATACAAGTTGCCATCCCATGTAACGCAATTCCAGAATATCAATCAACACCCCATAGAAATCAATCGACATCGACTGATGTACCCCTGTAACAACAACCCCACTATTTTGGCTGCGTCGATGTTGTTCACGGTCTTTTGTATGGAACCGTATTCCATTCGTGATGCATCCACTATATAACCCAACCCAAGGATCTGGGCCGCAAGCAAGAGCATAAAGTTCATCCGTAACTTCATCCGGATTCAAGTTACGCAAATCTCGTATCTATCAACAAAATGCAACGCCGAATGTTAATATAGATAACATTGAAATATAAAAAACCATTAAAAGAAGGTATAGAAAGTGGTATTTATGCTCACATAACAAATTGCACTGACTTACATGGTTCTTGAACCATTTCGAAAATTCGGCTTGGTGTCTACTATCAACGTTGTTGGTGTCCTCTTCTTGAATCTTGTTATAGTGCTGACTACGAACACATCCATTTCAAATATAGTCAAATTACAACGCATACCCTCAATGAAAGATTAAAGATTTATACTTGAAATTATTCATAATATACTTACTCCACAAAGTGTTTAATCTCAGGACAATTGTTAAGCACATACCACTCCGCCTTTGCATATAGCTTATCATCCAATCTTTGAGTGGAGGGAGAACCCATTGGCCGAACCTTTTGGGAGAAGACACTAATCGTTGCCGTTGGATGGCAGTCACCGACATCCACATTCCGTTCCTCTCTAGTGAAATTTGTCTCAATGTCATGGAGGTACATCGAACAAAAAGTAAGACACTCAACATGTATATAAGCCTCAGCAATTGAGCCTTCTGGACGAGCTTTGTTTTTTACATAACGTTTGAACTTCCCGAGGTACCTTTCGAATGGATACATCCACCTATACTGCACTGGCCCTGCAAGCAATGCCTCATGTGGTAAATGAATAGCGAGATGTACCATTACATCAAAGAATGCTGGTGGGAATATCATTTCCAGCTTACACAGAATCACAGGGATATCAATTTGTAGCTTCTGTAGAACATCGATGTTTATAGATCGTGCACACAGTTTCTTGAAGAAGGAACTTAACTCAGTTAAAGCTTGCCTAACATCATTGGTGAAGTACCCTCTGATCACAACTGGCAGTAATCGTTGTAGGAAAATATGACAATCATGACTTTTCATACCTAAAATCTTTGATTCACTGACATTCACACATTGAGCAATGTTCACAGCAAAGCCATCAGGGAACTTGACACTTGCTAACCATTCACAGAAAGATCTCTTCTCTTGTTTATTTAACATGTAACATGCTAGTCTCATGGAACAACGGTCTCTATCTTGTTGTAGGTGTAATTCTTTTCGTATGCCTAGGTGGGCCAAATCCCGACGTGCAAGCACTGTGTCCTTACTTTTTCCTTTGATATTCATCAATGTTCCTAATACGCTATCGCATATGTTCTTTTCAATATGCATGACATCTAGATTATGCCTCAATTCCAAAGATTTCCAATAAGGTAGCTCGAAGAATACACTTTTTTTTGTCCAATTCAACTCATTGGCTGGGCGTTTACGTTTCTTTGATGTCTTTCCAAATTGTATGTCTGCCAATTGTTCCAATTGTTCTAAGATGGCCTCTCCAGACAAAGGTAAAGGTGCATGACGATGGTCGATACTACCATTAAATTCAACTCTTTTTGATCTCCACCTGTGTCCTGGCAACAACCATCGTCGATGACCCATATAACAGTGCTTTCTCCCATGGACCAACCATAAAGAATCCGTCGCTTCGTTACAGGTAGGACATGCCATCTTCCCCTTTGTGCTCCACCCAGAGAGATTAGCATACGCTGGAAAGTCATTGATGGTCCAAAGTAATGCTGCATGTAACTGAAATGCATTTAATGCAGATGCATCATATGTATTGACACCAACCTCCCATAGAAACTTTAGTTCTTCAATTAAGGGTTGTAGATACACGTCGATATCATTACCTGGTGCTTTCGGGCCAGGAATTAGTGCCGAAAGCATAAGGTATGGATCTTTCATACATAACCAAGGGGGCAAGTTGTATACTACGACTATAACTGGCCAAATACTGTAGGGTTTAGCTATATTATTAAATGGGTTAAAACCATCACTAGCTAACCCAATTCTCACATTACGAGCATCTGAGGCAAACTGAGGGTACTGCACGTCGAAATCTTTCCATACCTTCGAATCTGCAGGGTGCCTCATTACATTAGCATCGTTGACACGTTCAGTTGCATGCCATCTCATTGCCACGGCAGTCTTATTAGATACAAATAGTCTTTGCAACCTTGGAATCAAAGGAAAATGTCTCAATACTTTGTATGGAATTTTCTTTTGTTTGTTACTGCTTAACACCCATCTCGAAGTGTTGCATTTTGGGCACTTGTCCCGGTTAGAATGCTCCTTCCAGAATAAGACACAATCATTCAAGCACGCATCTATCTTTGTGTAATTAAACCCAAGCCCACGTTCCAATCGGCATGCGTCATTGTATGAGTCAGGGAGAAGAGCATCAGGAAATGCAGACTTCAGGAGATTGATGACCATGTTAAAGGATTTAACACTCCAACCACCAACTGTCTTGATATGAAGCAATTTGACGATGAAAGAAAGTTTTGAAAAAGTCGAGCATGATGGATAGAGTGGACGCCGTGCATCTTCCAACAATTCTGTAAAGCTTGTAGAAGAACCACCTCCAGTCACACCATCAGTACCAAGAAATTGAGAACCCCCAAGATCATGCATAGAGGCTCCAGCCTGAATGTCATCCAACATATCGTCCATATCATCGATATAGCCATCCCCTAAACCTGCCTCATCACCTTCTTCTGAGGAACTAGCGTCCAAGACCTCCACCTCACCGTGGAAGATCCAGTCCTTATAAGAAGGATCGATCCCTGTAATAAACAAATGGTCCTCGACCACATTTAATGGCTGGAATAGCATGTTACGACATAAACGACATGGACACCTAATGTCTACGCCCCCTGGGGCATGGTCCCGAGCCATATTCATGAAATGATTAACTCCCATTGCATACTCAGTAGACATAAATCTGTCTTCAATATGCATCCAAGCCTTGTCCATCTAAACAAGATGCGAGAAGACAAAGTGTGAAAGTTACGTCTATGTCATGGTAATATAAATCCACTAAGCAAAAAGTATAATGAACTCGAAGATCCATATCATCACATTAGTTTGTAGGAATTGGGAACATAACGTGCCAGCGAATGGGTTTAAAAGATTTCAACAAGGGGGGTTATTATAGTATGTTTTGTATATCAATTTAGCTCCTAGGATCGAGTAAGGGTTTCAATCAAATTCTAGGTATGATGTTTAGAGAATGACAGCTCTTCCTTGATGTAGAGATAATTAACAATGAATTCAGCTATGTCACCTAATTGGTCTGTATGTAATGCAATGCAATAATAATATGGAGGGGTAACGATACTATTTGCAGAAATCCATGGGAAAATAGTATCTTCTACCCCCGATAAATTACAAACACATAAGAAGCATACATCCATGGTGTATACTACTAGGTTCCAAACCCGGCTGGTTTGTTAAGTCAAAACTGCTATTGTGCTTTGGCTAGTTAGTACAAACCAAGATAATCATTTTTAGTAGCAATTAAGTAAGTCGGGGAAAGCCACATTTAACAAACTCATTCAACTATGGGGACCTACTCTATATTTATATTTCAGCAAGCGTCCAAGAAATTGTAATATGAGAAAAAGCCCAGCTGAATCCGAATGTAGCATAATATCATTATATTAAAAATCCAGAGTCCAACAAGGTTGTACTTAATTAATGTATGGCTCTTCAATGGAAAATTGAAGTCATATGCTCAAGTATAACTTGGGCACATGTGTATCAAAGAGAGTGTTCTTCCATTCACAATGAAAAAATGTTTGGATTAAGTCAAATGCAAACACCAAGTAATCATATACTCAAGAACATTCAAGTCACATATTAGTAGACGACTATGTTTTACACCTAATTCAAATAAGTAGGTTCCAATAACAAACTTAAATTTAGTATGCAATTATCAACATGTGAGCAATTTCCCTAAGTGACTGATACTACTAAACCATTTCTACAGTCAATGTTTAGAAAATCCAAAGTAGGAACAAAAAATAAATAATTCCAAAGAACTGATTCAATTTAAATAGATTGGTAGTTATACCTCATCAAAATAAATTAGCCTAATATGGAATGAAAGCTTCACCTTCCCAAATAAATTAGGAGTGAACTTGCTCCAATTTAGATCAGATCTGAACCTCAGCTTTCGGAGCAGCACTGCAAAGAAGAATTACAGATTAGGAGGAGTGGATTGAAGGTGGCATGTAATTCTATTCCCTTCATTTGAAAGGGAGAGTTAAAGAAGTTAACTCCAATCTTTACAAGCTGACTACGTTTTTTATTTCCTTTAGAGAAAATACATTCACAGTCATATGCAAGGATCACACTCTTTTTAGAAAAAAAAAATAATCTAATTATAAAATGTACATGAAAAACTAAACACTTTTTATTTAAGGATCACATTACTTGCCCCCAGCATGCTGATCACAACACCATCATCCACCAATAGATGAACAAAGCCCATCTCAATCTGTTTTCTTTTGCTTGTATTTCATGTTATAAATTCTTCTTCTAAATCATAATTCATTTATGCTTCAGGTTTTACATAATGCTGCAAAATAAATTAAACAGGAAAAGCAAATGTGCTATAATTTTCTTTTCTCTGAAATGAGATTTCTTGTCCTTCTATTCTTGGACTGAAAAGAGCTAGATAAATGTTCTATGTGTTAAACCCAGAATCATTATGGTTCTGAATGAAAATATCTGGGAGTTATAATGAGGACCACGGGGATGGGATAATAACAAGATAAAATGGGTGTTTTTCACACACTTGTATGGTACATATCCACTGGCAGAGATATAGCAATTTACAACTGAGATGCGAATAAGATGCTTCAGAGAAAATAAGAGATTAGAAAAGATGACCAAAACTTCATTTTAGAAAGCAGAATCTAAAACCATACATGACCAAAACTTGCTTAGGTTATAGCAACCCAAATAATGGGATACAATCACAAAATCTGCCTGAAATGGTAGTCTCAATGGATTATGCCCGAAATATAAACCCTAAACTCTAGCTAATTTGAAATGTAACACAAAATGGGACACGGAAGGGGGAAAGAAACTCACCTCTTCGTATGACTTCCACTTCTTTGGAATCGCCTCAGAACCGCCGGCCATGGCCACACCATTGACGCCCAATTTGAAAGAAACTCCCGAATCAATATTGAGACCAGTAAAGAGTTTAAATGGATGGATTAAACCATCTGATAAGAGGGCTCGAGTGGGGGGATGGATTTCGTCTTCAAGGGAGAGGAATATGGGGGTTCGAATGGCCGGAAAGACCTCTAACTTGTGGCTAGAACGTGTCAGCTCGAAGGACTCATACGGAGACGAGGGATGGCGGAGGAGATGCTAGGGTTTCCATAGGAAGGCACGAAACGTTGCGTTCGCGGGAGGCAGAGCATACCGCGGGAGTAAATGCCAGAGGATGAAATTGTTTTCGTTGCGGGAATCTATCCGATAAAAGTGCGACTTATTGCGGCAACTAACGTCCCAACAGATGCCAAATCACTTTAAAACACTTATTGTGGCAGTTCTATTTGTCGTTAAAAACAAAAGTCACCGTAACAGAGTTATTTTGGACAATTATTTTCCTGACCACATCACTTATGCCGGAAAAAATAGACTTCTGTAGCTAAATATTATACGCTAGCTTCAGAGAAAAAAAATATATATGTATATATTATGCGCCAGATTTCAAAATAGTTAGCAGAGTCTAAAGTTAACATTTTTCCTGTGTGTACTGTGTCACCGGAAATAAGTTTGGCAACAAAAACTACTATTTGTTGTAGTGAATTAACCATGATTGACTTTTTAGAAGGGAATATTAATGTTTCTTGCAAGAATTTCTTTATTTTTTTAGGAAAACGTATGAAGTAATTAATGATATCTGATAATTAATTAACTTTTCATGGTGTCATTAAATTTTTTTTCCTTTTTTATTTTGGAGAAAGTTGTAAGTTGAGATTTATATCGTCATAGATAAAAGCTAAGAATTCTAGTATTTGGGAAAAAAGAAAATTGATTTGAGAAAGATTATAACTAAGATTATAACTAATTAAGATTGGGCAGCCATCTCTAACTTTCCCTCATTTTCGTAAGCACCATTTGTGAAAATTGAAATTACACTTGCCACATTCATAAGCCACATCTGTACAAGGATTGCCACATTTCTCGCACGGAGGATGGTCCTTGGTCTTGTGAGCCAAAGTAAACGGATGTTGATGGAAATCAAACGTGTAAACTTTCCCAAACTTGAGACTTGGAAATATTTCGAAAATACATTCAGAATGATCAGCAGGATAAATACAGTCTGCCCGATGGTAAAACAACGCTTCGGATCCGTTCCTTTTCACAAATATCACAATAACATTCACCAGAGTCATTTTCAAGATTATAACAAAGTGTGAATGGATGTTCTTGACTTTCATATCGTATTGTATGTGGTAGGTCAAACTGCATTGGACATCAAGACCAAATTGGCATTTGTCACAATTATAAGTGAAGCCATTACAAGCGACAAGTTTTGCAAGTGAACATGTTATTTTTATAAGGTGGTGTTGGGCAGAGGATGTGGAGGTGTTGGCTATGAAGTGGGTGTCGAATGTTCTTGGGAATTCAACATAAGCTTTGTGAAGAAAGAATCTACACTGAGTGCAAGCATAAAATGGAGGAAAGATAGGTAGCATACACCCATCACACTTTTCATTGTTTTCAAGCTTGTCATCAAGATTTACTAAAATGTTTGATTTTTGCAGCTATTTCAATTCCATCTAATCCCACTTTGATATTGTTTTACAACAAATGTTGATGCGCAAACGGATTCATCAGAACAAGGGTCTTCATGATCTAACACGTGACTTGTAGATGACTCAATTGATTCCTCATCTTTAGAAGTCTGCACAAATATTGTTGCATCTTTAGCTTCCTTACTTGTAGCACAATGAAGGTGAGAAACAAAATCATGACAAATTGAGCAATAATAAACCCCATAATCCACAGTCACCTCCTTAACACATAGTTGGCATATAACTATTTAATTGCCAAGAAGAGAATAGGCAAGGTTGAGCAGGTGTTGGTGGCGTATAACTTTGATGATGGTAAGGAAACACAATCTAGATGGGACACAAATGAACAAGTGGTACAAAAGTAAAACATGCCCTTACCTTCTTTCCCACAACATCACAAGTGAATGAGATCAATTTTCTTGCTAGGGTCAATGGATGGTCGTGGATCCCGGCCTCGACAACGAGTGGCTGATCAATCCATGGTGAAAGAGTACATTACAAGTGGACCATAAATAAGCAGGTGACACATAACTAAACATGCCCTTGCCTGGCTTTGCACAATGATCACAAGTGAATGGGAATGATTTTCTCATAAGGGTCAATGGATGGTCATGAAGATCAACTTTTTTGGTTAGTGGTAGAGAAGCGCATTTAATGCAAAGATCAAACTCACAAGTAGAACAATTGTATTTGAAGTTCAAACTCTTTGCTCTACAATTATCACATTTGTTCATTGATGATAGTTTGACGAGAGTATGAGGATGTTTGGGGTGCAATGGATGCTGCATTTCATGGGGTAATAGGGCACATGATTCATGCAAGTAGAAATTGCACTAAAAAAAAATGATATTTGTGATGAATTATTTACAATTATGATAATTATTTACGATTAAAATAGACTCATTTTAACAAGAAATAGATATTTTAACTGAAAATAATTAATCATAAATAATTAATTTTCTCAAAGTACTTACAAATATTTTCGACATTAAAGAAGGAAGCCTTCAATTTCAATATAGAAGAAGAAGAATATATAGAGAACACAGTGATCTACGAACGAAATAATTAATTAATACTCACCTGATGAATTAAGATGAAAAATAATTCTGATCTTTGTCTTCCAAGCCGATCTGCTTATTCTGATAAAAAAAAGGTAAGATAGACTCAAAACTTGATATTGAGTTTACTGATGCCATATGAAAAGAAAGAGCAAGACTTGTACATCCGTGAGTTTATGGAGAGTTGAGGGGTGTTGACGATAACTTTGATGATATTGCGGAGTATACGTTCTTCTTCTTCTACCTTCCAGTCGGAGAATCGAGTTTTCGAGTTTATTTGCTTTTTATGAATATTTTGTGGATGAGATTTACCCCTTTTTTTCTTTTAATTAATTGCGCCACCAATATCTGAACATGCAGTTTTAATGGAATGCATGCCCTCTATTGTATTTGTAACCCTTTCAGATTATTTTTTCTTTAAAATTTTTCCGAAGGATAAAAATTATATGCTAATTAAGTGTATGCTTAGAATTATAGTAAAAAATATAATTTATAATTTTATGACTTATAGCTTATAATTTAATAATAAATTCTATATTTCAAAAGTTCATATTTATTGTTCGATAAATATGTATTTAAAATGCTTTTAAAATTAATTACAATAATTTTTTCAAAATACACATAAATTTTTTTATAAAAGTTTCAATTTAATACAGTTTTAAAAAATAGACTTTCAGGTGTTTTAACTAATTAATTTTTTTTTAAATTATCAAATATATCATTTAAAAAAAAACTTATAAGCGGATAAAAATATTTTTTAAATTTTGAAATGTAACCTCAAACATACCCTAAATCTTCATGTATTTTTTCATTATCACTCCATCTGTTTGATTCCAACTAAACAAAAATGATAAAATAACAAGAGAAATTATATTTGTAATCGTGAAATACACAAATATTATACAATCACTTAGAAAAAATGAGTAAATGCAGATCTCACATAAAAAAAATAAAAAAAAAATAATAATGGACTTTAATTTTTTCAAGAAATTTTTTATAATAGATTTTATGTTTTTTCAAAATGATTGCATCATATTTATCGACTCTGTATATAGGATTACTGAATAACAATTATTTAACACCAACACTGTAATAAAACAATAGATTTTAAAAAAAAATTCTTTTATCTTCTGTGTTTTAAATTGATGCGTTTACATTTAAAAATAACTATATTTTACTATGAAGTTGTGAGTGGTTGTGAATATAGTTTACTATATTTTACTGCAGTTTTTTTTTTCTTTGTGAGAATCATTTTGAGAGAAGATCTCGTTGCATCTTATCTCATTATTATAATTTTTTTAGATTTTTACTTTAAATTTTATAATAAATAATCAATTTTTTCAAATTTTAAAATAATCATAATATTAAATATTAATATTATAATAATATTTTATTCAACTTTCAACTTTTATCTTTACCCATCTCAAATCACAATTCAAATCATATCTATATTATTTGAGACCAGCTTCAAAATTGCAAAGGCCTCTCAAGATGTGAAATTCTTCCATTTACATAAAGGCCCAAGGAAACTAATTAAAGAGGATTGTAGTTCTACAAAACTTAAAAGGAGACCAAGAAACTTCAAGAGGGAGGGAATTTCATCTTATAATTGGCTGCATTATGGGGATAAAAACTTAAAATTCTACCACATGCAGGCAACAAATTAAGGCTACGTTTGAATTCAGAGATAAAATAAGTTGAGATGAGTTTAGTTTATTTTTTAATATTATTATTATGTTAGAATTTGAAAAAGATGTATTAGAATTTGAAAAAAATGTAGTGAAATTTGAAAAATGTGTATTGGAATTTATATTTTATATGAGAAATTGAAAAAATGTAATGATGAAATGAAGATGAGTTGAGTTGAGTTTCGAATCCAAACGAAGTCTAAGTCTATCAACTAGATTATGGAAAGTGCCTTTATTCTAGGCAAATTAATTACAAATAATTTTCTGATGGCCTATGAAATTCTCCACATTAAGAACTATCAAATGCAAGGTTAATCAAGCAATATGACTTTTAATAATGGTACATATAATCGTAAAATATGTAATATTGCATAATTATTCTGACCCTTCACTATGCACGCGATTTTTTATTTCCTGTCTCCTTGTTGCATCTTCTCTTTCTTCTTCACCTGGATTGAAGCTCGACAGACATTTTCGAGCCCCTTCTCATTGCCGATTGAAATTTCGACCGACTCTTCCTCTCGATAAGTCCTATCTTTGACTCATATTCATCAATCCCAACTCTCTCTCTCTCGAAATCAATTGTTTTTCGTGGCTATTGAATATGATTTCTCTTCTAAAGTCAAGTGTTTTGCTGTATTTGGGTTTGATTAGAATCTTTGAAATGGCCAATTTAGGACTCCTATTCTTCACGAACGTTCCAGATTTTTTAGGGTTTTCTTTCTAATCCATTGTTTTCGTGGCTATTGAAATGATTTCTCTACAATCTACCAACTATTTTGTTGTGTTTGGATTTGATTAGAACCCTTAAAATTCCCGATTTGGGACCCTTGTTGTGATTAAGCAAGTGATGGGTATTGAAACCTTGTTGTCGTGGCTATTTTCGTTCATTGGGAATGTATTGATTGTGGCATTTGATGGCTATTGAAATCATATTTGTTACTTTGTAATTCTTTGTGTTCTTGGCTAGTTCCATGGGTTTGATTAGTGCATTGTAATGCTATTTTATTCACATGTGTTGCCAATTTTTTGTAGATTTTTTAAGGTTGCTACCATGGCTTTGTTTGGCTTTAATTGTGGCTTTTAGAAAAACCTACCTAAACTTCAGTTATTTAGTCACACACATTTATAATTTAGGTAAAATCTCATCCTATTTTTTAACGTTTGTATAAACTTGAAACATTGAAAATATTTCAAAACAAATAGGTCAACCTTTAGTGATAGTATGACCATATCCGCATGCCGGAAAAATATTCTTGGTGTCAAATACCCAGTATGATGTTGTGGTATTAAAGCATGCCGACTCACCACGCATACTTATGAGAATGAGGGATGACGATTTTTCAGTTGCCAAAACTACGAGGTAACACAATCTAACTCATAAATGTCTTCAAGGTATTTTGGATGTTCGAAGAATTAATACAGGCGTTGGTAAAACTCACTGATTTTTTTTCTTTCTTTTTTCATTGTCAACCATGTAGGTTGGTCGATCATGCAGGTTTTTTTGTTGATATGACCCGAACATACCAAAGTATGCAAGGAGAAGAATGACTTGACTAAAATCCGACCTTTAGAAGATACAAGCCTCAATAGAGGTTGAGATGAGTAGGCATAGATTAGAACTTGATATAGAGAGATGTAAACGTAAAATAGAACAATGTGGTTTTATTATTATTATTTTGTTGTCTTGATTAGTGGTAGTTAAGGATGTAAAAAGATCGGATCGGACCGGACCCGGTTGTCTCGGACCGAGACCGAACCATTCGATTCGGTCCTGTCCGGTCCAAATTTTACATGGACCGATTAATTCCGGTCCGGTCCTGGTCCAAAGGATTTCTCCCCCTGGACCGGACCGGACCGGACTGGACCGAACCCCACATATATATATTTATATATGTATATATAAAAATAGTATATAAATTATAATATTAATATTAATATAAATTAATATATTAATACATAATATTTATTAACATATTAATATATAATATATATTCTTATAATATTAATATATTATTATTTATTGGTTGACTAATTGTAGTATAAAAATATAAATTATAATATATTTATATAGAATATTAGTAATAACTTATAAGTAATAAGTGTATTATTATTATTTAATATATTATTATTATTTTATCATTATTTACTAATATATAAATATATAATATACTACTGTAATAGTATTATTAGTTATCATTTACTAACATGCTTAATATATAATATCTAACATATTAATATATAATATATACTCTTATAATATTAACATATTATAATTTATAGTAGCTAAATTTGAGTCAAAAAATATTTAATCATTGTAGAATTTTAGATTAAATTTAGCTCATTAAATCATATGGGACACCCCTGGACCGGACCGGACCGCCCCTAGACCAAATTGGACCGAACCGGTATGGACCGAACAGGAGTTCAGTCTGGTCCAGGGTGAGAGAAGTTTTGGACCGAATGGAATCGGTCTACAAATTTCTCGGACTGGACCGGATCGGACCATTTACACCCCTAGTGACAGTTATAATGTATTTTGGTAATTTTTGATTAATGTATGGACTTAGTTGTAATTATGATTTATTTAGATTTTTTATTCTTTGTCAATGTTTTATTAAATTTCTCTTTACTATATACTTCAAAAAAAGAATTATATGGAAAAATTTTGAATTTAATATATTAAATTATAATGATGTCAGATGTATTTTTAAAATTGGATATCGTCATAATAAATAATTATATTTAATTTCTTTAGTTTATTTGAAGTTAGAAATATTAAAAATTAGAAAAAGACAAAATAGTAAAAGGTTGGAAATGAAAATAGAGGTGAAAGAAACAAGTAATAAAATAATAATGATAAAAAAAATTTCTAATAAATGAGGGAAAGTATAAAGAAATTGGATATATGACGTTTTTTTAAATAAGTAAAATTTAGAAAATATGTATAGAGAATGTGGTTTTAAGTTAAAATTTGAGGAACAGGAAGAGAAGTGGGATCGGTTGCTCTAAACGATCAAATTATAGTAAGCGCTCCAGAAAGTTTTATAGCCGTTAGAAATAGCTCCTCTGGATTTCAATCCAACGGCCCACGCTCCTCACAATTCAAACTTGAATTCAATCGTAACCTTCCGTCTTCGTCAAGCGCTTAAAACGCCCCCTCTCTATCCCTCGCTCTCTCTAGCTCTCGCAGATCGTCGCTCTTATCCAGTCTCTCTCTGCAAGATTTCTGATTTCTAAGCCATGGATGGTACTCTCTCTCTCTATCTCTCTCTCTCTCTCTCTCTCTCTGTGTAATACATGCATCATGTATGAGTACTTTCTTACTGTGTTTTATTACTTCTAATCTTTTTCTTGATCCAACTTTTTTTATTTCCCAAAAATCGGTGTTTTCTACTCAGATCGAACCGTGGAAACTCCCTCAGAAAACTGTAATTTCTTCGCTCCTAATCGTGATTTGAAGCCTTCGTTGCCATCTGCTTCAGGTTCAAGCTTTATCCTACCTTTTCTTTCACTTTCGTTTGTCTTTCCTTGAAATGAGCAAATGAAAGGAACTGAGATAATTGTTGATTTATAACTAAAGCACGTGCAAAATTTGTTGTGTGAACAAGTGTCTGCCTTCTTTTGATTCTTTCGCCATCTTATTAATACCTCTCTCTCTCTCTCTCTCTCTCTCTCTCTCTCTGTGTTTAGTCTATTGAATTTCAAGATTTTTTTATTTGAGGTTTATCTAATTTTGTTTTCAGTTAAAACCCCCCTAGAGGATTCAACTTGTCGCTCAGGTTCGTTCTTCTCTGGTTGTTTTTTTTTTTTTTAATTTTTGCAGAGTTCAATAATATGTTAACTTCACGATCCACTTAAATTCAGATCAAACCCTAGAAACTCGAACCCATGAAAACAGTTAGGGTTTTTCTCGTAAGCTGGTTCAGATTTTTTTATTCAAGAAAATGGCTTAATTAGCAAGAAAATCCAAGAAAATGTAGAATTACGTGTTTAGATTTTATTTTCTTCAGAGTATACTCAAGAGACTGAAACCAGCCAAATTCCAGAGACAGAAACTACCCAATCAAGCATAGATAAAGGTTTATCTCTCTCTCTCTCTCTCTCTCTCTCTCTCTCTCTCTCTCTCTCCTTCCTTTTCCTTTTTCAATTATTTGATAGTGCGTCAAATTCGGGTTTCAGATTCCAATAGCCTGCTTTCACATTTAACCCGTGTGATCGGATGCTGAAAGCAAGGGAAACAAATTCTATATTATGTCATATGGCCCTGAAATTTAGAACTCCAATTTATTGTGCTAGATGAAAGTTGAGTGGGGATTAATTGAAATTCTTTAAATCATTTTTAGTACTTTGACCAACTAGATGTAGCAATTGGTCCACTTATTTGGGTTTTATTGACTATGTGGGCTTTGCAATTTTGCATCAGAAAAAGTTGAGAGAAGTTCCAATTTTACGGATGAGAATAGCTTGTCAACTGGAATGCAAGAAAGTTCTCCAGACCAGGGGCAGACCCTTCCTATATTGAAGAAAATAATTGATTTGAGCTCCAAAGTGCAGGTAAGTTTTCTTCGCTACAAAACTTGAGCCTTTATTTTTGTCTTAAGGATTTGCTTTGGTTGCTTTATCAGTGGCTTCTGTTCTTCACGTTTCAGGAACTGAAGAAAGAGTACAGTGTCCTATCTGATCAAGTGAAGCTTACAACAGATTCCTTCCCTGGCCATGAAATTCTCAACACTCTTGGGCTTCTCAGTGAGCCTCCAATACTGATTCTTGAAATATTTGTCCCATTCCTTTTTCTCAATCCATTTGTAACTGGTTATCCTGCTATTTTTGGTGGTATATTAGGTACTGAATATGAACTGTTAAAGAAAAAGTATGTTGAAGAGTCATCTGAACGCAAGAGGCTCTACAATGAAGTAATTGAGCTTAAAGGCAATATCAGGGTGTTTTGCAGATGTAGACCTTTAAACCAAACTGAAATTACAAATGGGTGTGCTTCTATTGTTGAATTTGACTCAACTCAAGATAATGAGCTTCAGGTCGTTTGCTCTGATTCTTCAAAAAAACAATTTAAGTTTGACCATATCTTTAGGCCTGAAGACAACCAAGGTACCTGCAAAATCTTGGCAGATGGTGTTATTGGAAGATCTGTTGTTTGATTTTAATTGTTTAAAGTCTTTAATTTTTGGTTTTTACAATATGCAGAAGCTGTCTTTACTCAAACTAAGCCTATCGCAACTTCAGTGCTGGACGGGTATAATGTCTGCATATTTGCTTATGGACAAACTGGAACTGGGAAGACATTTACAATGGAGGGCACACCTGAATATAGAGGAGTTAACTACAGGACTCTAGAGGAGTTGTTTCGGATTTCTGAAGAGAGAGGTGGAATTATTAGATATGGATTGTTTGTGAGCATGTTAGAAGTTTACAACGAGAAGATACAAGACCTACTGGTTGAAAACTCCAATCAACCATCAAAGAAGTGAGTTTCTCTCAGCTTTATTAGTTACTGATTATGCCTTACAGTGTTCATTTGAATCACACTGCCAATTTGATTCTTACAATCTATGGTGCTACCAAATAATATATTTCAGTGCTAGATGAAAAAATTATGGATAAGAAATTGGGAGACTATTACCGTGCTTCAAGCAATTGGAAAGGAAGAATGGATGTGAGAGTTATGTCTAATGCCCGTACCTAGTGTATAATATGTTTCTATTCGCTTTTAGTGCAGATGTAGCAGAATAAACTTCCTTTAAGTAACCCCACTAAGCCACTGTTTATATTGTTTCTCAGAAACTAATCCAAGAAATAATTCAAAAGTTGCATGGTGCTTTAATTATTTTCCGTACATGGATGAAGGTTGGAGATAAAGCAATCAGCAGAGGGAACACAGGAAGTCCCTGGGCTAGTTGAAGCTCGTGTTTATGGTGCTGAGGATGTTTGGGAGCTGCTGAAGTCTGGAAGCCAAGTCAGATCGGTTGGCTCCACCAATGCTAATGAGCTCAGCAGTCGTTCTCACTGGTGAGTCCGGTACTCCTTGTTACTTCATTTCCTGTTTCCAAACAATGTGAGGTAAAAGAGTTTCAATGAGAAAATGTGTAGAAAATTTTGGTGGATTATGAAGCTGTGATATACAATGGTACATATTATGAGATTTCCTAGGTCTCCTTGTATTGTAGTGTGGTAATTCCAAAACTGTCTTTAATGTAGCTTGTTAAGAGTGACGGTTAAAGGGGAAAGTTTAATAAATGGACACTGCACAAAAAGTCATCTTTGGCTAGTAGACTTGGCTGGTAGTGAGCGTGTGGGGAGAACTGAAGTTGAAGGTGAAAGATTGAAGGAATCTCAGTTCATTAACAAGTCTCTCTCAGCGCTTGGTGATGTTATTTCTGCCCTTGCATCAAAAACGGCTCACATTCCTTACAGGTCTCTCTCTCTCTCTCTTTCTCTCTCTCTCTCTCTCTCCCCACACACACACACATTTATCAATCTTTTATTACTTAAGATTCTCGTATTTTTGTTCAAAATAGGAACTCCAAGCTTACTCATATTCTGCAGAGCTCTCTAGGTATTTTGTCAGTTTTCATAGCATATCAGTTAATTGCAACTTCATTTCTACATTCTTTCTATTTCAACCCCATGCCAACTAAAGCTTGAACTGTAGGGGGAGATTGCAAGACCCTGATGTTTGTCCAGATCAGCCCTAATGTAGCTGATCTGGGAGAAACTCTTTGTTCCCTGAATTTTGCCAGTCGAGTCAGGGGAATTGAGAGTGGACCTGCTCGCAAACAGGTGGACTTTAACGAGCTTTTCAAGTACAAGCAAATGGTATGAATTAGTAAGTCACTTTTTGAAACAGTAAGATTTTCTATTGTGCTTTCAATTTGTGCAACTAAGATTTTGAACTAACAGGCAGAAAAGCTCAAGCAAGATGAGAAGGAGACAAAAAAATTGCAGGACAACTTGCAGTCTTTGCAGTTGAGGCTTTCTGCTAGAGAACATATCTGCAGGAGTCTTCAAGAGAAGGTATCAATGTTGTAACCTCTGATTTTAGTATGCACAAGACAATGTTGGACTTCCTATTTATTCTTGACCGGTTTAACACTGAGTTTTCAATAGGTTCGAGACCTTGAGAACCAACTGGCAGAGGAAAGGAAAACCCGACTAAAGCAGGAAGCTAGAGCTTTTTCTGCCGCTTCTGCTCAGCCCTCAGCATTGCCATCTTTAAAACAAGCAGCACAGAAGTCTATAACACAGAAAAAGCCACCCTTGGGACCTTCAAAGCTGCGGTTGCCACTTCGAAGAATCACCAATTTCCTGCCGCCGCCATCTCCCATACCTCCTAAAAAGACCAGCAAAACCACTTCTATCGTCCCAACGGCAGGAGGTGGCAAAGAAAACATCACCACAACAACAATGGCAACAATGAATGCTAAAGGCCTAATGAAACCGAGACGGTTCTCTGTTGCCGTGAGACCACCACCTCCTCTTTCATCAACAACAACAGCAACTCAGGTTCTTCAGCCTAGGAGACGAGTCTCTATTGCCACGCTCCGCCCAGAACCCAGCTCTCAGATGTCAACGCCACTCCACACCTCCACTTCCCGATTCAAAAATGGTAGCGTAATGGGCCGGCAGTCATTTGTGAGGGACCCACGGAAGGCAAGGTATTCAAAGTTGTTTTCTCCATTGCCAGAGAGTAGGGCAGCAGAAACAACACCAACTGCCATGAGGAGCAGCAGAAAGTTCATGGGAAGTCCCCCTACACAGGCCGATTCACCCAAATTGAGGCATGCAACAGTTGTTGCACTACAACGGAAGGCATTAGTGTGGAGTCCGCTCAAGTTGAGAAGCTTGAAGAATAACAGGAAGCCCTCATTGTTGCCGCCTTCTCGATCCTTTACTGATATTCAATGTAATCCATCACACATTACATACTGAAAACACCCTGAATTCATGAGCCCTTTCCCTTTCTCATAATCTTTTTTTCCCCTTTTCGGATGCTTACTTTATCTCATTCATGGTCTCAATGAGATTCCAATTTTTTTTTTTTTTAACTTCTTCCATGTATCTCCTATTGCTCAGTTTAAGTGTTTTGTGTACCTAACCAAAATCTTGCAGGAGTTTCTCAGTTGAAAGAAAATTCAGAAGCATGAATAGATATAGTGTGGCACAGATATAACTTGCTTCGCCCGTGAACCTTACACACTAGAAGAAAAAAGAGCGATTAGGCGTTGGGCAAAATGTTGAAAATGTTCTTTAAAATTTGAGACATCAAGCCAACAATAATAAGTTGAAGTTCTGAACTTTAAAAAAAAAAAAAAACAGTTTAAGTTACTAGTTACCACTCACGTAGCTCAGAAGAGGAAGAAGAAAATTTAAAATAAAAGTAGCCTTGTTTGTCAAAATGTTATGCCTAGACATAATAAAATTAAAAAGACAGAAAAAAGTAGTGTCGGAGTTTTAAAACTAGTAACCGTTGGGCATACGTTTTCCCATAGATACAGTCGACCGTTGGAACAAAATAGATCCGTTACCAAAAGTTTATGTTCAATGCCACCCTCCCTTCTCTCCCCCCTTCTCTCTTCACCGGGGAACTTTTGACTAGTTCACTTCGGAAACAAACTGAGAAAAAGAAAATGAGTTTATGAGGAGAGAGAGAGAGAGAGAGAGAGAGAGAGTGCGTGTGTAACTGAAAGTAAATGATTTCCAATCTCTGGGTCATGGGTATTTAGAGGGGAGAGAGAGATCTTTGAGACCCACTTCGGGTTTTCTTTCAGTACTACAAAATGGTTGCTAGAACCCCACCAAAACAGAAGAAAATGGCAGCCCCCCTCAATCCGGTCCTACTCAGAGAAACTGTAAAGAAGGTATTCCACCTTGCTCTCTGATAAATGATAAAACAAAATCGTTTCTTGGTTCATTGAAAAACCAGGAAGAAAGAGCAGAAAATTTGATCTTGGTCATCAATTTAGTAATCGCTGGGATTCGGATCAATGGAAAATTCATCTCCATTAAACTACATAAGTTTCAAAGTTCATTTTTTTTTTCCATTTCCTTCATTTTCTCAGCTTCCAATCATCTTTCAAACTGACGGGTTTCTGTATTTTGTTTGGTTTGTGAAGGTGGAGAGGTGTATGGCTAGATTGCAGGAGCTACAGTACACGGCAGCAGGTGGGACAAAGGTGATCTCAGGAGTGAGTCTCAGTCCTCGAAGCACCAGAGGCTATCTGAGGACAAGTCTCAGATGCAAGCAAGAGTCTGTAAGGTACACTCCGAGATGCGTCGGTTTTGTTTGTTTATGTGACGAAAATTTCAGCTTTCTTTGCTGTTCTCATTATTTTCTTAGGCAATACACAAATGAATCTTCTCTGTTTCCTTTTTTCTTTGATCTAAGGATCAAGAACGCTGCTTCTAAGAAATCTCCCGCGGGGAAGTTTCCAGCTAACTCAGGAGGTCTCTCTCTCTCTCTCTCTCTGCGCTTAACAAAAGGGAATAAATAGTTTTGTTTCTTGTTTTCATGGATTTTCCCAAAATTGTAACTTGGACGCCCTTTGTCTTTTATATAACCAGGCGAGGACTAATTCGATTTGACAACCTTAATGTTTTCTAAACAGGTGAGTGGAGGAGAATGTCATTACCAGCAATGCTTGTAGGAGAAACAGTAGGAGAGATTCTAAAAGCAAGTCAATTTGCTAGAGAAATATCAGCAGCAGTTGCTAACAAAACCAAGAAAATAACTCAGGACGATCCAAAAACTCCGGTAAGTAGCCGGAGAAACCAGAAACCACAACTCGAAAACACAGAATTAAGAACTAGAAGAAAGAGGGAGAAGCAGAACAGACTGCAATTGATTCGGTTGGAGTCTGATTCACCGTCACTTCAAAGGGCTCGATCCCGAATCAACTTTAAGGTTTCACCTCTAAAGGTTAGAGAAATGGGAAAAGAAAATAAACATTACTTAGCAAATAAGGTATCCCCCAAGAATAGGCCATGGGTTAAAAAGACTGTTCTATTCCCCAACCCTTTATTCCTATCTACAACTTCTGCACAGCAGCAGAAGTTTTGCAAGACAAGGTCTCCCATTATATCAAGAAACAAACAGACACCACATAAGTTCTTAATCAAGTCCCCTCCATCGGCTTCTTCAAAGTTTCAAGTCAAGATCAAGAACCCAACAGTGGTGTCTGTTTCTCCCACAAGGCACAAAAGCCTGAGCCAGAGATCACCAAAGATGTCAACTGCTTTGAAATTGCGTCGGTCTTTCTCTCCATCAAGACTGGCGACCAGATTGGTGTCTCCGTTGAGGAGCAGAAAAGTTGTAAAGAAGAGTGATGGGCTAATGAGTGGATTGAGAAACCGTCCAACTTTGTCATCAATGCGATTCTGAACTCAAGTGGGGGGAAACTTGTTTGAAAGCTATTGATTTCTTTTGAAGCGTTTGGTTTGTGATACTGATACGCTCTTTCTTGCTGTCCATAGTTCCATTATTCTTTTTCCTCCGTGTGGTGTGAGTTTGTCCAGTCCAGTTTGAAGTTCTTGTACAAGTTAGCAAAAAAAGTTACCAAAATATCGATAAGTCGTGGATTCTCTCTCACTCTCAACTTGGAAGTAGTTTTTATTAATATTGTTATTATTATTTTATAAAACAATCATTACATTAGGGACAACAGGTATTTTACTACAAGGATTTACAAAGTAAAATTTAAGTGACTTATTGAAGTAGTTGACTTATGAAACAATGTTTGTGACACATCAAATCAACCAACGTGCTTAACATTGTTCAATGTTTATATAATGTGTATAAACTTGAGTATTCTACATTAAAATTACAATTTCTATTCACTTGAGACGAACTTCAGAAAAGAGAATCCAATTCACTCGTCCCCACAACAACCAACCAACAATAGAAAGAACAAAATTTATCCCCCAAACCTCACCTTCAACAATGCTCTTTACATATAACAATAACAGACACTCTAGCATGAGAGATGAGAAAGTTAACACAAACTGGCATATTAAATAGCATGAGAGATGCGTCATTGCCATATTCATAAAAGCTCGCAAACTGGCAACACCAAGTGTTAGTTTACCACTCAGCCAAAACTGCAACTCTTGTGTAGAACTCCCGATGAGAAAGTTAACACAAACAATGATACAAACTTATTTTCCTGGAGATGCAAACCTTGTCCGCTCTCTTGTCTTATTTAAAGCTCGATCCTTTGGTGACGATGTTTTCCCCCCCACACCTGCTTGGCGCATAATCTCTGCAAGGTTTTGCAATCATGCATTAAATATGTAAAAGAGAAGTTATGCATTGTGCACGTGGATTTATCCAATAGGTTAACTTCAGCCAGACTAGGGTGCATCTATTGAAACACAACAGCAGGCTGATTTTTGGAGTCATTCAGCCCCAAAAAAAACAAAAAAAACTTATCAGTGGTCAAGATGGTACACCAAAGGTTCTGTTTAAATACTAAAAACCAAGAAAATAAAACTCAGCAATGGTGTCTCAGAAAGTGAAGATGGTAAGTGAGTACTAGTGAATAAAATAAGGTTACTAAGAAATTACAGTAAACCAAAGAACGAGTCCACAGAAAGATTGGCAACTATAGGAACGATATTTAACTCACATTTGAAACTAAACGAGGCACAGAAAGAAATAGTTACCTCGTTTTCTCTCAAGCTCCTGGTCAAGCTCTTCTTTCCACTTCCTCTGTATCTCCGAAAAGCTCATACTGTGAGTAGCACAGTATAGAATTTCAGATTAGGCCACAACTGAGAATCATACTGAGGCAATCTAAAGAAACCACTAACTGGTGAACAAACCTTGGGCTACTTGGCTCTTGCAGACCATCAGCTAAACGCCCTTTCCATTCACTAAGTGGAGGTGATGGGACGTCCTGTGAACTGCGATCACTGGCATTGCCAATATTTGACGCACACCTGCTATTGTTTCCTGGGCTTGCTGAGTTAAGAGCATCCACTGGTGGAGATGGAGCACCAGTTGAGCCTTGACCTGGTGACCTGCTTTTTGGGGGCAATTTCAAGTACTTTGGGGTAGTCTCACCACGTGTTGTCTCCACAAAACTTGGAGAGCAAGCTAACAAACTGTTATTAAACTCTTCATACAATGGCGTTTGGAGTTTCTTCAGTTCAAGAGCCTAGCAATTGATTTCCAGTTCAACACCCAAGAACTCAGTACAAAATAAAAACATGACAGCTATTTTTTTACCTTTTAAGTTTTTAACTAATGACAATACCTTCTCATCCAAAAAGGCTCTAATTTTTGACTCAGTAAGTTCATCATCATCCACGGAAAGTGAATGTCCAAAAGGAAAGGAAAAATCTTTTTCCCCATCACCAGAAACTCCAGGGTGGCCAGCAGGCTCAGAAAGTCGTTCATCAGTGTCAAAACTTGTACCTCTCTTTTCAGATTCTGGCCTTCCATCCAATTTGCACCCGCATTCATCAGATGGCTCACATACGGGGTTAAAACTCTAATGACAGCATAAATGTAAACAAACAATTCCTAATTTCTGAAGTGCTCATAACAAAGTCCAACAATAAAGACATAAAAGCAGTTACCTTAAAGTTCACAGCCATCAAAGAAGAACTGGGCTGGACTTCTCCCACTATAAAATCATCTTTGTCAACCTCACACATTTCATCATCACTGTTGTTCATTTCCCAAACACGTTTATTTTCTTGGGACCTCTCAGGATATTCAGCTCTGCAGTGCAGACTATCCAAATTACAAAGATCTGTTGGACTAGAGCAGGTTGGCATTTTACTGGCAACAAAGTTAATGATATTGTGTCAAAGAGATTATAAGCCTAATAAAAGGTGCAGTTCAGAAAAAACTAAAATTGCAAAACGTACAAGATTTCAAATTTTGTGGCACATGATAGCAAAGGGGTTTCAGAGCCTTCCTGACGGTAGCAAAAAGGGTTATTAAAATAATAGTTCAAAGAAATGCATGGATAACATATTTATTTGATAGGTGAGTATAAATAACATGTTCTCATTGAGCGGTACTAACCATGACAGAAGTACAAAGAAGAGGAAGAGATTCAACTTGTTTGCCAGCTATAAAAGGATGCTGCATAACAAAGTATAAACCTCAATGATATATAACCATTCAATGGTCAACTTTTTGGCAAACACCAGAAGCACAAGTTTGCAGTAAAATGGAAATTTTGCAAGAGACACTGCAGCCTACTTTGACAATTAATTACCAAGAAATGATAAAGGTTAAAATCACCTGCAGCAACTCAGATGCAGAAGGCCTAAAATTTGGTTCCCTGCCATTGGATTAAACATCAAAGATATTATCTATTAAGAAAAAGAAGAAACTAAAATCTTTAGTTGTTATTCTGTCCCTCTAAATTATTTTGACTAAGTAAAAGAAAGTGTTCGAGTGCAACACAGATTTAGGAAACCCTGTTTCAGACCAAAACTATTTGAGCAAAAGAGGAAGTTGAACACAATCAAAATTACATACTTCTGCAAACATTTAAGTAGGAAGTCCTTTGCTTCAACAGAGAGATGTTCAGGGGTTGGTGGATTAGACTTGGTAGTTCCTATATGATAGAAGAGAGCAGCAACCTGAACAAACATGTTGTTACTGCCATATATGGGAGAACACCTAGCAAAAATTATACAATCAAACCGAATGGATACCTCTTGGTACTGTTGGCTCCAAGGAGGCTTTCCGGTGGCCATCTCAATTACAGTGCATCCAACACTCCATATATCGGCAGTGCTAGAGTGTTCTCATACAATATCAGTAAAACGTCCATAATAGAGAGTATAATACCCATAAATTTGACCATCAAAAACTAAAAACAGAACTACAGATGCAGTAAGCATGACCAAAAATCAGGGCAGTGTGTATGCATAAGCTAACAGGATACTACTCAAATAAAACAACTCTTCGGAATGGAAACAAAGGCTATCTCAACAACCTCAACTCCCCTGATTAGCCTGCATTACACAATGAACTTTCAGTTCTTGCTTCTAGTTAAATCAGTAAAGTGGTCTTCAAAACATTGGTTTATCAAGTCTATGGGACACAATAGAGAACATTTACTAACCTTGCTATACCACTCTTTATGAATCATGTAAAACTTTTGCGATCTCCTTTGTGTGAAAAAGAAAAAAGTGAGAGATAGATAAACCGTTAATAAAAACGAATTTTTTGTGTTCTATTTCTAGCAGGACTTTCTTGCTCTTTTCTCCTTCGTATTTTAGGTGTACCTCCTGTGTACTCCATGCGTACTTGAGAAGCACCCTCACAGCTCTCTTGTGGTGAAACTATTGAATTACTTATAATAAAAGGATTCTTGTGTGGGGATATGGTTATAGTGTCAATAAAAGGTTATATTTGAAGTGATAGTGATACACTTGGTGCTAAACAACTCTTCTCAATGTATCTGAATGTAGCACTTCAGGTGATCTTTCATGTATGCTCTTAGATATGCCATTCTAAATGCAGACAATTTAACGAAAGCATCACTGAATTAGGAGTATTCAGGTAAATCGATGCCTTTAAACTCAAGGGGTTTTCATGAAGGCACAAGTTTATCACGGTATATCCAAATTTTTTCTTTCTTGGGGGACCTTTCCTCGTAACGCTCTCATACATTATTCTACATCGACAAACCCTCATGCTATAAACTAAAAATGACAATGAACAAACAAAATAGAGAAGGCTGCCATGATCATATTCACATGACCAGCAAATGAGCTTTAGCTAAAATGGTACCTCCTCACCTGTTCTAACAGGGTGAAGGATGTAATCGCAGGTTCAAGACACGCCAGGTGCATTTGTAATTTAGCAATAAAAGAAGTTCTCATGACCAACTTCAGGAAACACCAATTTCCTAAGCATATTGAAAATAAAGTAGCATGCTGCTAATCATTTAGACATCAAGAAGGTTCCAGTTGTCCTTACAAGCTATGCCCAGTCTGGAGAATGACTTCAGGAGCCATCCAATATGGTGTACCCTTCATAGACTTGGCACCTGATACAGTAGCCTACACTAGGGAACATCTCGCTTAGATGGTATATACAAACTATGAGTGTTTCCACAAATAACAAGAGTATATCTTAAATGGAGAGTGAAAGGAAAGACGGTATTAGTACCAGCTCAACAACCTGTTTGGATGCACCAAAATCTGCAAGTTTAATGCATCCTTTATTATCTACAAGAATATTTGCACCCTGGAATAAAGGAAATAATGAGTAGAGGAAAATGGAAGCTTTTTCACACGTATTTCCCTAGCAGGGTAAGAAAGGCACCTTAATGTCCCTGTGCATGATTCCATTTTTGTGCAAATACTCCAGTCCTAATAACAACTGCTTTGTGTATGTTCTTATAACCTGCTCACAAATTTGACCCTAAGGTTTGCATCTTAAACATCTAATTGTATAATCTGAGTCAGAAAGAACTTACAGCCTCAGGGAAAGGCCCAAATTTCCCCAGAAGCGAAGAGATAGAACCACCAGGCACAAATTCCAACAGAATATTCAAAGTCTCTTCCTCCCTCACCGTACCCAAATATCTCTAATAAACACAAATTACAGTGTCAGAAGAGTGACAGGCATCATATATTTAATGAATAATGGCATATCATACTCACAACAATGTTTTGATGAGAGAGGTTTTTGAGGAGCTTCACTTCTTCCTCAAGCTCCCTGATGTGGGCCTACTTGTAACATAAAAACTGGTATTCATAAATCAATATTGGGTATCCAAATAAGAAGATCAGTCATCACAAGTTTCAACATAACATAAAAAGACCTTATATCTCGAACTCCATTTGGCTGCTTAAATTTTAATAGATAAAAGGAAACTATAAATAAGAAATCTGGTCCCTTTTGGGACACCAATAAAATTCGAACGATATAGAGAAGATTAGCATGGCCCATGTGCAACGATGACAAACACAAATTGAGAAATAGTCCAACTTTTACCTATCAAAGAAATGAGAAATCTGTACTCCTTAACATGCTGGACCAAGAAAAATGAAGGTTTCTCAATTATTGAAATATATATATATATCACAGAAGACTACATAAGTATTACTCAATGTGTTTGCAGATGACACTATAATTTTCTGTGAAGCAGATCAAAACCAAATCAGAGTGTTGAAGGCTCTCCTTTTGTGCTTCGAGGCTGTTTCAGGCCTGCGTATCAACTTCAATAAATTCAAACTAGTGCCAATTGGGAATGTTATCAGTTCTCAGCATTTGGCTTCAACTCTTGGGTGTAAGATTGCTACTCTCACTATGAAGTATTTGGGGTTGCCTCTAGGCGTAGCTTCACGAGCCTTATCAATATGGGATACAGTAATTGAGAAGATCGAAAGAAAATTGGCAGGGTGGAAGAGATTGTATCTGTCCAAAGGAGGTAGGGTAAACATGATCAAGAGTACCATTTCCAACTTACCTACATATTTCTTGTCTTTATTTCCCATTCCTGTTGTTGTGGCGAAAAGGATTGAAAAACTATATCGCGATTTCTTATGGAGCAAAATAGGGGATGAATTCAAATTTCATCTTATCAGGTGGGATAAGGTATGCAAACCACTATCAACAGGTGGCTTGGGTTTAAAAAATATAAAAACCTTTAACTGGGCCCTACTTTGTAAATGATTATGGAGGTATAATTTAAAACTTGATGCTTTATGGAAATTGTTAGTTGACTACAAACATGGAGGCCTATGAGGGAGGGGGGGGGGGGGGGGGGTTGGTGTTCTAGAGAGGTGATTGGAGCGCATGGAATGGGGTTGTGGAAACATATTAGACAAGGTTGGGGGGTTTTTACTCAACATACCAGACTTGTAATGGGTAAGGGATTGAGGATAAAATTTTGGAGAAACATTTGGTGTAAGGAGGAGGCTCTAAAGGATTCTTTTCCCACTGTTTTCCAGTTGGCTGGTGACCAAGAAGTTTCGGTGGCAGACTTCATGATTCGTTCAGGTAACCAAGTTCAGTGGAATGTAACTTTCAGTAGAGCAGCCCAAGATTGGGAGGTGAACAGCTTCGAGACTTTTTTTTAGCCTTATCTATTTCTTGAGGCTGAATAGAATGCAAGTCGACAAGTTTTGGTGGATACCGACAAGTAAAGGTGTTTTCTCTATTCGTTTTTTCTACAAAGTCCTCACGCTTTCCCCTAATACTCACTTTCCTTGGAGAAAAACTTGGAGGAATAAGGCACCTCCCAAAGATATTTCTTCAATTGGACGGCTGCTCTAGGCAAGATCCTAACCACTAATAATCTGAAAAAGCGTCGGGCCATTATCACAGATTGGTAGTGCATGTGCAGGAACTCTAGTAAACCTATGGATCATTTCTTGTTACATTGTGAGATAGCTAGACACATGTGGATCGAAGTCTTCAACCGAGTTAATTTGAACTGGGTAATGCCTACATCAATAGTGGAGCTTTTGGCTAGTTAGACATCTCTAAAAGGCACTTCACCCATCAAATCAATGTGGAAAATGGTCACTATCTGTATTATGTGGTGCATTTGGTAAAAATGCAACAAGAGAACCTTTGATGACAAGGAACAGACACTAGAGGAACTTCAATCTCTTTTTTATCGTACTTTATTTTTATGGGTCATAGCTATAGATTTTAATGGTCCTCATCTTCATCTTCATGATTTCCTTATATCGTACAATCCAGCTACAACTTAGCTAGGTCTTGTCTATTGTATACCATCTTGTGTACTTGGACATTACCTATTCTATCAATATATTTGTTTACTTATCAAAAAAAAAAAGTATTACTCAATGCCAATATTTTATTTCCAGATGTAATTTATATCTCATATTTTCACTCCTATATTTTTCTGCTTCTCTCAGATATTAAATGAGTTAAGAGGTACATATTACATAGCATCACTGATATTTATTAGGATAAAAGAAAACAATCCTATACTGAACTCTTGTCATCAAAAAATTTTGATTGTGGGTACCATTTTGATGGTCGACAACATAAGAAAAAGAGGGTTGATTGTGGTGGAATGGTGCTACTTGTGTAAGAAAAGTGGGGAAATGATCGAGCATATTTCTCTGCACTGTGAAGTGGCAAGAAAACTATGGGATGGACTACTTAGTAGGGCTGGTTTGTCTTGGGTTATGCCCAAGAGTGTTGCAGATCTCCTAGCTTGCTGAAAAAAGTACCATCAATGCACTAAGATGGCTGCGACGTGGAGTATGATCCCTCTATGTTTATTATGGTGCCTATGGTTGGAAAGAAATGAGAGATGCTTCAACAACAAAAAGAGGACCATAGAGGAATTATGGGGTTTTTTCGTATTTACTTTGGTTCAATGGTTTCTGCTATTGTACTAAAGGGAGGGAATATTCATGAATTTTTTAGTTATTTTCAGCTTGCTAGAGTATAACTAGGTGTCTTTTTTGTATACCGCTAAGTACATGGGCTTTGCCTGGTTGCATTTAACCGATAAAGTTTATTACTTATAAAAAATAATCAAAAAGTATTGAAAACAAGAGGGTTATGCAATATAAAGCCAACTGTTTTATTTGAAACAAAGGGCAAAAAGAAATAAGTCACAAACACGACAAAATTCATATCATAGTCATAATGTAAGCACTCGATATTATATTCAGCAAGATAAACATAGAATTCTTGAAATCCAAACCTGGGCTTTCTCCTTCGAAGCACCATTTGCTGGAATCAAAACCTGGAAGAGAACAAACACCACAGCTATATCGGGATCCTAAACCCAAAAGTATTTAAAAACCCAGAAAGACCACAGAGAACCATTTTATACTCTTAACTTCAAAGCAAAATTAACCAAAGATTAGAATCGACATGGGGAAAAGCCAAATTGATATCTTCCATTAAAATCGAAGATGAAAATTTTCGAAATCCAAATCCAAATTAAAATAGACCAAAACCCATCTCGACAAACTAGAAGAAGACCCAAACAAGCTCCAAAACTGAGAATTGATTATAAACCAAAAACAGAGCCACGAAGAAATAGAACTCAGATTCGAACTACCAAATCTAGCCAAACCTAGATTAAATAACTGGGAAAAAACCCAAAACCACCCACCAAAACAAAAATGTGCCAAAATGCAATGTCGAAAAAAATACCATGAATCACACTCTTTGAAGAAAATTAACATCCCAAAAGCACAAAAGAGAACAAGAAAGATGACCTGCTTCACTGCTAGTAGCTCTCCGGAATCAAGATTCATGCCCATGTAGACGTGACCGAACGCGCCGCAGCCGATCAACTCGCCCTTTCGCCATCGGATCGGTGGCGGTGGCGGAGAGGGTTTTGAAAACACTCTGGATTTGCGAATGCAAGAATTAATCTTGTCGACAAGGGCGGTTGGAGCAAATGGTGATGGCGAAGGTGACGGTGACGGTGATTCATCATTTTCTGGTGGGGCTGTTCGGAATACCAGTGATCGGCGGACTGATCCAAATATTTCTTGCATTTGAGAGGGGGAGTCCGGGGAGAGAGAGGGAGAGAATCTTGGATTCCTGTGGTTTCAGTCAGGGGGGAAGAGTGAGAAAGCGAGAAGAAACAAGCAGGGGAGGGAAAAAGGTAGAGGAGATCATTTTTCAAAATATAAAAATAAAAGAGAAAAATATGAAATATAGTAATAATGGAATGATCTTGTCTTCTCTCTCTAAATGCAAAATAATTTATAAGAAACTTCTAACACAAATTGTTGTAAAAAAATAAAAGCACACAAATTATAATTTTTATTCCAATGGAAGAATAATCATGTTTTTTAAAACTCGAGACGCCTAATTTGTAGAGAGTAAAATCTTAATATCACATTTTGCAATTTTATCAACTTAAAACATTACTTACGAACTTAAGGTAAGCTCAAGTGGTAATGATCTTGATGTTGGTGGTAATGGTATAATCTTTTACCATTACTCTTTTCAGATCGAAGATTGATCAAGCTATTGAGTATTTGATCATTTTTAAAGAATTATCACTTAATTTTCATTGAATTACCCGAAGCACATGCACTAGCAAAAAAGCTCTCTAACGATCAGAACTTATGCATCTCCTATTTGTTCCTAACTTTGCTCATGGGATGGATTGAGTACCACACTAAACTAATCATTACTAACACCACAACTCATCTAAGCTAGTACTGTTTAAAAAATAAGATAAGATAAGATAATTTTAGATAAAAATTAAAAATTGAATAATATATTAGTAAAATTTTATAATAAATATTATTATTATTTTGATATTTGAAAAAATGAATTATTTATTATATTTTATATAAAAATTAAAAAAAAATTAGAACGAAAAGATAAAATAAAATAAAACCATTTCCATATTCAAATGGGATCTAAAATAAATTATATCAAAAATAAAAATACAATACAAATAACAACCTTATAATGAAGTACAATAATCATACATATATATATACAACTTACTTATAATTATTCTACAACTCATTTGATCATTTATCAACATATATAATTTTGTCATTCCATTAAAAGTAATTTGAATTGTACATGATTATTCTCATTTTAAAATAAATTTATAAAATAGTTGTCAAAAAAAGGTTTATAATTTTCCTAAGGCTAAAAGGCAACTACTACTTACATTATAAATTCCTTGAACAAAAGGAGAATTAGCTACCAGCGTCCACCACATTCATGGGTCTCCAACATGGTGGAAAAAAAAAAACTTTGTGCTTAAAGCCAACATCATGATCAAAAAATAAAAGATAAAAATAAAATAAAAAAATAAAAACATCATGATCAAATGCAGGTTTTAATATTGGAATTCGAAGGCATTGGTTCATGTCATCCCCCGTTTGTTTATTTCACATAGTGGAATCGTCTCCGATCCTTAATCTTGATTCTCCAATGCCCATCAGGGAATCCAGCTTCCTTAGCTCTCCCTCTCCACTTCCTTATTCTTGCGTCCATCTTCGCCGTTAGCCCGCAATAAGGTTGCAGTCTCTTCGGCATGGCGTCGTAAACCTTCCACCACCGCCGGTGAGCCGAATCACTCGCAAATGGATGATGATCCAACATGTCCCAGTTACAGTCATAGTCCTTGTAACACATCCATGGCTTCAACCCTAAATAATGCACTGCATAAACACCCTTTGGCATGTCATGCCGATCATGATGATCTTCGTCTCCGGCCACCTTCTTGATCTCTTCATAAACTTTGAGATGATTCAGCTTTTTCGGCAACCGGTGCCACCACGTAAAAACTGTTGGGAATCTGGGCTTCCAAATTCCCCCCCACCAGGATCTACTTTTAACAGAATAACAAGAAAAATAGAGAAATAAATACAACACAAGAATTTACGTGGAAAACTCCAAAACAGGAGAAAAACCACCAGACCCAGAGAAGAAAATACACTATGTGAAAAATTGTTACAATCACACAATTTTTCTCCTCACTCCAACGACACCCACAAAAACTTCTCCCACTAGTAAAATTTTAACTTTCACCTCTCTTCCTTTTACATACAAAAAGGACAATAGAGGAATTTTACTAAAGTCAAAAGTTACTAGATAAGTTTCTGACTGGTGTGTTTAAACCAAGGAGGCTAGGCCTCATTTTATAACCCCCTTAGCATTACCCCTCTCCCACTCCTTTCCCATGTGGGATTCAAGGAGCAAAAGAAAATTCAACAATCTCCACCTTGCGACTTTGACTGATCCCACAGCCATGCTCCACCGCAATGAGGATCTTCATAGCTTCCGCTATCATGCTCCACCATAAAAGCATAACCACTCAGAATAAACCAATTCCAAACATTTCATTTCGGCCCATGTCGAAAATAACCTTGCTGAAAAATTATGGTGCAACTTCCACGTTTGGCTTTCCTGGAAGTTCATCAGCCATCGACATGAATTTCCACCACACACCTTGCATCAATGCCAAACCAATGCCCGTGTGCAAACTTGTGGAACAACTAACATTAACACATCCTCTATCATGGCAACTTTGGGATTAGCGACATGCCATAAGGATATACATGTCTCTTTTTCTATGGAGAGAGACACAATGTTAGCTTCATACCAGTATCTCCATTTACTGACTTGGAACCACTTGCCGAACCGGTTCCACCTTTTCTTGACATGCCCAGGTTGTCCACACCTCTAGCAAATTGCTGACTTTATGGGTTAGTCTGCTCTTATGTAATTGATGGAATCAAAATATCCATGACTTGTACTTGCCACAAGTCAAAATTGATTCTCCCATCAACGTTCTCTACCTCCATTCTTGAAATTGCTTCGATGAATTTTACCGTAGAAATGAATAGTATCCACTAAGTAAGTTCCCAGGAAAGACCGATCTTTCCTAGACAGAACTTCAAGGTTCCCAGGAAAGATTGGAGGGTCACAACGGACACACTTAAAATTTCCAATCTCCTAGACAGAACCTTCTTAGATCATACGTATTCACACTACCACACCAAAGCTCCACCCTGCAAAAAGAACCTAGTGGCTCTGATACCACTGTTGGGAATCTGGGCTTCCAAATTCCCCCCCACCAGGATCTACTTTTAACAGAATAACAAGAAAAATAGAGAAATAAATACAACACAAGAATTTACGTGGAAAACTCCAAAACAGGAGAAAAACCACCAGACCCAGAGAAGAAAATACACTATGTGAAAAATTGTTACAATCACACAATTTTTCTCCTCACTCCAACGACACCCACAAAAACTTCTCCCACTAGTAAAATTTTAACTTTCACCTCTCTTCCTTTTACATACAAAAAGGACAATAGAGGAATTTTACTAAAGTCAAAAGTTACTAGATAAGTTTCTGACTGGTGTGTTTAAACCAAGGAGGCTAGGCCTCATTTTATAACCCCCTTAGCATTACCCCTCTCCCACTCCTTTCCCATGTGGGATTCAAGGAGCAAAAGAAAATTCAACAAAAACTTCATTCAGAAACCCTTGATCTCCACCATTATAAGAACCCAACTTGAATCTTTTCTGCATCAACTCCTCGAACATGCACATCGATGGTTCGATTACGGCCACTCCGGAGTTGAATATCACCTTATCGTTCGGCGCAGCAGATAGTTGTGGGAGTGCAAAAAACATGTCTATGTTCTTTAGGACTAAGAGATCAGCATCGATGAATATAATCTTGTCGTACTCAATGAGTTGCCACACTCGAAGCTTGCTGTAGTTCCACTCATTGTAAGAATCCTTTTCGGCAAAAGGGCTGCGGATGCGTTGAATGCGTTTGATCTTCCATCCGGCAGTTCTGAGGCCTCTGATAGAGTTGGAGGAGATGGAGTTGTCGGCGAGGAGGACGAGGTCTTTGGTGGAGTTGCTCTGAATGATGCTTTGGGCTAAGGCAATTGCACCACAAACATATGCTTCCGAAGAATGGAGGACCGTCACATAAGCCTCCCTTTGGTGGTAAGCGTTGGAGTTGTACTGTAATTGATCCCACTGTGTTGAGTACTGTGAATTAATAGAGTGCCTCATCCCTACATCTTTACATGAAAAATCAAAAGCATTAATTAGAAATGTACGTTTTAGTAACAAATTAGATATTTTATAAAAATAAAGATAAAAATAAATTCTCACCAATTAGATGTATAGTTGGTAATTATTAGTTATATAACTATTAAAAAATAGATTTAATATACCATATAAAATTATATCAGTTTATAAATATATTTTTATAATTAGATTTATTCATCTTTATGATTATATATAACACTTTTCATAGAAATTTGTTAGTCAATCCAGAAATAAGTTTAAACGCGCGCGCTTTTTACATATGATTTTGACTATAAGAAATTAATTTCTTGACGCATTCCTAGTACTTATCATGATGATTGAATTTTAGAGTTCGCCATTCATGTTGGGCTAATTATAAGATGGATATTTGAGATAAAAAGGACTTCCACCCCTTCAACAAATATTAAATATTGAGTATTTCTACATCCACGTGGCACGTACAAAAGAATTATATAAAATAATTTTACAAGTTGACTTGACTTCATTTGAGCTATTATATTTATTTTACAATAAAAAATAATTTTATAATCTGATAAATAATATTAAACTATATCAGTTTGTGAGATTAGTTTTGTATAATTCTTTTATAACAAAAGTATTATTTCCTTTAAATATTATCGGATACCAAAACTCAAACAACTAATTAAAAGCATGAGATTAATTAATATAAAAAACTGCTACAAATACAAAAAAAAATTACACAAAAAAAATCTACAAATTGATGTGATTTTACAGAAATTGTTAGTCTATTAGATCTATTTTAATAAAATAATTTTATAATCTAATATATTAGATCAAATCACATAAATTTATAGATTTATTATATTTAATCACTCCATAGTTAAAAGTATTTTTCGTTAATTATTTATGTTCGAAGATTATCTATGGATCGGGGCTGGTCTTGTGAAAATACGGCTGTTGACCATCAATCACGAAGCCAAATCGGCCCAATTCAAGTGCCCACATATATAATGTGAATGTTAATGTTCAAGGCCTAGCCGTTCTTATTATAATCAAATATATATATATATATATGTATGTATGAGATTAATTCGTGATCAGATCGAACATGAGTTGGAATGGATTTGAGAAGGCATGCATGCAGATGATCCAGCAGACCAAAATATAACTTGCACGTCTCTTTTTCGATCGATTTATAACTTGTATTAAAGAAGTTTTCAAAAATCAACATGTACCTGCTCAATTAATTCATTTCAACGTCCGTACTGTTGATCAAATCATGCTAGAAATGTTTATGGTGACTATAACCAGCTAGCCACCAACCCTGAATTTCCTTCCACCCAAAACTACTCTTTCCCAATATGTGTGCAGCATGGTCTATCCTTTGAAGTTTCAAACATGATTCATGTCATGAACGAGTCTATCCAATTCATCCAATCTATTCATTAAAATATATATGTATATATATATATATATACACACCAAGCATCCTGAATTAAACACTTCAGAAAAATCTGACTAATATAGTTTGAAAAACATCCTGATCATGATGCAGGGCATCATGTTAATAAGTTTGTCACAGTACTTTGTAAATTATAAACTAAAATATGGCCTCTACCGAATAGAAACCAAAAAAATATTTCAGAATATCAAAAGAAATTCAAAAAATAAAGCATAATTCTTGTCTAATTAAGTTCAAACCAATAATAATAATAGATCAATTTGGACAAAGAAAAGTCTCGTGAATGAACTAAAACATACCTGTCTTTGTCATGTAAGGAACAGGCCGAGCAAGATCGCATGACCCAAAGGGCATGAGCACCATCTGCTTCAGCCTCCTCAACTCAGGCTTGTACACCCAATAATCTCCTTCCTGCCTCACAACATCATCACATCTGAAAATCTCCACCATTGGCCCACAACTTCCTATAAACATCACCTTCACCGTCCGATTAACATGATCATGCCGCCTCCCCCGCCGGCCATGACCACTCCCGGCCACCACCAGATTAGCCACAACCAAATTAACTTGCAACCTAAACACATCCCTAATCCCAGCTTCCTTGATCTCTTTGACCATCCTATGACATGGAACCCTAGCTATAACCACGTCGAGCTCGTCGTAGTCCTCCAGCCTCGGCATGGGTATCTCCGGACACTTTGGTGGACCCCACTTCTCGTCTTCATCAATCCACTCAGGGAAGAAGTCCTCCCATTTCAAGTTCTCTGCCACACGATCAAAACCTACGTGGACAGTTGCCGTCTGTGACTCTTTCAACCCCAGCAGTTCATATGCAGTCGCTACCCTATCATCATGATGATCTAAATTAACCAGACCCACCCTGAATTTAGTTTCTTCTGCAAGAACATGATCATCGAACCCATTGATGGAGATTTGGACCTTGTTTTGAAGCAGCTGGTCATGACTGGTGCAAGGGTTTGGATTGGGCCTCTGATGCAGATCAACGTTGATGGCGCTGAAATACCATGAATTGGCAGATCAACGTAAAGGCCGGAAGTGATCGTGATCTCTTTCGAATTGGGAGAGTTTTAGGTGCGTTTCAGTCTTTTGGCCATAACTTTGGCTACAGGTGTCAGAATCGCGCATAAGACCCCAATTCGGAAAGCTCTTTTCGACGCGCACACTGTCCACATTGAGCATGGCTCCATGTGCCTTTTTTTCGACCTCAAATTCCGCTGTTTTCCCTCCCGAATTGTCATTTTTAGTTATTTTTTACTATTTTTGGTAATATTTCGTATGTTTGTTAGGAAGTCATTTTAAATCCGATTTGTTCCGGATTTTTCGCAGATTGCTTATTTTAATTTAAATTTGAACTTTACGTTATTTTCGGGATTTTGCCATTTTTGGTAAAATTCGGTTACCGACGGATTTTAGCTATTTAGTCCGGCTTGTGGACTGATTTTCGACATTCTTTCATTTGATAATATTCAGTTTTTCCTCAGAGACGTATTCTCTGTATTCTGGGCGAAATTCTCGTGTTCTTCCCTGTGAATTCATCTGTTGAAACTAGCCTGCAGAATAATCGCTATTCTGTCCGGCGTCAGCCTCGAAGATAGCACGAGGAACAAGAGGGCAAGGCAGAGACAGAGGAGATAGGTCAAGAGGAAAGGTTTTGATAATTTGGAAGAAGAGAAGGTTTTGGAAGCCATTGATTGAGCTCCCCACGTCTCATGTGTCTGGGTGTTTTGTTAATTTGGAGCTTTGAATTGGATGAGGCATTAATAGTACTCGAATTGATCAAGACCGTTTAATAGGATGTTTGCATGGCTGCACGTTGATTTTGTCATCTCTCTCTCTCTCTCTCTCTCTCTCTCTCTCTCTCTCTCTCTCTCTCTCTCTCTCTCTCTCTCTCTCTCTCTCTCTCTCTCTCTCTCTCTCTCTCTCTCTCTCTCTCTCTCTCTCTGTGTGTCTGGTTTGGTGTACATGCATCTATGTTATGCTGATCTTCAAGCTGTCATGCTCCCATATGTCGTGCGTGATAATTTAATTATTCATTTTTAATTTTTTTTAATTTCAGGCATGGAGAATATTATAATATGTATAGACATATTAACTCCCTCATGTAGAATTTTCAACGAAAAATTATTGGCACGACCAGAATTAGTATATGAAATTAGTAATATAAATATTAAATATACGGGTATTATTAATTTATTCGAATGACATGACGATCGAAAGAGGCCGGCAACTCTTATAATTTCATACATACATATTAATATATTCGATCGAGTTATAATTTTTATGCGTTATTTTTACGCGTACCTAGCTAATTGATTTTGTGCGTTATTTTTATGTACGATCGAGTTGATTGACAAGCTAACTACCAGTTCATGTTGTCGTGTCTTTATACTACTACAACATTTTTAAGTCTTCTATTTTTTATCATTTAATTGGATTTCGATCTATTTCTGATCAACTATGAAGATTGCATACATCGAATATTAATAGTACACAATATATCGGCCTAAGGGTTGTTTCAAATTTAACGGTTGGGATCATGATCTGATGATCATTGTTTAATAATTAATTATGATCATACTAATTAACACAATATATATATGTAACAAATTAAAATTAGGACTGTATATATAGCACTAGAGTTGGCGCGCGGAAAGACTATCAATTACTATTAATTATATGAAACTAACGTATGAGATCGATATATAATCAAACGTTCGTTTGGAATATGGAAATTAATTAAGAACTAATTAATTAGGCATATATATATATAATGTACTTATGGACGTTACATATAATTGAAAAGAACTTTAATATTATATATCTACTAATTAGCTGTCAATTAAGGTAGTTTTTTTATTTTTTATTTTATTAATTTGGCATTAATCTTTATTGATGATATATATATATATAGGGAGAGAGAGAGAGAGAGAGAGAGAGAGAGAGAGAGAATATATGGTTCCTCATGCGTGCTTTTAACTTGCAAGAATATTTTAAATGATGCCATGGATGCATAAGCGCTTGGCCGCATGCCCATTATTGTCATGCATGCATGAGATCGATCGAGTATAATCAAAACACTGAAACAAAAAATTTTAAGTAGCATTAATTATTGGAAAATGATATACATGAGTAGTACTCTTACCACGATCGTTTTTACTCATGCTCAGTGTTATTATTATTTTTTTTTTAATTTTTAATTATATTTTTCTTTTCACTTAATAATTAAAGAAGTGTTCTGTAATGATATTGTGATTTTTTTATTAATTTTTTAATATTTAAAAGTATTAAAATATATATATATATATATATAAAAGAAAAAGGATAAAATATATATATAAAAGCAAAAGGATAAAAAAAAACACCAATTATATATATAAATTATAACGGTATAAGTCGAAGGGTATATACTTAGTTATTTTTTTTATCCAATAACTCATGTATTTAATTTAGTTATATGTCGAGCATTTAAATCATGTAGATAGTAATTAACTGGGTCGATAAGTGTTAAAATAAGATCGGTAATTGTCAATATAAGTCGAGCATTCAAATCATATATATAATTAATATATATATATGTATGTATGTATGTATCCGAAGAGTTTAATATTTTTTAAATGATCACAAATAGCTTACTCATGCATATAAAAAGATTAATTATAAAAGTTTCTCAGTCCAAATGGCTTGTGAAATATATTTATCTCGAGATATGACTTCTCTAGGTGGTAGTTCCTTAAGAAGGATCCACTCATCTGGGAGAGAAACATCTCTCCAATAAATCATTTTGGGTATTCTGATATCAGCACTTGAAGAAGAGCTTTGTATCAGAAGGGTCTGGTCTCTTGAAGACTTTATCTTAACCTTAGGGTTAAGGCTAGTCTTCATCAAACAATAATAAATACGGTAAATCAAAGAATATATATATATACTCTGGGAAAGAGTTCTACCAAACACATATCTTCGACATCATGACAAGCATGTCTAGCAAGATTATGGGCAGCTTCATTCCCTACTCTTGCAATATGTTGAATAGTGCAGCTTCTGAATTTCTTCATAATTAGCATCTTAATCTCTGTAATCAGATATTCTTGTAAGGAGTACAATGCCTCTGGGCCGGCCAACAGCTTTAAGTCTCGTTTGGATTCAGAGATGAGATAAGTTAAGATGAATTTAGTTTATTTTTTAATATTATTATTATTTTGAAATTTGAAAGGGTGTATTGAAATTTAAAAAAATGTGTATTAGAATTTTAAAAAATGTGTATATAAATCTGTGTTTTATATTAAAAAAATTATAAAAATGTAACGATGAAATGAAAGTTAATTGAGATGAGCACAACTCACTTCTAAATCTAAACGGGATCTTAATTTCACTTTCCAGACCAATAAAGTCTTGAATGCCATGAATAACATGACACATACATTAACTCAAATACCATCTATATGTTTCCTAAGTTGATCAGATCTTTATGGGTTTTTTTTTTTTTCCTTTTAATCATTTAAGTTTCTAAGACTTTTAACTTGTAGATTATTTATGTTGATTTTTTTTTTTTTTTAATAACATCGATGTTGAGTTTGTTGAGCAGCAAAAGAAAGAGCGAAACCGTTATACGAGTAAGGTTAGATTAATGGCTCTTAGTATCCCCCCAACCTGGCCTTGATCAAATCCTTCACTTCTGATCTGTGGGTCGATTAATTAATTGCAAGCCCCCAAGTAAAAATTCAATCTACATTGTTCATTGTTTGATGATGTGAAAGTAAATAATTAAATCAATAAATAAAACGCCCCCAAAAGATAAGAGAGCTGGTTTAAGAAGATCAAGTTGTCTTCCTTCGTCATTTGTATATAATGGGTTTATTCTAAGGAACTTTTGCAGCATTATCCCTATATATAGACAATGATACGCTTAATTACTACTTTAAATAACTATTTATTACGTCTTTTTTTTTTACTTAATAGTTAAAGAAGTACTGATTGTTAATTAATGAATTTGTATATTGCTGCAAACATTAATCACTGGTCATTATCAGAATCTATAAATATATAGTATACTTTAATATTTATTTTCCCTGTTATGCTGCATATATATATATATATATATATATATACCTTAGTACATGCCATAATAGCACCCCTTTGATGCTTTAGATCAAAACTTGAAATCTCGAATAATGTTCTGTCCAATTGGCCTAAAACGAATAGAATTAATGCTTTTATCTCTTAAACAATAATGTGTGTATATATATATATATATATTCTTTTGTGTCTATTACTGACTTTACAACCTCCAAGAAAAGAATCATTTTGCCAAAGCTACTTTAGGTTTGTTGCAAACATTTGTCAAGAACATATGTCCCTCATTCGATAATACAGTTATAATCGATCCAATCATCATTCTCTCACGAAAATTCTCGATGATCAAATCGTGTATATATACATATATAGAGTATAGTTCAAGTTAGATAATAAGCTGGAACAATGGCCTTCAAAAGCAAGGCTGTTGAATCAGATCATGAAGAGATTTATGCATCTCTAGGACTAGAGGTGGATGAATATGAAAAGAGTCCTTCAGAAATTCCCCGAGTTATTTTAGTTCTTTCTTCTGTTCTGCAGAGAATGATTTACAGAAACGAGAAATCATTGAAGGTATCAAAGAAGAAGGATACAGTAACCATCTTCCATGGTTTGAGAGCACCAAACTTAAGCATTCAACAGTATATTGAACGCATTTTCAAGTACAGTAGCTGCAGCCCTTCTTGCTTTGTTGTTGCCTACATATACCTCGAAAGATTCACTCAACGTACCGGCGCTTATCTTACAACCCTCAATGCTCACCGGCTTCTGATCACAACAATCATGGTTGCTGCAAAGTTCATGGATGATGAGTAAGAACTCCTTCAGCAATGTTTTTAGCTACTGTATTTATTGTTTCTATCTCCCCTTCCCCTCCTTGTTCATGCTAAGATTATGTTTAAATGATGAGTTGAGTTGACATGATAAGTTGAGTTCTTTATAAATAGTAATGAGTTGAGATAGTAGAGTAAATTTTATGAGGTCCACTTAATATGAGTTTAGATGTGTACATGTGTTAAAATGAGTTTAGATATATTTATGAAAATTTGAAAAAAAAAATTGTTGGTGTCACGTGCAAAGAAGAGATGAGTTCAAAGAGATTATGGATTCCACATGTAAATAGATTTTGAGTTGAAATTGGTTTAATGATTTGAAAGCTGAGTATTTGGATGTCAAACTCATCTTAAAATTTGATTGAACTGAGTTAATGTTAGTGTAGTCCAACAACCAAACGAGACCAACTTTCAGTTTCTTGGGTCATGGTTGAATTCATGATTTGATCGTTTGGTTTCTTTTATGTCTTATCCATATTGAAGTGTTGAATGAACGAATCGCAGCTGTTATGACAGTGCGCATTATGCCAAAGTGGGAGGAGTGAGCACAGTAGAAATGAACAGGTTGGAGATGAAGTTCTTGTTCACTGTGGATTTCAAACTCCATGTAACTGCTGAAGAGTTTCAAAAATACTCTCTGCACCTCCAAAAGGAAAGCCTTGGAGACTATAGAATTGACCGCTCCAAGATTAAATGAAGTCTCCTGATTTGCAGCTTCTGTTTGCAAAAAGGCATATCTTTATACATACATATTATTGTCCTTGTCTTGTCTATGTGTGTGTGCGCGCACACATATTCTTGCTGATGTAAGAAGAAATTAGCAAGAAATTTGGCACCTACATAAGATAATAAAGCATTTCGAAGAAAAATAAAGATCAAATAATTGATAACAAAACAAAATTGAATAAATTGATGCCTATGCTTATTAGGATTAAGAGCATGTTTAAGTTTACATTTTTGTTATCAATGTCCTCGAAGATTCAAAACCAACTAGTGGTGCTATTGGATGAATGTTAGATCCAAAGATATGATTCAGATTTATCTTTCCCGTAAGAAGATTGAATAAAAATCGTCCCCCATAAGTTTCTTTTTTTTTCCCTCTTCTTCCCTCACTTTCTTCATCCTTTCACCAGTTTTTTTTTTTTCAGTTTATTCAAGTAATAGCTCCAAAAAAAATTCAAATGATTGAACACGGATCCTGAGTGGCTAGTCTATTTGAGACGAGAAATGATAAATACAGTCATAGAATTGCAAACGGCGTGCAGTCACTTTAGAAAAAAATAGAGTCCACTATTAAAAAAGTTAAAGCGACTGCAAGCCGTTTACAAATCCACGACTGTATGTAACATTACTCATTTTAAAATAAAGTTATTCTCAAATATTCTATTACTTTATTACTATTCATTATTAATCACAAACTATTTCACTACTATCACAAATCATCTAAGATACTCTTATCCAAATAGAGCCAACATCGTTTGTTTTCACAACTCATCTCATCATTACATCTTTTTCAAATTTTCATAAAGAATAAAAAAATATCTAATTCAACATTTTCAAATCTTAAAATAAAAATCGTATTAAAAAAATATATTCTAACAATATTTTATTCAATTTTTAATTTTAATTTCAACTCATCTCATCTACAAAAATAAACTAGACTTAATCCTACCAAGTCTTTCTGTTTTGGACCTGCCATAATGTATTGATTTACTGAGAACCCAAGAAGAAAAGAACTGAAGGCACATTATTACGATTAAGATTAACAAAACACTGAAGCCGAAAAATTGAAATCCTCAACCAAATCGGTTTAGGAAGTTTTATATACACATTGAACAAACTTTGCAAAATTTTCATATTTGTAAAACTCCCTATTTATTTTTCAGTATTCTACTTTGGAATGCCTCCCGAAGGAGGAGGGGAAGAAAAGATGCTATAAGGAACACCATAATTGAGGGGGCAAGATTCACAGCCTGAAACCCTACAAGGAACAAAAGAAAGATAAAATAGAGATTGTATCAAGAAATGCAACTGTATCAAGAAACCCAACAAGGTAAGGGGTTTCAAGACGAAAAATTGTAGCACAACCAACTTCATGTAAATCGTTATGGATGAGCTAAACTACATTCTTTGACGTTCAAACTTTTAACCCTCAGTTGGAAGAATTCTTCCTTGCAGCATAGACACGGTAAGATGCAAGCCCAACAATGGCCACCGCAGCTCCAACTGTCGAAGGCACAAAATTATTCAGTAAAAAAAAAACAGATGAATAAAACTCCGGCTCGAACATCACAGCAAAAATGATCATCCACTAGAAAAGAGGAAGAGGCCACCAAATTCAAGAACAAAATTTATCAGTACAGAAAAATGCCTGAATTCAGGGATAACACAAAACTTAAGTCTTTTACAAACCCTGTGAAGTTCAGTACGAGACCAAAGCTGATGACCTGAGACATCAGAAAATCGAAATTGACAAATTCCAAACATTGACACACCTGAAAAGAACATAAGTGAATGGTTTATGAGCCGATGGTACTTTTTGCGGCTTCTCCCAGCTTCAGTTTCAGGAATGCTCAAATGAGGGCGTTCTGCAGCACTCACAATTCTACGGAAAACATTATTGGTTTCACCCAACTTCATACTGATGGGTATAGGGGCCTCAATTCCCATGTCCTGACTAACCTACATAAGCATATTTATATAAAAGCATGTTGGATAAGTAAGGATCAAAATAGGAAAAAAAAATAGTATCGTTCACAGGATTAAAAGAGTCATGTGAACAATTAAAGGCCAGTTGATGTCAATCATATTCTATCATCATCAACATCGTCACAGTTACCCTTACTGCACCTGAAGCAAAAGATTAGCTACAGATTAACAAGCCACAAGTGCATGTCTCTTCCTAATTATGAAAAGCACATGAATTGTTCACCTGATGCAAAAAAGCGCATGAATATATGCCAAAGACAGAAACCAGTGTTCAGAGCAAGGCAACAACTAAACTCACTAAAAGAAATTAGCGGATAGCTTGCATACTAAGATATGCAGGATATTGTAGTCACAGGAAATAGAAATACCCTGGTAGATTCTTGTATGGCCATAGGAAATGACTCCTGATCATCTTTAGCTGCAACAATGAGGCAGGGCACTTCATAGCCAGTATCCTCACCATGACTAGCAACTTCTACCAGCAACTCAGTTGCTCTCTCCCATGAGAATGCATTGGAACTATAAAAGTAAAATACAACAATCCTCAGAATCTCCAAAATGCAAATAAAAACTGCAAAATAGATGATAAGTATTCTGTTATATTAAGTTAAACTTGATTAGTAATAATAAAAAAAAAAAAAGGTGCTACCATGTTCCCAGGAAATTCAATGGAATAGGGTTCTAAAAGAGAGATCCTTGACTTCTGCCATTGTCTTATGACAATCCTTAAAACCCAATCATTTATTTCTCTCCATACGCATGGGATCATTATCCATAAAGTTTCCCTGTGAGGGCCAGCAAACTTACCGATCCAACATGCCAAGAGATTCACCACAATTATCCATAAAGCATTGGCTACCCCACAGAGAAGCAAGTGATGATCATTTGTTTATCCAGTCCTCTTATACAAGCAGCACCAATCAATCACTGTCATGTGCCTCTTCCTTAATTGTGTAGAAGGTGAGAATCTTTCCAAGAATAGTCCATCCAAAAAATAGCACTCTCAAGGGAGCCTTGTTTTGCCATATATATTTCCAAAGAAAGGTTAAACTACCAGGAGGATAACTTTGTAAAACAATCTTACTTCAAAATCCACTTGTTTAAGTGGGACCCAACAAAGCCTATCTTACCACCCCGTCTCAAACGCATGGAATCTAACTGATAAAAAAACAAAGAATTCCCATCTCCCAATAGGTGTCTCCCAGATAAACTCAACATCCCACAATTAAGTGTCATCAAATAGAAGTAAAAAGGTCTGCCACCAAAACTCTTCCACAAACTACCTTGAGAACCTTATCTCTACACAACAAGTCATACCAAGTCAATTCATATAGTATTCTTGTTGCTTTGATTCGTAAATAAATAAGGAGAAGATTGAACTTTTAAAAAAAAAAATACAGTATTCTAGAGCAAAGTAAGTTCACCTTTTAATAGAGTTGGTAGCTTCAAAAGTAGATACTAGATAGTCAAAACCAAAATTTTGAATACCATTCCAGTGACCGTTTTGGTTAAGATACTAGAATGAAACATTTCAATACCGGTACCATTTCGGTCTATCCTTTCGGGACGGTCTATATATAAATTAATTAATTATATATGTATAAATTACATTTCAAAATAACAATAATGCAAGTCTTAGAAAGTTAAAACACATTAAGAATCTTCGGATGTGAGAATTGGAGTGAAAATTACAAAAGTAGTCAAGATTTTTACATTATTACAAAAATACCACAACCATGCCGGTATTGACTGTAACACACCGAATTGCCGGTACACCAAAAATCGGCAGGTATTGACAGGAAAAAAATACACCAAAATGGCCATTATTTGACCCAGTATGAAACACCTACCTCCCTTTGCCAGTTACTGTTCTGCACGGGAAACCCTGACCGTACTGGCCAGTACAGTACAATATTCAAAACATTAGTCAAAACTCCTCAAACAGAGAAAAAAAAAATAAAGGAAGAAGAAAATAAAAGATAGTCAAAACCCATACACACGCTTTGTCTATCATGCAGACAAGTTAAAATGCCATTGGTTAAACCTACCCCATGTACAAATGTGCAGCATCATCAAGAAGAGAAATTGCCCAAGAAATTCGGGAAATAGAAAAATAAAAAACTACACAAGTTATCAAACCAAAGATTTACCCGTCATGAACAAACACTGCTATGTCACAAGAAGCCAAAGATTCTTTATCAGATAGTAGTTTGGAAACTCCATCTTCAGGTATCTCTCTCAACACAAGGGTCTTTGTTGTTCCCTGGGGAAAAAAAAAATGCTCAGACAAAGGGATGAAATATGAACAAGATTAGCAATCATACCAACCAACAGAATTTTGATTTAAACAAGATAATAAACATCAGACATTTGAAAATTGTAGTATCTAGCTATTTATGATAAAGAGAATTTTTGTATCCTTCCTTTGTACTTGCATAGCGCCTTCGAAATCATCAATAAATTCTCATAAAAATACTTACTGATAAACTAAACTAGAAATCACATCTGATATCAGTAATTGTGGTCAATTAAACCCCCCCCCCCCCTTTTCTCTTCCCTTTTACAAAAAACTGGCACCCAAAAAGAGAAAAACAAATTCAGTTTCCTTGTGAAATCAGGCATCTTTTGTGCATTAATCAATGCCCAAGCAATTCTCACACTTGCTAGCTGCTGCTTTTTTAAAAAAGCTTATGCAAAGTCTACATACAGCTCAACATGATTTGGCAACTGAATTATAGTGTAATTACATTTTAAATTGTTTTTAAAAACATACAAACTTGATATGTGAAACACAGCAAGAATAGGCTTGGCAACAGCACCAATTCTCTTAAGACACAAAAAAGTTACTTGCTCAATAGGCCCTTTTTTATTTTTTATTTTTTTTTTCTAATAGTGGACAGCGCTTAGAGCATGGGTGTAGCTAAGAAAGTTAACTCCACCTTCTCAACCCATCAAAGGACTGACCAAAGCACGTGTTCAATACTTATATCAGTGGTGCATAATGTGACTCACCCCAGGTTGATCAACAACATTCACTGCATACTGATCATCAATGGTTGAAGCATAATTATCAGAAAAACTCCTGCACTTAGAATTCATCAATAAAAAGTGTAAGATTACTTTATCACAAATTAAACCAATGGAAAGTATCAGATTTAAAAGGATCATTCAAAAACCTTCCAAGAAAAGAATTTAATAATGCGGACTTTCCGGCCTTCTTGGGCCCAAAAACAAAACACTGGAAAACATTTCTGTCTGTCTGTTGTTTCTTGCGATCCACACGCTTTCTTCTGGTCACACGGAAAGCAGACAAAGGATCAACAGGATAACCAATGTATATCAGATTCTCCACACACCAAGCTGGGTCTATAAGAGTCATAAGGGCCCACTGCAACCACATGTCACAGAAAGTTACATTTCAACAAAGAATAAAGGAATTGCTGTTGTTAATTGAAACCTAAGTGCATATATTACCACTGAAAATTGCTTAAATCTAAACTTCATATTTGAATAAGTGGCCAAATTGGCAACATCAAGATCATATTAGATCAGTAGTTGGCTTGTAAACTCACGCAACATTACTTATCAAAAAAATAAATTATGTAACATATCCACCCAACCCCCACTAAAAAATAACAAAAAGAAAAGGAAAAATTAACAATAGACTGGAAGACATACCTCCGACAAAAAACCATCAAGTGATAACCCACCAAGTGCATTTCTCTCAGCAGCATCCACATAAGGGGCTCTATCCCAAGCACTGGCAAAAGAAGTACGTCAAACATTCAAACCCTTTAGATGCTAATCAATATAGTTACTGAGAAAGAAAGAAATCACACACTTGGAACCTTTCCTTGACATGACTTGAATCAATCATTGATACCAAAAAACTCCTCATATATTTATTTTTTTTTAAAAAGGCTTGAAGGGGACCCGTGACGGGGTGAAGGTGGGGATGCAGACAATATGTGTGCATATGTTCATGTTAGAATTATAGCAACCTCGCAAAAAGACAAAATAGTCCCCAGGTTATAGTTAAAAAGAAGAGAAGCAACCAGAAGAGTATGAAAGAAAATAATAAATATCAAAGTAAAAGGTCTACACTAATAATCAAAGTCAAATTCCCAATTTCTACTTGCTCCTTCATGAGGTGACAAATTTCCCAATTGATGGAACTATAGGCAAGATGACTTTGCCTGATTAGATTTACAAGCAAATGGAATTAAAACATGCAAAGATTAGACATAAAATAAATATCTGACATTCTGTGAACATGATACATTACTAAATCAATATAAGCAAAATTCAAAAAACAAAAAATTAAAGTGTCCAGTAAAAAGATCGTCACACTTTCTATCCGTACATGCAAATAAATAATGCATTTAGTATATCTGCAAGACACCTAATTGTTAGTCGTAAATGAAGCCATTAAGACCACACATTGATAGCGAGACTACAAGGATTGTCATGTTGAACCACTTAACAAACATAATTCAAAACAGATAGCCATGCAGATTGGTTAACTTAACATGAAGGTGCACAGGATGCTTCATGTTCATGGAACATATTAATATCAAAGTAAAGCAAGCCCCTTAACAATTATGAACATAACAGAGAAAAAACTACCTCTCAGCGGCAGTAGAAAATATATCTTCAATTTCACGAGGTCGCAGGACCCCATCCTGATAGGGAACAAAAATAACAGTCATGATTTGAAGTTGGTATACAACAATTAGCTACTTGAATAAATTGTAGCTATCAAAGTGAATACTGATTGCTGAAGTTATGTGATAAGATAATTTACAAATATTTACCACGAGTTTGTTGTAATACAATTAAAAAGATTCCGGCCATTAAAATAATTTACAAGAAACTTGGGAAATCAAGTACTCTAGAGCACAGGAAAGACATACATGATCGCTGTCAAACAATTCAAAGATTCCTCTCAGAAACTCAACGGCTTCATTGGTCAGCTCCACACTCTACACAAATGAAAACAAGCAATAAGCATTTTAAACATTGTGTGCTTTAAAGCTCCACAAAGAGTATTCAACAGTTCCTTTTTGGGGCTTTTTGGCATGGTGGGGCGACAAATATGGTTCATATACGTTTATATAAAATCTTATAAGAAATCGGAACTGTAGATGTCATGCTAATAAAATGCCTTCTAATTATCCATGCTCAACTTTGAGTTGAGTAGGGATGATCATCATTTTTTTTTATAAGTAATAAGAGAAATTTTATTCCAAATAAAGAGACATTGCCCAAGTACACAGGAAGTATACAATTGGGAAACACCAAGTTACGAGCTGAAGCTGAAAAACTAAAACAGAACCGTACAATCAATCCCATTTCTTACAAGATATTTCACCCAAAATCTTAAAGAGTGCTAAGGAAAAACTCCCTAATATTCCCTATAGAGCGTTTATCAAAACATCTCTCATTCCTTTCTGCCCATAAGCACCAAAATAAGCACAAGGGGATGGATCATCTTCATAGCAGCAGAGTAGAGATGATCATCAAAAAAATTCACAAAAACAAGAAACTGATTCTTAGCAATGGATCATTAAAAACTATACTAGGTTCCCTTCAATTGCAGAAAGATATATGCATATATATGTCTATCAACTAAGCACATAAAAAAAAAAAACCCTTATATCGGGGAACCTCTCCAAGGCAGGGCTTTTCGGACCCACCCTTGCAGAGTAAACCCAGGTCTGTGCACCACCCCCTAGGAAGTTTCTCTGCACGGAACTAGTTAAATCGCTAGCTTTTCACCAGGGGTGTAGCTCCAAAGAATTGTTTGCACCCATGAGGTGTTGAAAGCACATATAAAATCATTGTAACATTTCAAGTAAAACCGTGGCTATTGTGAAAACTGTAATATGTCTCAACAATATATTACCTGATCAGGGGCCCTCTTGAAAGATGAAGGGATTAGATCTTCTGAAAGTCTGATATCATTATTGTACCCAAATTTTCTGAGGACAGTCCATGTTGTCTCAAGTCGGCCTTTTTCTATGAATAGTGCATGAAGAAAAAGGAATCCAGTCAAAGTAAGCCCACGCTCATTGACTCCTTCAGCCAGTTTTTCTGCCACAACCCTCTTAACACCTACTATTTCAGAGGGTTGTAATGGAGCATTGAAACATTTGACCTGTTTAAAAGTAATCTTAGACCTCTCATTAATCTTAAGCAAAAGATACCATTAACTATGATCGATGAGAAACCCCTTTGAAAGTCTCACAAGATCATTCCCAAATTCTCAGTGCACATAAAACAAATATAAATAAAACTTCCAACACAACAAGAGTCACAAACAAGTGGGAAAAAAAAAAACCTGAAAATCATTCAACTCTGCATCACTAAGGGCACCATCCTTATCATGGTCACAAAGAATAAATATCCGCTTCAAGGCCCGCACACATCGGGGCTTCAAAGTCTGTGTTTCCTGGTCAAATAGTGGACCTGTTGGATGAAGCACAGCTTTTTGTGCATAGTAGAAAACCTCAGGGATCTGCAAATTGAATTAAACTCGAGCAATTAGAATGATGATGCATGAATCCCAAAAATGGCTTCCGATAAAGTAATGAAGGGCTCATTTGGATACTAAGAATATCTCAGAATATCTGTGATTAGTAGTGAATTAGTTTGTGCATAGAAGTGAAAAAGTTTAAGAATAGTAGTGAAATAGTCAAAGAATATTTGATAACAGTTATGTTCCCAAATGAGCCCTAAATGTATGATTAAGAAGATTGAAATCGAATCTGAGTAGTCACTAGCTTGAACAGAAATCTTGATGCACAAACAAAATTTTAATTAACACAAATCTATTACCATACACAATCCACCACAAAACTAGTCAACCCAAATAGGCAAATATATGACAGGCATACTTCTAGACAGTGCAACTTCTGCATATCATGCATATAGAACCAAACATGACCAAGACAGGACAATTATCCTGAAGACAAGTGCAATTTTGCAGAATACCAGCAATTTTTTTTTTTTTATAAGTAATAACATTTATTGATTGAATGCAACTAGGCAAAGCCCAAGTACACAAGAAGTATACAAAAGAGAAACCTAGTTACATTTTATTGAAATGAAAAGTCAAAAACTCATGGACATCCCTTCCCTTTAGTACAATTGCAGAAAGCCATTGTACCAAAGAAGATACAAAAAAGTCCCAAATTTCCCCCATGGTCCTTTCCTTGTTCTTGAAACATCTCTCCTTTCTTTCCAACCAAAGACACCAAAGTAGACACAAAGGAATCATCCTCCACGTCGCAGCCAAAAGCTTGCACTGATGATATCTTTTCCAACTAGCTAGAAAGATCCGCCACACCTTTTGGCACCCAATGCAGCCCTACCCTTCCTATGATACTATTCCATAATTCTCTTGCCACATCACAATGTAAGAAAACATGGTCAATGGTCTCCCCATTTTTCTTGCACAAATAGCACCATTCAACAACTATCATCCCTTGTTTTCTTAAGTTGTTGGCTGTCAAAATCTTGCCTAATGCCGCTGTCCATATGAAGAAAGCAACCTTAGGTGGCGCTGGGACTTTCCATATACCCTTCCATGGGAAGCCAACCGGTTGGTGTGGTTGTTGTGCCTGCATTGCCTTGTAGAATGACTTGACGGTAAACTTTTTGAGTCCGGTATGATTCCACAACATTCTATCTCTTCCCCCTCCTCCTATTTGCCTGGAGTAAAGGAAGCTGCACAAATCTACAATTTCCTCAACTTCCCCATCCTAAATATTCCTGGAGAAAGTCAAATTCCATAACACTGTGCCATTAACTCGACTCATTACATCAGAGATTGTAACTTGCTTATTTGCTGCTATACTAAAAGCCCTCGGGAATGCGAAAGAGAGTGCTCTCTCACCACATCATTTGTCAAGCCAAAAGCCCATCACCAACCTCGTAAATAGTATGTGTTGAAAACACATTCCACTCATTTCTAATAAACTTCCAAAGATTCACTCCATAGATCCCTCTCACCTCTTTTGTGCACCAATCCCCCCTCTCACATCCATATTTCTCCTCCACAACCATTTTCCACAACGATAACTCTTCCAATGAAAATCTCCACAACCACTTCCCTAATAAGGCTATATTGAAAGTGGTCAAATTGCGCTCTCCCAACACACCCAACTCCTTTGGAGTACACACTTGAGGCCAACCCACTAAATGAAATTTGTGTTCCTCCCTCATGCCACCCCATAAGAACTCTCTAAATATTTTTTCAATTCGAGTAGCAATTATCGCCGATATGGGGAAAATGGATAAATAGTATGTAGGTAGGTTGGAGAGAGTGCTTTTGATGAGTGTTAACCTCCCTTCCTTTGAAAGATAGAGACGCTTCCACTCAGATAATCTTCTTTCCACCTTTTCTATCACCTCATCCTAAATAGATTTTGCTTTAAAAGAAGCTCCCAAAAGAAGTTCGAGGTATGGCATAGAAAGGGTAGCCACCTTACACCCCAACAAGTCAGCTAAGGGGTTGATATTCTCCACACTGCCGACCGGAACCAATTCCGACTTTTCCAAATTGACCTTGAGGCCCGAAACAGCCTCAAAACATAAAAGTACTGCCCTCAAAGCTTTGATTTGCTCGTTGTCCGCATCGCAAAAAATTAGTGTATCATCGGCATACAATATAAATGGTGATGGATAACCCATTATTACTGTTCCCCACTGCAAAACTTGCAACAAGACCATTACGGGCAGCGACATCCATCATGCGACTCAAAGTCTCCATTACGAGGACAAATAGGAATGGAGAAAGTGGATCTCCTTGTCTCAACTCCCTCGAACTAGATAAGAAACCACATGATTTGCCATTGATTAGCATGGAAAAGCGGGCTGTCGAAATACAATGTTCAATCCAACTACACAATTTTCCTCCGAATCCACATCGCTTTAGCATATAAAACAAAAAATCTCAATTCACATGGTCGTAGGCCTTCTCCATATCCAACTTGCAGAGTACTCCAGGGCTTCCATCTCTCAAACGGCTGTCCAAACATTCATTTGCTATCAAAACTGAATCTAAAATTTATCTGCCCTGAACAAATGCATTCTGAAATTTGGAGATTATCTTGTCCATCACCAAACTCATGCGACTTGCCAACACTTTCAATATGATTTTATAGATCCCTCCAACCAAACTTATGGGGCGGAAATCCTTTAACTCTGTAGCTCCCGCAATCTTCATAATTAAAGCTATGAGCATTGAATTAAGAGATCTCTCAAACTTGTGACAAAGATGAAACTCATGAAAAACCCACATCACCTCCTCCTTTACCACATCCCAACATTCTTGAAAGAAGGCCAAGGAAAAGACATCAGGACCCGAAGTTTTATCTTTTCCCATACTACATACCACCTCGTGCACTTCGGTTTCCTCAAATGGTCTCTCCAACCAATCTGCTACACTATCCTCCAGCTGATCAAAAACTAAACCGTCTAATTTAGGCCGCCATCCCACTGTTTCTTTGAGGAGTTCTTCATAATAGCTCACTATGTGTTCTTCGATCTCCTCTTGGTCGTGGTATACCATATCACCTGAATAGATTTCCTCAATAGCATTAGACCTTCTATGTGAGTTTGCCATTTTGTGATAGAAGCTGGTGCATTTGTCTCTCTCCTTCAACCACTACACCCTAAACTTTTGTCTCCAAGAGATTTCTTCCCTCAATAAAACCCACTCTAACTCCGCCACCACCTCAACCTTTCTCTCCTCATGACCCCCGCCTACTTCAAGAGAATTCAACTCCTCCCAAAGAAGGCTTTTTTGCTTATCCGTGTGTCTAAGCACCACACTATTCCACTTCTTTAAATTTAGTTTGAGAGCTTTGAGTTTATTGGCCACAATGAAATTGGGAGTGCCATGAACTGAGTGGGAAGTCCACCAATTCCTCACTCTTTCCTCAAAATCAGCCACTTGTAGCCACATGTTTTCAAATTTAAACCTTTCCCTCCCTGCATGCCCCCGCAATCTAACAATATAGGAAAATGGTCTGAGCAAACCTAGGGTAATCTCCTTTGACATAGATCTGGATACTGAGACTCCCATGTTTCCTCTATTGTTGGACCATGTAAAGGCTCCCCCTACCAAGGGAAGATCAATCAAATTCAAATCAAAAATCAGCTCTAAGAAGTCCTCCATCGCCCTTGTCGAAGACGATGCTCCCTCCCTTTCACTAGGAAAACGTACTACATTAAAATCCCCACACACAACCCACGGAAGTTCCCACAAAGAATACAAACCCACCAATTCCTCCCACAAGTAGATTTTATCTCTATCGACATTAGGCCCATATACTCCTGCAAGAGCCCATTCCCAACCATCCTCAATGTTCTTGAATAATCGAGCTACAGGAAAATTCTCAAGACAAACCTCAACTACATCAACCACCCCTATCCCACATCAACACCAAGCCCCTAAAGAAGCTAAATAACTCCACCTCACAAATGCACTACCCCATAAGCTGCGGATGATGCTTCTATCAACAAACTATAATTTAGACTCTTGTTGACACACGATATCTACCTTCCAACTGCGTAATAGGGATCGAATTCTAAGTCGCTTATTAACATTATTGATCCCCCTCACATTCCATGATAATATTCTAGGCTTCCTAAGAAACATTGTTCCCCCGAACCTTTCACTTTATCCCGGCCAACACTACCTTCCTTATGATCATAGTTGATGGAGCACGCAGAGATGTCAAAGCGTGTCAACGAGTAATGTACGTATCGTATCAAAACATGTATATTATACTATATAGGTCAACCCTAATCCGACCCATCAAGCTTATCGTATCAAAATCTGAAACCCTAACACAACCAATTAACACAACGTGTGGTTTGTGTCGTGTCAACCCGTTATAACTCATTAGTGAATATTACGAAATAAATTAACACGACAAAATATAATACGTTTTAACCTGTTTATGTAAATGTGTTGAATATGCACGAAATTAACCCGTTTGACATAATTAAACTTAGCACAATTTTATATAAATGTTAAAACCACAATACTTATAAAAAATTATAATACTAACTACAAGTATACATTATAATCTAAATAAGAAAAATATCAAAATTGAGATTTTAACAACTTTACTTTTAAATGTAAAAGTATACTTATAATTTTAACTTTCTTAACGTGTCATAACGGATTAAAACAGATTGACTCACTGTCAACCCGTTAAGTAATCGTGTCTTAGCGGGTCAACTCGTTTTGATCCGAAATCCATTAAGACTAAACCCTAACCCACTATTATCGTGTCGTTTTCGTGTTGGGTTAACGAGTCGTATAATATATTGTCACCCTTAGGAGCACGTCGATCTTTTTAATTCTGTCTTTTTTGAAAGCCGACTTCATTACCTTTGGTCTACCTACTTCGAGAGCCACTAATAAGGCCGTAAATTGTTCCTCATACCCTACAATGGAGAGTCCCAAGAAATGGTGTATATTTGCCACTTTGCCCAGCACCCAATCCGAAGATTCAGGTAATGGGCTAGGGAGGATAGTGCATATGGCGGTGACACTGCCCTCGGCACCCCAATTCTTATCAAACTCAGCCTTCTCTAGTTCGTCAGCTGGCTCCACCACACTCATAAGTCTCCTGACCCATGCTGCTGCTCCCCCCTTCCCCCCTACCATGAAATTATCTCCCGCGAAGGTGACACCTCCCCGAGAAGGCATCTCAACACTTGAGACAGCACAGCATCTAAGTTTGCAGCTTCATCCTCATCGCACACCTCCTCCACCTCGCCTTCCTCAAGATTCGACCCTCCACTCTGATCAACCCTCACTGGCGACCAATTCTGTACCGGAGAAGAGACCATTGGAGCTTGTTCTGACATCGTATGGTTGCTCAAGCCTTAGCCGAAACCGATATATCGGTTTTGGAGGGCTTTAATTTTTCTTTCCATATACGGTTTGGGCCTGTGTGGCCCAACCCAAGGCCCGTCTAACCCAAGCCTGAGTACTCCGCCCCTTTGTTAAATCCTAGATCACGACCCAAGCCAATGCCCATCTCAACCATTTTCTCAAATCCTGGATCACGGCCGCCCAAGCCCATGTCCATAACCCATTTTCCTTTAATGCAACGTTTTAACTTCGAAATATCTTCTAGAAGTGCCCTTAACCTCCCCTCCATATCTGTCAATACTTTCAAGTACATTTCTTCTTTCGGCCCCGACCATTCCCTGCAGGTGCACATCCCCCTCTGCTCAATAGACACCCATGGCAGCGCTGCAGGTTGCACGACTCGAGATGCGTCCCTTTGAAGCACCTCATTGTATGTTGGATTACCTGCTTCACCGCCCTTCTCACCACCACCCACCTTTCCGCCATTCACAACCCTTCTCAAGCCAACCATGGCTCTGTTTCTAGCACTCGAAACGGGGGAAGCCGATATAGTCTCCTTCAGCATCTCGGCGAAGCTCATCCACCCCCCCCCCTCTCCTTCCTTCTGGCACCACTATCATTCCGCTCTTCTTCTTGTGTCCAAACTCCGAGAGAGAAGAACCTGCCTTTGGGATTGCAACCTCTCTGGACAACAAGCACCATATTCCCATGTCTCCGAGTTCGAAGGAACTCTGGTTGGCCCAAGGATGCCAAACATTCCTTAACAATCGAGACCAGCCATCCAGAAGCTTCAACATCAACAGAAATATACTTTACCACCTTGCGACTTTTCTCTGTTATTTTCCACCATCGCTCATTCTCCTTTTTCAACAAGAACACCTTTTGATTAATAAAAACCTCTCTACACACACTCATCTTAATTGGTATAACTTTAGACATCAAAAGGACCTGATTCCATAAAACAAGATTTTGACCACGCATGCGTGAAAATGCTCTTGATCTGAGTATTCCAAATGCCCAAAAGAACTCATCCAATGTTATCGGACAAGGAAAAAGCTTCTTGTGAGGAGATATGATTTCTTCTTCCACTTTTCGAAATTTGTTTCGCACATATTCTTTCACACTCAACGTCATGCTCAAAAGTTAGAAGTACTAGCAAATATTTATCCTTACGTATATTAAAATTAAACTCAATCAATAACAATCCATTCCACCTTGATCTCAAACCAAATTTCACAAATTCCATTGTGATTTAATATACTAACTAGACTCGCTCAAAAATATACCCGAGCTTTAAGTAAATCAATCCAGTTCAATCTTTATTTTCTTTTTTGTTTACTGACTAAAAAGTAAAAGACTGATGTTTCAACAGGAAATTTTGCTTCCCAAAACAAATCAGTGTCCTTGTGAGAAAAACATTTATCATCTCTTAATATATCTTTCTCAATACCTAAAAAAACCAGGAGATAAGCATGAAATATAATAGAATGTGGCTAGACTTCTGTGAATTTAACAATAATAAACAAAGTATTATTGTTTACCAATTAAAAAAAAAACAATAAAACAAATATATAGTACTACAGGAGCCCATCAGTAACACTAGAAATGTGAAATATTTCATGAGCATGAAACACAAAGCAATGTGACAACAAATGTAATACAATCCATTAAAAAGCATTCATAGAGGACCATCAATGTGTAATACCTGAATTTGTTTAACTGCCGAACATTCAATACAAGTTTCAATCTCTCGAAATTGTTGCATTATTGGTGACATCACTTGTTCCAGGCTCTCCTGTTGGTTCTCATCTCTCAAATCCAGCTTACAACCCACCACTATAACAGGGACTTTCACCTGTTCATCAAATTAAAGATGTCCAAATGAGAGAATAATAGTTAAAATCAATGTGGCCCCACATTTGTTTTAGCACTGGGTGTCCAAGAACTTAGTCCCGACTAATCTAGAGGGTGCACAGGCCTCAGTAAAGAGTTTCCCGCAAGTGTACCTCGACTAATTCAAGGGAAAGTTCCCCCAATCCAATGGCCTGTTTGCACTCAATAGGAATCTCCACATATTTTTATGGAAACAATTTCCAAAGTCCCAAAAAAGAAAGAAACCCAAGAGGTCAAATTTAATACAATGATTTTACAGTCCTGCTGGAATTTCCAACCAGAGTATGCATATCTTTGAAAAAGGTATCTGCCACCAAATATTTTCAATAAAGCAACATTTGGAGAAGAAAAATGAAAACAAAGGATAGAGACCTCTAATTTACGAAGTTTTGGCAGCCAAAAAGTACTCAAGCGATCAAGAGTAGTAGGCTCATCACATGCATAAGTAAACACAACTGCATCAGCCCGCTTCAATTCTTCAGCAACTTTACCATCATCCTCCACGCTGATTGAGAAAAACAGAACAATCAATTATTCAATACCAAACTAGAAATATTTGCTCCCACATTAAAAAAGAAAAACTGATAGAACTTTTTCAAGTCATCCGAAAGGCAAGAAACTAAAAATTGTGCAATTTCCGGTTCAAAAGAAGCTAATTGTACTAAAGTCAGTCAAATAGAGGCATTACTTTTCTTATTTCAAATATAGGAACAAAAAGACATAACCATCAAGCTAAACCTGTAACTCCTATACATGTCAGTAGGAGGGCCATGAGAAATTAACTTTACACAAGGCCTTAAAGCATCTCACTAATCTAAATTTTAAACCAAACTATCCCAAAAATTTGTATTAGACCCAATTATTGTTTTCTTAGAGTATAAAAAATAAAATTAAGAAAGATACCAATAATATTTTACCATGTACACATTTCCACGTTGTCCTGTGTACATGGGCTATTCCTACTTATCTCGTTAATAAAATTCTTCTTTACTGATAAAACAAATGCATTTGCACATTGTCAACTGAATAGCACACAACTGATAATAGAAATTGAACAATTTATTTTTCCTATTCTAAGAGAGAACATATAATATTTGCCGTACAAATTACGAAGTATGACTGAACCACAAATTCGTTCAGTTTTGACAATTTTCACCAGCATTAAATAACCAAAGCTTAACCCCAATTTAGAATCCCAGTCTCTTCTCTTTTCATACTCTTCTTCATCAACCCTACGGCAATACACATCCTCATCAACCATACGAGACTATGAATAAAGCAAGAATAAACGGAATACCTATGTCTGGGTTAAGTAAATAAACTGAATCTCTTCCAATGAATATAATGCAATATTCTAATCCAACATCAAAATAACAACTTCGTTTTCGTCTAATTTCCTGAAGTTTCTCACCAACCAAACAAGCTTTAAAAATAAAAATAAAAATTGAACCGTAGAAGTGATACCGAGACGAAGTGTCGATAATTGTGATGGGCACGCGGTCAGGGAAGAAGTCCTCGGGCAGCCTCGTCGGAGGCAACACCGGCGGCACGTTCGCAGGAAAGTTCTCAGCTGCAACCGTTACAATCAAACTCGATTTACCGCTGCCTCGGTCCCCTGCAACCACGATACGCACCCCAGTCCGACCGTACGGGTTTGATTTCCCGGCTGAAGCTTTCGCCATTGAAAAATCTTCAAAGAATGCAAACCCCACCCCACAAAAAAAAAAAAAAAACCAATCATATAATCTTGCGCAAAAGCGATGACATAAATACAAATATCCTAATTCCTGAGCCCTCGAGGACAAGAGCTGGGTAGAGAAGATGATGAAAAAAAAACACTTGTGTTCAAAGGAAATTGAAGACTGTAATGGAAATGAAGGCACAGGTGCTAATAAACCTGGAAAAATGGGTTGAAGATTAACAATACCTTGTGAGTTATAATGGAGAGCTCGAAAAAGAGAACCGGAATACCCTAACAAGAAGAGAGAGAGGGTTTGGCGGCTACGGAGGGCTTTGGCAAATCTTCAAGTGAAAGAGCTTCAGCTTTCAGACATAAACAATATATATCTTTTATTTGTTTTCAAAAAGAAAAAAAAAACAAAACAAAAAACAGTCTCTGTTTGAGTTTGTGATTGGACGGCTGGGATTTAGAGAAGAGTGTAGTGGAGGGGTCAGGTGACTAGAATAGCTCGTTGATAAAAATTAAATATTTTTTTTTTCATATCACAATATCATCAAATTAACTTTTATTCATTATTATACTTACGACAATTATAAAAAAAATAAATGGATTATTTGGTAAACTTTAAACACCAAGTGGAGTAACCTCCACGAAACAAATTTGGATTTAAAATTATCAAAGCTTTGCCACTATTTGTGATAAAAATGCTAATTTGAGCATTTGATATGATATATAAGGTAATATTTTTTAACAATCTTCTTAACATAACAAATTATAAAATATTATCTAGCTATAGAATGCTACCGTTGATCGGATTATAGAATATGATAGTTAGTTACGATTCCTAATCGTCGAGTGTTAATCTATTATTTCGATTACTTTAAAAATGAGAAATGAGATAATTATCTTCAATTTAATAAACGATCATCGAATTGATCGATAGACCTAAATATCGTTTTGGTTTTAATTTTTTACTTATAATAACTTATTGGAGAATTGGGTGTTTGTTAGGGTTAAAAATCATGGTATTAAAATATATGTAATAAATTTTAAAATAATAAAGACCATAACTTTATACATGGTAACAAATGAGTGAGGTTAAGTTATACATTTAACTTAGGTAATTATAGATGGTAACAAATTTGTAAGGTTAGTAAACTCGCTCGTCATATTATATGATGCCAAGGTAATTATTATGACTCTTCTCACCTATAAATTAAAGCCTAATAATGGTGATTAAAGTACCATACAATTATCACTTAACTCCAATTTAACTCTATAAATGATTTTTTTTTTGTGCAGTCTAAAATTAATGTATCTATTTGGATTGAATCATCTTTTATAAAAAAAAATTAACTACAAAATAATTATATAAGAATTATTTTTATAAACTAAGGTGTATAATGTAATATATCATATTATAAAATTATAAAATATATCTAACAAATCATATAAAACTATGTTAATTCACAAATTTATTTTTATGATACTTTATGTCTCTAGTCTTTTAAAAAAAAACAAAAAACAAAAAACAAAAAACAAAAAAACAAAACATATCCAAGTCACCATTCTTTCTCACCTAACTAGTTATACTCTTGATGCCATAATTTTATAATGCAAGATGTAATTTCAATTTCATAAAAACAAAACTCCTACTTTTACCGCAAGTCATGCAATGAAATAATGTCATTGAATCTGGACATGTGCAATGTCTATAACAGGATGGATGAAATGAAGTTTTATAGGAGGGGCAATGAAGAGGATGGGTTTCAGTTTCAGGTGCATTGCTTTGGGGACGAGGCATATTTCAACTATTTCATATTTTTTTATATTAAGAAAAATGCCTTTTAGCCCTTTTTATTGCCCCGCTCTATTGTTCCATTTCTGTTTTTCTTTTTCTTTTATTTATTTATTTATCTAAGATTAAGAAAAATATTATTTAATAAAAAGTATTTTTTTCAACTTTTTTTTATAATTCTTTTCTCTACTTTTAATTAAATATGACCTTTTTTTTTAAGTGTGTAAAAAATATAAATTTAATAATTTATTTTTATGAGACTAATATCAATACTCTTAATTGATCATTTACTAGCTAAAGCTCAAGGAGCCTCTCATGTTGCATAATTGGCTGTTGATATAGAAGTAGGAGACTAGAATAACTTGTTAATAAATTAAATATTGTCTCATATTAAAATATCATCAAATTGCAAAACTAATGACTTGTATTCATTATATTTACGACAATTATAAAAAATAATTTTGTATTATTTGGTAAATTTTAAACAACAAAGTGTAGGTACCTCCAAGAAACAAATTTGGATTTAAATTATCAAAGTTTTGCCACTATTATGATAAAAATAATACCATGTACCATCGTGAATAACTTGAGCATTTGATATGATATATAAACTAATATTCTTTAACAATCTTCTCAAAATAACGAACTATAGATTATTACCGCTAATATGATATGGTAGTTACTATCTCCAATCGCGATGTAACTTAATCTGTTGCCCAGATGACTAACACAAGAGGGGGGGTGAATTGGGTTATATTAAAAAATTAATACTTATAAACTAAATATACAATATAAAATATAACCAAAATATAAAGCAGTAGGAAATATAAAGAGTAGGGTAAGAGAAAGCAAACTCAGTATTTTTACGAGGTTCAGCCCCACTGCCTACGTCCTCGCCTCAAGCTACCCCTTGAGGATTCCCAAATCCACTATTCAATCTCCTTTAGGTGGAGATAGAAACCTATTACACCTTTGAGCAGCACCGCTCCAAAGATTCCGTGTAGAACACCCTCTACACTTCCAATCACCTCACACTTGGTGATTCAACTATTCCCTGTGTAGAACACCTTCTACACACACAAGGGTTATACACACCCTCTTACTTCCAATCACCTCACACTTGGTGATTTAACTATTCCCCGTGTAGAACACCTTCTACACACACAAGGGTTATACACACCCTCTTACTGATACAAGAATTGATAGTGGGTAGGCTATCAGAAAACACTCCTCAATGAGTGAAATAAGAACAATACAGCACAAACTATATCTCTCTCAACAAGAACAAGAATTAAGGCTCAAAACTTTAGAAAAGAGAGAATGAGAGCTTTGAAAGAATGATGCAAAATTTAGCAATAGATGTGTAAGCTCTTGTTGTGATTTTTGCAAAACTCAAGTGAGCTATTTATAGGTAAATGAGTCTTCAATTTCAAATTTGAAAAGATTCCCATGTCAAATAAGAGCACTATTCACTTTTCAAAAAATTCAAATAAAAACATTTCCTTTTTGCATTTGTCAAAGACAACTCCATTCATTTTTCAAAGAAATCAAACCTAATCTTTTGCTTTTCATACAAGACAAAATGAGCATGATTTATTTTTCAAACCAAATCATCTTCTTTTTGCATATGTCAAAAAAACACACAACCACCTTTTAAGATTTTCAAACAAATCATCTATCTTTTATATTTGTCAAAAAAACACACAACCACCCTTTAAGATTCTCAAACAAAATCATCTACCTTTTGCATTAGTCAAAAAAACACACCACCTCCCTTCAAGACTTTCAAACAAAATATGCACATGTCAAATATGATAATCAATCATCTTATAAAATCAAGTTTTTATAAAAAAATATAATTTTCGAAATTATTTTGTTTGATGGTGTTATGCACATGTGAAAAACATAATTTTCAAAACTAAGACATTTAAAAATGTCTTGCATATGTGGAAAAAGTAATTTGATGTTTTATGAGAAAAAAGAGTAATTTGGAGCCTTAATCCAATTTCTAATTTTATCAAGAGATGTACAAAAATAATCTATGAGCTTCATTTGTAGACTTGATATCTTTCTTGCTCATGCTTGATTTCTTGATGTGTTTAGCTCCCTTCATGCATAGACAACTTGAGCTTGAGTTTTCAATATTATTTGTTATCATCAAAATTTATACGTAAATACGAGACTTGAAACCTTGGGTTCAACAATCTCCCCCTTTTTGATGATGACAAATACTTAGTAGAAATCTGCGACCTGCAGTAATACTTAAGCTCCCCCTGAAAATATGCGTTAGTATTTCAAGAAAAATATAAACATGATTCTAGCATATATAACAGGGTAGTATAATACTAGTATAAGACTTCTCCCCCTTTTGGCATCATTAAAAAGGAATCATAATTAGATCAATAAGATATATTCCTGCAATAACCAATAGATAAATAAAACGCTGCGTTAGTAGAGACTGTAGAGAATTCGGTGCGTAGCCACACGTGTTCGACAAAACTTGCAAAGGCTGGAGGCCTAGTTCCGGTAATTCGGTGCGGAAGGAGATTTTGTAAAGAGCTGAATAATTGAAACCACCCGTACCCGACAAAACCTGCAAAAGTTGGAGGTGTAGCTCTGGCAATTCGGTGCAAAGATTTGATCTGCTTGATGTTGCTGAAAAATGAGATATGATCATGATTTGTAAGTTTGTCTTGTTCTTATTTCCGTTTCTATAAGAGCAATCCTTAGCTTTATCTATTTCGCATCAAGCTTTCTTCTCATCTTTGCAATTTGCTTGCATTTTCATTTTACAATTTTTTCAATGGCTCGTAGAATTCCCTTCAGTGCTTCTCTTGATCAAGATTTGAGGTATCCTTCACCTCAGTCTCAATCTATTTCTGCATCTATCGTGGGTGCCATGAAGCAAAAAGAGACTGATTTAGCTAATAAATCAGATCATGACGCCATTTACGAGCTTGTGGGTCTCGGAACTCGATACTCATCATCTATCGTTGCGTTTTCTGCTCGGTTGCAGTCCAAAACTCGCGAAATTGAGAAGCTTAACGAGACTGTATCTGTACTTCAACGACTTGTTTATGAGTCAAACAAAAAAATAGTAGAATTAAAGCAACAGAATAAGGATTTGAAATCCTTGCTTACCTCTTCATTTCGATTGCCTAATCCTTTAGATAAGGATGGCATGATGATTTATGAGGAGCAAATGCATTTGAATGATGAGGCTAAACGTCTCAAGTTTCTGTAGGTCATTTAAGATAATGAAATAAAAGTATCTAGCAGATATCCATAGCATGCATCATTCCTATTTCTCTTCTAATCATGCATAGTCTATCTTCTGGTAGGGGTTTTGTGAAAATGTCTGCCAATTGATCATGTGTACTAGTGAATTCTAATACAATATCGCCCTTTTGCACATGATCTCTAAGAAAATGATATCTAATTTCAATATGTTTGGTCCGAGAATGTTGTATTGGATTTTTTGAAAGATTTATAGCACTTGTATTATCACATTTGATTGGAATGTGATTGTACATAAGTTTAAAATCCCCAAGTTGTTGCTTCATGTAAAGAACTTGAGCACAACAACTACCCGCAGCAACATATTCTGCCTCAGCAGTAGATAGTGCAACAGAATTTTGTTTTTTACTAAACCAAGAAACTAGTGCACGACCTAAGAAGTGACATGCTCCACTAGTGCTTTTTCGATCTATTTTACAGCCAGCATAATCTGCATCTGTATAGCTGATTAGATCGAAAGATGTGTGCTTAGGGTACCATAACCCTAAGTTAATTGTACCACTAAGATATCTAAGAATGCGCTTAACTGCAATTAAATGTGATTCTTTTGGAGATGATTGAAAGCGTGCACATAAGCACACACTAAACATAATATCTGGTCTACTGGCTGTCAAATATAATAAGCTACCAATCATACCTCGATATAACTTCGAGTCAACTAGTTTACCGGTTTCATCTTTATCAAGTTTAGTGGATGGACTCATTGGTGTTCCAGTTTCCTTAGCACCTTCCATCCCAAATTTCTTCAGCAATTCCTTAATATATTTCGATTGATTGATGAATGTCCCACTTTTTGCTTGCTTAATTTGCAATCCGAGAAAGAATGTAAGCTCTCCCATCATGCTCATTTCAAATTCTTCCTGCATAGTCTTAGTAAAAACTTGGCACATATTTTCATTAGTAGCACCGAATATTATATCATCAACATAAATCTGAATCAAAAGAATATCATCATTTTCGTATTTAATAAAAAGAGTTGTATCAATTTTTCCTCTTGAAAAGCCTTTTTTAATCAAGAAACCACTAAGTCTCTCGTACCACGCTCTAGGAGCTTATTTGAGTCCATATAGTGCTTTTGTGAGTTTGAAAACATGATTTGGAGAAATATGATTTTCAAAACCTGGAGGTTGCTCAACATATACCTCTTCATTTATAAAACCGTTTAAGAAAACACTTTTAACATCCATTTGAAAAAGTTTGAACTCTTTATAACAAGCATATGCAAGTAGCATTCGAATAGCTTCTAATCTTGCGACTGGTGCATATGTCTCATCATAATCGATTCCTTCTTCTTGATTGAAACCTTGGGCTACAAGTCGAGCCTTATTTCTAGTAATGACTCCAGACTCATCTTTCTTGTTTCTAAAAACCCATTTTGTTCCAATAATAGTATGATTTTTTGGTCTAGGAACAAGTGTCCAAACATCATTTCTTTCAAATTGATTAAGCTCTTCTTGCATAGCTAGAATCCAAGATTCATCAAGAAGTGCTTCATCAATATTTTTAGGTTCAATCTGAGATAAAAAAGCAGTATGATTGCAAATATTTCTAAGAGATGATCGAGTGCTTACACCTCGTGAAGGTTCTCCCAGAATTTGTTCCACTGGATGATCTTTCACAAATTTCCACTGTTTGGTTGCATCTTGTATTAAATTTTGATGATCTTTCCTGATATCTCCATGTTGGACTTCCTCTATTGTGTTCTCTTTGTTGAGATTGAGACTTTCCGTATTATTTATACCTCCTGTTTCTTCATCAATAGATTTCTTGGAGAGTAGAGAATTAGATTCATCAAATACTACATGCATAGATTCTTGTACAGTCAAAGTCTTTTTATTGAATACTCTATAAGCTTTACTATTAGTAGAATACCCGAGAAAGATACCTTCATCAGATTTTGCATCAAACTTGCCTAAATTATCTCTGTCATTTAAAATAAAACATTTGCATCCAAATACATGAAAGTAACAAATGTTGGGCTTTTTCTCATTCCAAAGCTCATAGGGGGTTTTATCTAATTTAGACCTTAGCATAACTCTATTTATAACATAACATGCAGTACTTACCGCTTCAGCCCAAAAATAACTAGGCAAGTTGTTCTCATTGAGCATTGTTCTTGCCATCTCTTGAAGAGATCTATTTTTCCTTTCTACTACCCCATTTTGTTGAGGAGTTCGAGGAGCAGAAAAATTATGCACAAAACCATTTTCATCACAAAATGTTTCAATATTTTTATTAACAAACTCTTTTCCCCTATCACTTCGGATACTTGAAATAGTATAACCCTTTTCATTTTGAATTCTCTTGCATAACTTGGTAAAAGCATTATGTGCCTCATCTTTATGAGTAAGAAAGATGACCCAAGTATATCTAGAGAAGTCATCAACAACAACAAATGCATAATATTTTCCTCCTAAACTTGCAACTCTATTTGGTCCAAAAAGATCCATGTGTATCAGTTGCAGTGGTCTAGTAGTGGAAATATGTTTCTTGATTTTAAAAGAAGTTTTTGTTTGTTTACCAAATTGGCATGCATCACAAATTTTGTCTTTAAGAAAATTTACCTTTGGTAAACCTCTCACAAGATCATTTTTTGAAAGTTTGGAAATAAGTTCCATATTGGCATGACCTAGTCTTCTATGCCATAACCAATTAGTTTCATTTTGAGCTGAAAAACAAATCGCATCTTGTGAGGTAATTTCTTCAAAATCAATTGTATAAACATTGTTACTTCTAAAAGCAATAAAACAAATATTACAATTATAATCATTCAATATAATGCACTTATCCATTTTGAAAGTAACTGTAAATCCTTTATCACATAATTGACTTATGCTTAAAAGATTATGTTTTAAACCTTCAACAAGTAGAACATCTTCAATTATAAGAGAAGACTCATTACCAATTTTACCTATTCCCACGATCTTCCCTTTCGAGTTGTCTCCAAATGTCACGTGTCCTTCTTCTTTAGATCTAAGATCAAAGAACTTAGTCTTGTCTCCCGTCATGTGTCTTGAACATCCACTATCTAAAAACCATTTATTTTTGTTCGTGGAAGACATCATGCACACCTATAAAAACAATTAAAATGATTTTTCTTGGTACCCAAGTTCTTTGGGTCCTTTATTTATTAGTATTAGAAATAAGATTTTTAGGTACCCATATGGTCCTAATAGTCATTGTATGTTTTCTTCTAATAGGACAAGCAGAATAATTATGACCATTTCTATTACAAAAATTACAAATAGCATGTGACATATATGAAGAACTTGAGTGATTATAATAGTATCCTTTTTTAACAAAATTATTTTTATGAAAAGAATTTTGAATATTGGACTTTGATGTAGAAGGATTATCAAAAAAGTTTTTATAAGGTTTGTATTTTTGTTTTGGCATATATCCCAAGCCTGCCTTATCAAAAACACATCTTTGACTACCAAGAAGTTTTTCAAAATTTCTTTTTCCATTCGTAAAGTTTTCAATAATATTTTCTAAATCAGTTTTCTTTTTCTTCAACTCAAAATTTTCATCTTTCAAAACAATATTTTCTTTTCTTAAAATATCAATTTCGTTTGTTAAAGAAGAATTTTTCTTTTTCAAAACAGTATACTTGATACCCAATTTTTCAAATTCCTCATATACCTCTTCTAAAACATTTTGCAATTCTTCATATGAAGGATCTTCAATATTATCAAGATTTGTTACCTCAATGTCATCTTTAGCCATAAGACAAAGATTTGCTGATTCTCCATTGCTTGCTTCACTATCTGAGCTACTTGAATCATCATCCCACGTAGCTTTCATTGCCTTTTTGCCTTTGTTTCGATCTTTCTTTAGCAGAGGACAATCTGGCTTGATATGACCAGGTTTATTGCATTTATAACAAATTAAAGTGTCATTTTTACCTGAATCTTTCTTGGAAAACTTATTGAAGGATTTCCTTGGAGGAGTTTTATTTTTCTTTAAGAACCTCTGAATTCTTCTTGTTATCATCGCAACTTCTTCATCTTTGTCGTCATTTTCCTCATCTTCATCACTTTCACTTTCATGTGGAACAGCTTTAAGTGCCAAGCTCTTCTTTGACTTTCCTTCTTCTTCTCCTCTTTTCAATGTGTACTCATGGGTGATAAGTGACCCGATGAGTTCATTCACTTCGAGCTTCTTGAGGTCTCTAGCTTCAAGAATCGCTGTCACTTTTGATTCCCAACGTTTTGGTAGAGAGTTGAGAATTTTTCTTACTATCTCCACTTTGGAATAAACTTTGCCAAGAGCTGTCAAGCTATTTATGATGTTAGTAAAACGAGTGTACATACTAGAAATAGATTCATCATCATTCATCTTAAACATTTCATATTCATGAGTAAGAATATAAATTTTTGATTCCTTGACTTGAGAAGTTCCTTCATAAGTAACTTCCAAGTTATCCCAAATTTCCTTTGCTGTAGCACAAGTCATTACTCTATTAAATTCATTACCATTGAGAGCATTATATAATAAATTCATAGCAGTTAAATTCAAAGTATAAAGTCTATCGTCTTCACGATTAAACTCTTCTTCTTCCTTTTTGACCTTTACTCCATCAACTACTTTTGTTGGAATATAAGGTCCATTTACAATACATTTCCAGATTTCTCGACCTTGAGCCTGAAGGAATATTCTCATTCTAACTTTCCAGAATGAGTAATTGTCTCCACAAAAGAGTGGAGGCCGACTGCTAGATTGACCTTCACCAAATGAAGCTGCAATGTTAGCCATAAGATCTTAACTCAAAAGATAGTTAATCTTATAATAGAGCTCTAGCTCTGATACCACTTGTTGTCCAGATGACTAACACAAGAGGGGGGGTGAATTGGGTTATATTAAAAAATTAATACTTATAAACTAAATATACAATATAAAATATAACCAAAATATAAAGCAGTAGGAAATATAAAGAGTAGGGTAAGAGAAAGCAAACTCAGTATTTTTACGAGGTTCAGCCCCACTGCCTACGTCCTCGCCTCAAGCTACCCCTTGAGGATTCCCAAATCCACTATTCAATCTCCTTTAGGTGGAGATAGAAACCTATTACACCTTTGAGCAGCACCGCTCCAAAGATTCCGTGTAGAACACCCTCTACACTTCCAATCACCTCACACTTGGTGATTCAACTATTCCCTGTGTAGAACACCTTCTACACACACAAGGGTTATACACACCCTCTTACTTCCAATCACCTCACACTTGGTGATTTAACTATTCCCCGTGTAGAACACCTTCTACACACACAAGGGTTATACACACCCTCTTACTGATACAAGAATTGATAGTGGGTAGGCTATCAGAAAACACTCCTCAATGAGTGAAATAAGAACAATACAGCACAAACTATATCTCTCTCAACAAGAACAAGAATTAAGGCTCAAAACTTTAGAAAAGAGAGAATGAGAGCTTTGAAAGAATGATGCAAAATTTAGCAATAGATGTGTAAGCTCTTGTTGTGATTTTTGCAAAACTCAAGTGAGCTATTTATAGGTAAATGAGTCTTCAATTTCAAATTTGAAAAGATTCCCATGTCAAATAAGAGCACTATTCACTTTTCAAAAAATTCAAATAAAAACATTTCCTTTTTGCATTTGTCAAAGACAACTCCATTCATTTTTCAAAGAAATCAAACCTAATCTTTTGCTTTTCATACAAGACAAAATGAGCATGATTTATTTTTCAAACCAAATCATCTTCTTTTTGCATATGTCAAAAAAACACACAACCACCTTTTAAGATTTTCAAACAAATCATCTATCTTTTATATTTGTCAAAAAAACACACAACCACCCTTTAAGATTCTCAAACAAAATCATCTACCTTTTGCATTAGTCAAAAAAACACACCACCTCCCTTCAAGACTTTCAAACAAAATATGCACATGTCAAATATGATAATCAATCATCTTATAAAATCAAGTTTTTATAAAAAAATATAATTTTCGAAATTATTTTGTTTGATGGTGTTATGCACATGTGAAAAACATAATTTTCAAAACTAAGACATTTAAAAATGTCTTGCATATGTGGAAAAAGTAATTTGATGTTTTATGAGAAAAAAGAGTAATTTGGAGCCTTAATCCAATTTCTAATTTTATCAAGAGATGTACAAAAATAATCTATGAGCTTCATTTGTAGACTTGATATCTTTCTTGCTCATGCTTGATTTCTTGATGTGTTTAGCTCCCTTCATGCATAGACAACTTGAGCTTGAGTTTTCAATATTATTTGTTATCATCAAAATTTATACGTAAATACGAGACTTGAAACCTTGGGTTCAACATAATCTATTATATTAATTGAGTTAAAAACCGAATTAATAAAAGATTGTCAAATCAATCGATCGACTTGTTTATTGTTTTGTTTGAATATTCTTACTTAAAAGAATTTATTGGGAAATCGGGTGTTTGTTAAGGTTAAAAAATACATGGTAAATTTAAAAATAATACAGATCATAACTTTATACATTTGTTTTAGCAAATTAATTTCATTAAACTACAAATGATACATGAAGAGTGAGTGCGTTATTTCAACAACCGCTCTAAAACAATAAACAATTATAAGTGGTGAAAAAAATAAAATAAAAAGGAGTTTATTTGGGTCTAATTTCTTGGATCCTACCCAAGTCCTATAAAAAAACACTATTTTGTAAATAGATGAGAAAAATATATTTACTAAAAAGTGAACGATGAAATCACGACTGAAAATAGTGAAACATTTGTAAGAAGCGGTGATGGAAGTTGGTACACTGTCATTTTTTGTCTTGAATTGTTTGATGGAGAGGTTCACGATCTCTCATTCAATATCATAAATTATTGAAAGCAGTAACATAAGATAGTAGACAATATCTGATCTAAGTCACCGACGATAGGTGGTAGCGTGTGTAGGACACGCGTTGCTTAGGGAGGATAGTGAATGGTTAGATTTTGAGGATTTGAGCCGTCCAATGATGACGTGGCTGCGCGTGACCAGAAAATCACTCTAAGCCACCGCTATGCATGAGAGACATATATGGCTTGGACTGCGTGGGTAGCCTGTATGCAAATCACGGGATTCTTCTACTAGTGCGGAGATCGGCGAAAGGAAAGGTGGTAGAAGCTGCACATGGTTGATAGGAGGTTATGCAATAGATTGGCTGTAGAGTACGACGCTAAGAAAGAGGAAAATAGAAAAAACCCAACGAAAATGGTAAAAACGAGAAAGGAAATAAAAGAAATTAAAAAAGGAGGTGGTTGGAGCCGAAGTTTCGACCTCTGACTACTCTTGAGCAAACTTAGAACATCAAAAATTACTAAATCGAGAGAGTAATAAGAGAAGAGAGTGATTATCTTGTGATGGGCTATAACTGCATCCATAACTTTATACATAATAACAAATAAGTGATGGTAGGTTTTACGTTTAACTTTAAATATAGATGGTAACAAATAAGCAAGAATAATAAACTTGCACGTTATATTATATGATGTCAAGGTAATTATTATGAGTCTTCTCACTCGTAAATTGAAGCCTAATAATGTTGATTAAAGTACCATACAATTCACTCAACTTCAATTTAAATAGCCAAAGGCTTATAGTCCCATGGCATAATACCTAAGTCCTTAAAAAGGAGGTCTTGAATTCGACCTCTCCCCTAATGTTAAAAAAAAAAAAAATCGGTTTAAATCTATAAATGATTTTTTTAGAGTCTGAAATTAATGTATCTATTTGAATTGTCTTAATTTTTTAATATAAAAAATGCTTTAAATATAAAATAATCTACAAGAATAAATTTATAAACTAACGTAATTTATTGTAATACATTATAAAATTAGTTTTTATTTTAAAATAAATTTAAAAAATTACATTAATGTCTTAATTCAGAGATGAGTCAAGACGAGTTGAGATAGTTTTAAAAGTTGAATAAAATATTATTAGAAATTTTTTTTTAATATTATTATTATTTTAGAATTTGAAGATGTTAAATTAGAATTTTAAAAATTAAATTATTTATTATATTTTATATGAAAATTTTAAAAAATGTAATAATAAATTTAAAATGAAATAAACTCGTCATCCCAGCCAAAACATATCAAATTAAGAATTTAATTTTATGAAACCTAGTCCCTCTAGCCTTTAATAAAAAAAATCTAACCAACCCTTCTTTCTTACCTAACTAGTTATTGTCTTGATGCCATAATTTTATAATGCAAGATGTAATTTCAATTCCATTTAAAAAAAAAAAAAGAAACTCCTACTTTTACCATAATTCAGGTAATGAAATAGTGTAATGTCCATATGATATGATGGAAGAACAAAAATTATAAAGCGGTAAATTCCTTAGAAGAAAATTGCAAATAATTAACTTAAAAATTGTTATTAACTAAGGAAAAATAAGATGAAATAAGAATCGCTTTAAAGTGGCGTTTCGAATTTTAAAAAATATTTTAAGTAATTAAAAATATTTAAAAAAAATAATATATTTGATAATTTTATAAAAAGTAATTTAATTGATTAAAAAATTGAAAGTCAAAATTTTTTAAAAATATTAAATTGAAATTTTTACCAATTTTTTTTTTACAAATAATATTTTTTAAAAATTATTATAATAAAATTTTAAAGAATTTTAAATACATATTTATCAAATAATAATTATTATTTAAATTATAAATTATAAATTATATATTTTCCATGAAAATTTTAAAATATGCACAGGACGGTGAAAGACCAATCACGTTTTTCAATTCCAAGAAAAAGGCCATTTCGCCAGTCTTGCCGTCACTTTCCATCAAAACACCTTCACATTTCCTTTTCCAGCTACCGTAATGGACGTTTCTACTTTCCATCGTCCTCTCTCTCTTCCGCGGTTTCACCTAACTGGTTTATCACCCCCTCTCTGTCTCTATATATAAAAATATGTACAGTCGTGTGTATTCTTGTTTTCGAGTTTTTGAGGAATACTGAAAATTGGAGATGGGTATTGATCTGGAATCTGTGTCGGAGGCAACTTCAGGGGCCGTAGGTTCCCTCTTGAGCACCACCATCTTGTACCCGCTTGATACTTGTAAGACCAAGTACCAAGCCGATGTTCGAGCCCATGGCCAGCAAAAATACAGGTTGCCCATCTTTTCGTTTTCTCAAATGATCATTTTTTTCTTCGAATCTTTCGTCATAATTTGTCGTTTCATGATCTGGGCCCGTATTGTTTTTTCTTTCATCATGGTCAGTGTTTCTCTATCCGGTAAAGTCTTATATTAGCTTATTTTTGTTTTATGACTAGTGATTTTATATAGCCTACGTATGGAAGTTGTATAGAAACATTTGAGCTCTTATGTTGTTCTTAAAAAAAAGATTCATGCTTTCTTGATTAGTTGGCAAATGAAAAGCTCAACGCTATATACGGAGAGTTAAAAGGTCTCCCAGATCAAGCAAGCTGGATTGGGATTAATTATATTTAAGCGAATTTGAAGTTATATTAATGAGTTGTTGTTTGAAAAGAAAAAGGAAAGAATTTTATGATGCAATTGGCAGTCTCGATTTTTTTATTATATAAAAGAAGGCGGTCTAGACTTTAAGGTAGGGTAGCTCTAATTGTTAAGGCTTTTTTTTTTTTTCGTCGTCCATTACTTTCGTCAATGAAAAGTTTCATATTTTGTTTCTATCGTTTGTAAGGCAATTCATATTCCAATTATATTATGTATTTTTTGGATATATATTTTTTGTTTATGGGTATGTGATAGCCTTTAGCATAAAGACTCTGAATATGGCGCCCTTAAAAAACGACTAGGTCGATATGGTTCTGAAGCTGTTTCGTAGTTGTTCATTTTGAAGAGTGGTATCATGTTGTCTGGTTGGCTTTTACGATTACATCTGTTGGGCGCTGGTTTCCCCTTTAAAACTGTGTAAATGTAGTCCTGAAGTTTTCTTAATATGTTATTTTCAAGCGTGATATCATCTTGTCTGGTTTTTAGAATTATTAATGGTGCACACTGCATGGTTCTTCCATCTAGCCATTCTAATAATATCATGTCAGGTGCTTATAGCTATGGTACAAAAACATTTCATTTAGTTGGAGAGTTGTTTGGCACCAATGATTATGAGATTTTTTTTTTTTCTTATACCATGTATCTTCATGTACACACATAAATAGTTATTCTTTGGATCGGTAAACAATAATTTCATTGATGAAATAGTTATAAGTCACTTGTCCCAAGTGAATATAACATTGCTTTCTATAATTTAGCTGTATAAAGGTTGCTTTCTGAGTTGTCTTTTGCTTACCAAACTGTTTAATTTCTTCTGGCCCAGTTATATTAGCAAATGCAACCTAAACAAAGTTTTAATGCTTCTTTCCTTGGCATATAGAATTGAACTTTTTCTGATTGAGCATCCTATAGTCTCTTTGCTCTTGTTATATTATTTGTATCCTTAGTGGAATTGGAGATGGGCATGGAATATGCTCCTCATATGTTCTAACTTCTCATAGCAATGCATCTAGACAATGGTGTTGCGTGGTCCTCAATTTCTCTTTTCAAGTCTGGATTATTCAATGGTTTCAGCATCCTAGGTAAAATGTAGCATGAAGCTGAGATTTACATCTTATGTAAGCACAGAATTCGTAAGTCAGTGATCAGCTCTTTGGTTTGGCTGTGATAGTTTTTTTGATTTCACTTTTTATGGTTTTTGTAGGAACCTATTCGATGTACTAAGAGAAGCAATTTCTACCAATCAGGTTCTTTCACTATACCAGGGCCTGGGCACAAAAAATCTGCAATCCTTCATTGCACAGTTTGTCTACTTTTATGGCTACAGCTACTTCAAACGGCTATATTTGGAAAGAAGCGGTGCCAAAAGAATAGGAACAAAAGCAAACTTAGTTCTTGCAGCTGCTGCTGGAGCTTGCACTGCCATTGTGACACAGGTAAGCCATTGAAAGGCCACACCTCCTTCATTTTGGTATAGAATCATCCCTCATTACACAATGTAAAATCTGAAAATCTAATAGGTGCCAAAACTACTGTTCTGGACAATTATATTTGTGATTTTTCTTTTTTATAAGTGACTACATTCCTAATGTTAGTATCTGTGTTTGCGGAATATTTCAAATATGATGTTGGTAAAATAGAATATGGTATCAAAACCAAAATTAATTATATTTAGAGATGTCTATGTGAACCAAACATTTCTCTCTCTCTCTCTCTCTCTCTCTATATATATATATATATTTTCATGTAATGCTCCATTTGGTTTCTTTAAAGATTGTTAAAAAAGTTGTGATGATTTGAATAAGGAAAGAAATGAGACAGACATGAATGAGTTTCTCTTCTAGAGGATTATGGAACTTGGGGCTTTGGTTTTGGATTGCACAGCCTGGGATTATGTGTTAATAGGAAGTGGAAGCATTCGTTTTACCTATAAAAGAAAGTGAAAGCACTAGTTCAATTTCTATCATACCGTGTATTACATTTCTGGTTAATTTTGTGCAATTTGAATGTACTTTGATGAACTTAAAAAGAAAGGGAGGGGGGGGGGGTGTAGATGGTATAGATAATATGGTTTTTGTTTTTATGTGGGGGATGACAATTGTTATAATTTTATGGCTTTAACATATATATTATTCCTTTTCCTCTCCCACCAGTTTTGGCTCAAATATGTACAGATATTGAATGCTAATGTCAGGCTATCTGTTTATCACTGTGTAGCCCCTGGATACAGCCTCCTCTAGGATGCAGACAAGTGAATTTGGTAAATCCAAAGGGCTTTGGAAGACCCTAACAGAGGGAACTTGGAGTGATGCATTTGATGGCCTTGGCATCTCTCTTCTGCTTACCTCAAACCCTGCAATTCAGGTATTTAACCTGGCCTCCTGGCTTAGGAGTATATTTTGTATTGTCTCAAATCCTTCACTTCGTGTTGTAGTGCCATTCTTGAGTTACCTGATCAGACATTAATTTGAAGAATAAACTGACTTAGACTTAAATTATATAACACTGCAGTATACAGTGTTCGATCAGTTGAAACAGAGACTCTTGAAGAGAAAACAGAATGAAGCCGGGAATGGTTTGTCCTCAGAATCCCTTTCTGCCTTCTTAGCCTTTTTGTTAGGTGCAATTTCAAAGAGTATTGCAACAATTCTGACATATCCTGCAATTAGGTGAGAAATGTTCTATCACTCTTACTTCTCTAAACAATGTAAACTTTAGTTTCATGCTCTCATGCTGCTACATGTTAACCCTTGGTATTTATAAGTTTCTTGGATTTAACTGCACACAGGTGTAAGGTCATGATTCAAGCTGTGGACTCAAATGATGACGGAACAAAGAAAGATCGGCGAAAATCCCACAAAACAGTGCCAGGAGTTCTCTATGCTATATGGAGAAGTGAAGGAATAGCAGGCTATTTCAAGGGATTGGATGCTCAGATCTTGAAGACTGTTCTCAGCTCAGCACTTCTTTTGATGATCAAGGAGAAAATATCTGCAACTACTTGGGTTTTAATACTTGCAACCAGAAGGTATCTATTGCTCACAAGGAGTAGATTAAAAAGTGCTTGATGTTAATATAATGATGGGAATTTACAAAAATTCCAATGTGAATACTGTGAGTTTTTATTCAGTTTTGTTGAAACAGATGTCCTTTATAGAGGTGGGTTAAATATCCCAGGTAGAAACCTCTTCTTTTTATTTTTCCCCACCTTTTTGTTGGTGGATGGTTCGTTTAAGTTAAATAGCAATAATTGCTAGGCATGCACCAGGCATCAAAGATATGACAATCCTTTATGGAACAAATTTTAGTTGAGAGAAATAATGTTGTGCGGAAATATTTTTCTGCATAAACTGAATGTGATTATGAATTTAAATTATGATTACTGTCATGTTTCATTAAATTATGGGTGAGTTTCCATTTTGTTTGCCCCATTGACAGTGAATTTGAAGAAAGGAAAGCACACTAATTAAAACTTTAAATTCATGTTGTCAAAAGGGGAGGCACTAGGCATTTAAAAATAATTTCTAGTGGCTAATGTTATTAAAAGTCTAGTGTCGGATTAGTTTGCTTTAACAAACACACTTAAGTCAAGATTTGAACTTAAAAATCTTTAGTTGGTGCCTCAAAAGTCAATACAATTTGATGATTATCATGTTTGGGGCAGTTTGGACTGAAGTTCGATGGTGATCCACACTGTCGATCAACCTAATTATCAAGTTCAAACTTGGAAGTTGGTAAAAGGAAAAAAAAAAAGAGCCTTATTTTAGCCTGGACGGTAATTTCAGAGTCACAACTCCCACTCTTAAAGCGATAATATCACCGACATCTAGTTAAATACAAATTGTCCATGTACAATGACCATCAATTCGTGCATTTTGCTTAACAGAATCTAATTTTGATATTTTACTCCCATTTTTTTTATTAAAACGAAGTGCTATAATCATGAAGAGATTTAACAAAAAACACTCAAAACATGACGTGGGTTTAATCTATCAAATGAAATCACGTCAGTTTATAAATTTATTTTTATGAGATCTCTCTTTATTTAAAGTTGTCTGATAAATGGATCATAATTTATAGAATCAACTCATTTCACACTATTATTATTATTATTATTATTATTTTCTTTTAAATACATACTTAGGACAGTTGCTTAGTCCGAATCGGCCATTGACACATTTCCTAAGAACCTAGTGAATTTAAAAGGAAGACTTCGTTCGTTCGTTCGAGAGAGGGTAAATAAAATAAAGGGAGTTGGACTTCCTGTGACCTGTCCACTGAAGTATTCCATTGTCTCTTATAAAATTGAAAGAAAAAAAAAATCAAGGATATTGGAACGTTTGTGGAAAAAGGTTACTTCCACGAGATCGAGAATCTGAAGCTCCACATGCAAGATGAAGATACTAAGGAAATCAAACTGATATCTATCATTAATATATAATGTTTATCAATTTAAATTTTATTTATTATTATTATTTATCACTTTAGTACCACTTCGTTCTTGGTGATCAGGTAGAGATCAGCATAAGGTCACATTCATGGGAAAGAGTATGAATATCAAGTCTTCCGCTAGACCCGCTTCTTTTCTGTCAGTTTGAAGTTCTTTATAAATCAAGGGCAGGAACTCCTTTAGAATTATTCTCAGTAATATCAAGTTTAAGAGATGAAATGATGAAATGATATGATTCAGGATGGTTTGTAAATAATAGTGAGATTATTGGTTGAAATGAGTTGAGATAGTTTCTTCTTACCTTTGTATCCAAACAGGTCGTAAACATGCATATAGATCACTTAAATAAGATAAATGTTTTAGTTAAATGGAGATTTCACAAAAATAAATCAAAAAATTGATATAATTTAATGTGATAATTTATATTGTAATACAATTAGGCTTCATTCTCAATGAGGCCATATAGCTAGAGCATGCTTAATTCTTAGTAATAGTATAAATGATGGAAGCCAACAAAACACTATCTAATCTCGTTTGGATTCGGAGTTGAAATGAGTTTTGAAAGTTGAATAAAATATTATTATTATTATTGTTTTGAGATTTGAAAAAGTTGAATTGAGATTTGAAAAAACTGTATTGAAATTTGAAAAAATTGTATTGAGATTTGTATTTTGTATGAAAATTTAAAAAAGTGTAATGATGATGAGTTTGAGATGAGTTCAACTCATCTCTAAATTTAAACGGGGCCTAAAAAAATCCTAAAAAAAGAAACGAAGGAGAGAGAGAGATTAGGTTTGACAAATCCCAACATTAAAGATTACATATTCAAGAAAGGAGACCATGACACTGTAACAGCTGCCATAAGTAAAGTCCAAAACAGGATCAAACAAGCTAGAGAAAAAATATATTATATACATGAAACCTAAACCCCAACAAAGCCAGAGCTAAAGAAACCTTTTAACGAGCTTATGTTGTTACTTCAAAAGGCAAGCACCGGAGTTTGTGTAACAAAAAACATAATTTAGAAATAGAACAATGGTAACAAGTACAGACATTCCTAGAGAACTGCATTATCATGGACGTTAGCATTTAAGACTCATGTAGAAGACAGAAATGGAGAAAGCAATAACAACTAAAGAAAAAGTCAAATTAAGATCCTGAAAATGAGGCACTTTTGGAAGACAATAGTTTAGCTGCATTACTTGGTTTTAGATTGTATATTGGAATTGTATTGGAAATTGAGTATCATTGGCTGGCATAGACTTTGAGACTGATCAGAGGACTGGTTGTTGAGGAACTCAAACACATTTCATTGATGTTCATGCTCTTTCAAGAAGTTCTGTAGATTCCTGCTTAGTCTTGGATATGAGAAAATAAAACCTATTTGTCAATTTGACCAAAATATTATTATTTTTTTCCCCTTCACACACCCACTCTCCCTTTAAAACCAACCAATTTGCACTACAACTTCAGCTTCTCTCCATCCCTCGTTTTCCATGCTTTGTAATTTGACCATAATCTTTTTCCTTTCTCACTCCCCTTTCCATGCTTCTCTCTCTCTCTCTCTCTCTCTAACTGATCTTCATCCTTTTCTATCGTAAGCTCGAAGAGAAAGTTATATTAGAAGGGACAAAGCAAGAAAAGAAGACAGTTTTCTTCTAGATCTTGAGAAGAAGCCATGTTTATCTCCAGGAGTCAAGTAGGGTGCCTCTTGCTTATTTTCTTAAGTATTTCAGCTTTACACCATCAAGTTTTGGGGGCTAGAAATCTAAAAGAGAATGTGGAGAATGCAGAGGAGTCTCAAGATTTGAAGAAAGGCTCTAATAATGCAGCAAATGGTCAGGGCTTTTTCGCAGCCAGCAATAGACAAGTACCCTCTTGTCCCGACCCCTTACACAACAGGTAAAATCTACAGCTGATTATATCAGAGATAGCTGTATATAATATATATACACACAATCAAACTGCTGAGCATGATCACATCAGAGATTGATCCAGAGCTTCTGCATGACAAAACAACAAGATTCAATGGTTACACAGATGTTTGTTTTTCCATATAATGCTGTAGTTTTACAAACGTTTGTTAGGAAATCAAAAGACTATATTTTGGTCCAAAAATATGGACCCATGTATGTTATTTTAGTGCAAAATAACGGTGTCAGATTGTCTGCACCGTAGTTTTGATCACTATGTTTATTGTTTTGGAATTGAGTTATAAATTACAAATGCCAAATATCTCTCAAAACCCTAGTCTTTACAAACCATTGCAGAACTAAGGCTGCCTCCTTGAAGCTAGAACTTACTTTCGTGCTGTTTAGAGATATATCATATATAACTTTCAGGAATTGGCTTTGTAATATTAGCAGTCAGTTAGTTCCTTTGTGCAAGATTAATATTAGCAGTCAGTTAGTTCCTTTGTGCATACTATCTTGCTTGGTAACACTGGAAAGTCTTATGTTCATTCCAAAGTAAGCAAGTTAAGAGCACCCTTTCTTTGAATTACACGGTCTTCAATGGAACGTGCAATAAGAAAGTTCGAGTTCTCTTTACAACCGCGGTAACTGAATTAGCTGAAAGTTTGTGCAGTATTTTGTGTTGTCTAGTCTCCCAAGGGGGACTTTGGAGGGCAACGATCCTTTCTAATCTAATATTTTGTAAGCTAATCCACAAGTTATCTATATTCAACTCTTCCTTTTTAACTTGAAATTTAATAAAATATGACCCCATAGATCACATCGAGAGCTTCTTGAAATGGCCTAGGCCTCAATAATTGGGTTGGAGATTGGTAATACATAATCAGGGCAATCGCACATTCAGTAGGGAAAACGAGGGAGGAATATGATTGCATTTGGACAAAAACAAGCAATGAATTACACGCAGTGCATTAAGACAAACAAGCAAATAATTGGCATAAAAATATCCTATCTTTATATTGTCCAAATACATTGATGCAAGAGTGACGATTAAATGAGCAAATATTTAAAATGACATCCTTCTTTGACCCTGAGCAAAAATACAAGAAAAAAAGTTATGGATGTGACACTTTTTTTCTACACATTGATCTTAAGAAGGCAAAAGAGAGTACCCCTCAATGGACTCTAGTTCAAAAAGTCTAATTTTGAATAGTTGGCTAGATTGACTTCGGGAAAGGAATCTATATGAACATTATGGTTCAGACAGGAGGGATTTAAAAGAACGAGTTCCCATTACAAAATTCTGCCCAATATTTTAGATCCGATGTTCCAAATCATGTTCTTCTTTGCAACCAGTTTCATAATTGAAGTGAATTGTGGGCCAGCTTGACTGTATTGAATGGATTTTCGTGTCCTGCAAAGAGGAGAAAATTGCAGATTCAGAAATACTAGATTTATAATCACTTAGCTCGATTTCGATTGTGTTACATAAATGGCCAGAATCATTACCGATAGGTCTCAAAAAATTTACGGGGACATGCTACAATCAATTCATCATAAGATCATATCATGTGTAAATAATTTGAGGTGAGGCAGTTAAATTCAGGCTACGGGGATATTTATATGAAGATAATTTTCTATCTCCAAAACTATGAAAATGGATCTCATGCATATTTTTGGAACATATACATACACACCCATATTTGCTACAAATGCAAGCTTTCAAATGGTATAAAAATCGATACGATCCAATATAATATTTAGGTAACAACTATTCCCATCGCAAAATCAGCTTTTGGACAAAGATCATAAAATAGGTCTTCCATTTAGGAACAACAATGCATCAAAATAATCTAATTTCATGTTGTTTCCACCCATTGTTTTTGCTTCTGTTTTTTCGGAAAAATAGAATGGGGGTGGATATTAACATTGAAATTTCTTAAGCACTTTCCATCTAGATCTCAGTCAACGGTTAGATAAATAATAAATTAAGCCTTTGGTTTCTTCCCTTTGGCTTCGTCGGCTGGCTTGTTCTTGAAAGGTAGGAAGCTCTTTCCACCCATAAATTCCCGCAAGGCTTCTGGTACCTCAACTCCATCGGCCCTCTGATGGTTCTCAAGTATACAGCACATTGTTCTCTCTGTTGCTGTGAGTGTCGAGTTCAATAAGTGAACATATTTCTTTGCTTGCTCATTGCTCTGCAACAGCACAAAAATTAATGGGCAATACAATCATTATCTTAGAAAGGAAAAGGGTCAATCAAGGTTTCAATAGTTGGCTAAAATAAAATTTTGGATGATAGCACGAAATTAAAGAGGCAAATTCACTTATACATGATAGGAGATGAATTAAAATTACTAACTTAAGATTAATATATCACCGCATTGAAGTTTCTCAAAGTTCTTATTCTTCAATTAGAAAGATTTTCCTGTCAATTGTAGGTTCCTATAAACTTTATTTCACTGATATACTCAATATTGCTGTTGACAGAGGCACCCTGATCGGCAATCAGGAATTTGTGGTTACCCTATGGCTTGGCTCAGACACAAAAAAATTTACAGGATCTACCTTTTTCTGCCCAAATCGAATTTCTAGTCTTCTTGACTGATAGTCTGTACAGTTTGAGCAGGACACCAGCTCCCTGTAAGTCTGAGATGCAGGAAACCATCCTTCCAAATCATACTTCTTGGAAGCTGCATCATTGAGAGCACCAGAAACGATAGCAACAACTTGATACGGAATGTTTAGCTGCAATGTAGAGAAATGAATCAGATTAGGGACTTAAGAAGCAAGGCACCACTAAATTGAGAAGGATCATCATGTCACTAAGGGGAATTCCCATATAGGACCACATGTTCTCCTATACAAAGTGGGGAGAGAAGGGTTTGTTTCCCTTATATACAAAAGTCCATAAGTCACAAAAATATTTCAGTACTTCTCCACTTATACATGCAATTTCACACATGAAACACAAACACATCAGTCTCTAAACAGAGAAAAAGCACAGAAATTGGACCATCAAAACTTGTTCATGGGTCTCCAAGGTCATGCGACATGCAAATAACCAACCTAGTTTGATATGCCAATCAAGAGTTTACAAAGAAATGTAAAATTAAATGCATACAAGTAATTATGAAGATAGTACCGTCTAGTAGATTGCATTAATAATAATAATACCATCTTGTAGAAATCCTCGGAGTTTTTCATCATTTCCTCGTGCATTGCCCAAGATTCATTGTTATCCGGGCCAGTAATGCAAAACTGCTCAACCTTCTCAAATTGATGAACTCTGAATATTCCCAGAGTATCTCGACCATGTGAGCCAGCCTCTTTACGAAAGCAGGACGAATAACCAGCATATCTTGAAAAAAAAAATATTGTCAACAACCATGCTTTTCTACACATGAAAAAGCTTCAACAAGATATTACAACCTTAAGGGTAGCTCAGACGGATGGATCCAATCATCCAAATGATATGCACAAAGTGGTTGTTCAGCTGTTGCAATCAGATATTTGTCATCACCCTCACCAGTTACCTATTACAGTAAGCCTGAAAAAATTAGCTTATACACCTGATAATATGTTGCAGCAAAAGAACTTAAATGAGCCATTCGTCTTTTTTCTGATGTAGATTCAGCCACAAACACTCTTATCTATGAAGACTTAGCCAGCCGTGACAAAGTGCGTGAAAGGTCCACTGAAGGATTCTCAAACTTATAAGCAAGCTTGGACATTTAAAATAATTATTCTGGGCCATAGTATTAAAGACATTGCAGAAGTGTACAAATGTTACCTTGTAAAGTTCTTCATCAAATTGTGCTAATTGAGCACACTTTGCCATGATATCTTTTCTCATGAAAAATGGAGTCTGCAATGGTGTATATCCTCTTTTCTCCAAAAATTCAAGACCAAAGTTGATCAGAGCTTGATTAAGACGCACTCCATCTCCTTTCAAGTAGAAACCTCTACCTCCAGCCACATCGGTACCTACAAATTTGAAGCATATTGGGATTAGGAATCAAATTAGTTCCACGACAGATATACTTATAATTTGTTAAGACAGTTTGAATGCTATGAAGGCCAGCTATCACACTACGGAGAAATACATCCAGGCAGTAAAAGTGAAGGGACAAAAGCGTACGAGATGAGACTGCAAACTTACAATGGCCAAGCTCTGCCATTATCTTTTTTCCACTTCCTGGTTACGTTTTCCTCTTATCTGCTTTTTGTGTACTTGGTCTATGATTTATGTATTTTCTATTCAATTCTTAGATAACTTATAATTTTTTTTTCCACAACGTAAATATAAGTTGTTACAAACTCACGAAGCTGACACATTAGATCAGTGACATTGCCATTGAGTTAGCAAGGTAACTTATTGCACACTATAAGATTCTAATCTCATTGAATAGAAAACAACTTACCACCACCATGCCGTAAATTGACAGTTTTACATTTTCTTAGAAGTGTCTAGTCATTCAAATCTGAAAGCTGATCAAGTTAGAATGAATAAAATCAAACCCAAGATATACATGCTTTTACATTTACTATAAATCTTTTCTAACAAAAAGTGTACACAAAAATAGTTTGTTCTTTTTCTAAATAGTCATAGCACAAAGTGTAAATATGACAAACCAGAAGAAGCACCCAAAGGAAGTGTTTAAAAAAAAAATGACCACAATCAATGTAGATTTGAGGTGACTCCACTGAAACACAGTAACCCTAATTGTAAGTTAGCAGGGACAAAAAAAACCAATAATAAGTACAAGAGAACCAGTGTCAAACCCATGCATAAATCATACACACGTACACCAAACTATGTTACTACAATAAGATATAATGCAAATGCTTTCAAGTTAGAACAGAAGTTTTTGCCTTAATATTGGATGACAACAATATAGTACCTTTCTTTAAATCTGCAATCCCAAGGAGCTCAACAAGCTCAACATGATTCTTCAATTTTGGCTCCAATCGTTTCTCACCCCATGATCTGATAACCGCATTGTTTGCCTATATCACAATAACCAATTGAAATATCAGAATAAGCACTAGGTAAAATGAAATAAAACATAATGTTCCAGTCATATACCTCATCATTGCTGATTGGAACAGAATCATGAACGAGATTTCCAATGGTTTCTAATTTTGCATTTAATTGTTTTAAAACTTCCCGAACTTTAACTTCTCCCTCCGCAGCTGACTTCTTGTTTTCCTCCGTATCCTTGATCATCTCAGTGGTGTCTTCACCAGCCTTTTTTGCATACAAAAATCAAAATTCAATTTCATAGCAAATGAACCCCAGAACTTATTTAAAAAACCAACAGAATCATAATAATCAAATTATTAATATTCAAGAAATATTAAGTCCAACAGCTTATGGTCATACATATTTAATATATTTCAAATTTCAAATTCTGGATTCCTTAACTATTCAACAGAAGGATGACATTTTTTACAATCCCAAATAAATTGGCTTATTTGCAAGCATACATCAATCATATGCATATATATGCCAGCTTGAAAATTTTCCATTTTCTGTGTATAAAGCAAGAAAAAAACAATACGAGTAATCCCATGGGATAGAGGATGACATACAATCCCATATAAACAAACGCCCCCCCCCCCCCTTCTTCCCCCGCCCATGCAGGCGGTGAGAATCTCCCCGAGCTACTCCCCCCAGCCTGTTTGTTTTGGATATTTCAGGAAAAACGCAGGCGATAAATTCCATTATGTTAGAACAGAAATCTGTGGGGCCTCCTGTAGTATATTACAATCGTAATCTCAGTCACATCTTGAGCCTTGCACTCTTATGAAGCAATAGAGAGAAAAAATAAAAAGAACTTCATCTTCAGCCTCTCCAGAAAGCAATGGAAGATTACCGGGGGAGTTTGAAACGCAGACAGGGAACGGAACCAGACAAGAGCAAGGGGGAAAGATTCATATGATTTTGGGGGGGAGGGGGAGGGGGAGGAGGAGAGATTTGCGGGGAGGGGGAAGCTCGGGGAAAGAGATATGAATGGAGGGGAGGGGAGAAGCTCAGGAAGAGACTGGGGAGGAATCACAGACCGTAAGTCTTGCATTTAAAAAAATTAAAATCCATGCTAGGAAGCCCATACGGGGTTTGCGGTGTAACAGCTTGGGTATAGCTTTACTCTTTTTACAATCCCATATAGATTGGCTTATTTGCAAGCATACATAAACCATATTCCTCCACACGCCCACTTGAGAATTTCCCATTTTCTATTTTTAAAGCAAGAAAATAAATACAACCAATCCCATGTCCATCCCACCAAGCACATCCGCATACAATTACAACCATTGGTCTATCACTTAAATGTTTCTGTTATTCGACCTTCAAGATCCTTCTTTTTTATACAAGAAAAATTATCCAACATTTGGTTTATACCAGAAAGGCATGCCTTTGAACGTGCAGTGGTACCAATCTGAGTGACTGTGTCCATAGGGTCCCATCCTTCAGCATTCCATTGCCCAATGTCAAAATGTGTGCTCAACAAAACGGTCCTGTTTAGAACAGGACAGCCATATTCTACAGAAGTCTTTTCTGCGTACTACTATTACTAAAGGGTATATATCTCAAAAATAATTTTCTTCCTTTCCTTTTCTTTTCGTAATTGTTAACGAAAGATTCATTCACAGTAGAATACAAATTTCCAACATTATCGATGATAAACCAAAACATGTTTCAAGCTTTTCATCAAGATGATTTAGTAATTCCTTGTTGGTTTTTTTTACGCTCTAGTTTCCAATGATCATAAAAAAAAAACAACCGAAACGGGAAAAAAAGTATCATAAACAAATGAAAAGGAAAAGTATGACGCACTCACAATTCGAAGTTGAGCGATTCGCTTGTTGATCTTGTTAAGATCCTTTCGAAGATTCTCGAGATCAAATTGAACTAAAAATCGGTACCGAAATATTAAAAAACAAAAGGTTGAAAAAATTCATAAGAAAGATTACTAAATCTACAAAATATGACGCGAGAAAGAGAGGAGGTAGGAATGGTACGTTTTCGCCATTCTTTGTCGTGCTCGATGACCTCGTCGACGAGCTGGACGTTGGCGAAACGACGTCGTTGAGATTCGCGGATAAGATCAGGGTTGCCACCCTTCTCTACTCGGAAGATATTGATGTCCAACATTCTCCCCCTCTCTGCCAATGTGTGACTGCAACTACGAAAATGGAACGTAGAAGTAGAACAAAGCAGGAGCAAGCAGTGGCTCGTACTACTCTACGAGACAAAACCCTAGCTATGAAAACTCGACTCTAAAGAATAAAGATGGCCCTGTTTCTGTTTGGGACACGGGTTCACGCTACCCTGACCCGGTTCAGCACTGTCGGTTTTTTTTTTGGATTTTAATTTAGGATTTGTTTGACTGTTCTATAATAATTTAAAATATTTTCTTCTCAAATATTATTAAAAAAATAAAATAATTTTAAAATTTTTCATCTAATTATTATAATTCTATTAAATTAATTAATTTTTTTAAATTTTAAAATAAAAATAATATTTTAATATTTTATTCAATTATTCTCTCTCCTTTTTTAAAACTTAATTACGGCGAAACAGAATTTATATATATATATATATATATATTTCTAAGTAAGAGCTTAAGATTATAAGAGATCCCAAGCCTAAACTTGTACAAAAATGATAAACTAAGTACAATTTATGAATAATGTAAATAGGATACTCATCGATTTAAAAATTAGAATTCAAAATTACTTTAAAATTCTTAAAAATAATTTAAAAATATTAAAAAATAAATAAAATTACAATTTAATCTGAATGAATAGGCCTAGATGTAAGAAAGAAACATAGAAAATTTGCTGTCTAAAATTAGGCAATTCTGGCCTTATCTAGATTATAAATCAGCCGATTAATTGTTTTGGAAGTTGGGATAAACATGAAAAATAAAAATTGTTCAAAATTCAATTGTACCAAGATTTGTAAGTTTATTGACTACTTTATTGCCTTCTTTATATACATGAGCAAATATTGAGGGAGGTGGTGAATTAGATGTTAACCAATTGACGACGATTGTGAGGAAATTGATTTGTTTATTCAAGTACGAATAATTTCTTTAGAAAAAAGATCTAGTATCGGCATTAGAGAATCTATTGGTTAATAAAGACTTAATTTTATTAGAAATTTTACTTATTTTAAAATTATATATAGCATTTTTTTAAATTAATACAACTTTTACAAAATTTAAAACAAAAATAATATTAAAAAATTATTTTTTTAATTTTATCTATTCAATTTCAGAAATTCCAATACAATACTTATTTAGAAAAATATTTTTACTCATTTTTTTCTTTTTTCTTTTCTATAACTCAATAAATATATTCATTCAAATTATTTCACTACTATTTACAGATATACTAAGATATTTTAAATATCCTAACGCCCCTGAGTGCTTAAAATCTTCAAATTTTTTGAATATAATAAAATAATTTGAATTAAAATATTTTATTGAGTTTTGAAAAAGGAGAAAATTGAATAAAAATATTATAAAGTTAAGCTATTGTTTGAAGATAATTATTTAAATATTATTTTTGTTTTAAAATCTGAAAAGTTAATATTATTTGTTAAATGAGAGTTTAGAAGAGTTGTAATAATTAATTAGGTAGTGAATGATTAGAAAAAAAAAAGATGAAAATTTGAAATTAAAAAATGTTGTGTGTTTGAGAAAAGAAATATCTTACAATGTCTCATAATATCTAAAATGTTTTAAAATAATTGTATCTTCGATCTCCTCAGATGTAACAATGATGTCCAGCATGGTCACAAAACATTGCTTTCAATTAACACCTCTAAGTGGAAAAGCTAATATTAGGAAGTAATGACTCAATCCACAACGTATTCAGCCACCAACAGAACAGACTGATCCTGATTGGAAAGTCCACATATGTTTCACAATGAATTATTCAACATTCTCATTATTCAAGCTTAATGCCTCTCAATCACAATACATAATGAAAATGGGAAAAAAAGGTGGAAGAAGAAATCATTGATCAATGTTTCACAGCTATATTTTTTCAATGCATATGGCTAATTTTTGGCACCCACTTTCAGAATATTACAGACTGGACAACAAAATACTACACTACTCAATACTTCCAATTGCTAACCTAAAGCTTCCGCCAAAAAGAATGGTGATCAATGAAGAAAAAGAAAGAGAATGATGAGAAAGATTGAATTGTATACTTGTCCGGATGAAAACCGAGCACCCTTCTGTTCATCAGGGTCTTGAAAATCAAACTCCGGTTTGGAGTTCCCTCGATCATTGTGTCAACTGCAGTTTTTGTGCTCCAAAAGTCTCGTTCCAGAGGAAACAATTCAGAATTTTGATCACTGCTGAGGGCTCCTAAAAAGCATCGATACTTTTTTTTGGTATGATTCCTTATATCATCAGCTACCATGAATTTGAGGCAACTTAGGAGGATCTGTACTTATTAGATTTGCCCACAAGTTTGCAAGCGTGAGAAAGTAGTGCTCCCCATTCCAAGCCACCAGTTTCAAGCCTGGTTCAGTCAATTTCAGAGAAGGTTAGAAGACACCAGGCTCCCCCAGCAAAATTAAGATATGGATTAAGATGACCAGGATTTTAATAAGACAGTGCTTGCTGTTTTATATATCACTCTCGGGTGCCTGTGATAAATTTGAGCTACAAAAGAAGCTGAAATTAGGAAATTCCTTCACATATTATTCATTAGTACTGAGATCCAAATTTCCTACTTGTTGAATCTTAGGCCTTGTTTGTTTTGGGAGATGAGATCAAAAATCCAAAACACATGTCAAACTCATCATTACACTTTTTAAAATCCCCATACAAAATATAATAAAAAAGTTTAATTTTTTCAAATTTCCATACCACTTTTTTAAATTTTCACATAAGGTCTTAGGCCTGGTTTGCTTCGGGAGACAAAATCAAAAACCCCAAATTCTTCTCAAACTCATCATTATACTTTTTCAAATCTCCATATAAAATATAATAAAAAATGCAACTTTTTTAAATTCCAAAACCACTTTTTCAAACCTCAAAATAAAGCTAATATTAAAAAAATATATTACAATAATGTTTTATTCTTTTTTTAACTTTTATCTAATCTTATCTCATTTCTAAAAATAAACAGGGCTAACCCGTGAGATCTATAAAGGCAATACTACGTACCTGGCACTGTTCCTGTAGTTAAGGCTGATAACCTACAAATAGGTTCTCCTGAAAATAAATGATTTTGAAGTGCAACTGCATCAATATCATGAATATACTTGATAGATTCCAGTAGTGCCTTTACCGTTCCATCATACTGAAAATCAATATGATCAGAAATGTTCTTGAGAGCATCTTCAAGTCCCGAACTTGCCCATATACTATAGCACTCGCTTAGAAGGTCATACAAGTCAGTGGCAATGCCAGAAGTTAAAAATATCCATGGCTTATAAAGCTTGGTTGAGGCTCCAAGAATTTTGACGACTCTGTAAATTTCTCCAAGGGAAAGGATGCATCGCTTCCCTGTATTTTCATAAAAAAACAAAAACAAAAAAACATACATCAATGATAGAATTAAGGACAAGACAGTAGCTTTTTTGGAAAGGATGAGAAAACATAAAATAAAAATACTACCATCAATGCTGGTACCTAACAGTCAACCAGTACCTTCAGGTTCAGAAAGTATTTGACTTTGTACATTCTTTTCCAACACCTGCTTCCAAATTGAGGCCCCGTGTTTCAGTTCATGAACACAGACAGATAGTAAACTAGACCATGTCGAAACATAATATTGTTGCTCCTCCGTCGTTCCCAACTTCAGAATTGCTAGTGTTGATTCCACATCATTAAGGAGTTCAATAGCTGATTTCAAATCCTTTTCTGCCTTTTAAAATAAATGAACAAGGATAGGTTACAAGCCAAGCCAACTCACCAATAAGCAGAGTATTATAAACAATTCAAAATAGGAAAAAAAATCTTGCCTTCTGAATTTTAAAACGTAGTATTCCTTAAATTGTGTGTTGAAGAAAGCAAGAAGAAAGAGAGATTCAAAACAACTCTATAAGATCCATAGTTGTTTAACAATCTAACTTCTAAGTTCGTCACATGTTTCCTCAAGGTCATACTGGAAATTGAATTTCAACAAAGTTATATGAAATACCTACTTGAGCAATTAAAAACCAAGCACTGGGTTATTTCTTCTGAAATGAAAGAAACAATCAGAGAGGAGGAGAGAAAGAATGGCAGCCAACGAGGTAAGAAAACTTATTAGAGCTGGAAAATAAAAAGTTCTGAACACTAGTATTTAATATCAGTTCCCATGACAACATTTCCTTTCAATGGAAGACCATTTGGGGAGTAAGGCTTCTTCAAGAACAGCTTTCTTTGTCTGGAAGGTTGCATTGGGGAAGATTCATCCTGGATAATTTGAAGGAGACATATGATAGTGGCAGAATGGTTTTGTATGTGCAATCGGAGTGGGGAATTAGTGTATGATCTCTTACTTCATTGCAAGGTAGCTAGTTCCTTGAGGCAAGTGGTGCATGGTCTACTTGAGCTACTCTGGGTGATGGATCTGTTAGCATCTTGGAAAGGGCGGTTTGAGAGTCATCATGCAAGACCTTGTAAAAAAAATGATCCCAATTTGGCATGCATAGGCATTGCTCTTGTATATGTCCCGTATACTTGGGCTTTTGCCTATTCTTTTTTTTTGATAAGTAATAAGAAATTTTATTGATATGAATATAAGTAGGCATAGCCCAAGTACACGGGGAGTATACAAACGCAAATGCCTAAATACATTCTTAGGGCTCTACATCAACGAAAAGAAATCATGCACAGTGCTTCCATTAGGGACAATGGCTGAAAACCAAACAAGTTAAGTATGCAGGAAATAATTCTCAAGCTCCACCATTGTTCGTTCTTTATCTTCAAAGCATCGCACATTCCTTTCTGACCAAATACACCTCATCAGGCACAATGGCATCATCTTCCATCCTACTACTACTTGTGAGCATCCTTGAATACCCCTCCAACACGCTAGCACGTCTACAACCTTAGGTGGCATAACCCACACAACATCCACTCTACGAAATATCCCATTCCACAACATTCTTGCCACCTCACAATGTAGTAATAGATGGTCCACTGATTCACCGTGCTTTTTGCATAAAAAGCACCAATCCATCACTATGATTCCCCTATTCTTTGATCAATAAAATCTTGTTTACTGATTAAAAAAAAATTCCCAATTTGGGTTCAAAGATGACATGAGGACCTAGGAAGAACTCAAGGCTTTGCTCTTAAAATCACTCTACCATTGGATGGCAGCCACCCCTGCCTTCTTCACTTTAGTTTCCAAGAATTCTTCGTCTTTTTTCTTACTTAACAAAAGAATATCAGCAGATATAGCACTGCATAAACATATCTTTACTTGGCTGGAAAAAGAAGCCACAGCTTATATAGCACCACCAGCAGATCAATCATGGTTTCAATCTTAAGAGTTAAGAAAATCCCACATATACTGACCATAATACTAACAAATTTATGCAGTTCACAAGTTTCTGATGTCATTTATATCAATTCATATTGTATATCAAAAGAGAATATGCCTAACAGGTAACTTTCAAATATTGAAGCTTTCAGCTGTAGTATTGATGTTTTCTAGTTCATAAAAAAATCAATACGAAAGATGCATACCATTGTCAATTTTCTTGACATCTGATATTCTGATTCAAGCACTTGGAACTTGGGTTCCAGCAAAATATCAAGAAATTCATTGAAGTGAATTGCTCTTGCTGATAGATCCCCTGACCAGACTTCTTTCGAGATCAGATTATCCTTGTGCAGTTCATTATAGAATTTCTACGACAGAAAGCAACAGGAGATAATAACAAAGTTCAGAACTATATAGAAATTTAGCTCAACGGATTTATAATCATGGTTTTAAAGCACAAATTAAATAATTTTTGAAAACCAAGTTCAAAATAAGGAGAAAAATATTCAATAGTCTTGCATCAGCATTACTGACTATAAGAGAGAGAGAGAACTTTTTTTTTAATAAGAAATAAGAGAGTACGAGCTATAAGAAAGACAGTTTTTTTTTTTATAAGTAAGAAACAAGCAGATTTATGAGTGGATATTGCTGTCATCTCATTAACTTTCTTTCCCGTGAACATAGGCTATGCGAAAGAAAGTTTTTTTTTATAAGAAACAAGCAGATTTATGAGTGGATACTGCTGTCATCTCGTTAACTTTCTTTCCTGTGTACATAGGTTATGCCTATTTCATTCACATCAATAAAATTAAGGAGAGAACCCAACCTCTAGGAGTCATAATCATATTGAATGAGTTTCTTGTGCACTCAAGATAAAAAAAAAAACAAGTTACTTAATAAGCTTCTACGCAAGTTTATTTAGCTTTTTTGTAGTGCATACTCAATTTTTTTTACTTAAAAAAAAAGTAGTGCATACTCAAAACATAAGCTAAACAGAAATTTTGAATAATTTCTTTTTTATAATTAATTTTGAATATATTTTTTTATAAGGCAGATTATATATATATATATATATTTTATAAGGCTTACAAATGTAGATGACCAAGTGCAGTCACCAACCTGGATTTCCTCATCAAGAGATTTTGCTTTTGCCTCTTCGCCAGAAATAACAGCAACTCTTTGATCTTTCTACAATTTGCATTTTCACAAGATTTAAGCGATAAAACAATTTTTTTAAAAAGAAAAAAAGAAAATCTTAATAGGTTTACCAACCTTCAGATTGTCAAGATGAAAAACTGCAACTGAGCGCAGTTCATCCTTTAATGTGCTATAGAAATCCACATAATCATTTAGCTCTAACGTGGTAGGAAGTGTTTTCTGTGAATCTCCAAGATCAATATCAGAAGTTCTATCTTCAGTTCTGGTTTCAGATGCGGCAGTCTTAAAATCCCACGAACCATCGTCAAAATCATCAGCACTGGTGATTAAATCAGATTCGAATAGTGTTGTGCTGGAATGCATCCCATGGTCACTTGCTATTGGTGTATGATTAACAGAAGCATTCTCCTCAGCTTGACTGTATAAACTTGATATTAGATCATTGATAGATACATCAGAACTAGGAATTTTAATGCCATCTCTCAGGTTGGAAGTGGTTGTGACAGTAGAAACATCTTGAAGGATTGAGGGTTCCTCCGAACCTAAATCCCTATCACTGAAAATATTTATGGGCAAGGGTTCCCTGTGATTCTCAGACCTTATGCCATTCCTCTGGCAAGAATAAAATAAAAGATGGTCACAGAACTAGAAGAAAAGGCGTTTGATAATGAAAACATAAAGCATTACCAATATTACTAAAATTCCAAAAGACAAAAATTTCAAAAGACGAACAAATTTTGTAAGAAATAATCCAAGAGAACAGATCAACATCAAGGCAAAAATTAACATCATCTTAATTGTGTTGCAGTGACATAAATGCTAAGTATTGCCTTGGTAGACCAGAATCATCCAAACGAACAAGAAACATCAATATCATTTTAAACCATCCTCCTCCCCCTCCAACACCCCCCCCCCCCCAGGCGGCCCGCCCCTGCCCCCGGGCACTGGGGGCTTCGACCATTGTTTCTGTACACAACATTTTGACTGAAGGAAACATAATCTATAGATTTCAATAAAATAAGCCTACAGCCTGAATATACTACCTGGATTTCGCCACTTAAACCAGGTGCTTCTAAACCAGAAGAATAATCAACCTTGGACTTTTCCTACAACAACAAAACTAAATTTTTAACATCCACATTCTCTGCTTACTTAAAAAGGTAAAGAAATTAGAATCAAATCAAGATGATACATAACCTCATGCTTCGAAGCAGTCTCTAAGAATGCATCCTTGAATTCCCCGAAGTTCTCACCAGATTCATCATCCTCAGCAAATGGAGAGGAGTTAAAACCATTCTGTTTGGTTTTAGACGAAGATTCAGAGATCATGTCATCTTGATCCAAAGAAGTCTGATTGAAATCAAATCCAAATTCCCATCCAGCAGATTCGGGAAAAATTCCATCTGATGCTACCAATGAATCTTTAGGATTGCTCACACAATCAAGATTAGAAGTAAGTGCTTCTATACCAGCAGGAGAAATATCAGCAACCTTTGGCTCTTCCTGCAAACAAAAGCAAGCATGAGCACATTCTTCCAAGGATTCAACATTGTGTATGGTAAAAAGAATTCAAATCAAACTCACTTACTGATTTGTGTTTCAATCCAGATTCTGAAAATGCATCATTAAATTCACAAAAGTTTTCATTGGCACCAACACTCCCACCAACCAAAGAGGATACCAATTCATTCGGCTCACTTTTAGAGTATGACTCCAAGATTACACCGTTCATAGAGCTTGGGTTGAGATTAAATCCAGATGTCCCCTTCCTGGAATTTTGAGAGATCCCATCTGATACAGATAAAAAATCTACAGGACCAACAACACCATCACCATCAAATGTTTGCGCTTCTCCACCATTGAGAGATGTATCAGCAACCTTTGGCTTGTCCTACAGCCACACTTAAAGTTTGACAATGCACATTCTTTGCAATCTAAACATTATCAGTAAAATGAAGAAACCAAATCAAACTGACTCACCAACTTATACTTTGATCCAGTTTCTGGAAATGCATCCTGAAATTCCCAAAAATCCTCTATAGAATCAACATTTTTATTAGGTTCCAATGAGGTCATCGCACTTGCAGTATCATTGACCATGCTTTGGGAGAATAAACTCGCAGCAAAACCATCTTGTTTAGTCACAGGGCTCGAGTTAAAATAAAACCCAAAACCCCATTCGCCACTGCTGTTGGAAGTTCCATTTGACACCACAAACAAATCACCAGGATCATGTACACCATTGCTAAACCCAAATGTTCTGGCTCCCTCCGCACTTTCCCGTACTTTCGGTTCAACCTTTACACGAGAAAATCTTTTAGTTAGAGTGAATGCAATCCCCATCAAGCACATATGTTTCTAAATGTCCAACGGCATGATAGAACAAACTATTGCAAGTCCACAAAAAACATTACTGCCAATTTTATGTAGCTTAAAGAAAGCTAATTGCTTTAAATTCCAAAGGAAAATTCGTTCGTATGATACACACTATCGACGTACAAATACCCATAAATTAAACAATACCTGCCCGGATTAATTGTAATAAGAATCAGAATTTCAATTTCGAGATTGTAAACTATTTGGGTGATAAGGAAACAAAAACGTCTAACTCTTTGCAGAGTTTTTAATAGTTTAATTACTTGCAGACCAAACAAAGAAACTAAAAGCTTAAGAAATGCTCCTTCACCTTAGAATCTCCATTTCCGATCTGAGCTTCTGGCTCCGCAACCTTGAATTCCCACCCATCATCATCATTGTCAACGTCAAGTCGATCATTCCCGTCCGCCAAATCCGAACCCAACCCATTCGAATTTGATTCCAACCGGTTAATACTTAAATTCGACCCATTAGTACTAAAATCCGATTCATTTGAGTTCAAACTCGACCCTTTGTGGGTCTTGATTTGCTGATTCTGACCATACATATTTGTAATCAAATCATTAACGTTGGAAGCGGATCCTTCTCTCCCAGCATCGCTTTTTTTGTTGTTAACGATAACGCTCGCACCGAATCCCCTCTCCTCTGTCTCTTCCTCTTCCAATTCCCCAAATATTGACAACGGCAGAGCTCCCGTCGGCTTCACCCAGTGGGCCGTCCCAGGCTCGATCCGATCCGGTTCACGGGGATCGGTTCTAGAGAAGCTATTGTTGTTGGGAGGGTATATGGGATGGGTGGCACCACCGGGAAGCTCGTGTTTGGGGGTAGTGATAAATTCGCCCCATGAAAGGGGGGATGGTGATGTAGAAGTCGAAGCATTTGTTCCTTTGACTATGGTCGAAGCAGGATGGACGATGGGACTCGGGAACGATGCAAAATGAAAGTCCCCAAAGCTCTCGTCATCGTCGTCGTCCGCCATAGCTGAGGCCGCTTCTATCTCTCTCGGTCAGTTTTGGGGTTTTGGTGCGAAACGGTGCGTATATGGTCCATGTTAGAAAGAGCGCGATGGATGGATTCCGACGCGGACGGGACCCAACCCAGCTGTAAGAGCAACTCCCTCTTTTTTAATTTTTAATTTTATTTATAACAATGCTATGTATTTTTTATTTTAAAGTTAAGAATGCTATGTATAATAATAGAATAAATTTATTTATTATTTTATTTTTCTTCATCATTTTATTATTTCATAATGTAATATTAGATGTGTTGTGAATATGGACCTCCCAAATTTTCCCTATCAAAGATCTACTTTTGATAGAATATAAAAAAAAATAGAGAAATAAACACAATACAAGAATTTACATAAAAAACTTCAAAATAGGAGAAAAATTACTAAATTCAAAAAAGAAAATATACTATATGAAACATTGTTACAATCACACAATTTTTCTCCTCACCTAATGACACCTACAAAAACATCTCCCACTAGTAAAATTCTAATTTTCACTTCTTTTCCTTTTACATATAAAAAGGACAATAGAAGAATTTTACTAAAGTAAAAAATTACTAGATAAGTTTCTGACTAGTGTAATTAATTAAGAAAATTGAACCTTCTTTTATAATTAGCATGCCCCCTTTTACAAACTCCACCAATATAGAATTAAGAAAAGGAACAAAGTCAACAAAATGATAATAAATTATATACAAATATTTGATATTTGGAAGACGATTGACAAATTATATATTATATATAAATATAAATAAATGATATTTTTTATATATAACTATATAAAAATATAATAATTATATATCATGAAATTATATTCTAGAACAAATTATTCGGGTTGGTAACATTAGTTCACACTTTACAGTATATCTCATAAAAACGTTATATAAACACGGCTACCTTAATGATGCCCATAAGCAAATTGAAAGGTTTAAATATTATTAATTAATTGCATAACTCACAAGCACACTCTCATTCCGGCCATGTGTTACTCTTTTAAAATTTTTGATCGTTTTGAGTCCAACAGCTAGCTAACATTAACCGAAACTAATAGACAAACAGATTTTTTTTTTTTTTTGGATAGAATTAGACAAACAGACTTGATCATTCATGAACCATGCAAAATCTGAAATTAATTCTATAAAATTAATCCAACGTGAATTGGGTCCCACATATTATCATCAGTGTGGCGTCCTAACAAATACATATATTATTTATAACCTGACTGTTATAATTAGTGCACATCCAATCAAAAAGTTCTAAGGTAATCTAGTAAATAAGTCCATAGAGCTTGGTAATAAATCAGTCCATTTTTAATTTTTTATATAAAATATATATTTTAATATATATTTTTCAAAATTTAATACATATTTTTTAAATTTTAATTTAATTTTTTCAAATTTTAAAATAATAATATATTAAAAAATAAATTAAACTCATATTATTTTTTAATTCAAACGAGGCAATCAAAGTCCTACAGAGCTGGGTAATTAATCAGCCCGTCTTATAATCTAATGCTCTTCAAGAATTAAAAACACATGCAACTGATCAGTCCTTGATGTACAATGAATTCTAAAGCGTTCATGAACTTTAATTAAGTGCTTGTATAGACGTTACAAAAACCCCGATAAAATAAAAGTGAAAATGAATGCATGTTTTGTGTAGCTCATGACTATGGAGTGGCGGCCATTACTTTTCGCCTTCAAGTCCCTCTCTTTTTGAGTCCCAGACAGTACCATCCTATTATATGTGCTTTTCATCTTACGTATTTTTTTTTTTTTTTTTTTTTATCGAGGTCCAACACCAACACGCATATATAACTAGAGAAATTATAATCATAAACTCATATATCACACATTTACATTAATTTTTTTTTAATTTCTTCTTTTATAAAATATTTAGCATATGGATAATAAGGAAAATAATCCAATTATTTAAAGAGAATAAATCCAAATTAAAATAAAAATAAAAAATTAAAATAAAAAGGTACAGAACTTATGCGTAGAAGCTCTCAAATGATGCTTTTAATATTAACATGCATTGGGCAACACCAACACGCAATATGCCAACAGCAGTGGACAGTTTGATACTATAAGTTTATGGGTAAGGGCTTAAGGGCAATATATGCTAGACAATGGATCAAACTATAAGTCTATAAACTAACTCAAAAAAATATTAAAAGACCCAGCTGTAATCTGACATTTTATAGGTTAATTTTAGCAATTTGTTCTTATGAGGGGTCTACTTTCAATTTTGAAGAGCTAAGTTTAGTAATAGTTTTGTAGGTAGAAAAAAAGTACTTACTATATTAAGTTTTTTAAAAAATTTTGAGATAGAAGCAAGTAGAAGATGAAATGTAAACTTATTTTATTATAGGAAGATATTTACAAGAGAGTGAAGGGTTACAAGTTCTGTGCCTTTTCGTTGAAGGAAGATCCCATTTTATAGACATCATTGATCTTCAATGAATAGTGACTTGCATAATTGCCAAATAAATAGTAATTGACAATTATACATAAAAACAAATATACATAATTATTACTTCTCTCTTCTTCTTGTATTTAATTATTACTTCTCTTTTAATCTTTACCACTCATTTTCTTGTGTTGATGAGAAGCACATTTTATGATGTAAAAGACTTGTCGGTGCTGGGTAGCATGATAAGATGCTGGTGTAGTCGTTCATGAATCTTCTGATGTCATTCTTTTTGTCCACTTTAAATTCTTTTTGTCCACTTTAATATACAAGAAGATTTTTTAAATTATGTAATTCTTCTTTCGTGTAATCTGGTGGACTATCAGGACTTTAGCCGTTAGTGTATTGTTCTGCAATAATTATGTCTTCTGCAACGAGCCAAATATCTTTTGGAATGTTTAAATTAATCCTTGTAATTAAATCAGACAAAAATTTATGTGCTTGACTGATTTTTTCTTCTGTAGAAACATAATCAGTAGGGGTGTAAGAAAAAATCGAAAAATCGGTAAACCGGACTAGACCTGTCCAAACCGGTAGAATCGGTTCAGTTTTAGGTAAGTACCGGTTCATAGGTTTGGTTTCGGTTTTAAAATTCTTAGAACCGGACCGGTTCAATATAATATATATTTTAAACTAATTTCTTTAATATGAAACGTAATATAAAACATTTTTTAATTATATATAATATGTTATACATTAATATATAATGTAAATTAGTTACAATTTACATTTTATGGCCTAATACTAATAGTGTAATATTATTTTACTATTAGTAATATACTTTAAGTCTATATATAAATTATTATATAAAATAATTATATATGAAATAATGATATAGTAATATTAATACAATTCTTTTGAACTAATACTAATACTATTAATTATAACTATTAATGATATAATTGTAAAAAGTTAAACTTATAATAACAAATACTCATATATAATTATTTTAATCATTATAAATAATACTAATATATATATATATATATTAATAGTCTAATACATTAATATAAACTAATTTAAAATCGAAAAATAGGACCAAAACTGGTACAACCAATACTACCAGTTTTGGGAGTAACTAGTGCGTAATTGATTTTAAAAAATAAAAAGTCGGTGATACCAGTTCGGTTCTAGATTTTGTCAAAAATCGAATCGAACCGGACTGGTAATACTTGTAATAATCAGTCAATATTGTAGTCACAAAAATTCTTCTTCCATCTGTGACCATTGTCAGTGGCTCTGACTTTCTTTTAATACATGCTGCTTGAAAAGAAAGGTTGAGGAGGTTTTGCGCAGCATATTCGTTATAATCAAGGATTTTGATTAAATCCTCTGATGCTTCTTGGATAGGATTACGAAGTTCTTACATTTCATATTATGTAGTTTCTTTTAGAAACCACAGAAAATGTAATACTATGCCATTTCAAGTTTGGTAAACAATGAGATGGCATATTCTTGATCATTGCAGAAAATGATCTCTATTGTTTAGCCGAATGTCTTTCGAACACAACTTGATTAATTATGCCCAAATCAATTTCTTCTTCATAGAATTCCATTTGGTTAAGGAAACATGTGATTTTTGGTATTCCTGAAATATTTTTAATATGAAAAATCTCATATTTCAGGATTTGGATAATACTATCAGTGTGATTTTCAATAATAGAACGAATTTTTTGAAAAACTTCTTTGGGTAAAAAACATTTCGTTTTTTTCTAAAAGACAAAGTTTTTTAATCTTATTATGCTGAAGATTTAAATATGGAATTTTTATCGATTCGTAAACATAAGAAGATTTTGGACTGTCTGGTCTTGTAGCTCTAAATATCATCCAATTTGGGTTACCAAATCAGAACAAGGCTTCTAAATTTTTTCAATTGATTTGTTTGATCTTTTATTTTTCTTACCAGAACAGCCATACGTTGGCGAAACTTAGTTTTTTGATTAAGAATTAAGCTTTTCTAAACACTATTTGTTTGTTCATAAATATCCCTAAGAAGTCTAGAGTCATAAAAATCTTTTAGTTTTCATTGTGTAGGAGTTTTTTGAAGTTGAAAATATTCATGGAGAGCTTGTTTAGCTTCTTCCATGCTTGCATAAGCCTAATATAATGCTCATTGAAATTTATAAATTTGAGAATGACATTGATACCAAGTCGTGTAAATTCCTGGTTGGAAACCATGAAATACAACATAAACCTTGTGTGGGTGTTTCTTCTCCACTGTGACTCAATCACCTTGTTTAAGTGTCTGATTCAAATTCATTTTTCACTTGTGTAGTGGTACTGGGATCTTTACTCATAAAATCAGCAAGAAAATTAGTATTTCTTTTAACATGTTATATATCAAAAGAATATTGAGAAATAAAGTTGTACCATTTTAATATTCTTCCGTCAATAATTTATTTTTTATTGACAAGAGAATCTCGTACTTTATTATTAGTCCTTAAAATAAATATTTTAGGAGCTAAATAAATATGAAAAGCTTTTATTGCTATAAGCTAATTTTCAAAAATTATATAATTCTGTTCGTTTTGCTTGAACTTTCTAGAATTATATCCACAAATTAATTATTCTTTTTGAAGAGTTTTTGGAATTGAATCTTTTGTAAATTTAATTCCCAAATCTTTTCTTTCAGATCCATATAAATTTTTTTTATTTGTGTAACATAATTGCTTTTAAAACACAACCCCAACACTGATCTGAAGCATTAGTTTCGAGGATTAGTTTATCTCCTATTTTAGAAAAATTAACCTTAGGGATGTTTGAAATTTCATTTTTAATTGAACGAAGAACTTTTACGTCCTTATCTGTCCAAAATAATTTTGTATCCTTCTTGAGCTTTTCTAACAAAGGAATCTCTTTGTGAGATAAATCCTTGATAAAATTTCTTTCATAATTCAAAATTCCCAGTAATTGTTGGAGTTGTTTTTTGTCCTACAAAACTTCAGTAAGTTTTTTAACCTTGAAAGTAATATGATTTTGTAATTTTAAACCGGTTTGACTTAAAAGTAATCCTAGAAGTTCGATTGTGGTTTTTTCCACTTCGATTTTCTTTGGTGATAACATAATTCTATTTTTTTGAAATTTTTCACAAACAATTTTGAAATGTTTTGTGTGTTCTATTTGAAAAAAATAAATATATCATCTATATAAACCACACAATTTTCTTAAAGGCTTAAAGATGCTGTCTATTCATCTTTAAAAATTTTGAGGAGTAGTATTCAAATCAAAAGACATTACTCTCCACTGAAAATGTTCTCTTAGAGTACTGAAAGCAGTCAAGGGTTTTGACTCTTCCACAAGCATGATTTGCTAGTATCCATCAAACTCAAAATGTTCATTCAATTTTTTATAGTTGATGACCATTCTTGCCTTACCTCTCTTTTGCTCATTATGGTTTCTTACCATAAAAACATGACTTGAGTGCGCACTTGTAATTTCTTCGATAAGCTGCTCTTTTAACAACTCATCCAATTGATTTTCGAATTCTTCTATATCCTGTCTTGTGTAGAGTATGGGTTTAATTTTTATAATCATTTTTAGATCAGTCAATTTTAATTCACAAAACCTAGGCCTTCTTGACCAAAGTTTTAGAGGATGATCATAAAAATATTCTTTTAAGGCTTTATACACTTAATGTTTTTCACCAAGTGTATAGATATAATTTAACTCATCACCTTGTCTGGATAGCATAAAGGATGAATTACACTTATGCTTATGAGATTCTAAAACTTGAATTTTGATTAACTTCTTGTTTAGGGTTAATTCAATTTGACCATAATTTATATGCATAGGATAATATTGAGACAACAAATTATTTCCTACAAGAAAATCACCATGCATATTTGGAAAACATAAAATTCTTGGAATGATAAACTTTTTTCCACTTAACCAAATTGAGACTTTTTTAGCCTTCAAATATATCTTTGTTTCTTGGCCATCGATTTCTCAAACTAGAGTTGGGTGTTTATGGATACCCATTTTTCTGATGGAATTGCATTTGGTCTGCAGCTACTAATTGTGGCTCCAATGTCTACTAGAACATTTAGGCTATATGATTTATAACCGAAAAAGTTGAAATGCCTTAAAACGTATATTGATTTAAAATGTACATTGATTTTGTTTTTCCTTGGTTAGGAGAAAATATTATTTCTTTTGTTCCTAAGTTAAAGTGGTAGATCTGCTCTGTTTGCACAGATTCTTCCTTTTTGTTTGGTAGAAGGATGGTTTTAGGTAGCTTGATTTCCTTCTCTAAATCTTTTTCAAATTCTGTTCTAGGCAAAATTGGAACTTCAACAGTTTTATAACTAAGTGGTTCTTGTTTAGCACCACTAGTTGATTCTTTTTCATTTTGGGAATCACTAGAACTGGTTTGTCCAGGTTCTGGTAAAAATAGTTCTCTTGGTATATTCAAGCTTTTTCTAGCTAAGAACTCAAAATCAGGAGGTAGAGTATACCTAGGAGTGATTCTTTTATTTTTGATATAGAGAATTTTTTTTTTAGCTGTAATCTCTATTGTTAAATCCTTTGATTATTAATTTTCACTCTCTTCAACAAAATCAATAAGTAACAATGGTTTGGGTACTTCTAAATCTTTCCAATTTAAGAGTTGGTATGATCTCATGATCAAAAGCTCTTGGCTCAGAAATTTCTACAATGTGTTTGTTTAACAGGCTTGTGGATGTTTGAGTTATTTTTGTCAATTTATGGATGATTTTTCAGTGAATAGACAAATCATAAAAGCTTGCCTTCATTTCAATTCGTTTAGTTTTTATCCTAAGGCGATTTGTATCCATTAAATGTGGGTCATTTATGGATGTGAAATAATTGGGTTAATGTTAAACCAAATTTCTCCATATACTAGATTAGATTCTATTCCTCCTATAAGTGCCTTATATGAATCATTGAATTTATTGTCTAGCAGTATAGCAAATATAGGAGTGTCTATTCCTTGTCTAAACAAATATGTAATCCTAATTTGAATTAATTCTATGTGGATATATTTAATCTCAAGATGTTTCTTTTGCCATCTTCTCACTTTTTGGGTGTCAAAAAGTAAATATTTATTTTTCCTTCTGCAGAGAGTTTAGTAGTTGAGTTACCCCTAAATTGCTCAAAAATTTTGGCAGAAAAGAATTTAAACTTAGAGATTTTGTAAATCCTCTTTTATATCTATTTGTTGTTTGTTATGAAATTCTTCCAATTGTGATTCAGTGAAAGAAAATTATTTTCCTATAACATCTCTTAATTTAAGATTTTCTTTTTCTTCTTCAGGAGGATCAAGGTAGGGGCTGGATGACTAATCGGGTTGACCAGTCATCATAAAAATATATTCTTCTTTAAAAGAGCTTTCATCTTCGCTAGATATTTCATAGAAGATTTCTTCTTGATCAGAGATTTCTTCTCCAAACAAGATTTCAAGTTACTGTTCTTCAATAATTTTGATCATTTTTTTAGCTCATTTTCCTTTTTTAGGATAATGGGGAGTTATATGTCCTTCTTTGTTACAAATATAACATTTGCAACTTTTCTTTTTGTATTTTGAAAAAGATGGTTTCTTCTTACGAAGATATATGTTCTTTTTGTAAAAAGTTTTTCTTTTTCCATGAACGCCATCTAAACTTCTTTCTCCTAGAAGTCTTTCTGGTACTGACTGGTAAACAACCAATTTTTCAAGATTCTTGCAAAATTTTATTGCAACACTGTTGTCTATATTTGGACTGACTAATCTGGTTTTTCACCTATTTTTTAGTTTTTGTAGCTAAACATTGTTCAACGATTAATCTTAGGACACAATTGATTCTAAATCCTAAGTTGTCTTCTTTGCCTATTTTTCTAAAATAATTTGGATAGCCTTTGTGATTAAGTTCATCCCAAGAACTAGGCAACTTATGAAAGAACTGTTCCAACTACTATTGATCTTCTGTTGGGTTTACTAGAATATAATACTTTTTAAAGACTCGAACTGACTCTTCATAAAGGCAAATATTACAAAATTCTAATTTGGCTAGAATATAGTTTGCATCTTCTTGTAAGAGTGGTTCTCCTACAAAACCATTGAAATTTTTCTTAATGATATTATTGAATTTTCTTAAAATCTCATCAAGACTATTGAAAATACTTAACAATGATTTTTTCTCTTTTTTCCCTTTCGGAGAGTTTTCTCATTTTTTCAGTCATTGCAAAGCATCTCCTTGAAGAGTCACTGCAACATAGTCTAATAATTTTTTCTTTGTCTAGTGATTCTTGAAATTTGTTATAAGAATGGACAGAGATTGTGCTCAATCATCTATAGCTTTATTCTAATCCTTAAAATGAATATTACTTAGATCTAGGTATGTCCCATGCTGAGCAATATTCTTTTTATTTAAATCACTAGTCCTTATGTAGGACAGTGATGGATCTATGGGAATTTCATTTTTTATTTCACTACTTTCTCTCACATGGATTGATTCGTTAGAACCCCAAGGTCCAAATAATTTTGGATCTAGTGGTTCATCCATTTTTCTTTTTCTTGAAGATTCCTTCAATTTTTCCTTAGGTTCTTCAACAAATTCTTCTTCTTCTGAAGATTTAGAGGAAGTTGTTTCCTCTATATCCGAGTTTGAGTTCAGCATGATGTTTTCATACTGAAAATAATTTAAAAATCTTGATGTTTAAGATAGGTTTGTTAAATTTTTTGTAACAGTTATTCTCTATCTTGGATAGTCAAAACTGGATTTTTATACAAAGTTCTCCAGTATTTTAAAATCTCTACAAGGTTTGTGTATTCCTCGTAAGAGTACTCTACCTCTCCGAGTTGAAGTGTGAGTATATCTTTTGTTCCGTAAAATAATATAGGGATTTTGTTATCTCTTGAACTATTCATTCTTCTTGTATAAAGTTAAACATTTTCTAAACTTTGGATTAAGTCTTTCATCTGGGATTTAGTCTCTTGTGTAAAATCTAAATTTGTGATGTTATTGAGTCTTTGTGTAGACTCATGAACTTGTCCAGAGTTAACTCGATAGATTCGAGCTTATTCTCTACATAGTACTGATTTATATTTTGTATTTTTTCTTATTTTTTGAAAAAAGAACTACACATATCATTAAGATTATTTATATAAGTACTAATACCACTAAGATTTTCAGATTCTCTATCTATATATAAAATATGCCTAAAATCTTTTACATCTTTACCAAAGAAAGTTGCTATACAATTTTTATTTTTACTATTATTACTACTACTTTCTACCATCCTAGATTATTCCTTCCACCTAAAGGCCTTCTGCATACTCTTGGTGCCTAAAACCGAAGGCTCTCTGATGTTCCCTAAAATTGCTTAACAAGCGATATGAGATGCAAAGAAAATATGAGTTTTAGAGTATAGCAAGCGTATGAGTTTTAGAATAACCAGAAATGAAACGATAATTCAGAGTAACAAACTAGTGACAGATAGAGAAAGATACCTGATAAAGATATTATACATAACTTCAAGGTTTAGTTCAAAGTTCTAAGTTCTGATACCAGAAACAGTCAGAGTAAAAATGCATAGTTATATGTAGATAAAAGCAAGTAGAAAATGAAAAATAAACTTCTTTTATTATGGAAAGATTTTTACAAGAGAGTAAGAAGGGTTACAAGTTCTATACCCTTTTATTGAGAAAAGATCCCCTTTTATAGACATTATTGGTCTTCCATGAATAGCATCTTGCATAATTGCTAAATGAATAGTAATTGACAGCTATACCTAAGGACAAATATACATAATTATTACTTTTCTCTTCTTCTTGTGTATAATTATTACTTCTCTACAATGTTTGTGTATTCCTCGTAAGAGTACTCTACCTCTTTGGGTTGAAGTGTGAGTATATCTTCTGTTTTGTAGAATAATCTAGGGACTTTGTTATACCCTGAACTACTCATTCCTCTTGTGTAGAGTTGAACATTTTCTAGACTTTGGATTAAGTCTTTCATTTGGGATATAGTCTCTTGTGTGAGATTTAAATTTATGATGTTATTAAGTTTTTGTATAGATTCATGAACCTTGTCCAGAGTTAACTCGATAGATTTGGGCTTAGCGTACGCTTTATATAGTGCTGATTTATATTTTATCTTAGTTTTTGAAAAAAGAACTACACATATCAATAATATTATTTATACAAGCACTAATATCACTAAAACTTTCAGATTCTCTATCTATATGTAAAATATGCTTAAATTTTTTTACATCTTTACAAAGAAAGTTGCTATACAATTACTATTGTTACTATTATAATATATTATACAATTTTTTTTAAAGTAAAATTTATTATTAAAAATTTATTTATTTTTATATGAGCTCTACATTTACTATTTTTTCAAAATAATATTCTACGCAAATATCATTTTTTATATAATATATCTTTTTTTCGATTTTCTTTATAACATATTTACTACTCATTATACTACACATTACACTTTATATTTATCTTTTAGTTTTTTATATAGAATTTTTATATAGAATTTTTACTTCTTTTGGATGCTATTCATTTGTTTTTTAAATAAACTGAACTTATATATGAATTGTTCAGACATTTATTTATTTATTTATTTTTTGTCAAAATATCAAATATAATTTTTTCTATTCATCACAAAACAAATAATATTTTTAAAAAAACATTATTTACAAATTAGTGTGAGCGTACATGCATTTACTGATCAATTATATTTAATTTATAAGAAAAATTAGATTGATACATGTTTACATGATTATACTAAGATTTATATTAATGGAGGTTTGATTGCCTTCTATCAGATTATTAGAATTATGGTTTCTTTTTATAATTTTGATAGTATAAAATAATAAATAGTTGAAGTATAAGTATTGAGTTAAGTTGAATTGCAATACCATATAATATAATTATGATTGTGTAAATGTTGTGCATTTATTTTGAAAAGGAGTGAGATTTACCATTAAATCATTATATATTTTTTATTATATAAACCTAATATTTATACAATTTCTTCAAAATAAATTTGTAACACTTAACATATTTTTTGATTGTATATATCATTTTTATATGTTATAACGTCTTGGTGTCATGTGTTGGTCATATTGCTTTAAAGCCACACACACCAGCATAAAACATAAGGAATATCATCATGTAAAACTTTCAATTTTAAAATTTTAAATAGATGGAAAAATATAAATTTAATTATTTCACTTACATGTCAACAAGAATTAAATGATAAGTTAGGCAACACATAGCCCGGTGTGATCATTGTCATCTTGTTTATTCAATGTAACAAATTACAAAAATTACATACACTTATTCACCATATAGTTCTTGACAGGAGAACTCAATACAAACTTTAATTTATTTATTTTTGACAAATTTAAGATAATAGTTGCTGGGCATGAGGCATGCATGCGTGCACGTAGCTTCAACTCATCTCAGACAGAAACGATATTGATCAGAAGCAAGAAACCGAATAACGAAGCAATTACCATGCCGATCAAACTGGGAGCCAAAGATATTGGAGCACCGGAAAAGCTTCCCGTCGAAGTGTTAGTGCTTAAAATCACGACAATCCAGTTATCGTCGGAGCCAATCCCAGCATGAGTAAAGTTGGAGTCATTGAGATATCTTCCATACTGAGGACTTCTGTATTTTTCAATCACAATAGTCTTGTCTAATTTGTCGACACAAACAGGCAAAATGGCACCATCTGCAATGGTGTTGACATTTATGTGACAGTGGCTCAGGAACTTGTCGAAGTCTTTGAAAGTACTGTTCAGGCGACGGTTGGTGCCCGGAGTATACCTGTAGGCTTGGGCATCAATGCAAGGTTTGTCTTTATTTAACTGATCTGCAATTTTGTCACCAAGGCAAGCTGCCCTGGTGTTTGGAATGAACGTGGGGAGATTTACCAACTCCCTGTAGCTGTTGAGGTATTTGAAAAACTTTTTTTCGTCTTTATCATCTGTCGGCCGTCCGATATTGTTAATAAAAATTATAAATAAAAACTGCAATTAAGGTTAGTTCCTAGCTACTAATATCCAAAATATTCATGAAAATCGGATCATTAAATTAATAACTTAGATGCTCCATGTGATTAAGAAATTAACATTCTTAATTATTAAAATCAAATACAACAAATTCACAATGATGATGATGATTAAAAGGGGCATAATCCTTCCGTGGGGGTCTGTTGGGTCCTATCATGGGTGGACTATAACACGACCCGATAGCCTAATTAATCCAAGGCCTAATCCAATCCAAATACCGTATAGCTAAAGCCAAAAGAACAACCGTCTGAGAACTTCGTTATGAAAGGACCATCGGCTCATTTAAAGATCCCAAAGGTTTGAATTTCAAATAATGGGTGAAATAGTTATTGCATATTATTAGGGAGAGTCGTGAGCTTTATTTATATGACTTAGGTAGGATTATGATCTCATCTGAATGATTTGCTAGAGAAATCCCATCACCCTCAATGACTTGAGCATCGAAGGTGTTCCCTCGAGCCTCCAAGCCTCTTTCCTCTTTGGTTGTAGGTGATCATGTGTGAGAAATTGTGAAATACGTCCTTAACAGTATGTGCCGTCTATGTGATTAATTTGTCCTATAACCAGTGTGTTTTTCACATTCCCACCACTACTTAGATTTTAAGTCACTAAAGACAAGGAAGTGACATCACGAAACATGGAGGGAAGGTTTGCAGAGATGGAAGAAGTAGTGAAGAAACTTGCTACCGAAGTGGAGTTGCTGCGAAAAGAGAACGAGGCCCTTAGAGCAAATAATAATCGTCAAGGGAGTTCAACATATTTCCTATTTTGGGATGTCTGGACAAGAATGGGAACTAGTGCTAATGCAGACCAACTACGTCCAGCATAGACTATGCTAAAAGGGTTCACGAAGGAAGTAGTGCAGCTCGTGGGATCTGTCACGCTACTAGTATCAGTAGGGATAGATCCCCACCTCCCTAACACCATGACATAATTTTTGGTGGTGAGGCATAATCAACGTATAACGCTATCATCGATTGACCCATGTTGAATATTTTAAGAACGATCACCTCTACCTATTATTTGAAAATCAGTTCTCCACAGGGATTGGTGAAGTTGCAGCGAGGAGGTACTTGCCTGAGAATACTATGTTCATAAGCTCAAGCAAAAAGAGAGAGATGAGAAAGTAATCACATAACAAGAAGATGCTGCCATGATCATCCCACCACCTTCACCACCACTTAGGGCGAACCTAGCTAGGTGGGTGGGGGGGCTATAGCCCCCCAAAATTTTTAAAAAATTAATTTATAATATAAATATATATAATTATATATATATAATTAAAATTCTCTCTCAAATTAATAATAAATAAAAATTGCCTCCCCCAAATTTTTTTTTACTAAAATTATTCATCTAAATATTAATATATATCCATATATATTCTAACTTTTAATTTCACTTAAACTCAAATTTCAACTCACATAATCTCACAATTACTTAACTAAAAGATAACTCTAATAAAAAAAATTGATTATAAATTTATATGATTGTAAAATTGATTGATTATACTCACTTATTTAGTTTCAGTTTAACTTGTATGATTATGAGATATAATTTGTTAAAAATTTAACAGCGTTACATTATTACTTATTAGAAAATTTTCAAATTTATTCTTAATCTATAAATTTTTCTTAAATTATAGAAAAATATGAGCAAGTACTTAAAAATAATTAATTTAGAAAAAAAAGGTGAACGATTCAAAAATTAATATACATTTAGAGAGCTCGATAATAACAAAATATGATATTTTTATCACTAATGATCATCCTTATAAAATTTATATTTATTGTAAATTTTATCGATCGCCCCCCCAAAAACAAAATTCTGGTTCCCCCCCTGACCACCACCTTTACCGAAAATATTTATGATTGAGGTAGAAACAAGAGATGAAGTTGCCTTATGACAAGGAGAAGCAAACGAGCTTTTGGAGCTTATCAACTTTGACCCAGCCCAACTAGAGAACTATGTGAAGATCTAAACTAAAATAATGAGAAAAGAAAGGCGAAAACTAACACAACTCCCCCTCAAGTGCAAAATCATCTTCACATGGAGACATAAGGACATGTTAAGAACTGACAAGGATTTTATAGAGCACAGCTTAAAGCACAGCCCCTATTAAGAAAAAGAAAAGAAATTTTAGTTTTGAGAAACACAAGAAGATTATAGAAGAAGCAGATCTACTGTCAGCAGTTAGGTTCATCAGAAACCTTAAGACCACGAGCAGTGGATTCAATTTAGCCAAAATTTGACCAAAGTTTAGCTAAGTCGCACAAAAATTCACTATTATGGATTCAATAAATCTACATAATTTTAGCCCAATCCATTAAATCTGGCCAACTCCTTGAGCTGGCTAAATATTATTTTCACCATAAAAAATCTCAAATACTATCGGCAACATGTGCCATTAGGTAGCTTATAATACTTTCATATGTATTGTTGAGTGAACTCATCTCTCTGCTATAGTCATTGACGTAAGAAAATTGCTGAAGGGCCCTAAACTTTTTGGTAAAAGGCTGGTTGTCTTTCTGAGTAATTTAAAATATTATTTTCTAATCATAATTGGAAAACAACACCTTACCAGATCTTCCTTAAAAATATTTGGATGATAGGTAGTTTTAAATAAATATTTAAATTATAATTATAATCAAAATAAATGAAAATGTCAAAATTAATATTTAATAGAATAGTAATAGATTTAGAGAGTCTGTTATTTGATATTGTTGAAAAGTGGCTAGCTAAATTTAAATCAGTAAATTCTCGAGTCAAATTTTGACTAGGCCACAACTAATGCTCTAAGTGGTTGTCAAATACAGTATTGGTGGAGAAGTCCAACGAGAAGTGGTGAAGGTGCATGAATTTTACAGATCTTAACAAGGTATGTCCAAATGATTACTTTCCTCTTCTTCAAATAGACTTGTTAGTCAATGCCACAGTGGGTCATAAGATATTGAGCTTCATAGATGGCTATTCATGATATAACAAAATCAAGATAAATCGGTTCAACCAAGAAAAGACAGCTTTCATAACCAATCGTTGATTGTTCTGTTACAAGTTCACGCCTTTTGGCCTGAAGAATGTAGGAGAAGCATACCAGAAATTGATAAACAAGATGTTCAAACATTAGATAAGCTAAAATATGGAGGTGTACGTGGATGATTTATTAGTAAAAAGTATGGAGTTCAGACAACATGTTGAGGATCTCAAGTGTAGTTGCCATTTGGTCAGCTCCTTGAAAACCCAACCAAGTAAAAAATATTAGAGTAAGGAAAATGAGATCTTAAAAAACAAAAGAACTTCCTAGTGAAAGGATGCTATAAAGGTCACAAATAGTGGAATGAAAAGCCTTTTCTTTGTGTGAATGTGAAGTTTGAGAAGAACCATCTAGGCAAGAAAAAGGACTACTTGGGCGAGAATCCAACTAATCACGAACACCAAGAATCCTGAAGGACACGCCAACAGCACATTCTAGAGTAACAGTTTCTTGGAAAGGCATAGTTGGAGTTGAGGAAGGAGTAGAGGAGGCTGGAGGTAGAGTACTTGCATTACATGAGTAGACATCCTTACTATCTAATAGGGGGATAGTTGCATCATCCTCCTGAGCAAGTGATTCGTATAAGGGACTAGCGAGTGGGTTATGTGTTGGAAAGGTTGGAGAGGTTCACCACCTCTCGCAAGAGAGATACTAAAGGGTGGGAAAGGTATAGACACCTTATTTCCATTGGCAAGGGATAAGTTTAAAAAAACAAAGGGTAGCTCAAGGGTGATCCTTCCTAGGACAGTTGAGTAAATCAACGAGCTGGATATCACTCCAGCTGACTATTCCTTAACATATTTAATTTGCAAAAACTCCCCAAAACCATCCAAACAAGAAGGAAAACTGCTTGTATGAGGCACATTTAAGAAGTTTGGGTTTAAGATGATGATGACATCGCCTTCATCCAAATAAAGGTCATTTTCTAGGGTCGTAAGGTGCTTGGAAGTCTTTGGAGCAGCCTTAGAAGGAATGTTTGGCGACAAGGCGGATTTGGCCTCTATCACAAACTCTAGATCAGCCTTTGCCTAAGTCATGAGCTCATCAAGGGAGTTGGTCCTGGGCACTTGAGGACAACTTGAGCTCTCTCCACCACTTGCCAAAGATGGTAGGGGCCCACCCATGGTGGAATTGGACTCATCTTAAGATTTTGTATCCAGAGTCCAGACGAGTATTATTTTTTTTTCTTACTCCTATTGTTGGTTGTATTTCCTTTTTAAATTGACCGCTGGCCAAGCACATGTGCCCTATTAGGCACTATAAAAAACTATCAATATTAGAAAAGATCTCAAAACTATCCATCCAAGTGGAATTACTGTTCTGGTCTACCCAAGACTATACCAACTGGATGCAAGCCTCCTTTTGGTAAAAAAGAATGATCTCAAACCCACACTCGTCGAGAATCGAGGACCATGAAGCTCTAATGGGAAATTCATAATTCGTGATTTCATCAGTTGAAAATTCCCAACTGTCCCCAGACACAGAAAAAATATCTTTGTCATTACTTGGCATGGGAATATTTGCACTCTAATTGGATTAGTTTGTTATGAGACCTAAAGCTACAAAGATTTCCTTCTAAACATCTAATCATTCAAAGCAAGAAATTCATGAGCCATTGGGCTTTAAAACTCGTGCTCGAGAAAGCAACAAGCTAGCATAATGCCTTAGGCGTTAGATACAAGTTGGGCTGGAGCAAGAACCAAGATGACTAAAATGTCACAAGCGGATTGTACAAAGGGCAAACAAAGTCCCATTGTAAACATGGCTAAGTACAAAGCAACAGAAACTACCATACCTTTCACGTCGACGACTTTGTGATGTTATTCTGAATCTGGGATGTTGAAATTATCTCTAGTAGAGTCCAACTTGCGATGATAGATGACCATCGATGTCCTTCAAAGATCAAACGAGGCATAGAGCCCTCTCCACTAGTGGGGTTTGCTTCTAGCTCTTTCAAGCAAAAAAGAAGGTCGTAGGGTCATGAAGGATGAAGATTGACTTTAAAAGAAGTCGTGGATTTGCTTGAGGGATTGGGAGAAAAAGCAAGAACGTAGAGTGCTCAAAAAAGGAGGGGGAATGCCAAAGAAAATAAGTTGGAAAAAGAAATGTCAGAAAATGATAAATAATCATAACAATTAAGTGGGACATGCAAAACAACAAGAAGCCAAAGCGACTCCTGACAGTAGAGCATCAAATGACCAACATGATGCCTTAATTACAAGTCCCAACATGCTACGTGTGTAGCATGATGAGACTTTATGAGGTAATTGGAAGGGGCCTAATCCTTTTCTGGAGACTTGTTGGGTCCTATCATGGGCTTGGGCTATAGCATGACCCGATAACCTAATTGATCCAAGATTTAATCCAATCCAAACATAACCTGGCTAGAGTTAGAGGATCAACCGCCCTAGAATTTTGAGATAAAAGGACCTTCAGCTCATTTAAAGATAAGTTAAGCCTCAATATCTAAAGGCTTGAATTTCAACTAATAGGTGAGATATCGCATATTATCAAGGAGAGTTGTGAGCTTTATTTATATGATCTAGGTGATCTTTTCATTAGCCATCTAAGACGTTCCCTCGAACTCCCAAAGTTCTTTCTGATTTGGTTTTAGGTGATTCTGTGTGAAAAACTGTAAAACACGTCTTTAACAATGATAATGGCATACAATCAAGACAAAACAACAATAACTAAAGACCACTAGTTTGTGAACAAGTCTTAATTTTGATAATATGAGGAAAAGAAGTATTGCATGTATTTACAATTTGATGTACCACATACTGTTTAATTTTGTTTAATTTTATTTTTTGCTTCAATTTGCACTAGAAATTGCTAAAACTGATGAGTGGCATCCTCAATTACTAAATTTTAACGATTTATAACACAATACATTAAGATTGTATTGCTAAGATCAATAGAAATTAAGACACATAATGCAATTTTTTATAACAAATGTTAAGCGTAAACTAACCAGTACGACTGCAATCATCTGAATAAGAAAGAAATGGCATGCCATGAAGAATAAGCAAAATAATTATGGGGAGGCTAAGTTTGAGGAAGGCGACCATGGCTTCAGCTGCAACAAGAGATATTTGAGCACCTTATGATATTTGCGTACAGTAGATCAGAGTGAAAGAAAAATATGGGCATTGGGTGTTTTTGGCAATTTGTTACCTTTGAATCTTTGCTTTTTTTGGGTTGCCTTGCCTGCCAAGGTGATCCAACCTGGGGGATCTTTTTGTTTCTTGTGCAATTTAATGATCAGATTACTGACATTCATTGTTTGAAATGGATTATCAGATTAGAATTAAGATTGCATTTGAATAATGAAGTATTGGAGTGTTCTTAGATATTTTATAAATAATAATAATAAAACATTAATTTTGAAATAATATTCCAGTACCCAAACTAAGCTTTAAGAATTAAGAGACAACATATATTAACATGTACGCCCCGGGCCATTATCCAAAGATGAAATATTATAAATGATATTATTATATATTATTATTTATGTTTTATTAATTTAAATTTGTGATATTTCAAGTGATAATAAAGTAGAGATTTTGAATTAAATACTAATTCTATGTATTGAACCACTTACATCATGATTCATGACCTTGGAATCTCTGCTTCACGCGCATGCCTTGCTTGCCAATTAGGTGATCCAAGATGTGGCTAGACAAATTCTATTTTATCTCTCCTAATAAAGTATACCTTGCTTGGAGTCTCTCCTAATGATACAAAATACATAACCATACACCAGATAGTAAAAATTGGTGCTTATTATTGAAGTATATGCACCTGTAAGTAGGAAGTTAATTAAGTCTCAAGTTGGGTCTGTAAATTCTTATCTAAGTTCTGCGCACTTCTTTTTTAAAAGTCTTTTTTTCTAAATAATAGAGTGCACGGATCGATCTTACATACCTTAAAATTGCATTTAACATTACTTTTAATGTAGCAGGATTCACAAATTGTTGGAGTACCCAAACTTTGCACACTCCTTCTGAGAAAGACATTTTTTTAAATGATGGAATTGGATACCACTTTTTTCTTTTTAAATGGAGTGCACAAGTCTTACATTCCCTAAGACTGGATCCAACATTACTCTTAATGAAATGAAATTTACAAGTTATGTGTCTCTCTAAATTGTAGGAAATTGTAATTCTAGATAGAGATAGTTCTTGAAAATATATCTTAACTGATACACTTTTATAATTGTTCTTGAATAGCATTCCTCAAACTTCTGCTAGGATAAAATGCAAACATAACAGGGGCCTTAATGTGGGAATTGACATAGTATATTATAATATATACCGATATAGTATTAGTATAGCTATTATTACAATAGACTATATTGATATAAGATTTAAAATTTAAAATTTTATTAATTAATAATTTATCATATAATATAAAATTATTTTATATACAATTAAATATTATATATAAAAACTATATATATAATAGAAAAAATGTTATAGAATATAAAAAATCAGAATATATATGTGAACCGATTCGGTTCACATATATATAGGACTATATATTATCTTATATATAAAAACTATATATATATATGAACCGGTTTAATATGGTTTGATTTTCAAAAAAGAAAATCGGTATTGGATTGATTTTGACCGATTTTGAGAAAAATAAAATTATCCCTCGTATCGCACCAAATTTAGTACCGGACCGAACTCACATGTTCAATCTGGACCGATCCAATTTACCAATTCACAGGTTTTTTTATCCCTAGTTTGAATAGTAAAAATATTTCATCTCATCTTATTTATCTTAATTTATTATTATAATTTTTTTTAAACTCTTTATTCAAAATATAATAAATAATTCAATTTTTCAAAATTTAAAGCAATAATAATATTAAAATATATATTTTAATAATATTTTATATAATTCTTAACTTGCATCTCAACTAATCTCATCTCAACTTACTATCTAAATGATACCAAAATTTTGTGCATGTGCCAAAATGATGAAGAAGAAGATGATCTCTCTACTCAAAAAACATATCAAGAGAGTCAACCCATTTTTAACTTACTTGAGGATTTGAGCCAGTATGAAATGATTATATTACATAGGAAAGATATTGAGATTGAAATTGTTCGACAATTGAGCAAAATGTTAAATTATCTAATTTATCTACAATTGATGGGGGCGAATTTACAAATGAAACTAATATAGATAATTAACTGATTTTGTCTTCACATTACACATTATGACAAATCTTTTACGTAATGAATGTATCAGTTAGGGGTGTTACCCGCCCTACCGGGGGTTGGGCCATCCCTACTTCGCCCCCCGCCCTCGCATGGGCGGGGGGAGGATTTTCTTCCCCGTGCTCCATCCTCGTCCATGCGGGGGCGGAGTACCTTGTTCGATGACGGGGGTGCGGAGGTGGACACCCAACCCTTCGCCCCCCACCATAGTTGAATGACTGGAGATCAAAAGAATAGAACATGCATGCATGCTTTAAGAATCACAAAAATAAAAGTGAAATCTAGACAATTTTTTGTTTATGTAGAGGAAGAAAAATATTAGAGAAGAAATAAATAAGTAGATTTTGTACGCACACTTGTAAAGATTGAAGTTTGCCTTGAAGAGACTCTTGTTCAACCTCGTTTTCTTCATTTTCTACCTGGTCTAGAAAATTAGAAAACAAAGAAAAGCCTTGTTTGTCGACAATGTCCTAGGTGTTAAGTGTTAGGGTTTTACATGTTTGGAAGAGAAGAAAGAAACACTGCGTTTAACTTAAAAAATTTTAAATTATTCGCTAGGCTAAAACGCACTTCATGATACTCCCATGGACTTATTAAGCCTTCAACGACGTCGTTTTTCTCTAGGCTAGGACTCATGCACCAGCAATGCAATACGATGCCGCTTTCACTCAAATCACTTATCACCTTCACTTCACGCCCAGACGACGTCGTCTCCTCAAGCACAAGTTGAGTTCATATTCTTCTCCAATCTAGGGTTTCTCAAGTTGAAGGAATAACGGGTAGCAATAGCCAGCAATACAGATAATGAGAATCGTGGAAAAATGGCATTCCATCTAGGTCGTTGATTGAAAAAAATAGTACAAAAGAGAAGATTTTAAAGTGTTGATAAGTATCCCACTGATGAGATCATGAGCATTGGGGAACATGTAAGCGTTTATTTTTGTCTGATTTAAGAACATAAATTGTAAAGAATGTTAGCCTTACACACCTTATCATCATCATCATCTGGATGTTTGGTGGAGGAAAACAATTATGATTAATTCCTTAAAAATAAGGAGGGCTTGATGCATATCCAATTCTAGGGGTTCATTCTATCATGCAATGGTGAGCTTAGGAAGGTAATAATAAATGGATATGAGTTTTGAAGGACAGGGGCAGGGGCAGGGTATATACGGGATGAGGTCCACCCCATCTCGCCCTTGGCATCGTCTTCCTTCCCTAAAGCGGGTGGGGTTCTCCTGCCTCCGCCACAGCAGCCGGGGTGTTCTGTCCAGCCACACGGAGGCAGAGCAGAAAGTGGGCAGGATAGCGGGGTCGGGTACCCGCTACCCACCCCTAGTTTCAGTATGAAATTATGCGCATCCACTTGTTCCAAACTCTTTGTCTGACTCATCATTAGAGATTGACTATATAGAACAATGTAAACATCTAATAGTTATTTAAAAAAAATTAAGATCAATAATGTTAGGATTGTTAACATCACTGATACGAACTAAATACTTTAGAGAGTTAAGAGTACAATCTTGTCACAGTTGAGACACAGAAAAAATATCATAAAGTGGGTAAGATTAAAATTAGCATTCCTAACAAATACATCAGAGGCAAAGGACAACAAGTAGCCTGGTTTGCATCGCATGTGTGTACTCTTACATGAATTTATGCACCTATGGCTACGAGTGCATAGCATAAAGTTTCCCAAAATGTTAAAGAGTTTATAAACAAGCATTGTTAGATATGTAATATTTAAATAATGAATTTATATTAATATTATTTATTAGCTAATGCAAAATTTATAATATTCTAAGTGCTAATATCTTTTTATATATTTGTTTTAAGGATGGTTTTGAACTACATTTAGGTCAGAGAGAGAAGCGTACGACTGTCGATAAGCTTATGTATAATAAATACATCTTGCAAATGTAAAGCAAGGTGTCATAAGCATTTCAATAAGTTCAAGAACAAGGAAGATGCACAACAACATCCTTTTCAGAATATCCGACCTTTCGATGGGTAAAAGTTTTGCTACATATTTGAAAATCATCATACAATGTAAATTAATGATATTTTTTTTGAAGTGTCCTATTTATAATTTTCACTTACTAATATTTACAACTTCTATACAGAAGTGAATTTTTATAAACAAAACAAATAGATCAAAGTTAAAAATTCATCATCATGCAGACTCAAGTTCTTTCCATCACCTTTCTAAAAAATTGGTAATATACATTTTTTTGCTTTTGTTGTATATACTTTTTTTGGAGATGCTAATTCTAATGGCTTTATATCTCAACAATATCTCTTATAGAAAGAGTCAAACACCACTTATGATATGATAAAATTATATGTTGCGTCGTATATTGACTGTATTGGAAAGTGAACTTATTTCGATACTCGTAAAAATTATGTATCTAGTTTAACTAAACATATTTGAATATTTGTGACTATATTAATTATTTATGATGTGTGTAAGATAAAATGATTGACTTATGTGTTGAAGTTGCATTAGATGAAAATTACTCAATAAGTAATGTTGATAGTTTTATACAAGTTCTGGGTTAATGCTCAAGATATTTTGAGGGTATATGGGATGAGCGACACCACCAGAAAGCTCGTGTCTGGGCTCTGCTCATTTGTTTTCTAATAAACTTGAACTTCTATATGAAATATTGTTTGAACAATTTTTACTTAATTTAATTAATTTTTGTCAAAAATAATTTTATGTATTTTCATAATTTTATGTTTATATTTATAATTATCATATATAACTTTTTTCTATTCATTGCAAAACAAATTATATTTAAAAGAATATTATTTATAAGTCAGTGTAAAGAACATACCTTACCTACTATTTATTTAACAATATCTAATTTGTAAGAAAAAAAAATTAGATTAATACATATATATTTATACTAAGATTTATATTAACAGGGGCTTAATTGCCTTCTATCATATTATTAGAAGCATAGTTTCCTTTTACAATTTTGATAATATAAAAATAATAAATAATTAAAAGTATAAGTATTAAGCTAGTTTAAAGAATAATGTTATATACAATCATGATTGTGTAAGAGTACTACATTCTTTATTAGAAAAGTAAAACTCATTATTACAAAATTTAGAATTTTCATGTGAGTCATTATTTATTCTTTTAAATTAAATGTTTGGCGCTTACGTATTTTATAATTGCAAATATCATTTTTCTATATAACTTGGTTTAATGTGTTGCTAGAGCCACCCACACCCACACCCACATCCCACATATTATTCCATGTTAAGCTACCAATTTTAAAATTTTAAATAGATGGAAAAAGATAAATCTAATTATTAATTTACATGTAAACAAGAATTGAAAGATAGAGTTGGCCAATACATAGGCCAATGTAATCATTGTCATCTTGTTCATACATATGTTTATACAATGTAACAAATTAATGTCACCAACACATGATGCAAACAAATTACAAAAATTTGTACACTTATTCACTCTTACAGTTCCTGAAAAGAAAACTCAATACAAACTTTGAGTTTATTTTTTATTTTTATTTTTTCTAACAAATTAAGACACCAGCTGTACTTGGGCATGCATGCAAGCAGCTTCAACTCTCAGACATATCACACGATATTGATAAGAAGTAGCCGAATAACGAAGCAATTACCCTGATGACCAAACTTGGAGTCAAAGATATTGGAGCATCGGAAAAGCTTCCCTTCGATGTGTTAGTGCTCAAAATCACGACAATCCAATCATCTTTCGAGCCAATCCCAGCATGAGTAAACTTGGAGTCATTAAGATATCTTCCATACGGAGAACTTCTGTAGTCTTTAAGCACAGTAGTCTGGTTTAATTCGTCGACACAAACAGGCAAAATGGCACCATCTGCAGTAGTACTGCCATTAATGTGACAGTGGCTAAGGAGCTTGTCGAAGTTTTTGAATGTACTGTTCAGGCGATGATTGGTGCCTGGAGCATACATGTAGGCATGGGCGTCAAGGCAAGGTTTGTCTTTATCTAATTGGTCTGCGATCTTGTCAGCAAGGCAAGCTGCCTTGGTGTTCGGAATGAACGCCGTGAAATTTACCAACTCCCTGTAGCTGTTGATGTATTTGAAGAACTGTTTTTCTTGATCTTTACGGCCATTTGTAGCAACTAATATCCAAAATCATGAAAATCAAATCATTAGATTAATAACTTAGATGCTCCATGTGATCAAGAAATTAACATTTTTTTTTATAAAGAGGGTGGGGGTTTCGAACCCAAGTTATAAAGGAAGTGGGGGGGTTTCGAGTCATATCCAATCATGCTTTTGCTAAGAAATTAGCATTCTTAATTACTAAAATCAAACATAATAAAATTCACAGTGATGATGATGATAATGGCATACAATCAAAACAAGCAACAATAACTAAAGATTACTAGTTTGTGAACAAGACTTAATTTGAATAGTATTAGGAAAGTAAGTATTGCATTAATCTACAACTTGAAGTACCACATAGTACTGTTGGCTTTTTGCTCCAAGTTGCACTATAAATTGCTAAAACTGATGACTGGCATCCTCAATTACTAATTAATTTTAACTGTTTATAACACAATGCATTAAGATTGTATTGCTAATTAAGATCAATAAAAATTAAGACATACAATGCAATTTTTTATAACAAAAATTAAGCGTAAACTAACCATTGAAATCATCTGAATTAGAAAGAAATGGCATGCCATGAAGAATGAGCAAAATAATTATGGGGATGCTAAACTTGAGGAAGGCGGTCATGGCTTCAGTTGCAACAAGAGATATTTGAGCACCTTGTGATATTTGCGTACAGAAGATTAGAGTGAAATAAAAAGATGAGCATTGGGTGTTTTTGTTACCTTTGAATCTTTGCCTTTTTTGGGTTGCCTTGCTTGCCAAGTTGATCCAAGCTGTGGAATCTTCTTCATTCTTGTGCAGTTTAATGATCAGATAATTACTCATGAAATGCTTCATTATCTGTTTGAATTGGATGATCAGATTAGGACTAGGTCTCGTTTGGTTGTTAGACTACAATGAGATCAATTCATTTTAGTCTAATTTTAAGTTAAGTTGTTTAACATCCAAACACCAAACTCTTAAATCATTAAACTCATCTCAACTTAAAGTTGTTTTTACATGTGAGACCTATAGTATTTTTTAACTCAATATCTCACGTGGGATTTACAACCTTTTTCAAATTTTCATAACTATATTGAAACTTATTTTAATATCTATACATGTTTAAACTCATTTTAAGTAGATCCTATAAAACTTACTTTACTATCTAAACTCATTATTATTTATAAAAACTTAATTCATCTCAATTCAACTCAACATCCAAACATAACTTAAACATAACCCAATAGACAATATATTAACAGTAAGCCGAGGGCCATTATCCAAAGATGAAAATATTACAAATGACACTATTACTTATTTTTATTTATGTTTTAATTATTAACTTAAATCTTAAGATGAGTGATATTTCAAGTGATAATAAAGTAGAGATTTTGAATAAAATAATAATTTTATATATTAGAGTATTAGTATTAGACTCATCATTAGACTCATCAAATACAAATTTGATAATTTTACTCAAAATAGTCTTATATTGAACTCATTAAAACCTAACAACTTAAACCTTGAGTTATAATACTTGAGTATCATCTTTTATAATTGGAGAGTTACTATTTATGCCGGTTTATCCAAGCCAAATTTTACCTGGCCCTGAATTTTTTATTTTTATTTTTCAATAGTTTTGACATTTTTATTTAACAGGTTCAAAAAAATTATTCATCATTCAAATCTAATCCAGATTTTCAAATCCTAAATTCGGATGAACAAGCCTATTACTATTCATCCATCAAAATATTTTTTTATTATCTTTTAATATATTTATTAAATGAATAAATTATACATATATTTATAAATTTTATAAATTGTATATTAAATTATAATTTTAATAATAAATCTAATATAAAATTATAAATATGAAAGTATTATTTTATATTAAATTTATACTTTACATAAATTTTAATAATCAATACCAATACTCTTATCTATTGACCTTGGAATCTTTGCTTTACGCGCCTTGGCAGCGTTCCTTGCTTGCCGATTTGGTGATCCAAGATGTGGCCGGATCTTTTTGTTTCTTGTGTGGTTCAAAAGTTGGAGCATTCCTGGTCAAGAATGACCAAACCAGGGCCGAGACACATAATTCATGTAGGGCCACGTATGGACCGAGCCTATTGTCCGAAGTTATTTATTTTATTTTGTTTTGTTTTATTATCATCATTTTTTAAATTTTAATTTAAAATATAATAAATAACTTTAAATTTTCAATTCTTAAAATAATAATAATCAATTTTTAAAATAATAATAATAATATTAAAAAATAAAATAATTTTATTCAATTTTTAGTTTTTTTCTCAATAATTTTTTATCTCACTATTTCAACCAATATACCTAAATATTGTGCGTGTCCAACTCACTCATTTTGAGTTACATGTTTAAATAGGAAGATCAGTTTAAAGAGAGACGGGCTAGATCAGACTTGTTATACAATGATTGTAAATAATAGTGAAAAAAATAATTAAATAATAAATAATAAAACATATTAATTGGTAGCGTAACCAAACACAGCCTAAGTACATGTAAAAAATCTCCTAAGTTCACAAATGCACACAAACTAGATATATAATATATATACATATATATAGAAACTACACAATTAAAATATACCAGCTACATGCTAGCTAGGGCATGTATGGGAGACGGTAAATTAAGTTGTGTTTGGATGTTTAAATATGTTGAGTTGAATTGAGTTATTTTTAAATAGTAGTTAGTTGAGATGGTTGAATGAGTTTTATAGGATTTATTTAAATAAGTTTAAAGTGTATTTAAATGTTTAAATGAGTTTAGATAAATTATATATATATTTCCTATATATATTTTGTTGCCAACAAAATAGACACTATGTAGGGACCAAAACCAAGCATCGAAATCGAAACCAAGGAGATTGCACCAGAAAAACACCTAGTCAATGTATCTGTGGTTAACACGAGTAGTACCATCCAATTATCCTTGGAATAATTACCAACACCGACTCCATTGTACTCTGAACTTTTTAGATACTTTGCATAGGGAGTGTGTAGTTTGTAAGCACAAGAGTTACAACAAATCTGTCATAAGAGTTGGAATCAAATTGGTTATCTCTATCCTTTTTTAAATGTATCTAATTAGTTATATCTTATATATATATATATATATATTTTGTAGGGACACAAACTGGCATTATTATGTTGTCAATTGTGGAGCTAACGTACTTGATCTTGTACTCCAAGTGTTTGGGGAGGTCGGAGAGCTGATGAGTATTGGAGCTTGGCATGATACTCAATGTCGTTTGTGGAGTTGCTGCAAGTCTATCCTCTAATTCATGATCAGCCATTTTGTGGGCCAGGCAGTCTGCTTTCCCATTTTTCGCGAGGGGCGGTAGACTTTCTACTTGCCTGAAACTGTTGATTCCCTGAAGAAGATTGTCTTCTAGTAGAAAATTAAGAAACGATGGAATTGAGAAATCTCACCACACTGAGAACATTGCTAAATATGTGTATTTAAATTATATGTTTACATGTAATCGGCCGTGACTTAAGAGCTTCACAAGGAATGAAGACTATACAAGTAAACGAGAGCAAATCACTAAGATATGCTACTACAGAATAAATACAGAAATTATGTTGCCATAACAGACACCCCTGTAGTCTCGGTTTGATGTTGATCTGTTATCCCAGTAATCTCGACTTGATTTTGATCTGATTGATCTCTTGATTTATCATTCTCCTACAAATTGTGCATGGTGGTAGGCACAATTTGTTGCGTAATAACCTCAAAGCCATCTGAGTTTGAGGCTTAGTGAGAGTTGCCATCTTAGAATGTGTTGATATATGTTGAGTCGTCAACAGCCAAGTGATACTCTTTCACGCACATAGTGATAATCTAGTTCAATATGTTTACTCCTGGCATGAAAAACTGGATTCACAGTCATAAACAGAGAACTTAAGTTATCACAAAACAGAGTAGGTGGTTGCTGGAGATGAACATCCAAGTCTCGAAGAATGAAGGTTAACCACGTTAATTCTGCAGTTGCTTGAGTCATAGCTTGGTATTCAGCTTCTGAATTCAATCTCGACACAGTTGGCTGCTTCTTTGCACACTAAGATATGATATTGCTATCGAGATATGTACAATAGCCAGTGGTTGATTGGCGAGTAAGCGAACACCCTGCCCAATCTGCATTGGAGTAGGCATAAAGATTAAAGGTGCTTGATGATTGAATATGTAATCCGAGATCCACAGTTCCCTTGATGTAACGTAGGATTATTCTAACCATGGTGAAATGAATTTTAGCGGGCACATGCATGAACTGAGCTATGTAATTGAAACTGTAAGAGATGTCGGGCCGAGTCAAAGATCTATAGTGTCAAGGATCCTTGTAAGGTGCTGATGGTGAATCAGATTGGTGTTTTTGACACATGGGAGTGTTGATTGGCTTGGCCTTATGCATGGAGTCTCTTTCCAACAAATCAATGGCATATTTGGTTTGATGAAGAAGAAGACCAGTTGACACATTTGAGACATGTACGCCTAGAAAATAATGTAGTTTGCCGAGATTTTTCATGGCAAATTCTTCTTTTAGAGTTGCTATGAAGGTTTGTATTAACGAATCACTTGAACTCGTAAGAATTATGTCATCTACGTATAGTAGTAACACCAATGTACCTTGTTTCGATTTGTTGGTAAACAAACTTGGGTCGGCAAGGCTACACTGAAAACCAATTTTCAAGAAGGAATGTGCTGAACCTATCAAAACCATGCCCTTGGGGCTTGTTTGAGGTCATATATTGCTTTGTTTAACAAGCATACATGATTTGGAAATTTTGGATCTTCGAATCCTTGTGGTTGTACCATATAGACGCGCTCATTCAATAAGCCGTGAAGAAAAGCATTCTTCACATCAAGTTGCTGAATACTCCAACCTTTAACCACAACAATTGAGAGCCATCCTAATTGTACCAGGTTCGATAACAGGAGAGTAGGTTTCGGAAAAATCTACACCATCAATTTGTAAGTAGCCTTTTGCCACAAATCGTGCTTTAAGACGATCCAAAGTACCATCTTCCTTGAGTTTTGATTTGAAAACCCAACGTGAGCTAACAACATGCATGGAGGGCTGTCGTGGGACGAGTTTCCATGTTTGATTTTGTGTTAAAGCAGCGAGTTCTTCTTCCATAGCCTTTTTCCATCTAGGATGAGACAAAGCAGCATTAATAGCTCGAGGTTTTTTGGGAATGGAATCATAAGAGTGAAGTAAAGCATACTTTGGATTTGGTTTTCTGATTACATTTTGAGCTTGAGTGCGCATGTGAGGAATTGATGTAAACGTCTCGGGCTCACTAATTTCCTCCGTTTCATGAGTCTGAGCTGTGCTACCTGTGTTGTTTGAAGAAGATATTAATGGTAAGGACTCTTGCAACAATTCTGATACAGTGATTTGTTGCCGTAGAGGTAGGTCTATGACAAGGGATTCTGAGCTGCTTATAGAAGTTGGGATGGATGTGGTTGAATCTGTTGGTGACAATAAAGGTGCATGAAGCCATTCTTGGAATGTAGTGACCATAGGTTCAGGAGTGCTCATTTTGTGCATATCTGAAGTTTTAAATGGTAAGATAGATTCGTCGAATACCACATGGCGCGATATATAAACTTGACCTGTAGGAAAATATAAGCATCGATATCCCTTGTGTCTCTCACTGTATCCCATGAAAACACATGGTAGAGATTTTGTGTCAAATTTATTCCTTTTATTGTCCCATAAATAAGAAAAACAACGTGAACCAAAGGTGCGCAATGATCCATAATCAGGCGTATTTCCATAGAGTCAAAGAAAAGGACTATCCCATTGCAACATTGTTGTTGGGATTCTATTGATTAAGAAAACAGCCGTGTTGAATGCTTCAACCCAATAATTTTTTGGAATGTTGGCATGAAGCATTATTGTCATTCCTAATTTACGTATGACTCAATGTCTCCTTTCAACTGTCCCATTTTGCTCAGGTGTATATGGACAAGATATTTGATGAATAATTCCATTTTGTTGTAGATAAGAAGTAAAGGATCCATTGACAAATTCACCTCCTCCATCAGTTTGAATTATCTTAATGTGACTATCAAAATGACGTGCAACATACTTCTCAAACAAAAGATATTGTAAGTAAAAGTTAGACTTTGTTTTTAAGGGAATGAACCAAATATAATTGGTAAAGTCATCAACAATTGTTGCATAATATTGAAATTTATTCACTGAAATAGTTGGGGCAGGTCCCCACAAATCAACATAAATTTTTTCAAAAGGTGCAGTAGTTTTTGAAGATGAATTTGAGAAAGGAAGCTTGGATAATTTTCCTAGTTGGTAGCTTTCACATAGCTGCTCTGTTTTATTGGAAAGAACTTGAATTAGACCAGATTGACGGAGATGTGCAACCACAGTAGCTTGAGGATGGCCAAGACGACTATGCCAGACATCTTCTGAAACAACTCGAAATCTGGTAGAGAAGAAAGGCCACTGGAGATGCACGCACTGCATATAGGTTACCCTATTTGATGCCCCTCATCAACACTTGGTTTGTTACTCGATCCTTTATCACAAAGTCACTGTTAGTAAATTCATAGTTGAGTGGATAATCGGAAGTAAGTTGTCCAATAGATAATAAATTTCTTTCTAACTGAGGAACTAGAAGGACATCACGCAATATAATTCGTTTGTCACCAAGTCCAATAGATGAATCATCCACATGTGTTATACGTAAAAATTCTCCATTTCCAATAAGAACATGATCAAAACCAGTGTAGGGACGAAGATTTGTTAGATTACCTTCATGAGATGTCATGTGTGCCGAAGCACCCGTGTCAGATGTCTATTCCTTAAGACTGGTTTCAGTATTGAGGTTGAGTGCTGAGAAGGCTTAAGGCAAGTTGTCAGGTTGAATTGAATGATCGAATTGATACCAGCAGCGAATGGCTGGATGCCCACGTTTCCCACAAATTTGACAGTTGGTATCTTTGTTTGACTCACAAGCAGTTGTTCCAGAGTGGTTGAAATTTACAGTTTTAGAGGTTGCTTGATTTGCTGGTGCAAATCCTTTGCCTTTTGAAGAAAAATGGCCAGTGTTCTTGCCTCATTTGTTGGAAGATTTTAAAGAGTTAGCGTGCCCAAAGAAAGCTGTGTATTGAGTTTGCTCAGGAGTGTGAAAGTTGATGCGAGACTCATAGTTTTGTAACAGCGGAACAACTTCACCATATGTTGGCATAGGTGATTTTAGCATTGACGTTGTGAATGGTTCATATTGGGCACCAAGTCCTGTGAGCAAAGAAAACACCTTAGTTTTATCACTTACCCCATGTCCAATAGTAGCTAGACTATCACAAATACTCTTGAATTTGCGAATATAGTCATTGAGGGAAACATCTGGTTCTTTCTTCAAGTAGGTGAGTTGTTGAGTTAGTTGAATTTATCTCTCTTGAGATGACTGTGCAAATGCTTCTTTGAGGGCTGACCAGACTTAGGCAGATGTTTCTAGTCCAATCACAAGCCCAAGTGTTTCTTTTGTAAAAGTTCTAATAATCCATCCACGACGAAGACGATCAGCAGCTTTCCAACGTAGATATGCTGGATTGGTTGCAAGTGCAATGGTGGAGCCTTCTTCTGCCGGAAGTACAACAGGTGGAGATGATATTTCACCAAGAAGATAGTCAACCATGTCCTGACTTTCAGTGAAGGCGAGAACTTATTCGCACCAGAGGGAATAGTTTTCTGGTTTGAGTCGTAGCGTGACAAAGTTGCCAACGCTGATAGAGGCGGAAGACATTTTTGTTGCTCTGGTACCAAGTAGAAAATTAAGAAACGATGGAATTGAAAAATCTTACCACATTGAGAACATTGGTGGATATGTGTATTTAAATTATATGTTTACATGTAATTAGCTGTGACTTAAGAACTTTATAAGGAATGCAGACTATACAAGTAAATGAGAGCAAAACACTAGGATATACTATTACAGAATAGATACAGAAATTATGTTGCCATAACAAACACCCCTGTAATCTCGGTTTGATGTTGATTTGTTATCCCAATAATCTCGACTTGATTTTAATCTGATTGATCTCTTAATTTATCATTCGTCCTCTGTGTAATGAAATATATATATATATATATAGGAAGATCTCAACGTATGATCAACATTAGAAGTCACTGAAATAAAGACAATATGTCTATGCTACAATGTAAAACTGATGTGTCACACTTCTGCTCTGTGATTGCCTTTTTGTTTTGAAAGAAGTTCGATGCAGGTCACACTTTGTATGATAAACATATATAGTGGAAAACTGATGCCTAATTGACAGGTATAATTAAATTGCTTGATCTTGCACGTGGCGGACATGCAAAGATACGAGCTTCCTGACACACATCGATTTATGTTCATGGGCTAACATGAACTTGGCTAAAACAGCAGTCCCTTGACTCCCTTCCCCCGAATCGGGGATATTCCTTTGTATTTTTGACAAAGTATTCGCGCGGTGATACATCACTGAATTCTAGACCTGCGCCATGAAAGATATATAATGATATGCCTCGAGTCTGAAATTAATATATATCTCATATTTACTATTTGAGGACTGTTAAAGTTTTTGAAGAATATTTTATGCAAAAATAATTTTGTAAACGGAGTATTTTATGCGATCGATCAAATTTATTATTTTATAATAAAAATAAGTTTATAAGCCAATAAACTATATAAAACTATACTAATTTATAGAATTACTTTTGCATAATTCATTTTTTATTAAAATATATCTCTTACTACTTTTAGACATTAGAGTGCATTCATAGAATAGTCTCCACCAGAGATCACTCGCTACAACATTTGATAGTTTTTGTGGTGTCTAAAAATCGTAGCAAAACTCTTATAAATCGTGACAAAAATCCAACTACCACAGTTTTTAACTCGCAGATGAAACGCAGGAAAATAAGCGTGACAAATTCTCTATTTCTCGTCGCTATGGTTTTGTCGATTAAATATTGATTTTTGTCACGATCTTGCTGCCGAGAAAGCTGCTATAATGTTCACACCAGGTAGATTTCAGCGCTGCTAGTGAGCCATTAGACTTGCGAGTTACTACTCATCCCAAAAAGAAGCAGCTTTTTCACAACTGCAACTTCAGTTCTCAGTAATACTAGGCTCGCCAGACCTTTACTTCGCCCAGCAATAGATGGTGACTTTTTATGACGTTCTCCTAACCGCCGTTTGATTTGCTTTTGTTTTCTACCACATTAGCTGCATATGGACTCTTGTCACTAAAAGAAACTAGACATCGACGACGATGAAATCATTTTATGGAGTTCCCTGATGTCGTCGGAGCAAGCAATTTACCGAAAATTATCACAAAAATGTTGTAGATGTGGCTGAAGGTTATAGATGTGACTTTCTTAAGGTCCAGAATGAAAACGTTATAAATGTGGATGTCTTAAGGTTAGAGGCAGGACTTGTCTCCCTGTTCCTCTAGCTATTCCTCGACTTTTCCTTTTCTTTGACTGACTCATCTCTTTGTCCATGTAGGTAAAAAAATGAAGAATAGTTTGCATATATTGTTTATGATTAATTTATGCAGTTGTGAGGTTGAACAATTGAAAACCAAACAAAAAGCCTAATATTAAAAACATCTACTAGTTTTAAACCTTGCCAGAGATGAGAAGAATTGAAGTTGTGAAAACCATAAAACAATAAAAAGACCCACTGAGAAAATGCTGTGGACTCCCTCTTAACTTTGAGAAAATACATCCTCGAATGCTTTGGTATGAAGGAGAAAGACTTGCTGCAGTAGAAAATATTCAGCACTTGATGGAAGACAAGAGTACCTCATCGATAACTTGGATATTATATAAATATTTTCTTGAAAATTCCCGCCTAGCTAGCTTGAACCTTATCCCTTGCAGGTACGCTCTTGTTTGATCTGAAAAAGCGTGGTCATGATGGGCCGATGGCTAATCTTGTTTAATGATGACCTATACTGCCTACAAGACAAAGACAAGTTTTGGTTGAACTATATTCTTATACATTATTGCATGACACTTGGCAGTTTTGAATACACATGATGGCTCATCCATTTATAATGGACACGTGCAATATATATTTATGTAACTATATTAAGCACGTTCACGCGACGGTCTACACCTATGCAAAATGATGTCTTAAAAGGTAATGATATACTTATTTTATTATTTATATACTTACTTATTATTTTATTATTTATATACTAAAAAAGTAATAATATACTAACTCTTATTTTTAATATTTTTTAAAATATTTTTTTAAAATATTTAATTATTAAAAAATTTAAAACAATTATTTTATTAATAATTATTTTCTTAATTATTAAATAAAAGAAATGTTTTTTAAAAATTAAATCTTTTAAAATAATCTCATATGCAAATTACTCATTATAAATTATGGGCATTGCATTCGTGGGAATTAGAGATATGGACTTCTAATTGAAGACCCTTTTACGGTGACAACTCACCACAATAAATTACTATTGCGATAACCAAAATGGCACCATGATTTTGCAGTTCAATCAAAATGATTACACTTATTTCGGTGAGCACAACTCGTAGAAAATATGTCTATTTATAGAGAATACACAAATCGTGGTTTATTTGGAAGTGTTCTTAGCATGTATTTTTGCTAAGATCCAAGCTCGCCGCAAAAAGATCAAGATTCATTGCAATTCTTGTAGCTGCCGTAAAGATGATGAATGAAAGGAAATATCTTGATTTGTTCGGCCAATATCCATAGCAAGTAAACAAAACACAGCAAAAGAGGACCTTTGTTGTAGTGGGCCCTAGTTATAGAAAGTACTCCCCACTTTACTTAATCCAATATTTTTAAATTTGATGTAATATTTTTCATACTTAATGCTTTGCTATTTTTAGTCTGCTATATTTAATCAGTTTGTATCGAGATTTATGCTTTCATTAATGCTTTGTGTGTAATCAAGAGACTATAAGAAGTCTACACCTATAAAGTTTAAGAGTCAAGAAATTACAGAATCAATACCTTGCATTCATGGGTTGAGTTTTCTTTTTCATTGTTCTGTTTCCTCTATTTTTGTTTTACTAAAAAATTCAACAATTAGCATCAGAGCCACTTCGATTTGAAAAAGGTGATATGACAACATCTAGTTCATCTCTTATTGTTCCAATATTCAATAGACAAACCTATGACTACTGGAGTAGTAAACTCAGAAACAAACCAAAACAAGATAGACAAACAAAGGGATGCCAAAGCATTGTTTACTCTACAACAAGCTGTCAGTGAAGCCATCTTTTCAAGATTGATGAGGGTCACAACTTTGAAGTAAGCTTCAGAGACCCTGCAACAAAAATTCCAAGGTAATCTCAAAGTTAAAATTATAAAGTTTCAAGGTTTAAGAAGAGAAATTGAGACATGAAAATGAAGGACCTTGAAAATGTAAAAGACTATTACTCTAGGCTTATTGAGATTATAATTAGATGAGAGTCTATGGAGAGGAAATAACTGATGCAAGAATTGTTCAAAAAATTCTCATTAGTTTAACTAAAAAATATGATCATATGATTGCTGCTATTGAAGAAATTCGAGACGTCTCAACTCTTTCTATCACTGAGTTAATGGGTTCTCTATATGCCCATGAACAAAAGATTGATTGAAGAGGTGAAAGTTCCTTAGAAAATGCTAGTCCAAAATTAATTTGAAAAATCAAAAACCAAAAGATTATAAGAAGAAGTATAAAGGTGGATCAAAAGGAGGATAAAATTTTCGAAGAAAAGGAAATTCGAAAGGAGATTTTCCTCCTTGTGGTATTTGCAAAAAGAATAATCATTTTGAAAAGGACTATTATCATCAAAGAAAACCTCAATGTTCTAATTGCAAGAAATTTGGTCATATTGAGAAGGATTGCAAATTTAAGATTAAGAGTCAGCAAGCTAATTATATAGAAGAAAAGGAGGAGCAATTGTTTTATGCATACCAAGCAAGTGTTGATCAGAAAAGTGAAGAATGATTTATAGATAGTGGCTGCATCAATCACATGACACCAAATGAAGGTATGTTTTCCATGCTTGATAGTTCAATTAAAGTTAAAGTGAAGCTTGGAAATGGTGACTTGATAGAATCAAAAGGAAAATTCACAATTTCTTTGGAAACTAAGAAAGGAACCAGATTTATCAATGATGTTCTTTTGGTTCCAAGTCTTGATCAAAACTTATTAAGTGTTGGTCAAATGATGTAAAATGGCTACTCATTGCTATTTGAAGAAGAAATGTGTACCATTTGTGACTTAAAAACATCATAAACAAGTAGTGGTAGAAGTAAAGATAGGGAATTGTAGAAATTTTTCAATAAGATGGCAGTCTCACAAGGCTATGATTTCTAAGGTTGATGATACAATTATTTGGCATCGAATGTTTGGTCATTACAACCTCAATGCTTTAAGAGTTCTAAATCAAAAAAATATGATTAGCAACCTGCCCTTGCTTGATTCCAATATGTCAGTATGTGAGGGATGTATGCTAGGTAAGCAACATAGACAACCTTTTACTAAAGGTGAAGCATGGAGAGCTAAGAAGATTTTGAAGCTTGTTCACATTGATGTGTGTGATCTAATAAGAACACCCTCTCAAAGTTAGAACAGGTATTTCATACTATTTTTAGATGATTTCTCAAGAATGACTTGGGTTTACTTCTTTAAAGAAAAGTCTGAAATTTCTGACATCTTTAAGAAGTTTAAACTCTTGGTTGAAAACCAAAGTGGCAGCAAAATGAAGACTTGGAGAAGTGATAAAGGAACTGAATTTAATTAAAAAATGTTTGATGATTTCTGTGAAACATAAGGGCTATCACATCAACTCAATATTTCTTATACTCTACAGCATAATGGGGTTTCTAAGAGAAAGAATATGATTGTTATGGAGATGACAAGATCCATAATGTTTGAGAAGGCGGACATAGAAATTTTTGGACTGAGACTGTCAATACTGCAGTCTCTTTGCTCAACAGATGTCTTACTAAGAGAGTTCCAATTCAGACACCTGTAGAGGCTTGGAGTGCTAAAAAACCAATAGCAATACAATTGGAACTTTTGGATGTATGTGCTATGTGCATGTACCATCTCAAAAGAGGTACAAGTTAGAAGAAAAATATGAAAAAGGGGATTTTTTTGGGCTATAGTTCTCAGTCCAAGGGGTACAGAGTTTACAATTGGATTCAAAGGAACTAATGACCAGTCAAAATGTTGAATTCAATGAAAATGCTAGCTGGAATTGGGATGACGAAAAGATAAATCTTGAACCTATTTTTATACCAGAAGTGTTGGAAACAATGCCATTAAATTCTAAAAATCAGAATGGAAGAAGAGAAGCAATAGAAGATGAAGAAAATGTCAGTCCAATGGTGCTACCAAGAGCTGAACCAGTATTTCCTTCAATTTCAATGTTCTCACCTGAATCCCCACCAAGAAGGTTAAGACCTTTGGCTGAAATTTATGAGTCATGTAATTTTGTTTCAGTTGAGCCTCAAAGCTTTGATGAAGCTGTGAAAGACAAAGTATGGATTGATGTAATGGAGGAGGAGATTAGAATGATTGAAAATAACAAAATGTGGGAGTTAGTGGATTGTCCTAACAAAAAGGAAATTATTGGAGTTAAGTGGATTTACAAAAGGAAGCTTAACTCTGATGGTTTTTTAAAGAAATGCAAAGCAAGGCTTGTGGCTAAAGGCTACTCATAGTAGCCTAGTATTGATTATAATGAAACATTTGCATCTATTGCAAGGTTGGACACCATTCGAACAATTTGTGCCTTAGCAGCTCAAAATAGTTGGAAGATCTTCCAACTTAATGTCAAGTCAACCTTCTTGAATGGAGTTTTAAAAGAAGAAATATATGTTGATCAACCAAAAGGGTTCATAAAAGAAGAAGGCAAAGTGCTTCGATTAAAAAAAGCTCTATATGGGCTTAAACAAGCTTCAAGGACTTAGTATGGCAGAATTGACAATTATTTTAATTAAAAAGAATTCACAAAAGTAAGAGTGAGCCAACACTCTATGTCAAAGCTAAAAATGAAGGTATTCTACTTGTCTCTTTATATGTTGATAATTAAATCTTTACTGGAAACAATATAGAGATGATAGAAAAATTTAAAAGAGATGTGATGAGTTCCTTTGAGATGAGTGACTTTAGACTTATGCATTATTTTCTTGAAATGGAAGTTCATCAAGAAAATAGAATTTTCATCTCACAAAAAAAGCACTCAGAAGATATGCTAAAAAAGTTCTAAATGTTTGGATGTAAACCTGTTGCAACTCCTCTCATTGCTAATGAGAAACTAAAAAAAGGTGGATGGAGCAAAAAAAGTTGATGAAGACACTTATAGACGTCTAGTTGACAGTCAGTTATACTTAACTACTACTCGACTAGATTTGATGTTTGCCCCAAGTTTGTTGTCCAGGATTAGGCAAAGTCCAAGTCAAATCCATTTTGGAGCCGCCAAGAGGCTTCTTAGATATGTGCAAGGAACCATGGATTTGAGAATTTGGTACAAGTAATGCTCACAACCTAAGCTTACAAGTTTTATAGACAGTGATTGGGCTGGATCATTACATGACATGAGAAGTACATCAAGCTTTTGTTTCAATCTGGCAACATGGGTTTTTTCATGGGACTTAAGGAAGCAACCAACAGTTGAAGTCGAGTATGTGGCTACTGCAGGAGCTGTTAGTCAAGCTATTTGGCTAAGGAAAGTTCTAGAAAATATGGGTGAGAGACAACTAGAACCTATTGATGTGTTTTGTAACAACAAGTCAACCATAGTTATGATCAAGAACCCTGTTTATCATAATAGAACAAAGCATATTTCAACTCAGTATTTTTTGAGGAAAGTTGAAGTTAATGGAGAAGTTAGTCTGAAATTTTGCAGTAGTAAAGAACAAATAACTGACATATATACCAAGGCACTTTCAAGAGTCAAGTTTTAATTTCTTTGAATAATGTTCTTCGAATGATGCTTGGTGTTTTAAAATAATACATCAAGGAGGAGTACTAAAGTTGATGTAATTTCATACTTAATGCTTTGCTATTTTTAGTCTGCTATATTTAATCAGTTTGTATCGGGATTTTTACTTTCACTAATGCTTTGTGTGTAACCAAGAGACTATAAGAAGTCTGCACCTGTGAAGTTTAAGAGTCAAAAAATTACAGAATCAATCTCCCTTGCGTTCGTGGGTTGGGTTTTCTTCTTCATTGTTCTGTTTCCTCTGTTTTTGCTTTACTAAACAAACCAACAAATATATATATCTCCATTTCCACAGACGTCTCCACATGCAGTAGGCAACTCACCCGACACGTTGACACCCCCTCCCGCCACTTGCCCGCTCTACACGTATGCCAGACAGCTATATAACTCGCATCACTACTTTGAATTGCTTCCCCTATGCATATACAAGGTCTCAATTGTTGTAAGCTCTCCCGCTTAGTATCTGTTTCTCGGTCCTTATCAACTCTATCTAGACCACCTTGTTATCCTCCCAAAACTCAGTACCGGAAGAATCTTTTTCCGGCTATATTTCCAGCAACTCAGAGGCCCTTTAGAGTGTTTGAAAGAATGGCTTCAGGTACCGGCCAGCACTTTCCACCACAAAGGCAGGAGACACAGCCTGGGAAAGAGCATCTCATGGAACCTACCCCTCAGTTTACAAGATCAGACTATAAGCCATCCAACAAACTTCATGTATATTCCACAAATTCATATATTTTTATCTGATTTATTAGATTTAACTTGGCCGTAGTATTTCTCTTAAAATTAACTAATTAAGAGAAAGTTTTGCAGGGACAGGTGGCTTTAGTGACTGGTGGTGACTCGGGGATAGGACGGGCCGTGTGCGACGCCTTTGCTTTGGAGGGTGCAACAGTGGCCTTTACATATGTGAAGGCTCATGAGGATAAGGATGCCCAGGACACACTCATGATAATAAAAAAGTCAAAGACGCCTGATGCAAAAGAACCAATGGCAATAGCGGCCGACTTGGGATATGATGAAAATTGCAGAAGAGTGGTTGATGAAGTGGTGAATGCCCATGGCCGGATCGATATCTTAGTCAACAACGCGGCTGAGCAGCACAAGACCACCTCAATGGAGGAGATTGACGAGGAAAGGCTTGGGAGGGTGTTTAGAACCAACATCTTCTCATACTTTTTCACAGTGAGGTATAAAGGAATAAGAAATACTTAAAAAGACACAAATAAATAATACAAAAGTAATTTAAACAGGACATAAAATCACGACAGTTTATAAAATTATTTATTATCAAAATATGCAATTGATGTGGGCTTGGATGATATAACTGATGCATGGTGATAGGCATGCTCTGAAGCACATGAAAGCAGGGAGTTCCATAATCAACACAACATCCATTACTGCATACAGGGGGAGTAAGAGACTGATCGATTACTCAGCAACAAAAGGTGCAATAGTGGCTTACACGAGGGCTCTGGCTCTCCATCTAGTACAGAGAGGAATACGTGTGAATGGGGTTGCCCCAGGACCCATCTGGACGCCATTAATACCGGCATCATTCAGCGAGGAAGAGTGCGCTAAGTTCGGGTCTGACGTGCCAATGGGAAGGCCAGGTCAGCCTGCTGAGGTGGCACCATCATATGTGTTTCTTGCTTGCAACCATTGCTCCTCTTACATAACTGGCCAGGTTTTACACCCCAATGGTAAGTTTAATCATATTAATTTAGCAGCAAGTGCTTATATTATTTTTTGGTTAATTTCTCGTAATTTGGGCTGTATATGTTTTTAAAGGTGGGGAGGTAGTGAATGGCTGAGGTGTTGTATGTGGAAACGTGCTTGCTGGACTCTTTTGGTATCCTTCGATAATGGGATCTGTCGTCTTGTACATGAAGGAAAGATAGGCAACGTCTGTGTCCATGGCCGTGGGTTGTTTTGTGAAGGAAAGGCAACAGATGGGTTTTAATATGTACGTATATTAATATAGGGTTACTACTAGTGAAGTTTGTAATCATGTATTGTACGAAATTCGAAAGGAAAAAAAAAAAAAAAAGATGTTTATTATGTATGTATGTAGGCTTCTGTGTCGACGTGCATATAATTAAGGTCTGGTTGTGTATCTGTTGGTATTTGTTTAAACATCTGAAGGTAGCTATGAGTAGTGTAACAAAATGCTATGTATCTGGTTAATTTACGTGTTAATTAAGCTTAATAACTTATAATTAGCACCAATTAATCTAAGCTTATATGCATTTCGATCATGATGAATGATCACAAGGAATGCAACCTTAGAACATTGCCCTTAATTAATTTGTACAGAGTACTTTCATGTGAGCCGAGAATTAATGGATCGAATTAATTTTTAATTAAATGGGAGCAGAAGTTTCCCGTTATCAAATTTATAATGATTCTGATGTTGAAGAGAGCGATCGAGCTATACATAAAAGGTTTCGAGGTAATTGAAAGATGCATATATGGCAAATTAGAAACAAATGAGAAGGCAATTATTCAGCTTCGCGATCCATTAAAAATCCCCTATCGGCTATCCCATTTCATTTCTTATTGAATGAACAGATCGATAAACTTCGCTTACCAGAATGTAACCCCAGTTTTCTAATTACCCTCCCCTTTATCTATTGAACGTGAACCCAGCTAAGATCGATGCATCTTCTCAATGATCCTCACCGGGCATTAAACGTACTTTGTGTATATATATATATATATAGCAATGAGTTTGTTATCTTAATAGATAGTTACAAATAAAGTTAAATATGAAATTATGTTAGTTCGTACGTATTTCTAGTATTTTTTATTTTGATAAAATTAAGATAAAAAATATTAAAAATATAAAAGAATTTCACAAATTGATGTATAATATCAGTGTGTCACGTTAGTTATTATTATTATTATTATTTTACTTTTTCTAGTCCTCGTCCCCTCTTCCCATTTTCAAGTGAAAAAGGGAAGAGGAGGGAGGGGAGCATGCGAGGAAAAAATTGAAAAACAAAAACAAGAAAAAACTAATTTGATATATTGATATTGCATCGCATTAATTTGTAAGATTTCATTATATTTCTGACAGTTCTATTAATATAATTAGTATTTATAAAGAATGTTGTGTGCATGGTTTACAGTATATAACCTATTCATGATTAAGGGTCAAAGCTGACGTGTCATGTCGTCAAAATAATTACATATATATTAACGTGGCATGATATATCAATGTCAATATAGTAGTAGTGTTACGTGACACTATACATTAAAATTTGACTTCAATAATTAGGAAAAATCTCATTTTTTTTACCTTTTTTGTCCTTAGAAAAAGATAAAGATCCTAACTATTAACTTTGTTCTGTTTTATATTTTTATCAAATTTTGCCTTTTTGTTTGGTTAACCTATGCAACAAAAGAGGTGCCATGCCTATAACTGGCTGAACATGATCAGGAGCTGGGCAGGCCTGTTCAGATGAGAGTCGATATTGGCTTCGCCTCGAGTCGAGAACTTCAGAACTCTTCCAAATAAGAACCTCAGGACAGTGGATGATCCTAGAATTCCAGTCCCCATCTCCAACCAATTATGTCCGCTTCTCAGGACGTGTCCGTTGCATGCGACTTATCCGACACGTTGATCCCCCTCTCGCCACGTACCCCCAGCTTGTCCACCCTCCCAATACACCTATATTAATCCACCCCCATTTCAGCCAACGCCCCCATCCACATCAAAATTAAACCCATCAATTTTTGTAAGGTAGACCTCAAAATCTCACCGATTAACGACTCCTTTCACCGGAGATATTTCCGGGAACTACTAAAGACGTAGAGCAGCCTAATAGTGTTTGAAAGAATGGCTTCCGGTGGCCAGCAGTTTCCACCACAGATGCAGGAGGCACAGCCTGGGAAAGAGCATGTCATGGATCCTACCCCTCAGTTTTCAAGTACAGATTACAAGCCTTCCAATAAACTTCATGTATACTTTCTCATTTCATCTCAACTTCATGCATAGATTTTGCACATTAAAAAATAGTAATGTTACATATAATAATGAATTTTTTTTTTTTATGTGATTCTGATATTTATTCACAAGTTGTGAACCTTTTGCAGGGAAAGGTGGTGCTGGTGACCGGTGGGGACTCGGGGATTGGGCGGGCAGTATGCCACTTGTTTGCACTGGAGGGCGCTACCGTGGCCTTTACATTTGTGAAGAATCAGGAGGACAAGGATGCTCAGGACACACTCCAAATAATCAAAAAGTCGAAGACCCCTGATGCTAAAGAGCCAATTGCCATAGCAGCCGATTTGGGATTTGATGAAAATTGTAGAATGGTAGTTGAAGAAGTGGTGAGTTCCTATGGCCGTATTGATATACTGGTTAACAACGCGGCTGAGCAGTACAAGGCTTCCTCGGTGGAGGAGATCGATGAGGAAAGGCTTCTGAGAGTGTTTAGAACCAATATTTTCTCTTGCTTCTTCACAGTAAGGTAAAAACTAACCCAAATTACACTTGCAAAATCTAACTGTTGTTCTTCACATAACAAGGATCATGATAATAACTGATGATGATGGTGATGATAGGCATGCTTTGAAGCACATGAAAGGAGGGAGCTCCATCATCAACACTACATCGGTGAATGCATACAAGGGTCACGGCACACTTATCGACTATACCTCAACCAAAGGTGCAATAGTGGCTTACACGAGAGCTCTAGCACTTAATCTCGTATCCAGAGGCATACGCGTCAATGGCGTCGCCCCTGGACCGATCTGGACGCCATTAATACCGGCATCATTCAGCAAGGAAGAGGTTCCTAAGTTCGGGACTGAGACCCCTATGGGGAGGGCTGGTCAGCCTGCTGAGGTTGCACCTTGCTTTGTCTTCCTTGCTTGCAACCATTGCTCCTCTTACATGACTGGCCAGGTTTTACACCCTAATGGTAAGTTTTAGTTTATATTAATTAAGCTGCAAATTATGCAAGTTTTAGGAACTTTTGGTCGATATTGATGACCCATTTTCTTCTTTTGGCAATCATTTTTGAAGGTGGGACTGTAGTGAATGCTTGAAGATCTGAGGGAGAATGTGTTTGGTGATCCATTTTTGTGTTCTTCCGAATAAAGTAGTTATGGATACTATTTTATGCATATGGCTCAGCTTCTGCAATGTCGGAAGAGTGGTAGGGTGTCAAACGCGGTCTTTGTATAGTGTTTCAGCTAAGCTGCATTTAGTACTTAGTGGAAGTTTGTAACACAAGGAAAAAGAGAGAACGTTGTTTGTATGTATTGAGCTGCTCGCATGCACAAGAGCAGCAAAAGACTAAGATTGTAATGAACTTTTTCTTGTTATGAATGATACTGAATGCAAGTGTTCCTAAATCATAAAGTATTGGAATCTTATAATGTTTGCATATTCTTCTTTATGTTGGGAGTAATGTTTAATCGAATAAGGAGTTGACAATGAATTAATCTGAGATCAAGAATGTTCAATGAATATTTCGTTCGTACCCATATTTCGGTTTTTTTTTTCTTTCTTTGTTTCAAGAATGAGGAGTTGACAATGACAAATCTTGAATGCATGCATGCATGAAATTTAATTCTTCGACAATTAGGTGATTGGATGTTTCAATATTTGGTGATTCTTGGAAGCAATATATTTTATAGAAGGAACGAAATTTCTGATTATGAATCTCAATTGAGGTCATAGATTGTGGCCAAGAAGTCCAAATAAAATTTTTAAACTGGGCCGGGTACAACTCTACCGTTGAGAAAAATAAACTTCACTGTTTAACCATATTCCCCTCAGCGATACTGAATAATCTGAGCACCCATTATGGGGGGAATTGTTTTTTCAATGGTCAAGGTCAGTGCTTCTCTCTTTTCCTCTGAGAATATTCCAAAGGAAGGCAACCCTGTAATTTACTAGATTTAGACTAATTGGTTTGTGTGATGGTGGTGGCAATTTTTGCTAAAGCAAGGGTGACAAACTATTTCTTTCACTGAAAGTTTTTTGGGAAATTTTCTGCCTGGGTTTTAATCAAATCTGCGTATGTTTGTACAAAAGACTTTCCTTTTGATGTAAATATACAGATTACACAACTCATTGGCTTCAAAATGTCAAATGTGATTGCTGTCAGCTCCAGCTAAGGAAACATGTGACCATGTTCTATGCGCAAGTGAATTCGCTCTAGAAAGGAGGTTGACAGAGTATAATGGGTTTGCTTTTTGAAGTCAAATATCCGCTGGCTGAGGCTTTTATCTCATGTCTCAAACCCAAAAAGATTGGGGGCTGTTCTGATATATCAAATTTCAGACAAACTCGGTATTCCTTATATCCCTTACAGGCAGTTTTAGACCTTTGGAAGGTCGGGTGAAGTTGAATTTGGATGGTTTTTATCGTAACCCAGGAATCTGTGGGGTTGGCAGGGTGATCCGAGATTAAGATTTTTATGCTAAGGAAGGTTCTAAAGGGATTTCTCAAGAATATGTTTGGTATGGAACAGATTCCTATCAAGATCAGACGGGTGCCTTTGGAGAGAGCTGGTCTTCCCTACTTGAGATGTAAATGAAACAAGCTTTTTTAGTGTGATGGGCTATTTTTTGTTTTCTTGTGTATGGGTGTTTGCAACCACCCTTATGTGAGCCTTATATAAAAGTTTTCAAGTACTAGTTAAAAAAATAGGGCCGCAAGTTTATATAAATCATGTTCAGTATAATCCAACTCATAGGCCCTATTAGCAAAAGGGTAACTGACAATTTCACGGCAAATCCATCCAATAGACAAATAAATAAAATGTTGAGCAGTTGTTTAAGTTAAGATAAAGTACCTAACAAAATCTACTGCTTCTAAGTAGCAATTTCATATGATATCAGAGTAAAAATCTTTAGTTTGAACTATGACTCTATACTCTATCTCATTGTTTATGTTAAGATATAAGGTAATTAACAAAATCTACTGCTTCCGATTAGCTTAAATTTTTAGGATAAGTAACAATTTCACATAATAAATAATAAAGGTCCTGAGTTTGAATTTTGATCCTACACTCCACTATTTAATTAAATATTCTATGCATTGGGTCCACTTATTAAGGAAGAGCCTAACCCACATGTGAGGGGCAATGTCCAGATATAAAATAAATCAGTGATTTCGCAATTTACATCAACAGCTATACTATCATGGATTTACAAGCCCCTCTTATCTTCACCATTTCAACACAACTTAATCCAAGTATATCTCAAAACCAAATATTATCTCCAATAGATCTTTCTGGGTATCCTGCTAAAAGAATTTCCAATCATGATAGAACTTAAATATATATATATTTTTTATAAGTAAAAATATTATAAATATTAGAACTTAATCTTCACCTTTGTGATTGTAGAAAACTACAAGGGTTCTATTGATATTAAATTTTGAGAGAATATCAATAGAAAAAAGAAGATACAATTATGGCATCGATTCCATCTGAACTTAGTTGAAATTGAGCTCGATGACATGTTGAATTAGTGGAAGTCTATGCCCAAAAGACCAGGCTGACAAAGAAGAATCTCTAATGGAACTTTGTTTTATTCATAAAATGCACCATGTAGCAATGTTAATGCCACATTTATTCATAGGGCTACATGATAACCTTATCAAATGTTTGCCACAAGCAAAAAAAATCCACTCGTGCAAAATTGGTTTCCACCAAGTAGTACACAGAGCAGCACATAAAAGCTCACTTAACTTTTTACAATTGTCTTAACTACTCGCGAAGCAACAAAGATTAACATCTCCCAAGACCACAAAATTCCTGAAGTTTCATTAGTTTATTATTCTACAGAATACAGACAGCAAAGGGACATAACATCAAAGCAGACATTTCATGCTCATTATTTGGCATTAGGAATCTTACTGGAAATATCATGCTGAACCACCAAAGCAGACCTCAACACCTTTCCCACCTATTGCAGCAATCAGACATTGGAAGCCACATGACTCCAGCTCTGCAATTACCTTTTCAACAACTGTTCCTGATAGTACTGATTCACGTGGTTAAGGAAGAATATGAGAATTAAGAACACATACGAAAAATGAGTGTCCTAACATTATCTTAAGATGTAAAACTTTCTGGTTTGGAAGAGTTGATGAAAAAGAAAGAAAGTAAAGATACAAACATAAGAATTGTAAAGATGAAGTTTCTCCATGATCTTTTGATAGTTGTTAACTTCTTTTGTTTTGATAGGTGAGTTTCTCCAGGCTAATAAACCTTCAAACCCATTATAGAAATACCCCAAGTATGCTTTTCTGCAATCCTTGCTTTAATTGGTCAAAGATGTTTTGTACAGAATTCTAGAGGTACATTCTCTAGCTCAACTGCACCACCTCACAGTATAAGAACAAGGAGGTGGTGAAGTTGAAAGTTCAGAACAGCAAGTATATGTTTATCTAATGATAAAAGAGAATCCAATTTCTATAGATGTCCCGACTTGTTTATACCTGAAGGCATGATACAAATTCAAATCTCACCAATGAGCTTTGCCTCAAATGGCACCACTCCCACAAAGAACAATGAGAAAGGTTGAAATTGCTGGTTCAAGATGTGGCAGGTGCATATATAACCAACCAATAAAAAGGAAGAGGTCCAATTCCACTGGAACCTCTCCTATATGCTATTAGCTCCTTGTAGTAATAAAAATAATTTTTAGTTCTTCTAAGACTAACACAATATGCATACAGGTGAAGTTGGGACAATGCTGCTATAATCATGCTTCGGTGACAGTAATGGACCAACCAGTTTCTGATGACCCCTAGAGATTGTTTGCACCCAAGGGGACTTGAACCTTAGACCTGGGGGGAGCATGCTCCCAAACCCAAGGCCTTTACCACTTGAGCCAACCCCTAGGTTCCTACTAGAGTTATATGTTATAGCCTGGAACTTGCCAAAGACAAATCCACCAAGGCTTCCACAGCCAACTAATATATAGACATAAACTAAACATGGGAATGGCAATCATCAGAGTGTAAAAATAGATAGGAAACCTTGAAAGAAGCCAACAGGCAAAAAAATAAAAAACTGATAGGTTTAATATATAAACAACACAAGGAAATGGATACGGGTTGGCAATAATGTAAGAACACATCCTCCACCTCCAGCTCCTGTTAATTTGGAAGCTAACTTGTACTTCAATGTAGTTCTAAGAACGGTTTCTATTGCAGAATGGCTGACTCCCATACACTGGAGGAGACCTTGATTCATTTCCATTAACTCTTCTATCTTCTCTTCCTTCTCTGTAATTGAGAGGTCATCAGGGGCTGGTGACTGTATAATGGTAGACAATTCCTTGCTGATAGAATCAACAGAATTAAAGACAAAACTCATGGCATCTGGGTGCCTTAAGGTCCTCTCGGAAACACCGGCAACTAAAGCCTTTGTATTCCTCCCAACTTTAGTGTTGGTAATGAGCATTCTAAGTGGCATATTGGACTTGAGGCGTGTCAAACTACCTGACCTGAACTTGATCATGTTGCCTGTTCCATGGGAATTTCAAATCAAAACTAGTGCATCCAAATACAGTACCCTGCTTGCATTCAGAGACAAACAAAATATCTATTTGGTGAAGTTGAAAATCATATGGATGCAAACAAAATGTCCAACTATAGTAGTTGTTTCTTCTTCTTTTCCTTCCCACCTCCCCCTCCTCCTGCTCAAATTTTTATCATCCCATCTTCAGCAGATGTGTATATTGCGAAAAAAGGGGACATCAAATGCTTTTGAATATTGAAAAGTAAAAGTTCATAAGTTTCCCATATATATTGTGTAGATAACTCATGAGTTACTCAGTAGCCAAGAATATGAGAATGAGGCAATAATGAGTTAAAGACAAAAATGTATACCTCCCATTAATGCTCTACTTCCAGGTATTCTATATCAGAATCATTCTCTTTCACAAGTATATTTCTCACATTACCACTACATTTAAAACTTTTCTGTATTAGTATTGACATAATGGGTGTGGCTCCAGTTCCTTGATTGCAGCCAGTGACACCTAAATACTTTTCATAATGACCAGCAACAGGGAAGGAAACTTCTCCGGGCATAAAATTTTGATAAAAATGCATAGATTAAAATCAGGCAGAGATCACAACATCACATACCATATGTGCTAACTGTATTGTCAATTCCAGATGGTTTTCCATGGATTATCCTTTCACCTTCAAAAGCCCATTTATTCACCAACTCGAGGTCACTTTCCCCAAATTCTGACCACTCCTGCCGGCTCATATCCAAACTTACTGAATCCGAGAAAGCAAGCAGAGCAGCTGAGAGTGCAACAGAAAATGCAGCAGATGAACCCAAGCCAGAACCCAGAGGAAGCTCAGAAGTGACAACCACTGTAGCAGGCTTATATCTGGTATATTAAGATACAAACATCACAAAACTGAATATTGATAAAAGAAGTTTTCAAAATTCAATTAGTGCATACCCTTGGATGCAGGTGTATAACCATAGAAAAGCTGAAACTCCAGTAGCAAGTCCAATTTTTGCTTCTGGAATGTTTTGTTCTTCAACAAGAGCTGCAATCGATTTCATGGTCTCTATTGAGCATGAGGTGGGTGTTAGAGACAATGAACTCACTACTTCAGGTAGCACTTCTTTGATTTTAGAAACTGGCCATGAGAATTCTAGTGACATGTCCTTGAGCTGAAGTTTTAATGAGTCATCATTTTCTATCAAGAGAAGCACAAAACATTAGCTAGAAATTTAACAGAGAACCTGAGGAGAAATGAACTAGATTTATGTCAAAGAAGAGAGAAAAAAAAGTTGTGGGAAGATATATAGAAACTTCCAGTGCACGGATGACATGCATCTACCATATTTATTATTGGATATCTTGCCTTCTACAGAGAATACTGGAGAATAAAATCAGAAGAAACCTCTCGGCTCACTTAATTTAACATGCTGGGACATGAACCGTACTTTACTACCTTCAAATCAAAGCGTAAATTGTAAGCAACAAAGTGTTGTCTGTTATTTTGCTTGAAACAGCTCATAAGAATAATGTATGAGTTGAGCAAAATAGGACAATCAGGAAGGGAGTCCTGACATAGATATTGATCTGAACAGAGGAACTGAAATCAATACCAGAAACCAAACAAGAGATGAAATTTTAGATTGAACAGATGCCTACTTATACTCTCTTAGACAAACTAAAGGGATTTCTCTCAGCAGCCACGGGCAAGAGCAAGGAGGGATAGTCCAATCTACCTAGAAACTCAAGAACATAGAAAGCCCTCCCTTCGTGTTCCTCTTCTTGGGTGAAGTTGTACCAAGTTCATATTTTTCGGGAAGACTGAACTGTGCTTCTGAAGACAAACGGGATATTTAGAAGCACAGTTCAGCCCCTGAAAAACTAGATGCGATCTCCACTTGATACCCTCTCGGCTCTTTCTCCTATGTTTTGTCACCCCAGAAAACTTTGCTCAGTAAGTCATGACGGGCACTCAATTATCAGTTCAAACAAAACCACAAAAATTAATGTCAGAAGTCTCGTCTCTTCAAAGATGGATCACATACATGCACACTCCACCCGCAAAAAGAAGCACGAAACCGAAAATTCCAGCTAGAAAGACGAAATATGGGATCACAATCGTCGATCACAAAAGCTCCCACGTGTGGGTAACTCGATGTTTCAAATCCGACCCTTAAAAAGAGAAAAATCAATGTCTCCCGCAAACCCAGTTCAACCCAATCACGAAAAGCACGACCGGCAGAGAACAACGATATTCCATATCAAACAAATGCAATACACAGAGAGAGAGAGAGAGAGAGAGAGAGAGAGAGAGAGAGAATACCAGAAGGAGTCGGGAATCGAAGAGAAACATAGGTGCAGAGGTCAATGGAGGCAGCAACTGCCGTGGATCCGTGCACTACAGCATGTTCTCCGGCGAGTATAATTTTCCCAGGAGCTCTAGCTCTCCCTTCCATTTTTTCCCCGCCTTGGTTCTCGCCACTCTCTACGTGTGTTCCTATACTTCGAAAGCTATTCACTTGTCTTGATTCTCAGGAATCATGGTCTGTCAGTACATATTTTAAAGAGGCATACATGAACAGTGGTGTTCATGGATGGGGGCCGGGCTGCTGCTCATATTTTTTCTACTTGAAATTGGCGGAGAGACCAACCACTAATTACATTAAAAACTCCGAATTGGCAGCCACTTGCCAGTTTTTCTTCCTGCTATTGTTTTTTGCGTTTAATGTGGTGGGTTTGCCCACGCGACCTGTTCGCGCGTGATAATGACAATAAAAGCATAAGTTTTGATAGATAAAATGCTTCTTGCATTAACTTGTAGAGTATTTTTTAAGGAAATTCCTGGACCGAAAAATCTCTCAAATGCAGTTTCTGCAGTCTCCGACGGCAGGGGCGGGATTGTGAATTTCTTTTAAAAACTTATTTTTATTTTATTTTTTATTATATTTTTAAAAAAATTTTTATTATATTTTTATAAAAATTATAAGAATTTAAAGAATGAATTGCAAAAATGCTAAAATACAATCTGACCGCACTCCAATATCACTATTTTTTTAAATCTATTCCACCCAAAATTATTTTAATTTATAAGTTTATTTTTATAAAAAAAAAATCGTTTTTCATTCTAAAATGTTTACAAGATAAATCTTATGATTTTATGTCAAAATAAATTAAATCAGCAAATATAATTGATAAGAACTGAATTTAAGATGAATAATAATATAGATAATTCGTTAGGGAAATCATATTCTAACTCTAGTCCCTTAATACCCTAAAAGTAAGATTGTTCACCTTGATTCAGATTCGGGGACTTGGTAATATCCGAATCCGGCCTTACCAAGTTATAAAAATCTGAATATCCAATTACTTGTATTGTAATCGAATTTGTCAAAAAATTATTTACATTTTCTTTTTAAATCAATACGATGTCATTTCATTTATAAATAATTTTAAAAAAAAATGTCAAACCGAATATTCACATTATATAACCATACCCGCATCTAGGTAAGAGCAGATATGAAATCCGGACGCTCACATGGATAAAATCGTAAATGATTACGACATTCTTAATGCCTAACCTAAAAGTTCCATTGGATCATGTCGTGTTTAACAAGAGGCTGAGAGGCGCTTGGGTGAGGTGGGGGGGGGGGGGGGGGGGGGGGGGGGGGGGATTGACATTAGTGTTCTCCCACCTAAAATGGGTTCACTCCAACGACCAAACTCCATATTAACAAAGTCAACGCCCAAAACTAAAATGGAGGAATTTCTAAACATTCAAGTTTGAACACACCTTCGGTGGAAGATGCAAGAGGGCATTCATCCTACAATGCTTTCCTCACTCACCTACCTTCATCTTTGACCATGTTTTTTCTGCTGCTTATTTATTTTCTCTTCTAAGTTCTAACAATAACTGTTCGATAATTAAAAATAAATAAGCTATAAATTGAATGGTACTTTGTCGATAAACTAATAAAAGTAAACCGAAAAAACAAGAAATAACAGGAAAACGTTGCTCATTTGATTACCTGAAACCAAGAAAGACAACATAAAAATATTTTAAAAAAGAATTGTGTAAAACTTATGGTTGGAATGTATGCATATCAATGTTCCTAAAAGCAAATGTAAGACTTGTTGAATAATCTAAGGTTCAGCCGACCTGGGAGCATTCATATAAGAATTCACTTTTCTTTCTCTTCTTCTTGTTAACCTATTGAAGCATAGCTGATCTGCAGGTCCCCTTCCTACTAAAAAGTAACCGCTCAATGTTCTAAACAAACATGAGTTAGTTTTCAGATAAAACAATACTATACCAACTTGTCCAAATGATACAATATAACCCCAACATTAAATTAGAAATTGGGCTTAGTTAAAGGTACAAACTTTTAAATCTGAACATTAACTCTTAATATAAAAGGATCTCTAACATCCCTGAGCAAGGGCAACATTCCCTGATCATCTCGAACTGAAAGTAGAACCGGAGAAAGTCCTGGTCTCCGAGGTTAATCCATCATGTTGGAAATGAGACTGCGATTTTTGTGCAATAAATCAATTTTCAAGTAGTTATTAGTTACCTTTCAGAGTCCCTTAGAGAAGTTCCAAGAAGAAGCCTATTTGGCACAAAATTGCAAGCAAGATGAACCTTTTTCCTTTATAATATCTTTTTGTGCAGAGTATAGGACTTATTAGGCTCTTATCAGAGGAGACAGAATTCAGTAACTCGTTCTCTCAGCAATCCCAACCTCTTTTTGGAGAGTGTCATACAAAGTTTTAACAAGATTAAGCAGGAACCCATCTGAACCATGTTTGGCCAACAAGGATATTGCCACAGGAAGATTATCATACAGCCCTAGTGGTATGCTCACCTGTAGATTTGCAGAAAAAAGTTTTGTGGATGCCCAAAAGGTTATATACATAAACAAGGAAAAAGTAAAATTTTCACGTCTCAATTGCACTCCCGGGTGCAGAAAGAGAGAGAGAGAGAACCTGGCAGAATCCGGATACCCCACCAATCGAGAGCAAGCTAAAAGCTCTTGCGCGGAATGTTTCCAATGGAGCTGGATCTGTTTGTAATTTTGGTGGAGGCCCTGGAACTGTGGGGATTGCTAGGACACCAAAATCCTGAATATCATCATCATTCAAAAATGTTAGTCAAGATAACAGAAAAAGGTTAGTGCATATATCAAAGATGGACTCATAGAGTCACTATTTTGTTGCTAGTAAGTTTCTAATGAGAGCAAAGTGAAGGGAGATGCAGATATGGCAGACTATTCTTCAATAAGTTGCTCCATTTTGAAATGCAAACAAGGAATCATACTGAATGCCACCACTATACTTTAAAATTTGTCATCCTACAACTCTCAACACTCTTCAAAATTTAGGGAGAAGTGTTAAAACTCCATTAGGTACATGCAGAATAGGACAAAAAACTTACTGAAAATCCAATTCAGTATAGTTATTCGTTAAATATTGTGAATTCTTGAAGAAAATATTCCACTTCTACTTTGAGATGATATATCCAGGAAATAGGCTGGATATAGCATACTCGCTTGGTTTTCTTCTAGAGCACAAAACACATATAATGGCGTCTCCTACTAAAAGGCATACATGCATGTATCCAAGAACATGCATGTAATCTTGTAAAAACATTCAGAGGATGAGAAAGAGAGTGTACCCCTAGAAGAGCAATAAGAGCGGCCTGTAATTCAGTCTTTACCGAGTGGCAGATATCCACATTGACATCCGTTGTCTTAAGGGCTTCCCATACCCGCTCTGATATCCCAGGACCCAGATCAGGTTTGACAGTAGAAACCCACTCGCCATGGTTGATCTTGAATTCATACCTATACTTTGAAATGTTAACTAGTTCAGAAGCAATGTTTATAAAGATAGTATTTTTATCTAGATCCAGACCAATATCACTATCGTTCAAGTTAATTGAGTCAATTGAGTGGGTGACAATCTGCACCTCTGAAGTAACCGCATGGCACTTGAAAGTGCAGCTAAAGATGGTATATTATGCTCTTGATCTGCCTTTCCTCCACTCATGAAGGGTTTTAAGCTTGGAACTTTGTCCTTGACATAATCCCCTAGGATTGCATGCTTTAGAAGATGACCTGCAGTATTAATGTAAACATGCTGTGACATTGAGTACTTGGGATGGAGTTTTTTTTTTTTTTTTAGCTAAGACTTGGGATGGAGTTGCTGAGAGGGGAAAAACCACAAAGGATGGAGTTATCTACATTTTCTCCCACATAAAAAAACTAGGTAGATGACAGAGTCACATGGTCAATGCACTTACCCCCAAATAACTTTTCCACCGATTTAATAAGAGGTTGAGAAACTCGATCACTCGGAATGGTTGAAAGCTGGAAGCAATCCTCGGCAATAATTATCTGAGTGGGTCTAACAGGTTCCACATCTGGTATATTCAATAGTACTCGTCCAACTCTATTCAAAACCACAGGGTTCCTGGCAAACCATCCTGGATGAAACGTATGTGTCAAAAGGGGGAAAAATACCAATAAAGAGAAAAAGATTTTCATACAGGGTCCAGCTACTGGAATTGGACCCTTGGAAATTTTCCATGTGTCCCATCTCTCTAGTTATAGGACATGTGGTATGCATCAAAGGCTCCAATCCGACTAGAATTAGTCCAATTATAGTAGGAGGACCTAGAAGTGGAAGACATCATCGCTATACCACACTATTAAACAAAAAATAGTGGCTGGTCTATTTTATGAAGTTATATGTTTTTATCATTTAGAGAACAGCCTAAAGCTTCTAGTATTACGACCTCAAAGTTTTTAAACTCTATTATTCAGAAGTATTAAAAGTTATTACGAATGGCTACAGACACAAAAATAGACACACAAAGACATACATACCCTACAGCAGACAAAGATGGCTGGAAAATTTGCAAGAATTAAAAAGAGGAAAAGTTTGAGACAAGTTGAGAAAAACTGAACAACATGCATATTTTTGTTGCATCATTGTCAAAATCAGTGTGCCAATGCCAACCATTTTATCAACATTTTGAAGTAGTTTCAGGTGCAGAGCTTAGTCTTTCTAGTTACATTTATATGTGAACAAACAGGAATCAAGCCATCACAAAGTTGGTTCCTTACCCACTGTATCAAAACTTTGTGCCATGGGAGTAACTCCGGCAGTAGAGATGGCATCATGTGAAGGCCGAAACCCCAGAATTCCACAATATGATGCAGGTACTCTTACACTTCCTCCAGTGTCGGTTCCTATGATAGAGAGAACTATTTGGCTCAATCTAGTTAGGGAAAGCCAAGAACATATGACTTTTTCATGAAAGAAACTCACCTAAGGCAAAATCTACAAGCTTTGCACCAACTGCAACAGCAGACCCACTGGAAGATCCTCCTGGTACCCGATCAGAGACACATGGATTTCTAGGTGTTCCATAATGTATGTTTTCTCCGTTTATACTGCCAAAAAAATGGTCTTGAATTAATGATGTGAATAAATGAGTGAGAGCCCACAGCTATTTAGAAAGGAATTGTGAACCACAGGAAATAAATTGACTTAGTATCATGCTCATATTATTTCAAAGCAAAAAAACAACTGTTTATATTAGAGAGACTTCAGACAAAGGGGTACACTTGTCACTCCAAAACTACCACCAAAGTCTTATTTTGGTTTCTAAACTTAAAAATAAATTCAACTTACACACTTAATTACCAATAAGTTTCACTTTGAAGCCTCCAATCAAATTTGACTATCAAGATTGTGCCACATGGCCTATTGTTCATTCATCTCAATGGTCAGATCTTAATCGAGGTGCAAGTTGGAAAATATGCTAGTTTTAGGACGTAAAGTGAAAAGTAGATGCTAGTTTGTGGATGAGAAGTGTAATTACCTTTTTTTTTAGACATTTAGAAAATACAAACATCTACAATGACTTGTGGGATTGAATGTTAACTTTCTATACGGCAAAAAAAAAATGAAGAATTTTATAGAAAATCAATCAAGTCACTGGCTTTTCCAGTGCTAACCTGTATGCCATTTCATCCATGACAGTTTTACCAATGCATGTGGCACCTCCCCTTAACACGGCCAAAACAGCCGGTGCTGTTGATGTGGCAGCCGCATGAGTTCTCAACCAGTCAGGATTTCCAAACCCAGTCACATATCCATCCACATCAAATCTGTTTCCAAATCAAATTTAATAAAAAAATAAAGATGCACTTAAAAAAAAATTTGCAAAGCAACACAGATCCACTAGCTTGCTTGCACACACATTCAATCTAATGTGGATAAAATAGATGAAACTGAGACCAATTTCCGATGCCAGAAAAAAGAGCGTTGCATAAACTCGGATGCACCCTATAAAAAGATACATAAAAATACCACAAGCTCAAATTAACATATGAACAGGCACTGACAGACACACTAATTCCACAGACAAACATTTAAAATTCAGAAAGAATGGACTAAACCCGATACTTAAACTGATCAAGGAGTTCAAAGGATCATGGAAACAAGCAACTCGCCTTGCATTTTCATGTATCCAACATGAAAATCGATATATGATTGAACACATAAGACACGTGCCCCACCCACACACAAAGATTAACAAGTCCTATAGTTAACAGACGTTTCAGAACAAACGAAAGCGAAAACAAAAACCTCTCTTTGAGTTTTTCTCGAACACACCGCGGTCTGGTCTGGGGGAAATTTGAGAAATAGTGGTGGTACAACGAAAATCAAAGAAATGGAAGTAAGTTAATCGTACTCACATGTCTTTAACAGCAAAGGTGAGGGAACTCAAGGGAAGCTCATGAGGTGAAGAGCTTGGTTGGAGCAGGAACTTCTCCATGAAAGCTCCATAATCCGATTCTCTTGCCATGTCCGTTAC